>JANFCV010000003.1:4023750-5365000 GCA_024500475.1 Phthorimaea operculella | reverse complement strand
TATGTGATACTTAATATCAAGAAAGCGGTAATAAATGGTACAAATTCTAAGCCAAGGGAGTACATTTTATAAAAATTTTCATAGTCGTGCTAAGAAAGAATATTTCTAGCAAGACACTCTTATTTCTACTATCTTCTAGGTAGTATAAAATAGTTGGTTTGTGGTATAAAATAGTACAAATTCTAATCTATTTTATACCGTATCAACATATTATATACTACAAGCTTATATGGTCACGCCACGAGGCACAACGTTAAAATTAAAGATACGCACTTTTTCTGGAACATAACCATCCAGTCAGCTTGGAGATCAGACATGTCTATACGTCTTCCAAGTTCGATGACATACGGATGTTTCTTGGTTATGAGCCAACCAATGTGGCTGAAGAAGAAGCCTCTCTTAGAATTGTGCGGATCAGCATCTGTCTCTGAATAACGATGGTGCAGCCTATGGTCACGGCACCAGATAAACATAGAATTCTGAAACCGATAAATTTAAAGTGTAAGCTCCACTGATGAATAAACATTTCAATGTCGTCATCATTTTGTACCATTTGGCACCAATGCTTAAATATTTAGTACCTAATTAATAAAAAAGATACTGAATTAATAAAGTAGTCAGTCGTTTTGATGTCTGAAGGACTGGCCACATTTATAATTTTCTTAATAATGGCTTTATAATATGCATTTATCTGTGAACTATTTAGTTTCTTATTACTACATAAACATTTTTTCTAGTTTTTTTAAAGCAAACCGAACATTTTTTTCCCGACTGCCTTAGAAGGAGGGTTGTTTTTCTAGAGTATGTATGTATGTATGTATGTGGACAAGAAAATTATTTTTCACGGGCTACAGCCCAAACGGATAGTTGGAATTTCACATATGAGGTGTCGTTAGATTCGACTCAGCAGCACAAGTGACACTGGCTATATTAAAAAATATAGATTCAAGACGGCGGATTTTTACAGCAAAATACTACTTTAAAATTACCGCAGTCGGGTTTTTTGTTCTTTAACACATCTACTTGATTTCATCAGAATGACTAACCACTTGATTAATTCAATATCTTTCTTGTTAATTAGGTATTTAACCACTTAGGTACCAAATAGTAGTAATTAGGTACCTACTAAATAATAGTAATATTTTGCCGTCTTTTTATTTCTTTGACTCATTCTGATGAAAAAAAAAACTGTTTGGTTCGGTTTAAAAATGTAGAAAAAATATGTGTTTAGGTGTACTTAACTAATTAGCTACTAAATAATTCACAGATGAATGTAGGTATAATTTAAAGCCATTAATGGAAATTACAAAAATGGCCAGCCATTCAGACATCAGAATGACTGACCACTTACATATTTCAATATCTTTTTCATTAATTAGGTACAAAATATTTAAGCATAGGTACCAAATAGTACTAAAAAGGTTCTAAATGATGATATGATAATATTTATCTACACTCATTTCGTAATATTCGTTTTACAGAATCGAAAGTACGAGCGTAATGAACTGCATTACGAATATACAGCCTTTAAAAAATAACTTTCATACTACTGGCAGCTACATAAAGTAACTCGATTTCTAGTATTTGAAAAAAAAGTTAACGAATTGACCCGCGTACCAAATTGTAATCTGTTCCAATTTGACACTGGCCAACAGTTAGTCAAATGAAAAAAAAACAAGTGTCACCTGGGCGGGACGACACTTGAAATTATGAGGACTTATTTATTATTAAATCTTTGCTTCAAATCATTTTTCAAATTAAAATACACCGATAAATGCTTTTTAATTTTAAAAGTTGTTTAGTTTTTATGAGCCTCCATTTTAACGTTTAGTTAAAAAGTTACTTATGTACAAAAGTCGTTCAGTTGGTGGTTCAGTAGATAGGCTTGCAATTGCCATAGTGTAGTGCGGAGGTTTGAATTATTTTTCACTAGCTGCCCGTCAGCGGTTTCACCCGCTGCAACCTATTATTCCGCGGGAAAAAAGCATTATTCGCCAAGAGATGTCGCTGTTAGTTTTCGGCGAAAACGTTTAAAACGCCAATCGACTCAGTCACGCCACCTATTTCAAAAATATTGGAAAATGCGTGATCCCGTGGGAATGAGACATTTTTCCGTGGTAAAAAGTATTCCAGATGCCCTTTTATATTTCTGGAAAGTTTCATGTCAATCTAATCAGCCGTTTTTGCGTGATGTCGTAACAAACACACACACAAACATCCGCCTTTATGATATTAGTAGGATAGTTTTTCTTGTAGAGTGTAGATAAAATAGTGTATGCAAATGCATATAATTAGGCTTTAGAATGCTCGTGTCAAACTATTATCACACTCGGCTGCGCCTCGTGTGATAAACAGACACTCTCATCCTAAAGCCTCTCATTATTAGGCAGTTGCATAAACTACTATTTAATGTCTATTGATTACTTTGGCCAGTTATTCTGATGGACAAACGCACGTCTTATCTTGCGCACGTCTTATAACCTTGCACCTAAAAAAACCATTGAAAATATGTCAGGGGCTGAACCGGCAAGAAATAAATACAAATTTTGTTAACACTTTTTGCAAAGACTAGAATAACAGTTACTATTCCGCCGACGTGAGGCAAACTCTTACTTCTATACATATTTATTCTATACATATAATAAAATTGAAACTGGTCGGGGTACAGGAGCCATATATAGATTTCAGAAAACACCTCTATACCGCGTTTTAGAAAACTTCATTTTCATAGAAAAGCGACATCTTTTGAAAAATATTTTACCCCAAATCATTTGTTCGCGATAATCTTCGAAAATATAGTACGTGTGTACATGAGACTCTTTGTGGTGTGTAGCTACTGGTCAACACCTAGGATACTTTTTACTGTGGGAAAAACGCTTATTCCTACGTGAAATACGATTAATATACTTATACTGTGAACATCATCTACCCCAGTCTATTGACTGTCAAAAAGTAAAAACCTCTTCTTGAAACCTCCATTTTTTATTGTCTCTGTTTGATTTTGACAAACAGTAAATAAGACATCAGTTTTGACATTCATTGCCAGAATAACCCTAGATGGGTAGAAGTCCATAATAATAATAAATACTTAAATAATTTCATTTAATTAATTTATTTCGTAAACTCAACAGCACATAGGTACTTGGCACATATTACAAATACACCTTTAAAACTTCAATAGCCAATAACAGAGTTTAACATATTAAATGAACATATCATGGGTAAGCTAATGTAAAGAAACTTATTTTGTTGCTTATTGTGTATGTTTTTAGCCGTGTGGTGCCGGCAGAGTAGAATAGCACCACCCCATCTCTTCCTACGGGGGTCGTAAGAGGCGACTAGAGGTATATTCCGCTCTGATGTTCTATTGGAATTTTGTCCTTGCTGTTGTTTATGATTGAGTTTAAGTTTTTAGTGTTGTAAAATGCAGTTTTTCTGACGTCGTTATCCAAGAGTCGTTTGAACTTTTGTGATATATCCCCTAAATAGTGGAACTAGTGTAAAAAGTGTTTTATTTACTAACATACTATGGAGTTCTATCAAGAAATCACAACACAAAATGTATAATCATTATGAACTTTTAATAAACCTACTTACTTTGAGTAACGAGAGTTGCTTACGATACTCACGTAAGTATTGTAGGTAACTCTAGGTACTCATACATAAGTATTGTTGTTGTTAAATCTAGGTACATACTTAAGTAGGTAGGTTCATTTATTTCAGCTTTAAACTCATTTTTTATTAATTTAAACAGCGTGCAATAAAAGGCCTAAAATTTAATTCACTGTCCTTTTTTATTCATTTTCCTTGAATACACAAAATATGTCATTTACTTAGTAGTCACAAAAACGATTATTATATACAAATTTAAAAAATATTTCATCCACCGCTTGCTATTAGCTAGAACCGCGCTCAATGCCCCGCTCCGCAGCCCCCGCACAGGTCAGACAAACGAGCTCATTTGCTTCCATTTTCAAGAATTTAAGAATCAGTAAACAATATTCTAATATCCAAATACATTATTAATACCCATTTTCAGTTTTAAAGCTACCTGAAAATCACTTCCAGGTGTGTATTTTTATAATGAAAGCCAGTAGTTGCCAGTGAAGAATGTTTGATATCCCCTTGGAAAAATTAGTCGCCACATTAGGTTTTTTAGTACCCTAACCATTTTTACGCTGACCCTGCTTGATATATTTGATACCTTACAGTAGCAGCCATTTTTTAGTTTTTTTGATCCTAGCATTTTGTTGCTTGTATAGTTTAAGATATTGCTAAGATATTTAATCACTGCCAAGTTACTTTTTTTGTGACTTAATAGAAAGTTGCCTAAAAAGTATTTCAGTTGCCGTGTTAAATATTTGCCCTTTTGAAATAACCTCAGCTAACCTTTCATCCTTGATTTCAGTGACCCCATGGAACAAGTGGACGATTCTTCTCAGGAAAGCTTCATGACGCTCTAGTCCAAGAGACAGCAAGTTGGTCTCTTCTGAGATTTTAGTGAGCGTTTGCCAGACTAAGTTTATTACTGTATACTTAGTGCATTAATAATGTAAATATAAACGCAGTAAGTACATATTATTTATTGATTAAAAAATGTAGAGCTAAATTAGTGAGTATTATTGTCACGACTACCTGTGTAGTACCTTCTTTTGTGATTCATATTTCGCAGTGTTAGTAAGTAGGTACTTAAAGCAATCTTTCTTATTTAAAGAAAATTAATTAAGCATTACTTTTTTGTTAGTGTATTAAGGCCAGGATTTGCGGGAAAACGCAGAAAAGCGTTGCGTTCGATTCAATTTTTGAGCCCTTTACTGTGGTCACTGTGACCTCAAAAAAATGTACGACGTACCCAAAGAAATGTTCTAGAGCTATTAGTATTTATTTTTTAAGTTTGATTGATATTTTTTGTATAAAAAAATCGCAAAAACAGCAAAAAATATTTTTTTTGTTTCAATTTTTATGTAACATTTACTACTATTTTCCTTAAGTTTTTTATAGTACAAGATTCCTCATTTAATTCCCGAGCGCTATTAGTAAAGGGTTTTAGCTGATTTACTAACTTTAATTCAACAAACCAAATTTTATTCAAAAATTCGGACGGTCTTCGCGGTGAAACCAGCCTCCCGTTGACCTCCCGCGCCGCCCGCTACCCGCATCTCACCCCCCCTCAACCCTAATCTTGAAATCGTATTTTTCTGCGTGGATCCTCGCCTTAAGTACCTTCTGTTAATTTTTTTCGGTATTTTAAAATGGAGTTGTACTAATTGTATTGTTAATCTGGTTGCGCATACCTACTCGACAACCCCAAACAGAAGTTTGGTGCAAAAAAATTTGGAGAGCAGACCCCACCCCACCTTATGTGAGGCGGTGCAAAGAAGTCATTCTACCTGTAGTGTGAACCGATGGTAGGCAAACGTAACGTAACAACATCCGTTTCATCTGCCGTAGATCGTGCATGCATCTATCACTACAAAACTTAGCGATGTATTTTGATGTTTAGAATGGTTGCGCACAAATATCTTGATCAAAATCGGTGATAGATAAGTGATGATAACTTTTATTATCTCTGGAGGGCACACAAGCATCCCTTGGCGAGACGAAGTTCGCGGGCACCAGCTAGTATTAAATAAAAATATACAATTAGATAAAAAAATACCCCACAAAACCACCAGACAAAATTAAGTTGAGATATATTTATGTGGATGTGGGTTTTACCTGTCCAGCAATAGTTTGCAGTAGAACAAGCGTTGCTCGCAGAAATGGCTTAGCTTTGAAAGATTTGTGCGTGTAATATCTATGAGCTCCTATTGTGATGCCTTCTCCGCCTGCATACCCAACGATATTCGCTGCAATTATGCCAAAACATATTATTAAACCATTTATTGTACACACGAAAAACACATAGGACAAATACATAAAGAACAATTGACAACAGGTCTACTTATTTCTAAAAAGAAATCTCTTCTAGTAGACCTAGGGTAGTGAGATGGCATAGAGTGAGGCAGATAAGGCGTGCACAATCGAATTAAATTTACTTTAATATAAACTACATACCTACATTCAATACCTATCAATAATATATATAACTACATAGACCTACATAAACTAACTATATAGATACATATATATACTTAATTATGATACCTTAATATCCTTAAGATACATAAATGATTACCTTAATATCCTTACTGTTTCTAACTTGCGGTCTTTAATCCGGGGTTGATGATATAATGTATCTTGATAAAATTTATTAATATAAGGTCCTATTAAATTCACTGCAAATATTTTAAGGGCATGCGTAAATATGTATATGAAAAACATCTAAGGCATTTAAAAAAAAAACCACTTGCTAGATTTTTTTTCATTTTCAAACAAACTGTTTAATTAATTATGTGAACATCCTTTGACTGACCCGACCGACGTTCCGCCTCGTAGACAGGATTCACTTACACGGCACGCACACTAACAACCAACCAATCACATCACCTTTTTTGGCGCGTAATTTAAATTCATAGAAGTGTGTGTTTCTAGGACAAACAGGGTGCACTTTTTACGTTTTTTTTTAGTTAAATGCAATTTACTCGAAAACTAGCGAGTAGATTTGTTTAAAAATTTGCCTAGTATATGCTTCAATTGTGAGGTTATATTGTTGTTGCCCATTGCTGGCCAGTTATCGCGCCAAAAGAAAAATAAAATTTGACAGATTACTTTTTAATTTCAAATTTTGCTAGGAATTAGGTCTTTTAAGAGCTACATACTAGGCGCAAACTCCACCAAAAAGACGAGGGCATAGGACGTAAGAATGACAGTTGACAGACAAGTGATCGTCAAATATTCTTCTTAGTTTTTGACGCTACCTGTCATAGATGCGACGCTTTGGCGACGCTTTGGCTTTGTCAATACTTTTTCGTACATTTTGTATGGAAACGTCGCGATGTCAAACGTCAAGCGTCATGCCCTACGTCATATGTCCTTTCCTTGTCCTCTCTGTGGAGTTTGGGGCCTAGGTGTAAAAATAGCAGATAACAGGTAGTGTTGCAGAGAAAAATCCCATCTGTAGTTTTTCGATTGATTGGCTGCAAATATTTGTGTCCAAATTTAAATGAATTTTAATCCCTTGGGATTAAATAACCTATTTTGATCCCACTTTAGTGCGACCAAAGCGTAGTTTTTTGAATAGAGGGGATGAAAAAAGAATTGAGCCGGATAGACACTCGGTCGACATGCCACCAACACAACTATGGCTGTTAATGATTATCATGTTAAGATGTGCACTTAGTAAGGATAGTAATTTGAACGTTTCGAGGAATATTTGTTTTGATTGAGTAGTGATAGCTAACTTACCCCACACGAATAATAATGGACTAGCGGCACCAGTAATCAGCAGCACACCACCCCATAGTGCAACAAGATGTAGCAACAGGAAGCCAATTGCACTTGTCCATATCACTTCGTGTTTATAGGAATAATCTGTCCCTATTTCCTTTTCCTTCACACCAATGACAGACTCATGTCTCA
Source organism: Phthorimaea operculella (assembly GCA_024500475.1). Classification (NCBI taxonomy): domain Eukaryota; kingdom Metazoa; phylum Arthropoda; class Insecta; order Lepidoptera; family Gelechiidae; genus Phthorimaea; species Phthorimaea operculella. The sequence continues at coordinate 5,357,479 of JANFCV010000003.1, read as the reverse complement.
AAAGTTCACTTTTCTTTATCGTACTACTAATCTTTTTTAGAGAATTCATTTTATCACGATTTAAAAACCTGTCGTCCGCCATATTTTGCTTTTCGGCGCTCTGAGGGGAGAAAACGTAAAAAAGCGTTACTTTTGATTCAGGATTAGTCTGTACAGTCCAGCAAAAAAGAGTAGAAATTAAATAAAATGGAACTAAAATGTTTTAATTTGTTGCCATTCATAGTTAATGTTGCTATTTAATTTTGAAAGGAGATTGCCTACTTCTGATCTAAGAAATTGTCTCGCCTCAAAACGAAAATTAAAGCAATATGTATGTAGTATCCCTCATTCTAATGAAGAATAGGTACGGCAATTGTTGTACAAAACAAGGAATTTAACTTAACTATTGAAGGTCTTTCTACCGTTAGGTATTTTCCCCAAAGATTTTACTGTGGTGTGAACCTTTTTTGCACTGTTTACTTCGGTATAGCTCACGATAACGATTTAAGAACCAAATTCTCGATATACAGCCAAACTTCAGAACTTTTGTCTCTTCCGATACCCAACTTTAACATTCAATAACTTCGGAACTCCTAACATAGTTAAATTATTTTCAGTTACAAAATGTTAAGCAATAATTAGACTTTATAATTATTTAACTTTGACTTTGATGCGAGGCCTGCAAGTAGTGAGGCAAGCAATAGACAACATCCATACTAGAGTGGGCATGATTCTTTTATACAAAGTTTGCCCTCATTTTTTGTCTACTCTTTTTTGCTGGACTGTAAATGTTGTTATCAAGATATTAATGTAAACGGCCAAGAGCGTGTCAAACACGCTTACTAATAGGGTTTCGTTGTCAACGTTTAAATATCAGTTTTTTCAGCGTTACAAAGTTAATTATTTAGCTGGTTTGTTTGCAGCTGTATGGTTACCAACCGCAAATAGAAAAACATTTATTTATCTTAAAACTTTAGTCGTACAGTAGCCCTATCCATTGTAGTTTTTATGGTAACTTCAAATTGAGATCTATATTCCATATTATTTTCTTTTCGGCGTTTATACATTAGGAGTTAGCCGCGTAGTGCCGGCTTAGGATAGCATCATCCCATTTCTACCCGTTGGTGTCGTAAAAGGCGACTAAGGGATTGATCCGAGGAATGGGCAGCAGCATTCCCTGTAAATATCTTCAACACCTTGCACTGCGCTCGCCAATCCGCCTGCCAAGCTTGGTGAGTATGGCAATACCCCCCAATTAGAGGAGACCCATGTCCAGCAATGGACTGTTGTGGCTGTAATAGTTGACCGTTTTTCACCAAGCATGCTGCAAATTCGGCTTAAAGATCAGTTTACTGCCAAAATCGGCTACAATAGCCACCTGCGAGCGCATCAGCGCCGACTTGATCAGGAGTAGAAGTGGTCGCCATGCCCGAAACCGGCCGGAGCGATCATCATCAGTATACTTTAGGAATTAAAGCTTGAATAAATTATTGCTCAAAACGCCCCTTTTAAAAGCAAGTATCTCGAGACAGAGACATTTTAGTGACTTTGTTTCAAAGACACCTCGCCTTTGTTTTAAAAGACCTAGTCATCGATACCCTACGAAAAAAAATATTTTTGCCCCCCTTTCACTTGCAAGAACCATTTGATTTTTTTCTCAACATTTCTGAATATTATGGGTCAACACGATCAACTTTATGCAAGCGTAAAATAATACAGACACACATTACAAAAATAAGTGAGTTTAGAACTTTTATAATTATTTTAAGTTATGTCCTAAGGCAGTCCCACCGGACTATTACGGTTACATTTAATTAAGTACAAATCTCTTGAGGGTGTAATCTACACACAAAACTGAAAAACTTTTGTTAGAAACTTTTCTTCGAAATATGAAAAACAAATTTGGACCTCCCATACTAAGTGACACACTTTTTCAGCATTGGGAGTACCAAATTTTATTTTCGTGTTTCGAAGAAAAGTTTCAAACAAAAGTTATTCAGTTTTGTGAGTAGATCACATCCTCAAGAGATTTGTACTTACTCGTAATTAAATGGAACCCAATATTATTATGAACATATTATCATTTTCTTTTCAATATATCTACTTACGTCTTCAGCCGCTTAGTGGTTTACGTTACGTGTTAAAAGGATTGTGAAGAATAACCAATAACCCTGTAATTCTTGAGAGGGTCAAATATTGTGGTCACACACAGAGTAGTAAATAAATTATAAAGATCTGAACACAACAATCGATTTTACATGATTTTGCACTTCAATAAAAAATAATTATAAAGTTGCCTTGTAGTACAGCAAAACTTAATCCAAAAATGTAAAACGGAAGGATTTGGGGTGTTCTCTGAATGTCACACCGCGCACTAGTTAGCTATTCCCAAATGTTAATTTGACTTATTCCTTTCTAATTTATTTGTATCTGTCGCAGTACGATGGCAGAATCAGTTTTTTTGCCAAAAACCTAGGTTTTTGGCCAAAAGCCGGCATATGGCAGAATCGTAGACTTACTTCGGCCATCGTCCTGAGCAGATCCAGGTTTTTGGCCGAAATCCTAGATTTGTTTAGTATTATGGCTTTTTTTGCATTTCGGGGGAACTTCTTCGTCTTCGAATGGTACACCAAAGCACCCAACGAGCCGATGGGCCCTGGTATCAGAGTTTTCAACCGCCTACTGCAAGTAGCAGGCCTCTAACATGGTTGTGTAACGACCGCCGTCTAAGTGATCATAGAGAGCAATCGGGACCGACCGCTTACCGTACCCGTGTGGTCCGGGGGAACGAGGAGTGGCGAGATACCTTATGCACCTCCCTTTAATTTTTTGAGGGTAGACTTGGACACCGTAAATGGACACCCTGAAGGACGGGGGGTAACATCAGACAGTCTGAACAGCAGGATTGCCTCGAATTCCCTGAAGGGAAGGGGAGAGCTTCAGACACCATAAGAGCAGGACGTACCACTGAACGCTCTAGAGGATTGGTGGTAGCGTTGGACGCCCTGGAGACCAGGAGGTAGCGTCGGACCCCCAGAAAATCCAACGCCCGTCATCTTACATCCTCCAGAGTGTCCGACGCTACCCACACCCTCCAGAGCGTCTGACGCTACCTCCCACCCTCCAGAACGTCCAATGTTACCTCCTGCCTTTCGAGGTGTATGCCCGAACTACACGGGCACGTTAAGCCGTCGGTCCCGATTGCTCTCTATGATCACATAGACGGCGGTCGTTACACAACCTTGTCAGAGGCCTGCTCCTTGCAGTAGGCGGTTTAAAAACTCTAACACCAGGGTTCATCGGGTCGTTGGGCGACTTGGTGTACCAGTCAAAGAAGAAGAAGTTTCCCCGAAATGCAAAAAAAAACATAATACTAAACAACAGGATTTCGGCCAAAATCCTAGTTTTTTGGCCAAATTCCTAGGTTTTTGGCCAAAAACTTGGATCAGCTTAGGACGATGGCCGAAAGAAGTCTACGATTTTGCCATATGCCGGCTTTTGGCCAAAAACCTGATTCTGCCATCGTACTGCGACATATCTATTATATATTAAAATATTCATCTTGAATAAATAAATGTATTAGGTAGTTGAATTACGTTAAAATACAGGGTGTTAGGGACGGTGTACCGAAAACTTTGCAGGCATCATCAGACCATCAAACTGAACAACTTTTACTATGGAGCCAATGGTGGGAAAGGAAAAAAATTTTCCGACCTCCCATACAAAATTCACGATCAGCTGACTGACTTTGTATGGGAGGTCGAAATAATTTTTTCGTTTCCCACCATTGGCTCCATCGTAAAAGTTGTTCAGTTTCATGGTCTGAGCACGCCTGCAAAGTTTTCGTTACACCGTCCCTAACACCCCGTATATTATTCGTGTACGACTATCTTTACCCGATTGTCTCAGAAGGAGGACTGTTTTTCGAGAGTACGTAGGTATGTGCCTAAGTGGACAAGTAAAATCTTCCGGGCGGATGGTCTGTGCGAATAGTGTGACGTATGATATGAGAACGTGCGCGGCGTCGTGCGGACAATCAGCATGCGAAGTTCACTTTACTTCACGTGGTGCAGATAAAGTGAGTGAATTTGCACAGCGGCGAAAAGCGTGACGCACCGCACGTCCTGAGGAGTAGTTAGTTAAGCGTAAAACATTAAATACCTCGGCCCGCCCAGCGGTTTCACCCGCTGCTAGATACACCTACTTACCTAACTGTTTTCCTATTGAAATTGGATCTTTGCCCGTAGTAAAAAATCGTTGTAGCAGAAGTGACTCATAATATTTAAAAAAAATTTATGAAGGTTTCCCCATAACTCTTTCAGTTGAGCTACGCTTCTGTTGTTCCATCTTCTCAGGTTTCTTCCATCAGGTACTTCAGAACCTCAATGGATGACAAAAAGTATCTCCATGTCCGTTTTTTACATTCTAGCAATATCTATCAGTGACAAATTTGACGAAGATCGAAAAAGCGGTTTGGTTAATTTGAGTAATATTCGCTATATTACCCGTTTTTCCTGCTGCTAACCGTTTTCCCGTTGGAATGAAGATTTTTCCCGTGGCAAAAAGTTACTCAATAATGTAGCTTTCTAATGAGCTTATCGATCACATAAAAAAAACCGGCCAGGAGTGAGTTGGACTTGCCCACCGAGGGTTCCGTACTAAGATTAGTAGGTTATTCTGGTTGGTAAACCTATATTACATATGATACTCCACTTGGACAACTAGCCTTATTACTAGTGATGGGCCGAACATAGGTTTCGCCGAACCGAATATTCGCCCAAATAATTCGGCAGGAATCGATGTCCATATCAAACAATTGGAGCATCTCTTGTACGCGCTGATTCACACCAGACCACTCGCTCTTTATCCTTCTAGCTTTTTACATTGGAAACATAACAATTTACAATGCAATTAATATAAAAACGATACGTTTTAATTCGGTTAAATATTCGGTAGAATTCACCAAATATTCGGTAAATGTGCCGAACATGCCGAATACCGAACATAAACAGAATATTCGGCCCATCTCTACTTATTACTTAAATATTGTTTTTTTTTTCAGCTCCCATATAAACCATTAATTTATGAAAATGAAAATTTTAAGTGTTTCTCCTTAATTTGTACTTCAAAACGAAGCTATTTGGCGGATTTCATTGTTCTAGATCTTGGGGAACCACCCTCTGAATTTTGATTCCCTTGAGAGGGTAAAAAACGCGCGTTTATACTGCATAAACTGCTATATCTTTTTTTTAACTTGAAGTTAGGTGCTTGTTTTTTTCACAACTACTACCGACCATAGACTTGCGTAGATTTAATCTTTACACGTTCCTGAGATAAAGGGTCTTGACAGAATGACAGACAGACGGACAACAAAGTGATTCTATAAGGGTTCCGTTTTTTACCTGTTGAGGTACGGAACCCTAAAAACAAATAAACAAATCTTTCCTCTTTATTATATTACTGTAGATAGTGCAGATCGACTAGTGGCCCGTTAGCGGTCTCACCAGCTGCAACTTAGTTCCCGCGGGAAAAAAAATAAATTTGGATCTCCCATAGTAAATCAATCAGCTGATAGGCGATTTTGTATGGGAGGTCCAAATTTTTTTTACATTTCGACCCATGTTCCATGGGGAAAGTTGTTCAGTTTCATGAATACCTTGACCTCCTTTCGGCTTGTTATACCTTTCCATTACTCCTGGTAAAAGTACCTCTCTCTTGCACATTACACAACTCCATCCATGCAACTGTCATATACTCGGAAGCTTTAGAATTTAAGCAGCAGAGTGTGGTAGATACTAGTTTGACACGCGCCTTCTAATGCCAAATTATATTATGCAGTTACATACACTATTAAGGCAGACTAGATAAAAAATCTATGAAAAACAGTTGGGATTGAAATCCTACAAAAGCTTTTACTGATTTAATGGCTTCATTTTGTTGTCTAATATTCTATCCTACACCATCTATAATTCGTTGCTTTACATATTAAGTTAGTTTACACCCCTGTGAGAGTTGTGTACGTATAATATCCATCGTTATATATTTTTGAGATTTTACTCTTTGTCAAACGTCACCCAGAACTATTTAGTCATGTTTTAAGGGCACGGAGGTGTGATCAATTACGAGTCATGCCACATAAAACAACCTTGTGCCAGCAGAGTGTAATTGCGATGGCACCGAAACTATATAATAAGCTACCTAAAAGTTTAAGAAATGTTGATAATATTACCCAATTTAAAACTAGATTATATAAATTGCTTACAGATAAAATATATTACAGCGTTAATGAATTTATAAATGACCGCGAATTAGGATAATATTAACATGTAGAGAATGTGATGAGATTTATTTTATTTTATTATGTTTGACATTTAATTTATTATGATGTTTTGAATTGTATTTAACCGCGAATTAGGATTATATTGACATGTATAGAATGTGATGAGATTTATTTTATTATGTTTGACATTTAATTTATTATGATTCATAATTCATAATTCATAATTTGTTTATTCATCGATTTATAACATTACAGTAACAACCAAAGCGTTATAAAGACAGTCTTAATTATAAAATAATACGAACAATTCGTTAAGTACAATAGTACATACAGTGTCAAGTTTATCATATAGATAATTTAATAACGAGAAAATTATATTCTTACATTAGGTATCATGTCATATTTTACATCATTAAAATAAATTCCATTAAATACAAATTCCATTAAATAAATTTTATATTCTTAACATTTAATACTGGTACCCCTCGCATTCATCTCGACCACTCGCTTGCACCCATTCATCAGACATGCCAGCCCTGTCATACATAAATCGTATTTCGGATTAATAACGAGCACAGACCCCTCTTCTATTCACGCTATATACAAGCGACGTCCCCAAAACATCTAGGACCGAGCTTGCCATGTTTGCGGATGACACTGCGCTTTACGCATCCAACCGCAACCATGACAAACTCGCAGAAAATCTCCAGAACGCGCTAGACTCCCTCGGAGACTGGTTCCGCAAATGGAGAATCGAGGTCAACCCTGATAAAAGTGCAGCAGTGTACTTTCATAGGGGACCAAACCGGCCGGACGTCCCCGCTGTAAAGCTTTTCGGCCGACCCATCCCATGGGTAAACGAGACCAAGTACCTAGGCGTCACCCTGGACTCCAGGTTAAACTTCCGATCCCACATAACGAAGGTTCGCGACCGCGCGGCGTTTGTTTTGGGCAGACTACATCCGATGTTGAACAAACGGAGCAAACTCTCCCTTAGAAATAAGGTGAGGATTTACACCACCTGCGTCAGGCCTATCATGACCTACGCTAGCGTAACCTTTGCTCACACCTTTAAGACACATCTGAATGTGCTGCAGGTCATCCAAAACCGCTTCTTACGCAAAGCTACCGGGGCCCCCCTGGTACATGCGTACCAAGAACCTTCATATTGACTTAGGACTCCCTACCATTAAAGAATATATGAAACGAGCGTCCCGTCGATTCTTCGACAACGCTCCCCATCATAAAAACCCCCTTATAGTTGCAGCGTCCAACTACTTCCCCCCATCCAACCACGCGTTTCAGACGCCGTCCGAAACATGTCCTTTCGGATGAAGACGATGAAATTACAGCAGCAGCAGCTGCAGCCATTGCAAGTAGATCACACTCCACAAGCTCTTCAAGCAACCGTCGTCCCCGCCGGCGGGGACGCGGAGGTCCTTCATTTGTGCCATTCTTTGGCAACTACCGGCATATACCCGGTAGACATAGTCCGATCCGTTCTTCCCAGAACAACTCGTAAGCCCAACCGCGCCCCAAGGGCGCGATTGGGCTGGTTGTTTGAACAACCAACACACACACACTTCCGGGTGAGCCTTCCGCTCCCCAAAATTCAGCTAGGTGTAGATATAGTTGCCTAAATAGGTAGATATCGTAGGGACTAGTTAGGAAAAAAAAAAAATAAAAAAAAATAACGAGCACAGAATTGAGCAGCGAGATGGCGCTAGCGACCGGCGAGTGTTCGTGGCTGACGGTGCGAGCCGGCCGCGGCGGCGCGGCCAGCGGGCCTCGCGCGCGCGGACGAAGGCGCGCCAGCTGGTGAACGTCGGGTACAGACAACTTGAAGAACAATCCCAATAAAGCTGAACTGTCAATTTTGTTTTTTAGGACACCTAGAAAGAATCTAGCGAGGGCTAATGACCGACGGACTTCTAGAGATTGGTACCCTAATTGGCCTTGAATAAACAGTGTGGGGTACATGTATGGGTACCAAGAAATGATGTTTAGAATTGTATTTAATTTGCTGATAGTGTTATTATTTTTGTTATTTCATTATAAATAATGTATTGTATGCCTGTCGGCGGACCGCAGTGTATCTATTGCTTCTTTGTTTACATCTGTATATAACCTGTGTGACACAATAAATAAATAAATAAAAAAAATAAAAATATACACTTCCCATAAAAAAAAATCGAAACACATCGGTTTTTCTTGTTTTTGGCCGAATTAAACACCAAAAAGTATTGCTTTCATTAAAAAAATTATATGACTGTGTAGCTGGCAGTTTTGTCTTTTCAGTGTGCATAAAAAAAATTCAAGTCTCATATTCAGTCATATATTTTTTTAATGCAAACAATACTTTTTGGTGTTTAATTGGGCCAAAAACAAGAAAAACCGATGTGTTTCGATTTTTTTGAAGGGAAGTGTAGTACCCAAAAACTGGTATTTTGCCGGATTTTCGGCTATATCTCGTAATAGTGCAACACGAACTTCGAAATATCGAAATGAGATCTGTTTGAAAGTTGTTGGGTATTTAAACCTTCATAGAATGAGACCAGGTTCATATTTTTTGTACTACTTATCCGTTTTCATGCTAACGATCATCAAACTTGTACAATTGATTTGACATTTTGTATTTGGTGATAGGTAACGGTTAACTGGGGTTACTTTGATTAATTTTGGAATTAAATTGTTTGTATCTTTTGAATCTATGGTTCTAAAAATAAGCAAAAAATACGCAATAATGGAGTCCTGTAGATCTCTAGGAAAAGGTGAAAAAAAAGAAGAAAATGTTTGTAGATATTGAGAAAAAAAATAAAAACAGCGTGATCAAAGTTATACTGATTTTGGGGTTACTTTGATATCTACTCCTACCTACCTACTACTACCGTTTCTTAGCATGGAATTCAAAAGTAACACGAATAACTCGTCCAAAAGAAAAATAAAAATCGGTTTACAGGAACAAAAGTTAATAATGGTTTTATTCTTTGATCAATGATCAATGACTCCCCGCCACACATTATGTACCGGATCAATGACGCCCCGCATCAAATTAAAGGACGCTGTGCCGTAAGTTTCAATGTTACGAAACCACAATTTGAATTTGGGTTCCTGAATATACACTACTATACACAGTTCCGAAAAAAAAATCGTAAGACTTACATTAATTTGAGCCGCATCTAAAGTTTTGCAGCACTTTTTTTTGACATAAATCGATATAGAAACAAAATACATGCGATTTAAAAAAAAAAAAATTATCCAGCGCACCTACAGAAAAGAAATGTTCAAATAATCAGTGTAGTCATCGCAAAAAAAACTACCAAAATTAGTCCAGTTTTACGCAATTAGCATTTTCATGTGACCAGAAGTTTCGATCAAAGTCACCCCATAGTTCAAAGTAACCGTAGGTATTAAGTAACTAAGTTTACATTGGAAGTTTACCCATTTATAAAATATATATTCTTACACAAACTAAAGTAAATCGATTCTGCGTTTGTTGATATTATAATTATGATTATAGATAGTAATTGTAAGTACGTATTTTTATATCATGATTAATAAAAGTAAGTTTGGCGTATAGTGAGATTAATAGTTTCGAAATCGTGGAAGTAGTCACTGGCTAATCGTCTTCAGATTTATAGCGCTGTCGATGAAAATAGGTTTTCTAGATCGTGATAAGGTGCAGTTCTTGAGCATGGTGCAAACGCTCGCCGATTGACTCTTCAGATCTTCCAGAGGAACTTACTTTAGTATTAGGCAGCCGCATTTTTTTAACTTTTTTTTCATAATTTTAGTACTAATTTTCCGTTATTCCCAACGGCCCCCGCTGATCGGCCCCCGAGGGTCCCGTTAGGAATTTTTCTTCCCAACGGCCCCCGAATTCAAACTTATAGAGATTCGGGGACAGTAGGACACAAAATACCCAACGGACCCCGAAATTAAAATATAAAATAATTCGACTGTCCCGATGGCATAGCGGATAGTACACCTGCCTTCTACGCAGAGGGTCATGGGATCAATCAATTTCTTGTTTATGGCGTTTCCATTTATTGATTTTGCCAATAATCATGGGTTCGATTCCCACCTACACAAATATTTGTTAAGTCATTTTCAACTATTTGTGTCTAGTCTGGGTGTTTTCTATGTATTATATGTATTTATTTACAAAAGAAGTATATATGTATTAGTATCAGTTGTCTAGTTCCCATACAATTCCCATAGTACAAGCTATGCTTAGATTGGGGCTAGATGGCGCTGTGTGAATTGTCCACCATATTTATTATTATTATATTGGTACTGTTTCGAATCTCGGACCCACAGGGACCCGGTCCTTTGAGGCATGAATGGGTCCAAAGCCAACAAACAGCACAGAGGCCTTTTTATACCAAATACACCAAGCGGATACTTGCTCTGTCTGCACTATTATTATTATTATAATTTGAGGGCCCGTTGGGAGTTTTTCTTAATTTTTCAATATCTAAAAACGGTGCCCTCTTCAAACAAATCGGTGCGGCGCGGCATTCCGAAACTATGCCCCAAAACTGGTTTATGATTGAGAAAATTGAAAACTGAATAATAATCAAAACTTTTTTTTTTATATTTACCTCTCTTAGTAAACAAAATCACATAAATAATAATTAAATAATATTACCTTAAATTGCATATAAGTACCTAACTAATTGTAAAACAAGTTAATCAGTACTAGAACTTTTAATTTCATTGGTAGGTAGTTTAAGAACGTCGTCTTCGTAGAACAGTGGGAGTCCCTCCGTCTTGACTTGCGCACTGGGGGGCGGGTAGGTGACATTGTAGGTGGGGTTGAGAGGGTGTAGCGGGCCCAGCGCCGTCACGCATGCGCGCGCCTCATCCGTGCCGAGATCGTAGTGCGTGCCGTCGCCTGTGCGCATGATGCGTTTCCTCACCTACAAGGGAATAAATAAATCAATTTTTTTAATAATTAATAAATATGCCTATGAATATTTATTTTATCACCGTTTTTATGTAGTCTGTTCTATGTCCACAGACAGAGAGACGTGACGGAATGATAAGGGTTGGTAGTAGTCGTAGTCTACTAAACCCTAAAAATAACAATCACGTACCAGTTCTGGGGAAGCAGTCTTCAAATCGTAAGCCAGCCCGACCTTCTCGAGGAACTTAATGAAGTCCGCAGACAAATTGAACCGGTCTGATAGTTCTGCCGCCTTGTAGTCCCAGGGGTAAGCGTGGTGGTAGTTGTGCCACCCTTCTCCGAGAGTAAACATTGAGACGAACCACGATTCCACTGGCTGAAGATTTCTAAATCAGAAATATAGAAAAAAGATGATGCAACCCTAAAAATTATACACACATTACGCCTTATTTCTTGCGCAGTAGGCAGAGCGTTAACGTTCGTAAAAGTTGGAATTTATATTCCGACAAATATTTGAAGGCCGTTACAGAAAATCGTAAGCGGTAGCGGCTAAGAATACTGCCACCCCTACTGTCCCCACAAGTGGCGACGTAGAGTTGTTAGCAATCCCAAAGAGGGTTGACGTCAGGCAAGCGGCTGGTCATGAAACATTACCAAAGCCTTTTGCAACATGATTTTGTGTTCTTATAAAACATGTTCGGACAAGGGCAGGCACAAAACCTACATGGGTGGGTATAATATCATTGGGCAGGCAAATGATAATGAAATGACAGAAAGAGCGCGTTAAGGTTGTCAGCCTGACGCCCAAGATTGCAAATTTTACTTATACCTTCTTTTTACAATGGAATAGATGTGACTTACTTGTCGTAAGGTCTGGTGCCCCAAAGATGAGCTGCACTGTTGACTAGCCAAGTTATGTTCAATTGGAGCATATAACGATATGCATAGCATACAAGGAAAGAATTGAACCATGTCTCTCCAAAGAATTGTACTGGAGCCCAGGTAGGTATTAAGATTGCGAGAACGAAGTACAAGTAAAGGTAGTATCTGGAAATAAAATATAATTTTAAAATCACGGTAGATAAGTGTAAGTGTATAAGGTATTATGTAATAAATATTTTGTCAGACAAAGAGCCGCGAATCGTTGTAATGTGTAATTTTAATAAATACCTAGGTTTGGCATAGCATACGACAGCAGGCGCAGTAAATAGTGCCTTCACTCCAGAGTGGTACTTTGATCAAACAATGTGAAATAGGTTTATTTGGTCAATTTTAGATTGTACGAGATTGAGGATGTGTTATGATATAAAAATATATCAAGAAAATTGTGTACTTACTTATAACAAAATATAATAAAAAAGTAAGTACTAGGTGTAGGTACACCGCTGTTTTTTTTTTTTCATAATATGCTACCTACATACCTACCTAACAATCAGGCGACCTACAAAACAGTCCCTGGCTGGAATGTGGTTTTGGGATTCATTGCCTACAACAAATCTTTATCTGTTTCGATAAAACTGTATGTCTGGTCTGTGCCCACTATGATAACGTTGACCGTTTTAGACCGATGGACATATTTCCCTAACACGGTCACTATTGCGATGTCTCACAATTTAGGGGCCTATTCAGAAAATCTGTGCCGGTTGTACTGGAAGTCATCTATATATGTCATTAGCATCGAGAAACTAGACAAAGAAAATGATTCGTTCGCTGCTATTCCGTAATGGCGGATGTGAATTGGTTATAATTTTTTTATTCTTGTTTATTTGAGTGTTTCGTGAATAACTCTGATAGTGTTTTAAGCAACAAACTATTCTTAAAGTGAACATTAAATATAAAATTGTAATTAAAGCATAAATCTGGCATTGTGTAATAGTAACGAGCGGATCAGCACGTGGTGCAAAAACTTTACTTTCACGTTTTTGTTGCCACACAAACTGCGCAGCACAGCCCATAGAGGAAAGACTAGGATCTCTGTGCTGTGGGGTCTCCCTCGGCGTAATGCCAAATGACCTTACATTGACTTAACTTCGAAATACGTCTCAACCTGGAACGGGACGGAAGATGAGTTGCTCGAAGGTCTCAACCCACGAGATGTGAAGCCACATTAAAAAAAATGTTTGCCCTAAAGTACACCGCAGGAAATGTAGGTGAAAAAAAAGCTGCGTGAATTTTTCTATATTTTTATGTAGTCAACTTGAAATTAGGTGAATTTTGCAATTTTTCCCATACAAATACAAATAAGTCGACTATTCTGATTTTTTTCAATGGAATTTGTAATTTATTACTTTCAAATATACAGGGTGTAAGGGACAGCCCTCTCAATACTGAAAGGGTGCATTCAGACCATGAAACTGAACAACTTCCCATAGAAATAAATTTCAGAAAAAATTAAAAAATTTTTGGCTTCCCATAGTAAATTGATTCAGTTGATCGTGATTTTGTATGGGCAGTCGAAAAATTATTTTCGTTTCCTAAAATTTATTTCTATGTCAAGTTGTTTAATTTCATGGTCTGAATGCACCCTTTCAGTATTTGGAGGGCTGTCCCTTACACCCCGTTTTAATAGATTATTTAAAAAAATTGAAAAATTCACGCAGCTTTTTTTTACCTACATTTCCTGCTGGTGTGCTTTATTATATTTTCAGACGAGTTCCAACTTTAAATGATACCTAGGTAGGTACTACGTAGTAACATACCTATAAATAAAAAAATAAAGAAATTCACCAAGCTTCTCCCCGGTATACTTTCATGACTGAACGAAACGTAAGTACAATACACGTGGGTATATCGCTTTGACTTAAAAATTGAAAACGTACTTTTTCTGGAACATAACCATCCAGTCAGCTTCGAGATCAGACATGTCAATTCGTTTACCGAGTTCGATGACATACGGATGTTTCTTGGTCATGAGCCAGCCGATGTGGCTGAAGAAGAAGCCTCGCTTAGAATTGTGCGGATCAGCATCTGTGTCTGAGTAACGATGGTGAAGCCTATGGTCACGGCACCAGGTGAACATAGAATTCTGAAAACGCAAAATTGAAAGTGAAAATGTGGTGAAGAAGTTTTTGTGCCGGTAAACCAAGATAGGTACTTAACTATAATACTGTTGTAAATTTTGAGAAATATAAGAATACCTAGCAGTTACTCCACCAACACGAGCCGAGTTCTTACTCTTTAGAAAATGCAGCACATAGCTACCAAACGAGTTTATGTTTAAATAAATGTTTATCTAAGTAGATGTTAAAATTACCTGTCCAGCAGTAGTTTGCATTAGTATGAATAATGCTCGTAGAAATGGAACAGCTTTGAAAGATTTGTGCGTGTAAAATCTATGAGCTCCTATTGTAATCCCCTCTCCGCTTATAATAAAATTCAAGAAAAGCACTGAAAATATACCAAAATACATGATTACCTAAGTTAGCACTTACTGCGCCTTGTGAGAGTCGAAAGTGACTTGATAAATACATCCACAAAGTGGGGGGCATTTACCCAAATCTTTAATTAAAAACCGCCTGCCAGGCGTGATAGATAAGTAAGTATGGCAAATACTCCCTGTAAAAATGGAGAGCTGTGTATAATAGTTATGATTGATGAGGTACTTAGATTAATGTATTGGAATTTTTAATGCACTCACAGCGCTATATTATTCTCATAAATTAAATAATGAGAAAATTGAAAAATTCACTAGCGACCGCCGGGACTTGAACCCGGGACTGTGGATAAACGTTCCACCGCTCTACCGACTGAGCTACGGGCGCCTAGCGGACCCAAGTGAATCTTTCAACCTCTTGATGCTCGTCTCGAAGCGACGATTAAGCGACATCTAGTAGTAGTTTTTACAACTAAATACTTTGGTTAGTCCACGTTACAGTAGGAATTCAAACCATATGATGAAGCTTTTTGCTTAAACCAATGTATTGGAATTTTTAATGCACTCACAGCGCTATATTATTCTCATAAATTAAATAATGAGAAAATTGAAAAATTCACTAGCGAGTGAAATATTCGCTAGTGAATTTTTCAATTTTCTCATTATTTAATTTACTTAGATTAGGTAAGTGATTCGCGACAATATAAAATTATGGTAAAAGTATCATTAAACTTACTCCACAGAATCGTTTTTGCATGTACTCCACCAGTGACCATGACTCCAAGCCCCCATAGTCCAAAAAGATGTAGCACCAGAAATAAAATTGCATTTTTCCATACAACTTGATGTTTAAACGAAAAATCTGTGCCTATCTCCTTCGCACTTATAACAGAGTCATGTCTCAAAAAATCACGTTTCTCTGTTGTACTAGTCCTCCATTTTAGGTAATTAATTTCTTCATGATTTATTAATCTGCTGTGCCTCATAGTTTTGCTTAGTTTTTACGAAAAGAACATTGGCAAATAAGCCGACAGTAAGAAAATAATAATAAATAAAATATTTATTCCTTATAGTACTTTGGCGCTACACTCGCCGCCAAATTATAGTTGTATCACAGTAGGTATAATTAATAGTGGTTGTATGGTGCTTCCTTTCCCACTTTGTGGTAAACTCAGGTAAGAAAGGGAGCGCCATACAACTGTTTTGCGGCGAATGCAGTTGATGGTTTCAACTATAGTACCTAATTGTTCAGACTATTTCGGTAATGATAATGGATCAACGGCATGTGAGAGATAGCTGACATTTAGGCGCTATATAGTGCGTTTCATTTTATAGTTCCTCTGGCGTCATGTTGGCAGCATTGGAAATTTGTATGTAATATTATTGCCGCCTTAATATTTACATACAAATTTCCAATGCTGCCAACATGACGCCAGAGGAACTAAAAGATGAAACGCACTTTACACACATAATTTACATAGATATGATGACGGGTCAAAATTTTGCAAGAAAGCTTTTTTTTTTTTTATCGCGACACGAAAGAAAAACTCTTATCTCGCGTGATTTCTGATTACTTTATTTCTTATTTCATCAAAATCCGTCCAGTATATAGGGTTACATTTAATTAAGTAAAAATATGAAATAAAAATTTGGATCTTCCATACAAAAATGCTGAAAAAGTGTGTCACTTAGTATGGGAGGACCAAATTTTGTTTTTCATATTTCGAAGAAAAGTTTCTAACAAATGTTGTTCAGTTTTATGAGTAGTATTTACTCTGAAGTGGCACTCTATTTTTTTAATTGTATATTGTATTATGGGAAGCAGGGAAGGCATTCATTGAGACATACTTGCCAGTGTCAGGTTAACTTAGTGCGTTTATTGAGACACTATATCTGCATATTGCATAGGTAATTAGGCGTATTGGAAAATAGCTATTATACTGGCCTGCAAAAATAAAGTTCGCATGGTTGTTTGTCAAAATGCAAAAAACTGCTTCATTTAGGTACGGCCGACGTCTTAATAGATGCTATCTCATAATATAATAATATAGAATTAAAAAAATAGAGTGTCAATTCGGAGTAAATACAACTTTTAAAAGTTTGACTAACTTTTCAACTTCAATAACTTTGGAAATGCTGGACGGATTTTGATGAAATAAGAAATAAAGTATTCAGAATTCACGGGAGATTAGCTTGTGATATATTAAAAAGCAAAATTTTGACCCATTGTCATGTCTAATTGTATTGATATAATTGTAAATTACAATTGTCAGCTTTATTAGGCGGGCCCTGAGTTGTAATTTTTTAACTACTATAAGCCCCAAACTCCACAGAGAGGACATGGAGAGGACATAGGACGTAGGGCATGACGCTTGACGCTTGACATCGCAACCTTTTCCATACAAAATGTACGAAAAAGTATTGACAAAGGCACACACAAGCGTCGCCAAAGCGTCGCATCTATGACAGCTAGCGTGAAAAACTAAGAAGAATATTTGACGATCACTTGTCTGTCAACTGTCATTCTTACGTCCTATGCCCTTCGTCTTTTTGGTGGAGTTTGCGCCTAATGTTTCAAAACATTTCTTTGCTTTTTGGCAGCTATCAAATTGAAACTGAAAATTGAAACAATTCTACTGTCAAAATTGGTGTACCGCAAGGATCAATTTTAGGACCGTTACTATTTTTAGTGTACATAAACGACTTGCCCTTCATGGTACAGAATCTAGCCAAGATAGTGCTTTTAGCTGATGATACTTCTTTAATATTTAAAGTGGATAGAAAGGCTGTAAATATTGACGAAGTAAACGGCGCACTAGATCAGGTTGATAAATGGTTTACGTCAAACAATTTAGTACTGAATTCTAAAAAAACTAAATGTATTAAATTCTCTTTGCCTAATGTTAAAAGTATTAAACACGATGTTGTTCTTAAGAATGAAAAGCTAGATTATGTTACTGAAACAGTTTTCTTGGGGATTACACTCGACGCAACAGTTCAATGGGATCCACATATACTAGCACTGGCTAGTAAACTTAGCTCTGCGGCTTACGCTATTCGAAAAATTCGACAATTGACTGATGTTGCTACGGCCAGGCTTGTATATTTTAGTTACTTTCACAGCATAATGTCCTACGGACTTTTGTTATGGGGTCAAGCCGCTAACATAGAAACTATGTTTGTGTTACAGAAAAGGGCAATAAGAGCAATATATAAACTGCGAAGTCATGAATCCCTAAGAGAATTGTTTAAAGAAATTGGCATTCTTACGCTTCCCTCGCAGTACATATTTGATAATATAATGTATGTGCGTAAGAATTCCAGTTCATATTTAAGAAACTCAGATATTCATTGTCGTAATACGAGAAATAAAAATAAAATAGTACCGCCACAAACCAGATTAAGTAAGGTCAGTAAATCATATATGGGTAACTGTATACGCTACTATAATAAAATTCCAGAGGAAATTCTAAAGTTAAATGAGAGGCAATTTAAACTTAAAATAAAGAATATTTTATGTTCGAAAGCGTATTATAAGACAGAACATTTTTGAAAGATAAAGATGTCTGGTCAGTAGCAACAGTTGCTCCAACGCAATGCAAGAGATAGGCATTATTTAAAAATAAACATGACATATATTTTAGTGGTTATACCTTTACTTTTATGATATGTAAATTGACATGAATAGTGGTTAAATTTGACATTTTCATATTTTTCTTTAATTATTTTTTCTTTTTTGACATGTATTTTTTACATTTACTGTAAATCTACTTTTCTTTTCTTCTTTTTTGCTATGTTATTTTATTGCTCAAATGTTTAAAGTATATTTTAAAGACAAAACAGTTAGAATAATCTACTGTAATTTTTATATTTATGAGCCGTTTTTGGCTATTCTATTAATTTATTTTCTAAGTTAGCTAGGGTAGCTTAGGGCCTAAGAATATTGTAGATTTTAGAATAGGTGCACTTCTGGGCAGGTTTTTGGGCGGTATTCCTGTCCAGGGGGTCCGGCTAACCATACACATGTAACTCCTTTTTAAAATTTTGACAGAATGTTATTCCATTTAATTGTCATTCATTGAGGCATAAAGTTGCATGCTGTGTGGTTAGCCTGGCCAGCCCCGAGGCAGTGCCTTTATTTTTATTTTTTTATCCCGCCTGAGCCGCGTTTAGAGTAGGAACTCAAATTGTTATAAAAAAGAGAAAATTTTGCTTTAGAAATTTTCTCTTTTTTAAGATTGTATTAGAATGTGACTTTCTTTAAGAGAATCTTGTAAATTCCTACGAAGAAATAAATGATTAAAAAAAAATTTTCTTTATCATTTTCACACCAATTTAGATTCCTTTATAGCGTTCTGCCACACATTAGGGAAACGGCGTGTGGTTCTGCTGTCAAAAAATGATCGCTTGAAAAGACTTAAGGTACTTCCTCCTATAACTTACGCAGAAAAAGAACATATATCCCGAATTGGCAACATTGTTGTTTGCCTCTCTATCTATCGTTCTTTTTCTGCGCAAGTTATAATTATAAGTCATCTAGTGTCAATTTTGTTCTTGTTTTAATCCAATAAATAGGACATGTATTTCTACATCAATAAACTATTACTTTGAAATTGAAATAATCGAGGTAAGTAGATCCAGGAATTCTAGATATGTTGAGAAGCGAGGAGTGGAGACGGAACGTTATTCACCTCTCCCTGGCATATGTCTGATGGTCTGGACAGCAGGGGTGGCTTTGGATGCCCTCGAGGGTGGGGGATAGCGTCGAGATTGTCGAAATATTGTGGTCCAACGATTGTAAACAATGCAAATTTGGTCATAACAATCGATTGCACAGGATTTTGCACTTACTTACTTACCTTAAACTTTCAAAGTTTTATGTTAATTATAGATATACCAAAACTTAATTCGAAAGTTAAAAA
This sequence comes from Phthorimaea operculella, assembly GCA_024500475.1. Classification (NCBI taxonomy): domain Eukaryota; kingdom Metazoa; phylum Arthropoda; class Insecta; order Lepidoptera; family Gelechiidae; genus Phthorimaea; species Phthorimaea operculella. Next base: position 5,338,016 of record JANFCV010000003.1, on the reverse strand, counting down.
CAGGATATTTTTGGATGTTCTCGCGTCACACTCACTCCGTGCACTAATTTTCTACAAATGATAATTTTATTTAAGTTAAACTAAGTGATTTGTATATGACACAGTCAACTTGTATGAATATGTAAGGACCTATTACTCGTTGCCTATTACATTTTAAATTATTCGCTTATACCTAAATAGGTAGATTATGTGTTGATTAGGTGACAAATTATTTGAATTTTATGACGTATGAAGTTCCCACAAAAACATTCTGTTAATACAAGCCAAGTCTCGATCGAGCAGCTTGTTTATCTCTAAAGAGTCATAAAATGTAGACTTCGTCGTGCCAAGACTAAGCGTGATTAATTTCTTTATTACTTACTAGCTGCCCGTCAGCGGTTTCACCCGCTGTGCAACCCATCTTTTACCCCTTTAGGGGTTAAAAGTCGAAAATCCCTGAAACGCATACTCATTTTTTTAAGCTGTTTGATCTAATTGTAAGTTTTGAAACAGATGCATTTAAAAATAATGATTTTACATACAAACTGTTAACCCCTTCTTTACCCCTTTACGGGTCAAAAATCGAAAATCCCTGAAACATGTACTCAATTTTTTCAGCTATTTGATCTAATCGCAAAATTTTTAAACAGATCACATTTAAAAATAATGATTTCCCATACAAACTTTTAAACCCTTTTTTACCCCTTCGGGGTTAAAAATCGAAAATCCCTGAAACACATTTTCCTTTTTAGCTTTTTGATCTAATCTAATGAGATAAAAAGCTAACTGCGTGCGCGATGTCTGGTCTACTGTTTTGAGCTAAGTAGTTCAAACATCCTACTAGGTTTTGATATGGCAACCTACAACCGGATTCTGAAGCTTTGTCTAATTTGAGACCTACTTCCATGGGGGTGACGACTGGTTTGCAGTCCGTCATACCGAATTCTTTCAGAATATTGTGAACATATTGTTCTTGATCAAGGTAGATGGTTTTATCATCCCGCCTAGGTCGCATGCCTAGTACGTGCCTAGCTGGACCTAAATCTTTCACTTTGAACTTTTGCAATAATCCAGTTTTTAGTTTTTGCTTCTCGTTCACGTTATTTTTGCCACAGAATACAAAAATGTCATCGACATATATTACTACAACTATTCTGTTGCCATCGCTCAGCACCTTCTGGTATAGGCACGGTTCTTTCTTAGACTGCGCGAAACCTAGATTGAGCATCTCCCTGTCTAGCTCATGGAACCAAGCATTGGACGCTTGCTTGAGTCCATACAACGATCTCTGCAGTTTACATACCTTGGTCTCTTGACCCTTGACGATTGCTCCCTTAGGCTGATGCATGTAAATGTCTTCCTTCAGCTTGCCGTATAAGAAAGCGGTAGTCACGTCCCATTGGTCAATGAGCCAATCGTATTCAGCAGCTAGTGAGAATAATAGCCGCAGAGTCGAGCTCCTAACTACAGGTGAGTATGTCTCATTATAGTCTACACCACGTACCTGTGTAAAGCCTTTAGCTACGAGTCTAGCCTTATATTTTGATACTTTACCATCATTGTCTCTTTTTATTTTAAATACCCATTTGCATTGTATCGGCTTCTTGTCACTAGTGACCACGTTTCATTTTCCTTTAACGATTGTAGTTCAGCTTCCATAGCCTTTTGCCATAGGGCACTGTCAGGTCTACCTAATGCTTCTTCAACCGTCATTGGATCGCCGTCAATTTCTGCAATGGCATTAGCAATAGTGCAGGTTCGTGAGTAGTCAACAGGTTTACGCTCTCGAAGGTTATATCTTCGTTGCGGTGCCTCAGAGTCAGTTTGAGGTTCCACGTTACTCGTTTCAGTGAGTACTTCCTGTTGTGTTGCTTGGGAGTTCATGTTTGATGTCCCCGCCTTTTCGATTTCTATATTGTTTTGTGAAGAGTCGCAAGGTTCGTTTAAATTCACAGGTTCTATTCGTTCCTCCTCGAAATCAACAGGAACGACTGTGTTCTTCGTCATTTGGGTACCGTCACCAGGAAAAACATTCTCTAAAAACTTGACGTCTCTATAAAGTGTTACTTTTCCTGTCTTAGGGTCCATTAGTCTGAAACCTTTTGTAGTTTCACAATAGCCAATGAAAATGAGCGCTTCGGTTTTCATGTCAAGCTTTTGGCGCTTCTGTTTTGGTAAAAGCCCATAGGCTTGGCAGCCGAATATTCTTAAATGACTCAAGTCCACTTTCTTACCAGACCAAAGTTCCTCCGGTACTTTGTTAGCGACTGCTTTAGTTGGGCTACAATTTTTCAGATAAACCACGGTTAGTACCGCCTCAGCCCAGAACTTCTTGCTTAGATTTGCTTCACAAAGTAGGGTTCTTGCTTTCTCAATAATCGTTCTATTCGCCCTCTCAACTACGCCATTCTGCTCTGGTGTGTAGGGCACTGTTTTCTGGTGTTGTATACCAGCCGATTTGAGAATATTATCGAATTGTCGATTGCAAAACTCTTTGCCGTTGTCAGACCTGAAGATTTTTATTGACTTACCAGTCTGATTCTCAACTTCTGATTTATATTCTCGAAATTTGTCGAGGGTTTGACTTTTGTTTTGTAAAAAGTATACGTGCGTTTTGCGCGTGTAGTCGTCGATGAAAAGAAGCATATATTTTGAGCCAGCAAATGATGGCTCCTCCATCGGGCCACATAAATCACTATGAACAATTTGTAATGATTCTGTAGCTCTAGTTCCACTGTTTTTGAATGGAGATCTCGACGTTTTACCTTGTATGCAAGGCACGCATGGCTCGGTTTTATCAGTTTTGTTGATTTTTATTCCAGTAACCATTTTTGTCAACATGTTTATGTAATTTTGTCCTAAATGTGCCAATCTTCGGTGCCATAAATTTGTCAGTTCATTTGACAGAGTCAAGTGGGCGATGCAGTTGTCATTTTCAACAAGTTCAAAAATTCCGTCTATTTCTTTCAGGTTCGCAACTTTTTGGTCATCACCGTTTTCTATATAAGAACCTTTTCTGTGAAAATGTACTGAATATTCTTGCTTTAGAAGATTGCTTATAGAAATTAAATTCATGGACAAATCTGGAGCATGTAACACGTTAGGCAATGAAAGTTTTGAAAAAGTCTTGTCAAAACTTACTTTTGGCGCGGCATTTCCTATGCCTTTTACTGGAATTAGCGAGCCGTTCGCTACTTTTATATTTATTTTGCGCTTTTCAATCTTGTAGTCGTTTAACTTTTCGGAATCTTTAGTCATGTGGTTAGAGCAGCCACTGTCCAAATACCAACTGTCAGGATCGGCAGTTTCCTTGGAACACATGCAGATGGAGCACACTCCTGCGGCTCCTGCGACGTGCTTGGTGCTCTTTGTACATTCTTCCGACGGCTTGTGCCACTTGTGGCACTTATAGCATTTCGACTTTCGATCTGGCTTAGCACTGTTAGGCTTGTTTTTGTAAACCTTGCTAGCTTTAAACGCTGCGAGCTCTTTATCGTCGTTCGACGTAGCTTGTCGGTTGCCTTCTTGTAGCAATTTAGTTTTTATTTGCTCTAGGCTTACCTTCGTTCCGCTGTTGTCAACAGCCATTATTAGCGGATTGTATATCTCTGTTAGCCCGCTCAGTAGGATAGATATAATTCAATCGTCATCAACTTTCGCATCTATATCTGATAACTGCTGAGTGAGGAAGATCACTTTAGTAATATACTTTTCCATATTTGGGAAGTTTACTATAGTCCGGCTAGTTCGTGCGCGACCTTCCCTAGGGGTGACAGACGTTGGGAGGGGAGATGTCAGCGGGTAGCGGGAGGTGTAGCGGGGAAGGGTGACGCGCGCATCCATGCTGCACGTCATATTAAAATGACGTGCTTCCTCGCCCCCCGACCGTCTGTACCCCGCAGGAAGGTCGTGCACGAAGTTGTCAAACGTCTGCAGTCCCATAGTTCTCTTTGTAGTGCAATGCGCCTCCCCCATCCTTTATCTTCGTATGCAGTTTTTAAATTTTGCCATACTTGTTTTGCGGTTGTCGCGTTGAAGACATGGGCATAGCATTCTGGCTCGATGAGGAGGCATAGTGTAGTCCTTGCTTTTCTGTCGGTATCTTTTAAGGTAGCCGGAAGTTCCGTACCTTCATACTCAACTGCCTTATACCAATCTTTAGATTCAAGGTAGTTTCGGGTCGCGAATTTCCATATTGCATAATCGCTCGACCTTTTGAGTTTTTTGATACCGCAGATGCTTGGAGAATTGTCATCTGACATTTTACACTAAAACATTAAAATACACTCACAAAATAAAATATAGATATAGAGAAATGGTATCGGTTTTTTATGCTACTTTTCACGTAAATAAGCACATAACCTATTGATTAAATAGGTCCGTGGAGTTATATATGTCGCAGTACGATGGCAGAATCAGGTTTTTGGCCAAAAACCTAGGTTTTTGGCCAAAAGCCGGCATATGGCAAAATCGTAGACTTCGTTCGGCCATCGTCCTAAGCTGATCCAGGTTTTTGGCCAAAAGACTAGGATTTTGGCCGAAATCCTAGATTTGTTTAGTATTATTGCTTTTTTGCATCTCGAGGGAACTTCTTCTATGATGTAAATCCAAATAATTTATATAACTCAGTATTCAGCCTTGCCAAAACAGAATATGACAATGTATTTAAATCTAAAAAAATTATAGTTAACACAAAATTATTATTTAGTGATTGGGCGACGGTAGGAATTCATAAAAGCAGGGAAAAATTGTACGATCTGTATGATGAAAGGTCATATAATAAATCAAAAGCTTTTGCTGATTATGTTAAACGTTATTCTAAAACTTTTAAACAAGTTTGTTCTGTAGCAAAATCTAACTTCATTAAAAATAATATTAAAAACAGCACGAATATAACAAAAACTACTTGGAAATTTGTAAATAACGAAACTGGGAAATCTAAACGTCGTAACGAAAATTTTAAACTCATGATAAATGATGAAATAAAAACACCAATTCGGAAGTAGCTCAGGCTTTTGAAAACTTTTTACTGATATTCCAGTTTCGACTACCAAATCGTTAAACTCTTGTCCCGATCTCGCTGAATCAGTACTGAAGGAAAATGTAAGCCATTGTGATAAATATTTTAGATTTTGTCACATTAGTGACGTTGAAATTATAAAAATATTTAAAACTTTACAAATGAAAAAGACTTCAGATCTTCACGGCCTCTCTGTCAAAATTATAAGTTCTATAATCGATTGTATTGCTCCATGTCTAGCATTTATTTTTAATCAATGTGTTGACAGTGGCGAGTTTCCTGACTTGATGAAGCATAGCAAAGTTATCCCGCTGTTTAAAGCCGGTAGTACAACTGACCCCACTAATTTTAGACCTATATCAATATTACCCACACTCAGTAAAATTTTTGAAAAAATTATCCTAATTCAATTGCAAGGTCATTTTTATCGTAATAACCTAATGCACTTACAGCAATTTGGTTTCACACGGGGTCGTTCTACTACTCATGCAGGTCTTGACCTCATCAACCATATAATGGATGCCTGGGAGGAATCTCATGACGCCATAGGTGTATTTTGTGATTTGTCCAAGGCATTTGATTGTGTCCATCATGAAACTCTAGTCAGAAAGCTATGTCATTACGGCGTAAAGGACCAGGCTCTAAGCCTTTTGGAATCATATCTGAATAATAGAATCCAAAGGTTGATATCAATGGTGAAAGATCATCTGGATCTAATTTAACCATGGGCGTTCCACAAGGTTCGATTCTTGGTCCTTTCCTGTTTCTTGTATACATTAATGATCTACCGTATCTTGTTAAAGACAAATATGATATAGTATTGTTCGCCGACGATACCTCATTGCTTTTAAAGTAAAGAGGCATCAACTCGACTATGACGACGTGAACAATACTATAATCGATGTAGTAAAATGGTTTACAGTAAATAATCTCCTATTAAATGAAAAGAAAACTAAATGTATAAAATTTGCATTGCCAAATGTTAAACCGAGCACTACAATTATTAAGGTAAAGGATGAACAGTTGAACCTTGCAGATTCAACAGTATTTTTAGGTATAACTTTGGACGCCACGCTCCAATGGGGGCCTCATATTGAGAAATTGTCGAAGAGACTGAGTTCAGCAGCATACGCAGTTAAAAAATAAGATATCTCACGGATGTAGATACTGCTAGACTAGTTTACTTTAGTTACTTCCATAGCTTAATGTCTTATGGCTTATTATTGTGGGGCCACGCTGCGGATGTAAAGAACATTTTTGTTCTGCAGAAACGGGCTGTTCGTGCAATTTATAAATTAGGGCCTCGTGTCTCCTTAAGGGAAAAATTTAAAGAAATCAATATATTAACATTTGTGTCACAATATATATACGAAAATTTGATTTACGTCAAATCTAATATTAATACTTTTGAGAAAAATTGTGATATACATAATTTCAACACTAGAAATAAGGACAAACTTGTAGCACACAAGAGCAGGCTTAGTAAAGTAAGCAAATCCTTTAAGGAAATTGTATACGCTTTTATAATAAGCTTCCAAAAATATCCAAGATTTACCCTTAAATAAATTTAAAGAAGTAATAAAACATAAATTGTGCAAGAAAGGCTATTATGAAATATCCGATTATATGCAAGATAAATCTTCATGGGAGTAGTTTTACATGTTTGTTTATATACAGTATTTTTAAGACGATACAGTTAGAATATTCTACTGTAATTTTTATTTTATTTTTACTTATTTTTAATTTTGTGTTGAGCCGTTTTTCGGCTATTACTATTCTTGTTTTTTTCAATCTTAGCTAGGGTAGCTTAGGGCCTACAAAGATTGTAATCTTTAGAATAGGAGCACTTCTGGGCAGGTTTTTGGGGGGTTTTCCTGTCCAGGAGGTCCGACTAACTATACACATGTAACACCTTTTTAAAATCTTGATCGAATTTAGTTTCGCTTACTGGTCGTTAAGGCATAAAGTTACATGACGTGTGGTTAGCCTGGCCAGCCCCGAGGCAGTGCCTTTATTTTTATTTTTTTATCCCGCCCGAGCCGCGTTTATAGTAGGAATAAAAATTGTTATAAAAAAGAGAAAATTGTGCTTTGCAAATTTCTCTTTTTTACAATGCCTAATCCATTTCTGCGTAATGTAATGACTATCAATAAGTGATATTTTAATATCCTATTTTGAATAAAAAACTTTCACTTCACTTTCTTCTTCGAGTGGTACACCTAGTCGCCCAACGACCCGATGAACCCTGGTGTTAGAGTTTTTAAACCGCCTACTGCAAGGAGCAGGCCTCTGACAAGGTTGTGTAACGACCGCCGTCTAAGTGATCATAAAGAGCAATCGAGACCGACGGCTTAACGTGCCTGTGTAGTTCGGGCATACACCTCGAAAGGCAGGAGGTAGCATTGGACGTTCTGGAGGGTGAGAGGTAGCGTCAGACGCTCTGGAGGGCGTGGGTAGCGTCGGACACTCTGGAGGATGTAAGATAACGGGCGTTGGATTTTCTGGGGGTCCGACGCTACCTCCTGGTCTCTAGGGCGTCCAACGCTACCACCAATCCTCTAGAGCGTTCAGTGGTACGTCCTGCTCTTATGGTGTCTGATGCTCTCCCCTGCCCTTCAGGGAATCCGAGGCAATCCTGCTGTTCAGACTGTCTGATGTTACCCCCCGTCCTTCAGGGTGTCCATTTACGGTGTCCAAGTCTACCCTCAAAAGATCAGAAGGAGGTGCATAAATTACCTCTCCACTCCTCATTTCCCCAAACCACACGGGCACAGTAAACTGTCGGTCCCGATTGCTCTCTATATATGATCACTTAGACGGCGGTCGTTACACAACCATGTTAGAGGCCTGCTACTTGCAGTAGGAGGTTGAAAACTCTGATACCAGGGTCCATCGGCTCGTTGGGCGACTTGGTGTACCACTCGAAGACGAAGAAGTTCCCCCGAAATGCAAAAAAAGCCATAATACTAAACAAATCTAGGATTTCGGCCAAAATCCTAGGTTTTTGGCCAAAAACCTGGATCAGCTTAGGACGATGGCCGAAGGAAGTCTACGATTCTGCCATATGCCGGCTTTTGGCCAAAAACCTAGGTTTTTGGCCAAAAACCTAATTCTGCCATCGTACTGCGACATATAAACACAGTGGATTATAAGTAGCACACCATTTTATCCTCTTGTTGATAAAGTGACAACGTCTCATTTACATGCGACAGATTAGGTTTGCTATGGTAGTCAGCCAGCGCTAATACATGCAACCTCCAACAGAGTCTACGAAATTAGTCTGACTCAAACTGTCTTCCTTGATCAGATGTGATGCGGGAAGGAACACCAAACCTCGACACCCAGCCAAAAACCAAGGTGTCAGCTGTCTCCTCAGCGGTGATGCTACGCATCGGCCAAGCTTCAGGCCAGCGGGTAAACCGATCCACGATGGTCAACAGATACCTGTATCCCTCGCAGACTGGAAGGGGACCAACAATGTCAATGTGGATGTGCCTGAAACGGCCAGCTGGCGCTACAAAATCGCCCAACGGATACATGGTGTGCCTGGTTACTTTGTTTCGTTGACAAGGAAAACAAGACTTAACCCAAAAACGAACATCTTTTAGAATGGAGGGCCAGACAAATCTGCTGGTAAGCAGATTGGAAGTTGCACGAATGCCGGGATGACTCAGGTTATGAAGCCTGTCGAAGAACTTCCGACGAAAAGGAGTAGTAAGGAAAGGACGTGGCTTGCCGGTTGACATGTCGCAAACTATAGTGACGTCAGCATAGTATAAGGAAGGGGGAAGTAAGTTAGAACAACCGCACCGCGCGCTGCTTGTATGTGTGCGCAATATATCTGTACGCGTCGCCGCACGCACACACTGACAAATCTCGGGACGTTTCGGGCACCCTCGGTAGGGGCCGCCATTAGATGTGTGCGTGCGGCGACGCGTAGATACTATTGCGCACACATACAAGCCGCGCGCGGTGCGGTTGTTCTAAGATAACTTACTTCCCCCCTTTCTTTAAACTATGACGTCAGTACCAGGCAAGGTGACGTTTTCCAACTTGAGACTGGAGCTACCATCTTGGATAAGACGCTGAAGCTCCTCGTCGTTCCTTTGCGATAGAGCTAATGCTGAGTAGTTATCCTCCAGCGATATGGCATCGATTCTGGACATAGCATCAGCCACGACGTTATCCATACCCTTTATGTATGCAATGTCTGTTGTGAATTGCGATATAAAAGAGAGCTGGTTAAGCTGCACAGGTGGCAATTTTTCTCGGCGCTGAGAAAATGCATACAGCAGCGGCTTATGGTCCGTGAAGATTGTGCAATGCTGAGCCTCTAAAATGTGGCGGAAATGCTGCACAGCTTCATAAACGGCCAAAAGCTCTCTGTAGTATGCCGGCCAGGAGGATTGGCGTGCAGTCAACTTCTTGCTGAAAAACGCAATGGGCTGCCACCCGGTGCCTGCACGTTGCTGCAAGCATGCACCAACATGAGTACTGGAAGCGTCCGTAAATAACCCAAGCTGAGCATCGGGAAGCGGGTGTGCCAACAGAGTCGCTTGCGCCAGACTGTCCTTGCAAGCGTGGAATGCGCGCTCCAGCTCAGGAGTCCATGGCACAGGCTTGGCACCCTTCAGTTTGGAGTCAGCCAAGACGTTCACCAACGGCGCCTGCATTTCAGCCGCCCGTGGCAAAAACCGTCTGTAATAATTAATCATGCCAAGGAATCTGCGAAGACCTTGGACGGACTGGGGCAAGGGATATTCCTGAAGCGCAGTGATCCTCTCTGCTGGAGGTTTGATACCGTCTGCTGAGACATGGCACCCAAGGAAGACTACCTCCTTAACCCCCAAGACGCACTTAGCAGGATTGAGAACTACGCCATAGTCAGCCAATCACTGGAAAAGAATACGCAAATGACGGGCGTGCTCCTCTTCGTCTCGGGAGTAGATAAAAATGTCATCAACGTAAGGAAAACAGAAGTCAAAATCCCTCACGACTTCATCTATGAAGCGCTGGAAGGTTTGACCAGCATTCCGCAACCCGAACGTCATATATGGAAACTCGAACAGGCCAAAAGGAGTTGTAATCGCGGTTTTACAGATATCCTCGCTGTAGACCGGAATTTGCTGGTAAGCCTTCACCAGGTCGAGGGTACTGAAAACTGTTGAACCAGCGATGTTGTGGCTGAAGTCTCCAATATGACGCCACGGGTAGCGATCAGGGATAGTCCGTGAATTTAGCGCGCGGTAATCACCGCATGGTCGCCATGATTGATCTTTCTTAGGCACGAGATGCAAAGGCGAGGCCCAAGGCCTCTTGGACGCTCGCGCTGTGCCATTTTGAAGCATGGCGTCAAATTCCCGTTTAGCAACAAGAAGCTTTTGGGGCGTTAGGCGGCGGGGACGGCAAGAAACGGGAGGCCCATCAGTCGTCTAAATGTGGTGGACGGTTGAATGCTTAATTTCCCGATGAAATCCCGGCGGCCTCGTGATTGACGGAAATTCAGAGAGAATACCAGAAAAATAATTGTTGGAGGAACTGACGGATATAGGTTTGATGCTAGGCTGCTCGACCGAAGCGAGAGAGCAGGTAGTGGAAAGTACCGTGACAGCGTCAAGAAGACGTTTATTCCGGCAGTCGGGCAGTAGATGGTAGTGAGCTAGAAAATCTGAACCTATGATAGGGGTGCTAACGTCCGCTACGACAAACTGCCAGCGAAAGTCGCGCCGCAACTCAAAATTCAGATTTAAAGGTACAGAACCATAAGTTTTGATTGTACTGCCATTGGCTGCGCTAAGCTTGTAGTAAGAGCAAGGAAACCTACCTCCTCGCAACCTCCGTAGATAACAACAAAGATCAGACCCAGTATCAATAAGAAACCTAATCTTAGATGTCTTATCCATAACAAACAAACGACGGCCTGAAGAGGTAGCACAGTCAGTTGCCGCCGCGACTGACTGGTTAGCTAGTTTTTCGACGACCAAGAGCAAGAAGGCCTACCAGGACACTTTGCAGCCTTGTCTTGGTAGGTCCTGTGATACCAGCACATTTTCCCAGCAGCAGGCGTCTGCTCGCGACTCCTCGGCTTACTCCGACTACGGCTACGACCGTGGCTGCGACTACGACTACGATCACGAGCAAGCGCAGCAACACCTCGCGGTCAATTGCTGCATCTGTGAAGCAATAGCATGCAAGCCAAAAGGATCAGACACGGCGGTAGCGGACATATCACCTGGAGCGGCAGCAGCATGAACGAAATGACGAGGCGACGATACAGCGATGCCGGGAGCGACCTCTAGGATCTTGTCTGCACGAGCAGCGATGTCGTCGAGCGGGTCGGCACTAGCAGCAAGAATAGCCTGGAGATGCTCCGGGAGACGACGCATAAAGAGCTGACGCAATATGCCGTCATCCTGCAGAGTGACGCCAGCAAGGGAGCGCAGACTGCGCAGAAACTGCGAAGGCTTCCTGTCACCCAATTCTTCCTCGCTGAGTAGCTGCCTAACACGCTCCACCTCAGACTGAGACAATCTTCGAATCAATTCCTTCTTAAGGAATTCGAATTTACCATCTTTCGGCGGCTTGATAATAATGTCCTCGATCTCTGTCATGATCTTAAAATCAAGTTGACTAATACCATGGTCAAACATGGTTTGATCACTTGTAATGCTATACGAAACTGCGCGAACCACATGTCGGGACGCTGGTGCCAAAATGGAGGAACTTTAGGATTAACCCTACATACCTGTTGTAGTTGCGGTTGCTGTTGGCTAGGCGGCACCTGCTTGGGCTCTGAAGCATTTTGTTCCCCCAGGCGTTGGCGCAGGGTGAAATTCTCTGTCTAGACCTTTTGTAGATGAACAGAGAGAGCAGTAAGTTCTTTTTGAAGCTGCTCGAGCTGTTCGGCTACGGAAGCGCTATCGACGCTGTCGTTGGGCATGATGGTCAACGGTTGTGATATAGACCGTGTTAATAATGGTAGAAAGTGAGATGAAAAAAAAAATGATATGTACCTATAGATGTAAGAACTAAAAAGAATGATTCTACGTGATGTGATGATGAAGAGCAAAAGAGTACGTTTTACCAATGAAAAATTTTGAAACTTACCTCAATGCACCCCCTAAACACACACGAGAAAAAGTAAACAATAAAATAAACCTCTAAAGAAATACAACATACAAAACGCAGCACTTAAAAAAACTAGAAACAACTTAAAAATCTCACACTTCACACAAGATAATAATTATGCGACGGCGGCTGCAGCAGCGAAGCGACGACGACAGCGGCCACGGCGGCGTGCGCTACGAAGATGTAACCGCCTGCCAGCTGCTTGTAAGGGCGCCGCGCGCTTGACCGGCAACGACGGCGGCACGCACAGGAAACGCTGCCTTGCCACACGACGCACGACGACGATGTGGCGATCCCTTTACTGTTGTGCCACCGAAGAAACGAATGCAGGCCTTTGAAGACGTGTCCAGGGGCCGATGCTGTCGCAGCTATGGACCGCAGTCGGCCGTGAAGAAGGTCACCAATAAAACGTATTGGGCGATTCGTATCCGTTTTCAATAGGGCCGCTATGGCAGCGGCCAGTTAAACTCAGGACGCTTTTCAACAGCTATATTTAGTGCCGCAAAATTATAATACAATCGGTACAATATCAAAACCAAGTTACTCCAAGAGCGATAGTCATAAGAATCAGAACTTCGAAACCGTGACGTCACGGCAATGACGTCGTGGGTGTACATCCAGCCAGCGGGTGAGAATCCACCAGAGCTGTGCGAGTAAAATGTGTCGTAAGAGGATGTGTAGCTGTGCTGTGGAAATGTGTAGGGGTTTCCACCAGAGCTGTGCGAGTAAAATGTGTCGTACGAGGATGCGTAGCGGAGCTGTCAAAATGCGCATTAATGTGCGGAGCGAGGATGCGTTGCAAAGCTTTGAAATGTGTGAGCGGGGGGGAATGCGATGTAGTGGAAACCTCGCAACATATTCCTAGCAGCACATTTCTCGCAACACATTCCTCGCTACACATTCGTCGCAACACATCCTTCGCACACATTTCTCGCTTGTTTTGTATGTAGAATTCCACCAGAGCTGAGCTAAGCGAGGCTAGGAAAATGAAGTGATTCTATTGGTGGATTTTTTCCTCGCACACCGCTTAGCTACCTCGCACAGCTCTGGTGGATTCTTACCCACACCAAGAAGGATGTACACCACATACTTACACCTACCTAATAAAAGGTCAATAATCATTTCAGAATACATAAAGACGACACACTGCTTGCGTTGCGTAAGGTTTGAAAATAGTGTGCCTTCTACATGTAAACTAAGTATTATACCGGGAGTAACGAAACGGGTAGTAAAAGTGAAACTGAACAAATTTCCTTATCGAAAATGGGTCGAAATATGAACAAACATTTCGACCTCGCATAGTAAATCAGGATTTATTATGGGCGGTCCAATTCTTTTTTTCTATTTCGATTTTTTTGTAAGTAAGTAAGTAAGTAAAAACACTTTATTGCCCAAAAATAAAAAATACAGAGTACAAGAACATTTTAACGATAGTATGCGCAAAGGCGTATTGTATTGTATATTCTGTGATGTAGGCTCAAATGATTATGTACGTATATCATACAGTCCCATGCATTACAACCGGTACGCGCGTAATGACGTGCACGCATACGAGTTGCATATGCAGGCAGAGGTCTGCCCTTTAAAAGACTGATTAAGGAGCAGAGACGTCATGCTCTGCACGTGTTGTAATGTATGGAACTGTATAAGATACCGCTACAGAGCTTCTATGGATACCACACACTGCGGTATGCGCGTGATGACGTGTATTCATACGCAGGCAGTATAACATATTTCATACAGTACCATAAAATACAACCGGTACGCGCATGATGATGTGCACTCATACGAGCTGCATTGGTAGGCAAGGCAGTCTGCTCTGCCCTAAGGTGGTTCGTTACGTCATACAAACGAAAAACTGCACTTCAGTCGGGTTACACATGAGCTGTAGAGTTTCTTTTTAAAGAAACTTTATTCTGAATGATGAAGGCACACGTAAATTTGTCGCAAAACTACTTATAGTTAAAAGATAATCCGTATTTTCTGCACAATAAAATTAAACGTATTTATTGCAGCAGTAGCTCCATCTATTTTCGTAAAGTGGCGACTCGCTTTTTACGGGGAAATCTGATGATTTAAAAATTCTTTTTAGTGTTTTGCGACAATCTTATATACCCACGGGACTCCCCATCAAGTTTTTTAAACCGACTCTTGTCTCCTTTACATACATAACTCCATTGAATTTTTGTATGGAAAACGGAACGCCTTAAGCAATAGTCTCTAAATGTATGCTCAAATTAATGTTAATCTTATATTAGGTATATATTTATTTATTTATTTATTAAACTTAATGCACAACTGTACCATGGCGGACTTAACGCCAAAGGCGTTATCTCCCAGTCTACCTTAGGGCATGTGGAAAAAACAGGGCAGGTGCAGTTAAAGTTTTGAAACTTTACCAAACAAGTACAAGGGTACCTAATAATGATACAAATAAAAGTATAATTAATAATAATATATAAATTATATATACCTAACCTCTATTATATAAACATATTATATAAATATATGTTAATCTTACACATATATAAATATATATACCTATTTACCTTACCAAGGACAATATTAAAAGTAAATAAAAACAAACCGAAGAAACAAGTGGGTAGTAATGAGAGATATTTTCTAAATTACACTCGAGATGACTGTTTTTCAAGTAGTTTTAAAAAGTGTTTACGCAATCTGGCCTTAAACACTGGTCGACTTGGAGCTTTCCTAATATCCAGAGGAAGCACGTTCCACATACGAACTGCCTGAGAAGCAAACGATTTGTTTGTTAAGAAACCCAGTATTATGGCGTCTCGGTGCCAACAAGAGATTTTCCGATGACCGTGTTTGGCGTTCATGCGAATCACAAAAAAACTGAAAAAAGTCACTCAGATACGGTGGCGCACTGTGGAACACAGAGTGTTCGCACGTTTCTACGCTCACGAATCGGAAGCCACTTTAACAGCGAGCGGTATTGTGACACATGGTCATACTTGCGAAGTCCAAACACAAATCGTATACACCAGTTCATCAGCCTATCGAACTTGTTCAACAGATCGGCATTCAAGTCTACATAGCATACGTCAGCATAATCAATTATGGGGACTACCAACGCCTGGACCAATAAGAGCTTTGTACGCATTGGTAAGAAGTTTTTTAGTCTTGAAAGGGAGCGTAGTGACCACGTAACTCTTTGGCTTACCTGTGCCACCTGTGGGATCCAGCTAAGAGAGGAGTCCAAGTTAAGGCCAAGATTACGAACATTGGGGCTAAGGGGCACCGTCATGCTGTTGAACAAAATAGCGGGCAAGTCATCTTGGGTAATGCGTGATAGCAGTCTAGAGCTCCCAACCAAGATTGCTTGAAATTTAGCGGGGTTCACCTCTATACCAAACTTTCCTGACCAGGCTCTTATCGCCTCAAGATCACGATTGACCTCTTCGATCGCCTCATCCACGCTGTCGACATCCGACTGGGCATATATCTGAAGGTCATCGGCGTAAAGATGATCCCACCCAAAACATAAATGTGAAAGGCTGCCAAGTTCGATAATATTGGAATGCTTCGCCTATAAAAGAAGTGAGATCTAAATAAGTACCAAGTTCCATACACAGACCTCAGTTAAAAATAGTTACAGGAATGCACACTTGATTTTCCGCAGTTTGGAAAGTAGATTCTGAATAAATATCATATTAAATACCTAAAATTCTAATACTTACAAAAACGCAAACCTGTTTTTTCAGCAGTTTCCTTATGACATTTTTTATTTATTTTTTTCTGTACTTTGTAATGATATAACTTGGCAAGTTTTCACACACTTTGTTATAAACCTACTAAACGCAATGAGTAAAGTTTATAATTTTCTTTTAAAACTTGCCAAGTTATATCATTAAAAAGTACAGAAAAAATAAATAAAAAATGTCATAAGGAAACTGCTGAAAAAACAGGTTTGCGTTTTTGTAAGTATTAGAATTTTAGGTATTTAATATGATATTTATTCAGAATCTACTTTCCAAACTGCGGAAAATCAAGTGTGCATTCCTGTAACTATTTTTAACTGAGGTCTGTGTATGGAACTTGGTACTTATTTAGATCTCACTTCTTTTATAGGCGAAGCATTCCAATATTATCGAACTTGGCAGCCTTTCACATTTATGTTTTGGGTGGGATTTCATTTATTTTTGTAAGGTTTATTTTCTTTTTTTCTTATGATTAAGTTAGTTAAGGAAATGTCTCATTTATACTAATTTTCAGATTTTTGAATATGGACTATATGGACTATGCTTCTTACAAAGAAATGGACTAGTTTTTTTTTATTAAATTTTGCTAAGTTTGCGTGGCAAAGGAAACTTTTTTGTTTTGTCATTTTGTATGCTGTCTTGTACGACTGACACGCTAGAGCGCATTGCCCATTCAATATCTTGGACGTTTTCTATTTACTGATAAGCTTGCCAAGTCAGGGCGGTATAATGTACGTAGCCGGATATATTCAATTTTTACTTAACATAACATAACATTACAGCTACAACAGTCCACTGCTGGACATGGGCCTCCCCCTATCGGGGGGTATTGCCATACTCACCACGCTTGGCAGGTGGATTGGCGAGGATTCCCTGGATGAGTATCCTTTAGTCGCTTTTTACGACACCCACGGGTAGAATTGGGGTGATGCTATTCTAAGCCGGCATCACACGGCATAGCAATTACAGCAATTTTTACTTTACTTTGACTAAATTACAAACCTTCGTAACGAATTTTAGGTCGGTACGACCATTGGAAGAAACAGATAAATTTTTTGTTTTAGTTCCTTAGGGGTATGAATTTACACCTTCATTATTTTTAAAACCGACTCACACTTGGCCATTTTCAGATTTTTTCCTTTACCTTGACCTAAAGACCTACCTACATGCCAAATTTCAAGTCAATACGACCATTGGAAGTGGTCTAGGTTTTTGATGAGTGAGTGAGTCAGTCAGTCAGTCAGTCAGTCAGTCAGTCAGTGAGTGTATAGTAAAAATAGCGATTTTCTGACGTCAATATCTCAAGACCTACAATAGGTACATTAATGAAATTTTGTATTTTAGATAAGTAAGTAGATCTCGACAGATACTAGAAATTTCATATGCGTAGATAAAATAGATTTTGAGTTATAGGTAGGTCGAACTGGCCCGAAATGGTTCGTGTAATATAACCCACGGCCGGTGTGTCGGTTCTTTGCTCGAACTTGGCGGACACACTGCCGTGTGTCTAGATAGGAGCACCGGAGATCTACAGTTATGAGATTAATAAATATCGAAAAAAGCAAAGGCGAGAGAATCCCACCCTGCGGAACCCCGGCACCCACTGAAAACCAGTCTGAAACAGCGTCGCCAATGCGCACAGCCTGACTTCGGCCTCGGAGATAGGACGAGAACCATCTTAGACTATTCGGACATACTTTGAGGCAGTTAAGAACCGATATCAGAATATCATGATCAACCGCGTTAAAAGCATTTGAAAAGTCCACCAGGCATAACACGGTAACCCTAGTATGATCCATTCCAGACCTGATATCTTCTGTAACTTTGAGCAGGGCGGAGGTAGTGCTATGTCCTTTACGGAACCCAGATTGATACGGACTGAGTAGATCATTGGAAAAAATAGAATCGGAGAGTTGTCTATGAGCACTAGCTTCCAAAACCTTGGACAAAAATGGAAGTATAGAAATAGGCCGCAAGTGCTTGAGAACTGTAGGTTCGGAGATTTTGGGAAGTGGCCTGACAAATGCTTGGCGCCAGAGAGCAGGGAATTCGCCAGAACTTAAGGAGAAGTTGATCAAGTGAGTGAGTGGGGCCAACAAATAATCAATGATAGTGACAATCATGTACCGACTGATTTGGTCACAGCCAGTTGCATGGGACTTGATATTCATTATTATTTTCCGCACCTCAGTCTCAGTAACCTCCCTAAACTCAAAACCTACATTTGATAACGAAATT
Organism: Phthorimaea operculella; assembly: GCA_024500475.1. Classification (NCBI taxonomy): domain Eukaryota; kingdom Metazoa; phylum Arthropoda; class Insecta; order Lepidoptera; family Gelechiidae; genus Phthorimaea; species Phthorimaea operculella. Next base: position 5,319,926 of record JANFCV010000003.1, on the reverse strand, counting down.
TCATTTAAATATTTCAATGTATTGTCTTTAATACCAGGGTCAAGAACCGTTGATGAAGAGAAGTGCTGGTTTATATCGTTAGGATTGAAGGTATTTGGAATGCTGACACTACTATGTTTTTTACCAATACCCAAGGTCCCAAGAAATTTCCAAATATCGGCTGGGGATGATATGGCAACATTGTCATGAATATATTTACGCTTGGCAGCCCGTACCATAGTATTACAGCGATTTCTCGCACGTTTAAACTCAGCCCAATTTTCATCGCTACGATCACGTTTAAATCTTTGAAACAATTTGTTTCGCCGCCTCATCGCCATGCGGATACCGTCCGTCATCCACGGGGCAGTTGGTCGTTTAATTCGCACACGTCGAATGGGAGCATGAGCATCATACAGCTTTAGCACATTCGCATTAAAACCGACTTTGTCGTCAGCTGTAGTCGCATTATAGAAGCAGTACATAATGTAAATAAATTTAAGAACTGATGTAACCAATAATACCATTACACAAAAAATATTTTTATGCGTAGAACTCAGAATAAGCGAATTAGAAAACAAACCCATTTTTTTTATAAAACTTCCCATTCCGGTTTTCAAAACCGGAATTCCGGTTTTGTCTTCAACATCGGAACTCAAAACCGGTTTTGAAGACCTTCCGATTTTACATGCCCTAGCAGTGATACTAGCGTGTGCGAGAAAGATGCGCATATTTCAGGAAGGTCATGAACTCGTTTGAGTACTGTATATTGGCCCTGTCGTCAAAAAGTTATATTCTGAATCCTCCTGTTGGCGAAACATTCCGTAGTTGGTGAGACCTATCATCAAAAGTCATGAAAATGAAAAGTTTTGTCTTCAAAACATCCATAGAGGTTCTGTATGCAAATCGGACGTAACTAAATCGTCTTGTCGGAGAACAGTCTATATAGGTAAAACCATGTTTGATTCCGAAGCTGATCTTAGCGCAGTGGAAGCAAATTAAAGTTATCTTAAAATCTAAAACTAAATGGTCGATCAGCCTCGGAACAACATTTGACTACGATTCGTAGTGCTCTTTACTACAGCTAAATAAAATGAATTTAATGAGAAAATTTTCTGTTCCGGAAAATTTCCGGTCGAGAAATTTTTGTTTCCAATGTCTGCGACGGCCCTTAATCTCCTACGAGATGACTAATATTTCACTGTACTACCACAGCTCATATCTAAAATAAATGTACCAAAGTTCCGGTTGTACCAAAGGTCATCAAGTGGATGACATCAACGTTATGTTGCTAAATCACTACAAATAAAGTACTTATACAAAACTAACAGCAAACTGCTCACCGTGTGGTAGGTATGACGCCGTTCCTTCGTGAGTCAAGATATGAAGGGAAACAGGTATCAGGATTTGAGGAACACATAGGAAGGGAACGTAAATCAAAACTCACGACATCCGGACACCAGCTCGAGCTCGCACTCCGTCCTTCAACAGTTTTGCCTCACCACAACGTTTATCACTCTATTTAGACCGAAGAGTCTCACAACCACTATTGTTCATAGTTCGCGACAGCAAATGGATAGCATTTAAACGTTCGCTGCTCTCAAAACGCGAATAACAAAGGATTTTTGGTTTCACTTCCACACCGTACAGGGAACTCTTCCCTGGTAGAAATTGCACACGAGAAACCAGAAAAACACTAAAATTACATTAAAATGTGCCTATCATCGGCCGCGGCGCACAGGGGAACGAGAAAGAACGTCAAGATAGCGCCGGCCGAACCGCCAACGTCACAGCCACCGCGGTCTGCCAGAAAAAATGGCGCGAAATTAAAATCGCATTCGCGCGCCAATGGTACGAAACTAAACAAACCATCATCGGAAAAGAGGCCTATATCGCCAAAAGGGACGAAAATAAAAAGTTCTGTCGGCAAAACATCCATAGGAGAAGGGTTCTGTAGGCAAACCGGACGTAATTGAATCGTCTTGTCGGCAAACAGTCCATAGGCTAAACCGTCTTCGGAAAACGGTTGCGGATTTCGTGCGGATTCGAAGCTAGGTGGTACCCAGATCACTTATATATATGTCCCTAAAGGGACAGATAGGCCACGCTCAATATAAAGGTGCCACCATATAGAATCCCAGGTTTTTTTTAATTAAAAACTACCAGTGAAGATAACATATACAGAATCTTACAGATTACTACGTTCGTTTAGAAAAAAAACCGTTCAGAAATATGATAGGTATGTACCCCTTGGTTATACCTCTTTTTGTAGTACGGTCACTCGATATAAGACCATATTGGACAGCTGTTAAATATGGCCTATTCGAATGACAGTACTATAGTACCTTACTGTACCGCAATACATTTTTTCTTAGTTTCGATTAATTAAAAAGAAAATGAACATTCCCATTTTTATCATAATTTTATTCATTCTTCAAAACATCTTCAAAACAAATGTATAAAATTTTCGAATTAACAAACAATATTTACAAAATAAGCATGAATTGGTTGTAAAGGAAGTATCTAACACTAAGCTCACGTTATCATCATGAACATATTTATGAGTACCTAAAGGCAACTGAACCCCAGAGGTTTATTATAGCGTGCAATACAAATCTTAAGTAACTGGAGAATACACTGTTCTTACATAATTCACTGGTTTGTAGTGTTCCCGTGCGTGCATGCAAACAGGTCTATCTTAGGTGCCCGATTTGCTTGTCGTGGCTCGCGGGCAGCGATGTGGTGCTGCTGTCCCCAACTTTCACTCCCCACAACACCTTTTCAGTGGATAAAGTGGCTAACATATTGTAACAAACACTGCCTGTACAACAAAATATTGCTGTGCTCTTTGCTTTATCCGTGGCAATTCTGTCCGTTGAAATCACGAAAAACTCACTTGCTACAACTTCCGAATAACTTGTTTGCTTAGAACTGAAGTTAAAGGTGACGTCTTTTACCGGGAGATCAATTTCGACTGATATAAAAAACATATCATTTTAAAGCTTAGTTAAAATTCTACTTAGGCACATATTTCATTTGATTGTAAGGACCCCCGTTTTTTTATATTTATAAAAAACCAAATGGACAATACTAAAAATGAAACGAACATGCATTTTTGTTGCATTGCCATATTTGCCATCGAAATCATATGGAACCTTCTTAGATAACGGCATAGCATATATAAAAACTTCATGAATTATGGCAGAAGTATCAATGTTAAAAAGTAAACTGTCATTCATATCTGTCATTAAACCAAAACAAACACAAACACTGTATTTCGTTCTTTATAAATAGGTATATTTTAATGCCCTAGAACATTTTAAACTTATCTATGCATCGAATTTTATTAAATACCTAAATTGTATTCACTTCATTTGCACATGTTGTATACTAAATTGTACTGATTTACAGGCAAAAACACAAGAAGTCGTGTTATTTGATAAGAAGCACACTAAATCACTTAAAACCTTCTAATGTAATTATTATTGACGATCCCCTGGTCTGCAGGTAACGGTAAAATATGTAATAAACAATAAATACAACAATAAATCGCACAAAATAAGTAAAATAATTATCAAAGCTCAAAGTATCAAAGCTCAAAGTAAACAAATCAATTGTCAAACATAATACTTGACAACCAAGGGATATTTTTTTGCATCTAAAGAGTTTTTTTAATGAGGTTGCATGTGTAGAGTAGGTAGAAAAAGTAAAGGCTCCCGCAGACAGGACGCGTCGCCTTGTGTCGTGTCACGTCGCGTAGCGTGTATTTCTACGCAGGCGCGCAGTCCCTGCCACACCGGCAAGCATACGCAGCGCATGCCCTTACTTCAAGCAGTGCAGGTCCTCGCATTGATAGTCCCAGCGACGCAGCGCACGCCCTTAAAGCTAACGCAGACCGAACGTAGCACGCGTGCGTGCGTGCAGAAATGGAATGGAGACGTCAGATGACAGACGTACGCACGCAACGCAACACCTAGGCCCCAAGTCCGCTAATTTTTAACCATTGTAATGCCAGCGACACACAACTGTCATTCTATTGACGGTCGTTAAGGAGATCATTGCTCTCGAGGTAAGCCAGGAGCTCCATAGTCTTGCAGAGTATAGAGGTGACCGATATGGGTCTATAATTGGCAGGGTCAGCACGGCTGCCTTTTTTGGGCACAGGTTGCACGTTTGCAAGCTTCCACGATTGGGGAACTACACCAGTCTCCAGTGAGAGGCGGAACAGGCGTGTCAATATCGGAGACAACTCAGGCGCACAGTTACGCAGAACAATTGCAGGGATACCATCAGGGCCGCTCGCCTTATTTACGTCTAGGTTTCGCAGGATTTTAAGTACCTCTTTCTGGCGAATACAGGCGGCTGGCATGTTGCAACAGACTTTAGGTAACGTTAGTGGCGTTTTACCTGCGGTATCTAGACGCGAGTTTTCTGCAAAAAGGGAAGCAAACAGGTTCGCTTTCTCTTCCGCAGTGTGAGCGAGCGACCCATCAGGTTTCTGCAATGGCGGCAAAGAAAGCTGGCAGAAATTGGTCTCAACTGCCTTTGCTAGAGACCAGAATGCCTTACTGCCAGCAGGATGGGAGGCAAGTTTGGCGCCTACAGTGCCGATGTGCTTGAAACGTGTTCTGCGTAATTCCTTTTTGCATGACTTAGAGGCCTTATTGTAGGTTTTCTTCAAATCCCGAGTATTCGGAGCTTTGCGCGATCGAGCGTCAGCCCAGGCTAGGTAAGCCGTCTGTTTTAGCGCTTCAGCGCGGTTACATTCAGCATTGAACCATGGGCGAGCTTTGCTACCAGAAGAAACATCATAGTACGGTATGAAATACTCCATACCCTGACGCAGGACTTCTGTTATGGCATCAGCGCAGCGCGACGATTCTCCTGAAGAAAAACAGGCCTGCCATGGATACGACGCAAAGAAGTGGCGCATTTCGTCCCAATCTGCTGACTTGTATCGCCACACCCGTCTCTTACCACGAGGGCCCTGATCGGGTGGTGAGTACACGGATACAGATTTCACCAGACAATGGTCGGATGTGCCCAGAGGTGCTACACCCGACACTGAGCATCGGGCTGGATCAGTCGTCAGCAGAAGGTCCAAGCAGTTGGCTGTGTGAGATTCCACATCGGGAACCCTTGTCGCACAGCTTACAAGCTGGGAGAGATTTAGCGACAGTGCCAATTTGCGCGCCTCTCGCCCAGCATGATCTGAAGTCCCCCAGGATAACTAGCTGCGCCGAAGGGTACCTTTGTAGAACCTCATCAGCAGCATCACTGAGTGTTGCTCCAATAATTTGGTTGTCTCCGAATCTCCACTATGCGAGCGATAAACACAGGCATAAACATTTTGGGCTACTCCAGTATTGACCAGTACCCACAGTTGGGAGCCTCAAGGTTCTTGAGACGCTTGATACAGATGTCATCGCGAGCGTACACACAGACTCCGGCACGAGGTAAAACCCTATGTTCCAAGGAGTAGCCAGGATAGCTGAGGTACACCGCGTCAGCTGGACATCTGATCTGCGTCTCAGTGAGGAACAGCAGATGCAGTCTTTCTGTCTCAAGATGGTGATGAATTCCGGGCGTGTGCGGCCAGCCTTAGACTACGTGATATTCAGTCCGCCTGACAGTCCTCGCGCCAACTTCACTAACTACATATGAGCGCCTGAAGTATAGTGAAGTTTGCGGTTTGCGGCCCTCTATAAAGTATTTTTGGTTTTAGAATTAGTTTTTTTTTTTCGTATAAGGTCAGTTTAAGTGCCTCCGTTGCGTGAAGCGTATTATACGCGCGGACCGTCCATGTGCGCAGTTCAGTTTACTTTAACAGATAAAGTGAGTAAAACCACACAAGTGCTCGCATTGCGGATCCGCACGGACCGGCGTCACGCAGCGAAGGCATTAAAATACAAAGTGATGTACGCGCTGCGCCGCAATGCATGTACGAATGTACGAATTTGTAACTGTTAAATTAATTTGATATTGATACCGGCGCTTAAATTGCTATTGAGGCCATAGCAAAATCCACGTCACACAGCGCATCGCCTAACTTTAAGCAGTGCAGGTCCTCGCATTGATAGTCCCAGCAGCGTAGCGCACGTCATTAAAGCTAACGCAGACTGAACGTAGCACGCGTGCGTGCAGAAATAGAATGGAAATGTCAGACGACAGACGCACGCACGCAACGCATCACATGTCATCTCCATACTATTTTCTGCACGAATGCTCCCGCGCTGCGCTCCTTTTGCGTTAAGGCTCCCCGATGGAGTAGATTAAAAAGAGACGTCCAGAAAATAACTCGTAGATGTGCACTTCATACAGCTCCATACATTACAACCGCTGCGTGCGTCTGCGTCTACGCGAGGAAGCTTTCGGTCTGTGGGAGCCTTAATTAATGTGATTCTGGCTCGGATACGAGTTCTTTTAGCGGTGTCAATCTGAGAGTTTACCATAATGTTGCCAGCATAATCATAATGATTACCACTTCACTTATTTAAAACACATTTTAATAAAAAACGGGGATAATTTTTTAATATATAACTTAGGAGTATTGCTTTATTAATTATGTACTTTAAACCTGTATAACTCCCACTTCAGTCAAAATTCTTCGCCCGCGTTTCACTCATTTTTCCGGAGGTCTCTTTTAATAAAACTTGAGATTAATAATAAAAAGAATAAAACTAAGGAATAAAACAATAAATTAAATAACTGACGCTTTGACTTGACGTTGACAAAGACAACTGGCGTGATAGTCCACAAACTAGAAAAATAAGTTTGTACACAAATAGGTTTGTTTGATTTGTTTTATATTTTGATCAAAAACTTCTTGAAAAGTAGTAAAGTTTTCTTTTTTGAAAGATAAGAAATGGCTATCGTAAAAATCATCTGTTTGATAGCTGTTATCTGTGGTTTACTAAGGAATATGTCATCATATTGGCGTTTCCATAGTGTGAGGTGGTAGCTAGGCAACGGATTGGCGACGGGTACTAACAAAAATGTCAGGGCCTATACCACAGAGCACCAAAACGTCATTCGCGGCTGCGCGGAAAAGGTTTCATTTGTCTATGGCCTATATTATATTTTGCCTGATTTTGCCTGTCAGCATCGTTATAATTTTATAAAATTCTCGATAATCCGCTAAATTCAGATATACTGGGTGTTACAAAACAACCAATAAAGCTGATAGGAGGTCAAGGTACTCATGAAACTGAACAACTTTCCCAATGTAACATGGGTCAAAATATGACAAAAAAAAATTTGAACTTCCCATACAAAATGAACTCACTTTGTATTGGAGATTTTTTATTTTCTTTTTCGTGTGGGACCTGTGGTTCAACGAGACGATGAACAAGATTTATTGGTTGTTTTAACACGTTGTATGTTGTCGACTCAAAATCAATATTTGTTTATGTATTTGACGGAGATCATCAGGAAGGGGGCAGGCACGAGCGGGAAAAGGGGCAGAAGAAGAAGCCCATAACAAAACAAAACATAAAATCTTACGCGCGTCAGGAATGTCAGGTTATAAAACCAACAGCACGTCGTGGGCGTATACTGGTCGAGTACCTGATGGATACTTGATGGATGGAATACTGCAAGTCAACTGCCGACTCCTGTCAGGATACTACATCGTCACATGCTATCTCGAACCACTGCCACTATAATGATAAACCACAGTATACTCACTATCGTGTAGTCTGCTTTTCCATCCAGGCTGTTTCTGGCTGGCAGCCCTCATCAGGTATGGTGTAACCATACGACAGCATTCACACCACACCTAGAGGAACAATCTCGGAACCTTAGACTCACGCTAATCCACGTCAGCGCTTCTTCGCCAGTCGTTAGATCCTGATAATCAGCACTCTTCAACACCAGACACCGTTGAAGTCCTCTGCCTGCAGCCCTGCATGCCTACAAGCATCATTTATTATCGCTTTTTGCGTTTCTGTTTTTACACGAATAATACATTTTCACGTCATTCAACTAATCAATACATTAATTCCAGATGAATATTTTAATATATAATCGGTACAAATTAGTAGGAAATTAGTCAAATTACCATTTGAAAAAGTCTAGTGCGCGGTGTGACCAAATTACCATTTGAAAAAAGTTAGTGCGCGGTGTGACACGCGAAGAACATTCACAAAATCCTCCCGTTTCCAGTTTTTGGATTGAGTTTCGGTGTATTAAAAGGCAACTTTATAGTTATTTTCAGATAGGTATTGAAGTGCAAAATCATGTGAAATCGATAGTTGTGCCCACATTTTTATTATTTAGGATTTACTACCCTGTGATGTGACCACAATATTTGACCCTCTCAAGAAATAGGTACAGGGTTATTGGTTATTCGTCACAATCCTTTCAAGGCTTGGACAAATTTTTAAGGCTTATAAGTTTATAACATACTAAGCGGCAGAGTAGGTATAAGTAGGTAATATTGAAAAGAAAAATGATAATAGAATCACTTAGGGTAAAGTACGGATAGATGCGCCGTTGGGATAGTTGCGCAGGTTTCGAAAACACTATGTTCTAGTGAATTTCAGCACTTTTGCTTATTAAAACATAGTAGTCGTCCTCCTGAAGGCCAAAGTAACACGTTAATTATTGGAGTAGTTGTACAATTCACGCCAGTTTAAACAAAAATCTTCGGTAGCGTGGTCAAACCGGGCGTCGAAATTATTTTAGCACATTTTGTTTTTATTATTGCCGTTTGATGCCGGCTTAGAATAGCATCAACCCATTTCTTTCCTGTAGGTGTCGTAAGAGGCGACTAAAGGACTCGAGGGTTTCATGTGTATTGCAATTTTAGGCGACTGGCTGACAACCTGTCACTATAGCGATACACGACAATAGCTAGAACGGCCCTCAAAGATTTGTCAGACGTGGCGATAACGACCGTATTTTTACGGCCGTTGACGCTCTGCCTACCCCGCAAGGGATAAAGGCGTGATTTATGTATGTATGTATGTATGCATTTTGTTTTTCGGGTAACTTTTCTCACGATTGTAGAATCACTCACATATTTATTTCCTCGTAGGTATGCACTACTTTATAAAGTATGTGCCCATTTATTAATTATTCCAAAATATCAAATCATTATTTTTTTAATTAAATGCGCAATTATCCGTACCAAAAAGGATATTTGCGCAGGTTTTTTGGACGGATTGTTGCGTTTTGGGGGATAGTTGCACAGATTGATATTTTTGTTTATTTTAAATGTTGCAGATGGATTTTTAAAATGCTTCTAAATTACAGTCTAGATATGGACGTTGTTCAACATACATTTTTAATATGCTACCTACGCGTTGATACAATTTTTTTACTCAAATAATGACTTAGCACTGTCGCCTTTCGGCGACAAATAATACAAAGGCTCTTCACACGAGACTCTTCTTTATTAAGAAGCATAGGAAACCCTAAAAATAATATGGTACAGGTTAGTAACTAGTTATGATGATACGAAGATGTGGTGAATATGGTGGTATAGTAAGAACGCGTTAGCTTGGCAATAGCGTACATTGACGTTTTTACTATAGCAAATCCATTACCTTTAAGGGTTTCCTGGAGTAAATCCAATAGTATAGCACAACTTAATACACTGTTAATAACACTGAAACTGATAACTAACTCTTAGGTAGGTTATTTATACGAAACTGGATAGTTAATAGAATGTGCAAATAATGTGGAAATACAATAAGGGGGACCGATGCGTCCGACTCTTGAAAATTAAATGCGTCTTAAAAAGCCATGAACGGTGACGTTTCGGTGCTGTGTTCCAAATTTAACCTAGTCAATTTAACCTTAACCTTATTGCAAACTTGACATCGGTATAATAAGGTCTATATCCATACCGTTCTTTCACCTATCCGTATAATAGTCCGGTATGGCAGGCAGTGGGCACATAACTGATAAAGATTCTAATGTCACTTATTTTGTCTATACAGCACATATTACATTTAGGAAAGCTTAATTTTATAGGTACCTAACACGGGAAGTGTTCTAAAAAGTTTGCATGCCAGTATTGTCTATGTGATAGCTTACACAGTGTGACAATTTATCCACTGCAAACGATGTTAGCAAATAACTATAATGACACGAAATAATAATTTGGGTTCGGCCAATTGTCTAGAAACTGTAAACCAAAAATGAAATACTGTAATATTATATTTATCATACTTATTAAAATTTTGAAATATGAAATGCTTGTCATACTGGATTATAAAGACATGTTGTAATTGCACAAGATTGCTTCAACTCTTTGTCACCAGTCCGGAATGGATTGAATCGACCAATATCTATACCTAGGGTAACTTGTCCATCAATGAGCCAGTGGTACACATTGAGTCTTTACCAATATTTCTGAAACGCGACGTTGCCTGATTGTGCAAAAACAGGTACAAGCGTGTCTTTACATTACCTTCCGCCACCCCAGTTCCCCGGAGAGTAGCACGTGAGATATACTTTTGGTGCAACTGTATTGGGTTTTCCCCCAAAAAAGTGATACAAAAAAATTATGTTCAGCACTTTTTCAAATTTTTGCAGTAATATAGAAGCAAATTGTAAATATTTCGAGACTAAGCATATATTTCGCAGTTTAATTACGTTTATAATACTATTTTTGTCTTGAAAATTTAATCATTTTGTCAAAATGACTGCCTTGTTTAACAATGAGCCAAATTTATGTGGTACACTATGAGCCTAATAATATTGTATGATAAATAAAATATTGTCAAAAAATAGCAATATGATTTTATATTATTGTCAACAAAAGGCAGCTTATAAGCTGAGATGCTCAAGTAAAAATATAAAGCTTACGTTTTAATAATTTGGAACTTAAAATTATTTCACAAATTAATTTGTTTCAGTTCAACCAAAAATATTATTAACAAAATGTTACCGTTTAAAATACTTGTATTCAGAATGCTTTCTATTTTATTCAATAATTTAACCCAAATTTTAAAAGTAAACCTTTTAGTTACTCTGGTGCTAACCGTAACTTGACTGACTCAATGAGAATCATACCTTGTGGGTACTCAATGAGCCAATTCCCATTTTTTCCGGTTTACTACTTTCGTAGTTTTTCGAAAACTGTCCAAGGACAAATGATACCTATAGTCCGACAAGTTCGTGCGCGACCTTCCTTAGGGGTGACAGACGTTGGGGAGAGTGATGTCAGCGGGTAGCGGGAGGTGTAGGTAGCGGGGAAGGGACACGCGCGCATCCGCGCCGCACGTCATATTATTAATTAATTAGAATGACGTGCTTCCTCGCCCCCCTACTCTGTACCCCGCGGGAAGGTCGCGCACGAAGTTGTCGAACTATAATAAAATTGTCTATATAACAGCAAAATTTCATAAAATTAAAAAGTTACGTGACTCTGAAAAAAATATGGCTTGTTGTTGGACAGGTCACCCTATATTTATATTAAGGTATAGAAATTGGTCGTAATTAGTCGACAAATTGGTCGACTATTCGTCGATGATTGGTCAATTATTTCAACTAATTTTAATATGTTAAAAATATTATATGTTATAATTATTTTATTACTTTACTTACGTTCTAAAGAAAAGAAAAACTATAATGAGTTCTCTAAAAGAGAGTAGTAGTACGAGAAAGAAAAGTGAACTTTTGAGACATGAGTCCGTCATTAGTGTGAAGGAAATAGGGACAGATTATTCCTATAAACATGAAGTGGTATGGACAAATGCAATTGGATTTCTGCTGCTACATCTTCTTGCACTATGGGCATGTGTGCGGATGATTACTGGTGCCGCTAGTCCAAAATTATTCGTGTGGGGTAAGTTACAAAATATATTCCTCGAAACGTTCAAATTACTATAGTACCGTCATTCAAATAGGCCATATTTGACAGCTATCAAACCTATACTAGGAAACATGTCAACAAAGCAAAATAGACCTTACGTCATAGCATTAACATGATTTTGACAGCTGTTAAATGTGGCCCATTTGAATGACCTGGCTAGCGAGTCTTTGGACGTCAAATAATTCAAATATTTCAAATGGCAACATGTTAACACTGAAAAACCGGCCAAGAGCGTGTCAGACACGCCCACAAATAGGGTTTCGTAGTCAACGTTTAAATATCAGGTTTTTCAGCATTACAAACTTAATTTGTTGCTGGTTTGTTAGCAGCAGTATGATGACCAACCGCAAATAGAAAAACTCATTTTTTTCTGAAACCTTTAAAGGTACAATATTCGTTATAGTTTTCATTGTAATTTCAGATTATAAGCTATATTTCATATATATTTCAAATTTTTAGCGTTTATACTTTAGAAGTTACAGCTGGAACAAATTATGGGTCAAAAACGCCCTTTTTAAAAGCAAATATCTCGTGACAGAAACATTTTAGTGACTTTGTTTCAAAGAAACCTCACCTTAGTTTTAAAAGACCTATTCAACGATACCCTACTCAATATTGCAGAAGAAAAAAAAAATTTTTGCCCCCCTTTCACTTGTATGGGAGGGGGTCCAAAAAACATTTAACATATTTTTTTCTTAACATTTCCTTATTTGGGACAATACGATCTATCTTCTCACCAAATTTCATGTCGATAGCTCTAAAACTGACGAAGATATGAGGGCGCGGCATACAGACAGACAGACAGACAGACAGACAGACAGACAGACAGACAGACAGACAGACATGACGAAACTATAAGGGTTTCTAGTAGACTACGAAACCCTAAAAACTACAATGAAACAATTTTGATACTTACTATTTTTTTGTTTTCTGCTCTTTAGTTTGTGTTTACCTTGCCTACCGGTATGTATGTATGATGTATCTACCGGGAGTAACAGAAAGGGTATAACAAGCCGAAAGGAGGTCAAGGTACTCATGAAACTGAACAACTTTCCCCATGGAACATGGGACGAAATATGAAAAAATATTTGGACCTCTCAGAGTAAATCAATCAGCTGATCTGCGAATTTGTATGGGAGGTCCAAATATTTTTTTCATATATCGACCCATGTTTCATGGAGAAAGTTGTTCAGTTTCATGAGTACCTTGACCTCCTTTCGGCTTGTTATACCCTTTCTGTTACTCCCGGTAGATACATCATACATACATACCGGTAGGCAAGGTAAACACAAACTGAAGAGCAGAAAACAAAAAAAATAGTAAGTATCAAAATTGTTTTATTGTAGTTTTTCAGTGTTAACATGTGAAAGATTTTTAAAATTGGCGCCATTTCCGTGTCCAAAGACTCGCTGGCCAGACTCTATCAACCACAGCCATAGTTTGTCAGTCAGGTTAGTGAAAATAATAAGTGAATGGAGAAAAAAAAGTCGCCTTGATTTATACATAGTACGTACAGAGAAACACAAAAAGCGACTTCATTTTATAAAACAAAGTCGCTTTTTGTGTTTCTCTGTCGTCATGTACCTAGTCATGGATAACTCATCATAAACTAGGCAACAGATTCTAAGGGTAAATAGATCCCACCAAAAACATAAATGTGAAAATTGGTAGCCAAGTTCAATGTTCTGCCGAAAAAAGTATTGATATGAACATGGTCGCCAAGTTCAGTAAACATTCCTGAAATTAATTTCTTTATAAGGTCGCTTATGATTCTTTACTAAAATAAAACAAACACCTTAAAATTTAGAGCACCTCACAGTTTGACTGGGCTAGTTTTCACAATTTCCTAATTGTTTAATATCTTGTTTATTATCTACTCTAATAAAAACTATAATAAAAACTAGCCAAGCAAAACTGTGAGGTGCTCTAAATTTTAAGGTGTTTGTTTTATTTTAGTAAAGAATCTTAAGCGACCTTATAAAGAAATTAATTTCAGGAATGTTTACTGAACTTGGCGACCATGTTCATATCAATACTTTTTTCGGCAGAACATTGAACTTGGCTACCAATTTTCACATTTATGTTTTTGGTGGGATATCATTACTTTTTGTTAGTGCTAAAGACGATACAAAGACTTTTAAAACATTTGACTTTTCTGCGGTTCTGTTAATTTTCTTGGACTTTTGACACACTTGAACGCATTGCCCATTCATTATCACTAACATTTTTTTTGCGTTTTCTGCTCATTGTTAAACTTTCTAAATCAGGGCGGTAAAGAGTTCGCAGGCGATTGTACTCTATTATAGAAGAATCTTGCGCTTTAATTTGGATTTTAACATCCTGCATACATCCACTTTTAACATCCTGTATATAGCCACTTTTTACACCCTGTATATAGCCACTTTTAACACCCTGTATACATTCACTATTAACACCTTATATACATCCTTGATACTTTTAACACCCTGTATACATAAATGTTACTCTAAACACCCTGTATACATCCACATTTAACATCCTTTACACATCCACTTTTGGCACCCTGCATACATCTACTTTTAACACCCTGTATACATCCATGATACTTTTAACACCCTGTATACATCCACTTTTAACACCCTGTATACATCCACTTTTAGCACTCTGTATACAACCACTTTTAACATCATGTATACATCCACTTCTAACACCCTGTTAAATCCATGATACTTTTAACACCCTGTATATATCCATTCTTAACACCCTGTACACATCCACTTTCAACACCCTACCTACACACATTTTGAACACCTTGTATACCCATGATATTTTAAACACCCTGTATACATCAACTAATAACACCCTATATATTATTATATCCACTCTAGAACCAACCTGCTGAGTAGCTCTACTCTACGTTATTATCTACAGTTCATCAAAATAAATATTCATTCAAATCTTACTTGGTCGGTACTAAAGACCAATTTACCTTTGCCGCTGCGAAAATAAAATCCCATACATTGTATATGGGAGTTTCAGAAGTTTAGCTGCAAATATAAGTTTGTAATCACCCTGAAATCACAAATTCGTAATTTTTTTTGTGATAAAAGTGAAAAATTATAGATTTTTGATTTTTTCCTGTGTATTCACATAGTTATCTAGGTGTGTGCGAAATTTTAAGTCTCTCGGTCATCTAGAAGTGGGTTAGGTTTTTGATCTATATATATGTCAGTGAATGATAAAAATGCCGATTTTTGATCGTCAATATTTTCATAACCGTTCAACCTATGTTTATGAAATTTTGTATACTAGGTCATCTCGGAGGTCTGAACACTTATACTAAATTTGGTGTGCCTATCTTTAATAGATGTAGAGTTATGAGGGGGTAAAAAGTGGCTCTAAATGGTTCGTGTAAATATACACACGGCCCGGTCCGCCAGTTCTTTGCTTGAACTTGGCTGGACACGCTGCCGCGTGTCTTGATAAAGGGATCAAAGAGGCTTATTGTATAATATATGCCGGGAAAGCCTGTATTCCATCGGGAAAATGAGTTGCAGCGGGCGAAACGGGCCGTTCGTGTTAAATAAATCTGAATCATATTTTATTATAAAAACATAAAGAACCCCGAATCTTAAAGTATGTAGCATGTGGTTTTAGTTAATTTTCGATATTATGTGTTTATGTCATTTGTTGAGTCTGCAAGGTTCAACTTTTCATCCTTTACTTTAACTATTGTGGTGGTCGGTTTGACGTTTGGTAATACAAACTTTATACATTTTTTTTTCATTCAATGGCAGGTTATTAACTGTAAACCAATTAACTACTTCGATTATAGCGTTGTTCTTGACGTCGTAGTTTAGTTGTTGCCTCTTTACTCTAAAAAGTAATGAGGTGTTGTCTGCGAACTAAACTATATCATGTATTTCTTTAACAAAATAAGGTAAATCATTAATGTATACAAGAAAACAGGAAAGGACCAAGAATCGAACCCTGTGGGACGCCCATGCTTATGTTAGATCCAGATGATCATTCAACATTGACCTCAACCTTTTGGATTCTGTTGTTCAGATATGATTCCAAAAGACTAAGAGCCTGGTTTTTTACGCCGTAGTGACTTAACTTTCGTCCTATTAGTAATTATGTTTATTTAATAAAAGATTTTTGATTTGATTTATATCATCAACCCTGAATTTAAGACCAAAAGTTAGAAAAAGGCATTAAGGTAATCATAATATTTTGGCATAATTTCAGCGAATATCGTTGGGTATGCACACGGAGAAGGCATCACAATAGGAACTCACAGATATTACACGCACAAATCTTTCAAAGCTAAGCCATTTCTGCGAGCAACATTTGTTGTACTGCAAACTATTGCTGGACAGGTAAAACCCACATCTACTTAAATATAATATATCTCAAGTTCTCAACATAATCTTGTCTGTGGTTTTTGCTGTATTTTTTATCTCATTGTATCTTTTAATCTATTACTATACTCTATCCGCGCGATGAAGATAATACCAGAAAATGCAAAATGATTGCCATTGGTTAGCGATAACGTGGCAAGGGTGCGTTTACATGGCGGTGCAATTTCAGTCTACTTCTGCGGCTTGCACGGAGCGGACGCGTTCTTTTGTTCTTATATCGATTGTTTTATTTCTCCTACGACCTGACGCGTATTTTGGACTATTTCCTGTGAAACATACAAAGATATTTTTACCTAAAATTATTTTTACTTATTAAATATTGCAATAGACCAAAGAAAACCAAATTTAATAGAAAAAAATATTTGTGAGTCTCCTTTAACCAAAGAGCCATGTAAACGCATCTTGACGTTTTTACACAATTGTTGACGCCCACTTACCTGGAAGGGCAATCATTTGTCCCTTTCACTTGCATACAAAAGTGCGGTTGAGAGGACGCTATATTATCTTCATCGCGCGGATAGAGTATAGCTGCCCGTCAGCGGTTTCACCCGCTGCAACCTATTATACCGCGGGAAAAAACAGCATTATTCGCCAAGAGATGTCGCTGTTAATTTTCGGCGAAAACGTTTAAAACGCGAATCGGCTCAGTCACGCCACCTATTTCAAGAATATTGGAAAATGCGTGATCCCGTGGGAATGAGACATTTTTCCGTAGTAAAAAGTATCCTATGTGTTATTCCAGATGCCCTTTTATATTTCTGCAAAGTTTCATGTCAATCTAATCAGCCGTTTTTTCGTGATGTCGTAACAAACACACACACAAACATCCGCCTTTATAATATTAGTAGGATGTAAGAGTTTGTCCCACGTCGGCGAACCGTCTTTCTAGTCTTTGCAAAAAGTGTTAACAAAGGGCAAGGAACCTTAGTGTTATACCTATTGTTGGAAACAAAGAAAAAAAATTTTGGCGTCAGGCAATAAAACATGTGCCAAGCCAATCAATAGTACACAAAAATAAAAACAGAAAATACTCTTTAGTAAAATGTCGTAACATGTACGGTTTCTAAAGGTGCCTACGTAGCTATAAATGCCAGTGTTGGGGTAAATATATTTCTTAATCATCGACAAAGTTTTGTGAAATAAACCATAATATTATTATCTTAATATATTTTCAAATAACTCGATGAGTAGAATAATAAAAGAAATGAAACGTGCAAAATAACATGTTTTTAATATATCTGGCATGGCAGTTTTTTGGAATCTATTGTCTTTGATCTATCGAACGGCAACATCACTAGCGATTTATAGCCCACGTGAGGGTTGAATTTGTTTTTTTCTAACAATTTAGAATTTTGGTCACATTGGGGACAGGAGTTAAAAGATGTGCAAGTCTAGATAGTACTAAAAAAAACAAACGGAGAACACTCTTTGGTAAAACGTGGTAAAACATGTACGGTTTTTGAGAAAATAAGAGTTGTAATATTTTTAAAAGCTTTTATTTAACTTGCAGTGTATGTATGTAAGTATGTAAGTAAAAATGTTTGTTCGGGTCAAATCTTGCAACTCAATTTTGAAGCAGATATCCTCAACCGATTGAGCTGAAATTTTGTATATACGTTTAGTTTGGATGATAATGCATGGCTAGTTATATGACGTCATTCTAAATCTATCATGGCGGAATATCCAAGATGGCCGACAAATAATTTTTGACACACTCCTACAATATGGGTGTCAAATGAAAGGTCTTGCTGAGTACAATTCAGAAAATAATATGGCGGACATCTAAAGATGGCCTTTTTAGATAATTTACAGTATGAGTGTCTGATGAAAGGTATTGCTGAGAATTACATATTCGAATTATAAGTTGACGTCACTCTAAATTAACTATGGTGGACTTCTTAGGATGGCAGAATATCATTTTTATGCTTTTTTACAATATGGATGTCAAATGAAAGGAATTTTTCAGAATAACTCGAAAAATAAAGTGACTTTTACGTCACTCATAATCATAACAAAACCTGATATGGCGGACTAAAGGTTAGATGGCGTATTAAGTTTATTATGGTTTCTTACTAAGTTGGTGAAAAACACAGAAAAATTTAAAGGAAAATACTAGTGTGAGCTAAATGACGTCGACTTGCAAGAATTTTAGATTTGAGTGGTTATTGTGTTGGGGTTTTTAGTCTTCTGTTCATGGCACTGTCAATGAAGAATGTTGTCAATTTATACCTATTAGGTTCATGAATGCAATAAGTAGGTAGGTTCTATCGCACAATGTACATAATCAACTATGGCATAACAGATTTGTTTTCCAGAGATTACTAAAAAGTAAAAAATAAAATATAAGTAAATTTTTTTTTAAAAACAAGCTTTTATTTGGATGCGGTAAAAAGCATAAAATAATCTATTTACTAAAGGCCTTACCACAAAAAAGTTAGACCAGCGTTGAACGCGTGTCTAGCGTTTTTTTTGTATGAAGTTTTATTTTAAACACGCGTTCGACACTGGTCTAACTTTTTTGTGGTAAGGCCCTAAAACTTTGACTTGTTACTTACAATGGCATTAAATTTACGTCTTCATAATTTATACGATATAAAAGTTTGTCGCGAGATTTAAATAGGTACTCGTGTGGTGTTAGGTTAAAAGTTTTTTCAAGATCATTTACACTGGTTACCTAATTTATTTATTAATACTATATACACAGGTTAAATCTCGCGACAAGCTTTTATATCGTATAAATTATGAAGACGTAAATTTAATGCCATTGTAAGCAACAAGTTAAAGTTTTAGTAAATAGATTATTTTATGCTTTTTAGCGCATCCAAATAAAAGCTTGTTTTAAAAAATTTTTTTACTTATATTTTTTTACTATGAAGCCTGTTATATCTAAACTGACTTTGAGGAGTCTATATCTAACCTCACTTATGGTGAGGCTAGTTGGCCTAGTGTTAACGGAAGAGGGACGAGTGTTTGACCAGGGTAACGACTGTTCCAACCGGACATGTTATGGAGGTTGTATTTTATTGCGATTGACGGAAATACTTTGATGCCGCGTTTCAGGCTTTGTCTTCTGATTGGCTGGTCTTCTGTAATACATGAGTGTGACGTAGCATGTTTGCATTTGACAGACATTTCAGAACTCGCATGCGCGCCTCCACATCAGGAAAGAAAAAATACAATTTTGAACCAATTTTTGAACGCGTAAATACGACAATAGTTTATTTTTTATTTTGTGATGGAGCCTCAGGCTGGGGCAAGCGAGAATAGCCCGGCACGCGCCCTACTTAAGGCCAGGATTCAAGGGAAAACGCAGAAAAGCGTTGCGTTCGATTAAATTTTTAAGCCCTTTACTGTGGTTACAGAGACCTCAAAAAATTTTACGTCGTACCCAAAGAAATGCTCTAGAGCAAATACTATTTATGTTCTATTTTTGATTGATATATTTTGTACAAAAAATCACAAAAACTGCAAAAAATGAAGTTTTTTGTTTCAATTTTTATGTAACATTTACTACTATTTTCCCTAAGTTTTTCATAGTACAAAATTCCTCATTAAATTCCCAAGCGCTAATACCAAAGAATACTAACTATAGCTAACCGCTCTAATACTATAGGAATTTAGCTGATTTACTAACTTTAATTCAACATACCAGATTTTATTCAAAAAGGAGAATGCCCATTTCTGGTCTAAGAAATTGTCTCGCCTCAAAATGAAAATTAAAGCAATATGTAATATCCCTCATTCTAATGCAGAATAGCTATGGCAATTGTTGTACAAAACAGGGAAACTGACTTAATTTTTAAAGGTCGATCTACAGTTAGGTATTTTTACCAAAGATTTTACTGGGGCGTGAACCTTTTATGCTCTGTTTGCTTCGGTATAGCAAACGTAACGATTTTAGAACGAAATATTCTATATACGGCCAAACTTCAGCACTTTTGTCTCTTCCGATACCCAACTTTAACATTCAATAACTTCAGAACTCCTATCACAAATAAATTATTTTCAGTTACAAAATGTTAAGCAATAATTAGACTTTATAATTATTTAACTTTGGCTTTGAGGCAAGGCCTGCAAGTAGTGAGGCAAGCAATAGACGAACATCCATACTCGAGTGGGCATGATTCTTTGGTCGGTCCTCGCGGTGAAACCAGCCTCCCGCTGACCTCCCGCGCCGCCCGCTTCCGAGGCTCATTAGGTGCCGATCGGCACCCGAGCGTCAACATTCCGTCAAGGACCGTAGGTGCCGATCGGCACCCGCGATTCTGGCCGTTATTATATTGCGTAATAAAAACTACGTCGTCGGCAAAGCGGAGATGCGTGAGACTTTCGCCGTTGACGTTGATGCCCAGTCCATCCCACTGTAGAGTTTTGAAGACATCCTCCAATGCGTTGGTGAAGAGTTTCGGGGATATAACGTCACCCCGATATGTGACGACTCTCGAGAACAGCTTATAGACGTGGCTCAGAAGTGTGATCGGCCTATAGTTTTTGAGAAGCGTATTGTCTCATTTTTTGAAAAACAATGCCACTACACCTCTGCTCCACGCCTTCGGGGTTGTCCCATTGGCTATTACAGAGTTAAAAAGCCTTTTCAGCTCTTCGAGGACAGGTTTTCCACCAGCCTTAAGTAGCTCAGAGGCCACTCCGTCTTCCCCGGGAGCCGTTCCATTCTTAAGCTGTCTGAGAGCCGCCCCGCTTTCGTCTATATCTACGTCCGGGAGATCTTCTGTAAAGTGGCGGGAGAGAGGAGCGCTTGGGTCTGGGGTCGCATCAGGTGGAGGCTTTTCGCATGCGAGGCATACAGATTTCCATAGAAGTCCTCAATTTCAGCGAGAATCTCTGGAACCAATGTGACAGTTACACCATTCGAGGTAGTTAGCTTTGCCAGATGACTCCTTCCCAGTGTCTTGGTAAAAACTTTCAACCCTCGGTTTTTCTCAATCGCCTCCTTTACGAGTCGAGTGTTATATGTAGGCTTCGGAGGTCGCGTCTTACCATACTTCGGATCTTTTTGTTAAGTGACTGGGGATCTGGCAATGCATCCTCTGGTGTTTCCCGTCTAATTCGCACCAGACAAGAAGTCTAAACCTTCAAGCGAGGCCCTGGCTCGCTTGAAGGTTTAGACTTCTTGTCTGGTCGCCTTTTACGAAAATGCTTCGTCCCCACTTCGCCAACAGCCCCGACTATGCTCTCTAGGTCCTCGTCAACGTTTGCCGGGGTCTCCAGGGCAGCGAATCGATTTTTCAGTTCAAGTTGGAACTCCTCATGTCCGGCTTGGGGCAGATTGGGACGGAGAACTTGCTTCACCATGCGGTTTCTTTCTAGCTTGAAGTTGATATTTAGGGTGCCTCTTACTAGTCGGTGATCACTTCCGGTATTGAACCTACTGATCACTGAGACATCCCTAAATATATGCCGTTTATCCGTCATGATGAAGTCGATCTCGTTCTTCGTCTTGCCGTCAGGGCTCTTCCAGGTCCACTTACGTTGGGGCTTTTTCTGATAGAAGGTGTTCATACAGAACAGCCCCTGCCTGCTAAGGAAGTTGACTAGCATTTGGCCCCTCTGGTTTCTGCTCTCGTAGCCATGTGGTCCCAAGCTTGATTCACCGTGCTCCTGTCCCACTTTGGCGTTGAAGTCCCCCATGACAACAGTGAAGTGGGTCTTAGTGGTTTGGTGTATGGCCTTCGACACGTCGTCGTATAGGGCCTCCACCTCTTTATCTGAGCTGCTTGAAATCGGCGCATATACCTGCACGACCTTGACATAAGATAAAGATAAGATAAAAATACTTAATTTGCACACCAAAGGAAACATTTTATAAATTTTAAGTAAGAACTAATGAGCGTACAATTAGGCGGCCTTATCGCCAAAATGCAATCTCTTCCAGGCAACCTAGGTACAGAAAATTGTTATCGGAGAAGCGGGAGCAGTGCAACATTGTATTTAAATTTGAAAAATGTGTTTACTATTCTAAAAAATATTAAGCACTGAGTAATTATAATATACAAGGTGTTCCAAAGGAAATACATTAAATTGGAGACGTTGTGTAGACCATTGTACTGAACAATTTCCATTATGGCACCAAGTTTGAATTCCTAACAATTCTTCTTCTTTTCCGTCGATTCCTCATGACTGAGGGTCGTGACCACCGTAAGTCGCACTATTCTGAAGGGCTCTCCATGTTAGCCGATCTTCTGCTAAATGTATAGACCCTTGGAGATTAAGGCGGGTCACTGCTACTATAGCGTCGGTCCAGCGAGATGGTATTCTACCTCTGCTCCTCCTCCCTTCCACGTGGCCAACGAGTATCAACTTTTCTAAGCTGTCAGGTTCTCGCCGGGCCAGGTGTCCAAAAAGCCGAGAGTTCTTCTCAGGCAGATGGTAGATAGGCGAGTTGTTATGTTAAGCTCTTCCAAAATAGACACGTTGGTGCGATGCGCAGTCCAGGGAATGCCCAACATCTTACGCCAACACCACATTTCGAACGCGTCTATTTTTTCCTTTATGCGAGCTTTCCAGGTCCAGGTTTCAGACGCGTACAGGAAGATGGAGAAGACTAGAGTTCGCATAAGACGTACTTTCGTGCTGCGTTTGATGTTACGATTTCTCCAAATCTTCTCCAGGCGCTTAACAGCTGATTTGGCCATCTGAGCTCGTCGCACGACCTCCTTCACACAGTCCCCACTGTTGCAGATGAGTGACCCCAGGTACACAAACTCCTGTACCGTGTCTAGGTCACGTAACTCAAGGGATCTGGGCGTTTTTCCTGCGCGATCAACAAACATAAGCTTGGTCTTGCTACGATTGATGAGGAGTCCGTATTCCACACTAACGCTCTCAATTTTGTGCAGCAGCTCGGCTAGTTCAGTCTCGTTTGTGCCAATTATGGTGGTGTCATCAGCAAAACGAAGGTTGTTTATTAGGTGACCGCCTATTCGAACGCCTCCTCCCAATCCTCCAGCACGCGACGCATGATGTGTTCCCTACAAGATTAAATAACTGTGGAGATAGTATGCATCCTTGCCTTACGCCTCGTTCTAATCGGAAGGGTTGCGATTCGGCATCTTCCAACCTGACTTTAGATCTGCCGTCTAAGTAAAGGTTCTGCACTAGAAATACCAGGTGTTGAGGTAGACCCATTTCTAACATTACCTCAAACATTTTCGGCCAACTGATGCAGTCGAAAGCCTTTGCGTAATCGATGAAGCAGAGCGCCATCGGTACGTTAAATTCTCTGCTCTTTTCTATGAGTTGCCTTATGTTGAGTATTTGCTCACGCGTGCCTCTACCTTTCACAAAGCCAGCTTGTTCTTTCGCTATCTGTTTGCGTATAAAGTTCTCGAGTCTTCTATTGATGATGTGAAGAAGGACTTTGCCTGCATGAGAAATGAGAGAAATGGTCCGATAGTTTCCGCATTTGAGCGTGGATCCTTTCTTGTGTAGAGGAATGATGGTCGATTCAGTCCAATCCTCAGGCCAACTACCTGTTCTCCAGACTTTGAGGCATATTGAGTGCATAATTTTTATGCCATCTGTTCCTAGGCGTTTTAACATTTGCGCAGTAAGACCATCACCACCACTAGCTTTGTTCTTAAGTTTAGCGATTGCAGACTCAACTTCGTGCAATAATATATCGGGCTCTCTCACTGAGTAGTCTAGCCTATCACTAGTAGAGTCTTCTTCGTTTACGCTGTAAAGCTTTTGGCAGTAATCTCTCCACCTTTCCAGCACAAGTTCTCTATCCGTGATTGGTTTACCTTTATCATCCTCTATAGACCAGCTTTTCGGTTTAAATTCCCTAGCTAGAAATTTCACTTTTTGAAACATATCCTTAGTATGCGCAGAGTAAGCATGCCTTTCAGTATCTTCACACACCAAGTCTATGAAGTTGTTCCTGTCTTCTCTGCACAACCGTTGGACACGCGCGTTAAGTTGGGAATATTGTTCGCGATCTTCATTGGAGGATAAACCCTGCGCCTTCAAGGCTTTTCTTTCCTCAACAGCTTTCCAGGTATTAACGCTCATCCAATCAGATTTAGGTCCTACTGATGTTACATCTTCGGAGATAGCTTTTGCCGTGTCTAAAACTACCGATTTGAAGCTGTTCCAGGAGGTATTGGCTGTTTCGAAGGGGTCAATTTCCAAATGGGACAGCCGGGACATTACCAAATCTTCAAATGGTTTTACTGCACTTTCCGGCAGAGTGATGACACGCGTAGGTTGAGAGTGCTTGACAACCTTTAATCGGGCTTTGAATTCCGCTGCCAGAAGTTGATGGTCACTGCCGCAATCAGCGCCCGGCCGAGTTTTTGTGGACAAAATTGATGATCTCCACCTCCTACCGATAATGACGTAGTCAATCTGATTCCGATGCCCATTAGGGGATGTCCAGGTGTACAATCGCCGGGGGTGTTGTTCGAACCACGAATTCATTATTGTTAAACCAAATTCAGTGCAGAAATCCAATAGTTTCTCCCCGCGATCATTTCGTAAACCGAGGCCATGCTTTCCCACAACCTCTCTTAGATGATCGTCCTGCCTAGTTAGCCTATTAGTCCTAACAATTAAGAAGTTGAAATTTTCATACAAACTAAATGCCTACATTTACTACAACCATTATGTATTACCCCTTATCCAAGATTGCAACCTTGCATCTTTAACTTGTTGGATTTGAATCTTCGAAATAGTTTCGAACATAGTTGTCTATGTTTTAAATTTAAACGAAAACTTAAGATAAAAGATCTCTTTCTTGGTGTCAACTTTATTTTATTGCCGCCTCAATCTAAAAACTTCTTTTGACTTAAAGCACCCATAGATACGCAAAGACAAAGGGCCAATCAGAGAATCTCATGAGAATCTAGTAGAGTCTGTAGTGTCAGTTGTGTCAGTTTTTGACGAACATGACATTTGACCTTAGTCTACGCCACAACTGTTGCCTTGGCAACTAAACTACCGCCAATACCGTTGCCTTGGCAACAGTTGTGGCGGCAATTTCATAAGTTTTTCCAAGACGGCAACATGACATAAATAAAGGTCATCTATACTATCTACATCTACACTAATATAATAAAGAGGAAAACTTTGTTTGTTTTTTTGTTTGTTTGTATGTAATCGATAAACTCCGAAACTACTGGACTGATTTCCAAAATTCTTTCACTATTAGAAAGCTACAACATCCCTGAGTAACATAGGCTACTTTTTACCACGGGAAAATTGCTCATTCCTACGGGAAAACGGTTAGCAGTAGGAAAACGGGGAAATAAAGCAGATATTACCCAAATTTGCCAAACCGCTTTACCGATCCTCGCGAATTTTGGCACTGATATTACTATCATATAAAAGACGGACATGGTCAGCCCTCGAGGATCTGGAGTACCTGATGAAGACCACCAGCATCCCATATAAACTATAAGAGATACGGTCATGGCTTCATAGAAAAAGTTGTTCACCATGACGGGCCGCTTCTGCTGACACATGGTCATCGAGGATCTGGAGTACCTGATGTAGACCACAAGCATCCCATCTAAACTATAAGAGATAGGGTAATGGTTTCAAAGTAAAAGTTATTCAGCACGACAGGCTGCTTCTGCTGGCACATGGTCACGAGGGTCTGGAGTACCTGATGTAGACAACCAGCGTCTCATCTTAACTATAAAAGATTCGGTAATAGCTTCAAAGTTAAAGTTATTCAGCATGACGGGCCGCTTCTGCTCGCACATGGTCACGAGGGTCTGGAGTACCTGATGTAGACCACCAGCACCCCATCTAAACTTTATTAGACTCGGTAATGGCTTCAAAGTTAAAGTTATACAGCATGACGGGCCGCTTCTACTGGCACATGGTCACGAGGGTCTGGAGTGCCTGATGTAGACCACCAGCATCCCATCAATACTATAAGAGATACGGTAATGGCTTCAAAGTTAAAGTTATTCGCCATGACAGGCCGCCTCTGCTGGCACATGGTCATGATGAGTAACTTCTGCTAGAATGGATTTATGGACTTTTTACTACGGGCAAAGATCCCATTTCTACGGGAAAACAGGTAAGTAGCAGCGAGTGAAACCGCTGGGCGGGCCGCTAGTAATCAATAAAGCTCCTTTCATAATGTGGGACTCAAATAAATTTCACAAATTTAAGTTGCTAATTACTTCTAAACGAGGGGTTTTCATAACTTGGCCCCATAATGAAAATTATTCGGTACGATGGCCTACACAACGTCTCCAATTTAATGTATTTACATTGGAACACCTTGTATATAAGGGGGTCATGATATACTACATACTATACAATATTATATTTATTATACAGGGGGGACCATGGAGTGACGTCAATAAAAAGAAATTAGATTCCTCACATCTTGGAGTATTCGAAAATACCCCATGTATGTTCCGCGATTATTTTTAGTTTCCGAGTTATTCAACTTTTAAAGTTGTATGGGAAAAACTCGAATGGCAGACATTTTTTCTTTTTTTGTACGCTAAAAAGTACAAATCATAAAGATTGTGCTAGGAAATCAACCGCGCAAGAAGCCCTTAAACGGAAATAAAAAAAGGAAAGGAAAAATTAAGTTGAATAACTCGGAAACTAAAAATATTCGCGGAACATACATGGGGTATTTTCGAATATTCCAAGATGTGAGGAATCGAATTTCTTTTTATTGACGTCACTCCATGGTCCACCCTGTATAAAGCTTATAGTAATCAAATACTATACATATACTACATACTAATAATATACTGACTAAGCATAAAAAGTTTTAAAAGGATGGCAAACAACCGTTAAGAATATCCACATTGAGCCTCAAAGTGTTTACGCAGGAGACTTTTAAAAACGTTTAAAGATTTAGCCTGCCTCTCTCCTCTGTGGCGCCATTTTTTATAGGTAGGCCTTGTCTGGCAAAGTCCTATATACACAGACAAATGAAACCTTTTTCGCGCAGCGCCCCGAATGACGTTTTGGTTCTCTGTGCCTATATAGGACTTTGCCACAGACGAGCGAATAGTCACCTGACCCCAATGTGACCAGAATTCAAACCAGAATTCATACAAAAAATGTTTTTTTTTTCAACCCTCATTTTCTCAGAAATCGTACATGTTACGATATTTTACCAAAAAGTATTTCCGTTTGTATTTTTGTTTACTATCGAATGGCACATGTTTTATTGCTTGACGCTAAAATGGTTTTTTATTATCATCGTGATATTTAGGTATACCACCTTTCATGCTAAAATGTCCCATGCTCTTTGCATTTATTTCTTTTGGTTTTTTAGGCGCAAGCTCCACAGATCACACATACATTGTGACGAATGGGATTGCATCTGTTAAACAAGTGATCGACGGAGACTTTAGACGTGCGACATCGCGACGTTTGAAACAGTTTCTGTATAAAATGTATGCAACAGAAGAGACAAAGCTACACACGTGAGACGCGTGTCACATCGATAATAGCTGACGATCGCTTGTCTGACAGATGTCATGTTGCGTGTCAAGTCGCGCGTCACCTCAGTGGAGCTTATCTACACTTTCAATTATCGGTTTCAGAATTCTATGTTTACCTGGTGCCGTGACCATAGGCTTCACCATCGTTATTCAGACACAGATGCTGATCCGCACAATTCTAAGCGAGGCTTCTTCTTCAGCCACATCGGTTGGCTCATGACCAAGAAACATCCGTATGTCATCGAACTCGGTAAACGAATAGACATGTCTGATCTCCAAGCTGACTGGATGGTTATGTTCCAGAAAAAGTGAGTATCCTTAATTTTAACATCAAACAAAACAAACAAACGCGCTTAGGGCTCGATTATGCAGATATTTTTTTCGTGTCTACGAGCCGACTTTTAACTAGTTAAATATGTAGAAACTAGCTGGTGCCCGAGAACTTCGTCTCGCCAAGGGATGCAAGTGTGCCAACAGGCCCTCCAGATCTGATAAAAAGTATCATCACTTATTTATCATCGATGCGTTGATCAAGACATTTGTCTACCACCATTCCAAACATCAATACATCGCTAAGTTTTTAAGTGATAGATGCATGCACAATATTGCACAAACTACGGCAGATGAAACGGACGTTACGTTTGAGCTTACCATCGGTTCACACAACACACAGGTAGAATGACTTCTTTGCACCGACCGCCTCACATAAGGTGAGGTGGGGTCTGCTCTCCAAATTTTTCTGCGCAATGATCTTCTTTATGTCTGGGGTCGATACGCAACCAGATTAACAATACAATTAGTACCATTTCCATTTTTAAAGACCGAATTAAAATAAACAGAAAGTAATTACTTACTTCACTAACAAGAAAAGTAATGCTTAATTAAATAAGAAATTATACCTTAATTACCTACTTACTAACACTTTGCGAAATATGAATCACATAAAAAGGTACTACACAGGTAGTCGTGACAATAATACTAAATAATTTACATATTTAAATTAATAAATAATGCTTCGTTTATATTAACATTATTAATGCATAAAGTAGGTAATACAGTGGCTAGTGATCACTATCCGCAACTAAGAATTTCAACACTGCAACTATATTGTGAGTTTGACACTTTTGTCCTCTATACAATTGACCCCTCGGCACTGTTAGCAACCAACAAAGCAGGCCTCGATCAACTGTTTAGCCGCATGGGAGAGTTTGAGATCCGTCTCAAGAATGCCACCGCTTCTCCTGCTCCGGTCCAGATCTGAAGACCCTGGCGAGTGAGTATGCTGATTTTAAAAACTTAGTCTGGCAAGCGCTCACTAAAATCTCAGCACAGACAAACTTGCTGTCTCTTGGCCTTAAGCGTCATGAAGCTTTCCTGCGAAGAAAGGTCCTTCTGTTCCATGGGGTCGCTGAAACCAAGGATGAAAAGTTAGCTGAGGTTCATTGGCCTTATACGTCTGTGACAGACGATTTATTCAGTGTCTGAGGCAAGATTTTTCATGGCTGTATAAGACGATACGGGTGCGGCATGACTTTCCGCACGCTCTACAAATGAAGGTAGAATTGGAGACTGGCACATGCATGTTAAGATGTCGTTTTTGCCTTTTGTTTGCGAGACCAGCGAACCAGGCATCATCGTGAGGTTTAGGTACGCCCATCAAACGCTTTCTCCATTCATCCCTATTCTCAGCAAGCTTCTCCCAGCTTTGATGGTCGATGTCAAACGCAGCCATGTCCCGTTTGGCGCAATCTTTGAATCGTAGCATCAGTCTTCCAACTACTCTTTTGGCGTTAGCCACGCCGCGGTAGACGCGAAGGTTCCATGCGATACACATGCCCTCGTCACCACAATCGTCTCTGCTTAAGCAAAGCGGTAAAGCTAGACAGCTGTGCAATTTCTGGAACTCGCTCTTTTGTGACTCTGTCCTGCCAGGTTATATGCAAGATGTTTCTTATGCAGCGCATATGAAATGTGTTGAGTCGACGATCTTGTTTTGCGTACGAAGTCCAGGTTTCAGTTCCATACAAGAATATGCTTAGAAAGGAAGTTTGGTAATCAATTATCTTGGTTTTTGTGGTCAGGTGTTTATTATTCCATACTCTTGTACTGAGCCTGCCGAACATGGTCACCGCTTTGCCGATACGAGTATTGATCTCAGCATCGAGGGTGAGATTGTTAGACACAGTCAACCCCAAGTAGCAAAACTTGTCAACTATGTTCAAGGGAACACCGCGAGCAAAATACGTGGTGTTTCTCCATTCCACATAATGGACATTGAGAACAGAGAACACGCGTGAAAAAACTTATGAACAATGTCTTGAAGCTCACTTTGAGAATTAGCAACAAAGGCTGCATTATCAGCGAACAGAAGGCTATCCACGAATAAGTCATCGCGGTTACGCTTTGACTTAAAAAGCGAGATATTGTACAGCTTCCCGTCAGCTCTAGTGTGCAGGTGTATACCCTGTTGGTCATCGCCGAATGCAACTTTAAAAAGCAATGAGTAGAAAATACCAAACAGAGTAAGAGCCAACACGCAGCCTTGGCGAACACCTCTACGCATTTCGAACGACTCGAATGTGTTGCCGTTAAAAACAACAGATCCTTTCATGTCCTCGTGGAAGGATTTAATGAGGCTTAGAAGTTTTGGAGGGCACCCGATGTTTAAAAGTGCAGTCCTTCTCTGCTCACGGTGTCGAAGGCTTTGTTAAGGTCGAGGAACGCCACAAACAGAGATGTTTTCTGCTCTCTACACTTTTCCTGCAGTTGGCAAAGTGTAAAGATCATATCTGTTGTGTGATCACATTGCGATTCGGGATATACACGATCAGCAAGTTTCTGGAGTCTTATTAAGACTAACCAAGCAAATAATTTACCTACTATACTTGAAATGGATATTCCACGATAACAGTTACAGTCACCGCGATCACCTTTGCCTTTGTATAGGGTAATGATGTTAGCATCGCGCATATCCTGTGGTATATATCCCGCTTCCCAACATTTACACAACAGATTGTGCAGGATGGGTAACTGCACTGAGAGTGGCCCTAGATGATCATTTTAAGATGTGGAGGGAAAAAAAATTCAGCCAGGGGGCGCGGGGGGAGGGCGTCAAAGGGGGTAGCTAACGCATTTCTATGATAATTTTTTAACGGGCTCATTTAAGTTTGGTGTCATTTTCATATAAAAGAAACACAAAGAATTCATTTCTGAGGCTTAAAAAGTATGATTCCATACTAAAATATTATTTATTTAACAATTGAATGACCATCAATTTTCAAAAAATATTTTCAACACGTTATATTTTATTAAAATCATTGGTCTGTATGAACACAAAAAATACTATAACAAAGCTTATTATATGTAGTTTACAAAAATATACAATAATTGTATACTATTCATACAAAAAGTATAGATAAAAAAATCAAGAGCATGTCTTGAAACTGATGCGCACGATGCTCTGGGGTCAAGTTACTATTTTTAATGGCTCAATAAATGCGACAAGTACCTATGTAGTATCGTTTTTATAGAAAGCAAATACAAGAAATTCATTTTTGATGCTTAAAACGTATGATTCCATACATAAAAATATATTTCAATACGATAATAACAATACAATTACAAGCAATGTTGGGTATAGAAAAAACTTTTAACTCGTCATATTTATTAAAAGCTTTCATTCATATAATCATCTAGTTTACAAAAAAAATACTTTTAATGGTTGTGTACCTTTTAAATATAAAAAAAACGCATTGTGAAACAATTTAAGGAGTACCTACCTACTTAGGTACTCCAGACATAGCAAGCTAGCGATGCGATGCATGAGCGATAATTTTTACAGGTTTGTTAATGTATTCTGGTTGAGCGAAGGTAGAGTAGAATAAATAGATTACCTTACTTTTTTTTAAAGAATATGTAAATTAGCCGGTTGTCGGCCAATCTTGCGAACTTTTGACTTTAACATAATATATTTGTATTTGTCAAAAGGTGGGTAGAGAAATATGCAAAAATATATTTTGAGCTCAGCAGATATTATAGTTTTTGCAAAGAATTAGCATTTTATTATAAACTGCAAGAAAAAAGAGTAAATAAATAATATATCCGAAAATAGCTATTTAGGGGGTTCTCGGCACCATATGTGGGCTTGATAAGAGGCGCGCTTTAAGTGCTGAAGGAGTACTGCCTTCGTTGGGTGCATGTTTTCAACGGTGCGGGGTTTTTGAGTTCAGGGAAGAGGAAGAACAGCTGCTTTCTGACTTTGTTGCCTCCTTTTTATGGCTTTACATTTCATGTCAAGTACGCAATGGAGATTTAGACACGTTTTTTTTTTCAAAGAAAATCACACAGCTCCCACATCTTTGTCAAATGGTGGTAAAGTACGAAACGGGACTAAGACAGGTTTACTTAAATGCCTTGAAACAAAGTTGTTTGAACATATTATTGCACCCGCAGTTGACATAACTATACTGGACGGTGTAGTTGTGATACAAATTGGTACAACTGCTTTTAAAGTTTATTACAGATGCTATTAATCATAACTTTAAGCCTTTTTATTCTTACCTACCACTAAAGTTTTATCCTTTTACATGACGAATAGACCTAAAATCTTTTTGTCACTTTAACATTTAAGCATTTCTGACAAATATTCTTTAAAGAATACTAGGATAATCTATTTATTCTGCTTCGCTCAACCAGAATAAATTAACTAACCTTTAAAAATTTCGCTCATGAATCGCATCGCTCGCTCGCTTTGCCTGGAGTACTAAGGACTTGACATGATATGTAATGTCATGCAAAAAAGGGAACGATAAAGCCAGAAAGCAGCTCTTCTTTCTTTTCTCTAAACTCAGAAGTCCCGCACCATTGAAAACATGCACCCAACGATGGCAGTACTCCTTTAGCTCTTAAAGCGCGCCTCTTATCAAGCCCTGGTCTGGACACAAGCATTAGTAAAAGCTCTAGACATGCCTGAACCATCTGATTGGGGACGGAAGAAGGACAGGGACGAGTGGCAGCCACTTAAGACTTCATGTGGAAAAATGTTAAGGTGCGGCTGCAAAAAACTAATGCACCGGTAGGTGCAAATACGGGAAAGCTGCACTGGTTGAGTTATACAACTCAAGAATCACCTGCTTGTTGTGATCCTCGTTAAAGCAGACGCTGTTAATCATAACATAATTTTATTCTTATCTACCATTAAAAAAAACAAATATCTCAAGACAGAAACATTTATGTGACTTTGTTTCAAATAAACCTTTCCTTAGCTCTAAAAGACTTATTCAATATTACAGAAAAAAAAGAGTTTTTGTCCCACTTTCACTTGTATGGGGGTCCACATTTGATATAATTTCATGTCGATAGCTCTAAAACTGACGAAGATATAAGAGCGCGGCATACAGACAGACAGACAGACTTGACGAAATGATAAGGGACTACGAAATCCTAAAAAGAAAGATAATGTATTTATTTTACCCTTTTTTCTCTAGTCAAAGATTCTACCTTACCTGCGCTCAACCAGAATACATTAACTAACCTGTGAAAATTATCGCTCGTGCATCGCATCGCTCGCTTGCTATGTCTGGAGTACCTAAGTAGGTACACCTTAAATTGTTTCACAATTCACAATGCGTTTTTAATATTTAAAAAGTACACAACCATTAAAAGTAATTGTAAACTAGATGATTATATGAATGAAAGCTTTTAATAAATATGACG
Organism: Phthorimaea operculella; assembly: GCA_024500475.1. Taxonomy (NCBI): domain Eukaryota; kingdom Metazoa; phylum Arthropoda; class Insecta; order Lepidoptera; family Gelechiidae; genus Phthorimaea; species Phthorimaea operculella. The sequence continues at coordinate 5,286,561 of JANFCV010000003.1, read as the reverse complement.
AGTTAAAAGTTTTTTCTATACCCAACATTGCTTGTAATTGTATTGTTATTATCGTATTGAAATATGTTTTAAGCATCAAAAATGAATTCCTTGTATTTGTTTTCCATAAAAACGATACTACATAGGTACTTGTCGCATTTCTTCTTCTTCTGAGTCGTTTTCTTCACTGCTGAAGGTCGTGTCCACAAAGTTTCGCAAGCACGTTCGAAGTCAAGGTTCTCCATTTATCTCTGCTCTCGGCTTTTCTTAGGGCATCGGTTACAGGGGCTCCAACCAGCTGTTTCACTTGGTCCACCCATCTCGATGGAGAGCGACCACGTGAGCGTTTTCCTTCCACTTTCCCAAATATGACCAACTTTTCGAGGTTGTCTGGTTCTCTACGCGCCACATGTCCAAAATAGCTGAGGATCCTTTGGTAGCATATGGTGGATAAACGAGTTTTTATTCTCAGCTGCTCGAGAATAGATTTATTTGTTCTTTTCGCTGTCCAAGGAATACGTAGCATGCGTCGCCAACACCACATTTCAAATGCATCTATCTTCTTTCTTTCAGTAGCACGTATTGTCCACGACTCAGCTCCATACAGGAAGATTGAGAATACCAATGTTCGCATTAGTCTTATCTTTGTATTATTTCTAATATTTCGATCTTGCCAGATTCTAATAAGCTTGGTCACAGCTGTTTTTGACATCTGAATGCGACGACGTATCTCCTTCTCACATCCGCCCTGGTTACTAATGAGTGATCCTAGGTAGACAAATTCGTTTACATACTCCAGGTCTTTTAACTCTCCAGTAGTTGTAAGTTCGCCGGCTCGGTCCACTATCATCACCTTTGTCTTTGTCCGATTGATTGATAGACCTACAGCCTCACTTTCTCTCTCTACTCTCCGAATGAGTTCAGCCATCTCACTCTCAGAAGACGCAAACAGTGTGGTGTCATCTGCGTAGCGCAGGTTGTTGATTTTTGCACCGCCTATGCGAAATCCTTCCTCCCATCCTTCCAATGCTCTCCGCATGATGTACTCTCCGTAGATGTTAAACAGCACTGGCGATAAAATGCATCCCTGTCGGACGCCTTTTCGGGCTTGAATGGGTTTGATTCGCAGTCATTTACTCGGACTACGGTTTCTCCATTTTCATACAGATGCGATATAAGGATTACCAAATGCTCTGGGACACCCATCTCTCCTAGGACGCGCCATAAACAATCCCATCTGACACAGTCAAAGGCCTTCGAGTAGTCGATGAAACACATCAATAGTGGTCGGTTGAACTCTCGACTCTTTTCAATAATTTGCCTGATATTAACTATTTGTTCCTTTGTGCCTCGGCCCTTGACGAACCCAGCTTGTTCTTTAGGGATTTGCCATTGCAAGTATCTATTTAGTCGGCTATTAATGACATAAAGAAGAATTTTGCTTGCATGTGAGATAAGCGCCACAGTTCGATAGTTGCTGCAAACCTTGGTGGATCCTTTTTTGTGTAAAGGTATGAGAGTGGATCTCTTCCAGTCGTTAATCCATTCGCCTGATTTCCAAATTTGGTTGCATAAGTCACGTAGAACTTTCACCCCATTTGGCCCTACGTGCTTCAATTCTTCTGCAAAAATAGTGTCACATCCGGCAGACTTGTTGTTTTTCAGCTTGTTGATAGCACATTTGATCTCGGAGTCCAAAATATCTGGTTCCAGCTCTTTTATGATTTTGCAAGATGTCGTAGGTTGTCCGACCGACTCTGCACGATTATCCCTGTACAGCTCCTCGCAATACGCCCGCCACCTTTCAGTAACCTTGTCTATTTCTGTTATCAAGTTACCCGCATCGTCTTCCACGGCCCAGGTCTTCGGCTTAAATTCTCTCGTGATGTATTTCACTTTCATGAAAAGATCTCTCGTATGGATACTTGCAGCATGGTCTTCGATATCTTGACAGATAGAGTTGATATGATCATTTTATCACGGCGACATAATTTTTGTATTTCAGCTGAGCGCATCTGATATTGATCTTCGCTGGTACCAACATTATTCATCAGCAGATTCTTTCGCTCTTTTATAGCGTCCCATGTTTCCTCAGTTATCCATACTTTTTTGGGTCCTTCATCATTTTTGATTTGCGATTTCTTGCGAGTCGTGATAACAAGGTTTTAAAACTGTTCCAGTTTGCTTCTTTGTCCTCGTTGCTGTTCGCTGCCAATTCAGACACTTTTTCATTAAAGTTTTCCTCAAAGGCAATAAGCTCTGTTGGTTTTAAACGTCTTTGCGACTTATAGTTATTACGTTGACAGCGCTTTAGCTTGATATTCAGCTCAGCCACTAGCAATTTGTGATCACTACCACAGTCAGCCCGGGATAGGTTTTTGTGTTCGTGATACATGATCTCCACCTTTTTGCTATCGCGATATAATCGATCTGGTTACGAGCCCGATCTCCTGGCATTATCCAAGTATAGAGTCTTCTTGGATGATTTTGGAAGCATGTGTTCATAATAGTGAGAGAATTTTCTGTACAAAACTGAAGCCACATTTCTCCCCTCTCATTTCTGTCGCCTAGTCCGTACTTTCCGACTGTTCCTCTCAGGTGATCATCACTAGAGGTATTGCCCACTTTGGCGTTCATATCCCCATCACAATTGTGATCTCCTTCTTGGCATTGATTGTAGGACGTCATCAAGCTTGCCATAAAACTGTTCAATTTCATCTTCCGAGGAATTCGATGTAGGTGCATACACTAGAACAATATTTAAGCGACATGGTTTGGTGTTTAGTTTTAAAGTCATGATCCTGTCATTAATCGGGTTGTAGCCTAGCACAGAGTTATTGATATGAGGTGATACAGATATAGCTACTCCATTCTTGCTTTCATCCACTGGTCCTGAAAAGTATGTTATGCGGCCGGAGGCAGTTGCATAAAAACCAGAACCTCTCAAATGAGTCTCGGTCAATCCTAGAATTTCGAGATTGTAATTGGTCTGCTCTTTATCTATGATCTCTCTCTTTCCCGGTTGCAAAAGGCCACGAACATTCCATGTGCCTATTCTTATCCTTCGAAGAAGTGCGCGGTCACGAAGACCAGATGCTTCACCAGTAGCATTCTGTCCACTCTGGGCCTGGTGTGCCACTCCAGGGTGGCCAGTAGCATATTTCACACCATGTGACCTGGACTCAACATGGCGCCAGGATATACCTGGGTCGCATTTCTTCGCTTTCTCTATATTCTTGGTGCTCATTGTGGATTTCTTGGGAAGATAGTCCAGTGGTTTCCCCTTGCCTACTGGACCGCTGTGGTATTATAGTATAGCCATAGCATCCAGCTGCCAATGCCTGACATCCGAACGTGGTAGAAGGAACGCCGGACCCCCTTTCTCCTTCTGCTTGCCGACCTACGCCTCCAAAGGGGTTGGTTACCACAATCTCAGCTATAGGTTACTCGACGTAACAGGGTTCACCGCGGGTAGGCAGGAGTGGAGTTGGTGAGAAGAGGCTAGCGTGACATGGTTGTCATATATTGCGCATTACTCACCCTTGAACCCCATTGTCGCATTTATTGAGCCATTAAAAATAGTAACTTGACCCCAGAGCATCGTGCGCATCAGTTTCTACACATGCTCTTGATTTTGTTGTCTATACTATTTGTATGAATAGTATACAATTATTGTATATTTTTGTAAACTACATATAATAAGCTTTGTTATAGTATTTTTTGTAATCATACAAACCAATGATTTTAATAAACTATAACGTGTCGAAAATATTTTTTGAAAATTGATGGTCATTCAATTGTTAAATAAATAATATTTTTGTATGGAATCATACTTTTTAAGCATCAGAAATGAATTTTTCGTGTTTGTTTACCATGAAAATAAAACCGAACTTGCTATACTCACTTAAATGAGACCGTCAAAAAATTATCATAGAAATGCGTTAGTTGCCCCCTTTGACGCCCTCCCCCCGCGCCCCCGGACTGAATTTTTGTTCCCTCCACATCTTAAAATGATCATCTAGGGTTACTCTATTTGTGGTAAAAATTTGGTTAGCTCTAGGTGATGTGTCACAATTTTTGCCCTTTTGTAGGTAACGTATATTCTACTATTAACATCAAAATACATCGCTAAGTTTTGAAGTGATACTCGTAGATGCCTGCACGATCTACGGCAGATGAAACGGACTTTACGTTTGAGCCTGCCTACCATCGGCTCACACTACAGGTAGAATGACTTCTTTGCACCGCCTCACATAAGATGGGGTGGGGTCTGCTCTCCAAATTTTTCTGCGCCATGGCACATTGCGCTAGCCAATACTTACTTTGTGGCCATGGTCTTCTGTTTGGGATTGTCGAGTAGGTATACGCAACCGGATTAACAATACAATTAGTACAACTCCATTTTAAAATATCGAAATAAAATAAACAGAAAGTAATTACTTGCTACACTAACAACAAAAGTAATGATTAACTATGAGCAGCATTGCCGACCGGGCTACAAGCAGTAAAAAGTGATGATATAGTGAGTGTCGTGTGTGCGGATAACTCTACAACCCAGCCAACAATACAACAGCCATTGTCTGCGGTTGCGCATGCGTCGCCGATGTCGGCGCGGGCGAAGCGAGCGGAGGCGCGCAGTTCCCGGCGGGCCGTGCTATCGTGCACGAGCGATCTGTCGGACTCCCGATGATGATGCACTTATTGCATCGAAACGTTAAGACTCTATAAGCCTCGACTTAAATTAACATGGTTAGTCTTTATATAATAAAAACAGGGTTATGTGCGCAAACTTTGCAGGATGTTTCTACTCGTGATTGTGAACAACTTTTACTTAATGGGGCCAGGCCAGGCGCAGGTGGCCCCTTAGTAAAAATTGTTCAGAATCACGAGTAGAAAGACCCTGCAAAGTTTGCGCACTGACTAAAAAATAATCCCGAATGAGTTATCCTTGTTCATTTAATTATATCCATACTAATATTATAAATCCGAAAGTAACTCTGTCTGTCTGCCTGTCTGTCTGTCTGCTACGCTTTCACGCCTAAACCACTGAACCGATTATGATGAAATTTGGCATAGAGATTGCTCATACACCGAGAACGGACATAGGCTACTTTTGCTACCACTTGAGGGTCTGGAGTACCTGATGTAGACCATCAGAATCACCACCAGCAGCCCAGCTAAACTATAGGAGATACAGATATGACTCCAAAGCAAAAGTTGTTCAGCTTGATTGGACGCTTCTCTCGCTTCTGTTGGTAAAAAGACATCGAAGGTTTGGAGTACCTCATGTAGACCACCAGGTGCACCAACTGGAGCCCAGCCAAACTATAAGTGATTCAGATATGACTCCAAAGCAAAAGTTGTTCAGCTTGATGGGACACTTCTGCTAACTAATAGACATCGAAGGTTTGGATTATCTGATGTAGACCACCAGGTGCACCAACAGGAGCCCAGCTAAACCATAGGAAATAGAGATATGACTTCAAAGCAAAAGTTGTTCCGCTTGAGCGGACGATTCTGCTGATGAAAAGACATCAAAGGTAAAGGTTTGGAGTACCTCATACCACCAGGAGCCCCAACAGGAGCCCAGGTAAACTATAGGAGATACAGATATGACTCTAAAGCAAAAGTTGTTCGGCTTGATGGGGCGCTCCTGCTGGCTAATAGACATTGAACGTTTGGAGTACCTAATTTAGACCTTCAGGTGCACCAACAGGAGCCCAGGTTAACCATAGGAGATTCAGATATGACTCGAAAACAAAAGTTGTTCAGCCTGATGGAACGCTTCTGCTGACGGAAAGACATCGAAGGTTTTGAGTACCTGATGTAAACCATCAGGTGCACCAACAGGAGCCCAGAAGAACAATAGGAGATATTGAAATGGCCCCAAAGCAAAAGTTATTCAGTATGATGGAATGCATCTGCTGGCATCTGTTGGCAATGTCATTATGGTTTGAGAAATGTAGTACCAACAATATTAGCGTGATGAGATGAATATCCAGAGTAAAATTTTTAGGATGCTGGTGTAGAAATAAGAATATTGCAAAGGTGTGTAAGGAATGAAACGAAACGAAGTTCGCGGGTACCAGCTAGTAACCCTATATATTTGCGCGTAGACCCAATATAAATATTAAAACTTAGGTACCTACATTTATAATACGGGGTGCAAGGGACGGTGTACCGAAAACTTTGCACGCGTGATCAGACTATGAAACTAAACAACTTTTACTATGGAGCCAATGGTGGGAAACGCGAAATTTTTTCCGACCTCCTATAGAAAGTCAGTCAGTCAGTTGATCGCGAACTTTGTATGGGAGGCCGGTAATTTTTTCTCGTTTCCCAGTTTCCCACCATTGGCTCCATAGTAAAATTTGTTCAGTTTCATGGTCTGAGCACGCCTGCAAAGTTATCGTTACACCGTCCCTTACACCCCGTATATTCCAAGAAAGTACACCGCAGAGATAGCATAACATAATTATAATCACAATAAAATTGTATAATATACCTACCTACACATCTACCGTGATTTTTATTTAATAATTTATTTTCAGATATTACGTATACTTGTACGTCGTTTTCGCAGTGTTAATACCTATCTGGGCCCCAGTATACGTCATTGGAGAGACATGGTTGAATTCTTTCCTTGTGAGCTATGTATATCGTTATGTGGTGTCATTGAACTATACTTGGCTAGTCAACAGCGCAGCCCATCTTTATGGCACCAGACCTTATGATAAGTATGTCACTTATATATTTTTGTCACTCATTTATTTTGGCTGTCACCTGATTTGGTTCTTTATCGTCATTTTTAGTTTTTAACCCTCCCGCTCGTGTAAGAACAAATCTGTCCTATAATTGCCACAAATGAGGGTGCGCGAAATCTGAGGCGCAAACTCCACCAAAAAGACGAGGGCATAGGACGTAAGAATGACAGTTGACAGACTAGTGATGGTCAAATATTCTTCTTAGTTTTTGACGCTAGCTGTCATGGATGCGACGCTTTGGCGACGCTTTGGCGACGCTTGTGTGTGCCTTTGTCAATACTTTTTCGTACATTTTGTATGGAAACGTCGCGATGTCAAACGTCAAGCGTCATGCCCTACGCCCTATGTCCTTTCCTTGTCCTCTCTGTGGAGCTTGGGGCTGACACGAGTGGAGGGTTAAGTCACTCGTGGTTTTCGCCAACATAATTTTAGTACCGCTCGGTATAGTACCCATAACAGTATTCCAAAATTATTTAGTCGCCTGTTTAAAACCAAGCCAATAAAAAATAGTCACACCACAAAAAAACATTCTAGTCCGTCCAGTAATTTCAGAGATTATCTCGGACAAATAGATCTAAAAAATCATAGTCCGAGCGACGGCAGGTCTCAACCATATCTCACAAAAGAATAGAATATTTTAGCTATGTACGGGTAGAGGAGCTCTAGTACTTCGGATTGGTCGTGGTCTGCCGCGGCGCAGCTTGGCACGTTTGGCGGAGTAGCTAAAAGTTTGCCCTCTGAAAAAAGTTAAAAATATCTCATCGAAGAATAGAATAAGACATGGCTATAGCGATAGGAGCAGTTTAGTAAAGCGTATAAATCTTGGTCTGCCGGCTGCTATCTTGGCACGTTTTGCGCAGTAGCTAAAAGTATGCCCTCTTAAAAAAGTTAAAAATATCTCATCGAAGAATAGAATAAAATTATGTCGTACCGATAGCTTGCTTAAGTCTGCCTAGAAAAATACTGGTCTGCCTGACCACAGCCTGGCAGTTTTCCAGATACGACCAAATTAACTTTTTTTGAGAAATTTTTATTTCTTCGAATAACAGAATGAAACTAAGTTGTAATAATAGTTTATTTAAAGCTGAACACATATCCCTTGGTCTATGTCCATCTGTCCATGGTCTATGTCCATCTCAGTCCGGTAGTTTCTCCGATGCGATCACTTTTCACTCTCAGTAAATTTCAATTTTAAAGGACCCTGACTTTGTTTATTAGGGAGTGGGCCCCGTCAATAAAATAAAAATTTGTCAGTGTATAGAATTTTTTATTTTTATTTAACTGTTTATTGTACACAAGATAAAACACAGGACAATAACATTAAGAAAAACAACACAACAGGCACTACTTATTTCTAAAAAGAAATCTCTTCCAGCAGTCCTACGGTAAAGAGATAGCATAGAGTGAGGCTGATAGACCGTGCACAATTTATAATATTAATAAAAGTATTTATATAGTATATACAATATACTAAAATAGATATTATTATACACACACAATATACTAAACTATATAATTTACTTATAATATAATAATATAAAATAAACATACATAAATATGATAATATACGAACTAGTTAGGCAATGAAAGATAATGCTCTTTTACTCTCTTCTTGAACACTGAGAGGGAAGGGCTGTCACGCACTGTGTGCGGGAGGGAGTTCCACAATCTGGCTGCATGCACAGTGAAAGAATAGCTGTAGAAGTCAGAGCGGTGTATAGAAATAGAAAGAATTGATTTTACGTGGGAGCGACAAGGCTTATCCTGAGGACGCGAGAACTGAAAACGTTCTTTAAGGTAAGTAGGGGACGAAGGACTGTGAAGAATATTAAAAAGACAAGAGAGCACATGGGCGTTTCTGCGAAGGCGGATCTGGACATTGAGAGATTACAGCTCTGTAAATCTCACCTCTATACACTGACAAATTTTCATTTTATTGACGGGGCCCACTCCCTAATAAACAAAGTCAGGGTCCTTTAAAATTGAAATTTACTGAGAGTGAAAAGTGATCGCATCGGAGAAACTACCGGACTGAGCTCAGGCAGACCAAGGGATATGTGTTCAGCTTTAAATAAACTATTATTACAACTTAGTTTCATTCTGTTATTCGAAGAAATAAAAATTTCTCAAAAAAAGTTAATTTGGTCGTATCTGGAAAACTGCCAGGCTGTGGTCAGGCAGACCAGTATTTTTCTAGGCAGACTTAAGCAAGCTATCGGTACGACATAATTTTATTCTTTTATTCGAAGAGATAAATTATTTACTTAAAAAAGTAAAAATGGTCGGACCGGGAAAACTGCCAGGCTGTGGCCAGGCAGACCAGTATATATGTAGGCAGACTCAAGCAAGCTATCGGTACGATATATTTTCATTCTATTCTTCGATGAGATATTTTTAACTTTTTTAAGAGGGCATACTTTTAGCTACTGCGCAAAACGTGCCAAGATAGCAGCCGGCAGACCAAGATTTATACGCTTTACTAAACTGCTCCTATCGCTACAGCCATGTCTCATTCTATTCTTCGATGAGATATTTTTAACTCTTTTCAGAGGGCAAACTTTTAGCTACTCCGCCAAACGTGCCAAGCTGCGCCGCGGCAGACCACGACCAATCCGAAGTACTAGAGCTCCTCTACCCGTACATAGCTAAAATATTCTATTCTTTTGTGAGATATGGTTGAGACCTGCCGTCGCTCGGGCTATCATCATTAACAAGTTGTATCGTATCCTTTTTTTTAACATTTTTGATCTTTAGGAACCTTCAGCCAGTGGAATCATGGTTCGTCTCAATGGTGACACTCGGAGAAGGGTGGCACAACTACCACCACGCTTACCCTTGGGACTACAAGGCGGCAGAACTATCAGACCGGTTCAATGTGTCTGCAGACATCATTAAGTTCCTCGAGAAAATCGGACTGGCATACGACTTGAAGACTGCCTGCCCAGAACTGGTACGTGATTGTTATTTTTAGGGTTTCGTAGTCTACTACCAACCCTTATCATTTCGTCACGTCTCTCTGTCTGTGGACATAGAACAGACTACATAAAAACGGTGATAAAATAAACATGCATAGGCATATTTATTACTTATTAAATTGATTTATTTATACACTTGTAGGTGAGGAAACGCATCATGCGCACAGGCGACGGCACGCACTACGATCTCGGCACGGATGAGGCGCGCGCATGCGTGACGGCGCTGGGCCCGCTACACCCCCTCAACCCCACCTACAACGTCACCTACCCGCCCCCCAATATGCACGCTAAGGAGGGACTGCCGCTGTTCCACGAAGATGATGTTATTAATCTACCTACTACTGAAATGAAAATGTCTAGTACTGATTAATGTTCAGTTATATGAAATTTTAGGTATTATTATTTATAGAATTTTATATTTACTATAAAGTAGGTACAAGTAAATATTTATTTCTTTAAAAGTATTGCATTTTTATTCAATTTTCAAGTTTCTTAAATAAATCTACACCAATATTAACAAACTGTTACCATTCTGGGTCTTGAAGGAACTGAAAATGGTTAAGTAGTAAATATAAACATATAAACTACTTTGGCGACTAATTTGAGGTAGCATCTTAACCTAGAATGTGGCGGCTTTTTAATGAGTTTTGAGGTTAAATTTAAATTTTATCGGGCAGTGTTTTTTTTTTGGCAACTGAATTTCTTCAAAGGCGACAAATTATATTATTGCGGATAAAAAAGTTAAAATAGGCTTTCATAAATTTTAAAACGGGGTTGTCTATAAATTTGACCAAGGTCTGAAATAAATACAAAAAGATCTTTAAAAAAACTTTTGGCTGCTTATGTAGGGATCTAAATGAACCAAAAAGGATTAATTATTGGTCTATTATAATATAAGATGATTTGAATAGGTTCAGTAGGGGAGACTGAGGACACTTGATCCCCCACTTTGATTTTGTGATCTCATGAATACATTTTTTAACATATATAAATCGTATTTACACTAAACGATGCATAATTTAATCAACTACCATTTGTGTATGTGTAGTTAGGATTATACAATAGTTGTAAAAGTTATTTAAAGAAAACTGGTAAAACAGGTTTGCACCATGTGTCCCGTTTATAAGGGAGAAATGATCCACCTGGTTGGATGACTTGATCCTCCCCGGATCAAGTCTTCCATAGTATGGGAGACATGGTTTTGTTTATTAAATAGGTGAGGATCATGTGTTCCATAGTCAGGGACACGTGGGACATTACGTAAAAGTAAATGACTATTTTATCAAGTTTAGTTTTGTTTTATCTCCCAAATGTAGTCTAAAAATTTACACGTACACTTAATGTAATGAATAACCGTTTATAATCGATAATATAACGAAAAAAAAAATAAACTTTTATAGCAGTCTTAGATCATGTCTCCCATAGGAAAAATACATTAGTGATAAAATGCTATCAAATCAAAATATTATTTAAAAATGGTCCATACAGCCTGAATATACACGAAATTTAATCAATCAGTCCTGATTACAATTTTCTTACTAACTGTTTCCCATAAGGGACACTTGATCCTAGGATCAAGTCTCCTTTAAAAAAATGTACCATGTCTCCCTTGTAGTATGTGGCCAGGAATAATAACAAAAGATTTTTTTTACTTTGTATTAACGTTATTCTTTAATAAAATCTCACTGTTAATGAAATATCCCAATTAATGAAACTGTTTCTCTTGCTAATTTTCACTTTTTTGTAATAAATAAAAGCCTGCAAATACTCGCCAAAATGATCTTGCGCCGATAATGAATATATAAAGACCTGTCATTTTGAAACATGAAATAGTTGACACATATGACTGCGAAAAAAAGTTTGCCCGTACAGTAGACAAAAAGTTTTGCTAGCATTAATACACATAGCTCTGGTAGATTTTCTGGAAATTAAAAGTACCATGTCTCCCACAGGGATCAAGTGTCCCCAGTTTCCCCTATATATTGCTATGAAAATAGATTACACCTTAATGTTAATAAATGTTTTGTGATTTCATTTACCAGAAATAAAGATTTAATAAGATATCCATATTATGTACAGAACCAGATGTTAGCATCTAAGACAGTTGCAAAAGATTTAGGTATATTGTTGGACAATAAACTTGTATTTGATCAGCATATTAATTGCATAGTAAATAAGGCGATGAAAACTTTAGGCTTTATTATAAGGCAATCAAAGAAATTTTCTGATTGTAATGTTATAAAGTTGCTTTATTTCACCTATGTTCGTTGTCAACTTGAGTATGCCAGCCAAATTTGGAATCCTCAATATAGTTGTTATATCTCTCATATTGATCGAGTACAAAACAAATTTTTGAAACTGTTAAATTATGATTCTGGCGTAAATGGTATCCGACATTTTAGTATGGAGCCTGGCATACCTACCAGACAAAAAAAAAGAAAATCTAAATCTCGCGACCAGAGCTGAAACATGTTGCAATCGATAAAACATAAAAATACAAACCAAAAGTGTACTTTGATAAAAAGCCGTAATAGTTGTATTTTCGGAGATATATGGATTTAAAAGTCGGAATAAATATTTTTTTAATATTTATTTTCTTTTGCTTTCATAAGTATACTGACATAAGTATATGCTTATAAATAAAATCAATCTTATTCTACATACATACATACATACATATATCACGCCTTTATCCCTTGCGGGGTAGGCAGAGCGTCAACGGCCGTAAAAGTACGGTCGTTATCGCCACGTCTGACACATATTTGAGGGCCGTTTTAGCTATTGTCGTGTATCGCTATAGTGACAGGTTGTCAGCCTGTCGCCTAAAATCAATCTTATTCTAATGTAATACAAACTAAAAAGGTTTGATTGTGCTCATTTATATTTAAGACGAAAGCTGATTTGCCTGAAATGCAGTCGCCGTAATCTCTCTATGCAATCTCCTATAATTAAGGTGCTATTAAGAGCATCGCGACAGATGACAACTGCAGACGACACGTGTAGCGTCGGCAGGTAGCAGTAGGTATCTTCCTTTTGTACGGCGACGGCATGTGCAGTGTATGTCTAATCGATAAACTCCGAAACTACTGGACCGATTTCCAAAATTCTTTCACTATTAGAAAGCTACTACATCTTTGAGTAACAAAGGCTACTTTATAACATGGGAAAATTCCTCATTCCCACGGAAAAACGGTCAGCATCAGGAAAACGGGAAAATAAAGCGGATTTTACCCAAACTAGCCAAACCGCTTTACCGATCTTCGCGAGATTTGGCACTGATATTGCTAGCATATTTAAGATGGACATGGACTACTTTTTATCCACCCTTGAGGATCTGTAGTACCTGATGTAAAGCACCAGGAGAACAGCTAAACTGTATGATATACGAAAATGGCTTCATAGCAAAAGTTATTCAGCTTGATCGGCCGCTTCTGCTAGTACATGGTCATTGAGGATCTGGAGTACATGATGCGGACCACAAACATCCCATCTAAACTATAATAGATACGGTAATGGCTTCAAAGTAAATGTTGTTCAGCATGACGGGACGCTTTTGCAGGCACATGGTCATTAAGGGTCTGGAGTACCTAATGCAGACCACCAGCATCCCATCTAAACTATAAGGGCCCTTTTCCTGTCATGCGTATTTGCGCACGCACGCGGATCTGGTCCGCATGCGGGTGATAGCACGCTCCTGGTCACACGCAGGACAGGGATTTCGTTTGCTGCTGCAGTTTCGTGCGTGTCGCCAGTGACTACACTCGTGCACAAACGTGAACTTTACAACACGCGAAAAATGAACGTTAAAAAAATAATTATCGCTTATATCATTTTCAAACGTAAAAAATATAATAAACAATTCAGAGTAGATCCATATCTTGAAACTAGATCACTCACTGGAATACTAAATGTAGTTCATCCTTAGTATAATTTTCAAAATTTGGAATTATTTCTTTGCAAATTTTTAGCCAAGCAGCTGCCCTTGCTTCCCGGTTTTTGTAAAGTTCATTCTGCTTGTCCCACGACAAAGGGCAAAGGTGTACTTCAAATATGACTCTCTCTGTATCAATTTTCATTTTTGTTTGCGATTATATGCGGGCTATGACCATGCGTGCGACCCGCTTCACATTAAAAACAACACTGGAGGCAGAAGATCACCCCCCGCATCCGGGTAGCACGCACGCGGGCTGCGCCCCCGCAGCCAATCCGCGTTCCGCGCGCGTGCTAGCCGCATGATAGGAAAAACATGTATCAAAAGATAAGATGCGTGCGGCCCTCATGCGGGCCATAACCGCGCGCGTGCGAAAACACGCATGACAGGAAAAAGGCCCTAAGGCGAGAAACACACGCAACGTCGGTTTGTGCGTCGTTCATTCGATTCTCCACTCTACCTGCATATGAATACGGTTTGTGTCAAACGGCATCGCGCAACGCTGCGTTGTCTGTCAAATCGTTTGACATAAACCGTATTCGTATAAAAATAAGGTGGAAAATCGAACAAACGACGCACAAACCGACGTTGCGTGTGTTCCTCGCCTAAGAGATAGCATAATGGCCTCAAAGGAAAAGTTTTTCAGCATGAAAGGCCGCTTTTGCTGGCACATGATCATAATGCAACACTTCTGCTGAAACGGAGTAATCGACTTTTTACTAGCGGTGAAACCGCAGGGCGGGCCGCTAGTCTTAAATATATATACCTAAGCACAATTTAACATTTTTAGTCTGTATTACATTAGAATAAGTATTATTATAGACAAGCACATACTTAAAAATAGGAAAATAATATTAATATTGAAAAAGAAAAATGATTTTTAAATGCATATATCTCCGAAAATACAACTATTACGACTTTTTATCAAAGTACACTTTTGCTTTGTATTTTTATGCTTAATCGATTGCAATATGTTTCAGCTCTAGTCGCGAGATATAGATTTTCTTTTTTTTTGTCCGGTAGGTATGCCAGCTATGTCGGTTGCTCTTTAACAATTATAATGAGTCCTGTAGCTTTCATTAATTATTACCTTTGTCATCTAGACGAGAGTTATCAGACCAAATATCTATACATATAATAAAACAGTAACAAGTATAAAGTCTGTACATGAAATAGATCCAAAAAAGGATTTTTGTTTTGGATTATCTGTACCACAGATCTGTACATGAAATAGATTCAAAAAAGGATTTTTGTTTTGGATTATGTTTAAGATAAAGATCTCAAAACAATAGCAAAAAAAATTTTTGTCTGTTTGTCTGTCTGTCTGTCTGTCTGTCTGTCTGTCTGTCTGTCTGTTTTGTTGTTATTCTTTAACGCAAAAAGTACTGATCAGATTGTTACCAAATTTTGTATCGTGGTAGCTTATTACTCGGGTCAACATTTAGGACACATTTTACTTCGGGAAAATCTCTCATTCCCACGGGAAAACGCAGCAAAGTTTTTTACAGTCTATCTTATTGAGTGGGGTATCGTTGAATAGGTCTTTCAAAAATAAGTGCAGGTTTCTTAGAAATAAAATCGATTAAATGTTTCTGTCTCGAGATATTTCCTTCTAATGATTAATTTGTAGTACATGTTTGCTTTGAGAAAATTAGTATGAAAACCTTCGTGGATACGAATGCTTGGTAGATTAAAAGTTAGGTGTAGTGTCTTTGTGGGTATTGTTGGTGGTATGTTATGTTGCCGTGTGATGCCGGCTTAGAATGTCATCACCCCATATCTTTCCCGTGGGTGTCGTAAGAGGCGACTAAGGGATAAATTCATCCAGGGGTTCATTCACTGGATGAATTTCGCAATAGCATTTCAACATCTTGCATTGTGCTCACCAACCCGCCTGCCAAGCGTGGTGAGTATGGCACATAATACCCCCCTACTAGAGGGAGGACCATGTTCAGTTAGTGGACTTTATTGTGGCTGTTATAAGAATGTTATGGTAGTAACAAGAGAGTGAAACGTGAAAATAACAGCAAGAGCTACAGATGAGCCAGTGTTTTCGATACCAGGTTAAATAGTTGCTGATGCCCGAAAACGAGCATAACTAACTACATACAAAGTATGTATTTAATTTAATAATTAGATACGTGTTGTCAATTACAAGAGAAATGTTGGTGTTAGCCTTTTTCCTACCATGTAAGTGATAATACCGTGATACGTGTATGAACGTAACGTGTTATATAGGTAAATTATCACATTATTGACTGAGATTTTGTTATTTGTTTAGGTAGTTCTAACGTTTTAACTTTATATTGCCGCAAGTTTGTTTTAACCGCCGTATTATAAGTACATTACGTCTAACTGTCTCTCAAAAACGCGGCTGTTTACATTGCAAAGGGTCATCGATAAGGCAATTATAAACTGATTATGACATGTAAAGAAAATAAACCTTTGAGTGTGTATGTCTGCGTAGTCGTTTCTCTTCTTCTAAAACTTAAAGTTAATTTGAAAGCTGTTATTTGGCCAAATTGGCTATAGATTTGGTGCAAACTAAAATATAACATCAATTAATGAAAATTCAGACTTTCTGCTCATAATAACTAGAAAGAGAGACTAGAAAAAAAAACTATACCCCAGAGTAATATGTCTGTTTCAGCCAGGGGTACCCTATTATATCTCAGCTTCTGGATCGACAGTTTGGATGTGGTATACGAGTACTGACTCCGGTTTCTGAGCTCCTGTCTATGTTTAAGTACCTTCCAGTAGAATCTTAGAACCTGTGTTCCTGTCTCAAACTCACCACATTCCTTTTCACTGCTGTTCCTACTTTTCCTTCTCTCCTAGATCCAACAAAAGTATCTCGCTCCTGCAAAATCTGTTTCGGCGAAAAACCCAATGCAGATAGTGCGAATGGGCTTGGTGGACTCGGCGACTCAGCAAGGCAAATTGGACAACCTAGGGCGAAGGTAGAGGGCGCTTGCAGTTACTGTCGGCCAGACACTGCATCCGACCTCTTCGTCAGTCGCAGCGGTTTTCCGTTCCACTGAATCGAGGAGGAGGACGACTAAGTGCTTGCACTTGCGTTTGCACAAACGTCTGTGCACCTTAACATATCCTGTTCAACTGACCTAATGGACTACGATGTAGGATATAAAATCACCAATATCCGAATCAGTGTCGACTTGATTAGTAGTAGAAGTGGTCGCCATGGCCAAAATCGGTCGGAGAGATAATTATTTGGGAAGTGTACCTAAGTGTCCGAAAGGGTGTCAGTCTAACGATTCTAGCATTTTATAGAAATAATCGGTTATAAGTAAACCATTAAATTATATAGCAAGCTTAACAAAAGTTTGCTAAGGTCATGAGCTTAATTCGTTCCTTTGAGTGCTACAAGAAGCATGGATGTAAAACTTTCGAAAATAACAGGCTATATTTCCTTGCCCTCTAACCCAAAACGCGATGTAAGTCCCGGCTAAACCCTTAGCGCAATAGAGCAGTCACACAATCACCATCCTGGTAAATATAAGTTAGCAAAGAACATGATCAACACGATTACCAAGTCATCGCAAGCGCCGCACTAAGTCTCGGGCTTCCAAGATTGTGTCAAAGATCTTTTAATCCTGGGGATACTCATATTCATACTCATATACTTATTTATTTTCCTTCAAACGGTACAATAATATCCTAGATTAGGAGGTATATCGTTTCACATTTGATGTCATTTGTAGGCACAGCACAGCATGCATGAGTAGAGCTGATTACCCGTCTGCGAACACCGCAGGCATCCCATCCTCAGAAACTTGACTCAGCCCTAGCCGCACATTTAACTTGTGGCTGATTTCAAAATCACTGATTAACAGTGTAACAACATGTAGATATAAATTAACTAACACAAAGGCCCTATCCACTTGTGTACGAAGTCGCGGGCACCAGCTAGTTTTTGTATAAGATAATAAATAATAGTGTAGATTGCTCCGACCTCATGAACAATATTTTTCTGTCTGTACCCAATAGAATTAATTTAAGGCATAAACGCTTGTTTTACAGTGAGTTCAGTGATACTAATTATGCCCGTAATGGCTTCTTGCGCAGAGTCACTGATGTTTACAAAAAGTATAAGGACTTAGATATATTTCATTTATCTTTGCTTCAATACCTGAAAATAAAAACAGATCATATCAAAGTTGTTTAATGATGTAAAAAACGGATCACAACCTACTTTAACTTAGGCTAGAGTATATTTAGGTACCTACCTACCAGTGTTGACACAGTCACTCATATTTTCAATCGATTGTCGATTATCTTGTATCGTTGCTAATCAAGTCTAGTTTTGGTGACAGAATTTTTTGGTTTTAATCGGCAACATGAGTGATTGTGCCAACACTGCTACCTACCTACATACCTGCACGGAGTGATGATTTGCTACTTTTTCTGATCGCACTTTGTTATCTACACTAATATAATAAAGAGGAAAACTTTGTTTGTTTTTTTGTTTTTTTGTTTGTTTGTTTGTTTGTTTGTTTGTATGTAATCGATAAACTCCGAAACTACTGGACCGATTTCCAAAATTCTTTCACTATTAGAAAGCTACAACATCCCTGAGTAACATAGGCTACTTTTTACCACGGGAAAATTCCTCATTCCTACGGGAAAACGGTTAGCAGCAGGAAAACGGGGAAATAAAGCAGATATTACCCAAATTAGCCAAACCGCTTTACCGATCCTCGCGAATTTTGGCACTGATATTACTATCATATAAAAGACGGACATGGTCAGCCCTCGAGGATCTGGAGTACCTGATGAAGACCACCAGCATCCCATATAAACTATAAGAGATACGGTCATGGCTTCATAGAAAAAGTTGTTCACCATGACGGGCCGCTTCTGCTGGCACATGGTCATCGAGGATCTGGAGTACCTGATGTAGACCACAAGCATCCCATCTAAACTATAAGAGATAGGGTAATGGTTTCAAAGTAAAAGTTATTCAGCACGACAGGCTGCTTCTGCTGGCACATGGTCACGAGGGTCTGGAGTACCTGATGTAGACAACCAGCATCTCATCTAAACTATAAAAGATTCGGTAATGGCTTCAAAGTTAAAGTTATTCAGCATGACGGGCCGCTTCGCTTCTGCTCGCACATGGTCACGAGGGTCTGGAGTACCTGATGTAGACCACCAGCACCCCATCTAAACTTTATTAGACTCGGTAATGGCTTCAAAGTTAAAGTTATTCAGCATGACGGGCCGCTTCTACTGGCACATGGTCACGAGGGTCTGGAGTGCCTGATGTAGACCACCAGCATCCCATCAAAACTATAAGAGATACGGTAATGGCTTCAAAGTTAAAGTTATTCGCCATGACAGGCCGCCTCTGCTGGCACATGGTCATGATGAGTAACTTCTGCTAGAATGGATTAATGGACTTTTTACTACGGGCAAAGATCCCATTTCTACGGGAAAACAGGTAAGTAGCAGCGAGTGAAACCGCTGGGCGGGCCGCTAGTATTATATTAAGTGAATACCTGTAATTGGTTTATTTGTAAGTTTATTAAGAAGTAAACATTATGTGTAAAAACTGTTGGTGTTCCAAATAAAAATTATTTATTATTTATTTTTTTGTCTACCTTATTTATTATTGGTTAATATCCAGGTTCCCTCTTTTAAATTTACCTACCTACTTTGAGTAACTAGAGTTGCCTACAATAAGTAACGTAACGTAACGTAAGTATTTTAGGCAACGTAACGTAAGTATTTTAGGCAACTTGTTTGATTCCGAAGCTGATCTTAGCGCAGTGGAAGCAAATTAAAGTTATCTTAAAATCTAAAACTAAATGGTCGATCAGCCTCGGAACAACATTTGACTACGATTCGTAGTGCTCTTTACTATAGCTAAATAAAATAAATTTAATGAGAAAATTTTCTGTTCCGGAAAATAAAATTTCCTGTTGAGAAATTTTTGTTTCCGAAGTCTGCGACGGCCCTTAATCTCCTACAAGATGACTAATATTTTACCGCCCTATCGCAGCTCATATCTAAAGTATATGTACCAAGTTCCGGTTGTACTAAAGGTCATCCAGGTGGTGACCTCCACGTAATGTTGCTAAATCACTACAAATAACGTACTTATACAAAAACTAACAGCGAATTGCTTACCGTTTGGCAAGTATGTCGCCGCCGTTCCCTTATGAGTCAAAGTGTGACGGGAAGAGGTATCAGGGAATTTTGGAGCAAATAAGGAGGGGAAACTTAATACACTATGACTCACTGCCTCTGGATACCAGCTCGGGATCGCAATCCGTCACTCCAATATTCAACCGAAGATTTTCACAACCACTATTGTTCAGTTCGCGACAGCACTAAAATGTTTACTGCACAAAACGCGAATAACAAAGGATCCACATCGAACAGGGAATTCTTCCCTGGTGGAAATTGCACACACGAAATAATAAAGGAACACCAAAAATTACATTTACAATGGCCCGACGCCGGCCGCGGGCACACACGGGGGAGCGAATGAATAATGTCAATAGGTTATATCGCCGGCCAGCCGCGTGGTTCGCGGGGTTCGCACACCGAAAAGCAAGATGGCGCGAAACTCAACTCGCATTCGCGCGCGTACATGATGCGAAACTAAACATTCACCCGCCCCGGACCGACCCATCGGTCCGCTCAATGCATGGCAGGCGTGATAATGTAGCTACTGCTCGCTTAAGAACTGAATCCCCCACCTGAACTTCTGCAACTCGAGGAGTGCCATCACTACCCGGAAACAGGTTGAGAATGCGCCCCCGGCGCCAACGCAGTGGCGGTAGGTTGGCATCCTTAACCAGAACGAGATCCCCAATGCAGGGGGGTTCAGTCCTGTCCGTCCACTTAAGGCGTTGCTGCAGAATGTGCAAGTACTCAAGCGACCAACGCTTCCAAAAGTTTTGAGTCATTTGCTGCAACAACTGATAACGCGACAAACGATTGCAATTCACCTCCGTATAGGGATATTCCGGCAAGGCGTTAAGTGGGTGGCCAATTAAGAAATGCCCTGGCGTCAGGGCCTCTAAGTCATTTGGGTCTGAGCTGAGCGGACACAAAGGACGCGAATTGAGTACAGCCTCAATTTTACAAAACACGGTTGCCAGCTCCTCGAAAGTTAAAATTGTTAACCCTACGACGCGCAACAAATGCGTCGTAGCGGACTTTACAACCGCTTCAAAAATACCACCCCAGTGAGGGCACGCTGGTGGATCGAACACCCAGGTAATGCCCTGACGGGAGAGGCCCGTGCTGATGGCTTCTTCGTTCTCCCTTAAGAACGTTACAATTTCCTTCATACACCGATCAGCACCCTTAAAGTTGGTACCACAATCCGACCTGATCAGCGCTGGTCGCCCTCGTCGCGACGTAAATCTCTCCAGCGCTGCCAAAAAGGCCTCCGTAGATAGGTCGGCCACGAGCTCCAAGTGGACGGCCTTGGTGGCTAGGCACACGAACACGCACAAGTACGCCTTTATAGACTTTGCGTTCCGCAGGCGTGATGCCTTTACCATGAAAGGGCCTGCGAAATCCGTTCCCACACCTGCAAACGTCCAGGCCTCCGTCCCGGTCCGGTGGGAGATCTCCCATCTGTGGCTGCATTGTGGCTGCCTTCAAACGGTAACAAGGCAAGCACCTAAACACAACGCTACGTACCGTTCGTCGTCCCGATAAGATCCAGAACTCGCGCTGTAGAATGGCCAATAGCGCATTACAGCCCGCGTGCGAGTTTTTCTCATGACGATCCCTGATTAAGAGCTCAACTAAGGATCCCTTTTTTGGAAGTAACAGTGGATGCCGCGCCGAAAAGGGCAGGCTAGCGTTCCGAAGTCTGCCTCCAACCCTGAGCATACCTTGCTCATCCAGGAATGGGTTGAGGCGCACAATTCCTCCCTTCAGCTTTCCACGTCCATCCCTGAGCAGCCTGACCTCCTCTTCAAAATGTTCCGCCTGGACGACTCTAACTAATGAGCATAGAGCCGCATTCCGTTCCGAAGGCGAGAGGACAGGTGTAAAGTTCCGTTCTGCTTGAGGCTTCCTGCTGTTGTTCACGAACCGTTTGATCCAACCTGTCACCCCAAGAAGTTTGTCGAGGGAGCTATACCGTTCCAGCAAGGAAGCCGGGTTAGACTTCGGTACGAGTTGCCCCGCATTCACTCGCAAACCTCGATCAGGTGGCCCAAGCGGCGCCCTGCACTCGTTGAATGGCCATTCCTGCGGCGACTCAGTCAGCCATTGAGGTCCCCACCACAGTGGGTGACTCACCAAATCAGGGGCCCTGCACCCGCGCGATGCGCAGTCCGCTGGGTTCCATTCTCCCAGTACGTGCCTCCACACTAACGGAGTTTCCGACCCCGTAATCTGTGACACCCGATTTGCCACGAAAACCTCAAGTGTATGTACCGACGTCTGCAACCAGCACAGAACTATCCGACTGTCGGTCCACGCGTACACCGTTTCATCCAAGTTGATGGTACCACGCAGATTGCATGTTACATGATTTAGCAAGCGCGCTAGAAGAGCTGCCCTGCCAATTCCAACTTGGGGATGGTCCATCTAGTTCTGACTGGTGCCACCTTACTTTGGCCATAACCAGACGCACGTGCACAGTTCCCGTTGAACTTGCTGTCCGAAGGTATACAGCTGCCGCGTACCCTCGCTCCGAGGCGTCACAAAACCCATGTAGGGTAGCCTTACATCCCACCGATGGGACTAACTTGCGAGGTATCGCGATGTGCACAATCCCTGGTAAGGTGGTCACAAACTTGAGCCAATCCTTCAACAACTCTCCGGAGAGTTGGTCGTCCCATCCTAAGTTGGCTAGCCACAACCTTTGTAAAAGCACTTCGCCATGAACGTAACCGGGGCGATCCATCCGTTAGGATCGAACGTTCTAGCGATTGTCGACAGTACCGACCGCTTAGT
The DNA here is from genome assembly GCA_024500475.1 of Phthorimaea operculella. Lineage (NCBI taxonomy): Eukaryota > Metazoa > Arthropoda > Insecta > Lepidoptera > Gelechiidae > Phthorimaea > Phthorimaea operculella. The sequence goes on along the minus strand of JANFCV010000003.1, from coordinate 5,263,963 downwards.
CCAAGTTTTTCCAAAAGGTCGGGCTCGATCTTGTACGTGAATACGTCATGCGTTGGCCTATATTGCACTCCGAGGATGCCCAACGTGTTTGGATTGTCCGGGTTCTCAAAGAGGTGCGGGTCCTGATGGAACTCGCCTGGCAAACCGGCCAGGAGCTCTGGGCAACTGGACAACCATTTCCGCAACTCGTAACCTCCTGAACCCATGATCGCGATCAGCTCGTCTCGTAGAATTAGCGCCTGCTCCACGCTATCAGCACCCGTGCAGATATCGTCCACGTAGACGTCGCGATCCAGTACTGCTGCGGCTCGAGGATATCTTACCCTTTCCTGTGCGGCCAACTCTCGCAGCGTACGTACTGCCAAATACGGACTTGGCTTAAGTCCATACGTCACCGTGTTAAGTTCGTATGTGACCATCGGCTCATCTGGGCTCTCACGCCACAAAATCAGCTGATACCGACGGTCATCCGGATGTATCATGGTTTGGCGAAACATCATTTTGACGTCTGCGACGAACGCTACCTGGTGTAAACGAAAGTCTGTGAGAATGTCCACAATGTCCCGGTTCAATTTAGGACCCGCGTGCAAACATTGGTTCACAGACACACCATTCGAGGTTTAAAAATGAGTTTAAATATAAAGAACGCACTGATATCGTTAGCCTGTCTGTTGAGCGAACTATCGAAATAGCTTGCGTAGAACTTGAGCATATTGTTATTATGAGCGTATACAGCCCACCAGATGCTAAATATGATTCCTTCGAAAAAGTTATGGAGGTAGCCTTAGATAAAGCAACAAAATCTAATAAAGGAATTATTGTTTGTGGAGATTTCAATGTAAATATTCTTGAAAACTCTAGTATCAGTAAGAGGTTTCAATCATTATTTTTATGTTACAACCTCGTACATCTTATTTCGGTGCCTACGAGGATCACGGCTACTTCAGCCAGGTGCATAGATAATATTTTTACAAATATTAAACCCGTAGACGCGTCTGTCATAAATAAATTAAGCTCTGACCATACTGGTCAGCTAGCTACGTTCAAAATAAACATTGAGAAGGCACCTAAACAAGATATTACGTGTGTACCGGTAAATGAAAGTAGGCTAAATCGGTTTAGAGAAAATATCATAGACAAAATACCAGAATTACAATATGACTTAAATCCAAATAATTTATATAACTCTGTATTTAACCTTGCCAAAACAGAATATGACAATGTATTTAAATCTAAAAAAATTCAAGTTAACACAAAATTGTTATTTAGTGATTGGGCGACGGTAGGAATTCATAAAAGCAGGGAAAAATTGTACGATCTGTATGATGAAAGGTCATATAATAAATCAAAAGCTTTTGCTGATTATGTTAAACGTTACTCTAAAACTTTTAAACAAGTTTGTTCTGTAGCCAAATCTAACTTCATTAAAAATAATATTCAAAACAGCACGAATATAACAAAACTACTTGGAAATTTGTAAATAACGAAACTGGTAAATCGAAACGTCGTAACGAAAATATTAGACTCATGATAAATAATGAAATAAAAAATACCAATTTGGAAGTAGCTCAGGCTTTTGAAAACTTTTTTACCGATATTCCAGTTTCGACTACCAAATCGTTAAACTCCTGTCCCGATCTCGCTGAATCAGTACTGAAGGAAAATGTAAACCATTGTAATAAATATTTTAGATTTCGTCACATTAGTGACACAGAAATTATAAAAATATTTAAAACTTTACAAATGAAAAAGACTTCAGATCTCCACGGCCTCTCAGTTAAAATTATAAGTTCTATAATCGATTGTATTGCTCCATGTCTAGCATGTATTTTTAATCAATGTGTTGACAGTGGCGTGTTTCCTGACTTGATGAAGCATAGCAAAGTTATCCCGCTGTTCAAAGCCGGTAGTACAACTGACCCCACTAATTTTAGACCTATATCAATATTACCTACACTCAGTAAAATTTTTGAAAAATTATCTTAATTCAATTGCAAGGTCATTTTTATCGTAATAACCTAATGCACTTACAGCAATTCGGTTTCACACGGGGTCGTTCTACTACTCATGCAGGTGTTGACCTTATCAACCATATAATGGATGCCTGGGAGGAATCTCATGACGCCATAGGTGTATTTTGTGATTTGTCCAAGGCATTTGATTGTGTCCATCATGAAACTCTTGTCAGGAAGCTAAGTCATTACGGCGTTAAAGACCAGGCTCTTAGCCTTTTGGAATCATATCTGATTAATAGAATTCAAAAGGTTGATATCAATGGTGAAAGATCATCTGGATCTAATTTAAGCATGGGCGTTCCGCAAGGTTCGATTCTTGGTCCTTTCCTATTTCTTGTATACATTAATGATCTACCGTATCTTGTTAAAGACAAACATGATATAGTGTTGTTCGCCGACGATACCTCATTGCTTTTTAAAGTAAAGAGGCATCAACTCAACTATGACGACGTGAACAATACTATAATCGATGTAGTAAAATGGTTTACTATAAATAATCTCCTATTAAATGAAAAGAAAACTAAATGTATAAAATTTGCATTGCCAAATGTTAAACCGAGCACTACAATTATTAAGGTAAAGGATGAAAAGTTGGACCTTGCAGATTCAACAGTATTTTTAGGTATAACTTTGGACGCCACGCTCCAATGGGGGCCACATATTGAGAAATTGTCGAAGAGACTGAGTTCAGCAGCATACGCAGTTAAAAAAATAAGATATCTCACGGATGTAGACACTGCTAGACTAGTTTACTTTAGTTACTTCCATAGCTTGATGTCTTATGGCTTATTATTGTGGGGCCACGCTGCGGATGTAAAGAACATTTTTGTTCTGCAGAAACGGGCTGTTCGTGCAATTTATAAACTAGGGCCTCGAGTCTCCTTAAGGGAAAAATTTAAAGAAATCAATATATTAACATTTGTGTCACAATATATATACGAAAATTTGATTTATGTCAAATCTAATATTAATACTTTCGAGAAAAATTGTGATAGACATCATTTCAACACTAGAAATAAGGACAAACTTGTAGCTCACACAAGCAGGCTTAGTAAAGTAAGCAAATCCTTTAAAGGAAGCTGTATACGCTTTTATAATAAGCTTCCAAAAAATATCCAAGATTTACCCTTAAATAGATTTAAAGATGTAATAAAACAAAAATTATGCAAGAAAGGCTATTATGAAATATCCGATTATATGCAAGATAAATCTTCATGGGAGTAGATTCACATGTTTGTTTATATAAAATATATTTTTTTTTAAGACGAAACAGTTAGAATATTCTACTGTAATTTGTATTTTTTGTTTACTTATTTTTAATTTTGTGTGGAGCCGTTATTCGGCTATTACTATTAATGTTTTTTTCAAACTTAGCTAGGGTAGCTTAGGGCCTACAAAGATTGTAATCTTTAGAATAGGAGCACTTCTGGGCAGGTTTTTGGGGGGTTTTCCTGTCCAGGAGGTCCGACTAACTATACGCATGTAACACCTTTTTAAAATCTTGACCGAATTTAGTTTCACTTACTGGTCGTTAAGGCATAAGGTTACATGCCGTGTGGTTAGCCTGGCCAGCCCCGAGGCAGTGCCTTTATTTTTATTTTTTTTATCCCGCCCGAGCCGCGTTTATAGTAGGAATAAAAATGTTATAAAAAAGAGAAAATTGTGCCTCACAAATTTCTCTTTTTTACAATGACTAATCCATTTCTGCGTATTGTAATGAATGACTATCAATAAGTGATATTTTTATATCCTATTTTGAATAAAAATTTTTGACTTTGACTTGACTTTGAGGAGCAGAACCGTCAAACACCACCCGTATTTTCGCCTCAGGTGACTTCAAGACAGCCAGGTGTGGAATGTAATAATGCTCGACACACCTCCAATCCAGGCTGGACACCGACATGTGGCCCAATTGAATATATTCCCGCATGAATTCTATATACTTCTGCCGAAGTGCTGGGTCTCGCCTCATCTTCCGCTCCATTGCGAGCAGTCTCCGTTCCGCGAGCTGTCGCGAACTACCTAAAGCGGGGCGGTTTAGGAGAAAAGGTAGCCTGGTCACGAATCTGCCTGGCGGGCATCTCGCAGTGTTGTATTGATAGAACAACTCGCACTCGTCATCCTCTGGCTTCCGTCTATCCGCCGTGGGCGGCTCTTCAGACTCCCAAAACCTCTGCAGCACCTCTGACAGCACACTACCATAGAGGACCGTATCCCCTTCTGGTAGGTCCTGAGGTCCAAACTGGGCCGAAAACAACATACCCCCCTGTGGTATCTACGGCCACCAAACCAGCTTCCTGGAGTACCTTCTTCCTACCGCACCATAATCTCCCGAGGACGTCTGACCCGAGAAGTACGTCCACCGTACCAGGAGTATCAAAATCAGGATCAGCTAACTCCAACCCTGTGGTTAACCCTCGTACCGTTGGTGGTAACCTAACCTGAGGGAGTTTCCCAACCACTTCATCCAGCACCACGGCTGAGACTTGATAGCTGACCCCTGTACATGTGCTACCTAATGCGAACTCAAAGTTCGTCTGACCCCAAATGTCAGGCACATTTAGGCCCCCGATGCCTACAGCTTCATCCGCACTTGGCTGTACATTTAGGCCTAGCCTACTCACCAGCATACTCGATACAATACATCCCTGAGCCCCTGTATCCAGTAGGGCTCTTACTTGAATGGTCCGGCCACCGTATCCCCATACCCAAATCTTAGCCGTTGGCAAAAGTACCGTGATTGGACGGGGAGCCAAAGCTAATGAGTAGGCGGCGATTACCTAGCGGGAATCTAGACGCGGTGAGGCCGCGTCCCGCGGGGGTATCCCCTCGCTACCCAAACCTGTTCATCTACCTGTAGTGCACTTTTCAAGAGCGCGTCCTCCCGGTCCTCGCGGCCGATCATTGCCGCTGTGGTAGTAAACCACCTTAATTCTGTCTTTATAGCAGCCTTATACCTGGCGATCGAGGGAGCCATGGTACCAACTTTTACACACTCGACTTAATAAAAACGAAAAACCAATAAACAAATACCACAAAATAAATGTTAGTTGACTGGCCTAGACCTTACCGATAAGGTACCGTTCACTAGGCAAACAATATAGCCACAAAAAAAAAACGAAACAATATTTTCCAAAATTAAAAAAAAATATGTGGGTAGTATAAAAAACACGCTTAATACTAAATCACGGTTAACTATGTTGCAATAAAGCAACCACGCTCTGCTACCAAAAAATGTTTGATTCCGAAGCTGATCTTAGCGCAGTGGAAGCAAATTAAAGTTATCTTAAAATCTAAAACGAAATGGTCGATCAGCCTCGGAACAACATTTGACTACGATTCGTAGTGCTCTTTACTATAGCTAAATAAAATAAATTTAATGAGAAAATTTTCTGTTCCGGAAAATAAAATTTCCTGTTGAGAAATTTTTGTTTCCGAAGTCTGCGACGGCCCTTAATCTCCTACAAGATGACTAATATTTTACCGCCCTATCGCAGCTCATATCTAAAGTATATGTACCAAGTTCCGGTTGTACTAAAGGTCATCCAGGTGGTGACCTCCACGTAATGTTGCTAAATCACTACAAATAACGTACTTATACAAAAACTAACAGCGAATTGCTTACCGTTTGGCAAGTATGTCGCCGCCGTTCCCTTATGAGTCAAAGTGTGACGGGAAGAGGTATCAGGGAATTTTGGAGCAAATAAGGAGGGGACACTTAATACACTATGACTCACTGCCTCTGGATACCAGCTCGGGATCGCAATCCGTCACTCCAATATTCAACCGAAGATTTTCACAACCACTATTGTTCAGTTCGCGACAGCACTAAAATGTTTACTGCACAAAACGCGAATAACAAAGGATCCACATCGAACAGGGAATTCTTCCCTGGTGGAAATTGCACACACGAAATAATAAAGGAACACCAAAAATTACATTTACAATGGCCCGACGCCGGCCGCGGGCACACACGGGGGAGCGAATGAATAATGTCAATAGGTTATATCGCCGGCCGGCCGCGTGGTTCGCGGGGTTCGCACACTGAAAAGCAAGATGGCGCGAAACTCAACTCGCATTCGCGCGCGTACATGATGCGAAACTAAACACAACTCTATAGTTACTCAAACATAAGTATTGTTGGTAAATCTAGGAGGTTAATTAATTCGAGTGCTGTATTTCAGCTCTAAATTTCTTTTCTTTAAATTAAAATAGCGTGGAATAAAAGGCATAAAACTGATTTATTTTCTTTTTTATTAATTTTCCTGCTTCGAGCATTTCCGTCCCGTTCCGGCCCCGGGGGAGACGGTATAGTTACTTTACTCTATACAAATATTTCTGTCATTTTTTGCGGGGGGAGAGGTAAAGCTGTCAAATCAAGCTAGTGTTGAAATCGACAATATCGATACTTGACCTTTCGATTAATTATAACAGTCTACTCAAAATTGTGACATATTATTGAATTTTTAAAAGCAACTAAGTTTACAAGAATAGGATTTTTAGTAAATAGAAATATTGGCGCAATAACATCATTTTAAATATTGCATAAGGTACCCTAAATTAACCAAAATATTAATTTCTTACTCCAAAGACCAGATAATACAATTATGTAGGTACAATCAATGCAATACCTACTATTTACTGATAATTAAGTATCATAGGATATTATGTAAGGGAATTTACTAAAAAAACACCTATACAACAAATCATACATAATAACTTCGACTGTCCCGATGACGTAGTGGTTAGTACGCCTGTCTTCTACGCCGAGGCTCGTGGGTTCGATTTCCACCGGACACAATCAAATATTCGTGTTTTGTCTGAGCACTCTGCCTGATAAAGGATCACCGACTGGACCGAAACGGTCGTGAAATCGCGATGTAATAAGAAGTAGGTAAGTGCGAAATCCTTTTTATACCTATACATAATAATTAAAGTTAAAATGTCGCACTTGAGTTTAACCAATTTATAGCACACCAAGTCGTCCAACGACCTGATGAACCCTGGTAAGCGTACCAGAGTTTGTCAACCACCTACTGCAAGAAGCAACCGGGACGCGTCTTTCCGTTTCCGGAAATGCCTCCTACTGAACACGGAAACGGAAAGACGCAACCGGGACCGACGGCTAAAGGTGGCTCCAAAGCACGGAACCATCTTGCTTCTCGGACAATCAGGTGGTTCAGCCTGTGTGGTGTCCTGACCAGTCTAGGAACATATTCATAAAGAGATAAAGCGTTAATTAACTACTATAGCTTATAGCTTTTAGACATAAGGAGAGAGGAGTCATTCCCAACACAAGTTTCATTACTTACCGGGGGGACTCAACCATGTTTGTTAACATATTTTGCAAATAAAGCTTTTTGTATTTTTTTTTTTTGTATTTGTATAGATAAATGTCAACTTTGTGAGTGAAAGGAATCCCACCCAAAACATAAATGTGAAAGGCTGCCAAGTTCGATAATATTGGAATGCTTCGCCTATAAAAGAAGTGAGATCTAAATAAGTACCAAGTTCCATACACAGACCTCAGTTAAAAATAGTTACAGGAATGCACACTTGATTTTTCGCAGTTTGGAAATAAGAATCTACTTTCCAAACTGCGGAAAATCAAGTGTGCATTCCTGTAACTATTTTTAACTGAGGTCTGTATGGAACTTGGTACTTATTTAGATCTCACTTCTTTATAGGCGAAGCATTCCAATATTATCGAACTTGGCAGCCTTTCACATTTATGTTTTGGGTGATTTCATTTATTTTTGGTTTATTTTCTTTTTCTTATGATTAAGTTAGGTAAGGAAATATCTCATTTATACTTTACTTTGACTAAATACAAACCTTCGTAACGAATTTTAGGTCGGTACGACGATTGGAAGATATAGATAAATTTTTGTTTTAGTTCCTTAGGGGTATGAATTTACACCTTCATTATTTTTAAAACCGACTCACACTTGGCCATTTTCAGATTTTTTCCTTTACCTTGACCTAAAGACCTACCTCCATGCCAAATTTCAAGTCAATACGACCATTGGAAGTGGTCTAGGTTTTTGATGAGTGAGTCAGTCAGTCAGTCAGTCAGTCAGTCAGTCAGTGAGTGTATAGTAAAAATAGCGATTTTCTGACGTCAATATCTCAAGACCTACAATAGGTACATTAATGAAATTTTGTATTTTAGATAAGTAAGTAGATCTCGACAGATACTAGAAATTTCATATGCGTAGTTAAAATAGATTTTGAGTTATAGGTAGGCCAAACTTGGCCCGAAATGGTTCGTGTAATATAACCCACGGCCGGTGTGTCGGTTCTTTGCTCGAACTTGGCGGACACACTGCCGTGTGTCTAGATAGAACCCGGAACCTTCTGCGTCGCAGGCAGTCGGACTAGCCACTACGACACATTGGCTGACATCCGATGTCACCCGATCAGCTGAGACTGACATTAATTTTCAATGAAACTCGAACAAAATCAGGATTTCCCAAAATCCATAGTAAAAGTTGTACAATTTCATAATCTGATCATGCCTGCAAAGTTTTCGGTACAGACCGTCTTTACATAGTATAGGTTTGAAACTATGCGATAGAAAAAGTATCGACGTTTTGTATTAGTTGGATCACTGCACTAGCTTGGGTTCAGTGTGGCTCGATACTTCAAGTTAAAATTATCGTTTTTTCATTACATATCGACTGGAAATGAACATCATTGAATAAGTAGAACAATCCCAAACTAACATTCTAATCTTACTTAGCAAGCTATTAACTGTTAATAAAGGCATCGATAAACTAAGATCGTTAATTGTTACCCGTTGTATGGTGGAATATTATAATTCTTTTTTTGAAAAATAAACGATACTATGATGAACACTATTGCTCGACACAAAATAATAACAAAAGGAACAAAATACAATTATTTTATTGTAGATCCTAACCTAACCTAACCTAACCTAACAAAAACTCCAAATCAGTCATTTTGTACGACTTACTGGCAACACTTATGTACAATTTTCAATCGCTTATTTTAAATATTATTTAGTGATATTGTACTGGAAGAATGCTTTCAGATGAAAAGTGATATTGTTTTGTTGTAAATTGCTATTTTTACATATTTTTTTAGGCATTATTAGCTTTACAATTCGGCTTTTTATCGGAGCTCATTTGACATGCGCGACTGGACTCGTTCTAGGAAATAATCTGACAGCAACTGGTTTTTGTAATAAGAAAAGCCCCCGTGGGCAAAGGCCGTGACAGAGGGGAAGTGCTTCGTATGGCGTCTCCCCCGACGGGACGGACGGAAATGCTCGAAGTTTTCCTGTAATACACAAAATATGTAATTTACTTAATAGTTAAACGAAAAAAGTTTTAAAGAAATATACAAGTAGATGTGTTAAAAATAATAAAACCCGACTGCGGTAATTTTAAAGTAGTATTTTGCTCTAAAAATCCGCCACCTTGAATTTATAATATTTTAATATAGCCAGTGTCACTCGCGCTGCTGAGACGAATGTAACGACACCGCATGTGTCAAAATCCACATTTGGGCTGTAGCCCGTGAAAAAGAATTTTCTTGTCCACATACATACATACATACATAAATACATACATACATACTCTCGAAAAACATAACCCTCCTTCTGAGGCAGTCGGGTAAAAACTCTTTCGTTCGCCGCTTGCTATTGGCTAGAAACGCGCTCAACCCCCCGCTCCGCAGCCCCCGCAATGCTTAGACACACGAGCGCATTTTCCGCCTTTTTCAAGTAATTACGAATCTGCAATAGTACATTGTATACGCGGGAAGAATGGAACCAATTACTAACGAGGGTGTAGTTTGAATACACACGAGTTTGTAATCGGACTTTCTTCCAAGTAATACATAGTGCTTTATACTACACCTGCGGGGTCAGTTATAACATCCGCGGGGTGAATTGAAACAACCGCAAAAAACAAACTATCCAAGTACTCATTTCTAAATTTTCACATCAGTATGGCAGCACAATTTTAAAATTCATCCAATTCAAAACTGAACAATTTTTAAAACTGAATAACTTCTAATATGAACATCTTTTGAAACTGGACAACTTTGTAAAACTGCACAACTAACAAAACTGGGCAACTTTTGAAACTCAACAACTTTTAATACTGAACAACTTTTAAAATAGAACACCTTTTCATACTGAACAACTTTTGAAACTAAACAACTTTTACACTTTAACAACATTTTAAACTGTACATTTTATAAAACTGAACAACATTTTAATACTGAACAACTTTTCAAACTGAACAACTTTTCAAACTGAACAACTTTTAAAGTTCAACAACTTTAAAAACTAAACAACTTTTAAATATTGAACAACTTTTAAAACTGAACAACTTTTAAAATTGAACTATTTTTCCAAGTGACTATATTTTGACAAATGAAAAATGTGGCTCATAAGTATTTACCCACTTTAAAAATCTTGTGTTCAACTATTAACTGTACTAAATTGTGTAAAATCTCCCACGGGCGGAAAGCGATTTGTATGGTTAATTTCCTCCCGCTTATTTGTACGTTGAACAATGACTAACGTAACGTTCCGCCCTATAGAGTGTAAATCTATAGGTAAATTACTATGCAGGTGTAGTATAAACAATATTCTTATATTCATATACATATTATAAAACCCATTTTCTGTTTTAAAGCTACCTAACAATCTTTGGAAGACAGTTAAGTCTTTAAATCGCAAACCAGAATGCATTCCCCCACTGCTTAAATCGGATAATACATTAACTGAAAACTGTATCGAGCAGTGTAACGAGTTAGCACATGCATTTAATGAAAATATGTTACTAACCTATAATTGGCATGCCCCTGCTAATGTGCAAGCTAAAGTCAGTGAATCTGTGCAAGTACTGAATAATCACAATATATGCTCTAGTTCAGATAATCCAACGCGTCCTAGGGAAGTTTGGAAGTATATTCGTGCTCTGAAAACTCGAAAATCACCAGGAATTGATGGTATTCATAACTTGCTCCTGAAAAACCTACCGCAGAAATGCATAGTCCTTATCACGAAAATATTTAATGCTTGCATGCTATTCATGTATTTCCCAACCGTCTGGAAGATCGCCAAGGTCATACCATTAAAGAAACCAGGGAAAAACGACAAAGTTCCTGGTAACTATCGTCCCATTATCCTTTACCCACCCTTGCAAAATTATTTGAACGAATAATTAGTAACCGGCTTTTAAAATACACAGAACCACTTTATGTTAACGAACAATTTGGTTTCCGTCAGTCACATTCCACGGTACAGCAACTCGCTCGCCTCAGCGAACATATAATATATAACATCAACTCTCACAAATCCACGGGCATGTTCCTGCTCGACATCGAAAAAGCTTTTGACACTGTCTGGCATGAGGGGCTTTTACATAAACTAGTCGTTTGTTGTGTTCCATTAAACATTGTCAAACTAATTCAGTCATATCTAACAGAGCGTCACTTTCGCGTACATGTGAGTAAAGACATGTCTGACCTAATATCGGTACCGGCAGGCGTGCCTCAGGGGTCAGTTTTAGGTCCAATTTTATTTATATCTTATTTAAACGATATCCCAAAACAACCTCACACGCAGCTTGCATGTTTCGCTGATGATACTGCGTCTTTTTCTACCTCTGACGCAGAACACGTCATCATTGGTCAATTACAAATGTCTTTAGAGCTTCTGTACAAGTTCTTTTCTGACTGGAAGCTAAAGCTAAATGAGTCCAAAACTGACGCAATTTTCTTTTCGCGACAGCGTAAACCTCCAACACAAATGTTAAAAATAAATAACCATTCAATATCCTGGCAAATTCAGTGAAATATTTAGGTGTCACATTGGACACTAAATTAAACTGGACAAAGCACATAGAGGGAACTAAAATTAAAGGTATGAAAGCTATCAATGCGCTTAGTCCTGTCTTTAATAGAAAAGTAAATTAAGCCCTAAAACCAAATTAAAAATTTATACAACCTTAATACGACCCTGTATTACCTACGCCTCCCCTGTGTGGAGCAGTACCTGCCAGACTAATTACAATAAGTTTCAAGTAATCCAAAATAAAGCCTTGAAGATTTCATATAATACTCCATTTCGTACAAACTTAAAATTGCTACATATTCAATTAAAATTCCCCACACTTCTTGAGTTCATTAAAAAGCTTACATACAAATTTTATTTATACACAAACACTAACCATAAAAACACACTTATTTCAGTTATAGGCAAATCACGTTATAAGAACCTGTCATTTATCTACACTTAGGCTACTCGCCCACGTCCGATAATCGGTGTCCGTTTTTTTGTAGGAGAAAAATGGAACGTATTGATTGCAATGGTGTAACGCCCACATCCTACAAATAGTAGGTCAGAAACAAAATCGGTGAATCTCGGCCGATCCGATTGTCGCTGAGAAATGGAACACTCTGAAATGTATGCACACTACTCACCGACAGTCGGCCGCATGAACTTGCTAGGGAAGGGCATATCTCGAGAGTCGCATTTCTCGTACACATCAATATGCAGCATCAATATATTTCAAATTATTATTTTCTAGTAAAGACTCTTTTGCAAATTCAGATTAGTTTCATAATAAAATCTTTTCAGTATCAAAACTGTAAACTTGACAAGAAGACATGAATTAAAAAGAAGAAAGGATAGGTAAGTTGAAGTGGTTAAAAACAGTTACCCGACTTCGGTAGATTCAAAATTGTATTTTGCAATGGAAATCCGCAAGTTGAATTACATACCAAAATACATATGTCACCGTAAAATTACAAACAACGCTGGATTATAATCTATCTCGCTAAATTATAATTATGTCGGAATATTGTAACCCATTCACATGTAGAATTTTTCAGTAGATTACAATATAACGAACCAAAACCGTAAAACTGTAATACGATACGTTGCTTGCGTTCTGATTGGTCAAGTCAAGTCTCCAGCAAGTTGCCAGCGACGCCATGTTTGTTTAACAGCTAATTGCCATCTCGTTGGTTCTCGAACGTAAACTTTTACGTAAACAGTTTTTTCTTCTGTTTTTATAACTCCGTGTTGAAAATTGCTCATAAGAACTTATAAAATAAGAAAATAATCTTATAAGCACTGTTTGCTTAGGTTCGATACTTGGTAGATACCCATCGATATGGCGATCAGCTGTCAAATAAACATGGCGGCACGATGTACATGACATTCGACCAATCAGAACCAGTTGACAATTTTACCGTTTTACTGCATAATATTATAATCTTTCGAAAATTGGTACGTTAAATGATAAATGATACTGATATATTAATGATATTTACTATTTATACTCTTTATGGATTTGACTACTTAAGTCAAAGAACCTGATGATGATCTTTCCGGCCGGTTTCGGCCATGGCGACCACTTCTACTCCTAATCAAGTCGGCGCTGATGCGCTCGTAGGTGGCTATTGTAGCCTATTTTGGCAGTAAACTCCCGTGCACAGTGTGGGCACGTGAGTTTGCCATTGATATAATTGTAGTTAATGGCGGCGGGAGGACGGGCCTTCAGTTCATCGCGTTTAGCGTCAAGGTCTGCTTTACGCTGCTCCTCGAAGTCGCGGATTCGCCTCTTCACAAGACCGCGCCATTCTGGCCGTTGTGCTGCCAAAACCTCAAATTGAGAGGGTTCGATATTGCATCTTTTCATGTGTCTCTTCTGAACATCTTTAAATCGGAGGAGTTGACCGCCATGCTTTCGCTTGCCCTCCTCTAGCTCAGAATAGAAGATGCGCTTCGCCACTCGCTCATCCGCCATCCGGGATACGTGACCGCACCACCGAAGCTGTCGACGCATTAAGTAGGCTTCAATGCCACCAACATTGGCTCGTCTTAGAACTTCGGTGTTTCGCACTCGGTCGGACCATCTGATCTTCATGATGGTGCGAAGGCATTTGAGGTGGAATCGATCCAAAGTGCGTATGTGGTGACGATACACACACCAGGTTTCGGAAGAGTACAGAAGGTTTGGCAGTACAATCGCCATATATACAGATATTTTTGTGGCTAGTTTAAGGTCGTGCGAGCAGAAAACCTTGGAACGCAGCTTCCCAAATGCTGCAGCTGCAGCACTGATTCTGCTATTGATCTCAGCATCAAGGTCACACTTAGCTGTAATAGTGTTCCCCAGATATCGGAACTTGTCAACCTGTTTCAACATGTCTTCACCAAGCTTAATTGTCAGTGTCTCACGACCTTGTGTATCCAGGGACATCACTTCCGTCTTTTTTGACACTTATCTTAAGGCCGAATTTGCAGCATGCTTGGTGAAAAACGGTCATCAGTTGTTGTAGGCCTTCTGGGGATTCTGCAAGAAAGCACAAGTCATCGGCATACATAATTTCAGTGATAAGTGCATGCGAGACTTTAGTGCGCGCCTTAAGTCTAGCCAAATTGAAAAGACTGCCATCAGTGCGGAAGCGGATGCGGACTCCTTCGGAGACAGTATTTAGGACCTCCTTGACTACTACCGCAAAGTATAAGGCGAACAGTGTGGGCGCTAGAACGCACCCTTGTTTCACCCCACAGGTGACGGGGAAAAAATCAGACTGTTCACCGTCTACAGAGACGCAGCACTGCATATTGTCATGCAGGAGTCTCAGGAGGCGCACAAACTTCTCCGTGCACCCCAGTTTTCCTAGCACCATCCAGAGAGCCTCACGAGGCACACTGTCGAACGCTTTCTCCAGGTCAACAAAGCAGAGGTACAACTGACGACCTTGTTCTCTGCTTTTTTTCCTGCAGTTGACGTACCGAGAAAATAGCTTCACATGTGCCTCGGTCAGGTCGGAAGCCAAACTGGGTTTCGGGCAGAATCTTTTCTGATAAGTCCTTCAAGCGGTTTAATAGGACTCTTGCAAAGGCCTTCCGGGGACCGATAATAACGAAATACCGCGGTACGAGTTGCAGTCAGAACGGTCACCTTTGTTCTTGTAGAGGGCACTAATGCGAGACACTTTAAAATCGTCCGGGACTCGCTCCTCCTCCCACATTCGAACAAAAAGTTTCCATACCATCGAGTGCAGCTCCGCACCGCCATATTTAAGTATTTCGCCTGGTATAAGGTCAATGCCAACCGCCCGTTTATTATGCTGCTGTCTGATGGCAGTAACAACCTCATCACACGACAGGGCTCGTCCAGCTCGGTGGCTAGGGAGTTGAGGTAATAAACTGATGTGATGCAGGTTAGCTGATCGATCTACGTTAAGCAGATCGTTAAAATGTTCAGCCCACCGTTTGAGCACATCCTCTTTGCTGGTCAAGAGTTGCGAGCCATCCAGAGACCTCAAAGGCACTTTTGCTCTATGGGGCGTACCTGTCAGTTTACGCACCTCGCAGTAGAACTCCCAAGCTGGTTTGTATCGGCAAGCCACTGCATCTGACAAGCTTTTTCCTGCCACCACTTGTCTTTTATTTGCCGAGACAGCCTACGTAATTCTTGGTCACTTTCTTTGACTGCCGCTACACTTCCACCTCTCCGATGATGCTGTCGCAGGAGCTCTCGATGTTTGTCGAATGCTGCCTTGAGAACTTCGTCATTGTCATCGAACCAATCTTCACTACGCCGGTCTTTTGTACCTAAAGTAGCGGTAGCGGCTTCTATGAGATGACATGACAAATTTCGCCAAGCAGCATTGACATCAACTGTCTCATTTGTTGGCAACAGATTTTCGGTTAAGGTTTCAGCATACTTTTCTCTCATCTCGCGATCTTGCAGCCTATCCACGTTCAAAGACGCAGGCTTTTTTATCATGGATCTACGAGGTCGACGAAGGCGGAGTCGCAGTTTTGTGACAATAAGTCGGTGGTCAGTCCAGCAGTGAGCACCGCGCATGACGCGGGTGACTTGGACTTGACTGATGTCTCTTTGCCGCATAATAGCATAATCGATCAAATGCCAGTGTTTGGATCGCGGGTGCATCCACGTCGTCTTGTGCTTAGCGGCAAGTCTGAACATAGTGTTCGATATCGCTAGATCGTATTGAGCACAGAGACTGAGTAGCAACTGACCATTGCTGTTCATGTTGCCGACTCCGTGTCGCCCCAGAACTCCAGGCCAAGCCTCATAGTCCCGACCAACTCTAGCATTGAAATCGCCCAGCAATAGTATCTGCTCTCTGGCGTTTATGCTGTCAAGGCATTGAGATAGTTCCTCATAGAATTTGTCCTTAATGTCATCAGACTTGTCTAGCGTTGGAGCATAGACACTGATAACATTAAGGTTGTTGTCTTTGTCCAAGTGGAGGCGCAGTGTGATAACGCGGTCCGAGATGTGAACAGGACATTCTTCAAGTCGCTTTACTAAATGATTTTTGATGGCAAATCCTACCCCTGAACGTCGAGGTTCAGATACGGATGTACCTTTCCAGAAGAAAGTGTATCCCCCTCCATCTTCCACTAGTTCTCCTTCATCGGCAAGATGTGTTTCGCTGAGTGCAGCCACATCCACGTTATAGCGATGAAGTTCCCGAGCTACTATAGCGGTTTTACGTTCAGGACAGGCGTTGCCATCTCTATCAATGAGCGTTCTCACGTTCCATGCGCCAAATGTCATTATAGATGGTGTGTTATTTATTTTATTTTTGTTGCGTCGACCACGTGTTAAGTGATGCGATGGCAGCCGTGGTTACTACCACCTTCCAGGAAGGGACGAGCATTTGTTTAGGGCACCTTTTCTAGCCCCCCCCTCGACTGAGCGAGGAGAGCAGTGCTTCCTAAATAGGGCTGCTCTTGTCATCCCAGGTGCTGCCGAATTCGCATTGTCGTCCCGATTTTTCAATGCAAAAGCGACCACGGCGTGTACTCACCCCTGGGACCGCCTGCGTGCAGGAATCAGACAAAGCCCAGCTTGCACCACGCTAGACCTCTCTACTTCAACCCATCGCCGCAGGACTTAGCGTCATCGGAGTCCATTATTCGGAAGCGGTCAGTTGCGCAGGATATATTAGGGTGCGCAGACGTTCGCGCAAACGCAAGCGCACACACTTAGTCCTTCCTCCCGGTTCAGTGGAACGGAGAACCGCTACGACTGAAGGAGAGGTCGGATGCAGTGTCTGGCCGACAGTAACTACCCGCGCCCTCTACCGTCGCCCTAGGCCATCCACCTTGCCTCGCTGAATCGCCGAGTCCGCCAAGCCCATTCGCACTATCTGCATTGGTTTGCCATTCTCGCCGAAACAGACTTTGTTTGTTAAGCAGGAGCTGCTTTTTCCTTCCTCCCAGTTCAGTGGAACGGAGAACCGTTACAACTGAAGGAAAGGTCGGATGCTGTGTCTGGCCGACAGTAACTACACGCGCCCTCTACCGTCGCCCTAGGCCATCCACATTGCCTTGCTGAATCGCCGAGTCCGCCAAGCCCGTTCGCACTATCTGCATTGGGTTGCCATTCTCGCCGAAACAGACTTTGTTTGTTAAGCAGGAGGGAGCTGCTTTTGTTGGATCTAGGAGAGATAGGAAAGTAGGAATAGGAGTGGGGAGGAATGTGGTGAGATTGGGACAGGAATACAGGTAGTAGGATACTACTGCCCGGAAGGTAGTCAAAGACAGTAGAAGCTCGGGAAGCCGGGGTCGCGTACCCGTATACCACATCTCAGCTTTCGATCCAAGAACTGAGATGAGTACCCCTGACACTACCAGTGAAAGATTTTCGGCAGTTAGCATTTTTAATTACTTGACTGTGGCTCTTAATGAGTCATGCCGGATCGTCACAGGCACACTGAAACCCACGCCCGTACACTACTTGTACACCCTATCTGGTATAGCTCCTCCGAGTGTTAGACGACAAGGTGCTTACTTGGTGGAGAGAACTAAACAGATAGAGGATACGAGACACCCGATGCATGGCCAAAGTCTACCTGAGTCACGTCTTAAGAGCCGCAGGAGTTTTCTCAGTGAACCTCCACCAGACAGCAAAGACGCTTCTACAGTAAGACTGGAGCAGTGGGCAAAGGTACACCCACCTACGTTACCTCACCTTATATTGGCGGAGAAATTACCACCGGGGGCAGACCTTCCCTGGGCAGTCTGGAAGTCTCTTAACAGACTCCGGGCTGGTGTTGGAAGGTGCCGAGAAAACCGAGTAAAGTGGGGTTTCTCCGACAATGGTTTGTGTGATTGCGGTGCAGAGCAAACAATGGCTCACCTGCATTCTTGCCCAAACTGCCCTAGCACTTGTAGTAAGCAGGATCTGTTGGAGGCTAACACTCAGGCAATCAATGTAGCAAAATATTGGGCAAATAAAATTTAGTTGTTGTACATCGATTCGATGAAGAAGAAGAAGAATTACTTGACAAAGACAATCATTATGCATGAATGTAAAATAATAAAGTAGGAATAATACTAAAAGCTAATAAACAAATAATTATTTTAATAATTATAATGTATTTTTATGCAATATTGCTATAAACGATAACACTAGATTACCCTTATTTCTAAGTGAAATACAGAGTAACGCTCATAGTCAAAAATGTTCGTTAATAATAGCACTTTCATTTGATATTAATTTTATAAATGGCCGCTAAGCGCCCAACGGCGCCCATTCTCCTAAGTCACTTTAAGATCAAAACTTTCTCTAGATATCAAATAACAAATTTTCAATTTACTACAACAGCTGGGACTACCTATGGTGATATGATAAGATAATTTCTTTTCGTGTACGACACCGGGTCGTTCAACGACACGAGGAACCCTGGTGTCAGAGTTTTGTAACTCTAGCGTCTAGATAACTGATAAGTTATAGAAAAATACTCTTAATCAAAGAATATTAATGGTTTTACGAGTATCACCCAGCCTGCGTCTCAAAGAACCACAAGTAAGAAATGCTCTTTCAGCTTCTATGCAAATAATTTAGAATGTTTTCATAGTTAGGACATATTCATAGGAAATGAACGTCGAGTTTTCGCCATTCAGAAGCAAAAGTTATTATATTTTTTGGCGTGGGTTCTCAATGTGCCGGATCCGCGGATCCGCCTTTTGAAGGTGGGCTAAAAATAGCGCGAGATCCCGCGGGATTGCGGATCCCGCATTGCGGGATTGCAATCCCTAGACGTGCTACTAACAACAGCTAAAAAGACGGACGTGTGCTTTGAGTCGGTCACAAAATCGGACATAAGAATCGGAGGAAAAATCTGAGCGATTATCGGTCCTACAAAAAGTCTGACGTGGGCGAGCAGCCTTATAAAACTTATAAACTACCACATCACTATTTGCTGGACCACAGCGACGATGACGTAGTGGACTAGCTATTGTGTTACCGGCCGATGCGTCCCAGCGATCTTTGCGAACATACCCCCATTAGTTAGATAGTTGCTTATACCACGGTAATACTTTGCCGTTTTTGATAAAATGTAAATCTATTGTTTAAAAGTGTAACTGTACAAAGTTAACACATGTGATTCTTAAACTTGTAAGTATGATTAGAACAAGATTTATCTTAACTATTCGCTAGTATCACAAATTAGGGAAACGGCGCACGGGCGCCTTTACCAGATGGCTCACTCAGTACTAGCGACGTATTTGACGCTTACTGAATTTAACTGGAAATAACCGGAATCTCAGGGGAAGTCAAGGTAACTAAGAAGGTGGTTGACACGAGCGTCAAATTTCTTGGATTTAAAATTGGCTCAGAATCATATGACGTTGTTTGTCAGATTTTGCTGGTTTTATATTTTTGTACTTTGAGCTTTTTGACAGTAGGAACCCTCGCTATGTAACAAATGCCAATCGCGAAAATCCGAAACAGGGCCGAGTGATCTTTCTCAAATCAATAGACTCATGGTTCATCTAGAAACAGAGAAACTGCGTACCACCAGCTACCATCCTTGTGCCAATGGTATGGTCGAGCGCCTTCATAGGACACTCAAGGCGTCTCTAATGTGTCGGAATGAGCCTTGGATCAAAGCTTTGCCAATCGTCCTACTCGGCATGCGAGCAGCGCTGAAGGACGATCTCAAAGCATCTGCAGCCGAGCTGGTATATGGTGAGCCTTTACATCTTCCTGGTGAGTTGGTCGGTTCCCCATCTTCTGCACTATCCGCTGATCCAGTAGATTTCGTGTCACAGTTTCGTGCGGTCATGGCTGACCTGAGTCCTGTCCCCGCCTCACGACACGGTAGCAAAAACGTCTTTCTATTCAAAGATCTCGACAGTTGCTCGCACGTGTTTCTTCGGGTTGATTCCGTTAAACCGCCGCTAACGTCGCCGTATTCGGCACCTCATGCCGTAGTAAGTCGCACGGACAAGACTTTCACTATTATCGTCGGCAACAGGGCAACAGGTCAACAGTGGTGAGTATAGATCGTGTTAAACCAGCTTACATTGATTCACACTTATCTCAGTCATCTACTCATTCTCCTGACATACTGACTGACTCTACTCCTGCTCTTCCGACTCCATTAGTTTCTCAGTCTCATCCATCAAATTCAGCTCGCCAACCATCCTCCTTTCCTCATTCGTACATTACCCGGTCGGGCAGAAGAGTACGTTTTGCTCAACCATTTGATTTATGATTAAGGCGCACGGAGGTGTGCAGCCAAGTTTTCTTTTCTTCGTGGGGGGGTGGTGTGGTGTACATCCTTCTTGGTGTAATCCTGGCTGGATGTACACCCACGATGTCATTGCCGTGACGTCACGGTTTCGAAGTTCTGATTCTTATGACTATCGCTCTTGGAGTAACTTGGTTTTGATATTGTACCGATTGTATTATAATTTTGCGGCACTAAATATAGCTTTTTAAGTATTGAACTGGGTCTATCGCGATAATTATTTAGGTAAACCTTTATAATTTACCTGTGACGTTTCAACACAGTTTCATGTGTTGTGGTCGCGGGTTGTGGTCAGTCAACCCGCGACCACAACACATGAAACTGTGTTGAAACGTCGGGACACAGGTAAATTATAAAGGTTTACCTAAATAATTATCGCGATAGACCCGGTTCAATACTTAAAATGTGTGAAAACAATCGCTAGTGCTTCAAAAGTTACTAAATATAGCTGCTGAAAAGCTTCCTGAGTTTAACTGGCCGCTACCATAGCGGCCCTATAGAAAACGGACAGAATCATCCAACCCGTTTTAAGTACATTTGCAAGTGAATTAAAGATTTGATTTAACAACAATTACCATTTGTATGCTCAAATAAACGGTCGTTGATATTTTATTAGTCATAGTCATAGCGCATAGTATGTAAGTGAAATAAGTGCACAACACCTTGCCTACGTATGCAGCTCGTATATGTGCACGTTATCACGCGAGTACCGGATGTAAAGCATGGGACTAAATTAAATACAGCATAGTGCTTTGCGTAGGGTACGTCTCATTAATAGTTCAAAAAGATATTGAAAAAAAACGATACTTTAAACCGAGAGGATGATTAAAATTATTAACATCATGAAACCTAGTGATATCAAACTTTAAATTTCGTGTTTTATCGTTGGATCCATCCCCAGATATCGTGAGTGTTGCGTGCCTCGGGTGGTGGGTAGATAAAAGAAGTACTAATTTTCAAAAAAAAAAAACGAAAATAATAAAATCAGATAAAACTATTATTTTTTCTAAAACCGGTTTTAACGATTTTTCATCTCTGAAAACCGGAGTTGAAACATCGGAAAAATCGGTCCGATATTCCGGTTTTACGATATTCCAGAATTCCGGTATTCCGGTTTCCATCCCCTAATCACTGCAAGTATGACAAGGAGCCGGATATTTCAGGATGGCCGGATGGCAGCGGAGTATTGCGCCACATCTGGACGTCCTCGGCGGTCTTCACAGTCAGGTCGCTATTGGTCCGTAAATGCAGGACTGTGTCATCGTTGCTGGCGATGTGGGGTGGTACTTTCCCGTAGATTACCCAATCCAGGCGGGTAAGTCGTTTATATCGGAAACTATGTATGCTAGACTATTGGTTTTTTTGGGAAAGTTGTAGGCCTTAACGAGATCTACATGACAGGTGTCAACTGTCATACTAAAAAGTCGTTTATATCGAAGCCCCAAGCTCCACAGAGAGGACAAGGAAAGGACATAGGGCGTAGGGCATGACGCTTGACGTTTGACATCGCGACGTTTCCATACAAAATGTACGAAAAAGTATTGACAAAGGCACACACAAGCGTCGTCAAAGCGTCGCCAAAGCGTCGCATCCATGACAGCTAGCGTCAAAAACTAAGAAGAATATTTGACGATCACTTGTCTGTCAACTGTCATTCTTACGTCCTATGCCCTCGTCTTTTTGGTGGAGTTTGCGCCGAAAACTATGCCTGCTAGACTATTAGGTTCTTTAGAAAAGTTGTAGGCCTTAACGATATCTATATGACAGGTGTCAGCTGTCAAACTAAATAGTCGTTTTTATCGGAAACTATGCGTGCTAGACTATTGGTTTTTTGGAAAATTTGTAGGCCTTAACGAGATCCACATGAAAGGTGTCAGCTGTCATACTAAAAAGTCGTTTATATCGGAAACTATACTTGCTAGACTATTGATTTCTTTGGGAAATTTGTAGGCCTAACGAGATCTACATGACAGGTGTCAGCTGTCATACTAAAAAGTCGTTTATGACGGAAACTATGCGTGCTAGACTATTGGTTTCTTTGGGAAAGTTGTAGGCCTTAACGAAATCTACATGACAGGTGTCAGCTGTCATACTAAAAAGTCGTTTATATCGGAAACTATACGTGCTAGGCTATTACTTTCTTTGGAAAAGTTGTAGGCCTTAACGAGATCTATATGACAGGTGTCAGCTGTCATACTAAAAAGTCGTTTATATCGAAAACTATGCGTCCTAGACTATTGGTTTATTTGGGAAAGTTGTAGACCTTAACGAGATCTACATGACAGGTGTCAGCTGTCATACTAAAAAGTAGTTTATGTCGGAAACTATGCGTGCTAGACTATTAGTTTCTTTGGAAAAGTTGTAGGCCTTAACGAGATCTATATGACAGGTGTCAGCTGTCATACTAAAAAGTCGTTTATATCGAAAACTATGCGTGCTAGACTATTGGTTTCTTTAAAAGTTGTAGGCCTTAACGAGATCTACATGCCATCAGGTACCTACTCCAGATCCTCGATATCCATGTGCCAGCAAAAGCGGCTTAACATGCTAAACAACTTTTCCTATGGCGCCATTGTCGTACTTATCTCTTATAGTTAAGGCATGCTCCTGGTACATGGTACTGCAGACCCTTAAGTGCTGACAAAAGTAGCCTCAGTTGTTCAGTTTCATGGGCTGGTTCATCCCTCGAATGGAACACTTTTCCTAACACCCAGTATAACTACCACAGTCTCAACAGTCCATTGCTGGACATAGGTTTCCCCTATTGGTATTTGCCACAACACAATCACCAAGCTTTGCAAGCGAAGTACCAAAATACCAAAAGAACCGAAAACAACTGAAGCAACAGCAAGCAAACATAATCCAACATAAAACATATTTTTTTGTGTATTTACTTGAAGTTTTATTTATTTGTGAAATACAATGAAAGACCTACGGCTACGATATTATATCTTGCTATTTCGACACATGTTTTCTCAACACTATCTCAACTACACGCTCAAACTCAAACTCAAAATCATTTATTCAAAGTTGGATACAAAAAATATCACTTATTGATAGTCATTACAAAAAATAATGATAAGTCATTGTAAAAAAAAGAAAATTAAATAACACAACACACAAAACAAGCTATTTTGCCACACGCTATCTCAACAAATTAAAGTTAAAGGTTTATATAAAGGTCCTATTAAATTCACTGCAAATATTTTAGGGGAAGATCAAATAAAATATAAGCATGTACTAGGCAAATTTTTAAAGAAATCTACACGCTTGTTTTCGAGAAAATTGCATTTAACTAAAAAAAAACTAAACGTAAAAAGTGCACCCTGTTTGTCCTAAAAACACACACTTCGATGAATTTAAATTACGCGCCAAAATAAGGCGCTGTGATTGGTTGGTTGCTAGTGTGCGTGCCGTGTAAGTGAATCCTGTCTACGTGGCGAAACGTCAGTCGGGTCAGTCAAAGGATGTTCACATAATTAATTAAAAAGTTTGTTTGAAAATGAAAAAAAAAATCGAGCGTGTAGATTTTTTTAAAAATACCTTAGATGTTTTTCATATACATATTTACGCATGCCCTTAAAATATTTGCAGTGAATTTAATAGGACCTTATATTTAAACTAGCTGGTGCCCGCGAACTTCGTCTCGCCAAGGGACGCTTGTGTGCCAAAAAGCTCTTTAGAGCTGATAAAAGTTATCATCACATATCTATCATCGATGTTGCTCAAGAGATTTGTCTGCCACCATTCCAAACATCAATACATCACTAAGTTTTTAAGTGATACAGGCATGTACAATCTACGGCAGATGAAACGGACGTTACGTTTGAGCCAACCATCGGTTCACAAAACAGGTAGAATGACTTTTCCGACCGCCTCACATAAGGTGGGGTGGGGTCTGGTCTCCAAATTTTTCGGCGCCGTGATTTTATGTCTGGGGTTGTCGAGTATACGCAACCAGATTAACAATACAATTAGTACAATTTCCATTTTAAAAGACCGAAAGAAACAGAAAGTAATTACTTACAACACTAACAAAAGAAGTAATACATACATACATACATACATACATCACGCCTTTATCCCTTGCGGGGTAGGCAGAGCGTCAACGACCGTAAAAGTACGGTCGTTATCGCCACGTCTGACAAATATTTGAGGGCCGTTTTAGCTATTGTCGTGTGTCGCTATAGTGACAGGTTGTCAGCCTCTCGCCTAAAATTGCAATACACATGATACCCTCGAGTCCTTTAGTCGCTTCTTACGACACCCACAGGAAAGAAATGGGGTGATGCTATTCTAAGCCGGCATCACACGGCAAAAGAAGTAATGCCCTGCGTCAAAAGAGCGAGATCATTATAAAGAGAAGTCTCGTCATGGTGATCGGAAAAATTATTAACCAAAGCTTTTCGAATTCCTGTCCAAGATTCTGGAATGCCATTAGAATTTATCAAACGTGCAGCAGGTACAGTAATTTTGTTCAAAATTCCATTAATAAGGGCGAGGTTATTTAATTTGTTCGCCTCTCCATCTCCAACAAATTCTTCCACTAATTGATCACACAAATGTATAAACCTTGTCAATACGTGTGGATTGCCGTCAATATCGGGTAATAATCGAAGCGATTTAAAAATTACATCTATTTTACTTTCAGACATATTTAAAACACTATTAGTAGAACTTTCAGACGTTACACTATCGCTATCGTTTTCTAAATCTCTATTCGCGTCTACTACTTTATCTCTAAAATTTGTATCTAACCTAGGGGTTAGATGCCGTAGATGGAAAATCTTGAAAGCTTATAAGGAAACAGATTACACAGGAAAAAGGAAGCAACTCTAGAACAATTCTAAAGTACTCACATTAGCATTCTGGTTCTCTCTACGGTATCGATGTCTGGATACTCCGACGACTGACGCTCTCGTAGATTCGGATCCTCGAAGAAGTGACTGGACGGCCACCCGGCAGACTCGCAGATGAAATTTTTCGATTTATGATTAATTACGGTGCCCAGTCCACGGGTCTAACCACGAGGATCCTACCGACTGCGCCAATTACAAAAGCGACAGCCGGAGGAAGTAAAAAAAACAAAATTAAAAAACTAACTTTATTAAAATATCAAAAATTACAATTTAATTATGACTAAGTTACGTGTCTAATGTTCGATGTTAGAAACAAAAGTGAAGCGTCGATGTCCGGTGTCGAGTGCATTCGGGTAAACGCTGCGTCGGCGAAACGTGCGCAGGCCGCGTGAGCCGCGTGAAACGATGTTGCAACGATCGGATGTTCCGCTGTATCGAGGTCGGCATGCGTCTGCACTTCCTAGGTAGTGCGGGGTCGTAACAAGTGTCGTAAGTAATTATTTTGTAGATATAAACAAAACGCAATTAAACAAAAATACGGATGCAATACTTTCCTTAATCCAAAGAAATGATAAATCTATGTTTCTAATGACAACCAATCCGCAAGAAATATATATGTTACCGGCCAAACCCGATTTTAGGATTAACTAGTTTTTCCTAGACCAAAGTAGTTTATTCTACATCCGATTGGATAAACCGGTATAGACTAGGCTAAACCGGTCCGTCCGATGGCCGATAGGAGAAACTAGTTAATAATAGGCTGAACTAGTTGAGCCTAAAATGAATGAATACGCTTCAGGACAAACTGGTTTGGCTTAGTTAAAAATGATTAAGGCTACAGTGACAGAGCTCTAGAGGGTAGAGGGTAACGTCGGACATCCTGGAGACATCCATCGGACACCGTAGAGGATGGGGTGTAGCATCGGACATCCTGAAGACTCGTACGCCCTGGAGGGACGCCCTACAGTGATGAAGCTTTAGATAGAGCGTAAGGGTGTAATCGCACACCCTGAAAGCATCAAACACCTGTGAGACTCGATTTCCCTGGAGGGTGCGGGGTAGCGTCGGACACCCTGATGGCTCAGATATCTTGTAGGCCCTGATGCGAGCACTTGCAACGTCGCTGTCGCCGATAGCTCGCACGAGCTGTCACATCACAGGTGTCGTTGGTCTGTGGGAGCCCAGCCCACGGCAGGCAGCGTCCGAGCTTTTAGGGTGTCCGACGCTACCCTGCATCCTCTAGGGTGTTCAAGCCTTACAGGTGTTTGATGCCTCCAGGGTGTACGTAGTGCCTCACTGTAGGGCGTCCTTCCAGGGCGTCCGAGCCTTCAGGGTGTCCAATGCTACACTCCACCCTATAGGGTGTTCGAGTCTGCAGGGTGTCCGATGTCTCCAGGATGTCCGATGTTACCCTTTAGTCTCTAGAGCTACGTCACTGTAGCCTTAACCATTTTTAACTAAGCCAAACCAGTTTATCCTGAAGTGTACTCATTAATTTTAGGCTCAACTAGTTCAGCCTAGGATTAACTAGTTTCTCCTATCGGCCATCGGACGGACCGGTTTAGCCTAGTCTAAACCGGTTTATCCAACCGCATGTAGGATAAACTACTTTGGCCTAGGAAAAACTAGTTTATCCTAAAATCGGGTTTGGCCGGTAACATATACAATAATAATGGGTTTGAGAAACACCAACTCCACTGGGTATGATGATTTTAGCATACATATCTTAAAAAAATGTGCAAAATCCATCTCAAATCCTTTGTGCCACGTAGTAAATCTCTCATTTATTGAAGGGACTTTCCCTGATTGACTTAAATACTCCATTGTAAAGGCAATATTCAAAAAGGGTGACAAGCATAAACTCAATAACTACAGGCCTATAACTCTACCTCCAGTGCTTTCAAAAGTTTTTGAAAAAGCCATTCATAATAGAACTGTCAACTTCTTATCAGCCTGTAATATACTCACACCACGCCAATATGGCTTCAGGAAGAATAATTCTACAGCCTAAGCCTGTTTTGATCTAATCAAAACTGTCACTGAAAGTCTAGATAGGAGATTCGTCCAGTCTCAATACTACTAGAAATGAGTAAGGCTTTCGACTGCGTATCTCACGAAATACTAATTTGTAAACTCGATCGCTATGGTATCAGAGGTAAAGTACTTGAGTGGTTTCTCAGTTATTTAAGTAACCGCAAACAGTGCACAGAAATAAATAAAATCATTAAAACACAGAAAGAAATAATAAGATCCTCGTATCGTCATAATAAGTGGGGTGTTCCGCAAGAAAGCGTATTAGGTCCCTTGCATTTCAACCTATATATAAATGACTTACCCAAAGCTACACGTCATGAATGTATACTTTTTGCTGACGACTGTACAGTCATAATTAAAGATAAGCCGTTAAACAAAAATATTCTAGAAATTGACATAAATGAAGCATTGACATCAATAATAAACTGGTTAAAATTAAATAATCTAGTATAAATATTTCAAAAACCAAATCGATAGAATTTCAAACATACAATAGAAGATCTCTTGACCTAAATATGTTATATGAATGAGAAAATTGAACAAGTTACAGATGCAATTTTTCTTGGCATTACTCTTGATAAATTCTGCAACTGGAAAGCACATGTCAAAAAAACCTGCGCTAAACTTGACAGATTTGTATATGTGCTTAATCGATTGCGTCAAATAGCATCTATAGAAACGGCTTTTTAGCATACCACGGTTATGTTTCATCCGGATTGAGATATGGCATAATACTTTGGGGCAATTCAGTGGAAGCGGACAAAGTATTTTCTGCACAAAAAAAATACCTTAGATCCACATGTGGAGCTGGTTTTCTTGACAGTTGTGTGCCTTTGTTCAAGAAAAATAACATACTCCCGCTACCTAGCCTGTACATCTTCGAAATTTGCGTCGTTGTAAAAAAACACCCGAATCTATTCAAAAAGAAGTCTGATGTGCGTAAAAGAAATGGGAGATATGAACATAAACTAATCATCCTCTCACAGACACTAGCTGTAAATAGTAAGAATGCTCAATGCATGGCAGTTAGGCTATTTAATCATTTGGCAGATATTTTTAAAGATATAAATATAAGTCTTTTTAAAAATGCGTCTCAGGTTTGCTTGCACAAAAATGCTACTATTCAATAAATGCCTTTCTTAACGACAGGAACTTGATCTAATATTAATTTAATAATTTATTATGAATTTATATAATTTTTTAAAACTAATAGTATTTTGATTAAAAATGTATTGATGTTTATAATCTATACATATAATAAAACAGTAACGAAACAAAATCTGTACATTGAATATTTTTTGAAAAAGATGTTTGCATTTAATTGTTTTCAAGATACAGATCTCAGGACAGTAGTTAAAAAAATTTTTGTCTGTCTGTCTGTCTGTCTGTCTGTTTGTCCACGTTTCACGCAAAAACTACTGGACGGATTTCTACCAAATTTTGTACAGTGATTGCTTATTACTCGGGTTAACATCTAGGATACATTTTACTTCGGGAAAATGTCTCAATCCCACGGGATAACCTATTATCTGGTTCGGCAAATCTCGACCATCCAGAAACATTTTTTACAAATTTACTGATATAGAAACGAGGGTATACGTTGATACTATTTATTTTCTGCAATATAAAGTTTCTTTCTCATGGAAAATTATGAAAAAAAAATTTATGTTGTTCGAGAACAAAATTAGTACAAAAATAATTTCATAGATGTCGCTGATAGTTTTGTAAAACGCGGTATTAGAATGTTTTTCTTCAAGGTATGTAAAGAGCTATGTCGAAATTACACGATTTCATACCCCTAACTTGGAATTGAAAATCATCATCATACATTTACAAATGAGTCGATGGACAACAAGTGGACAGTAACCATTTACTACCTGGTTCGCAAAAAAAGGGGACCCGAAATGGCAATATAATTGTTTGCGTCTTTCTCATATTACAAGACATTTGAGCAAGACGTGAACAAATGTTGCCATTTCGGGTACCTATAGACTTCAAAAAACATCTCGATAGCACGTTTTAGAAAACCTGCAGCGAAACGACATTTATTTTTGAATTCTTGCCCCGAAAATATAGCACGGAGATGCGTGAAACTTTTTGTGGTGTGCAACTTAGTAGCTAAGAAAAACATGTCAAGATCTAGGAAACTTCCTTATTCCTACGTAAATTACGATTCAGAACAATTATTTGTATGGGAGCCCCTCTTAATTTTTATTTTATTCCTATTTTTAGTATTTTCTGTTCTAGCTGTAACAGAAATATAACATCTGTGTAAGTTCCAACTCTTTTACTATCACAGCTTATGAGATATAGCCTCCTGGTGACAAACCGATGGACCGACAGACAGCGAAGTCTCAGTAATTGGGTACCCTTTGGGTAAGGAATCCTTTAAACATAATGGGAGGGTAATTTTTTTCTTTTTGTGTGGGACACCGAGTAGTAGGACAGCCGATGATGTGGCGCAGTAGTTAGTACGACTGCCGGCTACGCAGATCGGGTTCAATTCCCGGTGGGGTCACTCACAAAGTTGATATTTGTCACTTTGTGATTTTGTTCCCAGTCTGGTTAGCATATTGCAGGCTATTCCACCTGATTGTCCGAAAACACGATGTTTCCGTGCTTCGGATGGGCACGTTAAGCCGTCGGTCCCGGTTGCTGTCTATGATGGCGGTCGTTACACAACCATGTCAGAGGTCTGCCACTTGCGTAGGCGGTTGAAAACTCTGTAACCAGGGTTCATCGGGTCGTTGAACGACTCGGTGTCCCACACGAAGAGAGACCGAGCAGTTTAACGACCCAATGAACGTAGAAGCCAAGAGATTTTCAACCGCCTATTACAAGTAGCAAGCCTCTGACATAGTTGTGTAACGACCGCCGTATAAGTAGGTAATCATAATTTTAGGATAGCAACCGGAACAGACGGCTTAACGTTCCCTCCGAATAACTGAAACATCTTACTTTTCGGACAATCAGGTGGTTCAGCTTGCAATGTCCTATCCAGACGGGGAACAAAGTTCATGCAGTGACAAATATCAACTTTGTGAGTGACTTACAGGGATAGAACCCGTTACTTTCAACATTAGAAAGTCACAGTACCACTGCGCCACATCGGCTGTCAAAAGGTAATAAAATAAGCACTCGATATCGACAAACCAAGACGGAAAGTCATGGCGCAGAAAAATTAGGAGAGCCGACCCCACCCCACCTAAAGTGAGGAGATGTAAAGCAGTCAATCTGTTACCGGTTGTGTGTATCGATGGTAAGACCACACGTAACGTCCGTTAGTGCTTTATTTTTAGCGAAGCGCAAACACATGCGTTTGTCAGATGCATATGCAAATTCCTCATATAAAAAACCGACGATAAAGTTACGTGACGCAAGTTTCGCGCTGCGTTGGCGTTTTTAGATGCACATACTATACATACACTTCCCATCAGAAAAATCGAGACACTTAGCAAGTTTGCGTTTTGTACGAATCCCATTATCTAAGAATTATGTTTTTTTGAGAATACATGTCTAATAAAGCTCAATAGTGATTTTTACGAGGTTTCTAAATCCTAATGTCAATGTTCTATTTTAGCGATACTGTTGCTATGGTGACTAGCAAGGAGTACCGCTAACTAGGTAGAACTGGAGCTCTTGCAGAAAAGAAACACTATTTCAGGATCAGATTTTGGAATGAATTTTATTCACAAATATGCCTAACTATATTTACAACAAAAGGTTCGCAACTAGGTATATACAAAAAGAGCTTACATACTACTTAAAATTACACGCACACATAAACGCACACGCGCGCACACATACGCGATTCCGCGGGGCGCGCGGGGGCGGGGACTCGCGGCCGCGGCTCGCGGTCCGCGAAACTATAAATACGGGGTCATGACCTCGCGCTTTCTTTTTCGTCGCCGCTCGCCGAGGAAGATGGACGTCCGCGCAGCTCCGTGTCGCGCCGCGCCAAAGCAATGAAGACGTGAAGATGAAGATGCTGGATGCTGTGCTGATGAAGATCTTCGACGAGTGGAGTGCTGAACTGGATCGCCGTGTCTTCTGATAGGCTGTGCGCTGATGCACATGAAACAGCTCTTTTCAGAGCTCCATCTTAGTTTCATCTCACTAACGTCTATATTCAGCTGCTCCCACCATGGACAGCTATAAGTTTCTGGCTAACGTCTGATCTGCTGTTCCCTCGTGGAATGGCGCGAAGTTTCAGTTGAACTAACGTCTTCCCAGTTGTGTATGCGTAGATAGTGCTGCTTGTAGATTAGTAGCTGTAGCTGTAGATATGCTTCATAGTTCGCATTATTGAATGTAGGTATTGATGATCGATCGCCGCTTGCCGCTTGCTTGATATCACGCCTGGTAGTAGAGTAGGTACTCAGCCGCTTGCATGTATGTGACGTCACACGCGTAGGTTCCGACTTAGGTATGTGCACGGCGAAATGCTTGTAGGTAACGCTGTATCGCCTTGCCTATGCGCTCATGTAGGTATTCGCGCTCGCAGTCTATGTACATGTAGGTATGTATGTTGTAGCGTAACGTAGGTAGCTACACTATATTCAACTTTTAATTTCATAGAATCAATTTGTCGTTAAAGTATGAAAACGGAAGTGTCTTGATTTTTTTGATGAGAAGTACATTTCTAAATTTTTAAAACCGACGTTAGACGTTAGCGGTTCGCTAAAGTAGCTACGGGTGGGCGTTACTTGTGGGCCCAACCTTAGTTTGATTGTGCATCAAACTAAGCGATGTATTTTGATGTTTTTTAAGGAGGTAGAGAAAGGTCCTAATCAACATCTACGATAGAGAAGTGATAGTGACAATTTTCATCAGCACTGAAGGGCCTGTCTGCCTACCTACCTACCTAACGTCGAACACCAAGAGCGTGGGTAAACTGTGAAAATAGTTCTATTAGACAAGTTGTTAGCAAGACATGTCGTTTTTGTAGGCACATACCTACTCAGGTAACTCATGCATAGGCGAGACGAAGTTCGCGGGCACCAGCTAGTGTAATATAAAGTACAAATAACATTTGTACGTCGCAAACAGAGACAGAATAAGCTGAACGGATTAATATATTAAGATCTTTATTTAATGTACCTTATTCTGACAAATAAATTTATACTTACGTACTTACTTATCTACTTACTTAATGATGGCTTAAATTAGCATCGAGTCATAGTAAATTGATTGGTTTCACTGGGCTGAGCAGTAAAGGATCTTCACCAAATCCGCGATCCTATTGCCTTCTCTGTCTCTCTCTCTTATCTCGGGTTGTCACTATGTCATCGCTATGACCGCGAGATTCCATGTAGCGGCGCCGTATGCGTGCGTGAGTGAGTTTTTGAGCGTTTGTATGAAATTTCTTTACTGCTGAGACCAAAGAAGCGATATATTTACTGTGATCGAGATAGCGTGCTGTCGAGATAGGGTTACGTCGATTTCCCGCTATACACTGCCGCTTTGCCTTCAATAAATTTAACACGTTCCCGGACACTAAGTCACACGACTTTGACACTACTTTTTTGTATGAAAAGCTATAGCAGTTCTGTCACATATGTTGCAATACGCGTTATTAAATTATGACACTAACTGCTAAAGCCTTCGACTGTTACCGCAGCTCTGTCATATGCAATAGTGAGTAGACACTATTAAGTGCGGCAGAACGGCTATAGCAGCGAATGTTAATGCAGTTCTGTCCCCTGCTGCAGTCAGATGTTGCTATAAATCGCGACCTGATTACTACCACCAGGCTCTTGGAAAGATAGGCGTCTCCCAATATTGAAGTGCGGATCATGGGTTATCATCTATATTTCAACTTTTAGCTTGTTTTGATCAGACATGTCTTGCTTTTGATCGGGAGATTCCTTTAGACAAGACCGTAGGTGGCTCCAATAAATCATTGATTCGGCAAGATCTTTGGAAGATACACATCGAACAATATCGATTTGAGGATCGTGGATCAACGTTGATATTTCTACTTCTATCTTGTTTTCATTATAAGGTATTTTTTTTATCAGGGTAATTATGACATTTGTTATTTTATAAAACTCTAGTGTGGATATACAAGTACGTAGAAGTAAGCCATTTTTCCGTGGTAAAAAGCTACCTATTTATAATCTACCAGTTTTTATCTAAGCTGCAAGCCATAAGGATGTAAATAAGTAACAAGAACACATGTTCAAACCCTTAAAATATTACTCAGTTAGTACAAGAGGGATGCTCAGCAAATTTCTGTTTAAAATTAGATATTTTTTCGAGGAAATAAGTAAATCATAATAATCAGGGTTAGTTTAGCTTTCTATTAGTCAAAGGATTTTGGAATTGGTCGGAATTTACGGAAATTATCGATCACGTTCTCACAAATAAACTACAAAATTGATTATTTTCTTACTGTGATCTTTACCTATTTTAGGTGTTTAGGTTATAAAGTTGAATTCAGAATAGAGTATTTGAGTTTACACTACAAATCTAATGTTATTACATCATTATAAAGCTAAAAATAGGCTACTGGCATCGATTAGAAATCCTTAAAATTTGGCGCGAACACGGTCACATAGACACGTCGGCTAAAAATGACACACGCCAGCCGTCTGAGGAAACTTTCATACATCCGGGAATGGTATACCCGCTCTGTCATTTTGGGGGGTGAGGGGGGAGACGGGTAACACAAAACTTTGAACACCTGTAAAAACCGTTCTAATTGACACTGACAATATTGGAAAAAGTTGCCCAGTGACACTAAAAAATGCTCTCCTTATTTTTGTATGAATGGAGCGCATGTCTGGACAGCTCTGGCTTAAAAGTGACCGTCAATTTGGTAGGCTCTAGCAGTTCTGTCACTAGACCAAGTGCAAAAGCGAATGCTATGACCGTTCTGTCCGGGAACGTGTTAAGAATTACGCAAGTACCTACATTTTGCCCTTGCATTACGAGTTTCATTTCACCCGAGCGAAGCCGGGCATTCCTCTAGTTTATTATTATTATTATGTTGGTACTCTTTCGAATCTCGGGCCCACAGGGACCCGGTCCTTTGTGGCATGCGTGGGGCCAAAGCCAACAGCACAGAGGCCTTTATAATATACCAAAACATCTAATGTGTGATGATGTGTACACCAAGCGGATACTTGCGCTGTCTGCACTATTATTTATTATTGTCTCTTAAAACTTATTTTATCTCCTTTTGAAAGATCAGTAGCGCGGGCTTTTTAGCCAAGGGCCACTGACTTTAATATAAGTTATCCATGAATCAGTTCAGTAGGGTTTGAGTTATCAGTTGATAGAAACTTGCGACGCCTTTTGCATTGTGATGTATGTTTTGGAAGGAAGATTTAAAAGACTCAAACTATTGTGTAGATGTTTTGGTACTATGCCCGTGCTAGAGATTACCATCGGTACTATGAACACTTTCTCTAAATTCTAAATTCTAAGTACTTCCTCTTTAAGTTCTGTGTATTTATTAACTTTTTCTGTTATGGACTTCTGTATATTATGAGTATTTGGAATAGTGACATCAATTACATAATTAATAGAAATATTATTATTATTTAATAAGAGTTTTTCTTAAATTTTAAATTTTCTTAAATTTTCGACGGGTTCCACATTATTATTATAATTTCAGGTCCCGTTGGGAGTTTTTCTTAAATTTTCAAGGCAAATATTTCACACGGCAACTGAAATACTTTTTAGGCAACTTTCTATAAGTCACAAAAAAACTAACTTTGCAGTGATTAAATATCTTAGCAACTATTAAACTATACAAGCAACAAAATGGATGAATAGGATCAAAAAAACTAAAAAACAGCTGCTATTGTAAGATATCAAATATATCAAGCAGGATCAGAGTAAAACTTAATTTTTCCAAGGGGATATCAAACATTCTTCACTGGCAACTATTGGCTTTCATTATAAAAATACACATCTGTTAGTGATTTATAAGTAGCTTTTAAACTGAAAATGGGTATTATATTTAATGTATTTGGATATAAGAATATTGTTTGCTGATTCATAAATTCTTGAAAATGGCAGCAAACGTGTGTCTGAGCTGTGCGGGGGCTGCAGAGCGGGGCATTAAGCGCGTTTCTAGCAAGCAGTGGATGATTTTTTTTTTATATTTTTATAAAAATTAATCTTCTTTGTTTCTATTAAGTAAATGACGTATTTAGCGTACCTATTGAAGGAAAATTAATAAAAAAAGACAATGAATCAAATTTTAGGCCTTTTATTGCACGCTATGTAATTGAATAAAAAAGAAGTTTAAAGCTGAAATAAATGAAACTACCTACTTAACTACCTACCTAGATTTAGCAAAAATACTTATGTTTGAGCACCTGGAGTTGCCTACAATACTTACGTGAGTATGGTAGGCAACTATCATTATTAAAAGTAGATAGGTTCATTTAAAAATTCATTTAAAAGAGTGAAGGTTAATAATAAATAAGATAGTCTAAAGATAATAGACCAAGAATAGTTTTTAGCATGTCACTATTTGGTTTATTTAGATCCCTACAAATGTAGCCAAAAGTGTTTTTTAAAGATCTTGTTTGTATTTATTTCAGACCTTGTTCAAACCCCATTTTAAAATTTATGAAAGCTTATTTTAACTTTTTTATCCGCCAACAATTTGTCGCCTTAGAAAAAATTCAATTACCACAAAAGAAAATCACTGCCAGATAAAATTAAAATGAGATCTCAGAACTCATGAAAGAGCCGCCGCTTTCTAGTTAAGATGCTACCTCAAATTAGTCGCCAAAGTAGTTAATTTACTATCCATTTTCAGTTTTTTAAGGCCCGGAATGGTATCAATTTGTCGCCGCGTTAAATACATGCCATTTTTCAATGTAAAAAACGGTCGGTGCCCTCTTCAAACAAATCGCTGCGGCATTTCGAAACTATGCCCCAACACTGGTTTATGATTGAGAGAATTGAAAACTGAAAAATAATTAAAACGTTTTTAATACTTACATCTCTTAGTAAACATAAAATCACATAAATAATAATAATAATATTACCTTAAATTGCATACTGGGTTATTTTTTAGTCAGTGCGCACATAGAGCTCAAACTTAGCAGGGTGTTTCTACTTGTGATTGAACAACAACTTTATTATCGGACCACCTGCGAATTTGCAAAAAAATTTGGGTGTTCCATAGAAAATTCATACCTACCTACTGGCAAAAATGTATGGAACAACCAAAAATTTTTTTAGATTTCGCAGGTGGCTCCATAGTAAAAGTTGTTCAGAATCACGAGAGAAGAAACATCCTGCAAAGTTTGCGCACTGACTAAAAATAACCCTGTATAAGTAAATACCTAACTAATTGTAAAACAAGTTAATCAGTACTAGAACTTTTAATTTCATTAGTAGGTAGTTTAAGAACGTCGTCTTCGTTGAACAGGGAGTCCCTCCGTCTTGACGTGCATGCTGGGGGGCGGGTAGGTGACATTGTAGGTGGGGTTGAGGGGGTGTAGCGGGCCCAGCGCCGTCACGCATGCGCGCGCCTCATCCGTGCCGAGATCGTAGTGCGTGCCGTCGCCTGTGCGCATGATGCGTTTCCTCACCTACAAGGGTAAAATAAATCAATTTAACAAGTAATAAATATGCCTATGCATGTTTATTTTATCACCGTTTTTATGTAGTCTGTTCTATGTCCACAGACAGAGAGACGTGACGAAATGATAAGGGTTGGTAGTAGACTACGAAACCCTAAAAATAACAATCACGTACCAGTTCTGGGGAGGCAGTCTTCAAGTCGTATGCCAGTCCGATTTTCTCGAGGAACTTAATGATGTCCGCTGACACATTGAACCGGTCTGATAGTTCTGCGGTCTTGTAGTCCCAAGGGTAAGCGTGGTGGTAGTTGTGCCACCCTTCTCCGAGTGTAATCATTGAGACGAACCAAGTTTCCACAGGCTGAAGATTCCTAAAGATAAAAAATGTAGAAAAAACGATAACATACAACTTGCTAATAATGATGGTTGTTAGTCTGTTTGTCCGCGCTAATCTCTGAAATTACTGGACGGACTCGAATGTTATTTTTTTGTGGTGTATAAGGTCCTATTAAATTCACTGCAAATATTTTAGAGGCAGATCAAATAAAATATAAGCATGTACTAGGCAAATTTTTAAAGAAATCTACACGCTAGTTTTCGAAAAAATTGCATTTAACTAAAAAAACACCAAACGAAAAAAGTGCACCCTGTTTGTCCTAGAAACACACACATCGATGAATTTAAATTACGCGCCAAAAAAAGGTGCTGTGATTGGTTGGTTGTTAGTGTGCGTGCCGTGTAAGTGAATCCTGTCTACGTGGCGGAACGTCAGTCGGGTCATTCAAAGGATGTTCACATAATTAATTAAAAAGTTTGTTTGAAAATGAAAAATAAAAATCTAGCGTGTAGATTTTTTTAAAAACGCCTTAGATGTTTTTTTTATACATATTTACGTATGCCCTTAAAATATTTGCAGTGAATTTAATAGGACCTTATATATGTAACTAACATGTAGATTTCTTTTTATTGGCTTTGGGATCCTGTTATATATAAGGTCCTATTAAATTCACTGCAAATATTTTAAGGGCATGCGTAAATATTTATAAGAAAAACATCTAAGGCACTTATAAAAAATCGATACGCTAGATTTTTATTTTCATTTTCAAACAAACTTTTAAATTATTACGAGAACATCCTTTGACTGACCCGACTGACGTTCCGCCACGTAGACAGGATTTACTTACACGGCACGCACACTAACAACCAACCAATCATAGCACCTTGTTTTGGCGCGTAAATTAAACGCGTTTAGTGGTGTGTTTCTAAGACAAACAGGTGCACTTTTATCTTTTGTTTTTTTTTAGTTAAATGCAACTATATCAAAACTAGCGTGCAGATTTTTTTTTAAATATCTGGTACTGGTACATGCTTATATTTTACTAGCTGCCCGTCAGCGGTTTCACCCGCTGCAAACTGTTATTCCGCGGGAAGAAAGCATTACTCGCCCAGAGATGTCGCTGTTAGTTTTCGGCGAAAACGTTTAAAACGCGAATCGGCTCAGTCACGCCACCTTTGCAAAAATATTGGAATATGCGCGATCCCGTAGGAATAAGACATTTTCCCGTGGTAAATAGTAGCCTATGTGTTATTCTAGATACTCTTCTATATTTGTGAAAAATTTCATGTCCATCTAATCAGCCGTTTTAGCGTGATGTCGTAACAAACACACACACAAACATCCGCCTTTATAATATTAGTAGGATTTGATCTGGCCCTAAAATATTTGCAGTGAATTTAATAGGACCTTATAATATAAACTATGGGTGACTTAAAAACCAAAAACGTACTGCTAAGAGCGACAAAAAAATCCAAATCAGGCGACAATAAAAATAAGTGAGTGCTAAAATAAGGGGTGGACGACTAAAATAATAGGTGGCCGACTGAAATTGTTTGAAGGGATAAGTTGCATCATGCACCAGTGCACTCTTTTGTAAACTTGTTAATTGTACTTATCCATATCCATACTAATATTATAAATTAGAAAGTAACTCTGTATGTCTGCTACGCTTTCACGCCTAAACCGCTGAACAGATTTTGATGAAATACTTAGATACATTGATGACATAAATTTATTGGTGACTCACTTGTCATAAGGTCTGGTGCCATAAAGATGGGCTGCGCTGTTGACTAGCCAAGTAGTGTGCAATGACCACACATAACGAAGAACAAAGCTCACAAGGAAAGCATTCATCCATGTCTCTCCAATGAGGTGTACTGCAGCCCAGGTAGGTATTAAGAATGCGAAAACGATGTATAAGTATACGTAATATCTGAAAATAAAATGATAATTTAAATTTACGGTAAATGTGTATAGGTAGTATAGTTATTACCCTATTGGGATTGTAATGCACTCACAGTGCTATATTATTCTCACAAGTGAAAATAAGAAATAGATAAAATGACATGCATCGACCGGGGATCGAACCCGGGCCGCATGGGTAAACGCCCCACCGCTCTGCCACTGAGCTATCGATGCACGGCCGATGAACGCCAAATTATCTATCTCTTGATGCTCGTCTCCAAGCGACGATCCAGCGACATCTGTAGAAAGTATTTAGAACTTACTACATGGTTAGTCCACATTATGAGTGATTAGCATCAAGAGATAGATATGGCGTTCATCGGCCGTGCATCGATAGCTCAGTGGCAGAGCGGTGGGGCGTTTACCCATGCGGCCCGGGTTCGATCCCCGGTCGATGCATGTCATTTTATCTATTTCTTATTTTCACTTGTGATAGTTATTACCTGTTTTATTATTAATTATATTCGGCTTTGGTTTAACTGTTTACCAAATTAAATAAAAATCGCAAACCAAAAAAATGTATTTTCAACCCAAAAAAGGTAAATGTCTACCAAAAATTGGCACCCTATTTTATACTTAAACGCATACATTTATTTAATTTTACGTTAGCCAATTAAAGTACATGAGACCAAAAATAATATAATTATCTAATAAATAGTAAATGTTTACCAAAATTTAAACTCCAATTTATACCGAAATGTTATCTAAATACTACTATTTAATTACTCTAATAAAATAAATGCTCCTTAAAAAAGTTTTGTTTTCCCAAAATAAGCTAAGTTTGCCCACATTTTCATATTTTAAATTTATGACGCAGATAGCGTGTCGTTTCTGGCACATCGCCGGCCGCTGCCGCGGCACGCTCGCTCCGCTCGCTCGGCTCGTGCGTTGTGGTCAAAGTTCTAACCTAACCTAACCTAACCTGGCGCTTTCCGCGCCAGGTTCGGTTAGGCTATATCTAACGGACCTATAAACTAAGATTTTTTGGGTACACCTCTAGTGAAGTTCAATGACATGACACCAAATTTATACCTACTTGCAGGCGTTGTAACTTAAATTGGTAGCATTGGCGCGTAAATTGGGTGTACTGAATTTGGTAGACATTTACTAATTTTGGCTTCCGATTACATTTTAAAGTATGAGCATAACTTTATCAGATAAACGCACTTTTTAAATTGCGTTGCGGATATACTTTTTTACGCATTTGTTTTTTGGTACACTATTCATTTTTTGGTATACCTTGTCGTTTTAAGGTAAACGTGTTTAGGTATTCAAAACTGATTTTGGTATACAATATATTTGTTCCCATTATATTCTATCTCTGTGGTGTACTTTCTTGACTGAACTACATTTATGCATGTAAACGATTTTATATTTATATCGGGTCTACGCGCGGATTTATAACTAGGTAAACAAAAACATTTACCATACATTTACCCTTTTTCAACGTTTCCGTAACCGGTTAAACCGCCTGTGGTCGCTAGAGGACTTGTGACGCAGTAAAGTGAAGACCGGTAGCGTCGTGAGAATATCGAAATACCCTCATTTAGCTCACGTAGCTCGCGCAAGCCCACTCCGTCATGTTTTTGTGGAGCGTTCGGACTTCGGAACAACACAGCACACAACACTTACAGTATCCGCGGATGGATCCGAGGATAAGACACGAGTCTCTCTCTCTTCGTATAGAACACCGAGTTGTTCAATGACCCGGCCCGTATTCATAAACCGCACTCATGAGCAGTCTCAACTGATACGCACTCAAGATGTGATCACGAATTTAAAATCGTTACTTAGTTATTAAGTCTTCAAGTGCGTGCATATCGCCTGAGAACGCTCTTGAGTGCAAAAACTCAAGATATTATTTGGTTTGGATATTCGACCATAGAAAAAGTAGTAGATTTTAATTTTGCTTTTTGTTTCCACTTTCTTTCTCGATTAGTAGAGGGAACATTTATCAAAGTATAGGGATGATAAACAAAATATTTACATTCAGATAAAATATTTAGAAATAAAATTGATTTTTTATATTTTAAAATAATGATTAGTGATGTTAAAATTTTTAGTATTTTTGTCGAATATTTTACTATTTTTCTCTGACCAATATACGTACTATCACAGCTGCAGTCTACTAGGCACTGGGGGTCTTACAACAAAAAAGTTAGCTGAAAGCGAGTTAAAAATAAAACTTATAGGTACTTACAAAAAAGTAGACACGAATTCAACCCTAGTTATAAATACGCGCCTAGACACGTATAAATAAATATAAAAATGAGTACAAAGCGCGAAAGTCTTAAATTCGTTTAAGACTTTCGCATGTAAATGTGTTTGACGTTAAAACTAAGGATACATACTTTTTTTGGTACACAACCATCCAGTCCGCTTGGAGATCAGACATGTCTATTAGTCTACCGAGTTCAATAACATGCGGATGTTTCTTGGTCATGAGCCAGCCCATGTGGCTGAAGAAGAAGCCTCGCTTAGAATTGTGTGGATCAGCATCTGTGTCTGAATAACGATGGTGAAGCCTATGGTCACGGCACCAGGTGAACATAGAATTCTGAAACAGACAATTAAAAGTGTAAGGCGTAAGCTCCCCTGCGGAGACGCGTGACGCGTAGCGCAACATGACATCTGTCAAACAAGCTATCGTCAGTTGTTATCGTTATAGTAAATATAATATATTCAAACGAAGGTTAAGAAACTGGTTGATCGAGCAGGCATTCTATAACTATGACTTCCTGACTGTGATAAAATAATTGCCTAAACTGTACTTGGGTATTAATGTAGGTATGTTGTTAATGTTGTTGTATACTCATGATGATGTATTGACATACATTTTATGTGTATTTTATGTGATCATTATATTATCACTATTAGTTTTGCAAATGTAATGAAAATATTGTGACATGTGATGTGTATTTAATGTGTATATTGTAATTAAATTACATAACTGTACTATGTTCTAGCATAGCTACTAAATGTATAGGTAATGGTATTTGATATACATTTTGACATTTATTTAATGTGATTGATTTTGTAATACATAAACATAACCTATGTTCTAGCATAGTTAATGTTACTACATTTGACTTGTAATATTTATTATCAATAAAGTTATTCTATTCTATTCTATTCTATTCTATCAATGCGACGCGCGTCTGTAGCTTTGTCTCTTCTGTTTTATCCAGAAACGGTTTCAGTCGTCGCGATGTCGCAAGTCTTACGTCTCCGACGATCACTTGTTTAACAGATGCCATCCCATTCGTCAAGACGCACGTTTATCTGTGGAGCTAAAATAGCATATTACAAGAGCTGAACCAGCAAGAAATAAATGCATTTTGTTAATACTTTTTGCAAAGACGAGAATGAATGATGGCTACGGTGCCTACTCTTACTTATAAGATAAAAAGATACAATAAGATAATATACAGCCCAAATCCACGACAGGATTATATTGAGATATATTTATGTAAGGTACCTGCGGCAAATAAGGACCGGCGGATAATAAGGGCCACTAACACAAAAACACACTTCAAATAAAATTATGAACATGCGCTCAAGCACACATGTAAACAAGCAATCAGAATTCCTAATTCCAAGATTTTGTTGTCGCACGATCTGCTATCTTGCCAGTTGCCCCATGAAGCTGTCCAGTTTTATTGTAATTTTTTGTGATCTTTGCATCAATTTAAGATAAGTATTAACTGTATGATTGAAATATTACAAAAATATTATTCAAAACATAATGTTAGTATCAGATTGAAATGTGGACCACGCATAAGGCGGGTACCTAAATAGGGCCAGTTATTTGATAAGGATTATATTGTTAAAGGAGACAGGGCGGCGGTAGTATGAGACGTGGGCTATGACGATATATCGAGAATGTTACGATATTTTCGATATCTATGCCTTTTTGTACAACTGCATCAAAATGAATTCAATGAGTATTGAGAAAATCACTTGTGAACTTTTGTTTTCTTCATGCATATTTGGTGCATAGCGAATTAGCAAGAGATAATGAAATATCATTCTTTGAACTATCATGGCTGATTTTTAGGGTTTCATAATCTACTAGAAAGTCTGTCTGTCTGTATGCCGCGCCCTCGTAACTTCGTCAGTTTTGGAGCTATCGACATCGAATTTGGTGTGAAGATAGATCGTGTTAACCAAAATCTAGGAATGTTGAGAATAAATATATTAATTGTTTTTTGGACCCCCTTCCCATACATATGAAGGGGGGGAGGGGGACAACAATATTTTCTTCTCCTGTAATATTAAGTAGGGTATCGTTGAATAGGTCTTTTAAAACTAAGGAGAGGTTTCTTTGAAACAAAGTCTCAAAATATTTCTGTCTGGAGATATTCGCTTTTAAAAGGGGCGTTTTGAGCCATAATTTATTCAAGCTGTAAGTTCTAAAGTATGCATGCTAATTTTTTTTTTATATGGAATATAGTTCTTAATATGAAGTTACCATGA
The DNA here is from genome assembly GCA_024500475.1 of Phthorimaea operculella. Classification (NCBI taxonomy): domain Eukaryota; kingdom Metazoa; phylum Arthropoda; class Insecta; order Lepidoptera; family Gelechiidae; genus Phthorimaea; species Phthorimaea operculella. The sequence continues at coordinate 5,220,150 of JANFCV010000003.1, read as the reverse complement.
AAACTATAACGAATACTGTACCACTTAAGATTAAAGAAATATTAAAATTTTCCAATTTGCGGTTGGTAACCATACAGCTGCAAACAAACCAGCAACAAAATTAACTTTGCAACGCTGAAAGATCTGATATGTAAACGTTGACTACGAAACCCTATTTGTGAGCGTGTCTGACACGCTCTTGGCCGCTTTTTTATTTTCATAACAGCACTTTATATAAAAAAAGTGACATACCTTACTAGGGTGACCACATTACACGTGACATCAAGGAATACATATTTTTATTCTCAAAACTGCCAGATTCCAGACGCCATTTTTTTATAACTTGACCACATTTGTATTGAATGAAAGAAAATGATTATACTTTTATTTTTTTTCTAGATTACTGAAGGTTCATATTTTTATTTTTTCTTAAACGTGTATACTTAAGAGGTTACCTTTCCTTACAAGGGTGACCACGTTTGTATTTCATCAGAAAAATAATTATTTATTTTCTCAGAACTGTCAGGTAAGATTTTTAATTTGTCTTAAAAATTTATAGATAAGAAGTCACTTATCTTAACTAACCACGTTTGTATTGAGTCAACCTTAAAAAATTTGTTATAATAGTTAATAATACCAATTAGTTTAGCTATACAGAGAGGTAATGCTGCCAGTATTTTAGGTACTCTGCCTCGCAGGGACTCTTTGGAGGGTATTTATTACTTGTAGTTTTAGTTTGTTAAGTTTTACGTTTACATGTTTTTTTTATATATAATGTATTGATTAATTTTTGTATGTTTTAAATAATAGTAGGTTGATGACGAGGACGGGAAATAAGACTTTGACTGACGAGTAGAGTTTGAAGTCCGAGCCGCAGGCGAGGACTTTAAAAATACGAGTCTGGCAAAGTCATTTTCCCCGAGGCTTACATAGTGCTTTTCTCAAAAAAATGCTAGGAAATTATAAAGATTTTAATTTATTTTATAGTAATTTGATATAAAAAGTTGTTTTACTGATTACTAAGTCAAGATGTGGATTAGGAGTTATTCTTTTTTTATTTTGTAATTTCTGAACGATTTCGATATCGCGCCAGAAAAGTTGTATTGGAATCCATTGCTGGTGTGTAAAAAAGAAATCGTTCAGAAATTACAAAATCACAGACAATGTCAAACTTTCTGGATTGTTTTCTTGAAAGAAATTGTCATATTTCCTAGCATGTTTGAGAAAAGGGATTTTAAAATCTAATTGCGTTTAAATACTTAAAATATTTAGGTGTCACTTAAGGTGACCCTTATTTTCTGCAGGTAAGTAAGTACCTTAGATGTGGGTTTTATGTACCTGTCCAGCAATAGTTTGCAGTAGTACAAGTGTAGCTCGCAGAAATGGTTTAGCTTTGAAAGATTTGTGCGTGTAATATCTATGAGCTCCTATTGTGATGCCTTCTCCGCCTGCATACCCAACGAGTAACCCTGAAATTATGCCAAAATATATGATTACCTTAATAGGCCTTACTGGTCTTAAAATGGGGGTTGATGATAAAATGTATCATTTGATAAAATTCATTAATATACAATGTCCCAGAACTCAACGTCAAGCCAAAATGTCACTCCGTTTGATTGGTCGATCTGAAACCATTTCTCGGTTATTAATATTCTGCTGGGTGCGGGTTCGGGTATTATCCCAGGCCATCTGTTCCAATAACTAGGAAACAGCGAAAATAAATTCCCGGTGACAAAATGTTGTGGATTTGTGTAGTGGTAGGTTCTCTTCACAACGTCCAATAAAATCCCTTCGATAATATGCGGTGCTGGGAGTAGGGGAGTTAATAATGTATCCCTTTTTTCAGTTTCTCGACTGTAACTCGTAAACGGTGCATCGTATCTTCAAAATGTCTAGGGAACTATTAAAGCTCATTAAATTTCCTATAACTTTTTCATCAACATAAAAACCATAACATGAATGGTTTCAAAGTTATGGCCATTTCAAAGTCGGTAGTTTTTTAACTTTTTGTATTACGACACTAAAAAGTGTTTGGACTTTTCTGTGAATCTTCGTTATCTTTAATGCAAACTATTTCAAAATTTGTGAGTAAACTAAAAAAATGAAATAATTAAATACGTATTTCCGCATTTTGCAAATTTACTCCTTAACAGGGTAAAAAAGAGGTTAAGAGTTTGTATGAAAAATCGTCATTTTTGATGTGATCTATTTCAAAATTTGGAAATAAGCGAATGACCCAAAATAATTAAACACGTGTTTCAGCATTTTGTAAATTTTAACCCTTAACAGGATAAAAAAGAGGTTAAGAATTTGTATGAAAAACCGTCATTTTATTTTTTTGGCTTATTCGCATATTTCCAAGTTTTGAAACAGATCACATCAAAAATGACGATTTTTCATACAAACTCTTAACCTCTTTTTTACCCTGTTAAGGGTTAAAATTTACAAAATGCGGAAACACGTATTTAATTATTTCATTTTTTTACTTTACTCACAAATTTTGAAAAAGTTTGCATTAAAGATAACGAAGATTCACAGAAACGTCCAAACACTTTTTAGTGCCGTAATACAAAAAGTGAAAAAACTACCGACTTTGAAATGGCCATAACTTTAAAACCATTCATGTTATGGTTTTTATGTTGATGACAAAGTCATAGGAATTTTAATGAGCTTTAATAGTTTTATAGACAGTTTTTAGATACGATGCACCGTTTACGAGTTACAGTCGAGAAACTGAAAAAAGGGACACATAATTAAACCCCCTACTCCCAGCACCGCATATTATCGAAGGGATTTTATTGGACGTTGTGAAGAGGACCTACCACTACACAAATCCACGACATTTCGTCACCGGGAATTTATTTTCGCTGATTTTGCTATCTTTCTTGGACTATATGGACTTACAGTCCGGCCATTCTCCATGAACCCGTACGCTGTTGTAAATTTGTCTTTATAATAAAATTTGACTTCGATTTATTTAACACTATCGGCACGTTTCAACCGCTGCAACGCATACTTGTAGGAATAGACGTTTTCCCGGCATGTATTATACACTCCTCATAAAAAAAACACTTCGGTTTTTCTTGTTTTTGGCCGAATTAAACACCATAAAGTATTGTTTGCGTTAAAAAAAATATATGACTGTGTAGCTGACAGTTTTGCCTTTTCAGTGAGTACAAAAAATTACAAAATTCAAAATTGGGACCCCACCTGTTTGTTCTCTAAATGAGATGGATGACACGTTTGCAGATTGCGCCGGTTATATATGGCGAAATCAGCTCAGAAACGTCCGCGAAAAGGTGATAAAGCAGTCGGAATTTTGGATACATAATAAATAAATACCATTTCTTGAAAATAATAACTTATTATTTTTATGACTATTTCAAGATATATCCCACAAAACTATAGCACCCAAAACACGATTTGATAAAGTTGCCTCGATAAAAAAAATCGCAAAGTTAGCTCGAATTTTCCGTTTTTTTGGCTGAAAACCTAAACAATTTCTTAAAAATCTCTACGTAAAACTTGAAATAAGTCTATGTATCACTTTTTAATCTTCTTTATTTAATAAAAAAACCATATCATAATCTGATGACAAGTTTATGAGGTAGTCGAATTTTCACTAAAATGACATTTGGTAGGTAGCCGCTTTTTTTGGAAAAAAAAAATAGTGATATGCTAAGATTAAATCAAATCACTCATCTAGTGATATGTTTATAGTATTCAAATATTCTATTATAATATATGTAGGTATAATAATTATAAGGGCATGTTCTACTCACAAAACTGAATAACATTAATTAGAAACTTTTCTTCAAAATATGAAAATAAAAAAAAAACATACTAAGTGACACACTTTCTCAACATTTTTGTATTGGCAGTCAACAAATTCAGAAGGTAATCAATAAATAAAGAGTGACCTGAGGACCTGAGTATGAGGTATGAATGAGTCAGCTCACCTGAACTTAGAATTCGAACTGAAGTACGTCACTAGCGATATGGAGTTGGTAGGTATCATTATTTTGGCAACATCTGTCATTTTAGTGAATACAATTAAAAATTCGACTTGACATGATAATGGTAATCATGATGAGACGTGCACTTAGTAATTTAAACGTTTCATGGAATATTTGTTTCAATTGAGAAGATATGTAATCATTAACTTACCCCAAGCTAATAATTTGAAACTAGCAACACCAGTAAGCAGCCGCACAGCACCCCATAGTGCAAGAAGATGTAGCAGCAGAAATGCAATTGCATTTTTCCATACCACTTGATGTTTATAGGAATAATCTGTCCCTATTTCCTTCACACTTATAACAAACTCATGTCTCAAAAGTTCACTTTTCTTTGTCGTACTACTACTCTCTTTTAGAGAATTCATTTTATCACGCTTTAAAAACCTGTCGTCCGCCATAATTTTTCTTTTCTTTATTTAGAACAAAATTTTTTAATATTTTAACATAAGTTGAAATAATCGACCTATCGTCGACGACTAGTCGACCAATGTCGATTAATATATTTTACATCCTGTATAATGTATACAGGGTGTTAGGGACGGTGTAACGAAAACTTTGCAGGCGTGCTCAGACCATGAAACTGAACAACTTTTACTATGGAGCCAATGGTGGGAAACGAAAAAAATTTTCCGGTCTCCCATACAAAGTCAGTCAGCTGATCGTGAATTTTGTATGGGAGGTAGGAAATTTTTTTTCGTTTCCCACCATTGGCTCCATAGTAAAAGTTGTTCAGTTTGATGGTCTGGTCACGCCTGCAAAGTTTTCGTTACACCGTCCCTAACACCCCGTATATAGGTAATAGGTACAGATAAAAATTCGTCGACTCAATCCATTCAAGACTGATGGATGACAAAGAGTTGAAGCATTAATTTACCTACTATTTCTAGAAACAATCTTGTGCAATTACCACATGTCTTTATAATCCAGTATGACTAGCACTTCATGATTCAAAAATATTAAAGTCGTTTATTTTTGGCTTCAGTTACTATTGGCCAAACCCAAATCTTGTGTCATTATAGTTATTTGCTAACATACTTTCGTTTGCAGTGGATAAAAGGTTGTCACACTGTGTAAGCTGTCACATAGACAATACTGGTAACATTTTCTAATTGCATACCAAATTAAAACACGTCGCGTGTTAGGTATAAAATTAGGTTTTCCTAAATTTTGCAAGTTTTCCTAAATATATTTTCTAATATTAATTTAAATAGGGACACATATCTAATTATTATTTAAGTAACGAGATACCATACTCTGATTCGAAAAAATTATGTTAGCGTTAAATATGACACAAAATGTAATGTGATTTACAGATACACATTACACAATTATAACTACTGCTGCAGGTTTTCTAAAACGCACTATCGTTTTGTTTTTTGCAAACTATAAAGGGTTGCTTTACACCAACCTTTTACAGTTTTATTATATGTACCTATAGAATAGATAACCTAGGTCAAATTCTGGCACCCGAGAGTGGTTGCGGTTAGGGGCTGTAAGTCGCTGAATTTGCAATTCAGGGTAGGCACACTAACAAAAAGTAGCTTGGTAGGTTATTTCTATGATAAAATATCAACTTTGTGATGTGAATGTCTCATGCCGGGAATAGAACCCGGAACCTTCTGCGTCGCAGGCAGTCGCACTACCATTGCATCACAGCAGCTGTCAAAGGGAAGATAAGCAATCGATAAAGGTACATATTAAACTACATTTTTTTATTATTTTGACTATCCGGTCGCGTATACCCAATGTACCGATGGCAGGCTCTCAGTAACGTCCGCTTCCGCGCTATTTTAGCGAAGGCTAACGCATGCATTGTTTTAACGTGGGCTCGGGGAATTCGAAATTTGGGTGCATCTATGCGTTAGCTCTGCAACAGGTGTTATAATATGTGGGCCTCGCCATAGATTGTGCTTGCGTCCTTCACTCAAATCTTAGCGATGTATTTTGATGTTTCTAATAATTGTGGCAGATAGTCTTGATCAACATTTATGATAGATAAAAGATGATAACTTTTATCAGCACTGGAGGGCCTGTCTGCCTACCTACCTGACATGGTACACCAGGAGCATGGCTTAACTATAATAACAGACAAGCTTGACACAAAAGCATCCCTTGACGAGGCGAAGTTCGCAGACACCAGCTAGTAGGAAATATACTTGACTCGATTAATGTTATCTCTAAATGGCTCCCGAACTAAAGGTTTTGATTTGTGCTCTCGCTAAGCCGAATTGGGCCAAAATTATACTTCCTGAACTACAATTCACATTAAGTCCTAATTCTGAACATATTATCATTTAATTTTCAATATTACCTACTTATACTCTGCCGCTTAGTATGTTATAAGTCTTGAAAGGATTGTGACGAATAACCAATAACCCTGTAGGTACCTATTTCTTGAGAGGGTCAAATATTGTGGTCACATTACAGGGTAGTAAATCCTAAATAATAAAAATTTGGGCACAACTATCGATTTCACATGATTTTGCACTTCAATACCTATCTGAAAATAACTATAAAGTTGCCTTTAATACAGCGAAACTCAATCCAAAAATTGGAAACGGGAGGATTTTGAATGTTCTTTACGTGTCACACCGCGCACTAGCTTTTTTCAAATGGTAATTTGACTAATTTCCTACTAATTTGTACCTATTATATATTAAAATATTCATCTGGAATTAATGTATTAATTAGTTGAATGACGTCAAAATGTATTATTCGTGTAAAAAGAGAAACGCAACAAGCGACTTCTAATAATAAATTATGTTTGTTTATCTATACCAGCCCGGCGACACTCCCATCGAATTACGCAGGACAACATTTTGCCCAAGTTACTACAAGCGCATTTTTATATACAGAGAGGCGTGTACCTACGCTTGTGTGTGTTCCAGGGCTATCATATCATTCATCATTTATTGGTCCTGGGACCGGTTAAAACTACACCTTACTATTTGGTGGGGATCGACGGCTCACCTGGATGTGAGTGGGTGGTTGTTCAAACAACGAGCCGAATTACGCCCTTGGGGCGAGACTGGGCTTACGAGTTATTCTGGGAAGACCAGATCGGACTACGTCTACCGGGTATATGCCAGTAGTTGCCAAAGAAGGACACAAATGAGTGTCCTTCTTTGACAACTACCCGGCGGCGGGGACGACAGTTGCTTAAAGAGCTTGTGGAATGTGATTTACTCGCAATAGCTGCAACAGCTGCTAAAGTGATGGGATCGTCATCATCTGAAAGGACGTGCCTGGGGCGGCGTCGTAAGTTCGAAGAATGGTAGTAGTTGGACGCTGCAACTATTAGGGGATTTTTATGATGGGGAGCGTTGTCTAAAAATCGACGGGACGCTTGTTTCATATACTTAGTCTTTGATGGTGGGGAGACCTAAGTCGATATGGAGGTTGGCGTTGCGCATGTACAGCTATCACAGCTATCATATCAGAATTTGAAAAGCTACTGAAAGGCGCGACAGTCTCTCGGCGCGACTACGAGGCAAATATAAGTGATTCGCTCTCGCACATTACGCAACTCAAAAAAGAAAAGCTTTTTTACAGAATATATTTAAAAAAAATAGTAGTTATGCAACTGGAAGGCATAAACCCAATGGAAAGCTGAATGAATTTGAGCAGCCGAGTGTGGTAGATACTATGTTGTTCGACACAAGCCTTCTAATGCATAATTAATTGCAGTTTAATACACTATTTAGGCCGTCTGGATTAAAAAGCTATGAAAAACAGGTCTGATTTAAATCCTACGAAAACTTTTACTGATTTAATGGCTTAATTTTGTTGTCTAATATTGTATCCTAGGGTTTACATCCCTGTAAGAGTTGTGCACATGTGGTGGTGAATAAAATAGTAGGTACTAAAATAGTGGTAAGTACTTTTATTTGGGATTTTCGGTTACATTTCGTAATATACTTACTAAATTTATTGAAAAGAGATCTACTTAAAAGTTGTTGGGCATTTAGGCCTACATAGAATGAGACCGTTCATATTTTTTGAACTATGAACTTTGAACTTTTTTGAACTTTGATTCATTGTGTTGTGTGTGGACGTGTTTTTGGGCATTCAAATCATAATTTATTTAATTTAATGTGACTAGGTCAACGTAAACTTTGTGTCAGCACTTGTGAACTATGTCGAAGACGACAAAGTAAAATTGTGCTAGTGGGTGATTAAATGAATCAGCTGTATTGTATAATGCTGTAAAAAGTCAATTCATACTTTATTATGGCAACTAGGGTTGATCCTCTATCACCCCCAGCTGGGAGAACCACAAAAATGCCGGATTTGGACATAGCCACGACTCCAGAAATCCATAGATGGCTCTCGAAAATTGAAGATGGCCTTTCCGATGTCTGCACTATTATACGTGAAGCCACAAGTAAGCTAAACTCCGAACAAAAGCAAAAAATCGCAGCCCTGTGTACTAATGTGTTGGGTGCATCTTCGCATATGGCTTTGAATTACCAGATGATTAAGCAGAAATACATATCGGCCAATGCAGAAATCGAAGTCATGTACAATGATAATGTACGTGATAACGTAATAGCAAATCAATTCGAGGATATTAAAAACTGTGTCAAAGCAGCAACCAGCGCAGCCACGCCAGCTCATGCATCTTATTCCGGTATAGTGAAAAAGGGAAAAGATTCTGTTGTTTGCCCTCCTAGCACGGCAACTATTGCAATCTACCCAGAAAATAAAGAACAACAAAGCGAGCAAACAAAGAAAATTGTACAAGATATTATCAAGCCGGACAAACTGAAACTGCACATCCGCGGCGTTTGGAACACCAAGAACGGTGGAGTCATTATTAGCTCCGAAGAAAAGAAAGATCTCGAGAAGCTCAAGAAATCAGAACAGCTAATAAAATCAGGCCTGAAAGTTGAGGAGACCGAAGATAATTCTTTTGGGTGTACCTTCTGACATCACTGAAACTGATCTATATGAATGCCTGTACGAGCAGAATATTGCAGAAAAAGAAACGAGCATTGATCGTGAGCTTTTTAAAAAGTCTGTGAGATTTAGTCATAAATCTGGAAGAAAAGAAGTCCCATACTGCAATTATATTCTAGAGGTCACAGCCGAGATTCGGAAAATTCTTATAGCACAAGATCGTGTTTTCATAAATTGGTCTTCCTGCCGGGTACGAGATTATACTCATTTAACGAGGTGCTTCCAGTGTCAGCAATATGGGCACTCAGCAAAACACTGATCCCACTTGCGGTCATTGTGGGTCATTGGGACACTCTATGAAGGATTGTACTGCAAAGACACAGCCAGCTAAATGTGCAACATCCATACGTTTTAAAAAGCCGAGCAATCATAAAACTGGTGAAGAAAAATGCTATACTTGCGCTCTACCGATTACGCCTAGAGAAAAGTTTTCTGGACAATTCTAATTATTGAAAAAAAAAATTACTATGAACATTGTAGCATAATTCATAACTTCTTATTTTAGTTGGTAGACATTTTTAATGTTAATTTGTAGAGTAAGCAAAAAATCCGATTTGGTATTTTATTTGATGTGTCGCGTACCAATGATATTATGTTGAGTTAGCTATCCATAATTTAAAACACTAAATTCACTTACGATGATTATTCTTTTTTATGAACTAGTAAGTAATCAATTAGCTAAGCCAATTTTGTATAGTTTATTTAAGTTTATTCATATTTAAATAAATAAATAAATAAAAAGATCTTTATTTATCAACAGACACAAATAGAAACAAACAATATAATAAGTATGTATACAAATAATAAAGTTGATAAAAAGGAGAACATCTCAGCATTTCTGCTGCTTTTCAGTGTTATCCACTTAATTTCGTCCGCTGGACCCAGCTCGTTGTATATAAGTAAATGTACAAAATAAAAGTAAAAATGTGCACTCTAAAACTAGAAACACGTACAATAATACAAAAATAAATATAAAAATGAAATAAAATTACAAATTAAGGAACATACAACTAACTACTCCCAGTTCGTCTCCTGCTTTTGGGCAGCAAGAAGCCACGGCTTAATATTCTTTTTAAAAGTATATAATGATTTCGCATTTTTAATGGGAGGTGGTAGATCATTCCAACATTTCGATGCCGCGAAACGAAAGCTGCCTCTAAAAGCATGGAGACGAGGGAGAGGAGAGACCTTAAGAATAGGGTACCGAACTAGTTTATTTGAGCTACCCAAAGATCTATCGCTCCAAATCAGCTTGTCTGATAGGTATTTCGGTGTTAAACCTATTCTTAATGAATATACTAAATTACTTAACTTAAGGTTACGTCTGTTTGACATATTCAAAATATTATTCAAATTTAAAATTGGTGTTATATGCGAGCGAGGAGGGACAGAAAAGCAATATCTAATAGTTGCATTCTGAACGCGCTGAATTTTATTTATAGTCTTTTTGTAGAGACATGGTCCATATACAATATCACAATAGTCCAATATAGACAAAACTAAAGATTCAGTCAATTGTCGTCTAACATCAAGACTTAGGAAAGGCCTAAGCTTATAAATAATAAGCTTATTTGTATAGTAGGTATAGTAGTTTTTGTTAAACAATGGTTATGTCGGCCATCCATTTACCTAAGATACAGGAATTCTCATTCTTAGTTTAGGAAATGGGCAACCCTCGTAACTATTTTATAAGTTTACCTATTTGTAATTAAGTTTATTAATAAAGAAATTATCTTATCTTATCTTATCTTAACTATTCGTTTTCATGCGGTTGCCCGCAGACGTTAGCTATAGATATGCCAGTGTTGTGGTAAATATATTTCTCAATCATCGACAAAGTTTTTTTAAATAAATCATAATAAAAGATCTACAGCTACAAAAGAACCTAAAGACGTATATTTTCAAATAACTCGATGAGTAGAATAATAAAACGTGAAAATAAAAGAAATAAAACGTGAAAATAACAAGTTTTTAATATTTCTGGCATGGCAGTTTTCTGGAATCTATTGTCTTTGATCTATCGAACGGCAACATCACTAGCGATTTATAGCCCACGTCTGTGGGCACCTTAACTGTTTTCCAAATCCATGACAAAATTGTTTTGACATTTTGTTTTTGGTGATAGATAGGTAATAACTAAGTTTATCCATTTATAAAAAGTATATTTTTACACAAACTAAAGCAAATCAGTTCTGCGTTTGTTGATATATTATGAATATTATGATTATAATAATAGTAAGTAGGAATTAGTGTGACGGCGCATGCCGTCTGCTTGCTGTTTTTGAAGAGAGTCCCCGGGACAAGATTGACAATAATCAGAAGCGTCACGTCTAGCTAGTCTACATATTTAAGTTCATCTGTGGTCACGTCTCCGGCCGGAGCGCTGTCATGGTTGCCGGATAGAAAACAACCAGCGCCCGGTGGAGAAGGCGAATCCCAATAGACCCACGAGATCTCATGTTATTTTATAGTATAGCCAATCGACCGAGAAGCACCAAATGCTTTGTTATATGGCCACGGGAGCTATTAGTTTATGAAGACTCCATTATATTTGCTTGTAAACTGAAAAGCCGTTTAATTGAAGAGGTATTCGCCAAACCCATGGATATATCCTCGCCCATCCTGATGACTGCATAGATGTTACTTCTTTCAGTATAATAAGTTTGACGTAGGCATAGTGAAATTAATGGTTTCAAGATCGTGGAAATTGTCAGTGGCTAATCGTCTTCAGGCTTCTAATCGTGATAAGATGCGGTTCTTGAGCATAGTACAAACGCACGCCCAAGGACTCTTCAGATCTTCCAGAGGAATTGACTTTAGGAGAGCCGAAGTATTAACTTTTTATTGATTTTAGTACTAATTTTTCATAATAGCTCTCAAAAAAGGCCTCTTTGTGTTTTGTAATAAAAAAAATGACACGATTGCTGCGGCATGGCGAAACTATGTACCTACTCGTACGTGCTACGAAAACATTTTTTTTTATATATTTTATTATGTTTGGGGAGCTTACAGCTACTTTTAAAAGGTACTTAAAAGCCAATTACAAAGGTACCACATAAGACATACCTACCCCACTACTATGCCCCAACACAGGTTTATGATTGAGGGGATTGAAAACTGAATAATAATCAAAACGTTTTTTAATATTTACCTTAACATAAAATCACATAAATAATAATAATACGTATCACTTAAATTTGCATATGACTAATTTCAAAATATATTAACCAGTAGCAGCCTTTCTTGAACTTTTAATTTCTGTGGTAGTTTTCAAGGTAAAGACATCATTTTCGTGGAACAGTGGGAGCCCCTCCTGTTTAAGGTGTGCGCTGGGGGGCGGGTAGGTGACATTGTAGGTGGGGTTGAGGGGGTGCAACGGGCCCAGCGCCTTCACGCATGCGCGCGCCTCATCCGTGCCGAGATCGTAGTGCGTGCCGTCACCTGCGCGCATAATCCGTTTCTTCACCTACAAAAAAATAATTTAATAAATAAAGGAGTTTTTATTTTATCACAGTTTTTATATAGTATGTCCTTATTATGTCCGCGCCTTGTTTAATTGCAATCAAAGAAAGAAAAAAATACAATCACGTACTAGTTCTGGAGACGCGGTCTTCAAGTCGTAAGCCAGCCCGATCTGCTCGAAGAATTTAATGAAGTCCGCAGACAGATTGAACCGGTCTGATAGTTCGGCCGCCTTGTAGTCCCAGGGGAATGCGTGGTGGTAGTTGTGCCACCCTTCTCCGAGACTAATCATAGAAACGAACCACGATTCCACTGGCTGGAGATTCCTAAAGATCAGAAATGTAGAAAAAAATTAAAATATAAATATAAATGACGCACGACCACATGAGCAAACTAAACAACTTTTCCCGGAAAATATGAGTCTTATAAGTATCACATACAGGGTTTGAAAAATCAACTGCAAACATTTTAGGGAGTGAATCAGTCCACGAAACTAAAAAACTTTCTCCAAGGAATAGCGGCCGAAATATGAAAAAAAAATTTGGACCTCAATACAAAATGTATCAGCCGATCGAGTCAATTTGTATGGGAGGTCCAAATTTTTTTTACATATTTCGAACTAAGTTTCTTTGGGAAAATTGTTCAGTTTCATGGGATGGTTCATCCCTTAAAATATTTACAGTTGATTTTTTAAATACATCTCAAATATTATTTTACCTAAACATCTAAACTACCAAATATTACACAAGCCTTAAATTGACAATGCCAGAAAGTCAAGAAAAAAATCGCCAAATGAATATGCAACGACTGAGGCATATACGGAATTAAAGTATCAATATCATGGATTAAAACTATTATTTGCCAGTTCATTAAAACTTTTGTCAGTTACTCACTTATCATAAGGTCTGGTGCCATAAAGATGGGCTGCACTGTTGACTAGCCAAGTTCCGTTCAGTTGAGTCACATAACGAAATGCATAGCATACAAGGAAAGAATTCAACCATGTCTCTCCAAAGAAATGTACTGGAACCCAGGTGGGTATTAAGATTGCCAGAACGAAGTATAAGTAGTAGTAATATCTGAAAAAAAAAATAAGTAAAGGTTTAATTCGCAGAAACTTGTGGATAAACAAATATTTTGTTATCAAAGGAGTCGAAAAAGGCGACATAAATAATTCAATCAATAAGTAACTACCTATATTGGCAGCCGACGCTGAAAATACTTGTCAATGAACACGATAAAATAACGTAAAATTCTGTATCTAGATTTTAAGTTGTCCAATTCTAGGTATGTTGTATTGTATGTAGATAATAATATGGGATATGACAACTTGCGCCGAATCATTGATGATGATGTCAAATTAAAAATCTAATTTACGCAAGTGAGTGCGGTATTTTTTTTAAATTTAGGATACTTGATACGCACTTCTTTTGAAACATAACCATCCAGTCAGCTTGGAGATCAGACATGTCTATTCGTCTTCCAAGTTCGATGACATACGGATGTTTCTTGGTCATGAGCCAGCCGATGTGGCAGAAGAAGAAGCCTCGCTTAGAATTGTGTGGATCAGCATCTGTGTCTGAATAACGATGGTGAAGTCTGTGGTCACGGCTCCAGATAAACATAGAATTCTGAAAACGGAGTATTTAAAGTGTAAAAAGTTGATAAATTACTTATAAAAGATAAGAATGGCGGCTCCTCCGCCGAATAAGCCAAGCTCTTAAGGTGGGCTTAAAAACCAAGCGACAGCGACAACGACGCGCGTCGTTGCCGCTGTCAAATGACTGGTTTGTATGGGTTTGTATGGGGAACCAGAAAAACCGAGCGACGGCGTCGTTGCGGCGCGCCACGACGCCTTCACGTTGACAGCGCGCTGAGAAGCTTAGAGTTTGTATGGGATGCGGTCGGGTTTTTCTACAAGACCGCAGCGACAACGACGCCGTCAAAATTTGACGGCGACAACGACGCGCGTCGTTGTCGCTTCGCTTGGTTTTTAAGCCTATCTTTACTTATTAGACAAAAAGATTATATTAGATGAAAATACAGTACAAAACCACAAGACAAAATATTAATAATATATGTTCATTTTATAGGTATGGATGTAGATATTTGGTATATTACCTGTCCAGCAATAGTTTGCATTAGTATGAGCGCTGCTCGCAGAAATGGCACAGCTTTGAAAGATTTGTGCGTGTAAAATCTATGAGCTCCTATTGTAACGCCTTCTGTGCTTACATACGCAACGAAAACCGCTGAAAATACACCAAAATATACCATTACCTAAGTAGGCGCTTACTGTGAATTGTGGTGCTGGAGTACTATTATATATTCTGTGGTGCTGGCTTAAAATAGCACTACTTGTTCTACTCGGGAGGTCGTAGATAACGAATATAAGGCATAAATTTGTCCAGGGAAAGGGTGGTTTTGGCTACATCTAAAATTGGGATTGACAATCCGCCTGACAGTAAATTACTGCCTGCGGTTATGAATGAAGCATCTGTCTAGCAATGGACTTGTAGCTTTTGATGGCACTTGATTTGCGTTGCGGCGGCTAAATGATATTTTGCTAATCCTTATGAAAAGTTAAGAAAATATTCAATGAAATTGGGTAATCCATAACTTACTCCATAGGAATGTTTTTGCAGACACGCCACCAGTTAACAGCACTCCAAATCCCCACAATGCAAGAAGATGTAGAATCAAAAATCCGATTGCGTTTTTCCATACCAGTTGATGTTTAAACGAATAATCAGTGCCTATCTCCTTCGCACTTATAACAGAGTCATGTCTGAAAAGTTCACTTTTCTCTGTCGCACCACTACTCTCTTTTAGAGAATTCATTTCATCACGCTTTAAAAAATCGGTGTGCGTCATTGTTTTTCTTTTTTTGACTAAGAACACTTTTTGGCGACAGTTTTAAAAATAATAAAGTGTCTATCTAATAGCAAATATATATTTGTAAATAAAGTAGGTATATACAGATGTATTGTTCGCCTCAATCCATTCAGGAGTGGTGATTATTGAAACAATGATTTACTATTTAAAGGAACGCTCTTGTGCAACAATTAGAAGATTGCTTCATACGAACATGTAATTAGAGCATAGTGACCGCGACCGATGTCAAGTTCGTCACAAGGTTCCCTGAATACACAGACTAGGTACTCGTAATCATCATCATCTGCCTGCCCTTATCGCAAATAATTTGGGATCGGCGCAATATGTTTTGCCTGAGAACAATATCATGCAGCAAACGGATTCGGCAATGTTTTCATGACCGGCCGCCTGCCTGACGTCAACCCTCTTTGGGAATGATATTGTAGGTGGTTGACCATTGTCAACAGATATTCAACTCTACGTCGCCATTTACGAAATACCCTGAATGGACTAGGGGTGGAAGTATTCTTAGCCGCTACCATACCGGTACAGACTAGGTACTTGTATTATACGATTTTATTCCGTCGAGCCACGTTCCCATCGAGAAACATTTCTATTGGGACACACTTTTAAATGGACTCATTAAGTCGCATTCGCATACATTTCTAAAACGTAAAGATCCCGTCAAGGAGCGAACAACTCATGAAACTGAACAACTTTCTCGTTACTTTCTATTAAAAGACAAAATTAAGAAGGTTGACAAGGTCTGACATGGTTGTGTAACAAGCGGCGTCTAAGTAGGTACCTAATCATAGATGACAACCGGGTCGGTCCGGGACCGCGGCTTAACGTGCCCTCAGAAGCACTGAATCATCTTGCTTTTCGGACAATCATGTGGTTCAATACCTGCAATATCCTAACCAGAGTAGGAACAAATTCACTTGAAAAACATTCAAGTGAAAAATATCACCTTTGTTAGTGACCCACCGGGAATCGAACCCGCTGCCTTCTACGTCGCAGGCAGTCGCACTACCACTGCGCTACATCGCATATCGTTTATCGTTAAATAATTAATAATTAACTAACATTAATAATCATAATTTTGAGATGTAGAGTTAGAAATAGTGTATCATTTTCACAGGGTAAGCCGTATCTACTATTACTATACCTACTACTACAGCTACAACTGCTGAACATGGGCCTCCCTCAATTATTCACCACGCTTAGCAGGCAGATTAGCGAGCGCAGTCAAATGTTGAAGATATTCAACGCTGACGAACGAAGAAAACGCTGCTGCCCATTACCTTGATACATCCCTTAGGATGAGAATCCACCAGAGCTGTGCGAGGTAGCTAAGCGGTGTGCGAGGAAAAAAACCACCAATAGAATCACTTCATTTTCCTAGCCTCGCTCAGCTCAGCTCTGGTGGAATCGGGTTTAGCGAAGCGAGGCCATTCTACATACAAAATAAGCGAGAAATGTGTGCGAAGGATGTGCTGCGACGAATGTGTAGCGAGGAATGCGTTACGAGAAATGTGCTGCGAGGAATATGTTGCGAGGTTTCCACTACATCGCATTCCCCCCGCTCACACATTTCACAGCTTCGCAACGCATCCTCGCTCCGCATATTAATGCGCATTTTGACAGCTCCGCTACGCATCCTCGTACGGCACATTTTACTCGCACAGCTCTGGTGGAAACCCCTACACATTTCCACAGCACAGCTACACATCCTCGTACGACACATTTTACTCGCACAGCTCTGGTGGATTCTCACCCTTAGTCGCTTTTACGACACCTACGGGTAGGAATGGGGTGATGCTATTCTAAGCCGGCACCACATGACAATACGCCATATCTACTGGTCTCCTTTAGACGTCATTTTTCATGAAAGTGTTCTTCTGGTTGGATCTTTACCTATTTTATTTACTGGTCTTGTTTTTCTTTTGTTTTATACAGGGTTAATTTTTAGTCAGTGCGCAAACTTTGCAGGACGTTTCTACTCGTGATTCTGAACATATTTTACTATGGGGCCACCTGAGAAATCTAAAAAAATATTTAGGGATTTCCATACATTATTGCCAAGTACAGGTAAGAATGTTTTGTATGGAAAACCCATTTTTTTTTTGTGAATTCGCAGGTTGTCTATAGGTAGTAAAAATTTATCAAACTTAATCACGAGTAGAAACACCCTGCAAAGTTTGCGCACCGACTTAAAAAATAATAATATGATATGAAGTTGTTGTATTATATGTTGTATACTACAAAAATGAAACGATTTTATTGTTACTCTTTCGTGGAAAACGCCAGCTCCACCTCAACCCCGCCACTGATTTTGATACAGTTTTTTGTAATGAATAGAGTGTAATTTTTTGAAAACTTTACTTATTTATCTACCACAGGCAGGATTTGAACCTGCTACTTGCGGCATATAAAGGACACGGCAAGTTTTCCATAAATTTTATTCCTAACACGGAAGTTTTTCGGCATAAGGGCTGCCTACTGCAAGTTTTCCATGAATTATATACCTAGCACGGAAGTGTTTTAAAATTTGGTGTTCAATGGATAGAGTGATTCAAAAGAAAGTTATGTATATAACACATGGCGGGAAAAACTGCTTACTGCTGACGGGCAGCTAGTTGACTATAAAGACTAATAATAAGTTTGCGTCGAATGGAGAACCTCTTCCTCTTAGGAAACGCGAGAGCCACGCTGCTACCTACATACTAATCCTACCGACATGCGCCAGACTTAACTTTTCCAATAAAATTGTAATCAAACTTCTTACGCATGATATGAATTTAATTTTCCATTCAAGATTTTAATTAAAATTTGTGCAGGAAATATAGTTTTGTTTTATTACCCCAAATAATCATTGCAGCGACGTCTATAACCATGATTTCTTTCTCTAAAAATTACGTAGTCCAAAGTACGCCTATAAAATGAAACGGATATGGTTCGTGATACTATATGTGGTAATTAAAACGGTAAGTACGCACAAGTAGGTACGACAAGTCAGACAGAAAATGTTATGCGATAGCCGAGTATACTAAATTAGTTTATATCGACAGGTGGAAGGCGAAAATTATAATCATTCATGCGGTAAATACCTACTTTTTTTATATATCTACTTATAAGCTAGCGGGCTTTGTTGGTTTTTATAAAACTACAACATTTAATATCGAAAAATTCGGCTATTCATTACTGAATGATACATTTACTCTAGCAAGACTGGTCTTAAAGGCGCATGGATGCAATTAAGTAGTAAAACCACTTCGATTTTTGTTTGTCATTTTTTTAAATTCTAATATTTCAGTCTATTAAGTGATTCATACATACATTTATCAAAGTAATGAAATGTTATCTACAAAGTTTCATTCCCTGTTTTACCTAGGTACATAATTATCCAAGATTGAACTACTTTTTTAACTATAAAATAAAGTCTTTTCCCAGCGGCAATAAGTGATTGTTGCAAAAAAAAGCTGGTGTTAATGTTGATGGTGTTCCAGTATGTGGGATAGCGGGGAAGAACCGTCGCATAGTGGGCGGGACCACGGTGCAGCCGCACGAGTACCCCTGGCTCGTGTCGCTCATGCTGGGAGCCAAGCTGCACTGCGGCGGCGCCATCATCACCGACATCCACATCCTCACAGCTGGACATTGCATCACTTTCGGGTCAGTATACCGCATACCTAGGTCACTCGAAACTACCTACGGTCTAGTCTCACGAGTTGGCTTGTTGCGCTCGTGCTAGTGGCCAAGCTGCACTGCGGCGGCGCCATCATCACCGACATCCACATCCTCACAGCTGGACATTGCATCACTTTCGGGTCAGTATACCGCATACCTAGGCGGTCTTTCGAAATATCCTACACAAAAACACACAAAAAACTTAGTTCACCTAAACCTAAGAGTTTCTTTATAAAGTTGACCAGTATACCAACGCAGCATGCGCACCAAAGGAAGAATTATCTCGAGCTCGAGAAGACATCATTGGAATTTATATTAAACAAGGTGAAGAATTTTGACATACAAGTTGTAGAGAAAAGCTATGTCGCATGGTCGTATGTTAAGGGAACAGAATTTCAAAACATTAAACATTTTGTTGCAAAAAAATATATCTTTTTTTGTGTTTTCAATATAAAACTAAATTCTTGTAAATGACACTGTTAACTTCTTTAATTTAAGCAGTGTTAAAGGCTGAAGGTATCTCTAACCGCCATTTCATAATTTTATTCTCGTCCAAGTAAACAGCTCAAACTCATCTGCTTTTTGCATGCAGTGTACACTACAAGGACTTGACGGTGAACGTGGGCATGCACGACCGGCTGGACACCACGTTCCAGGTGCTCCGCGTCACCAACGGCGTGAAGCACCCCTCCTTCACCTCCAACGCGGTCAGGGACATCAACGACATAGCGGTGCTCACTCTCAACCAGAAGCTGCAGTTCACTGAGAAAGTTCGACCAATCTGCTTGCCGGATGAATGTAAATATATTAACAACTTATTCACCAGTAGCATACTGCAGAAGATAGAACAAGATGGCGTCACATTGTCCACAAAAAAGTTATTCGACGAGGTCACGACCCTCAGCATTGAGGATATACGGCTCAAGGAGCACCAGTAGTGTAGTTTACGAGATCAACGACGGAGAAATGACGATCTCAAGGACAAACTTAAGTTTAAAGAAGGTCTGACCATCTTCTTGCCTACCGAAAGTAGTAAGCAGACTTCTCCTAAACCAAAATACTTTTGTAACAGCTACTCTTTTTTCCTTGTAGCGTCTTTGTAGACTCGGATGTATCTGTTCGCAGCAATGAATTTCAAGAACATACCCCTGACAGTGGCTGGGTGGGGCAAGACGAGGCAGGGTGCCATGACGTCATCACGGTACCTCTTGGAGACGAAAGTTACACTGGTGGACGGCGAGAAATGTCGAAAATCTGCCATATACCGGGACAATCTCGTTAGTGATACAATGATGTGTGCTTACAGTCTCGGTAAAGATGCTTGTCAAGTGAGTATACAAACATGATATCTAGTTTATTTTTGCTCAAACATTTTAATTCTATATCAATGAATCC
Source organism: Phthorimaea operculella (assembly GCA_024500475.1). Classification (NCBI taxonomy): domain Eukaryota; kingdom Metazoa; phylum Arthropoda; class Insecta; order Lepidoptera; family Gelechiidae; genus Phthorimaea; species Phthorimaea operculella. The sequence continues at coordinate 5,199,772 of JANFCV010000003.1, read as the reverse complement.
GTCTTGTCAGTAGGTACTTATTTGAAGCATACATAGGTATTTTTCACACTTATATACCTAAAGTTACCTAAACTACTTCTAAATTATAAGAAACTAGCAGCCCGCCCAGCGGTTTCACCTGCTGCTACTTACCTGTTTTCACGTAGAAATTGGATTTTTGCCCGTAGTAAAAAGTCCATTACTCCGATCCAGCAGAGGTAAATGTGCGAGCAGAAGCGGCCCGTCATGCTGAATAACTTTTACTTTGAAGCCATTACCGTATCTCTTATTGTTTATATGGGATGCTGGTGGTCTACATCAGGTACTCCAGACCCTCGTTACCATGTGCCAGCAGAAGCGGCCCGTCATGCTGAATAACTTTAACTTTGAGGCTTTAACCGTATCTCTTATAGTTTATATGGAATGCTGGTGGTCTACATCAGGTACTCCAGACCCTCGTGACCATTTGCCAGCAGAAGCGGCCCGTCATGCTGAATAACTTTTACTTTGAACCCATTATCGTATCTCTTATAGTTTATATGGGATGCTGGTGGTCTACATCGGGTACTCCAGATCTTCGATGACCATGTGCCAGCAGAAGCGGCCTGCCATGCTGAGTAACTTTTACTTAAAAACCATTACCGTATCTCTTATAGTTTAGATGGGATGCTGGTGATGTTCATCAGGTACTCCAGATCCTCGATGACCATGTGCCAGCAGAAGCGGCCCGTCATGATGCACAACTTTTTTTATGAAGCCATGGCCGTATCTCTTATAATTTAGATGGGATGCTGGTGGTCTACATCAGGTACTCCAGACCCTCGTGACCATTTGCCAGCAGAAGCGGCCCGTCATGCTGAATAACTTTTACTTTGAACCCATTATCGTATCTCTTATAGTTTATATGGGATGCTGGTGGTCTACATCGGGTACTCCAGATCTTCGATGACCATGTGCCAGCAGAAGCGGCCTGCCATGCTGAGTAACTTTTACTTAAAAACCATTACCGTATCTCTTATAGTTTAGATGGGATGCTGGTGAAGTTCATCAGGTACTCCAGATCCTCGATGACCATGTGCCAGCAGAAGCGGCCCGTCATGATGAACAACTTTTTCTATGAAGCCATGACCGTATCTTTTATAGTTTAGATGGGATGCTGGTGGTCTTCATCAGGTACTCGTACTCCAGATCCTCGAGGGCTGACAAAAAGTAGTCCATGTCCATCTTTACTATGCTAGTAATATCAGTGCCAAATTTCGCAAAGATCGGTGAAGCGGTTTGGCTTATTTGGGTAATATCCGCTGTATTTCCCGCTTTTCCTGCTGCTAACCGTTTTCCCGTGGAAATGAGGAATTTTCCCGTGGTAAAAAGTAGCCTATGTTACTCAGGAATGTTGTAGCTTTCTAATGGTGAAAGAAGTTTTGAAATCGGTCCAGTAGTTTCGGAGTTTATCGATTACATACATACAAAAAAACAAACAAACAAAAAAACAAACAAAGTTTTCCTCTTTATTATATTATAAATAAATAAATAAATAAATATATAAATATTAATTAATTAATAGTGTAGACTAGTAGCCCGCACAGCCCTTAGATTTTAAGATTTATCTACAATACGATGTTTTCTCGGCATGTTCCGGCTTAGTCTTGAATAACTCGATCTATCTATTGGTTTAGGAGAAGTAAGACACTCACTTGATCAGGATTAGAAGTAGTTGCAATGGCCGAAATCGGCTGAAAAGAATCATCATCATCATAATATTTACTCGTATCTACCTACATACCTATCGAAGCAAATAGGTACATTATCTAGTACTCCAGTAGGTACAGTATTTCATGAAAGTCAATTTAAGTATTTCATTTACAGGGTGATAGCGGCGGGCCTCTATTTGCCACGCACGCCAAAACGCATCATAAAAATTGGTATCAAGTAGGTAAGTTCGGTTTGAGAATTCTTTATAAATTCTTAACAAAGTTGATAATAAAGAACCTTCGTACTTCTGTATTAGGGCGAAATAAATAAATGTAGAGCATACATTTATAATCACAACACAAACCATGAAAAAAAAACATAAATCAAGTTACTTAACTTGCTATGCTTGCCAACATGATATTTTGTTTGATTGGCATAGGTAATATAATTTTATGTTTAACGATAACGACACTTTTTCCAGGTATCGTATCCTGGGGGATTGATTGTGCTATGCCTGATTACCCAGGTGAGCCCAAAGACCCTAATTTGTAGCTTCAGGCTCATGTCACTCTACATTAACGCGAGTTAATTAAAATCACGAGTACATTTCAAATTCGTATACAGTTAAACTGAAGGAAGAAATAATAATCATGCCTAACATAATATGAATTAACAGTTATCTACCTGGGCCTTTATGCGGGGTGTAAGGGACGGTGTAACGAAAACTTTGCAGGCGTGCTCAGACCATGAAACTGAACAATTTTTCTCATGTAACATAATGGTGGTATCGTAAACGAATATATTTTTTTGTCTTCCCATACCTACAAAGTCAGTCAGCTGATCGTGAATTTTGCGTGAGAGGTCGGAAATTTTTGTCGTTTACCAACATTGGCACAATTGTAAAAGTTGTTCAGTTTCATGGTCTGATCCATGCCTTACATAACTTGATATATCCTGAAAACAGCTACATCGATTTTATTAAATGTAATATTCTTGGGTAGGCCTACAGATTTTTGTAGAATATTTATGTCAAATCTCCATCAGCCGTCTACAGCTGAACGTAGGCTCGTTCAGGTTAATCCATAAGGCACAATATCCCAATTTCGACATTTTTTAAAATGTTTTCTGATACTTAATTCGTGAAATTATTTTCAGGTGTTTATACAATCGTCAATAAATATATACCGTGGATAAAGCAGCAAACATCTGACGGGATATACTGCGTAGCAAAGTAACATAACAAAGTCAACCCAATTGAAGATAATTTCCTGTTAAGACTTTTATATTAAAGTTCTAATAAAAACATATTGAACTGTGTAAAGTCAATTTCCCCGACCCTGTTTATATAGTTCTGACGCATAGTTTTCGATAAGAAAACGTTATAGGTTAGGTACCTAATTTTCCGGTCGGCCGCTATTTCGATAATATAGGTATGGGCTTCTGTGCGTAAAGAGCATTGTTTAAGTTAGAATTTCAGTTATATCTTTGGATGTCCGTGAAAAAAGTGTTAGAAAATTATGTTCCTTTTTGCAGTCAGTATGATAGGGGGACTATTCTTTATTCTTACCTCACTGCAGGTCCCTATTTAGGCGCGGAAGGCCTCACACTATTTTCTGATAGAAAGTCTCTTACATACGGTCAATGTTAGTCAGCCTTGGCCTTAACGTAAGAGACTTATGTACCAGAAAATAATATAACTTAAATGAATATTTTTGTTTAATCGGCAACTTATTTGTATAAAGACGTCTAAAAACAAAATGCCTCTCCCCATTATGATGGAGTAACTTATAGATTACAAGAACATTATCGCGTGGATAATTTGACGGCATTTTCTGCGGGGACCGTTGGCAAATAAGTAGTGAGTTAGATCGAATTGGGCAGTACGACGGACGACCGTCAACGGAGAAGTGGCGAGTCCGAGATCCTTCAAATGTTGGTACAAGTGCTGTCCTTGGCAATCGTGCTGCTTCAGGTGGGTTCCTTGCCTACTACCAGCTGTGCCAAGAGTTGTGCCCCGCGTTCATTGCAACATCAATAAATAGTGAAATGTTTTAGGTGGTGCCGTCGATCCTAGCTGCAGAGAAATGCCGTAAGTTCGTACGAATACAATCATTCTAATAGAAAATTATAAGCTAGGTTATGTACCTATATACCTAACAGCTGTTTACCTAGCTACTAAAATACACTAGGTATTGATATTACAAAGTATATACTGGTATGCTCCTGTTTAAGCCTTATCTTAAATTAATAGAACGTGTACCAAAATTTGCTTATCAACAATTTTCTGCGTTACAAATATTGCTCTAGTTTTTCAGAAACGATAGAGCAAGCTTGGCCTACTAAAATGGATGCTTTTCTACCTACTATAGTTAGCGACTCCGTGCAGTCAGGGTCATAAAACTTGGCGTAATAAATAAATACTACCTTTGCCTCACCTGGTTTTTACATTTTATTTTACCACGTTTTATGCAGAGATGCGCAAAAATTATTCGCCGAATAAATTAGGTAAGTTAATTGAACAAGGGATAAAATGCAAGATTTTGATATACTTTATTACAAGATACTTGTGTACTCTCAATTTCATTCAAAAGTTTGTTTATGGGTCATTGCCATTTGTCTATATTTTACTCGTGAAAAATTTATTCGTCAGGCAATTTATTCGGCGAATAATTTTTGCCCATCTCTGGTTTTATGACCCCGACTGCACAATGTCGCTGAATATACTCGTAGTAAAGCAAAATATTTTAAAACATCTAGATATAAAATGTTTTATTTAAGTACCTACCTACACGTCTGTGTTAAGGTTACGTAGACAAAGTTACTGTGATTCTTGAGTGACGATAAACGATTTATTGGGCGAACATTGGCATTATCAAACGGCCTAAACACTGTTAGTTTGTTATGAGTGTTATGATCTACAATATTTTTAGTTAGGTACATTGTCAGTAGCAAAGGATACATACTATAGCGTTTTACGCGTATTTTCGGTATTTTCTTCTGATTTCTATACATCTATTCATATTTTCATTGTTTTCCTTGTTGACATGATTATTTACTACTACTGACAGAATGTCAACGTCTCACCTTTGACGGCTATCTCATAGAACCGCGTAGTTCTCTATTAAAAGGTTATTATACTATAGCCCTTTACCTCTTTCCTATTTCTGACCTCCTGGTACTCGATTCTAAATTTATCTCGCGCTGGCACTCTTTCACTCCTCCTGGAAACGAGACCTCCGAGCCCTCTGAAGCTACAGGACTGCCCTCGTCGCCTGGACAAACCACTACATCATCAGGGCGACAAACCTCCACCATCAACACTGGCAACTAGCTGGAAGACTGGCCACTGACAAATCTCAAGGTTTTGAAATTCGAAATCAGAATGAAGACTGGAACATTCTCGAACACCTAGCAAGCATATAAAAGCCCCGTCAGCTGCCAACCTGACAGTTCTTGATCATCCACTGAAGACTCAAGCAAAAACTCAAGAGTACAAGAAAACCTAATACAGCAAGTCTGCAATTATGTCTGCCGAAGCGCATTACGTCGAAGACTCAAGTCCTCTGAACCAGTCCTCGGTCTGCGCCCTACGTTTCACGGAGGCCCAGCGAGTGCCAAGAAGACACCCTATGAGTGCCACGCGCTACCTTTCGAGGCCCTCTTCCGTCCTAGGAGGTCTCTTGATTATGTGTAGTTAATAAAAGCCCTCTCTTTTATTTACTATCTTTTCCTGCCACGGTCCCCGCTGCACGTGAGGGCACCAGGCTTGTTAGGGCGCCTACACACAGGACACTCTACCCACACCTACTCACTCACGCCCTCCGGGGCCACAGGCACTCGTGCTAGCGAGACCACTCTACCCTACCTAGCTACTAAGTTACACCTGCGGTTACCTCGGTTCCCTGAGTGCCGGTGCCTCTAGGAACCTGGGTAACACGACAATACTAACGGTAGCTTGACAATATTTTCTATTGATACCTGCTTTGTTGAGACCTTCAGGTGCACTCTACGTCGGCCTTTTTTTTTAGTTGAAAAAGTAAAAGAAATTAACGAGTCGAGTCGGACTTGCGCAAGATATATTTCATGATGATTCATATATACCAACACGGATTGAAAAAAATAACATTATGGAATAAATCGGATGTATTAATAAATCAGATGAACTTGGATAAAGAGTATCATAGTTGTCAACAGAAGAAAATAGATCCTCTGCTGTTATTAGCATAAATGTTACAAGTGTCAAATCAGGCTTATCGTAATGTCTTTACGTACATAATAAAATAAAGAGATAAGATAGCATAGGAAAAATATTAGGGCAACATACAGATATCAGAACAAAGCCTACCATACAATAAGGTACCTAAAATGGTTTAGGTAGAGCATTTTTATCACTGTAAAAAACACGAGCTACAAGCTACGCCGTAGTAACTTATGAGAAACCACGCTAAGTCGATCTCTAAAACAGGTGGGTTGAGTGTTGCTGATGATTCGTCCTATCAACTCCAACCGCCACAAAAGTAGGTACCTACACTGCTACAAATGGATCCCCCCTTAATGAGAGCTATTTCCATGCCAAGCTTACCACGCTTGGCAAACGGTTTGGCGAGCGCCGTGCAATATGTTGCGTAGGAAACGCAGTCCATCCCCTGGAAAAATATCCGTAGTCGCTTTTACGACACCTACATGTAGAATGGGATGCTATTCTAATCCAGCATCACACAGTTGGTTAGTATTATTATTATTATTTATTTATTTAACTGTTTATTGCACACAAGATAAAACACAGGACAATCACATTAAGAAAAACAACACAACAAGTACTACTTATTTCTAAAAAGAAATCTCTTCCAGCAGTTCTATGGTAGAGAGACAGCATAAAGTAAAGCTGATAGACCGTGCACAATTTATTGTATTAATTAGAATATTTATACAAATAAGTACATATAATATACTAAAATATATATTATAATACATATACCTACAACATACTAAAATATATACATTATAAACCTATACATATTAGTATTTGAGTACCCAATACCAACAAAAAATCTCACAAGCACAGAATTAAATTTATATTTCAACACGGGTTCCTCGTAGTTCTAGGATGTATACTTTGAGCAAATATACGGGAGGTACCTACCTATCTGTCACATATCATCCAAGTGATTTTCTAATATGAGTATTTCATCTTTGAATTTAACGACTTTTTCCTTATTGTAATTTAAACACAATAAGATTTTATGTACTTATTTGACACTACAAGTTATACTCAAAGAAATACTTGACAGTAATTATAAAACTGAAATTTTCTTTGTCCTAGGTATGTATTTGACATAATATTTTTCCCGTTTGTCATTTAGATACACGATTGAGTAGGTATGTTTTGTGTAATAAACTAATAAATAAAATAATCTATTTGACACCCTACAAGATATTATAAGTGTTCGTTGAAATACGGTAGGTAAGTAGTTTCAGATTGGAATTTTCTGTGTCCTATTCCTATCATAAGCATTTGATATAATATTATTGGTTTTGATAATTATAATGTTTCTGAATTCAGGTAGATTTTTTCTATTGAGATACCTAACTCGGGTGGCCCAAAAAGTGAAGACTAAAGACAAAATAATTTCTTTTACTGAGGGGTATACGAATAACCCCATATATGTAGGTACTATGTTCCGTAATTAGCATAGTTTCCGAGACCTTTAAAGATGTGTTGAAAAAATACGATTGGTAGACATTTTTTTCTTTTTACCCGACTGCCTCAGAAGAAGGGTTATGTTTTTCAAGAGTTTGTATGTATATGTGAATGTGTATGTAGGCATGTATGTATATGTGGGTGGATAAGATTTTTTTTTCACATGCTACAGCCCAACCAAACGGCTGGGCGGAAGGGAGATAATGGACATATGAGGTGTCGTTAGATTAGTCTCAGCAGCGCGACTGACAAAAAGGCTATATTAAAATATGCTACTACAAAACGGCGGATTTTAAATGCAATGTTAAGAGAACTTTGAAATTACCGCAGTCGTGTTTTTGTTATGAAATACATCTGCTTGTTTTAACTCCAGTGATAACGTTTTAACGTGGTTTTTCAGGTTCTTAATCATAAAATAGTAATAATAAATTTTGTAGCATAATATTCATGTTACAAAAGTATTTGTATTCGCGCACAAAAAGAAATAATTCTTTGGACTAGTTTAGACGTCACCCAGTCAATCTTTGCATTAGGAAAATGTACCTACTGGTTGTGGGTGGGTAAGGTTCATAGCGCCCCGACTTTCTACCACGGCTAATAACTACTTATGCATGACTAAAACGTTTGGCATTTTCCCACTCTTATTTTGTATGCGAGATAAAATTCCCGTAATTTACCGCCAAATACTTACTTAAAATCGACATCAAGTTTGAGGTGTGAAAATCTAGGGATAAACTAATATAGGTATCAGCCCGCATTTGTCTGCCATCTCATCTGTTGCTACCTGGTACTTGGAACATGCTTACCTTAGTTGTGCCTATGTTCGGAGTAAATTAGTGAAGTTTTAGATTGGTGAGTATTGAGAGAACAATTTTCAGGCTGCTTAATAAGTTCTAAAGCTTATGATGATAATATAAACTTTTTTGTCGACTATAACTTAATTTTGCCAAGTAAACGTTGTCTTAATCTTGTTATGTTACCTTGGCTACAGTTTGTGTGATATAGTGTCGATGCGGATAATGGGCGGGCGGAGGGCGGAGCCCTACGATTACCTCTGGACGGTGGCAATTCTGAGGAACGGCTGTATACACTGCGGCGGCGTCATTGTCACCAACAATCATTTGCTCAGTGCTGGACATTGCTTCAAATAATATCTATTCACATGCAGGATGTCAAAAAATCACCTGCAACATTTTAAGGAGAAAACTGGTTCATGCAACTGAACAGTTTTTTCCAAAGGAATACAGAATGAAAAAAATGATTTCCCATACAAAAACTCCCGACCGAGTCAATTTACATGAAAGATCCAACATTTTTATATTCCGTCCTATGTTCCTTGGGGAAGGTTGTCAAGTTTATTGGGCTGTGTCACCACTTAAAATATTTGCAGTACTTTTGTTTCCACTTTATATGAGCAGTGCCTGGGGCCTCTTGCCCGGGGACGGTGGCGATCATGAACCTCAAGTACGGTCGCCTGCACTGCGGAGGCTCCCTGGTTACCGACAAGCACGTGCTCACCGCTGGAGTATGCTTCGTATGGTAATTATTTACTTTTGTATGTTTGTATCATACGCTATCATATACTCCGTGTGGCTAAGAATACTGTCTCCCCTAGTCCACTCAGGGTGCTTTCGTAAAAGGCGACGTAAAGTTTTTGACCTCAGCTGAATATCTGTCGACTATGTTCAACTGCATGGTGGCGGTGATACCACCTATATTATAGCATCCCCAAAGAGGTTTGAAGTCAGGCAGGCGGCTGGTCATAAAACATTGTTAAATCCTTTTGCTACATGATTTTGTCCGCTAACAAAACATGTTGTGCCGACCTCAACCGATTTGGGAAAATAGGAGGCAGAAGATGATATTTGTAACATACGCTCGACGCTCATGTATTTACCATACAAAATTAGCACCCAATGAAACAAACACTTTTTAGATCCTCTAGGTTTGATTTGATCACACCTGCAAAGTTTTCAGTTCACGGTTCCTTTCATTATCTACACGTCTTTATTGAATCGAGCATCCCAATTTTCATGGGACTTGCCGCCTACGTTCACAAAATCTTAATCCTTCAAGGTGCCTAGCCTAGAGCCCAAGATTTACTGGACCTGCGAGATATTTTTTGTAGAGTTGGGTTTTTCAGAGATACAACATCGGAGGTTTTTAGTCAGTATGATAGAGGAGTTTCTCTAGATTCTGAAACTAATTTTATTCAATACCTCATTACAGGACCCTTTTGCGCGGTAGCTCACAAATACTTATGATGAAAGTCTACATAATTTCAGGTACAATTTCACGATGATGGAGGTATTACTAGGCTTGGACAGTTTCGATGATCTGACCAAAATAGTAACTAAAAGGACGTTCGTCGACGTCACGATACACGATAAGTACCACTTTGGAGCAGTGAGGGACAAAAATGACTTAGCGATTGGTATCCTCAACAAACCTGTGGTGTTTTCAGCAACTATCGTTCCGGTGTGTTTGCCAGAAAAAGGTAAGTGTACTTGTTACAAGTTTAATGAGCTAAAAAAGCAAGTAACAAGAGGTATAAAAGACCAGACTAGTGCGAGTCGAACTCGGCCACAGTGACATGCGCAATATGCACACTTGAACTTGAACTAAGTATATCTGAATTTCCGCCTTGTTACAACCCCCTTAATTATTGTGATTGTTAAAGATTTCTTCATAATCTTGTATTTCAAAACGAAGTTACATGCCGAAATATCTTGTCCAAAAACTTTCATATCATTACTTATTTTATCTTTTAATCTTTTCTTTTTAATTTTCCACTGTGATTTATTATATTTTTCACGTTCTTTGGCTCTTTACTAAACTAATATTACTTTCGTTAATTCTTGAAATGGACGTGTAGACACACTGAGGGGAAAAAATTGCTTGAGTTTAAAAATGCTCAATAAATCAATCTCTACGTTCACAGATCGAAAGCTAAAAGATCAAGGTACGATTGTGGGCTGGGGCCGTATGGGCATGTTGACCTCGCATGCTAGAACACTCATGAAGGCGTCAGTCACGATCATGTCTGAAGAAGACTGCCTCAATTCCAAACCGAAAAAATATATCGATGATGAGACGATGTTCTGCGCCTTCTCGGAAAAAGGTGGATGTCAGGTGTGAAGGATCAGTATGAATGTGTTTAACTAATATAAGTTGTAGATTAGTCATCCTAATGGTGGCCACACATGATTGCGAATTCGCATCGCATATCCCTCTCAAAATTTATAGTACGAGATTTTTGACTGTGATGAGATGCAACGGGAGTTCTAACTCTGTCAGATTGGGAACAATTTTAACGGACAGAAATCGTTATGCAGTCGGGGTCTTAAATCATGGTGTAATAAATACCTACATACCTACTACCCTGGCCTTTAAAACGAATCTGTTAGCACTGATGCTATGCTACTAAATGTTTTTTTTTTTTTATGAGACGTGAGGCTAGGGCAGTATTTATTTTACTACACCAAATTTTATGACCTCAACTGCACGGAGTCGCAGATTATAGTAGAATAATTAGATAGGAAAAGAACTCTTTGAGAATCACACAATAAGAATAGGTTTATAAAAGTGATCAGAAATTAGTGAAGATTAGCTCGTGATATTATGTATGTTAAAGTGCCATATTTTGACACATTAAAAGCTGATTCTCAATTATAATTATTTTACAAACGTTTTCTAGGTACTTAAATATCTGTCACTTGCATTGATATACGGAATCTTTTTACGAACATTTCGATCTTATTTTTTCAGGGCGACGTTGGTGGGCCTTTACTTGATATTGCGAAAGACAAAAAGCTACCTGTACTAATAGGTGAATATTACTTAGTCAAGACTTAGATAAAGGGCTATATGATTTATTAAACAAGTTGAATCAAAGAAACAAGTTAAATCGATAAAATAGGTGAAACAAGGCGTCATGTAGTTTAGGCGACTATCTACTTGTCAATTATTTGGTAGAGAGTTTAGTAACAGTGAATGTATGGCTTAGCTTATTATTAATAAGGTGTAAAAAAATCAACTGCAAATATTGTAAGGGGTAAACCAGCCCATGAAACTGAACAACTTTCCCCAAGGAACATAGGGCGAAATACGAAAAAAAAATTTGGACCTCCCCTACAAATTGACTCGGCCGGCTGGTACATTTTGTATGGGAGGGCCAAATTTTTTTTTCATATTTCGACCTATGTTTCTTGGGGAAAGTTGTTCAGTTTCATGGGCTGATTCACCCCTTACAATATTTGCAGTTGATTTTTTTACATCCTGTATTATAGGTAACCGAAAGTGACAACCCTTGCGATTCAAGAGATCACAAACGGTCTCAAACGGATCACACATGTGTTTGGCGAACGCAGCTGACTAGCAGGTAGGTCCAGAAAATTTGAAGAGACAATTAATTTGTTTTGAATTTCTGGACCTCTCGAAACTGATCTTTTTTTTGTGGACATTCTTAACCCTTCAGAGGGCCCCAATTTTGATTCAGGGCCCCGACTGCTCCTGACTAGGCACGCTACGCCACTGCTTAGTATCTCTTGTTCGCAGGAATTATTTCGTGGGGTAACGGATGCGCGAGTACTAGGCTTCCTGGTAAGAGGTTATCATTATCATACCTACCTACATGTTGGTTGACCTACCAAAATAATTGAACTACTAAAATTGGTTGACCTACTCAAAATTAGGAACATGATAATAAACATGTTATCAGATAAAACTTTTAAAAGTTTAACATTGATTCATCTAATATAGACCACAACCATGATTCTGAAAAAAATTATGTGCCTCTTGATAACTGAGACATATCATACCAATAACTACAACAAAAAATATAATTAATTATTATTGTATTTGCAGGTGTTTTTACTAAAGTTTCCGTCTACGTTGATTGGATTGGAAACCATACAGAAGGGGGCAAAAAATGTTCAACTAAATAGCATAAAGTTTACCTACTACTTAGTACTTAGATATGGATGTAAAATTTAATAAAATGATTGAATAGCTTACTTTTCAAGACTTTTTTTCAGTGCTTATGATATTTAAAATATGATTTTGTTTACCTTGATATTACAAAGCAGTTTCAAGTTTCTTAAAGTTCTAAGGGTTTCACGCTCCATATCGAGGTAAACAAATTACTAATCGCTATATTTTCTAGGATTAACCTATAAAATATAAAACAATAATTAAGTGATTAAGAAAAAAACATAAGTTTAATTGGAGTGGATAAGTTATATAGCCATAAATAAAAAATAGTTCATATTTATTTTATAAAGTAATGGGTAGGTAATTGATTTTAATTCCTACAACATTTATGTTCCTAAGATCTATCTACCCAGTTTCACCAGGATGATCATGATCAAGATCCCGTTTATGTAAGCTTGTAATAAAATCAATTCGTCAGTAAGAATTCGACTAAAAAATAACGACTAGGCATGAAAGTATTCTTCCAATAACATAAATACCTGAGCTTATTTTTAGGTATTAGAAGCAGTCGTTGAAAAGTATCTTCCACAGAGAGTCATCGATAAACAACATTCGATGAATAGGGTTTCAAAATGGTGTAGTGAACCCTAGTTTAGACGTGGTAGAACGTACTGCCATAGCTCGTAGCTCGTAACTAGTTTTGTCTACGGTTGGGTGAGTGAAAAATGCTCTAACTTACCTGTAGGTACCTGTATGGTATGGTTTATGGGATTTATGCATTTTATTATCCAATTTATTCAATTTCTACTAACGAAGAATTTTAACTCTTGTACTCCAATATAAGTAGATTCCACGTTACATAAATTTAACAGAAAATGACAGCGCTATTTTTTTCAGTAGCGTGAATTCGAATCTATTGACTAACTATGTAAAATAAATACGTAAATAAGCGTATATTTAAGGGGTGAACCAGCCCATGGAACTGAACAACTTTTCCCAAAGAACATAGGTTGAAATATAAGAAGAAAAATTGCGCATCCCATATTAATTGACTAGCTCGTCTGGTAGTTTTGTTATGGTTGGTCAGAATTTACCTACTTTTACATAATTAGTTTTATGGACTGGTTCAACCCTTAAATATTTGCAGTTATTTTCTGTACATCCTGTAATAAAACTGTCTTATAATTTGCTGTGTTACGGTTTCTTAGTTTGTGGGCGGCCCGCGGACACAGTGTCGATGCGGATAGTGGGCGGGCGGAGGGCGGAGCCCCACGCGTACCCCTGGACGGTGGCGATCCTGAAGAGCGACCGCATGCACTGCGGCGGCGCAATTGTCACCAACAAGCATGTGCTCAGTGCTGGACATTGCTTCAAATGGTAATATACCAGTTCACTTTAACAAAAAAAAATATATACTCTCCGCACTGATAGTTGATAAAAAAAAGTATAGGTATTGTTTGATTCCGAAGCTGATCTTAGCGCAGTGGAAGCAAATTAAAGTTATCTTAAAATCTAAAACTAAATGGTCGATCAGCCTCGGAACAACATTTGACTACGATTCGTAGTGCTCTTTACTATAGCTAAATAAAATAAATTTAATGAGAGAATTTTGTTCCGGAAAGTTTCCGGCCGAGAAATTCTTGTTTCCAAAATCTACTTAAACAGGGCCCAGCAACGAATTGCTTACCGAGCGAACGATGACGCCGTTTCTTTGTGAGTTTAAGTATGACAGGAATCAGGTATTCAGGATATTGTGAGGAGCACAGGAATAGGGAATAACCTAAACTCACGGCACTGGAACATCCGCTCGTTCTCGAACTCCTTTCCTCCAATCTGCACTATAGTTCACAGTTCGACATCACATAATGTTTTTAACACAAAATAACTAAAGATTTCTCTCCGAATGAGAAATCGGCCCGTTGGCCTCAATCATTTATAATTAAAATACGTAGCTATCGGCAGCCACGACGCGAGCCAACGAAAAGTGAGGTTATATTTTGCCAGCGGTCGCGTGACTCTCAATCAAAGCGCCGGAACCAAATCACTTGGTTCACTTCCCCACCGAACAGGGAAAACCACACGAGAAAACCGAAAGCACACCAAATTTCACCACTTATAATCAAATTCGCATCCACGATGCGGGCGACGGCAGAGGACGTGACAATGACAGAGCAGTGTTACCAGCACCGCGCGCCCATTTTATACGAAAACTAAACATTCACCCGCCCCGGACCGACCCATCGGTCCGCTCTATGCATGGCAGGCGTGATAATGTAGCTACTGCTCGCTTAAGGACTGAATCCCCCACCTGAACTTCTGCAACTCGAGGAGTGCCATCACTACCCGGAAACAGGTTGAGAATGCGCCCCCGGCGCCAACGCAGTGGCGGTAGGTTGGCATCCTTAACCAGAACGAGATCCCCAATGCAGGGGGGTTCAGTCCTGTCCGTCCACTTAAGGCGTTGCTGCAGAATGTGCAAGTACTCAAGCGACCAACGCTTCCAAAAGTTTTGAGTCATTTGCTGCAACAACTGATAACGCGACAAACGATTGCTATTCACCTCCGTATAGGGATATTCCGGCAAGGCGTTAAGTGGGCGGCCAATTAAGAAATGCCCTGGCGTCAGGGCCTCTAAATCATTTGGGTCTGAGCTGAGCGGACACAAAGGACGCGAATTGAGTACAGCCTCAATTTTACAAAACACGGTCGCCAGCTCCTCGAAAGTCAAAATTGTTAACCCTACAACGCGCAACAAATGCGTCTTAGCGGACTTTACAACCGCTTCAAAAATACCACCCCAGTGAGGGCACGCTGGTGGATCGAACACCCAGGTAATGCCCTGACGGGAGAGGCCCGTGCTGATGGCTTCTTCGTTCTCCCTTAAGAACGTTACAATTTCCTTCATACACCGATCAGCACCCTTAAAGTTGGTACCACAATCCGACCTGATCAGCGCTGGTCGCCCTCGTCGCGACGTAAATCTCTCCAGCGCTGCCAAAAAGGCCTCCGTAGATAGGTCGGCCACGAGCTCCAAGTGGACGGCCTTGGTGGCTAGGCACACGAACACGCACAAGTACGCCTTGATAGACTTTGCGTTCCGTAGGCGTGATGCCTTTACCATGAAAGGGCCTGCAAAATCCGTTCCCACACCTGCAAACGTCCAGGCCTCCGTCACCCGGTCCGGTGGGAGATCTCCCATCTGTGGCATTGTGGCTGCCTTCAAGCGGTAACAAGGCAAGCACCTAAACACAACGCTACGTACCGTTCGTCGTCCCGATAAGATCCAGAACTCGCGCTGTAGGATGGCCAATAGCGCATTACAGCCCGCGTGCGAGTTTTTCTCATGACGATCCCTGACTAAGAGCTCAACTAAGGGTCCCTTTTTGGAAGTAACAGTGGATGCCGAGCCGAAAAGGGCAGGCTAGCGTTCGAAGTCTGCCTCCAACCCTGAGCATACCTTGCTCATCCAGGAATGGGTTGAGGCGCACAATTCCTCCCTTCAGCTTTCCACGTCCATCCCTGAGCAGCCTGACCTCCTCTTCAAAATGTTCCGCCTGGACGACTCTAACTAATGAGCGTAGAGCCGCATTCCGTTCCGCAGGCGAGAGGACAGGTGTAAAGTTCCGTTCTGCTTGAGGCTTCCTGCAGTTGTTCACGAACCGTTTGATCCAACCTGTCACCCCAAGAAGTTTGTCGAGGAGCTATACCGTTCCAGCAAGAAAGCTGGGTTAGGCTTCGGTACGAGTTGCCCCACGTTCACTCGCAAACCTCGATCAGGTGGCCCAAGCGGCGCCCTGCACTCGTTGAATGGCCATTCCTGCGGCGACTCAGTTAGCCATTGAGGTCCCCACCACAGTGGGTGACTCACCAAATCAGGTGCCCTGCACCCGCGCGAAGCGCAGTCCGCTGGGTTCCATTCTCCCGGTACGTGCCTCCACACTAACGGAGTTTCCGACCCCGTAATCTGTGACACCCGATTTGCCACGAAAACCTCAAGTGTATGTACCGACGTCTGCAACCAGCACAGAACTATCCGACTGTCAGTCCACGCGTACACCGTTTCATCCAAGTTGATGGTACCACGCAGATTGCAGGTTACATGATTTAGCAAGCGCGCTAGAAGAGCTGCCCTGCCAATTCCAATTTGGGGATGGTCCATCTAGTTCTGACTGGTGCCACCTTACTTTTGGCCATAACCAGACGCACGTGCACAGTTCCCGTTGAACTTGCTGTCCGAAGGTATACAGCTGCCGCGTACCCTCGCTCCGAGGCGTCACAAAACCCATGTAGGGTAGCCTTACATCCCACCGATGGGACTAACTTGCGGGGTATCGCGATGTGCACAATCCCTGGTAAGGTGGTCACAAACTTGAGCCAATCCTTCAACAACTCTCCGGAGAGTTGGTCGTCCCATCCTAAGTTGGCTAGCCACAACCCTTGTAAAAAGCACTTCGCCATGAACGGACCCGGGGCGCTCCATCCGCTAGGATCGAACGTACTAGCGATTGTCGACAGTACCGACCGCTTAGTCCAAGTTTTCTCCAAACCGTCGGGCTCGATCTTGTACGTGAATACGTCATGCGTTGGCCTATATTGCACCCCGAGGATGCCCAACGTGTTTGGATTGTCCGGGTTCTCAAAGAGGTGCGGGTCCTGATGGAACTCGCCTGGCAAACCGGCCAGGAGCTCTGGGCAACTGGACAACCATTTCCGCAACTCGTAACCTCCTGAACCCATGATCGCGATCAACTCGTCTCGTAGAATTAGCGCCTGCTCCACGCTATCAGCACCCGTGCAGATATCGTCCACGTAGACGTCGCGATCCAGTACTGCTGCGGCTCGAGGATATCTTACCCTTTCCTGTGCGGCCAACTCTCGCAGCGTACGTACTGCCAAATACGGACTTGGCTTAAGTCCATACGTCACCGTGTTAAGCTCGTATGTGACCATCGGCTCATCTGGGCTCTCACGCCACAAAATCAGCTGATACCGACGGTCATCCGGATGTATCATGGTTTGGCGAAACATCATTTTGACGTCTGCGACGAACGCTACCTGGTGTAACCGAAAGTCTGTGAGAATGTCCACAATGTCCCGGTTCAATTTAGGACCCGCGTGCAAACATTGGTTCACAGACACACCATTCGAGGTAGGAGCAGAACCGTCAAACACCACCCGTATTTTCGCCTCAGGTGACTTCAAGACAGCCAGGTGTGGAATGTAATAATGCTCGACACACCTCCAATCCAGGCTGGACACCGACATGTGGCCCAATTGAATATATTCCCGCATGAATTCTATATACTTCTGCCGAAGTGCTGGGTCTCGCCTCATCTTCCGCTCCATTCCGAGTAGTCTCCGTTCCGCGAGCTGTCGCGAACTACCTAAAGCGGGGCGGTTTGGGAGAAAAGGTAGCCTGGTCACGAATCTGCCTGACGGGCATCTCGCAGTGTTGTATTGATAGAACAACTCGCACTCGTCATCCTCTGGCTTCCGTCTGTCCGCCGTGGGCGGCTCTTCAGACTCCCAAAACCTCTGCAGCACCTCTGACAGCACACTACCATAGAGGACCGGATCCCCTTCTGGTAGGTCCTGAGGTCTCCAAACTGGGCCGAAAACAACATACCCCCCTGTGGTATCTACGGCCACCAAACCAGTTTCCTGGAGTACCTTCTTCCTACCGCACCATAATCTCCCGAGGACGTCTGACCCGAGAAGTACGTCCACCGTACCAGGAGTATCAAAATCAGGATCAGCTAACTCCAACCCTGTGGTTAACCCTCGTACCGTTGGTGGTAACCTAACCTTAGGAGTTTCCCAACCACTTCATCCAGCACCACGGCTGAGACTTGATAGCTGACCCTGTACATGTGCTACCTAATGCGAACTCAAAGTTCGTCTGACCCCGAATGTCAGGCACATTTAGGCCCCGATGCCTACAGCTTCATCCTCACTTGGCCGTACATTTAGGCCTAGCCTACTCACCAGCTTACTCGATACAATACATCCCTGAGCCCCCGTATCCAGTAGGGCTCTTACTTGAATGGTCCGGCCACCGTATCCCCATACCCAAATCTTAGCCGTTGGCAAAAGTACCGTGATTGGACGGGGAGCCGAAGCTGATGAGTAGGCGGCGATTACCTAGCGGGAATCTAAACGCGGTGAGGCCGCGTCCCGCGGGGTATCCTCACTACCCAAACCTGTGTATGGGTCCCACTCCTGCTGGTAGGGAGGTCTGCCCATAAAGGCCATGGCTGGAGTTCTATAGTACCCCGACGGCAAACGTCCGTACCGAGGTTGCGCCTGTAGCCGCGGGTACTCAGGCATAGGCGGGGGCATGCGTGGGTCTTGAGACCCAACCAGGTGGCTCAAGCCCGCAGAATACTGCATGTACCCTGGTGGCTGCCTAGTGCTCCCCTGACACCCGCCCGTTGAATCCCGTACCTGGGATGGGTGTCCTGGCCACGTTCCTGTGCCGCTCTTCCCCAATCCGGCACCTGCTGCCGTGGTGGGGATCGTCCCCACGTCCTTGGGTAAGTGGGCTCCGTCTGTTGACGTCCCCTGCCTGTCCCTGTGACCGATGCGGAGGTGGGCTCCTCCTTGGAGGGTGGGGAGCGTTCCCTCCCTTGGTGGGCAGGCTCCCTTCGCTGATCCGATCCAGCGCTGCCCCGGCGCCTCCGGAGCGATTCATGCAGAGCAGCGGATGGTGTGCACCCTGGCAGTACCTACAGTTGGTGCTTGAAGGGCACTCGCACCTGATGCGGCCCCAGGCACCGAAAACACCAACGCCTCTGCTGTGCCACACCCCGTCTCCTCTGAACCCGCTGCGCAGCAAACTCCTGACACGCTGCCACCCCGTGGCCTGTCTCCCTGCAGTAGGCACACCCTGATTCCAATGCGGTGTTGTACCGCCTGGGTTGCCCACTGTTGCCTCCTCGCGCCGGTGCACCCGGCCGTTCCGGGTGTCGAGGGGCAGAGGTCTCCTTGCGAGGGCTTCACCAGCCTGGACGTCCACTCGCCTGCTTTCGGCCTCGAGGAACGACTTCAGATCCTCGTAGGTCGGGAGGTGGTCCGAGGACTTGCCCCATGTAGCTGCTCGAATCGAGCGACCATTTCGCTCGGCAGGCGGCGAAGCACTGTGTGGACCAAGATATAACCGTAGCCCGCCACTGGCAAACCCTGTCGCTCTAGTGCGCTGACCGCGACACTGACTGGGTGGAAGATTTTCTCGCGGAGGTCCGTACCTCGCGTTATGGTTGGTATTGACAGCCACTGGTCTAACAGCCTGTCTACAATCAGGCGCTTGTTTCGATACCGGTCGGTAAGGATCTTCCACGCCACCTCATAATTGCTATCCGAGACAGCCAAATGCGTCAGCAATTCATGAGGCTCTCCATGTAGCCTGGACATCAGCTGAGCCATCTTGTACGCCGGCGTTATGTCCGTCCGTGTGTGGACCACACTGCTATACAGGTCCTCAAACGCCGGCCAGTCGGCGTAATCGCCTGCAAAGACTGGAACCGTAACAGGCGGAAGAGGCACCTGTAATCCTTGTCCCACTTTACCACGGAATGGCTTTTCCTTTCCGTCACGTCGCCTAGATATGTCCGCAGCTGCCTGCGCAATGTCCTGTGCCAGCTCCAAGCACTGGCTTACATCGCCCTCAACCAGCTCCTTATCTTCAGGGTTAGGAGCTTCCTCAAGCATGAGGCACTCTGTGAGGTGTTCCGACACAACCCGAACCCGTTCATCTGCCTGTAGTGCACTTTTCAAGAGCGCGTCCTCCCGGTCCTCGCGGCCGATCATTGCCGCTGTGGTAGTAAACCACCTTAATTCTGTCTTTATAGCAGCCTTATACCTGGCGATCGAGGAGCCATGGTACCAACTTTTACACACTCGACTTAATAAAACGAAAACCAATAAACAAATACCACAAAATAAATGTTAGTTGACTGGCCTAGACCTTACCGATAAGGTACCGTTCACTAGGCAAACAAAACAGTCACAAAAAAACCGAAACAATATTTTCCAAAATTAATAAAATATGTGGGTAATATAAAAAACACGCTTAATACTAAATTACGGCTAACTATGTTGCAATAAAGCAACCACGCTCTGCTACCAAAAAATGTTTGATTCCGAAGCTGATCTTAGCGCAGTGGAAGCAAATTAAAGTTATCTTAAAATCTAAAACTAAATGGTCGATCAGCCTCGGAACAACATTTGACTACGATTCGTAGTGCTCTTTACTATAGCTAAATAAAATAAATTTAATGAGAGAATTTTGTTCCGGAAAGTTTCCGGCCGAGAAATTCTTGTTTCCAAAATCTACTTAAACAGGGCCCAGCAACGAATTGCTTACCGAGCGAACGATGACGCCGTTTCTTTGTGAGTTTAAGTATGACAGGAATCAGGTATTCAGGATATTGTGAGGAGCACAGGAATAGGGAATAACCTAAACTCACGGCACTGGAACATCCGCTCGTTCTCGAACTCCTTTCCTCCAATCTGCACTATAGTTCACAGTTCGACATCACATAATGTTTTTTAACACAAAATAACTAAAAGATTTCTCTCCGAATGAGAAATCGGCCCCGTTGGCCTCCAATCATTTATAATTAAAATACGTAGCTATCGGCAGCCACGACGCGAGCCAACGAAAAGTGAGGTTATATTTTGCCGGCGGTCGCGTGACTCTCAATCAAAGCGCCGGAACCAAATCACTTGGTTCACTTCCCCACCGAACAGGGAAAACCACACGAGAAAACCGAAAGCACACCAAATTTCACCACTTATAATCAAATTCGCATCCACGATGCGGGCGACGGCAGAGGACGTGACAATGACAGAGCAGTGTTACCAGCACCGCGCGCCCATTTTATACGAAAACTAAACAGGTATCATTTTAGGACAATTACCAAGCTATAGAGCATTGCTACCCATCGTCAACGTCCTCTCAGAAAAATGAAAACCTGAACCCTGCATTTTTCGTGAATTCAACACAGAAATCGCATCAGTACCTAGACCTTGGGCGGCCTATCGATAAGGCTTTAATGAATAAAAACAAAATTAATTCCACATTATATACATAGCGGTCAAAATCATAACACTCCTTTTTGCTTCGCCGTAGTCGTGTAAAAAGAGAATTAGAATCGATGTGTAGCCGTCCCGTGCATATCTATTTACCTAGTAGTCTTTGTTATTTAGGGATGATGTAGCTTTCTAATATTGTAGGTATATTTTTTTTATCGGTCAAGTAGTTTCCGAGTTAAACGATAAAATACAAACACACTTAGGTAGATAATAAAACTCTACCTAATTTCACTAATTTCAGGGATAACTTCACGACGATGGAGGCATTACTGGGATTGGACAATTTCGATGACCTGAGCAACGTGGCGAAAAGGTCGTTCGTAGACGTGCAGATACACGAGAAGTTCACTTCCACAGCAGTGAGGGACGAGAATGACATAGCGATTGCTACTCTCAATGAGCCTGTGGTGTTCTCAGAAACCATAGTTCCAGTGTGTTTGCCTCAACGTGGTAAGTTTTTGTTCGCTTGTAGATATAGCTCGCATTTCGTGTAATGCCGGCTTAGAAAGCATCACCCCAATTCTACCCGTGGGTATCGTCAAAAGCGACTAGGGGATAACCATCTAGGTTATAATGGGCAACAGCAGATCCTTGTGGCAATGCAAGATGTTGCAATCTTGCATTGCCACATCCGCCAATCCGCCTGCCAAGTAGGTAGGTACCTGTGGTAAGTATGGGGATACCTACCCCCGACAGGGGGAGGCCCATGTCCTGCAGTAAGATGTTGTGGCTGTTATGGTTATGGTACCTAACTAACAGCTCATAAACACAAGGAGCAAAATTAGTAAAGTAGAGAATGGTTATTAATTAGATACTAAATGTTGAAATAGTTAAGTCTAGGTACCTACCTATTTGCAAATAATACCTACTTAGTATTTTTAAGATTTCTACGGGCAACTAATAGTTCTCCTTTTATATTTATCAAGCGCGTGACTAAACACTGCAATCACTAGAATAGAAACAATACAATATACCGTACTGTACCTATTTACCCATACCATGAATGATTTATTATCAGCACATTGTATAGAGTATAAATAATTTTATTTTTCTCGGAAAATTTGATTCTCTATACTTGATAAGTAGGTCAAAGTGCTGCTGATATGAAGTTACCTACACTCTAAAGACAGCCACGTCAAAGCGCATGAATTTCTAGAATTTTGCTTTCAAAATGCTCAAAATGGAACCATTATTTTTACCCACGAGGGAACGGAGACGGTACCTATATGCGTTTGTGGTGAGAGAATGTGTGAGCAAACATATGTTCCCAATTATCTCCAAAACCACTGGTCGGATTTTGATGCCGTTTTCAGTGATGGATTTGTAGTTTTTTGATGCATGTTCTTAAATAGGGATTACGCGAACAACTTGCCAGGGGGCGCTGCAGTTAACATTTGTTGCAGTTTTCAGGGTAGATGAAGATTGGACTGGAGAATGTTCTTAGCTATATAAGTAGCTGCAGTAAACTGTCGTGGGTATTTTCAAAATTTCAATTTTGTTTTCACTTGTTACAGGGCAGGACTTCACGGGCCTGATAGGAACGATTGTGGGCTGGGGGCGCATGGGCACCGAGCTGTCGTCATCCAGGGCCCTTCTGAAGGCCAGCTTGCGCCTGCTGTCGTATGAAGAGTGCCTCAACTCCAAACTGAAGGACCACCTCAAGCCGACCATGATGTGCGCCTTCTCCAAAGGGAAGGATGGATGTCAGGTGTGAAGGATTTGTATGATTGTACCTGCCTATTATAAGTTGTCATCAACGGAGTTACGTTGGTCTTAAATAATTGCGAATTCGCATCGCACGGCAAGTACGTAGGTACATTTACACCAAAATTACGATGCGGAAGTCCTATCGCGGTACCTAGATACGTGGGTAAGCGGTATTCTGCATAGGTATCTACCACGTATCTACTTATGATACCTACATGAAAATCACGCCTTTCCCGTAGAGGTAGGCAGTGATTACCTAGGTACATCATTCCACATGTTACGATCCTCGCACATCTCTTTAGCTTTAATCAACATGATCATTTTCATGCACGCGGAACTCTGATTGGTACCTAGGGATACCATAGGTACCCATCGAGATACAATTTTCTGTTATTTCTTATAGAATTTTTACTGTTTTGAAAATAGGTTTCGACTAGCTCTACCTAATCTTAATCTAGGTACCTAAATAAGTTATTTTTTCTCTCTTCGGGTCGGGTCATATGAACCCTTGGGTCAGAGTTTTTACAACCGCCTAATGCAAGTAGGTAGTAGGCCTCTGACATGGGTAGGTACCTACCTATACCTACAGCAACCAGGATCGACGGCTTATGTAACGTGCCCTTGAAGCATGGAACCATCTTTCTTTTCGGACAAGCCGGAGGTGGTAGGTACGCCTGCAATGTCCTAACCAAGCTGGGAAAAAAATCACAATGTGATAAATATCAGCTTTGTGAGTGACCCACCGAGAGTTGAATCCGGGACCTTCTGCGTCGCATCGGCCGTCCAATCTAAGTCATTTATTAACTAATATGACTCTACTTTACGTAAATCCGGAGGTTATAAGATTTGGTTTCAATTTGACGAGTCGTTTTATTTTTTCAGGGCGACAGTGGTGGGCCATTACTTGTTTTTGAACCCAGTGGGAAGTACGTGCAAGCAGGTGAATATTTTTCATGGCTTTAGTCTCTGAGATTATAAAAGGCGTAGAGAAACTTATAAGAACTGTGCCAGTCCATAGATACCAAACAAACAGGACTACTAAGAATTTTGTAAAGAAACTACTAAGAATATTGTTTACCCATGTTCTATTAAGGTCAAACCAAAAAAGAAGAGTCAGAAGTAGAAGTTTTGTACAGTTTCAGGATGGTAGGCAGGTAGGTATTTAGAGTAGGTAGGTAATCAACCGCAGCTGATGGGTTAAGTCGGCAATTTTGTGAATGAGAGGTAAAACGTGCCTAGGTAGGTACCTACCTACTCGTAAAAAAGTACCTACCTAATTCTCAAGATTGAATGTAAAGTCACAAGCTTATCACGATTGCTTACGACACACCGACGTACGGCAGTGACTATAAATCTCTTGTTTGTGTAAAGGTTAAAAAACACCTAGGTACCTACCGTGGACTCTCGAACTTATGTCAAACATGACGTAGGTAAATGGCCATTGGCGTGTGGTGCCGGCAGAGTAGAATAGCATCACCCCGTCTATTCCCGTGGGGGTCCTAAGAGGCGACCGAGGGTCAACCGTGTGGTGGCGGTTAATCCACCACAAAAGCATTTCCAAGGACGGCTGACGTCTGGTAGGCAGCCGGTCGTTAAATTTAGCCAAATCCTTTTGCAACACGATTTTTTCAACGAAACGTGTTGCGTCGACCCCAAGTAATTGGGATAAGGGCAGGAAGATGATGATGGTGTAAATGGCCTTTTTTTACAGCCAATTTAACCATGATAATGTAGATACCTATGTTAAATACTTGTTTGCAGGTGTTGTTTCGTGGGGTATCGGCTGCGCGGATCCTAAGTATCCTGGTGAGTGCTGATCTTATCATGTTTACCTACTGAGTTGAGTACCTAAGTGATTTATCTGCTTTATCAAAGTCAACACTTACCTATGCCCTTTTAAAATAAATTTAAGATGGGTTCTTTTAACAATTAAAAACAAATAAAACAAGGTGCCTTCCTATACAGGTACTTTTTATGGACCGATGTTTTGGGTGAAATTAACCAAATATGTCCAGTAGGAAAAAGTAATAGAAATGTGTACTTACATTTTTATGGCTTCCCAGATATGTCCAGCACTAGCAATTAAGGTCCAAAAGTACATAAGACTTACCAAAGGTCTTGTGGCTCCCAACAAGATCCAGATAAAATTCAGGATACTTCTTGATCACTTAGGCAGTAGATACTTATTATATGCAACAAAAAATAAATAATTACTATTGTATTTTGCAGGTGTGTATACTAAAGTTAGTGACTACATTGATTGGATTCTAACTCATACAGCAGGAGGTCAAAGATGTGAAGATTGAAAATAAATTGTTTTTATCTTTAATGGTGTTTTTATTTAGAATTACCAATTTAAAAAATATGTATGTGATACCTACCTACATAATTATAAATATAGTTTAATTGGAATGGATTATTGTAAAGTAAAAGTCCAGTTCCTAAATATTTTACAACTTTATTACAACTAAATGCATTGACAAATAATCAGTCTTCCAAAAATATGAAGAAGAAGTAGATATAACAAGTTTTAGTAATTTCCTCTTAACTTTAAGTGGTGCATTTTTTACAAATATTTCAGTTTTCAAGAATGTTTATAAAATATTATTTATTGGTTATACTTAAACAGCTGAGCAAACAGTTTCTCAGTCTATTAACTACATACATTTGGACAAAGTGCTACTAAGTACCTATAGTGTTTGTCATTACTCTGCGATAACAACTTTTTGTTCTGTTCCACTATCCACTCATCGGAACCATCACAACAGTCACATATGCCATCATTTACTCTACTTGATGGCACTGACAACAACTCTGCTGGTTTTCTCAAATACTGAATATCACAATAAAATATACCATTACTACAGGCATTGGTACTCGGCTCGTCTGTCCCATCTTCACAATCACAGTAATCATCATTCATATATTCGAACGGTATGTGTTGTTCGGAATTCAAACATTTGAACTGATTGTTCGAGTTCGGCCGGTATTTCTGGATGTCTTTGTATAACACACCCTTTATTGTACCATGTTCGTTTATATATTTGTCTGCTTCAGAACGCACATGAATCACTTCTTTAACACTATCATGGTCTAGAACTGGGTTCACTCTGTTCCCGTACGAAGTTTCCGAGGTAATCGTGAAGAAGAAGTATATTTGGTAAAGGATAAAACAGGTGACCATGCACAGGGTCAACATTAAGACGTTTTTCTTCTTTTTGAAGCTCATTTCGATCATGAAACTAGTAACTTTTAGCGGAAACTATATCATACAAGATTAAATATTATCAGTGATCCGTATTTGCTTCTTATTTACTTAAAATTATCGGCATTTTCGTTTTCACAACAAAAATTCTCTTTATCACTTTTTGACAATAAAATTAATGAATGAAATGATTGATGAAAATATGAATGAATGATAAAATGACAACTAAAGGGTTGCCATGCGAAAAAAAGCGCGGGAACCTTGTTGGCGAGAAGGCGTCCGTAATTAAAATTTTCATTGAAAATTATTTAATAATTATTAGATTTTCTTAAAAAGTGTTCCAAAACCTGTGAGTGTAGTGAGAAAGCGGGGCAGGTATGGGTAAGTCTTCGTCGGGGCGGCCGCGGAAGCGCCATAAAGATGGTAAGCCAGAGAAAGAGCCGGAGAATGAGTCCCTCTCTATGGAGTCTTCGGAGTCCGAAGTTGAGGTGATAATGATCATCACAAAATATATGAGCCGTATAGGGTGCAAGACTACACTAGAAGATATCCGGAAGGCAGTACGAAAGGCGAATACATCGTTTTTCTTCAACATAAAGACGAGAGTAAGCCGTTTTCTGACAGTGACCGTCTTAAATTGTCACAAAACATACGGAAACATTGTGTCGCTGGCGTGTTGCATCTAAAGTCGATCAACAAATTTAAAATAGGCGTAACGTTTGATCTATCAAACAATGCAAACGTCTTCTTACAGAACAAGAAATTCCTTGATGAACTGTTCCTAAAAGCTTCAATTCCAGCAGGCGGTACTGAGACGACCGGTGTCCTCACCTCAGTCCCAGTTAGCCTGTCTAACAAGAAAATTTTCTCCTTGATAGGCAGTTCCAAAAATGTAGTACAAGTAAGACGCTTCATGCGCAAAGTTCGTGACGAGGATGGGGTGACAAAATTCTTGCCAACTCAGACAGTAGCGGTAACATTTGGCTCAGCTCAGTTGCCGGAATACGTGTGTCTTGACTCGTGGAGATACGAAGTCAGGACATACGTACCTCCGGTAAAGCAATGTCTGCGTTGTCTTAAGTTCGGGCACATAGCAAAATTCTGCAAAAACGCTGAGGTTTGTTCAATCTGTTCTGCGGAACACAGTTTCAAAACTTGTACAGTCGAGTTAAAAAAACGCAAAGTGTGTCAGCTGTGGTGGGGCCCATGTGGCCATTTCAACATCCTGTCCCGTCAAAAAAACAAAAACTGGAAGAAAACCAAATAAAATCCCGTTCTGCCCGGTATTCCGATTTATTCAATGAGACTCAGTTTCCACAGTTAACTGCTAAATCCATAAATACACACATACAAAATTTATCTAAATCTGAAGTATTTTGAGCTTAATAGTAGAAACTATAACAAAATTATTATCAAACAAAGACGCACCCATAAACTCTGGGTCTATACGTGAAACTTTAAAACAAACACTGTATAAAAAAGATAAAAATAATAACTAATGGATAGTCTTAACATTTTACAATGGAATGCACAAGGTATTAGCTCCAATAAGTTTAGTTTGACTCAATTTTTATACGATTTTAATATACATATAGCAATCATTTCCGAAACCTGGCTGAGACCTGATACTAGATTTAATATTCGAGGTTACCAGGTAGAAAGAAATGATTGTGGCAATAAACATAATGGTGTCGCAATATTAATACATAATAATATATCGTACTCCAAAATCGATACTAATTTCGATAACTCTCTACAAAACATTTGCGTTCGAATTAAAATCAATAATAAAGAGTTAAGTATAGTAAGTTTGTACATTCCTACAAATTCAACTCCTTCCTTTGACAAATACAAACTTGATTTGCTTATAAAGTCTATTCCCAGTCCAATGATTTTCGCTGGTGATTTCAATGCACATCATATTTCTTGGGGTTGTGTTGACACGCAGCCGAGAGGTAGAGATGTCCTTGAAATAATAGATGAAAATAATTTAGTTTTGTTGAACGATGGTCAAGTAACTACTGTTGGATCTTTAACGTGGCGTCCAAATGCGCTAGATTTGACATTAGTGTCACCTTCATTAGCACCCTGTTGTGAGTGGTTCATCCACATCGACCCGCTTGGTAGTTATCATCTTCCAATATTAATAAAATGTATGTTAAACAGTCGTAATAGTACTAGTGCTGACTTTAATTGTCTTAATAGCGATAAACATTTGCCCATCTATCCAAAATATAAAATGATAGATTGGAAAATGTTTCAAAATAACTTAAAAAATTTAATATTGCAGTTTAGGTTGGATATGTTCTCTCCTCAAGATGCTTATATAGCATTCTGTCAGATTTTGAGATTAGCCATAGAAAAATCGATTTCTGGTTCATCTACCGTTTGTTCTTCGAACAGTTGGAATAACAGTCCTTCATGTCATAGAAATTCTAAAAGATTGAGCGTTCCCTGGTGGAACAGCAAGTGTGCGGATGCTGTCTTACAAGCCAAGCAAGCTTATTTGAATTTCAAATATGATCCTTCAGAGGAATCATATTTGGAATTCAAAAGGCTGCAGGCCGTCAAAAAACGCATTTTAAAGACTGAGAGGAAAAACAGTTGGGCGTCTCTTTGTAATACTTTTAATCGTTGTACTCCATTATCAATTACTTGGAAATTTATTAGGAAATTCAATAAATCATTTACTGTTTCGAATACCAGCGATGATAGTTGGATAGCTGACTTTTTAAAAAAATATACACCTGATTTTACAAGTTATCATTTGAATATTGATTTTTGTAGTAATGAAACTCTAATAATCACTTCATTCTTGAACCATTTTCCATTCAGGAACTCAAATCCGCAATAAAATCAAGAAGAGATACGGCTCATGGATTAGATGGCATTAATTATGCGGTTTTCAAGAAAATGGACCATGAAACTCATAAAATTTTCTTGCATCTTATCAATCTACTTTGGGCTCATAACATAATACCACATGAGTGGAAAACAGACCTTTTAGTACCAATCTTAAAACCAGATAAACCTAGATCAGATCCAAACTCATATCGGCCTATTGCTCTTACATCTTGTGTAGGTAAAATATTTGAACAACTTATAAAACAACGCTTAGAATTTTTTATAGAACAAAATGCACTCTTACCATCTAATCAATTTGGATTTCGGCGTGGTCGTTCTGCACGTGACAGTATATGTCAATTTCACTTAGATGTACAAACTGCCTTAGCTAGCAATAAATTTTTGTTAGCTGTCTT
Source organism: Phthorimaea operculella (assembly GCA_024500475.1). Lineage (NCBI taxonomy): Eukaryota > Metazoa > Arthropoda > Insecta > Lepidoptera > Gelechiidae > Phthorimaea > Phthorimaea operculella. Next base: position 5,170,203 of record JANFCV010000003.1, on the reverse strand, counting down.
CTTTGATATTTCTGGTGCTTTTAATAGCGTAAACATTGCGGTACTTTGCAAAGAACTGGTATCTATTGGTATCCCTGGTAAACTGGTAGACTGGATTCAAGGATTTTTATCTGAAAGAGAGGTATATGTTAAATATAATAATCACCTTTACGGTCCAAGACTATCTTCATTAGGGGTTTGTCAGGGAGGGATTCTGTCTCCCTTGTTATTCATTTTGTATATTCGTCGTTTAAATTTAATATTGGGTTCACAAGTAAAAAATTTGCAATTTGCTGATGACTTGGTTGTATATGCGTCGGGAACTGACATAACACATGTTGCTGAGACTGCTAATATGGCTTTGGCAAACTTGTGTCAATATTTTACATACCTTAATCTTGATGTGAATCCTTCAAAATCCAAAGTAGTAATATTTGGCAAGAGATCAAGAATTACTCCTCGTGTCCGTTACAATAATGTTGCACTTCCTGTTTGCTCTGATTTTAAATTTTTGGGGGTGAATTTCACTCATAATTTGTCCTGGAAAATGTATGTTGATCGCATTACTACAAAAGCCAATAAAGCGTTTAATGTCTTGAAGTCGCTATGTGGAACATACTGGGGAGCAGATTCAAAAATATTGTTAATTTTGTATAAATCATTGGTAAGGAGTCACTTTGAATATGGGTTTCTTTGTTTTGCCTCCGAGAAAAAATATGTGGAATTATTAGATAAAATTCAAAACAAATGTATGCGCCTTATTACAGGAGCTTTTAGAACAACTCCTATTAATGCTATGCAAGTGGAATGTAAGCTTCCACCCTTAGCAATTAGATTCATTTATTTAAAAGAAAGATTTCTTCTTAAATTGAACTATGTCAGTTCAAATCCACTTTTAGCTAGTTTATCTGATTCTCTGCCAATTCTTGGTAATAAATCTTTTGTTCTTCAAGAACTTAGTCCATTTTTTGCAATTTCTGCAAAATATTAATATTTATAGATCAAATTCCATTTTACCTTGTTATCAAGGTCTGTTTTATAGCAAATATCCACCTATTAATGTTATTATCAATAGTGATTTAACATCCAAAGAACAGGTTTATGAAATGTTTTCGGAATGGTCTGATCATTGGTTTCTATATACAGATGGTTCCAAAACGGAGACAAGTGTTTCATTTGCTATTTTTGATAGAAGATTAAATACAGGGATAGGATATAAAATTGATCCGAAAGCGAGCATTTTCACAGCAGAAGCTGTGGCAGTGCTGGCAGCACTTAGACATATTGATGAGCATCAGGGGGATTGTCAAAAGTGGGTCATAGTGAGTGACAGCATGAGTGTATTAAGAAGTTTAGAAAATCACAAGATTCATGCTGACACTAACTACATAATTTATGAAATAAAGCAGCTCTGGTTTAGGTTATTCTCATCAAAAAGTATATCAGTAAATTTCATGTGGGTCCCTTCACATATTGGCGTCCTAGGAAATGAAAGGGTTGATTTTCTTGCAAGATCTATCAATAATGCTGCTACAGCAACAATTCATGGTGTGTCTTTGCCTTGTTCTGATTTAAACTTAACTCTAAAGCAGAGAATGTGTGAAAGATGGACGAGACACTGGCAACAATCAACACAGGTTGAAAATAAGGGCTTGTGGTTTGCTGCTCTTGGAGTTAAAATTAATGAAACACCCTGGTTTTGCAAGAGTCAAAATTATGTAAATAGAAAATTTTACTCTGTTATTTCTCGTCTCCGTTTGGGACATTGTCGAATTAATTCTCACCTTTCTCGCATGAGGATGGCTGATACTTCTCATTGTAATTATTGTCAGTCACAGGAAGAGCAAACTTTGGCTCACATCTTCTTTGATTGCTCATCATTCGGCATACAACGCCTTCTGCTGATGGATGAGCTAATTGTAATTTATGGTGGCCCTAATTTAGTCCCGCGCGCCATATCGGAATTACTTAAAAACTCTGATACTTATAAAAGTTTGTTTAAATACATAATAAGCACGGTAGAAGAGATTTAAATAGCATTTTTATTTGATTGATAATGAATGATATTGAACTATGATAAGAAATGACATTTCAAGGATAAGAAACTTGCCATATGAAAGGAAAAAAGAATACCAAAAAAGGTAGTAATACTAAACATGACTACTTAGAAAAAAATACATAAGATTACTGAAGACATTATTTATTTGATTTGACTCTCAATAATTATATTACTGAAGACATAATTTACTGGATTTGACTTTGAAGAATAATACTGAAGACATTTTTATTGGATTTGACTATGAAGAATAAAATTACTGAAGACATTTTAATGGAATTGACTTTGTAAAATAATAATACTGAAGACATTATTTCTGGATGATTTGAAGAAAAAGAAAAATACTGAAGACTAGGCAGCATGGTCATAAAGATCTTCGCCTGTTCCATTGGAACGAAAAAGAACAAAAAAAAAGGGTTGCCATGCCAATGTGCCATGAAGATATTCTTGCAAATTAATAATAATTATAGAACATTAAATGTAAAGTTTATTACTGACCGATAGTAAACTCAACAACGAGCCGGTGACAAGGATCAGCTTTCCAAATTGAACATAGAATAGGCATCTTCTGGGCAAGCTCGCTCCACCGTAGATCCCATCTCTGCTCTAGGGTAAGATTGGGGTCAAGAGTAAGCCCATCATAGATTAAAAAAAAAAAATGTGACGTAATCAGCGTAGCTTAATGTCGGTATGGAATTATTGATATTCCCATGCTCTAATTACGATTAAAATTTCTTAACGAATGGTATATAAATCTTGTGCCCTAAAAAACCGACAACAAGGGCACATTTCATTGATATTGTCACATATTTTCATATTTTGGACCTGCCAATATAACTCAAATCCGGGGGTCAAGTCGGCTATTTATAAAAGCAGACTTGCCAAGTTCGAGTAAATAATATTACGGTTGTAACTGTGACGGTCTTTTTTGGGCATAAAACTTGGCCTCCATTTTTACATTTTTGTTTTTGTTAGAATTTTAACTTTTATTGAAGGTGTATACGAATCTAAGAAATAAATTAATAACATGTACCTAAAAATCTTGTTTGGCAACACTTGTGCTTTTACAGTTTCATTTTACGCATCAATAAATAATTGGATACCTTGATAAATATTGAAAATGTTTTTGATTTAGATCTAATACCACAAAGCTGTAAACTAAAGTTTTGAAGTAAATTTAACTGTTCATTTAGTACATTTCTTGCCTTCAGATAACAGCACAGTGGCTTTTGTGTACAAATAAATGCAGCGTATAATGAAACAAAATGAACGAAGTGTTCGCTTTTATGTCAAAGTGCCATTCATTCACATTAATATTTTTTTTCATTCTCTCATTCACTCACCTTCTCTTGTGCTGCTGTAGGCAAGCTACAACTTGGCCTACTTGTTAATTATTTTAATTTAGAGTTAAGTTTTACAATCCCAATGAATTTATTGTGTTAAGAAAGTCGTCTTCTTCCCCTGGAAATGAAATTGTTGGTGTCGAGATGCCAGGAATACGGAAATATCGACGCGACACCAGCGAAGTCAGCTGTTGTTTGAAATATGTTATTTTTGGTGTAAATGTTTTGTTCTGGGTAAGCGTAAAGTTTATTTAAATCACTAAAATGACCCAAGTGTCTAAAATACCAAGAGTATTCAGTAAATATAAGGTTTTCTAATGATATATTGGACTTTGTTGTCAGGCTAATGAATTGAGTCCACTCTTTGTGTGGTTGCTAAGTTCAAGGTTGATTTAGTGAAAAGCCACTTGATTTAGATACTACCTTAAAAATAAAACAAGTATTCCGAAGTGTTCTTCGTCTGAAATGGTCTTGATACTTTATATATTTAAGAAGAAGTTGTAAATTAGGGTTTTCTAGCAGTACTTTAATTTGACCCATTTATGGGTTCATAGTGATTATTCTTGGTAAATTGTTTAAAGTCCATATTCTTTGTATTAACCTCTCATTAGTATCACTTGAGGACCTCAGTAGTTGCTGAGAGTACACCCAATACCTACCTACTCATAACCTTTGTCCTTAAGTATAAGCATGATAGACCCGGTTCAATACTTAAGTAATATGTGTGAAAACAATTCCAAGTGCTTAAAAAGTTGTAGGAATGCGCTACATATAGTCAAAGGCAGGGTATTGCTTATCACCATACCTAATTGTTCAAATGAAGTACAAAATTGATGTAAGTTTTTCAATCATGATAGCAAACCATAGGTAATTTCTCTGTGATGCATAAGGGTGAATATTTTTTCTTCATCTGTTTAAAAAATAGATGGAATTTCCCTGGAAAAATGGATTGAAAATAAAATAGGAAATTGCTTCTTTGCAGAACATTTTTATTTAAGAAGGTGATATCTAGCTTGCCATAATTTTCAATGAATGACTAAGATCGGAATCCGATCCGAACCGGTGAAAATATGGTCCGCAGCCATTGAACTATTTCTATGGTTATTTACTGTGTTTGTGTTTTGCTCACCCACCAAAACACAAGCATGCACTAACTTCAAATTTTAGTGGGTTCAGCCTCAGCAATCATGTCAAATCATCTGCACACTGTAAAAATAGATAATACATAGAACTTTGATCCAAAAATCACTTGTGGTATTATTGTAATTTTCCAGTTCCTCGGCTTGGTGGTGCTGGCCGTGGGGATCTGGGCGTGGTCGGAGAAGGACACCTTCAACAACTTGTCTAGACTGACCAACATAGCGCTGGATCCAGCATTCATATTAATATGTGTTGGTGAGTCACTTCTCTTTCTTTACACTTTTTACAGATTATAATGAGCAAAATGTACTATTATAAGCTTTTTAGGAAAGGCACTGCAGATCTTTCAAGGGGTAAGACCATTAAACTGAACTAATTTCCCAAAAAATATTGGTTGAGTAATGAGAAAGAAGCTCCTATACTTTCATACAAATTATATGGGGGAAGCCCATGTCCAACAGTGGACTGTTGTGGTTGTAAAAGAAGAAAACGATATGGAAGTTGAGTTCCATGCATCTTTTTTGTTATTATGTTTGGCCTATGTTCCATGAGCAAAGTTGTTCACTGTCATGAACCAGTTTTGTCAACAAAAGGAACTTAGTAGTTTTCCTGATAGCCTGTGTAAAATTGTATAGCAGCAGTAGTAGTAAGTACGCCCATGTTATTAGGATTTGCGAAAAAGCTGTGATTTTAGGCCAGTTTTGGATATTTGGTAAAATAGGTCTCACTAAAATTCTATTTTAAAAATTCCCCAGTTCTATTGAACAACAATATTAATATCAACATTATTAATATGTATATAGTCTTCACTGCTTGACTGAAATTCTATTAAATTATGGAAAAAGCTGACTCCCCAAATTATTTGAGTCAATGTTCGTAGGTCAATATCAGTTTGCAAACCCAACCATTCTTCGTTGGACTTGTATTGTTCCAAGAGTCAAGGTTAAAATTAAACAATTTGAAATTCCGTTTAAACAACAATTACGATTGAAAATGCGCATTGTTTCATTGCTTGTGAAATACTTTTATTGTTTTTTGGTAAACTTAGTCGGTCTAATGTGTTTAATGTCTATTTTTCAATGTAGATTTCTTATACATTTGAATTTTAAGTTATTGTAATTTGAAGGTTAATTTGGTATAAGTAGGTACGTACCTTTATTTTTCTATCGCAAAATCACGCTATACCTACTTATCTATTATTTAAGCAACTTAAAAAAGAGAACTCTACCGACTTAACCAAGACATACATAATGCGCTAAAAAATTATCATTATTTAGCGCATTATTAAGGACATTATTAGCAGTGTAGGGTCAGGTAGGCAACAGTGACTCGGATTTTTTCTATCAATAAAATTTTATAGAAAACTTTGAAGTATCAAACTCAAACTCATACCTAGGATGTATTGATTATTACTCTTTCGTTTCGTATTATCATTTTTTGCAATAACACGACAATTAGGTCACCAGACATTTTTTTCTAGAAAATAAATTGTGAGTCACTGTGTACGTGTACCTGTCCTGAACCCCTGTAGTACACAGTGACTCTAACAGTTTATACGGACTCGGCAACCCTGTCATGCTTGTATAACATTTATTGAAATTGTGCATTATAATCAATTATATTTGTCAAAATATTCTTTTCACATCATTACTATTGCTATAGGAAATATTTTACAACTGACTGTTAATGTTTGTAAAAAAAGAGAGAGGAGCCAGTACTAAATGTTACGAGTCACTGTGTACCACTTAAATTTGAGCCAGTGTAGACGCCGTCGCTATTTTGAAATAATTAGCCTACAAAAATTAACAGACTTCTCTAAGAGCTAGCAAATGTAGCTTATTACCTAGTATATGAACATCACTTTCGATGATTAATTACATTGCCCTAAATATTTCAATCTTAGCCGATAAAAATACATTTAGGGTACCTTTAAAAGCATTTTTAGAGGTGCAAAACCATTCGCACATTTTTTTCACAATCAAACCGCACAGGAGTGGACGGATGATTGGTTTGTATGTGTTTGGTTGTCAAAAGCTACCATTATGTTAAGAATACAGATAGATATTGCTGTCCTATTAGGAAATATAAGCGTGAGTCAATGTACCCGCCCGAGTCACCGATCCCTACCTGACCCTACCTCTTACGCACGCCCGATGATAATGACGACATTGATGATCTACTCGCTTTTGAAACAATACATATACCTAACTCTACCTATTATACTTGACCTAACCAACGTAACCAACGCATCATCAAGAAAATTATCATTATTTAGCATATCATTAAGGCTATATATTAGCAGTGTTAACTCTTACGCACGCACGACTGATGATGGTGACGATATTGATGATAATACGCGCTTTTTTTAAACAATACATAGAACTGTTTAATCGACTTAACCAAAGCATACCTACATAACATCAAGAAAATTATCATCCCACCAAAACCATTCTGTTAAAAACTAGCCAAGTCTCGATGGAGCTGCTTGTTTATCTCTAAAAAGTAATAAAATCTAGAGTCTTTTTTTTTAATCTATGATGGGCTTACTCTTGACCCCAATCTTACCCTAGAGCAGAGATGGGATCTACGGTGGAGCGAGCTTGCCCAGAAGATGCCTATTCACTCTAGACTTAAAGAGATTCAGGTTATATGCACTCGGAAATACAGACGCAGGCAGGGAATTCCATTCTTTAGCCGTGCGCATAATGAAAGATGATTTGAAGCGCTTAGTGCGTAATGTGGGTATATCAACTAAGAACGGATGGTAGCCGGCCGTGCGTCTGGATGTCCGATGGAAGAAAGGAGACGGTGGTATGAGCTCATGCAGCTCACGCGCACACTCTCCGAAGCACAATCTGTATGCCAAGTCTAAGGTTCCTTGATGCCATTTCTTTACTATTTTAGTTAAAGTTATATGACAGGCTGTTGAACATACTTTATATTTTTGTGGATACAAATCAACGGCCAGTCGTATAACTTTAACTCTAATAAAGAAAAAGCATTAAGAAACCTTAGACTTGGCACGACTTTGTCTAGATTTCATAACTTTTTAGAGATAAACAAGCAGCTCCATCGAGACTAGGCTAGATTTTTACGGCATGTTTTTGGTGGGATTTCACTTATGTTGGTAGAAGCGTCCTATCAAACTGAAGCTGAAGTCGTATCTGTATCTCCTATGGTTTAGCTGGGGCTCCTAGTGGTTACTCTAAACCTTCGATTATCCTAGTTTTCAGAATTTAACCTTTATGTGGCCATCAAACCCAAACTATGTACCTACCAAATTTCAGCTCTCTGAGTTTATGGGAAGTATACTAGTTCTATTTTGATGATCATGAGTGAGTGAGTGTCTGTCTTAAATGCGAAACTTTGCCTTCGCTTAACTTCGGAACTAAATGACCTCAGACTTGATGTTTTGGATTTTAAGTCTGCGATTTTTGCTTACTAGATGACGAAAATTTCTGCGTTCTGGTCTTATCCAAAGGCTCTCAAATATGGGCCTGAAAATGCGGCGAAAATGTTCCAGTAAAGGATGATACGGCAGTGTTTGCTTCGCGCTCGACTTGCGGGGGCACTGCCGTGCCCCCAGATTATTTAGCATATTGTTAGTGACATATTAGCAGTGTACCTCATACGCACGACCGATGATGATGACGATTTTGATGGTACTACGTACTACGTGCTTATTTAATCAATACCTACATTGTAAATAGGTATTGAAATGTATTTGCTATAATATGGATTTGCTTTTTGCCTCTGTCGAAAGAACTCCTCCTAAACTACGCAGTGGCGGACTAACCCCGTCGGATGCCCGGGGCGGTCAAGCCGTCGGATGCCCCCCAGCGACAGAAAATGTCCTTAATGTAAAACCCTTTTTAAGAACTTCATTATTGGTATTTAGGTAGGTACAGTGGCGTATACAGCTTCGGATCGTGGAAGGGGGTCACAGCACTGCACCACTTAGGCAGAATATGCATTACGAACAAAGGGAGTATAACATTTCAGTTCAACAAAAACAAGAGAAAAACCACGCTTCGCCATTCGCCACACTAATACTATAGGTACTTATTGCGAGCGAAGCGAGCTCGATTTTTCATGTTAAACATGCATGTGAGGAGACACACCGTACCTACCACCACCGCACCATCACTACACGTTATGCGAGCGAAGCGAGCTCGACATTTCGCGTTAAAAAGGCATGCGAAGAGACAAACCGTGCTGTACTATCACTACACGTTATGCGAGCGAAGCGAGCTCGAAATTTTGCGTTAAAAAGGAATGCGAGGGGACACACCGTGCTGCACCATCACTATGCACGTTATGCGAGCGAAGCGAGCTAGTTATTTCGCATTAAAAAGGCACACCGTGCTGTACTATCACTACTAGTTATGCGAGAGAAGCGAGCTCGACATTTCGCGTTAAAAAAGACATGCGAGGAGACACACCGTGCTGCACCATAACTACACGTTTTGTGAGCGAAGCGAGCTAGACCATCCGCGTTAAAAAGGCATGAGAGGAGACACACGGTGTTTGCTATCGAAGTGTGCTCGACATTGCGTGTTAAAAAGACAAGCAGCGAGGAGATACGCCGTGTCACTTAATCTAATAATGCTTTTTTTTAAATATTTTAAATAAGCCTGCCCTAGCAGCGGCTGCTATCAATAACTGGGGCATCAAAATGGCCTCCGAACTCCTTTGATCAAATCTTAAATAACTTTATTAACGATTTAAGTCCTGGGGGGCAACGAAATAGCCTCTGAACACCTTTGATCTAATCGAAAAAAACTTTATTAACAATTAAATTCCTGGGGGCAACAAAACAGCCTTTGAACTCTAAAAGTATTAGGGGGCATCAAAAAAACCTCCAAATTCCTTTGATCAAATCGTAAAAAACTTTATTTACAATTCAAGTCCTGGGGGCTACAAAACAGCCTTCGAACTTTAACTCCTGTGATCAAATCGTAAATAACTTTAATTACGATTTGGTCCATGGAGCATAAAAAAGGCCTCCTCCGGAGGCCATTTTGATGCCCCCCCGGGGCTTGCTGCCCGGGGCGGACCGCCCCCCCCCCCCGCCCCTACCTTAGTCCGCCACTGAAACTACGCAACGGATATTGATGCATTTTTTTGTAATAGACAGGGTAATTCAAGAAGAAGGTTAATATGTTTAACACATACCGGGAAAATGCCTCTTTCCCGCGGAAAACTGCCTTTGCTTGCAGCGGGTGAAACCTCTAACAGGCCGCTAGTGGAAAATATTCTTATTTAATTTTTGAAAATATATTGTAAATCTATTTGTAATGAAAAGTATTGCCTATATTATTCTGATTGTGATTTTCAAATACTAATCAGTATGTGGTGATTGCAGGTACAATCACCTTCATAATCGGGTTCACCGGATGCGTCGGTGCTTTGCGTGAGAACACGTGCCTGCTCGCTTGCGTAAGTAACTCACAGTGTCACAGTACTTTATTGTAAAACAGCCGATGTGGCGCAGTGGTTAGTATGCCTGCCTGCCACGCAAAGGTTCCGGGTTCAATTCCCGGTGGGGTCACTCACAAAGTTGATATTTATCACTTTGTGAATTTGATCCCAGTCTGGTTAGGACATTGCAGGCTGAACCACCTGATTGTCCGCAAGTAAGATGGTTCCGTGCTTCGGATGGGCACGTTAAGCCGTCGGTCCGGGTGCTGTCTATGATGGCGGTCGTTACACAACCATGTCAGAGACCTGCTACTTGCAGTAGGCGGTTGAAAACTCTGACACCAGTAGGCCTAACATGCCAGGCAAGACATATATCACTTATCGAATGATAAAATTTATCGATTTCGATAAATTTATCGTGGATTGTAACATGCGCGCCACGAGAGACAATTTTATCTCAGTTTCTCGTCCTTATCACGACGATATGTCAAATGAGTTTTGAAAAACCACCCATACACAAATTGAACGAATGAAAAACACAGTCGTTCTCTTTCACAACTATGAGTATTGAAAGGGATAGACTGTTTTCTTTTTTAAAGAAAGTGCCGAAATATTTTATTTTGCAAAGGGCCTTTTTATATTTTTTTTTTTTTTTACTTAGCCTGTTCATTGTCCCAGTGTAGGGCAAAGGCAAACTAAAATTAAATATGTATAATTAAACTGGTAAAATTGGATGTAGCTTCGGCTACGGAGTCGTCAGGCGAGATACAGAGTGGGCTGTAGCGTCAGACGCTATGAAGGCGTCGGACGCTATATGGAACAAGCTACAATAAAAGGGTCAGCGGCGAGCACTACGGGGGCGTCGGACGCTAAAGATGGTGAGGGGGGGAGGGAGGTAGCGTGGGACGCTATGGATGGTGAGGGGGGGAGGTAGCGTCGGACGCTATGAAAGGTGAGGGGTAGTGTTGGACGCTACGGAGGCGTCGGACGTCATAGACAGTGGGGTGTAGCGTCGGACACCCTGAAAGGAGTGGGGAAGTGTTGGACGCCCTGGAAAGGGGTGGGTAGCGGACGCCCTGGGGAGCGTGGAATAGCGTCGGACACCCTGGAGAGTGGGGGGTAGACTCTGGATGGCGGCAGGTAACGTTGGTCACCCTGGAGGATGGGGGGTTGCCTCGGACACCCTGAAAAGCAGGGGGTTGCCTCGGACACCCTGAAAAGCAGGGGGTAGCGTCGGACGCAACGGAGTTGACGGATGCTGTGGAGGCGTCGGACGCTATGAAAACATCGCGCTTTAAAGGATGGGGGGTATTATCAAACATCATTGATGCTTCAGGCACTATGGAGGCGTTGGACGCTATCGAGAATGGTTGGTAACGTCGGACGCTATGAAGGCGTTGGACGCTACGTAAGACAAGGTAAGTCGTGGGATGATTGTGTATCAAACAGGGGACTGATTTTCGGATTAAGCTTATCAAAATTCATTTTTCAATAAGAGTACGAAAATACAGCTATTTTTGCTCTACGACGCTCCGTTTTCGAGATAATTGCACTTTTAGTTTGCATTCGTTTTTTATATTAGAAATCGTTACTTTATTGAGATATGATGTTACAGAGGCGTAGGACGCTACGGAGGCGTTGGACTCTATGCACGTGTGTGACGATACCGAGGCGTCGGACGCTACGGAGGCGACAGACGCTATGGAAACGTCGGACTTTATGGAAACATTAAACGCTGTAGATGATCGGGGGTTTTATCAGACGCTATGGAGGCTTTAGGCACTATGGAGGCGTCGGACGCTATGAAGGCGTTGGACGCTATGTGAGAGAGGGTAAGTCGTGGGATGATTGTGTTCCGAATAAGAGACTGATTTTAGGTTTAAGATAATCAAATTAAAGAGTTTCAATAAGAGTACGAAAATAGAGCTATTTTTGCTCTACGACGCTCCGTTTTCGAGATAATTGCACTTTTAGTTTGCATTCGTTTTTTATATTAGAAATCGTACTTTGTTGAGATATGATGCTACGCAGGCGTTGGACGCTACGGAGACGTTGGACTTTATGGACGTGTCGGACGATACGGAGGCGTCGGACGCTACGGAGGCGACAGACGCTATAGAAACGTCGGACTTTATGGAAACATTGAACGCTGTAGATGATCGTTTGTTTGATAATCTTAAAAAACAAATCAGGCCCATATTCAGTTTACAATCATCCCATGACTTACCCTGTCTCACATAGCGTCGAACGCCTCCATAGCCTCTAATGTCTCCATAGCGCCCGACGACTCTATACCACCTGACGCTTCCATAGCGTCTCTACAGAGTTCAATACTCCCTATCCTGTACAGAGTTCAATGCCTCCATAAAGACTGACGTTTCCATAGCGTCCATCGCCTCCGTGGCGTCCGACGCCTCCGTTTCGTCCGACACGTCCATAACGTCCAACGCCTCCGTAGCGTCCAACGCCTGCGTAGCGCTAACGTCCAACGCCTCAGTAGCGTCATATCTGAATAAAGTAACGATTTTTAATATAAAAAACGAATGCAAACTAAAAGTGCAATTATCTCGAAAACGGAGCGTCATAGAGCAAAAATAGCTCTATTTCCGTACTCTTATTGAAACTTTTTTGTTTGATTACCACCTTAAACCTAAAATCAGTCCCTTATTCGGAACACAATCATCCTACGAATTACCCTGTCTCACATAGCGTCCAACGCCTTCATAGCGTCCGACGCCTCCATAGTGCCTAAAGCCTCCATAGCGTCTGATAAAACCCCCGATCATCTACAGCGTTCAATGTTTCCATAAAGTCCGACGTTTCCATAGCGTCTGTCGCCTCCGTAGCGTCCGACGCCTCCGTATCGTCCGACACGTGCATAACGTCCAACGCCTCCGTAGCGTCCTACGCCTCTGTAGCATCATATCTCAATAAAGTAACGATTTCTAATATATAAAACGAATGCAAACTAAAAGTGCAATTATCTCGGAGCGTCGTAGAGCAAAAATAGCTGTATTTTCGTACTCTTATTGAAAACTGAATTTTGATAAGCTGAAACCGAAAATCAGTCCCCTGTTTGATACACAACCATCCCACGACTTACCTTGTCTTACGTAGCGTCCAACGCCTTCATAGCGTCCGACGTTACCAACCATTCTCGATAGCGTCCAACGCCTCCATAGTGCCTGAAGCATCAATGATGTTTGATAATACCCTCCATCCTTTAAAGCGCGATGTTTTCATAGCGTCCGACGCCTCCACAGCATCCGTCACCCCCGTTGCGTCCGTCGCTACCCCCTGCTTTTCAGGGCGTCCGCTATCCTCCAGGGTGACCAACGTTACCTGCCGCCATCCAGGGTCTAACCGCCATTCTCCAGGGTGTCCGACGCTATCCCCCGCTCCCCAGGGCGTCCGACGCTATCCCCCGCTCCCCAGGGCGTCCGCTACCCACCTCTTTCCAAGGCGTCCAACGCTTCCCCACACCCTGTTTAACCCTGAAACCCATCCCCACCCTTTATAGCATCTGAAGCTAGCCCCCTAATTTCACAGCGTCCTTTACTATCTCCGCCACTCATAGCGTCCGACGCCTTCATGGTGTCCAACACTACAGCTTACCCTCTATAGTGTCCGACGCTTTCTTAGCGTCCGACGCTACACTCAATTTAGCCGGTTAAATCGTAATTAAATCAATCAAATACGGCACCGCCATTTTATCCTTTGCTATCGTCGACTCGAAAGATGGACGATAAAATTCGAGTAATTTAACTCATTAAAAAAATAAAATTTTATAACAAATGGCGCGCATGTTACGACTTGTCGATAAATTTTAAAATTGTCGATTTTTGACAAAGCGACGTGATAAATATGTGCGCGCATGTTACCGACAGTCGATAAATGATATATGTCGTCGAATCACGATAAACGGGCGTGATAAAATTTTATCGTGCCTGGCATGTTAGGCCTACAGGGTTCATCGGGTCGTTGAACGACTTGGTGTCCCAAACGAAAAAAAAATGTAAAAAATAACAATTCACAGAATAGCTGTTCTTACAAATCCTTCGCCAACATTTTTATGGATGGAAATTATATACAAAAATGTCTTTGTTCACAAATATTTTAACGAAATTATCGACCATTGTGGAAGCGGCCGAAAGTTTGCAATAAACTCAGGCTGGTTGAGAAAGTTTGGACTGTTATTATGCCGTGTGCATAAGACTTACATTGGCGGTTCGAGTTTCTAACCAAACGTGAGCTTGACTGTACCTAAAGTTACATACACATAAAAGTTTATAACACGTCTTTGTTTGGTTTCAGTATGCAGTGTTTCTAGCGTTACTGCTGCTGGCCGAGATGACCGTGGGAATCCTCTTCTTTGTCTTCAAAGACTGGGTGAGTATTACGCGTGTTTACTAGTAGAACAGGCTTCTGAGGTCAGTAGGTGTAAACGATTATGAAGCTAATAAAGTGCTAATTTGTTCAGCAAGGATAGAGCGAATACCAAATCTTATTGGATATGCAATACAATAACAGGAAACTAGAAAAAACAAGCCTTCATCGTTCGTATATGCGACTTCGGTTTCAGTACTAATGCGACGCTTTCGTCGATATCTTCTGCGACGAGTAAAGCAAGTTTCTTCTAGGCTATATAATTATGTTCTAGGCGCATACAATTTTTCAACACAATTTGCAATTTTCCTTTGTTTGGATATTTGTTCATACTTATTTTGGACTGTATCTGCAGATAAAACAGCAAGCAACCAGCGGCTTCCAGACCTTCATCACGCATTACAGAGAAGACCCCGACCAACAGAATCTCATTGACTGGATACAAGAAGATTGGGTAAGTTATTTTATCTTCATGTATCAAGATTTTAAAGTGTTTGATCATATAAGGTAGTCAGCGTCAGGAACATAAATACCACTTGAAAAAATTTGTATTATATAATAAGTTCACTCGTTTTTAGGGTTTCGTAGTCTACTAGAAACCCTTATAGTTTCGGTAAGTCTGTCTGTCTGTCTGTATGCCGCGCCCTCATAACTCCGTCAGTTTTAAAGCTATCGACCCATCAAATTTGGTGTGAAGATAGATCGTTTTGAGTAAAAAATATTTAAAAAGTTTTTTGGACTTCCTCCCATACAAGTGAAAGGGGGACAAAAAAAATATTTTTTTCTGTAATATTGAGTAGGGTATCGTTGAATAGGTCTTTTAAAACTAAGGAGGGGTTTCTTTGAAACAAAGTCACTAAAATGTTTTTATCTTGAGATATTTGCTTTTAAAAGGGGCGTTTTTGAGCCAGTATTTGTTCCAGTATTTTTATCAGTCAAATCAGTATCAGAGTTATACTCCTAAATTATAAACGATAAAAATTTGAAAAAAATATGGAATATACTTCTCATTTTAAAGTTACCATGAAAACTATAACGGATACTGTACCACGAGAAATTTCAGAAAAATAATAGTTTTTCTATTTGCGGTAGGTAATCATACAGCTGCAAACAAACCAGCAACAAAATTAACTTTGTAACGCTGAATAACCTGATATTTAAACGTTGACTACGAAACACTATTTGTGGGCGTCCACTATATACGGGTTCAATTTTCGAATAGAATTTGTGCGTAAGGCGCAAGCTCCATTGAGTAGACGTGAGACGTAAGATGGCTTCTGTCAAACAAGTGAGCGTTGGAGACGTGTGATCTGCGACGATGTCATGTTGCGCGACGCGTCGCGCGTATATTCTGTGGAGCTTTCCCCCAAAGCAGACTACCACTGCGCCGTCTTCCTCTTCTTCTTCTTCACCTCCATTCCGAAGCCACAACATAACAACATTGATACCAGAACAATTTATTCTTGTTGTACCTATAGTTACAATGCTACGGCATAGAAGTCCCAAATAAAATTGACTCATTCCTTTTTCCCCAGTTGCAATGCTGCGGCGTGGAGGGCCCGCGCGACTGGGACCGCAACGCCTACTTCAACTGTTCGTCGGGAGCCGTAGGGTCGCGCGAGGCGTGCGGTGTGCCCTTTAGCTGCTGCCGAGCCAAACCGACAGATGTCATCAGGAACAAACAGTGTGGATATGACGTGCGCAAGCCCAACTATGTGAGTAGTTTTTATATACTTGTAGTGAACTAGTCTAAGGGAGCCGTGGGGTCGCGCGAGGCGTGCGGTGTGCCCTTTAGCTGCTGCCGAGCTAAGCCGACTGACGTCATCAGGAACAAACAGTGTGGATATGACGTGCGCAAGCCCAACTATGTGAGTAGCTATAGCTATACTATACTTGTGATCTACTGTAATGGTGCGGTAGGGTCGCGTGAGGCGTGCGGTGTGCCCTTCAGTTGCTGCCGAGCCAAACCGACAGACGTCATCAGGAACAAACAGTGTGGATATGACGTGCGCAAGCCCAACTATGTGAGTAGCTATATACTTGTAGTGAACTAGTCTAAAGGAGCGGTGGGGTCATGCGAGGCGTGCGGCGTGCCCTTCAGCTGCTGCCGAGCCAAACCGACAGATGTCATCAGGAACAAACAGTGCGGATATGACGTGCGCAAACCCAACTATGTGAGTAGCTTCATACAGCAAGCCCAACTATCTGAGTAGCTATATACTTGTAGTGAACTACTGTAATGGTGCTGTGGGGTCGCGCGAGGCGTGCGGCGTGCCCTTCAGCTGCTGCCGAGCCAAACCGACAGACGTCATCAGGAACAAGCAGTGTGGATATGACGTGCGCAAGCCCAACTATGTGAGTAGTTTTAGCGATTATATTTATTGCGGTTGGTTACAATCTTTACAGGTTTTTCATGGACGTATAAAAGGGCGGACAGAGTCGCGCTAATGAAACCTCTGTGTAGCCCCAAGTCAGCCAGTTGGCTGTACATACAAGAATGCACGCACACATTCACACCAAACCCAGCCATTCTGAACGCAAACGTCAGCCTACCCTACCGATCTTTGCAAAATAAACAAAAACAAAACATCATGTCGTGCGTTGTAAAAATTTGAAAAAACAGCAGAGATCAAAGGAATAAAAGTTCGGGAATCACGTTTCACAGGTAAATTAATAATTTGATCACTCATTTTCATGTTTTAAATTATTTAAATTAGTCTCCAACTGAGGGCTGGTGTTGCCATTCTTCACGTTATAAATTTGCCTAAAGTATAGGTAATTATTGGGTGGGTGGGTTCAAAAAATTCGGTTTCACCACATCTTAAAATTAGAAAACGAGACAAGAATTTCTCAAAGCAAAAGAACGTATTATAAAAACTTACTCAACATATGGGATGTAAGTCGTAAATAGAACAATTCAATATTATCGTATTAATTTATTGGTTAAAAAAAATCCTAACATGGCAACCCTAATTCACTCACACAAGTTTATCCGCCGCCATTGCGGTTATTCAGTTTTGACATAACTGGCATTCTGTCCGCCCTTTTATACGTCCATGAGGTTTTTATGTTTTGGTCCCAATGATTCAACTACTACGTCGAGCGCAGTAACGTCACGAATTGGCTATATGCTTTCCACTTTCGCTCAGGTCAGCATATTGACAGAACACAGCAAGATGTGCCAACCCTAAATAATTGGGACAAGCATAAAAATGCGCCGGATTTCTACAGAATATCCGAGTCAATAACCGCTTGACTTGCAATTTTACCTTCTGAACCTATCCACGATTTTAATGCCTTTATAAGTATATTTTTTCATGTACCTACTTACCTTGGTCGTCTTTTTCGGATGGGCACCGAGTCGTTCAATAACCCGAACAATGAACGATGAACCCTGGTGTCAAAGTTTTTCAACCGCCGAATACAAGTTACACATGGTTGTGTAACCACCACCGTCAAAATGATCATAGACCACAACCGGGACCGACGGCTTAACGTGTCCTCCGAAGCTCGGAACCATAAATTTTTTCAGTCAATCAGGTGGTTCAGCCTGCAATATCCTAACCTGACTGGGAACAAATTAACAAAGTGATCTTTGTGAGTGACCCACCGAGAATCAAATCTGAGACCTTCTGCGGCGCAGGCAGTCACACTACCATTGCGCCACATCGGTTGTCAGACTACCTTTATGAAATCACTGATTAATATAGGCGGTTGCTGAGCGCGTGATACACGAGCACGGCTGCCTGGCGGCGGGCGAGGATTGGCTGCAGAGGAACTTCCTACCCGTAGCCGCTACGGTCCTAGCCCCGGGCGCTCTCAAGGTTTACCACATTACATGGATGATATGCTCTGCACTGTTTATGACTCTGTATTCTTAGATTGTAGTTTAGAGTAGGTAGATAGATAAGTGACGCAAATCTCTAAATACATGAAAATACAAGAAAGTTCTGTAAAATAGAGTATTTTGAGATTTGCACTGCACACTTGTTTCGACTTGTTTTCAGTCTTATAATTTACATTCACATGCGGAGAGATGAATATTTGTCATTCTAAAACCAATGACTAATGTTGACCTAGTTAAAAACAACTTTGTCTCATTTCTAAACGGTATAACGGTAGCGTAAATCCGTGTGTAGCAGAAATTGAGGTCAATGATATACCAATGACTCTAAAACGTAATAAGATGAACGACCGTGTAGTGAGTAGGTGTGACAAAAACTACCCAAAAAATGGGGAACCAAAGTCCAGTGCTCAGTGAACAGTTTTGGTTGTTCGAACACACAAATTTTAGAGAAAAGCATGAAATTCAATTCTGCATTGATCTGCGTAAGGGCCAATGTCTGGTGTATGCGTCAGACCTGGTCGTACGCGATTTGCATTCATTACTACATCCCGTTATGAATATTACTCGAGCGAGGCCAATACCCTCTGTATTAGGCACTTGTACCGCTCGCTATAGGACCTATAGCTGTACCTACTTTGATGAGTAGGTATTGAAAGTAACTGGTTCAACAGGATCTTTTTGACCAACTTATTATATCAAACAAAGTCAAAAAGTGGTAAAATGGTTACTTAGATAGATATTCTTCTCTCCTCCAAGATTTTTTAAATGGTTTAACAGAAATGTTTCATAATATTTTTTTGTTGTGATGTCAATACCTAGTCTATTATACCTAAAATGTTTGAGGGTCGGTCACGTATATTTCAGTAATGATAAGGTATGATCGTACGACAGTTCACGCGGAAAATCTTTGAGCTAGCAAATCCACCTACCCATGTAAGGGACCATATTATACAGGTTTTTTAAACAAATACTGAGAAAATCCAGGATTCGATAAAACTTACGCATATGAACTTTACGCCGCTCTCTTGTGATCCTAAAAGCGCTTATCGCATGCTTGTTACATTTCTGTGAAACCTCTCTTACTTTGTTCGCACATCTTTTATTTCCAGTAGTTTGAAGTATTGTATTTCTTTTGTTCTAGACGTTTGACATAGCTAAGATAATATATGACAAGGGTTGCCTCGAGGCGGCAGAGGAGTGGTTCGACCACAACTTGTTGATAGTAGCGACCTCTGCTGTTTGTACCGCTTTTGCACAAGTAAGTTTTTGTTTGTAGACGCACGAGTAGAGTCCTGGTTTAGAAATCTGCATTATATTTTTCTCTTAAGATAAAACGACTCGCCAGTGGACCCTTTATTTAGGAAAAACTTTTTGGAACGAATTCGCAATGTACCTGGAAACCAAAGCCTGTAGTCCAAATAGTGATAGAACCACCTTTAATATACAGGGAGTAAAAAAAGGTAAATAACAAGCCGAAAGGAGGTCAAGGTATTTATGAAATTGAATAACTTTCCCCAAGGAACTTGGGACGAATCATGCAAAAAAAATTGGCCTCCCATACAAAATCGCTGATCGGCTGATTGAATTAGTATAGGAGGTCCAATTTTTTCTTTTCATATTTCGGTTCATGTTCCTTGAGAAAAGTTGTTCAGTTTCATGGACACCTTGACCTCTTTTCGGTTTGATATACCTACCCTTTTTGTTACTCGTCCTTTCAGCTTGTTAGGTATCGCCTTTTTGACACTCTCGGTATATTATTTATTATCACAAGAATGCAGATTTTTGAATCAGTTACTGTACCGAAATTCTTCATTTCTATTTGAGTTTCATGCTCACACGTAATCTTAATGTGACGTGTAGTTTGATTTATTATTCACAGTAGAAGTCAATAGCGTTGTCGAATTCATTGCACGCGCTTCAATATGCTTATTTCAGTAATAAGCTCGCTCGATACAGTATGCCTGATTCCATTGTTGTGCATTGTTCATTTAAGCCTATTAGATATCCTAGTCCGTCATGCAGATCAAAAAGAAGGACTAATTAGATGCCTATTAAAGTACCTAGTTCGTCATGCCAATAAAGTTGATAAAGACCTATTACCTACTATCGGGGAAAAAATCAGCCCGTGAAATTGAAGTTTGCTTCACGTTTTTGAGAAAATTTCGTCAAGGTACAAAAACATAGTTTTAATAAAAATTTATACCGGGTTTGAGGGGCGGTGTACCGAAAATAATGCAGGCGTGAATCGTGATCAGGCCATGAAACAGGTGTTTTTTTACCTGAATTTTTTATCGGTACTAAACCTACCCTAAAGCTATTGCAACCTTTTAAATTAACACCCTGTATAACGATCTAATGATTAAAGTTAAACTAAAATAATGTTCGATTAGAGTAACTGATCATGCCTGCAACGTTTTTGGTACATCTTCCCTTACACACTACATGTCGAGCCGCGTAATGTTAATCATCTTTCCCATGGGTGTCGTAAGACGCGACTAAGGGATTTGAGAGTTGATGTGTATTGCAATTTTAGGCGACATGCTGACAACCTGTCAATATGGTGATACGCAGTCATCTGATTCTCTCAAACCTGTCAGAAGTTTTATATAAATGGCCGTTTTTACAATCTTTTATGCTCTACCTACCCCGCAAGGCATAATATATGGGATGATATTTTACTAGTGACCGATAGCAAAAACTTGGATAAGAAACAATATTCCCCAAGGAACATTGGTAGTAAAATTTCACCCAGTACCTATGTATGTACATATTATGTGAAATTAGTCTTTGGACGTCACGTTAGTTGACTGCATAATTGTGTGTGTATATTTTCTAATTTCCCGCAAAACTGTTCCAGATCCTAGGCATATGCTTCGCGCAGAACCTGCGCGCGGACATTTTCGCGCAGAAGGCGAAGTGGCACTGACAATCCGCCTCTCCTGCCGCCGTGTGACGCAGCCGCGCCGCACGCGCCCGCCACCGCAGCCAACTGCAACGCTTACTCCACTAGTGTGGTCGGACCTTTATGCGTTCCAGATTTAGGTGACTCTTTTCATAACCGGTTCGTTTTACGCAATGATCATCGAATTGTGCCAGTAGTGTAGATTTATGGATTCGTCCACAGGATGAACATCTTGGGAGGGCAGCTAATTTTTAAAATCACCTTGCGCTTTTTTAAATTAGGAAAATAAAGGTGTCAATTTACGATGCTTTTCTGTAAATTTTTGCCACTTTTCGTTTCCTTATTTCAAGAAAGTGACTGGATCTTTAAATCACTTAAATCGAAAACGCATAAACGGTGGATACGGCCGTGGTGATGAACTTTATTTTAAAGGCATGAATTCGATTAGTAAGTACATAAGTTTGCCTTTAAAATACTGTACATCGCGTCACCAATAAAAAAACAGATGTTATTTACAAGCATTTATTTGCAGAGAATTTTTATATGGATTTATACATACCGTAAGTGCTTGCATAACCTTACTTCATCTCTATCCCCATGGCCTTGAAAATCTCTCCTAATACCCTTCACTTCGTACGTACATTGAGCTTCAACAGTGGTTTAGCTTATATATTGGATATAGAGGAAACAGGGCCCAGTGAACTTAACCTCTAAAATGTTTAAGCGCGCTTGTGACTCAAATTACAATGGTTTCTGAGAAGTTTTTCGGTATACATTGTTGTATATTCAAAACTGGATCAAATGTGAATCAAATCATAGAATTTAATCAACGATATTCTTATAACTTATGTTTGACTATGTTTCGAAGATAAAAATGTCCAATATAAGCAAAGCAAAACTGCTCGAGGTTATTCATGTCGTACAAAGATGTAGCACTCTAAATCCTACCACATATCCTAAATGGCTCCTATGAACTATCTAAAATTCCCCTTTCTGAAATTCTTCCAATCCTTGAATAAGGTTTATTGTGTAAAGGGCGATTCCTCCATTAATTGATGTTAGATTTAAATATGTAAATTATTTCCGAGACTCAAAAGTATTACTACCAGAAGAAAAAGATAATAATTAAAATATGTTGAAATTAAGCGCACAATATACCTGAAGGATACCCAAGAAAAGACTTAAAAATGTGAATGAAACAGCTTCTCAAATATTTTTATGATATTTTATATGGACGGTAAAATTGCTTGAAAATATTTCATGCAGTGAACCAGCCTATAGAACGTTCAACACTATCTCCAAGAAACACAGGTCTCAAGATATTATGCTGTCTGAGCATATTTTTCATATTAGTTTCTTGAAGAAAGTTGCTCGATGCTATGAGCTAGTTCGCATCTTGAAATATTTCGAGCAGTCATTTTATCTATTATCGAAGCTGCTAACATTGTAAACCAATGTGTTCAAATTGGCCAACTCTAGCCTTATGGGAGCTGTGAGATGAATAAATAATCTTGTTATAAATTGTTGATATTGTTGACGAATTGGATTTGCATATAAAATCGCCAGTATTGCCGAATCTCCAAGTTAATCAGTATTTATTGTAGCTGGGCTGTTGTAAATGTGTTTGTTCGGTGGATAAAATAATAAGATTACACAATTTATGACGTTAAGTCCTGCAGAATAAAATAAGCCGATTATTTCTGAAAAAGAAGTAGAATATTTTTATACAAAAAATAATGCTCCATGTCTGAACCTTTTAAACCTGACTGAACTCACTATGACATTATTTTGGCTTACTGTCATCAGAAAAACATATTTTGTAACAGCTCAGCTTTAAGCTTAGGCCAAACCAACATTACCTACCCTTAACACAGAT
Organism: Phthorimaea operculella; assembly: GCA_024500475.1. NCBI lineage: Eukaryota > Metazoa > Arthropoda > Insecta > Lepidoptera > Gelechiidae > Phthorimaea > Phthorimaea operculella. The sequence continues at coordinate 5,147,253 of JANFCV010000003.1, read as the reverse complement.
GTAACACGTGGTAAGTAACTAACAAAATTGGTGGAGTTTCTTTAGGTGTGTTGGGTTGATCGATCGCATCAATATGAGAATCTCATTAAGTCGTTCATATCTTGACAAACCAAAGGGCTTCCCGATTTTACAAACAGCAAAATATGGTTAGATGATTATTGTCAGTGTTGGTTTGGCCGAAGCTTTGTTTTTATATGAATAAGTAAATATAAGCAAATGCAGTTTGGTTGGCTTGATACGCTTGTAGCGATCTATGGCGGGTGGAAAGCAGCAGGAGACTAATGGACGACAATATTGTTAAGTGTCCTACATAGATGTAAGTGTAACTATTACCTAGAGTAAGAGGAAGTATTGTCAAATATTCAAATTTTGCTTGAAATATATCCGCAATTTTAAGTCAAATCACATTTTACAGCATCTTATGGTACTGAAATAAGTAATTAATTAAAGGGGCGAAAAATCCGCGTCGCTCCATAAAAAAGAAGAAGAAACAAACTCACTGTCCTGTCCAAATCATTTCTGTGTTTGAATTAATTCTGTTTAATGAAAGTCGCGTTTGATGCAGAGCGATAGAAGTACAATTAATGTGACTTTTGAATATTTGACATTTAAATAGTGATTTAAGGAATACTCATTCGGTTTTGCTAACAGAAAACATTTTTATACGTTTATATTGTCCAATGCCCTGATGAATGCAATAATATTAATAACAGTATTTTTATAAATTAATCGCACAATCTTTTAAAGTTTTATTGAAAACGGTATTAATGCAATATTATTTATGAAATTTAATTTAAATTATTGTGTCGTGTGATGTATATTAGAATAATTTATTTTAGTATTTTTCCAAGCTGAAATGAAAACTGTAATCTCGATAGAAATAGTATAGGGGCGGCTTATCTGAACGTCTGAACCTAGTATTTTATAGACATTCCTTTTGATGTTTATTTGTGGTGTTTAATTTTGTATCACTTTTACGATTTTCTACGCTACAACCATGTTAAACATTTTTCTGTATTACATAAACTTGCTGTTACATACTTATAACATTTGTTTTGGTGCCACTAATATTAGGTAGGTATTTTTCAGAGTGATTGCAAAGTAACTACCTAAATTAAAGTTATGTTAGTTTATTACATTTAACAAATTGACTACATATTATTATCAGCTGCTTTTGTTTTCTAGTGGTTCACATATTTTTGTAGAAATTAGATGAATATTGCAAAATCCGATAAAATCTTGAAAACTTCTTGCAGCTTATACTATATTTTACAACTTTAAATTGTCAGAAGGTTAACAAATCTTAGTTATAGAAGATGTGAGTATGATTAATAAATTTTGTTTTCCTGATTGCTTTAGTAAAATATTTGCAAACATTAATTGCAATATTCCTACGCAATTCATGCTTATGAACGAGTCACTGCCTCATAGTACACATTATGATAATAAAATTATAGAGTGCTTTACTGGTGTTGGGTTAAGCAATTTTGTACCTAAAGTATGTGCTGTATGGTTGATATTTATTTGACAAGTAGAGTTTTTCATATATAGAGTTAGCTGGTAGAAATTAGTACATAACTTAACCACTGTTAGGTACCTTAGCTGGAAAATATCAAGAATATTATTTGGAATGTTACAGAAAAGAAAAAAATATGTGCATTTATTTCCTCGATTTCTAAAACCCAGGTACATCTCTATAATTTTTGTTACCATGCACTAGCCTTGAAAAAAAAAAACTTGCGGTTAAATATGTTCCTAAGTCTTATAATGGCATTTGCATGTTGTAGGTACAGAAAATAGTTTCCAAACTATCGTAAAGTATTGTTATAATCGAGTAAAACAATAAATATTCTTACCTGGATATCTTTTATTATATTACGTCAATGCAAGATTGTAAGGTGCCTATAATATTATAATGCTTTATTTTTTTAAATGAAATTATTTTACTGTTTACTTATAATATCTTCTTTAATCAAAGTATTATAGCAATCAGAAAACGGAACAGTATTTTCAATGTTGTAAACTTTGTCCTTGTATTTATAGTTTTAGAAGTAGAAGTGTATATTTAATTCCTATACATTTGACTTAATTTAATATTTTATACGCGAATATAGATGATGAAATTTTTAAGATTGTTTTATTTTGATGGCTAAACGTACCTTCATCAAGGGCATCTATCAATATTTTTCTGAATTTTTGTGTGGTACACGATATTTTTATTTTGTGTCGACTTTTATAACTGACTACAATAAAGTTAATAAAAGAGAAAATAATTTGTCATCAACAAAACATAGGTACATACAGGGAGTAACAGAAAGGGTATAATAAGCCGAAAGGAGGTCAAAGCAGTCATGAAACTGAACAACTTTCCACATGTTCCATGGGTCGAAATGTGAAAAAAGAATTTAGAGTTCCTATACAAAACCGCCGATCAGCTAATTGATTTCTATGGGAGGTCTTTTTCATATTATTTTTGTGTGTATCTATCTAGCGGGGTCCCCTGAGGTATAACGATGAAATATATGAAAATAAATAGGCTTTTCAATGTACTTCACGACTTTGATAATGAAATCCAATGTTGTAAAGAGGATAGTACCTAGCCTCTATGGTTACTGTCTGTGGTGGACCCTAGCAACGACACATGTCAACTTGTTGTTGACTCGTGACATTACTTTTTCTGTGTCTCAATATTATAAATATCTGAATTGTATCTAAACTACAATTAAAACCAACACTGTCCAGTTTATAATTTGTTTATTGCTTACCCAAGTACCACAATAGTTAAAATGGTAGCAGAATGTAAATAAGATCTAAAGATCGCTAGAGTTTGAACAAAATACTTTCGTGGCAAAACAAAAAAATCGTACCGAACCAGTACCAACGAAAATGCCCAAATACAGTATCGATCCACTCAACTCTGATAACTATGACACCTGGTTAATACAGGCAGAAGCCCTGCTGACAAAAAACAAACTGTGGCAGTATATTGAGACCCCTCTTGCAAATGAGGCGACTGCAGAGGAGAAACAAGGGGACAGAGAAGCGAGATGCGAACTCATCTTAATAATCGCCCCTTCCCAACTAAAAGACATCAAAAAATGCGCAACGGCAAACGCACTATGGGAGAAACTAAAAACCATATATGCAAGCAAAGGCCCTGCTAAAAAGGCAGCACTCTTAAAAAGGCTCATACTCTCAAAACTAGACGAAGGCAGCGACATCCGCGAACATCTCCGCAATTTTATGGACATTGTCGACAAACTCAACGAAATGGACGTAGCCATAAATGAGGACCTGTTGACAATAATCATGTTGTACAGCTTGTCGTCGGAATACGAAAACTTTCGTGTGGCCATTGAAACAAGAGACACCCTGCCAAAACCGGACGAGCTCAAACAAAAAATTAGCCGACATGTTCACGAAACCTCTCTACGGTCCAAGACTTCAAGATTTGAGTCAGAAAATTGGGCTAAGAAGAGTTTGATCAAGCTGCAAACTCTAAAAAGTTCGGAGGGTGTAAAGAGGATAGTACCTAGCCTCTATGGTTACTGTCTGTGGTGGACCCTAGCAACGACACATGTCAACTTGTTGTTGACTCGTGACATTACTTTTTCTGTGTCTCAATATTATAAATATCTGAATTGTATCTAAACTACAATTAAAACCAACACTGTCCAGTTTATAATTTGTTTATTGCTTACCCAAGTACCACAATAGTTAAAAAATGTACCTCATTCCTTTTTGGAAAAAACACAAAAAACTACGTGATCTGGCTAGCGGGCTACTTTTTCATTTCAAAACAAATACAAATTATAATTATACAGTTCGATTCGCCTTCCAATGTACTCACCAAAACAGGTGAATCTTTAAAAAGTTTGTTATTTTACGCGAAATACCACAATAAAATATTTCTTTATCCAGCGGGCTACTTTTTATATTTACCACGTACAGACTTAAGAAATATACCATTTGGTTGCATTTTCAATGTACCCCTCAGTTTTGCTAAGTTTTATTTATAAAAGCATTGAATAATTGTAAAATATCTAAAAACAGATCTGTAAGATTAGCAAAAAAACATAATGTTTATTTATTCATTTATTATTTTTTAATATCGACTTTTACATAATATAGATCAGTGACTTTTACCCATCTTGGGTAATTCTGCCAGTGTCAGTAATACAACGTATTATAAAACAACCAATGAGGGAGGGAGGTCCATTTTCTTTTTTCATTTTTCCACCCATATTCCATGGGGAATGTTGTTCAGTTTTACGAGTACCTTGACCTACTTTAAGCTTTATTGGTTGTTTTTTAACACGCAGTATGAGATTCCAGCGCTGCTGCGCTGGACGAGTGATGGCTCCAGCAGGGAGATAATAGTGTCTTCTGCAGGCGCTAGGAACATCCTCTTGATCTATCTGGAAATGTCTTGTTAACTCTTCAATTGAAATTCTTAATTCAACGTTTACACTTACAGTCCAGCAAAAAAGAGTAGAAATTAAATAAAATGGAACTACAACATTTTCATACTAAATTGTTGCCATTTAATTTTTAAATTTCATACATAGTGGCGCCCTCATTTTTTGTCTACTCTTTTTTGCTGCACTGTAGGGTACTTCACTGCTTATAATACAATTAAAGTTCATCATTGAATATCCGAGCAAAAATAAAATAAATAATTAGATTTGAAAATACGTCTGCCATGAATTAAAAGAAAAATACCAGTGCAATGGTTAGAGTTGCCACTTTTTTTTTCATGGTGGTCCATTCAGGACAGGCGAAGATGAAAGACTATAATGCCTAGCTTTACAAAAACTTTTGTTGAACATAAAACGGAAGAAATTATACAAAAAATGTAAAATATGAAGGAAGTCTAGATCAAAGCGCAGAGATTAGACTTAGAAATCTGAAACTGAGCATCGACATAGATGTTAACATTAAAGTAAGGGATAAAATCAGAAAATAGTTAAGTGTTATTATAAAAATACTAGCTTTTACCCATGGTTTCACCCGCGTGCTCGTAGGGGATTAACAAAGTATTGTGTTTGAGCAGCAAGAGTACCAGCTGTATTGTGATGTATTTCTCTCTCCCTCTCCCTACGTCTTATTCCGACTTTATCCCAGGCCGTCCAACGACTCCAGAGTATACGACGCTATCCCGCTCCCTCAAGGTCATCCGTTACCTCCAGGGCGTACGACGCTACACCAGGGCATCCACCTAGTCCCCCCTGCCCCACCTAGCTTTTTTGTTAACTATGTCAGCACATTTATTTATTCGGTTAGTTAGTAGTAGCAGCAGTTTTAGGATCAACCTACCTAATAATATTTTCGTTTGAACCCTTTTTTAAGCTTGTAACCTCTAACTTGGACATTGGCATAATTGGCATAATTGTCCTTTCCTGACAGAGGCCACTTTTAACAACAACACTGCAACTTTTTTGCAAGCCATACCGACATGCCTCAGAGTTTTTAGTACAAGGGGTTACATCTACAAGCATGATAAAAAATATTGTAAATCAGGTAGTAAATCAGTTAGGTGATCATTGATATGGTAAAGTGTGAAAGTCAACTATGCTCCTCACTTTCATTTGGAATTCCTTGCTTAAGTTGGTTGACATTTGAACACATACATAACCATAATGGAGTTTTACGTTTGTACAGCGTCCTGTATAAGGCATTATCGTTTTTTCAAAATATTTTTGCATTAGGATATTATCTCACATCAAACTTAGTAAAACTGAGGGGTACATTGAAAATGCAACCAAATGGTATATTTTTCAAGTCTGTACGTGGTAAATGTAAAAAGTAGCCCGCTGGATAGAGAAATATTTTGTTGTGGTATTTCGCGTAAAATAACAAACTTTTTTAATATTTAATATCTGTTTTGGTGAGTACATTGGACGGCGAATCGAACTGCATAATTATAATTAATATTTGTTTTGAAATTAAAAAGTACCCCGCTAGCCAGATCACGTAGTTTTTTGGCTTTTTTCCAAAAAGTAATGAGGTACATTGGATTTCATTATCAAAGTCGTGAAGTACATTGAAAAGCCTGTTCATTTTCATATATTTCATTGTTATACCTCTGGGGACCCCGCTAGATAGATATGTTACCGGCCAAACCCGATTTTAGGATAAACTAGTTTTTCCTAGGCCAAAGTAGTTTATCCTACATGCGGTTGGATAAACCGGTATAGACTAGGCTAAACCGGTCCATCCGATGGCCGATAGGAGAAACTAGTTAATCCTAGGCTGAAATAGTTGAGCCTAAAATTAATTAGTACATTTCAGGATAAACTGGTTTGGCTTACTTAAAAATGGTTAAGGCTACAGTAACGTAGCTCTAGAGGGCAAAGGGTAACGTCGGACAACCTGGAGACATCGAACACCTTGGAGACTCGAACACCCTAGAGGGTGGGGTGTAGCATCGGACATCCTGAAGGCTCCGACGCCCTGGAGGGACGCCCTAGAGTGATGTAGCTCTAGATAGAGCGTAAAGTGAGGCTCCATTGCCCTGGAGGGTCGGGGTAGCGTCGGACACCATGTAGGCCCTGATGCGAGCACTTGCAACGTCACTGTCGGCGATAGTTCTCACGAGCTGTCACATCACAGGTGTCTGTGGGATCCCAGCCCAAGCAGGCAGCGTCCGAGCATTTAGGGTGTCCGACGCTACCCCGCATCCTCCAGGGTGTTCGGGTCTTACAGGTGTTTGATGCCTCCAGGGTGTACGTAGTGCCTCACAATAGGGCGTCCTTCCAGGGCTTCCGAGCCTTCAGTATCCAATGCTACACCTCACCCTCTAGGGTGTTCGAGTCTCCAGGGTGTCTGATGTCTCCAGGATGTCCAACTTTACCCTTTACCCTCTAGAGCTACGTCACTGTAGCATTAACCATTTTTAACTACGCCAAACCATTTTATCCTAAAGTGTACTTATTAATTTTAGGCTCAACTAGTTCAGCCTAGGATTAACTAGTTTCTCCTATCGGCCATCGGACGGACCGGTTTAGCCTAGTCTATACCGGTTTATCCAACCGCATGTAGGATAAACTACTTTGGCCTAGGAAAAACTAGTTTATCCTAAAATCGGGTTTGGCCGGTAACAGATACACACATTATTTTTACCCGTATTCTATGGTTCAGAAAGTTGTTCAGTTTCATGAGTAGGTAGGTACCTACCTTGACCTTCTTTCGGCTTTTTGTTACTCCCGGTATAATTTAAATTAAAGTTTATAATTTTTAAGGTGCAGCGGGTTTATTCCGACGTGAGGTAATTCAGATCATATAGCCTTTAGCTTAGCTCCCAGTTTATAAACTTAGAACAGTAATTGGCATTCGAAATACATATAATTTTAACATCCTGAATCTTATGTTCCTGAAGCCAACAGAATGTATCTCGAAGAATATCCGCATATCTCTGAAACGACTTAAAGGAAATTGTCCGCAAAGTAAATAATGTGGTTCTGTAGGTGACAGGCGCGTAGGAGGGCTCCTATATTTTCCATGTTTATCTCTATTCACCGAGCATCCACGTGGCAGGAGACCTCAGATAGGTAGGTAGGTATGTACCTATGTTGGCATTTTCTGGGGCATTTATCTGGATCTGTTTACTGAAGATTTGAATGACAGATTGGCCTATTTTTGTAGTCTGGTAGGATCTAGATTACCGGATTTTCATTGAGTTTACCGGATTTTTTAAGTACCTACCTATGATTTAGATAGAAAGATACCTTATAAGGACAAAAATTGTCCATTTCAGTGGTGATATACATCACTTAAACATAAGTACCTATACCTAGGCACATACTCCACTGAATAAACGCTCGATATCCTTTATAGAGAGCGTGGGACGACTTAGTTTTTTTTACAGATATAGTTTCAGGGTCACTACGAGATAAACATCAGAGTTTTGGACTCTTCCTTCAGGCAGGAGTAACCCTGAATCTATTTCTGTAAGAAATAAACGTCACGCCCTCTATATAATCACTTTTCAAGTGGAGTAGGTAGGTAATAGAGTCACACACTATGAGTCTCGCTAAGTTAGAACCATCATTAAACTATGAATAAGTAGGCACTCTAGCTTTAGTTGTTATAGTTTGCTAAAGACCAACTCATGCGAAGGCGAAAGTTACTAAACAAGGGGTCTAGGGTAGTATTTACTCAACTGCCTCAGAAGGAGGCTTAGGTACCTATGTTTTTAGTTGGTTGATTCTGCTCCTCGGAGTCTAGCAGTATATGTGCGATATTTGCAGTAATGTTTACTGTTTACAGCTGTAACACGGAGCCGCATTACTGACAAGTTTATGGCGCCTACAAATCCTGGCTGGAACTAGAATAGAAAGAGCGCGGTCGTTCGACACGTCCCGCGCGTAAACTCCAATCAGACGGACAGAAATCGCGCGTTACTTTCAGTTAGCCGGAGTCCAGCAAATGGACTCGGACGGCCACAATCGTGAGTTAGACGAAACCACACACGTATTATGGCAAAGAGGATTTCATGACCAATGCGGGCTCACTATAGCCTGTGTCACTGTGGCGCGTCTTAATAGCAAGAAATGGATACAGAACTCTAGAGTCTTCAGTCTAGAAGGAGCCCTCGCGTGTAGTAAAATCGGCTTAGCCCTCACGCAAGCCTGAGAAATTGAAACAGTAAACTAGCTCTTTATTGAGGCGAAATTAAATAAATAGGATCAACGGTAAATTTAATTTCGTTGACTAAGTAAATAGAATGAGACGCGTCTGGGTTAAATTGACGTGTAGAATTAAGCCATCTGTAAAACTGGATATGGAGTGGTAAATGAATGCTTATAGGGGTTTCTAGTTGGAAAATCCTGAACTACAAATTCTACGATGGAACTTTTTTTGGGCTATGGAGGACAAACATACTAAAATACCGTACCTCTCCGAGGAGGCTGGGCGCCTTGGGAAAACTGCCGTGGAATTCGCTAACTCCTAAACCACGCAACGGATTTTGATGCGGTTTTTAGTAATAGAGTTATTCAAGAGGTACGTTTATAATATGTATAACACATGACGTGAGAATGCCTTTATCCCGCGGGGAAATGAGTTGCAGCGGGTGAAAAAATAATAAGCAATCACAAACGACGCCATCAATAAATTTAATTTCTCTTTGCAATCCATTAACGAGAGCAATATTCCCGTTTCCATGATAAATTCATATTATTCCCATTTCAATGTGTGGACGGAAGACGGGCCAGAGATTTATGTGCGGTCATTATTCATTGGTCATAGCTACGTAATTAGGTCGGCAGCTAGTCGCCAGCAAACTTCAGTAGTTGATGATGAGGTAGAGACATCAGTTGAAAATATTTAGGTAAATAGATACGTCATATTGAAAACGAAAAAATGTGTTATTTTCTTACTGTAAAAGTATCACGCATTTCATTATAAGAAAATGGTGGCTCAATTGAGTTGACCCACAACAACGTCTTGTTGATTGTACAGACCTACCTAAACGTGAGTAGGTAGAGTCACGGCTAATTTAAGAGTAGGCACGATTATACAAACGAATAACAAAACCTCACATTCATTCAAAATCTATAGGTACCTCTTAACAAAATTGCATTTCTCCTATTTTACTGACCTACCGAATCTAAACTAACTCGACCGACGGACTTTCGGTTTCAGACTGAAAACGACAAAATTGCAGACGCAATGAAGCAAAAAAATATCCTCCTCCTCATCATGACACACATCCTCATTCGATTGCGTGTCGCTTCAGATCCGGGGCCGCGTCAGCGCCCTGACAAGCTATATCGACTGTCGTTTGTCAAACAGAAGCAAGAGCTGATTTATACTAGTGTGAGATTGAGAAGTGCTTAGCGGAAGAGTGGATGGCCTTATCAAAATGATTGCTCTACCGTTTGTCTATAGTATCTAGATATATAAGACGAAAACCACTATTACCTATTTAACAACCTTTTTTTAATTTTGCCTAGTTTACCTACAAAACCTGTCGCGAAATCTCAAAGTCGAGTACCTATGTCTGAGTTTTGTTTCCTATGAAAGGGCAATATTGTGTGGAGTGTAGGTATATTGCAAACGCACTGAAGCAAAGGCATTTCTCACACATCCTAGTTCGATTGCGTGTCGCTTCGGATCCGGCAACGCGTCAGGCCGTCAGCCCTCAGACAATCGACTGTCGTTTGTCAAACAGAAGTAGACATGTGACGGCCGATTTACCAGTGTGAGAAGTGCTTAGGAAGGATTGATGGGATTAACATTGCCATTGGCTTGGCTGAGAGAAAGATGATCTTCATAATATTGCTATGTAAGAGGTCAATAGGTATTCAAGTCAAGAAAGTGCTACAAATAGCAAAAAATTGCTCTACGTAGTTTTAGCTACGCTACGTGTTTGCTACTATTGCTACGATACGACGTAGTTCAGTATCTTAATTAAGTGCATAGTTTGTATTAGGTAACTTCTTAGTAATTTTATTACAATGACGGGAAGTCTGGTGTCCATATTATCATAGTTTTTGTGCTGCCTAATGGTTTCTAACAAAGTTTAAGACCATCTCTCTTTCATAAAAGTAGAAAAAGAAAACTAAGCGACGTTAGCTACACTTGAGAGTAATGAATTAGTGTCATATCGACGCTTGAAAGGCAAAATTATCTAAGCGACATCAGCGTAACTTTACAGGAGAGCAGTTTAAAGTTTGGATTTTCAGAAAAAAAATCGTATAAATTTTTGTGATAGTCCTAGAAGCCTAGTTTTTACATATTTGTTTTGTTATTTTTTTACCTAAATTTTAGTATACATACCAATAAAGAATTATGCTTAGTTTTAGAGTTAGTGTCGCTTAGTCAAAAATTACCTAAAAATAAATACAGGCAAATTTGACTAACCGACAAGCTGGGAATGACAAAGGTACGGTAAAATTTTAATAAACACCTTTTTTAAGAATTTACGACAGAGTAAAAGTTGCCTAACTAACATCAAAAATACTTCGAATTTGAGGCAAAACTACTTAGGTTACAATTTTATACTAAATTTTTCCCGGCAATTTGACTTAAATAACATTTGTTACAGAAAATTTACCTAATTATTTAATTCAAGGTTTGTATCAATAACAATAAAAATCAACACTAAGGTACACAGAGGCCTATTTCAACTAGGATCATCATCACATTAGCCTATAGCAGTCCACTGCTGGATGTAGGACTCCCTCAGGGTACGCCACAAGGCACGATTCACCATCCATTTGCTACCAGCCGGTCTTTTTCATCGCCATCAGTCCATCTGGCCCGTGGGAGCCAAAAGCTATGCTTGCTGACGCTTGGCCTACGAAAACCCGATTACAACATCGTCTATCGTTTCTACGGCAAATGTGACAAACCTACTGGACATTTAGAAGATAATCTCTTTCCGGGCCTTATCCATTACCGAGATCTCTAACATAGACCTTTTCGTCGGTCTGTGATGGATACATAGCCGGTGGGACAATTTATTTGTCAGATTTCACGTTTCGTCTCCGTTAGTCATCACCGTACATGATAAGACATTCCGATTGAACATCTTGGTCTAAAAGCATGGTGAATAAGGTGGCTCCAGAATAAGACGCAACTTCCAAAATGCTACCCAGCACAGCTTCACTCTTCTGGTAATTTCAGCCTTGAAATTGTATCTTCCTAACTGCAATGTTTGCCCAAGGTATTCGTACTTCTGGACAACTTCAAGGTCTACCTACGTCCTACACCTACCACGTATACTGGCTCAGGAACGACTTCATGTTCATTCACAATTATTTTGCTCTTGACCAAGGTCATCCTGAATTCAACATGCTTCATTCGAGACCGTATATAAACAGGACAGCATTTTTTGCAGATCCTGAAGCAATTTGGCCATTATGACTATGGCGTCTGCAAAGCGGAGATACATAAATTATTCGCCGTTGACTTTGATACCCAACTCATCACACTGTCAGGTTTTGAAGACATCCCATGGCATTTTGGTGAAAAGTTTTAAGAACGTCATCCTGTTTTACATCTCGGTATAATGGTATGGAACTTGTTTTGTGGTTTTGTACCTGAACGGGGGCTTCGCCAATAGGCTTCTCCGCACCTCCACATACAGCCATTCGACTAGGCACGGCTGCAAGGACACCAGAACAGCCCAGGTTTCTCTCGCTGTCAAAAGCTTTCTCGTGGGCTACAAAAGCCATACGCAACGGTTGGTTGAACTCTTTTGACTTCTGTATTTTAGGATGTGATCTATTTGTACTAAAGCCTTTAGGATACTCTGCCCGTCCCAGTGGTTGTAAGGCGTCAAATCTTAGTCGTTTTATTACGATCTCGAGAAAAGTCTATAAGACGTAGCTCAGTAGTGTACGGAAGGTTTTACAGAAATCAGAATAGTATGACCAACCGCTTTGTGTGGCTTTTGTGGAGTGGACTGTAGTCCACTAGTTGTTGCTTGTAAGCAAGCCTTCGACTTCATCGAAACCTGGGTTGTTCTTGAGTTTTTCCAACGACGCCAAGTCGACTATCGATATCCCCACTCCACAAATACTGAGAAGCCTGTAATTAATAGCAACGATATGCGTTCCAGTATATAGCCATTCAAAGTAACTAAAAGTATAAGACATTACTTTGCGGAAGTCCATCTTGTTGAAAGTGATAAAATATGTTTTGCTTCTTCCGCACTTATGAGTGAACCACACTCGCGAACGCAACTTAATGCACCACAACCATCGTTTTACACTCTACAGGTATACTTCCACGGAGTATCCTCAGGAGATCATCGACAGTCACGTTCCGAGGACCGACTAATAAGTAACTGCCCCTGTCGATTAAGTTGCGGTCGTACGTGTGGTTCACTCAGCAGCATAACTTGCCATCATAAGCGCGGAAAAAGCTGAACATATTTCTATCACTTTTAACAAGGGCCATTCAAGTACTGCGAGGTGTAAAACAGGGTGACGTTATATCGCCCAAACATTTCACCAATGCGCTTGAAGACCTTAGCATGGAATGAACTGGACAATTCCGTCAACAGTGAATACCTCACGATCTCCGCTTTGCCACCTACATGGGAAAAATCATCAGAGAGGAACATAGAATCGCAGCAGGTCCTGTCAAAGGTGTTCAGTTTAAATACGGCCTCGAGGCGTGATGGACTTGGGATAAATTTGGAAAAGACCACGGTCCAGCTCAATAGCTTATTTCCGTCGAAGGTGTAGTAGACCTTGAAATTGTCCAAAAGTATGAATACCTTGGGCAAAAATTGTACTTAGAAAAAGATAACATTGAGGCTTAAATCTCCAGAACAGTGCGGTTGGACTGGGTAGCATTTGGGAAGACGTATCTTGTTCTAGAGTCACCTCGCCGCAATAAGGTGTTTGATCAGAGCATCTTACCGCTCATGAATAATTATGCAACAGAGACATGAAATCTGAGAGAAAAACTGGGACACTGGTTACATGTCATTTAGAGAGGAGATGCTATGCTAAGGACCTCGCTAATATGTCGAGGTTAATCCGGAACGATTATTCGAAGACCAAACGGATATACTGGAAGTAGAAGTGTAGCAAGCTGAAGGGTCAGTGGTCTGACCACATCTGTCGTAAAAGCGATTGACGACGGTGTAAGCGGGTTCTTGAGTGGATGCCACGCCCAGAAAGAGCAATGACTTAAAGAGAGCAGCTAGTAGGGACTGGATAGTAAACGCAAGGATTTTACCTTGTGGCGTACCCTGGTGAGGCCCACGTTTAGCAGTGGACTGTTATTATAGGCTAATGTGATGATGACCACAGAAGTAGGTAACGAGCTAGAATAGAAGAATAGAATAGAATAATAATTTATTTGCAATAAATGTGGTGTACAGATGTTACATGTTTTAAATAAATAGTCTCACACATTTAACCAAATTTGTTGGCATGCAAACATAGAGTAGAAAGATCATCCTAAATTATTAATAGATTAAGTCAGTAACAATATTATTAAAATTATAAATCAATAAAAAATTAAGTCAGTAATAATATCATTAAAATTATAAATCAATAAAAAATGTCAAATTAAAATTAAAGTCACAATCAATGTCCTAATTTTTAAAATACATCATAATAATAATAATAAATCAGTTCTTTGCCGTCAGATACTCTTCCACACTATAAAAACATTTTTTGCACACGTACTGGTATAAGGTGGTCTTGAACTTTTTTACAGGCAGATCCTTCAGTGCATCAGGGAGTTTATTAAACAGTTTGACTGCCATATTGTAACTATTTCGAGAAAAGCATGTTGTAGTAGATGGTAAAGTAACCAGCCTATTAGGATATCTGGTATTGAATCTGCAGGTTTCAGCTTTGTTTGAGAAAAGGTTCATGTTATTTTTGACAAACAAGCATATCTCAAATATGTACATTGCGGGTAATGTAAGTATATTCAGTTTCCTAAATAGTGGCTTACACGATTCCAATGGCCCAACCCCGCACATAGATCTTATGCATTTCTTTTGAATGAGAAAAGCTCGTTCAAGATCTACAGAATTTCCCCATAATACTAGACCATAGCGCAAGGTAGAGCATACGTAGCCGTGGTAAGCCATAAGAGCCGTGTTTTGGTTTGATAGAGTTGTTAGCCTATATAGAGCATAGGTGAATCTATTGAACTAAGAAACTGAATGAAGCGAATGAACAAAATTTCTTTATAATCTGATTTATTTGTAAATTCTACTGAAAGTTTTTGGACTTGTTACATGAAAAGTACATTCGTCATAATTGGCGACATCGTAATCGAAGCACGCGCGTGCATCCCAAGCGACGCCCTGCCATGCACTGAACTATCTTAGTAACTTAAACTCTAGATTCACTGTTTGCACAAGCGACTGTTCGTGTGTCATCCGTAGGAGTAACCAACATTTTTATGTAAACTACTTTAAATAAAAATATTCCAAGCGCCTGTACGTGATGCTACCATAGGTTCTAATCGACATTGGATAATCGTATTTGGTCAAGTAAAAATTGTCTAAATAAGAAAACAACCTTTGAAATCGGCGGGTAAAAATTGACTAAGCGACAATCAGATTTATTTTTAAGACAGGTAATATATACTGAACCAACTGAATAAAGAAAAATTATAACAGGCATTTTTAACTAAACGCCAAGCACGCAGAAAAACGGGTATGCAAAAATTACTTAAGTAATGAAAAAACGAAATCTTTGTAAGGAAAAAAATAGCTATGCGCCTTACACTGTGTTGTCAGATTGAGGCAAAATTGACTAAGTCGAGAAAATACTGTACAAAGAGAACGGTAAAATTTGACCAAAGTCAAATTTAGCAATATTTAATTTCGATAACCACCAAATTTCCAAAAATCGTCGAAAATCGTGTCGGTTAGTCAACCGAAAAAAGTGAATTTTCGTGAATTTCAAAATGTCTAAGCGACAAAAAAGTCATCGTAGAGAGACGTGAGTAGGACCAAACGACGCAGAAAAATCAGGCGATTCCAACAATGTATATAATTCAATTTGGCCAAAAATGTCGCTTAGATAATTTTGCCTTTCAAGCGTCGATATGAAAATTCTAAAAATGATGGAACTGAAGAATGCTTTAATAGACAATTTTTTTCTCATTTAATGACTCCTCTAATTTCATAGTTAATGTAAGGAAATGACAAAAAAACGGACATACCTAAGTATTTAAAACTAAAAACGGGGACGTTTTCGGACTTTATGAGAAAACAACCGGCTGTAACCTCAAGTCAAAACCAGGTGGACCACAGAAAGAAAACATCGACACATATTGAACACCAGTCTTTGTTATCGCTTTTCGCAGGATTTGAACCCAGAAACCCACTAAGTTGATTGTAATTGGTCAAATATTCTTAATTTGTGAGCATTTCCTGTAATTTCTTATAAGTACCCCGCAATAGAAAATGCCCCGCAAATTAAGATTGATGAAATTTCCTGCCAGCGATCAAGATTTTCATTTGAACCCCTCGTCTCGTTTCCTGCAACGCGGCCGCAAATGACTAGCAGTAGTAGCACTACTAGCTACAGTGACGTCACTATGATTTATGCCTCGAACGAATGAACGGCCGAAACCCGGTGCTGGATTTGATTCAAAGTAACAAAGAATACTAAATACAGGATGTTAGGGACGGTGTACCGAAAACTTTGCAGGCATGATCAGACTATCAAACTGAACAACTTTTACTATAGAGCCAATGGCGGGAATCGAAAAGAAATTTCCGACCTCCCATACAAAATTCACGATCAGCTGAGTGACTTTGTATGGGAGGTCGGAAAAATTGTTTCGTTTCCCACCATTGGCTCCATAGTAAAAGTTGTTCAGTTTTATGGTCTGAGCACGCCTGCAAAGTTTTCGTTACACCGTCCCTAACACCCCGTATAGATAACAGTAGGTACGAGTGAAACGACCTAGTAATACAAATGTCGACTAAAATTAAGACTATCACTGGTATTTTTGGTGATATAAAGCTGGAAATTAGGAAAATAAATTGTCTTTACTTATCTTATATACCTACCTAAGTGATGTCACTTTCTTTCAAATACCTAGGTTTAGAAAAATAGCACTTATTTTAGGTAAGTTAAGAGAATTTATTTCCTGAGTTGCCAGCATAACTGACATAGACAGAATGAAAACAAAAACAACACATGCATTTGACATTTGAAAATTAATGTAAATGGCGATAAAAATGGCGCTATAGTTACAATCATCGGTGATTCACATGATAAAAAGAAGAAAAACAATCTTCTGTCCTTTTTTTTTTTCAAGAAACGTGATAGCGACCTTAGAGTCTGGCTAGCGAGTCTTTGGACGTCAAATAATTCAAATATTTCAAATGGCAACATGTTAACAATGAAAAACTACAATAAAACAATTTAGATACTTGTTATGTACGAGCTATGCGGAAGTCCCAAATCTCGCAGACGCTGTCGACTTGAACCTTTTTGGACGTGATAATTCTACCTACGTGCAAACGTGTTCATGTTTGGTAGATTACGGCTCGAGACACTGGAATGCAGGCGGAAGAACGTGCCCAAGAAGAGATGAATCTGCCGATTACATCCACGTGCAGATTCAAGCTGACCACGGATGGCCATCACACGAAGTGCTGAGTCTACAGTTCGACCCCTCCAAGACTACAGCTGAAGACCAGTATAAAGCCGGGCTTCAGCATCAAACCAGCACTTCTGTCCTCACACATAGAGGGCAGTTGTCACCTAGTATAACTTAGTTTTAATGTTAGACTAAGTTTTAAATTGTAACATAGCTTTCACACATCGAAACTATGTTACGTTTAATAAATTATTATAGTTTAACTTCATCCTGCATTTTCTTCAAAGTCCTTCCCGCTGCGGTTCCATCATTTAGAGTCATTCGGGGTAAAAGTGCGCACTTTTGGATATTCCACTTCATAGCTCCCAAACTACTGCGATTTAAGACACATTGTATGTGCTGTCTGATAGCTTGGTTAATGGACTCTCAAATACAAACAAACAACTTGCGATGTAATCTGCGGTTTTTCATATATATAAAAAAACAGTGACTAAGTCAGAGTGCGCACTTCTTCCCCGTGATGCGGGTAAAACTACGCGGTGTGTTGGGTAAAACTGCGCACAAGGGTTTCACAATAATTAAAGTCTTATCAGATGTTTATATTTTATAATTACGAGGTATTATATAGTCTAAAACAATAAAAAAAGAAAGATCTAATATAATATAGGTATTTCTGTACAGAAATGCGTTTTCAAATATCACTATAGTGGGGTAAAACTGCGCACATCTAGCCACATACGTCATGTGCGCATTATTACCCCCGCAGTTTTACCCCATTCAATGAGTACTCAAAACAATTCATCGTAACTTTGACACTTTTGAGGCACGGTTGAAATGTTGTAACTGAAAATAAACTTCAATATGTATAGAAAATAAAAAAATAAAAGCAAACTCTTCATGATCATAATCCACACTCCCACAAACTTTTCCCTGCACCGAATAAAGTCCGAATTTGACAACGTTTTGGAATTTTTGGTTCTAATATGTAGGAAATCGACCCGCACTGCACAGAGTGTCTGGACCTAAAATGGCGGTTCAGTTACACGTGTTCCCAGCAAATCAGCGTCCCTGCCCCTGCGCCCTATTCCGTAATATCGACGGTGCGTAGTTTTACCCGCTGCGCAGTTTTACCCCGAATGACTCTACTTACTATTTTTTTGTTTTCTGCTCTTTAGTTTGTGTTTACCTTGCCTACCGGTATGTATGTATGATGTATCTACCAGAAGTAACAGAAAGGGTATAACAAGCCGAAAGGAGGTCAAGGTACTCATGAAACTGAACAACTTTCCCCATGAAACATGGGTCGATATATGAAAAAAATATTTGGACCTCCCATACAAAATCGCAGATCAGCTGATTGATTTATTCTGAGAGGTCCAAATTTTTTTTCATATTTCGTCCCATGTTCCATGGGGAAAGTTGTTCAGTTTCATGAGTACTTTGACCTCCTTTTGGCTTGTTATACCCTTTCTGTTACTCCCGGTAGATACATTATATACATACATACCGGTAGGCAAGGTAAACACAAACTAAAGAGCAGAAAACAAAAAAATAGTAAGTATCAAAATTGTTTTATTGTAGTTTTTCAGAGTTAACATGTGAAAGATTTTTAAGATTGGCGCCATTTCCGTGTCCAAAGACTCGCTGGCCAGACTCTATATATTTCTAGACCTGGGTTCATCGGGTCGTTGCATGACTTGATGTCCTACTTCAAGGAGGAGAAGAGGCGCAATTTGTAGTCAGTGATTTTAGACACTCTCTTAGAATCAAGTCTATGCCAGTATTACTTTGTACCGGCTGTTTACGAGGGAACTCGTAAACTGGGATTATGACTATCGATCCCGTGGTTTCCCAATTTCATGTTTCGGATTGTAACTGGCGGTACATTTTACTTCTTGTAGGTACAACTTGCATTGTTTCTGATACAAGGAAATGCTAATTATAATTACATCAAATAAATACCCGAATGAAGATTCTATCAAAGTGTACACTTTACAAATTGCTATTTTTACCTGCCTAGGTCATGATCCTCTACTTACTCTATGCTATTCATTGTTATTTTTCAAATTCTTTCACTTTTACCTCAAGAGGTGATAAATACTTTTCTATTATCTTCACCTTTCTATTGAAATCTATTGATTTGGAGCTTAAAAAGGGTCCGCATGATGTATGTTCCCAGCCGGAAAGCTCACCTACTTTACTTCTAAATGTACCTCTCTCTACTTACCCTAGTGGGTATTTCACCTCGCATAAAGTATGAAAAAGACTAACCTATTTAATTTATTTAGGTTACGTAGTTCAGATGTTATTTCCCAAAAGGTAAAAATATAGAATGTACGAAAAAGGTCCAAAAAAGCTCGACTCTTACAATCGCCCTGCCTCGCACAGAAATGCGCAGTGGAATGTTAAGAATGCTGCCGCGGAAACAACAAAACCTACGTAACGCGAGCCGTGGAGGCTTTGCTCGTTTTGCTCACTACACCCACGAAAAGGTACGAATCCTTAATAGGGGGATATAATTATGAAAATGCTGAAATTTATAAAACTGCAACATTTTCTAACATTATCATATATTACAACAAGTACCTTCTAGACAAACTACAAATGTTTTGAGTATGTACCTACATTATTGACATCCCCACACATACTTACATTATTCCAGGAATCTGTACATTTGTTCGTTCATTTCGATTGTCTACCATAAAGAAATTTTATTACCTGCCTTCTTGGCGGGTACAAATTCAGATGTTCATTTCAACGTTGATATTCCGTTAAAAATGCTAAATGTGTTTTTAATGCGTTGAAATTCGAGGTTTGCATTTTTGTTTTGCTTTGTAAATGGAAGTGGAAAGGTCTGAACAAACTGGTAGTGCAGTGTTCTAAGGCAAGAGACACACGTTACATCCGTTTGCCCTAGCTAGTCTACATATTTAAGTTCATCTGTGGTTTGCCCGTTAAATATTTTTATTGAGAATGAGAAAACGGCTGTCTGTATGACATCTGTATCATAGATAATTACTGGCCAGGTCCTCGATAACGTTATTTTTGCGCTGCGTAAAGCATGCTTTAGGACCATAGACTTATATATATAAACTGTTAGGACAGTACGAATTTTGACCTTATTTTCATACAGATATGGTTTATGTCAAACGGTTTGACAGATACATCCGTCGCCGCAGTGTTGTTACGATACTCAGCGCTTGTGTATGCGTCTGTCAAACCGTTTGACATACTTTAACCATATTTGTATGAGCTAAAAGCCACGCCTCGGCAAGCATAGCGCTGGACGACCTCCGGCCAGATGAACCGATGACTTAAAAAAGGTGGCTGGTAGGGACTGGATGGAAAAAACGGGAGATTGTGCTTTATGGCGTTCCCTGGGGGAGGCCCACGTCCAGCAGTGGACTGCAATAGGCTGAAATAGAAACAGAAGGCGGAAAATTGCATTTTCCTAATGCATGCGATAGCGCTGCGCAAAAATAATGCACAAACGAACTTAACATGTGTTTCTCGGCTAAGATTCAAGGTAGGCGAGCTTTGTTTCCCCTGCTGTGCCGGAGTTGTAAAGCCCGTCGCTCATTTGCTGAAAGCTTCGGGTTCAAGTGTCGCCAGCACTGAAATCCGGCCATTTTAATACCGATGCACTATGCTGATGTAGACTTGTCTACCTTTTAACATTCTACCTTGGTGTATGTAGTTTTGAGAATTTCAGTATCTACTCAACCGAAAGATAAGGTTGCATTAAAATTCTAATAATTTCGATTACGAGATTCTTAGACAAGTCGCATAGTTTTCCGGTATTTACAGTCGAAAGTAATTCTAAGAAACCGGAAGTGTCATGCGGATGCCATTTGATAAATTAGTATGTCATATCATCATTATATATAATAAAACTAAGTTGATAAAATGTACGTGCCGATAAAACTTTTAAAGGATTCCCGGTACGATAAATGGACTTATATAGTGCAATAGCCTTCTATCTCTCCTCGTCATTATATATAGGGTAAGTCCGGGATATATGCCCAACTAATTTTATTATTTTCATATCTTTTTGTTTAAAAATAATAAGCACATGGTTTTCATAAATATCCAAACTTTGGACCATTACTTATTAATTTTGAATGGTTTTTTGAAAGTAATTCTATTACTGATCTGTATATTCCAAGTTAAAAATAAAACTGCAAACCGGGATAGATGCCTCACATGCCGTATATTTGCCCCAGAGCGATTTATTTGATGGGGATATATGCCTTTGGTGGGGATTTATGCCCAGGCAAGAAAATAGATATTTTGAACATGTAAACATACATTTATTAGTACATATTTATTATTTTAGCAAACAAACAACAACAAAACTGCGTTGTCGCCTTGGCTGGCTGCATCGTCTCTGGTTGGCCTCGTTGTCTCCTTGGCTGCCTGCTTTGTATCTCGTTGGCTGTATTGTCTCCTTGGCTGGATGCATCGTCTCTGGTTGGCCGCGTTGTCTCTTTGGCTGGCTGCTTTGTATCTCGTTGGCTGTATTGTCTCCTTGGCTGGCTGCATCGTCTCTGGTTGGCCGCATTGTCTCTTTGGCTGGCTGCTTTGTATCTCATTGGCTGTATTGTCTCCTTGTCTCTGGTAGGCTGCGTTGTCTCCTTGGCTGGCTGCTTTGTATCTGGTTGGCTGTATTGTCTCCTTGGCTGGCTACTTTGACTCTGGTTGGCCGTGATGTCTCCTTGGCTGGCTGCTTTGTGTCTGGTTGGCTGTGTTGTCTCCTTGGCTGGCTGCGTTGTCTCCTTGGCTGGCTCGTCGTCTCTGGTTGGCTGCGTCTTCTCAGGTTGGTTGCGTTTTCTCTTTTGGCTATTGGCTGCTTTGTCTCCGTGACTGGCTGCTTTGTATCTGGTTGGCTGTATTGTCTCCTTGGCTGGCTTCTTTGACTCTGGTTGGCCGTGATGTCTCCTTGGCTGGCTGCTTTGTCTCTGGTTGGCTGTGTTGTCTCCTTAGCTGGCTGCGTTGTCTCCTTGGCTGGCTCGTCATCTCTGGTTTGATTGTCTGCTTTGATTGTCTGATTAACTGCGTTGTCTCTTTGGCTAGCTGCGTCACCTCTTTAGCTGGCTGCGTCGTCTCTTTTGCTGGCTGCATCGTCGCTCAGGCTGGCTGCATCCTCGGTCCAAGCAATAATTCGCGGTTGCACGTCAGTTTTACGCTTATATTTGCTGGGCATTTCCGGTCTGAAATATAAGACAAACATTAAAGTTAGGCCAGGGATATGTGCCCTTAGGGCCACATATCCCAAAAAATATCGGGGCACATATACTTTTTCACGGGGATATTTGCCCTTGTTTGATTCCGAAGCTGATCTTAGCGCAGTGGAAGCAAATTAAAGTTATCTTAAAATCTAAAACTAAATGGTCGATCAGCCTCGGAACAACATTTGACTACGATTCGTAGTGCTCTTTACTATAGCTAAATAAAATAAATTTAATGAGAGAATTTTGTTCCGGAAAGTTTCCGGCCGAGAAATTCTTGTTTCCAAAATCTACTTAAACAGGGCCCAGCAACGAATTGCTTACCGAGCGAACGATGACGCCGTTTCTTTGTGAGTTTAAGTATGACAGGAATCAGGTATTCAGGATATTTGAGGAGCACAGGAATAGGGAATAACCTAAACTCACGGCACCGGAACATCCGCTCGTTCTCGAACTCCTTTCCTCCAATTTGCACTATAGTTCACAGTTCGACATCACATAATGTTTTTTAACACAAAATAACTAAAAGATTTCTCTCCGAATGAGAAATCGGCCCCGTTGGCCTCCAATCATTTATAATTAAAATACGTAGCTATCGGCAGCCACGACGCGAGCCAACGAAAAGTGAGGTTATATTTTGCCGGCGGTCGCGTGACTCTCAATCAAAGCGCCGGAACCAAAATCACTTGGTTCACTTCCCACCGAACAGGAAAACCACACGAGAAAACCGAAAGCACACTAAATTACACCATTTATAATTAAAATTCGCATCCACGATGCGGGCGACGGCAGAGGACGTGACAATGACAGAGCAGTGTTGCCAGCACCGCGCGCCCATTTTATACGAAAACTAAACATTCACCCGCCCCGGACCGACCCATCGGTCCGCTCTATGCATGGCAGGCGTGATAATGTAGCTACTGCTCGCTTAAGGACTGAATCCCCCCACCTGAACTTCTGCAACTCGAGGAGTGCCATCACTACCCGGAAACAGGTTGAGAATGCGCCCCCGGCGCCAACGCAGTGGCGGTAGGTTGGCATCCTTAACCAGAACGAGATCCCTAATGCAGGGGGGGGTTCAGTCCTGTCCGTCCACTTAAGGCGTTGCTGCAGAATGTGCAAGTACTCAAGCGACCAACGCTTCCAAAAGTTTTGAGTCATTTGCTGCAACAACTGATAACGCGACAAACGATTGCTATTCACCTCCGTATAGGGATATTCCGGCAAGGCGTTAAGTGGGCGGCCAATTAAGAAATGCCCTGGCGTCAGGGCCTCTAAATCATTTGGGTCTGAGCTGAGCGGACACAAAGGACGCGAATTGAGTACAGCCTCAATTTTACAAAACACGGTCGCCAGCTCCTCGAAAGTCAAAATTGTTAACCCTACAACGCGCAACAAATGCGTCTTAGCGGACTTTACAACCGCTTCAAAAATACCACCCCAGTGAGGGCACGCTGGTGGATCGAACACCCAGGTAATGCCCTGACGGGAGAGGCCCGTGCTGATGGCTTCTTCGTTCTCCCTTAAGAACGTTACAATTTCCTTCATACACCGATCAGCACCCTTAAAGTTGGTACCACAATCCGACCTGATCAGCGCTGGTCGCCCTCGTCGCGACGTAAATCTCTCCAGCGCTGCCAAAAAGGCCTCCGTAGATAGGTCGGCCACGAGCTCCAAGTGGACGGCCTTGGTGGCTAGGCACACGAACACGCACAAGTACGCCTTGATAGACTTTGCGTTCCGTAGGCGTGATGCCTTTACCATGAAAGGGCCTGCAAAATCCGTTCCCACACCTGCAAACGTCCAGGCCTCCGTCACCCGGTCCGGTGGGAGATCTCCCATCTGTGGCTGCATTGTGGCTGCCTTCAAGCGGTAACAAGGCAAGCACCTAAACACAACGCTACGTACCGTTCGTCGTCCCGATAAGATCCAGAACTCGCGCTGTAGGATGGCCAATAGCGCATTACAGCCCGCGTGCGAGTTTTTCTCATGACGATCCCTGACTAAGAGCTCAACTAAGGGTCCCCTTTTGGAAGTAACAGTGGATGCCGAGCCGAAAAGGGCAGGCTAGCGTTCCGAAGTCTGCCTCCAACCCTGAGCATACCTTGCTCATCCAGGAATGGGTTGAGGCGCACAATTCCTCCCTTCAGCTTTCCACGTCCATCCCTGAGCAGCCTGACCTCCTCTTCAAAATGTTCCGCCTGGACGACTCTAACCAATGAGCATAGAGCCGCATTCCGCTCCGCAGGCGAGAGGACAGGTGTAAAGTTCCGTTCTGCTTGAGGCTTCCTGCAGTTGTTCACGAACCGCTTGATCCAACCTGTCACCCCAAGAAGTTTGTCGAGGGAGCTATACCGTTCCAGCAAGAAAGCTGGGTTAGGCTTCGGTACGAGTTGCCCCACGTTCACTCGCAAACCTCGATCAGGTGGCCCAAGCGGCGCCCTGCACTCGTTGAATGGCCATTCCTGCGGCGACTCAGTCAGCCATTGAGGTCCCCACCACAGTGGGTGACTCACCAAATCAGGTGCCCTGCACCCGCGCGAAGCGCAGTCCGCTGGGTTCCATTCTCCCGGTACGTGCCTCCACACTAACGGAGTTTCCGACCCCGTAATCTGTGACACCCGATTTGCCACGAAAACCTCAAGTGTATGTACCGACGTCTGCAACCAGCACAGAACTATCCGACTGTCAGTCCACGCGTACACCGTTTCATCCAAGTTGATGGTACCACGCAGATTGCAGGTTACATGATTTAGCAAGCGCGCTAGAAGAGCTGCCCCTGCCAATTCCAATTTGGGGATGGTCCATCTAGTTCTGACTGGTGCCACCTTACTTTTGGCCATAACCAGACGCACGTGCACAGTTCCCGTTGAACTTGCTGTCCGAAGGTATACAGCTGCCGCGTACCCTCGCTCCGAGGCGTCACAAAACCCATGTAGGGTAGCCTTACATCCCACCGATGGGACTAACTTGCGGGGTATCGCGATGTGCACAATCCCTGGTAAGGTGGTCACAAACTTGAGCCAATCCTTCAACAACTCTCCGGAGAGTTGGTCGTCCCATCCTAAGTTGGCTAGCCACAACCTTTGTAAAAAGCACTTCGCCATGAACGTAACCGGGGCGATCCATCCGCTAGGATCGAACGTTCTAGCGATTGTCGACAGTACCGACCGCTTAGTCCAAGTTTTCTCCAAAAGGTCGGGCTCGATCTTGTACGTGAATACGTCATGCGTTGGCCTATATTGCACCCCGAGGATGCCCAACGTGTTTGGATTGTCCGGGTTCTCAAAGAGGTGCGGGTCCTGATGGAACTCGCCTGGCAAACCGGCCAGGAGCTCTGGGCAACTGGACAACCATTTCCGCAACTCGTAACCTCCTGAACCCATGATCGCGATCAACTCGTCTCGTAGAATTAGCGCCTGCTCCACGCTATCAGCACCCGTGCAGATATCGTCCACGTAGACGTCGCGATCCAGTACTGCTGCGGCTCGAGGATATCTTACCCTTTCCTGTGCGGCCAACTCGCAGCGTACGTACTGCCAAATACGGACTTGGCTTAAGTCCATACGTCACCGTGTTAAGTTCGTATGTGACCATCGGCTCATCTGGGCTCTCACGCCACAAAATCAGCTGATACCGACGGTCATCCGGATGTATCATGGTTTGGCGAAACATCATTTTGACGTCTGCGACGAACGCTACCTGGTGTAACCGAAAGTCTGTGAGAATGTCCACAATGTCCCGGTTCAATTTAGGACCCGCGTGCAAACATTGGTTCACAGACACACCATTCGAGGTAGGAGCAGAACCGTCAAACACCACCCGTATTTTCGCCTCAGGTGACTTCAAGACAGCCAGGTGTGGAATGTAATAATGCTCGACACACCTCCAATCCAGGCTGGACACCGACATGTGGCCCAATTGAATATATTCCCGCATGAATTCTATATACTTCTGCCGAAGTGCTGGGTCTCGCCTCATCTTCCGCTCCATTCCGAGTAGTCTCCGTTCCGCGAGCTGTCGCGAACTACCTAAAGCGGGGCGGTTTGGGAGAAAAGGTAGCCTGGTCACGAATCTGCCTGACGGGCATCTCGCAGTGTTGTATTGATAGAACAACTCGCACTCGTCATCCTCTGGCTTCCGTCTGTCCGCCGTGGGCGGCTCTTCAGACTCCCAAAACCTCTGCAGCACCTCTGACAGCACACTACCATAGAGGACCGGATCCCCTTCTGGTAGGTCCTGAGGTCTCCAAACTGGGCCGAAAACAACATACCCCTGTGGTATCTACGGCCACCAAACCAGTTTCCTGGAGTACCTTCTTCCTACCGCACCATAATCTCCCGAGGACGTCTGACCCGAGAAGTACGTCC
Organism: Phthorimaea operculella; assembly: GCA_024500475.1. Classification (NCBI taxonomy): domain Eukaryota; kingdom Metazoa; phylum Arthropoda; class Insecta; order Lepidoptera; family Gelechiidae; genus Phthorimaea; species Phthorimaea operculella. The sequence goes on along the minus strand of JANFCV010000003.1, from coordinate 5,120,612 downwards.
ACCGTACCAGGAGTATCAAAATCAGGATCAGCTAACTCCAACCCTGTGGTTAACCCTCGTACCGTTGGTGGTAACCTAACCTGAGGGAGTTTCCCAACCACTTCATCCAGCACCACGGCTGAGACTTGATAGCTGACCCTGTACATGTGCTACCTAATGCGAACTCAAAGTTCGTCTGACCCCGAATGTCAGGCACATTTAGGCCCCCGATGCCTACAGCTTCATCCTCACTTGGCCGTACATTTAGGCCTAGCCTACTCACCAGCTTACTCGATACAATACATCCCTGAGCCCATGTATCCAGTAGGGCTCTTACTTGAATGGTCCGGCCACCGTATCCCCATACCCAAATCTTAGCCGTTGGCAAAAGTACCGTGATTGGACGGGGAGCCGAAGCTGATGAGTAGGCGGCGATTACCTAGCGGGAATCTAAACGCGGTGAGGCCGCGTCCCGCGGGGTATCCTCACTACCCAAACCTGTGTATGGGTCCCACTCCTGCTGGTAGGGAGGTCTGCCCATAAAGGCCATGGCTGGAGTTCTATAGTACCCCGACGGCAAACGTCCGTACCGAGGTTGCGCCTGTAGCCGCGGGTACTCAGGCATAGGCGGGGGCATGCGTGGGTCTTGAGACCCAACCAGGTGGCTCAAGCCCGCAGAATACTGCATGTACCCTGGTGGCTGCCTAGTGCTCCCCTGACACCCGCCCGTTGAATCCCGTACCTGGGATGGGTGTCCTGGCCACGTTCCTGTGCCGCTCTTCCCCAATCCGGCACCTGCTGCCGTGGTGGGGAAAGTCCCCACGTCCATGGGTAAATGGGCTCCGTCTGTTGACGTCCCCTGCCTGTCCCTGTGACCGATGCGGAGGTGGGCTCCTCCTTGAGGGGGTGGGAGCGTTGCCCTCCCTGGTGGGCAGGCTCCTTCGCTGATCCGATCCAGCGCTGCCCCCGGCGCCTCCGGAGCGATTCATGCAGAGCAGCGGATGGTGTGCACCCTGGCAGTACCTACAGTTGGTGCTTGAAGGGCACTCGCACCTGATGCGGCCCCAGGCACCGAAAACACCAACGCCTCTGCTGTGCCACACCCCGTCTCCTCTGAACCCGCTGCGCAGCAAACTCCTGACACGCTGCCACCCCGTGGCCTGTCTCCCTGCAGTAGGCACACCCTGATTCCAATGCGGTGTTGTACCGCCTGGGTTGCCCACTGTTGCCTCCTCGCGCCGGTGCACCCGGCCGTTCCGGGTGGCGAGGGCAGAGGTCTCCTTGCGAGGGGCTTCACCAGCCTGGACGTCCACTCGCCTGCTTTCGGCCTCGAGGAACGACTTCAGATCCTCGTAGGTCGGGAGGTGGTCCGAGGACTTGCCCCATGTAGCTGCTCGAATCGAGCGACCATTTCGCTCGGCAGGCGGCGAAGCACTGTGTGGACCAAGATATAACCGTAGCCCGCCACTGGCAAACCCTGTCGCTCTAGTGCGCTGACCGCGACACTGACTGGGTGGAAGATTTTCTCGCGGAGGTCCGTACCTCGCGTTATGGTTGGTATTGACAGCCACTGGTCTAACAGCCTGTCTACAATCAGGCGCTTGTTTCGATACCGGTCGGTAAGGATCTTCCACGCCACCTCATAATTGCTATCCGAGACAGCCAAATGCGTCAGCAATTCATGAGGCTCTCCATGTAGCCTGGACATCAGCTGAGCCATCTTGTACGCCGGCGTTATGTCCGTCCGTGTGTGGACCACACTGCTATACAGGTCCTCAAACGCCGGCCAGTCGGCGTAATCGCCTGCAAAGACTGGAACCGTAACAGGCGGAAGAGGCACCTGTAATCCTTGTCCCACTTTACCACGGAATGGCTTTTCCTTTCCGTCACGTCGCCTAGATATGTCCGCAGCTGCCTGCGCAATGTCCTGTGCCAGCTCCAAGCACTGGCTTACATCGCCCTCAACCAGCTCCTTATCTTCAGGGTTAGGAGCTTCCTCAAGGAGCATGAGGCACTCTGTGAGGTGTTCCGACACAACCCGAACCCGTTCATCTGCCTGTAGTGCACTTTTCAAGAGCGCGTCCTCCCGGTCCTCGCGGCCGATCATTGCCGCTGTGGTAGTAAACCACCTTAATTCTGTCTTTATAGCAGCCTTATACCTGGCGATCGAGGAGCCATGGTACCAACTTTTACACACTCGACTTAATAAAAACGAAAACCAATAAACAAATACCACAAAATAAATGTTAGTTGACTGGCCTAGACCTTACCGATAAGGTACCGTTCACTAGGCAAACAATACAGTCACAAAAACCGAAACAATATTTTCCAAAATTAATAAAATATGTGGGTAATATAAAAAACACGCTTAATACTAAATTACGGCTAACTATGTTGCAATAAAGCAACCACGCTCTGCTACCAAAAAATGTTTGATTCCGAAGCTGATCTTAGCGCAGTGGAAGCAAATTAAAGTTATCTTAAAATCTAAAACTAAATGGTCGATCAGCCTCGAACAACATTTGACTACGATTCGTAGTGCTCTTTACTATAGCTAAATAAAATAAATTTAATGAGAGAATTTTGTTCCGGAAAGTTTCCGGCCGAGAAATTCTTGTTTCCAAAATCTACTTAAACAGGGCCCAGCAACGAATTGCTTACCGAGCGAACGATGACGCCGTTTCTTTGTGAGTTTAAGTATGACAGGAATCAGGTATTCAGGATATTTGAGGAGCACAGGAATAGGGAATAACCTAAACTCACGGCACCGGAACATCCGCTCGTTCTCGAACTCCTTTCCTCCAATTTGCACTATAGTTCACAGTTCGACATCACATAATGTTTTTTAACACAAAATAACTAAAAGATTTCTCTCCGAATGAGAAATCGGCCCCGTTGGCCTCCAATCATTTATAATTAAAATACGTAGCTATCGGCAGCCACGACGCGAGCCAACGAAAAGTGAGGTTATATTTTGCCGGCGGTCGCGTGACTCTCAATCAAAGCGCCGGAACCAAAATCACTTGGTTCACTTCCCCACCGAACAGGGAAAACCACACGAGAAAACCGAAAGCACACTAAATTACACCATTTATAATTAAAATTCGCATCCACGATGCGGGCGACGGCAGAGGACGTGACAATGACAGAGCAGTGTTGCCAGCACCGCGCGCCCATTTTATACGAAAACTAAACAGCCCTTATCACAAATAAATATAAATACTAATGGCTCATTCTCCTAAAGCCACGGAAAATTCTAACTTCCATGTCTTTTTTTAATTTTAGATTTTCTGGAAAATATTATACAGTTTATCAAAGTTTTCTTCATAACTAAGATAGAATTTAAAAGGCCCGGTTTTCGGACCACTGGTTTAAGAGTTATTCGATGTCCACTATTTGCGAACATGGACGTTAGAGAATTCCGTGGCTTATTTTCTTTTTGTAAATAATGAAAAAAATAAGGTGTATTTTAAATATAAAACTAGTAAGTAATGTTGTTTAGAGCTTATACAAAGTATTTTAGTGAAAATATATAACATATTACTATCAATAGCGGAAAAAATGGAAGGCCACTATTTTTGACATTGAAGTTAGATGTCCACTACTTGGTACGTCGAAAAACTAAACGAAATACGTTTTATTTCTTTATACAAGATGTAAAAAATCAACTACAAATACTTTAAGGGGTGAATTAGCCCGTGAAACTGAACAACTTTCCTCGAGGAACATAGGTCGAGATGTGGAAAACAATTTTGGACCACCCATACAATTTTGGACTCCCTCGGCCAGCTGCTACAATTTGTATTGTCCCACCATTTTTTTTCACATTACGCCCTACTTTCCTTGTGGAAAGTTGTTCAATATCATGGGCTGATTCACGCCTCATAATATTTGCAGTTGATTTTTTTACACATTATATAGGGTGTAATTTTATTAGTGGCGGATCCGTTAAGGGAGTTTTCTGTCAATGAAACTGAACAACTTTCCCCAAGGAACATAGGTCGAAATAGGAAAAAAATTTTGGTCTTCCCATACTAAGTGTGTTGGCCGGACGATTCAATTTGTAAGGGAGGGCCAATTTTTTTAACGGATCCGCCACTAATAAAATTGCACCCTATATAACGTTTATTTCGTATATGATATCGGCGGCTCAACAGACAGATATGCTAGTTCCTGCGGTGCGATATTCAAAACTTTAATACTAAAAATATTAAAAAAGCGATTAAGAGAAACAAAGGCACCAAAGTTTTCGCAAGGCACCTACAAGGTCTATTGAGCAGAGCCGGTTGACGAAGCTGAAGACGGAGGATGGCATCCATGCAAAGAGAGGTACTGTGGGAGATCAAACTGTTCTGTGGACAGCTGTACACTTCAGTCGCAAAACCTGTTATTAGCTCAACAGACCCTAGAGCAAAGCTTACCCGACAACAGTGTCTTGACCTCGGTATAGACCGAGGATGACTCGGATATCAGCTTGTATGAGATTAAGATAGCCCTTGAACAGCTCAAAAACAACAACGTGCCGGGCGAGGACGGAATCATATCAGAGTTACTAAAAGCGGGTGAAACACCAGTACTTAAAGTCTTTCAGAATCTGTTTAACTTTGTCTTGTTAGGAGGTGTGACGCATGAAACAGAAGCGTGGTGGTGCTTTTCTTTAAGAAAGGTGATAAGACCCTCCTTAACAATATTATAGGCCCATCTCGCTTCTGAGTCATGTTTACAAGCTTCGAGGGTTATTACAGCTTCCCGAACAAACCGGCTTCCGAAAACGGTACAGTACAGTACTGCAAGCTCTACAGCAGTACCACATTGACTACAGGTATATCGAAGTGTTGTAATATTCATAAACGAAGAAAGAAACGCCACAATGTCAGTTCGAATACAAGATCAGACCACAGCGGCAATTCTATTGCACAGGGGTGTAAGACAAGGAGATGTATTATCTCAGAAGCCAATGCGATGGAAGATGCCTTCAAGCTCCTGGAATGGGATGAACTTGGCATCAATATCAATGGCAAATACATCACTCAGCAAAATGCTACAGGACTTCAATCGAGGTTTCCCAACAAGTGGACCTCAAGTTGAATATCGACACGACGAAAGTCATGGCAACTCTCATGCAACGCCCATCTCAATATCGGTAGGGAACTCGACACTCAAAGTGGTGGACAAATACGTCTATCTAGGACAAACAGTCCAACTAGGAAGATCTGACTTTGAGAAGGAAGTCACTCGGCAAATCCAGCTCGGCTGGGCAGCTCCAGGAAGTTACGCAGCGTCTTCACGTCCAAAATTCCTCACTGTCTCGAGACGAAAGTTTTTGAACAGTGTGTCATGCCAGTGATTACCTACAGCGCAGGTCGCTAACTGTCGGCCTCCTAAATAGAGTAGGAGCTATGCTCGGTGTTTCTCTTCGTGATCGAATCAGAAACGAGAAGATCTGTAGGCGAACCAAGGTAACCAACATAGCTAAAATAGTCAACAATCTGAAGTGCCAATGAGCAGGCTACATTACTCGAAGGACTGATAATCGGTGGAGGAGCGGCGGCTCACGACAGGGAAATGCCGGATGCAGGCCGCTTCTAATCGGTCAACGTGGAAGTATTTAGTGGAGTCCGATGTTCAGTAGTATACGTCCTTTGGCTAATTATGATGACGATGACAAAAAAGTATCAATTACTTCCACAAAATTTTCCATTAAGACACGCATTGGTTTAAATTAAGAAAAAAATATATATCATTTAAAATCTTTGTCCAACAGTGGGGCCAAAAATTTAATCATTCTCTAACGTCCATGTCATTTTGTAACGTCCATGTCACCGCGAAACATGGAAAGACATGGAAAAAAGGACATGGACGTTAGAACGAAAGTTTATTTTGCGGTTTACGAAAAAACTATAAGACCATACTTTTTACAATACCGCCTTTTGTTTTAAGCATAACAAAGGTATTAACCAGAAAAAATATCAGTATTACCTGATAACTGAATACTTGGTTATCGATGAGCATGGAAGTTAGGTGGGTACTGAACCAAATCGTAAATGTGTGGAAATTACCTTCGCCAGCAAAAATACAGCAGCGAGAGGCACGTACTTCTCTTACGATATTGTCGGCAGTACTATCCGCTACTCGTATGTAAATAAACTAGACTGATAGCTTTCACCGTCACGAAGATATGAGTGAGAAGGTAGCGCGAGGAAATTTAAGCCTAAATCAGGCTTCAACGCTAAAAACCGTGTTTAAAAAAGTTTCTGGCATCTTTTACTCATAAAAACATCTTGTAAAGATAGAAAATATAACTCATTGGAAGATAAGAAGGATAAACATGATGTTACCCAGATATTTTAGGATCTATAACAGTTTATCTGTCATGAAGTAACAAAGTTCTTCGCCATGGACGTTAGAGAATGCATGTTTGACAGCAATTTTACAAAAAACTGTCAACATATTTGAGTATTTAAACATTTGACCATATGTATGACGAGTTAAAGTATTTTATAGTAAATTTTTATAACCCTCTACCCACAGGAAGATTCACTTTTTCAGCGGAATGTGTGAAAAATGCGGCCGAAGAGAATGTACCTAATATTTTATTTAAAAAATTGCCTTATTAACAATCTACATACCCTAGTCCTTATATGTACGTAAAAAGAAAGTGCACTTACCTGGTAAATCCGAAGTTATTGAAGGCCAAAATTCGTCCCTAAAGTAAAATTCCGACTGTTTGTCACGTCGCCGTCTAAAAAACTCCTACGCATATCAGCACGCGCCAACGCTTTGTGGCAGACTGAAGAGGGGAGGGTGTGCAATTGTATAATAGAGCAATTTTTTGTGTGTGTGTTTTACTTTTCACACAACTGAACTGAGGCACATATCCCGCTTGGGCGTATATCCCGGACTTACCCTAATAAAACTAAGTTGATAAAATGTACGTGCCGATAAAACTTTTAAAGGATTCCCGGTACGATAAATGGACTTATATAGTGCAATAGCCTTCTATCTCTCCTCGAACAAGAAAGTTCCCGTTTTAACTTTAAGGACGTATTTTTAAAGATATAAGGGCTTTTCCAATCCCTCAAATTGAAAATTAAGTGAAGTGGCGCCATCTTTTGTTGAGTAGTCGAAATCCACCTCAAGTCCGTGATCTTTGATGCAATCTGTTTCAAAATTGTGGATTTAAATGCACTGTATTTCAAACTTTTTTATTAGACCAAACAGATACCGCGAGTGTAACCGCGTGCGGAAAGCTAGTAATGCATAAACCTGTCAAATATCGTAACGTTGTTACGTGCCCTTATTGAATTCTAGAGTCTTGACTGCCATTTTGAAAAGCGGGCCGCATACAGCAGCACATCTGCATTTAAAAATTGAAATCTTTTGAACCCGTGCGCTCCTCGACTGTTTTCCCTCGCCCTGATTATGCAACTCGGAGTGCAATTAAAATCTGAATAGCAAGGTAGCGCTGTGTATTTATGTCTCTCATTTTCACTCAATGAGCTCTCGGTTTAATGGTACAATAATACCGTCGCAGCACTCTGTTTTCACATTAAAAACACAATTTGCAGCAGTAGAAATAGAACGTTGTTTCAGAATCAAATGAAGCTTGGATTTAATTGGATAACTTTGTAGTTTGGGAGCTAAAATAATTTGCTTTTTGACTTGGAATGCGATTGTAATCTGTTAAAGTTTAATCTTAAACTTTGAATAAGTAAAAAATTAGATTTGTTCCCGTGAGTTCAACATGTTCAGCGTCTTTCTGCTTTGTGAATTCAAAGGTCGTCTACGTACGTGAGCAGTCTAGATGTGACGTAAGCAAGTTTCTCGTAAGCATTTGAAAAGGTACGGCGGAATGTTGGGGGCGTATAAAATACGTCCAATTGTCTTGACATTTGCATGGCGCCGGTATCCCGCTGGCCTGCCTCTCGCAGGTACTACTCAGCTTCTTTCGTTTAGGGTTCGGTACTGAAAATAAATAAATTGTCAATGAAAAATTATTGGACTCATGCTTAGACCTTGCCTCATATCATGATATCACTTCTACCATAGAAAAAAGTTGCTTACTGAAACCACGTACGTATCACAGCTACAAATTTCTATTAGCTGGTTCCATTGAAAACGAGCTTGAAAAAGTTACAGTCCATTGCGCCATTAGCACTCGAGTTTTTCCCCTTTGCCACCACCGACTGCAATCATCATTACCCGTGGCTAAACAAATAAAAACACCAAACGATCGCCCGTGGAGGTGACTTAAAAACTGTGAACATTTGCTTCCTTCTGTGTCGAGGTAAATATTACACCTTCACGTTTGGATAGGAGCCATTTTTAGAAAAGTGAGGTTACCGTTTTTATCGAGACGCTATTATCCTATCTATTTAGAAGAAGTCTATTTAGAATTATGCAAGCAGACTAATGTTAAGAATTATCTCCAAAGCCACTTGACCGATTTTGATGCGGTTAGCAGTGATAGATTTGGTTTAAACTAGTGCATGTCCTAGATAGGTCTTAAATGAACAACTCATGAGCTGCAGTAAATCGTCGTGGTTATTAACAAAATTTCAAATTTTTTTTTACTTGTAACTGAACATTTTAAAAATGTGCATGTATTTTCCAAACCTGATATTTCATCCTCTCTTGTCCATCTTTTACACTGTTTTTATTGTCGTCCTTGAGGTAGCTTCATTGTGATTTTATGGTTGAAATTCGAAACGAGGTTTCTTGTCTATTTTAGTGCCAGTTTCCTAGGGCGAAGCGGAAGAACGGACTTATCGAGGGCTTCGTTTTACGACCCATGTTTCAGATAAAATGTGTGATGAGAGTTTGAAATAGGGTTTGACATGGACATCCCTTTTGATCTTATATTTATGAAAAAGTATGAATGACCTTACCCAATAACTGCCTAGAAACCCGTAGGTACTTAAAAATGTGAAAAAAGAACGTAATTAACGCTTTTTTTTATTAGTTACAAAAATTGTATTGCATAAGTGAGCACATAGTTTGACTCCTACTTGTAGCTACTCATTAATATATAACTTTGTATGAAATGCACAACTGCCTCCATATAAAAAATGTAATAAAAATGTATCTTCCAAAGGCTGAAAGGCTGTCATCAGCAGACTACCCGCGGCCTTTACAGTACTCCACATGCTGCGAGTTACTTTTCTTCAAGATATTATATAAAGGCGGTCACAGTTTTTTTGCTGCCAGTACACCGCAGAACTCACTCTACCACTTTTATGTGCGAGGATTGTTAAATAAAAGCAGAATGCGGGAGACCATTGTATCGATATTGACGATTTTGGTGATTGCGACACCGGCGCGATGCTCCGATAAAGATGGATTCAACTTTTACAAAGGTATTTCATTTTTGTCACTCATAAAAAAGCGCCCGATGAATAGAGAAGCTCCTTCGTTTTTTTCCTTGGTTAGAAAGATCTGAGATTGCTTTAAAAACGGTACAAAATAAATATTATTATGATGATATCAAAGATTTTCTATCGTAGCTTCGCTGTCACATTTCATGCACTAATCAAAAATTTCTGTCACATAATGTATTTTGTGCACCTGTTTTTTAATGGCCGGAGGTACCTAATACATTGAAAAATTGGTAGAAAAAGAAGGTATTTAGGTATGTCCGTTAATTTCTAAAAAATAGAATTAAAACCCAGACAGAACTTGAGCAAGTTTAAGCATTTGTTTCATATTTTTAAACTTTCGTAGCAAACAGCTACGCTGTAGCAAATGTCTACGATTCTAGTAACACGAATATACATGTCAAAAAAGTAACTGCAACACCCACCAACAGTCCACTACTGGACATGGGCATCCCCCTATTGGGGGGCATTTGCCGTACAAATTGGGATAGTGCTATTCTAATCCGGCACCACACGTCATTTAAAACTAGCAAAGCCTATTGCCGAAACCTCGTCAACGAGTCTATCTAGCTTTATAAGGGATTAACTTAAACTGGTTTTTATTAGTATTTGTACGAAAAACCACTATAAATTAGCCCCATAAATGGGTAGGCGGATTTGCTAGCGATAGTACTATTGTTTGCTCATTTGATAAACATAGCAACTTGTTTTTACGTTCGCCGATAAAGCGCCGGCTCGGATTTCCGCTGATATCAGTTCCTCTCTCATTAGTCTTAATAACGGTACAACGAGAACCATTTATATCAATTTCCATACTTCGTTGCTGACTATGATACAGCGATTTTATGACTATTAATTTCATTTTCTTGCATGATTTAGGCTAAGATTTAATAAAAACCGAGGAAGTTGGTATAAGGCTTCGAAGAAGGTATTAGGTAAATTAGCTTGGTAAGTTAAACTTTCATTTTTATATTTTCAATTAAAATCTCTTATTTTTAAGTGAAATTTATCACTTGTTTTAGTAATTTTATATAAAAATGTCTTTACAATTGAAATACGCGCGAACCATGGTCACCAAAATGCTCGTAGGTAACCGGTTACTGGGATAAGTAAATCATTCGCTATGAAAACTTGTTATGAAGATGAGTTAAGTATAAGTAGTAACTATTTTAAAACAAACCTGCCCAAATCTCTCTAGACTCATCTCAACATCAAACTAATAATATTCGATAGAATTTGCTAGTTCGTTCAAAAAGCGAAGCCGTATTTTAGCCGTTGAAGATAACCCCCTAAGCCCCAGGCGAATAGGCTACTAAAAACAAATGACTACAGTGAAAGTTATCGCAACTGCCGGCTCGAAGGTTCGTTAAAACAACGATCGGTTTACTAATAACTACAAGTCTCTGAAAATAGGAAAATTTCCAGGATCATGATTATGCCGCCATCATTATGAGGCACAAAGTAAACCTTATATGATGATAATTTATGAAAAATAACAACGTTGACTGTGGACTATGACGGCAATTGTAAGTGCTATAATAGGCGGTTGTAAAACTCTGACACCAGGATTTATCGGGTCGATGGACTACTTGGACGTCCCACTCAAAAAAGAAGAAGAATTGTAAGAAATAAAATGAATTAAAAAAACCTAAAGATTGTGAAATAAAAATTAAATCCGAAGATACAGGAAAGAATAAAAGGATTTATGTAGGCGTGATATTATGTTACGATAATAGATTTCCACGAAATACCTATCTCTGTTGTGTTTCTTAGAAGTGTGTGACTCGAACATTAATGTTGAATAAGTTTATGATACATTATACTTCTTATCGTCAAATATTCAATCGCTCAACGCTACCTCTGCTTTACAAAAATACTTTTGAACAACAAAGCTGTGTAGTGAAAGTTTGTCCCGAAGTTTTTCACGTTGATGGATGGGTGGCATTATTCAGCAGATCAATCTTGCGTTTCGTTTCACTCCTTATTCAAGTTTAGCGAAAATATAATCTCGAGCGTGTTAAGTTCAGTGTACTGGGACCCATCAATTACCTACATATAGAGTATTAACTAAATAATTCGGAGAGTTCGTATGAAATAGGAATGTAAATAATATACAGGGTTATTTTTTAGTCTGTGCGCTATCTTTGTAAGGTAGGTAATATTATATTTGATGATTTTTTGCTTTAGGGCTATTTCGAAATCGCGAAAAAATAAACTTGTTTAATACAAGTACTAACCAAACCAGCTTATCTTAAATGGATAAGACGTGGGTATTTTCCGTTATGACAATAATCGCAGCAAAGTCACAAATTAGGGAAATGATGCGCTCAGTACTAGCGACAATTTTGACGCTTACCGAATTTGACTGGAATCTCAGAGAAGGCCGTGTCCCTAATTTGTGCACAAGGTAACTAAGAAGATGGTTGCCAGGAACGTTATATTTCTTGGATTAATATTGGCTCAGAATCATATGACGTTCTTGTATAAGATTTTGCTGTTTTGATATTCTTATACATAGCAACCCATGCTATGTAACAAGTGAAAATCGCAAAATTCCTAACAGGGTCGGGTGAACCTACTGAAAACTTTTTATTTAGTGGCAAAGCTGAGGAGCATTGGTAATCAGCTATGATATCAATGAATTCTCTTAGTGAAAATTAGTGAATTAGTTTAGTGTCTGGTAATCCTCTTTTAGTAAACAGTTTCCGTATTCTTCTGTCATACGGGACAACCTGACCCTGGAGGAAGATACAGTTTTAATAAGATAAGATAATAGGTTAGGAAGAAATGAGATCATCCTGTCTTGTCTTATAATCTAAACTAATTATTTTCTAAATCTCAAACAAATAACATTTAGGATTATGTAGATAAGTAAATCATAAGCAAAATACATTCATTACATTCAATCAAAATGTTGATAAATGGAATAAGCGAAACGAGTTCTAATTAATCTAATTCTAATTAAGGGTAGAAATTTCGTTTAATTTCACTTTTTTCTTAGGATTTACTTAAACCTACCTTACCTAAGCCCAGTTTGCTATAATTAGAAGTTTTTGACTGTCAACTTCTTCTTTACCTCACCGCGTAATAAATAAATAAATCAATCAATCAATCAATCAATCTTTTGTAGTCGGAATACCGACTCAACGAACAAAAAAAGAGTTTACTGTGTGGATACGATAAAGTGCAAAGCACACAAACTGTGTTGTGTACCGAGTGGCGGGCGAAGGGTTTATACATGCCGATTCCTATTGGGTTCCCTTTCAAAAATTTACAAATCCATACTCTATTTTCAGTTAGTAGATTTTTCGTATCGGCATACCTTCGTTCAAATGCCACCCTTCGTTACGGGTATGCAATGCACCTTTATCACGCGCGTACCAGTTGTAATGTATTTATCTGCGGTGCATAGGGTAAGAGGGCAGTGTGCCGTATCGCCCGTAAGTATCTCCAGTCCCAAACATTACAACCGGTGCGCGCGTGATGAGGTGCATGCATATGCAGGCAGTGTGCCCTTTAATATAGCTTCATGAAGATTGGAGACAATATTTTTCATATTTTCCAGATTATTTACGCGGAAGGTCAGACGACGGGATGCCAGAAGGCCCAGGGAGCGAAAGGACATTTTGTAAGTAAAAGGGTTTGCTACTATTTGATAGACTTTAGTCCGACTTGAGTGTTTACTTATTTAGTTAAGTCAGCTACAGAATTGGGGATACCAAAAGTATCATGTATTTTCTGTTTACATAATATGTAAATGAAAAAATAAAAACAGGGCTCTTAATTTGCCTGCCTACACATATGTGTGTTTTATGTTTGTGAAACATAATTGTAACGAGTCCAATAACAGGAAAAAAATAATCGTTTCTGTATTCTTAAGAAAAGAAACTGATCAATTAACGCTAATGATTGTTTGTCAACTTAATTCGCCCAGTGTATTGTATCCAGGAAAACAAACATTCCCAATCAGTAACAGTTTTCTCGTTGGATTTCTTACTAATTGGTCACTTTCTAACAATCCCATTGTAGGTAGTAATGTTTTTGTTTCAATTGATAACTATTGTTCATTTTCCTTTAATTGAACTTCTGAAGCTTAAAAGATATTAGATACCTCAGCATTATTGTTAGCCTAGCAACAGTGAAAATTTAGTTTTCACTTAGTTGATTCAAAGAGAGACTGCTGTAGTACTGACTGGCTGTACGTACATGTATAGAATCACGTTGTTATAAACATGCCTTTCTTTTTAATGAAAGTGTGATTGATTTGCCGAGTGATGACCCTAATTTTACCCTCTGGGTGTGGTAAAAAGCGACTAATCATCCGTGGAATGGGCAGCAGCGTTTCCCGTAAATGCAACATCTTGCACAGCGCTCAGCAATCTGCCTGCCAAGCTTGGTGAGTATCGCAATAACCTTCGATTGGTCCATGTCCAGCAGTGGACTGTTGTGGTTGTTATGATTATAGGTGATTGATTACGTACCTCAATCAATCAGACATCAATCAAACCAAACAAACCAAAGCATGTCAATACAATACGTAATAGATATTGGATAACACTCTCTAACTATGATTCATGGAAATCGTATCAATTATGGGGTCTTCACTCGCAACAGATCGGGCAGTTCTGATTTTTTTATATGTTGTATGTAATGAGGTGGTAATGACAAACATAATTTTTCCAATTCGAAATCCCTCCGGAACATTGTCATTTTCATGCGAAACCATTAAATTATTGCTCACTTTTCAGATCTTGCTATTTTTTATCACCAAGGACCTGTTGTGCGGTATAATACGCTAGAAATCTTTTAAAGTAGACTAAATTTGCAATAAAATGAGAATAGTAGTGTCTCTATAAAGTAAATAATTTTAAAGATACAGCTGTTCAAATGTTTGCAAAATTTCTTAAATTATACAATTTAGAAATTTTCCATACAGCTCCTTCACAGAAACCATCAGCTCCTCAAACTCTGCTAAACATGATTTCCTGCAACTACAAAAAAGTCTGTACCAGCAGCTGTAGTTGCAGAAAAGCAGGACTGGAATGCTCGGCTGTTTGCAACTACTTGAGAGGCCAATCTTCTGACAACAAACTAGACCTCATGTGTGAAGATATTGACGAACCTACCATCGCTGACCCACCATCAGATGACGATTTCGACCTGCCTGAACTGGTCGATGACAAAATGCTACCGAAGCATGCTCCCAAAAGGTATACAGTCGATTTAGAGAATCAGCCTGGACCATCAAAGATTTTCAAAACTATAGCTCCTCTATCAAGACTAAAAACTATTGTACTAATAAAACATAAACTTTGCCTTTTTGAATAACGTAGGTATTATGAATTTATGCCGTGAAATAGATCAAGAATTGACCACATTGACGAGAGCTTGTAAAAACAATGTTCCGGGGATATTTCGAATTGGAAAAATTATATTTGTCATTACCACTTCATTACATACAACATATCAAAAAATCAGAACTGCCCGATTTGATGCAAATGAAAATGTACCAATTCCATGAATCACTAGGACAATTTCAGTTTTGATGATGATGTTTGGATTGTGATGTCGATTGAACAGAACCAAATAAACAATTCCAATGATAATCCCATCACAGTGTTTAGGATTTATAGACTTAAAAAATTAATCACGTTTTAAACTCTCCTTTAAAGTCGTGCCCGATAGGTTAAGCCGGGAATATCTCTTTTGCTTGTTTATATTAGCGACAGCTTCTAGGTAAGGCTTATGATCTAGATTATATATTTAATTAAAAATGTTTTGATACTGTTTTAGACTTCTACCGCACTCCAGTCCAGCTGTATCCGGGGCTGCTTCCAGCACTGGAACAGGAGTACAGAAAGCGGACTGGGAACGCTTTTAAGAGTAAGTGTTATCCTGAAAAATACTTCGATGTACATATAGAAATTATAGAAAGAAACCACTTCTTTCAGGTGCTCAGGGTCGACCACTGAGCCATGGTGTCTTTAATTTAATCGGTGGATTCTACGGCACCTGTTTTCGTCAATATTATGACGTCAATTACACTGATCGAGTTCTAACTCGATAGATTTTTTCTTTAGTGTGTTTGTATTCTTGGAGTTGGTCAGGTTGATTTTCATTTTTTTACGATTGTGTGATGATTTTGTGTGCATCTAACAAAACTCCGACGACTCCAACTGATTTGGGATAATGGCAGGCAGCTGATGATGATGATGATGTGTTTTCAGATCACATGCTGAGCAAAGAGCTGGTGTGGCCGGAAGGCGAGGCGCCGCCGAACAAGCGCGGCTCCAAGACTGCGCTGGCGCTGATGCTGCAAGGCAAACACGACTCCTATCACACGTGAGAACCACATACTGACACTTTTTCATTTCATTACTAGTCATGGCTTTGAAGACTGATTAAAGTTATTATAAAATCTTTTAAAAGACGAAACGAATAATCATTCATATTTTCAAATTATTTAAGTACCTTGTATTTATAGTCGAAGCTTATGGAAAAGACTAACCTCGTTTTTTAAAGTCGAGGCTTATGGCTACTACCGCTTTCAAGACTGCACTTTCCATATCACCCAAAGGTTGCCTGGAAGAGAATGCTACTTTAGCATTAAGGCCGCCTTATTGTACTGTGTTCTCTGTATCTGTTTTTTTCCCTTGTAATCTTGTTTTTATGTGCAATAAAGTATATTATTATTATTATTATTTTCTTGTTCCTTTTATTAGGCTCGGCTACTACTGTTGCCGGTATCTAGATGCACACGGGCCTAAGCCAAGTGAGCACCATTGTGATTAATGTCGTTATTATTCAATACTTCAGTATTATCATCATATCAGGTGTATCATCGGTATCTAAAAATTTTCTAACTATCCGGCATGTATTTAAAATGACAGCTTTTTGCATTAATGCTGTTGTGTTGCTCGGTAGAGCCAATTATTATTATTATTATTACTCGACGTTTCTGTGTATTATGTACACCATCAGGATGGCGACAGGTTGTATGCGTCCGCCCGTGATTGCGACCGCCGGGAACTTTCGAAATAACCATAAGCCTCGTCTTTAGAACACCGTTAGCCGTTTGAAAACATTTATGATGAATTGAGTTATATGCTTAGGTATTATACGGCTAAGAATGCTTTGCACGCCTTCTTCAGGTTTATATAGGCACAACCTGCAGTGTATTTTTGTAGCTGTTAATGACGCGGTAGAGACTAGTAAGTATGTAAGTATTGGGGAAAACTACTAAAGCAAATAAATATCAGTCTTGCGAGCACAGATTTATACCTTACTGCGTATCCACACACAATCAAAGATATTATCATATGTAACGTACGGCCACACAGTAAATTCACTCGTGCATACACAGGCCTCAGAGTACGGCTGAGTCTGTGTGAGGTCTCGGCAAACGCTTTAATTGCTGGCAGCCAGTGCAGCCGAGCAAACTGCAAACCTACGTAAGCCGCTTTTCACTCCGCGGTATCTACATTTTGCATGCATTTATTGCAAATTGTATTCTGTTATTGTTAAAGCTTTTATGCGTATTAGGGGTAGGAGGGTAAGATCACAAGATTATTAATCAGTTACCTAACAAGCCTGCATAACTCTCAATCCTTGTGCTGCGACATAAATGTGCTGTTTGACGACGTAGATAGGGAAAGCTCATCGATTCAGGTAATCCAGGATGAGTGAGTTCCCTCAAGCTCAGTAATTGTGGCAAGCCAGTCAACAAGTGCGGGCTGGCTAAACCCGTCCTAAACCACTTTTCCCGACGTTTATGTTTACCTTTCACTCCCAGTCTGGAGCTGCACTCAGCTGCTTACGCGACAAAATCCCTACTACGTGCACTGCAAGAGAAAAATTATACCTAAAAACATAAAATTTTAGAACTCCTTTTGAAGCGTCTAAGAAATCTGGTTTGGTTTATTTAGCTGAACTTGGAAACATCCGAGTGGTAGTTTAAAAGGAAAGTTATTGGTTTTATCTTGAATGAAAACTTACCTTTCCTTTTGCGAACGAATCTAGCAAACAGACGTCTGTAAAAATACTAGCTGTTCATGGGTTCGAATTTTCCTTTTATCAAATACTTACCTTGTGATTTTTCGTTTGCCTTTGCGAGGTTGATGGCCTTTGATTCACAGTTAGATACCTACTTCAGTCTTTTTTTATTCAATACAGCTTGAAATCAAAAAATCCTTGGAATGTATGTTAATTATAGTTGATCTAATGATGTGTTCGCGTGACATCTTGTTTGCATATTGCAGGGAGGGTCATTATTGTCCGTACGGCTAGTAGGCGTGGTGGTCATAGTCATAGGTAATGCTTGTTCCATAATCATTTTCATTTCATAGTCACGTGTTTTGTATGTTGTTTTATGGTCTCGTTTATAATAACTAAATTCTCATATCTTTTCATTTTATAGAAGATCGTTTTGTTTAGTTGGAACGGGCTGATAATAGAAAACACCTTACTCCAAAAAAGTACTTAGTTTAAGTTAATACGGTACCCATAATTGCCGATCAGCGGATATGGGTTGCCTAATTATGAGAGACCAGAAACCTATGTACTGTCTCTCCCTGCGTCTCACTCATGAACAAAACCAAAAATGTAAGGAGTCGATTTTTTCAGATGGTAATATTTTACATCATATTATTTTTTCTAGATGCAGCAACATTTATTGAATCTTACAACAAAGTTTTTGTCCGGCTTGTTGGTATCAATGAAAAGAAATTCGAAACCTAAAAATGGGAAATAAGTTGGCGTGAGAGACCCCACAGTACCTCGATAAAAAGTGGCTTCTGTCAGAATCCGTACTTACTTTTAAAATTTTAGAGTAATGGTGACTAGTACACAGGATTTTCTGTAAACGGGACCAGAATTCAACTTGTCGTAGGGTCAGGTAGGGATCGGTGACTCAGGCGGGTACATTGACTCACGCTTATATTTCGTAATAGGACAGCAATATCTATCTGTATTCTTAACTAAATGGTAGCTCTTGACAACCAAACACATACAAACCAATCATCCGTCCGCTCCATTGCGGTTTGATTGTGAAAAAAATGTGCGATTGGTTTTGCACCTCTAAAAATGCTTTTAAAGGTATCCTACATGTATTTTTATCGGTTACGATTGAAAGGTGTAGGGAAATGTAATTTTTATTATCGAAAGCGGTGTTCATATACTAGATAATAAGCTAGATTTGCTTGCTCTTAGAGAAGTGTGGTAATTTTTGCAGGCTAATTATTTCAAAATAGCGTCGGCGTCTACACTGACTCAAATTTAAGTGGTACACAGTGACTCTAACATTCAGTACTGGCTCATCTCTCTATTTTTACAAACATTAACAAACAGTTGTAGAATATTTCTTATGGCAATGGTAATGATATGAAAAGAATACTTTGACAAATATAATTGATTATAATGCATAGTTTCAATAAATATTGTACTAGCACGACAGGGTTGCGAAGTCCATATAAACTGTTAGAGTCACTGTGTACTACAGGGTTTGAGTCAGTGTAGACAGGTACACGTACACAATGACTCACAATTTCTTTTCTAGAAAAAAATGGCTGGTTGCCTTATTGTCGTGTTATTGCAAAAAATGATAATGCGAACCGAAAGAGTAATAATCAATACATCCTAGGTATGAATTTGAGTCTGATACTTCAAAGTTTTCTATGAAATTTTATTGATTGAAAAAATCCGAGTCACTGTTGCCTACCTGACCCTATACTGTTATGCCATTGTTTACTTTTTTAAATTTTATTCTTATTTTGTTGCAGTCCCAGCCCGGCTGACGACATGGAAGTTGTATCGATAGATTAAGAATCATGTAATAAATCAAAAATCATTATATTGTATCTTCCCATCATACTTATTATGCAGTGTGTTGGTTTCCTTTGGTAAGATTATAATCTACTTAGATCTGTCCGATAGGTGTTGTTAAGGTTTGCTATTAACAGACTTATTAGTCTTTTATCAAAGAAATGTTATATTCTTTAGTCGTATTTATAGTTACTTATCACTGTCAGTATTATCCAAAATTGTTATGTATTACTATGTACGAATTGAAACTTAATTACACCTTATTCGATATGTACGTTTTATAAGGCGATATTATGTAGAAGTTGACTTCGTGTTTGACTTCGATAGCTATTCACTGATATAATAGTAGATGTACATTAAAACTTTAAATTAATAAAAAATAGTAAATTAAACAGAGAATATTGTAGTTTAATATAATAACCTGTCTCAATTAGGGTCGAAACACAGTTGCGTAGATCCCTGCGAAAATCCAGATTGTTTGAATACCTATGACATCATAGATTTTCCGTGTGAGTTGTCATATCCTATCTTACGATCTAAAATTCAGCGTTTGTAGTACGCAACTATAATGTCCCTTTGAGATCTGATGCAGCCACATGTCGTACCTATATTGTCTTCGGTTTCAAATGCCATCAGATTGCGAGCCGACTAACTTCGAAAACAATTTAGAAATATTTGAAAATGTTTGTGTTTTCAGCTACGCATTTCGCTGAGATTTTTCTGTATATTCTACCCATAACTTGAGCAGAGTAAACTAAATCCTAGTTTAGCTTGTTTACACATTAATTTCTTCATTATACCATACACGTTCAAAGTCGCTTATCAAAGAGGGTCTTCATTATTTTCAAACGAAATAATCCTTCAAACAAGTACTATTTCTCAAATGAATAGTAATATTTAGTAAGAGTAGTTACGTATCTATCTACTTCTAGAGTTACCGGGAATATTAGATGAAATTGAAAAATTATTTTCCATTACTCAGAAAAATTTTCGATTGGAAAGAATATCAAACCTATTTTCACCAAAAGAAATGTGGCTGATGGCTGATACTAGAACCTACTTACTGTTGAATGAAATTTTCCAGGGAAAGAATCTTAAAATGATTGGTTGGCGCGTTCTTTTGTGAACCGGCCTGAACTGGCGGGCGAGCTCTGTAACGCCAGTCGAGTGGCCTGTTTAGTGAAAAAAATCTGTTAGACAGCTTTTGCGTTTCACGGTATTTTAGTTCCAAGTTTCAGGAGTATAGTGGAGTGTTTTGGCAGTTAGTATAGTGAGGTCCTGGCTTTTGATTGTTTCACCTCATGGTGGAGCTTAGCGAGGATTTTAGATTATATTAAGCTGATTGAAGATAAGTTTATTTAGTACAGTTTAAAATACATTACTTGCATGATCAATTTTCTAATTTTCATTGAGTCCGTACTTCACGGTCTCGGGTTCAGCTCCATGACCAAGTCATTATTTTTTTTATACACATACGCACATCACTCCTTATTCCCTTGAAAGGTAGGTAGAGTGGTAAAGGCCGTAAAATAAGGTCGATATTGCCACGTACGAAAAATATTCTTTGATATCTTATTTTTTTTATCACAAATAACTTACCATATTACTACATCCGGTTGTTAAAAGACTCGATGTCCCACACGAAGAAAGAGACTACTACTATAACCACAACAGTCCACTGTTGGACATATAGGCCTCTCCCATTTGGGAAGGTTTGCCATACTCACCACGCTTGCCAATAAATTCTAGCAAAAATGCATTGCACATAAAATTCTAATGCAAAATTATAAACTTACGACTCGTGTTTCATCTAAATATGCATGTAAATTACGTACCTACTGGCTGATATGGGTGAAAGTGCCGGATAAATTATTCGTCGTGTATCTTCGGATAACGCGATGAAATACGAGAATTTATGCACGCCGGGCTTCGAGATGTTGGGTTTGATAATGTCATTCGTAACCGAATAATCTTCTCCGTGTATTCGAAATTTAAATTCAGTGGTTGCGATGTCGGTACCGCTGCCGCTTAATAAACAAGCGGTGGAAACTAAGTGATGGAATTGGTCACATATTTCAGTCGCATTTCGTCCCCCACTCATATCTTAAAGTCGCTTCTATTCACGTCTTAAATCGTCCTTTCGATTATTTGTGTACAGTGACAGTTTTCATTTATAAATTAGCAGCTACGTACGTAGCATCTTGCTACGAATGTGTAGCAACAAATCTCAACTCTCAAATAAAACAACATGGACAAATTGGGAATGGAAGTACATGGAAATGTGACCAGTTGGGAATAAGAGGACGAATTGTGAACGACCCTGGTAGGCAGGTCGTGGCATAATTGCCTACATTCGGCGTAAGTAAAGCCCGCCCGGTACACTTGCGCTCAAAACTTCCTCTATAAAAGAAAATTATGTTTAGCGCACACGGTATTCGGAACTACTCGCTTATGCATTCAAAGTCTTAAGACAATGTTATAAAGTTGGGGGCGCTCGTTGAGTTTCTTTAACTTAAACGGGAAGGAGCGTGGAGTATTTGATTTCGTTGGAATTGAAAATTGTGTTCGTAGCTGTACGTTTAACATTTATCAGTCGAAGTGGCTTCGTTGAGCAAATTTGTATTAGTAACAAGCGATGCACAGCGTAAGGAATTCGTAAGCATGTTATCGGTACGTGCTGAGGTGGCTTTTCTGAAAGATATGTGTATCTACACTACCAACTGTACCTGTCATATAAGTTTGTAAGTACAGGATGGTAGAAATTCCTAATACGTAACCTGTTTCGATAAATCGGCATTTTCTTTCATCAGTAATATTTATATTGAAAAACCTTACTCAAAGAAAACAATAAATGTATGGACGCATTATCGGACGCATGGCAGTCATGCAGACCAAGAATGGAAAAAAATTGCTTATTTCAAAAGACGGTTTTAAATACTAAATTCTTGATACATCAAAAGAAGATTAACCATATTCTTAATTTGCCAAAACAGGACTTTATTTTACACGGTAAAGTAAGGTACATCAGAACTTTATTTTACGTTTTAAAGTAAGATACCTACACAAGTGCTGTGTCATAAAATCCTTTCACAGTCAGCTAGCAGCCATCAGAGAAGCCCCGTAATCGGTTTCGATAGGGTAATATTGTGAGTGCTCGCCAGATCCCAGTAATTCCATCCCGTGGGAGCAGAACCCCCCCCCCCCGGGCCCCCTCAGCCCCCTGTCAGTAGAGATTTGTTTTTATTCCTACTTATCAGCCGCTGCTTAGGAGCCCCTTTGCTTGCTGAGATAGCTAAAATGAAGGTAGGTGTTGGGTGGTGCGTGAAAGTACGCACAAAGAGAAAAAAAACTTTTTGTAGGTACTTTGCATTAGTTTGTAGTTACCTCAAATACAAAAGTTTATAGAAGAGTAAACTAAAGCGACAAATTAGAGCGAGCTTACACAGAATCGTGAAAGTTACCTACAGATATTTCCGTTTTATATTTATATTTGAAACATCATAGTTCATTTTGTTTCATTACGAAAGGTTTTTATGCAAAATTATGTAAATTCTATAATTTGTGTTTTATTATACAGCCTTGCAAATATGTGCTCAATTTGCAGAGAACGTAACGAAAAGGAAAATTGTGAAACTGCCTCGGGGCGTCCCGATCAGCTTTTTTCGATAATGTTATGCTTATTACAGAATAAAATTATCGAGAACGAATATTGATGTGCAGATAATAGCGAGGTAGGACATACTTAAATCTTGCCTACCTAACTGGCTATAGGTAATAGACAGTGCGGACATCCAATCAAGAAAACAAGAAAAACAAAACTATTATCGGCCTCCTGTATACCTACTGACTGTGTGTGATCATTAGCTGATGTTCTTAATGTTTGCAAATATCGTACATATCATAAAGATGACAGGAAAATTCTTAAAACTCTGACTTATATTTACTGGTATGTCAAGTAAAAAGTTCAGGGGTGAGACGACGATTCACTAAAATAAAGACTTTGAGAAAATACCAGACGGCCTTTTTCACCTTTGCCACCTTTGAATAAAAGCTGCTACCAATGAAACCTACCTATAGTAATAGGCGCGCATTTTTTCAAAATAATTCCTTTTCCGGACCGTCCCCTAATTTTTCTTATTCAAATGTATTTGTGAGAAAATTCTGGGAATTAATAAGAGACGTGACCAGAGTTTAATTCTCAAAGTGGACCTACAGTATGACGATTCCACTTAATTTTGTCAGCTATGGAATGTTATTTGCATATTTTTGGTTCAAAGAAGTCCGAAAGCTTTTAAATGCAGCTTATTACTTGACAGGCTAGAAAAGTTTTGCTACTTATTATTAACAAAAAGAAAAAGGTAATCTTTCTTAATTCTTCATAGATCCATTGTAGGAACAGCAGCCACAAGTAAGTGCTTTAGGCTTTTTTTTATCAACCAAATGAGGTTTCGCTTTTTGGAGTCGAACAAATCACACAATACTACATTTTTCTCGTACTATTTGTATAATTTATAGAGGTCACGAATCTTATTAGCGTCTGATAGCTAAGTATTTAAACTTGAGTACAAACTAAGCTAGTATCAAAGAATACTAACTATAGCTAACCGCTCTAGTATTAAGTGGTTGGGAGTGGAAGTGAAACTTGTCGAGTAGTATGTTAAGCGGGCTTAAATGCAAGTTCGTTAAGTAAATAGTATGTTGAAGCAAACGTTCAGTATGATTCAACTTGGCACGCCAGGCACGGATGAATAGGTAAGTAGGTACAATAATGTTTAGAGATAGGCAATTTTTAAAACTTTCCAAATTTGTTATTTTAGTTCTTTGCGATGTTCCTAGATTCTTTTGTATTAGCACTTTAATAAAACATTAAAATATATGTGTCCGATGTCTATACTAGACATTTTACCATTATCGTACGTACCTTAGGTAAACCAATTTGAGTTGAACCAACCAAACAAACACCTTCGACAGTAAACCATCTTTTTCACAACCAAGCTCAAGCTGACCAATCTTGTGGTCCTCGACTTTATCAAAACAAAATAGCCTACACAAAGAGTGATTCTCATACGCGACTCACGTCCGTAGTATTAATTTTGGGTTTATTGAATAATACGTGACCCGCAAGCCTATCCG
This sequence comes from Phthorimaea operculella, assembly GCA_024500475.1. NCBI lineage: Eukaryota > Metazoa > Arthropoda > Insecta > Lepidoptera > Gelechiidae > Phthorimaea > Phthorimaea operculella. Next base: position 5,096,307 of record JANFCV010000003.1, on the reverse strand, counting down.
CGCACTTGATAAGGGATCCGTGAAATTGGCCTCACTTAAGAAAATTGGGTCGGTCTTGTCTAATATTCTTCTTTTGGCGGCTCTCACACCTAACGCTTTATTTTTCGGTTCCGGCTACCAGACCAAAGGTCTAATCTTTTGTTTTTGTTTCTTTGACTATGTTTTGTTGTTATTGCACAAAAGTGTTATTTTGATTTGATTTGACAATCCCGGTCGATGGATCCCTATATTTCTGGCATTAAGACATATTTGCATAGCTTCGAAGGCGACGATTAGACCACGGTAGTCTTCACTATTACTGATAGCTTAGGTTCAAGTCCTGCCTGCGGTTGAAAAATTCCCAAGTTTTATAAAAGACGAAAGAAAAATTCTGCTCATTAAAATTGCGGCTGATACTGATAGTAAACTGTCCTGTGTATGATCGTTCGTCGAATCGGTGTCCCACATAAAAAAGGAAAGAGAGATAGAGAGAGACATTTGTATGGTGGTTGTTAAATACCGCATTATCATCCGACAAGTGTGTCTGAACCTTTGGATGAGCCTAGGCAGCCCCAATGTGGTCTTCAAGGATTATTTACCGAAGCATTTTCAAAAGAGTAAAGGGCTCTTATGCTATGGGCGGCCAAATAGGTACTATCACCGACACGTCGACCTACCCATGTAAAGGATCAAATGATATTGGTATTTCATCGCATTTGTATGAAAAACTGGTATACGTTGGTCCCTTCAATGGTTAAGTTGATGTGCTGGCAATAGGTACTTCTCTTAATAAGTAGGCGGAAAGGAATACATACTGTTTTAAAAATAACCTTAGATCCATCTGATTCTCTTACATTTTAATTATATTTTGCGATAAGCCTTGCGAAAGCTTTGTTGTTCTTTCATTAATATAATTCTTTCATTCTTTATAAAGTTATTTTAGGATTTGCAAGCGAGCGATTTGAATTCGCAGGGAACCACTTTAAAAGATATACGAGAAATAATATTTGGTGGTGGATTGTGGTTTCTGAACATACTTAGAATTAGAAATGTTTTTATTCAAATAGGTTTTTTCGTTACATAATGATAATTATTTCATTAGCTTTTTGGTTACAAAGTTAATACAAACAAAACAAGCAGTGAAAAAAATTCACGCTACCGATGGGATTCGAACCTTGGTCTTCTGTTTATTTCTTTCCACGCAGAGATTAATTTTCTTTAAAACCCCTGTATTATTTCCGATACTAAAACAAGTAGATAGCAGCAAGTGCAAAAGAAACAAGTGGGCAGATCACAGTGTCTAATAATAAGATTGGGCAATATAATGATGATCACGACTCGCTGGCGGTCGGTGTTGCCACCTCGCTCACGTCCTACAAATTGATACAGGCGACGTGACGCACTCAGAGGTGATACCCACTCATTGCGGCGGGAAGTGACGCTAGATGAGAATCACCCTTTTTGTATCAGCTTTAATACACACTCAAGACTCGGCGCTTTACACATTTACCGTTAGGAAAATGCGAATTTCATTGTTCCTATGTTACGGATGCGACTGTTATACCTACGGTTAGGTAGATAGGTTTATGTCAAACGGTTTGACAGGCGCATCCGTCAACCGTTGGGCATGCGTCGTCGTATTTATATGGGATAAGGGTGGAAAATTCCCATTTTCCTAAAAATAACTGTAACAAGTGTAAAGAAAGCGTCTATTTGTGTAGCACTAGAAGATCACCAGCAGTTTCACACGCTACCACCGGTATTTGTATTTGTTGAGGGCTCCCTTTCCCGCATTTGGACTCGATGTTGGTCCTTCATCCGTCAAGTGAGACGGTTGCCTACGTTAGATACCACCTGTTTTTCCGATGCAAACAAAAGCTTTCCGTAAGAAATACTTACTTATTCTTTGTTTCTCAGCGATAATGTAGCTTTCAAAGCATTTAATGCAAATGTAATCTTATTATTCTATACAAGGTGAAAATAATTAGGAATCAGTCCAACATACACATACTTATTCAAAAATACAAATGCTTTATGTTAATAGCTAACGTTACGGAGTACTATAGATAATAAAATATGGGACAAATGGCTCGAAATTGTGAGTAGGTATGTTTCAATTCAGAATAATTAGTTTGCTTGTTTTTGTAACTCCCGCACCCAACACATAAACGTTAATTAATTAATTTAGAAAGTTCTGCAATAACTTTGATATTTGAAACAAGTTTAAGTAGCCCCAATATTGAAAAGTTCCTAAAAACAAATGTAATAATTTATTCATCGCTAAAATGTAATTAAATACTAACTGACTTTTAATGTCCAAAACTTGAAATATTTAATAGAATAAGCCCATCGTGGTAAGGTTTTGAAATATTAAAGGATGATTTTGCATATTTAATTAATTAGTACGATTAAGGAAAACCAGCAATTCAAATAGCTAGATGTAGTGGACAGATATACAAGACTGAAACTATTTTTGATGTAGAGAAGAAAATAAAGTATGGAGATTGCGGTTATGTATTTGGAGATTCAACGACCAACGTTTCACTCTATTTTAGTAAGTATAAAAGATTTTTTGTGTTATTGCAGCTCTCAAACCGCATATATGATAAAGCCCTTAGATCAAGATCATGAGAGACACTGGCAGTTGACTTAAATCCTATGAAATCATCCTTGCTTGATAAAGTTAAAGGTTAGATATAGCCGTCTGCAATGCAAGCTAAGATCTGGCTGTATAACATCTTCGTAATTGAGCCTTAGTTGGTTAATAGGATATATTCTCCGACCACTTAGCTTACTCCACTTAGTGTCTAATTTGGTTTGAGCTATCGCAAACTCTACTATTCAATCCAATTGACCTATATCCGATACTATTAAAGCTAACTCTATTACCTACTATATCGTATTAGGTATGTACTTATGCTAGCTTACAAGCTGAAAATGGATGTTATATGACTCAGTAAAGGGAAGTGCATTTTAAAATATAGTAATTACTGGTATAATAACAAAGAGACAGAGAAAATCGCAGCCTAAATTTTTTTATTATTTATGTGTTTCGTATACAAAAGATTGTAATTGGCTTCATTTGTTCGTTCGTTAAATCATTTCATCAAAGCATATTCGTACTTCGTCTATTTTGGTACTAAGCAATATTTAAAACAACTAACTCTAAGTTGTTTTCATGTGATCAACTCTTTGTAGTAGACCATCTTGAAACTATGTATCTGAAAATTGGACGGAAGTGTGAACTTTTTGTTCATTGGAAACAAGCTACAATTTTCAGTAGTGATAGTTCAGCTTAGGAGCTGCTACGAAGCAGATAATCATATTCTGGTAATCCTTAACAACCTTATGATAAACCGGAAAACATTGACATCTTAAATCACCAATTCGGCATTTTCAATAGCTACTACCTACACATTAAGTGTGGCACGTAGCCTGTATCAATTTGCGGAACGTGATTCAGGTGCCAACTTGCCAACCACAAGCCCATGGGGACGATAATAGATTCCGCCGGCTCATTGGGAGTCGCCGTTCCATGCTGCGTATTAACTGGTAATGAACAAGGAAAAGGGTTGCGATTCGTGAAAAGGCACCTTATGTTGCTAATGCTGATTGTTTGACGTAGGAATTTGATTTAGGCTGGGTAAAATCCCAGTAAAACTGCAATTTGTAAAAGGTTGCAATGCAACACACAGCATGTAGTTCGCTTACTTTATTGCACCGAGTCTTTTTGGGGAGAGCTGTTTATGATCATGGGAGTATTTATACCATAGGTACTTAATACTTATAGAGACATCTCACTCTATGTTGATACAGCCTGTCAATGAAAAGGAGTTAATATTTTGTGATGTTGTTTTAAAAGATCGTGTCTCGTATCAGCATCACGCTATGAACTGACTCTCTGTTGCACCAACCTCGTAGGATGCATTTGCTTCAATATTAGCTGGCTTTTAGGGTCTATTTACATTGGATGTTGTCGCAAGTGTGGCACGTATCGGGTACCAATTTGCGGAACGTGATTTAGGTGCCAACTGCCAACCGCTGACCCTCGCATAGTACCTTTCATTAGTGTTAGGCATTTGATTTCTTTTTATGAGCCTTTTGACAAGTTTCACGTATAAGCGTTAAAAATACACTAATTTCGTTTAAAAATATAAATAAACATAAAGGTGTGAAAATTTCATTGCCATGGAAGCTTCGGATCGTTTGTTAAACTTCAAACATAGTTGTCATATTCCATATTCATACGAAATACCACAAGGTCACAACTAAATCTCTCTCTCTTCGTGTGGGACACCGAGTCGTTCAACGAATTATGCACAGATTTGTTCTGGTTTATGCGAATTTTCCAAATGCACCTAACAGCAAAATATCTTCTTGAAATATTGACGTCTAAGTTTTATTCTAATCTTATTCAAACGTAAATAAAATTAGTATCCCATAATATTGCCTATATCTTTGACTTGACATAGGTATTGATCATATATATATGATCAATACACACGTTATTCACACATGACGTACGCACATTTTTAAACGTCAACAAATATCTTTTAGACAATAAATAAACAAATTAATCTTAAAAAATGACTTACTTGAATTATGTAGATTTTTATTGAAGTTTATGAAATCAAATTTTCTACAAAATATAATTAATTCAATTTACTTTGATGGATAAGATAAATATAATTTGGAGAGATGGATAAAGCTGATTTGTCAAGTGTTTTGAAGTAGATTTTCTTGATTTGGAAATAAGCTTGAGTGATTTAGGCTCTAGAATATAAATAAGCAAGTGCCGATTAGTTATAAGTCCTAGTCCACTATTAGTTTATACTTTTGGGGATTTAAGGTATTTATTTAAATTGCATATGGGGTGAGAGATACGAGTTCAGTGCAATATTGGGTATTAGGCATTTTAGGAGGAGTGATGGATTGATGAGGCCAGTTAGCCGAGTGACGACGGAGGAAGGAAAAGGGTAGGTTGATGTGACCAGGGACCAACTAGTCCAACCGGACATATTTGGAAGTTGTATTTATAACGATTGACGGAAACATTTCGATACTGCGTTTCAGGATTGTATGGAAGTATCATCTTTAATCGGATATTTGGTACGGGTGGTACTAATCAAAGATAGGTACACCACCAGCGCATCAACGTACTCAATTAAGGCATCAACTCGTACTGGTTTTTTTAAGTATTTGAATGAAATATCCGTATAAGTTGGTCTATTTTACCATTAGGTTGATGTGCTGGCGATAGCCTAGATCGACTAAAGAAGTAAACGGCCGTAGATACAGCAAACTCACAGGAGTAAACAAAAGGCACACCAACTCTAATCTAACATACAAAAGACTGAATTCCATGTTGAAATATGAACAAGATATAAGATAATAGGTACGCCTGTGAAACATAAATCAGAACATCTTGTGAGGCCTCCCTAAATATTAATGTCGTAATTACAAGATACTGAGGCTAAGAAAATGGGGCAGACGTAAAGATTATGTCGTACTACACAGCGCGGCCACGGTCACGGATCGGGTCCAAATTTTGTAGAATAATTGTACCTAAATTGTACTATTTAGTACCTCAAGAGAAAAAAATTGTACCTCTCAATTTATTGAGATATTGATACTTTATGTGGCCGCGCCTGGAAGCATCCTTCCTGGCGCGGCCACGCTCATATCATATATCACGAATGTTTAGATATTATCGAAAGCGAGATATGCCAAAAAAATGTACCTAAATTGTACCTCCCAAATACCTAATCTCACAAATCTAGCTAAATGGATAGTCCATAAAAAATGATCACAAACTTTCCCATACACCAAATTTTCCTTTGAAAAAGTCGTAGAGCCGTGACCAGTCTAAGAGGGAGGTCAAGTTACGCTCAGGTCGCAATATTCAGACAGTACGCGACCAGCATAACTTGACCTCATGCTTAGGCTGGCCATGTTACTATGATAGCGAGGACCTATTTAATAAGATTTCAATGAACAAGTATGTATGAGTTGGAGTAGAGGTCCCATTGGTCGAAAATGACAAAATGGCGATTTCAAAAAACCCCTGCCCGTTACTTATGACGCGGGCGTTATTCCTGATCCTGATGACAACAACTTACAACTTGATTATCTCAGAAACCACGCGTGCTGGAGTACTACTTTCTTAGGGGAAGTTATAGCAAATGATGAGAGCCACATTTCGGATGACAGCTGTCAAACTTACAACTTGATTATCTCGGAAACTACACGTGCTGGAGTACTACTTTCTTGGGAAAGTTGTAGGAAATGATGAGAGCTACATTTCGGATGACAGCTGTCAAACTTACAACTTGACTATCTCGGAAACTACGCGTGCTGGAGTACTACTTTCTTAGGGGAAGTTATAGTAAATGATGAAAGCTACATTTCGGATGACAGCTGTCAAACTTACAAGTAGATTATCTCGGAAACTACGCGTGCTGGAGTTCTAATTTCTTAGGGGAAGTTTTAGGAAATGATGAGAGCCACATTTCGGATGACAGCTGTCAAACTTACAACTTGATTATTTCGGAAACTACGCGTGCTGGAGTACTACTTTCTTAGGGGAAGTTAAAGGAAATGATGAAAGCTACATTTTGGATGACAGCTGTCAAACTTACAACTTGATTGTGGCTCTGGAACTGTGCATGCTACACTACTAGTTTCTTTAGAAAAGTTGTAGGTCTTGCCAAGATCTACATTTTAAGTGACAGCTGTCAAACTTTAAACTCGTTTATCTCGTTAAGTGTGAATGCTACACTATTGGTTTCTTTGGGAAAGTTGTAGGTCTTAACGAGATCTACATGACAGGTGTCAGTTGTCATACTAAAAAGTCGTTTATATCGGAAACTATGCGTGCTAGACTATTGGTTTCTTTGGGAAAGTTGTAGGCCTTAACGAGATCTAAATGACAGGTGTCAGCTGTCATACTAAAAAGTCGTTTATATCGGAAACTATGCGTGCTAGACTATTGGTTTTTTTGGGAAAGTTGTAGGCCTTAACGAGATCTACATGACAGGTGTCAGCTTTCATATTAAAAAGTCGTTTATATCGGAAACTATGCGTGCTAGACTATTGGTTTCTTAGGGAAAGTTGTAGGTCTTGCCAAGATCTACATTTTAAGTGACAGCTGTCAAACTTTAAACTCGTTTATCTCGTTAACTGTGCATGCGACACTACTAGTTTCTTTGGAAAAGTTGAGAGTTGAGTTTAGAGGTCAAGTTATGCTGGTCGCGTACTGTCTGAATATTGCGACCTGAGCGTAACTTGACCTCCCTCTTAGACTGGTCACGGCTCTACGGCTTTTCCAAAGGAAAATTTGGTGTATGGGAAAGTTTGTGATCATTTTTTATGGACTATCCATTTAGCTAGATTTGTGAGATTAGGTATTTGGGAGGTACAATTTAGGTACATTTTTTTGGCATATCTCGCTTTCGATAATATCTAAACATTCGTGATATATGATATGAGCGTGGCCGCGCCAGGAAGGATGCTTCCAGGCGCGGCCACATAAAGTATCAATATCTCAATAAATTGAGAGGTACAATTTTTTTCTCTTGAGGTACTAAATAGTACAATTTAGGTACAATTATTCTACAAAATTTGGACCCGATCCGTGATCGTGGCCGCGCTGTGTAGTACGACGTAGAAAGATTGTCACAGAAAAGCAGCAAGATAAAGACTAATGTGACTTTTCACAAAGGGTACCGGTAGGTACAGACTTCATAAATTTACTGCAGCTTTTGATGGTAGGTGTTTATCTTGAAAAGGCGTAAAATGTCCACAGCTGGCTATTATATATCGAAGTGTATCTCTGGAACCCAGAGTCTGACTGGTCGTCACTTACTAATCTATAATATTGAATACCTGCCTACGCACCTACTTATACATATACCATACTTACAACCTAGGTATACCACTGCTTAGTTTTCCTTTAGCAGTTTATCTAAGTAATAATCTTCTAACATCTTAAAATATATGGCGGCCTATTAAATATATGATATTAGGCATGTGTATATTTGGTTAAATGAGGTGGCAATTAATATCGCTTGGTGGCGTCACTCGCATAAATTTAACTTAACAATACAAAGTTGGCGTTCTGCGTAAGGTACGGGTGGAGACCACAGTAGGAATAAGTAGCAGTTCTTTTTTTACAAGTCAAAATATTATCATCGGTAATTCATCAACCGGTGCATCGATAGCTCAGTGGCAGAGCGGTGGGGCGTTTACCCATGCGGCCCGGGTTCGATTCCCGGTCGATGTGTGACAATTTTTCTATTTCTTATTCTCACTTGTGGGACCACTGTGAGTGCATTAAATTCCCAATAGATTCTTCTTTTTCGTGTGGAATAGAGTAGTGTTGATGAGGAATCTGTTATGAATAAGAGGAAGAGGAAGCGAAAGAGGAAGCTACAAGCTTAAAGTTGGGGGACGCGGAAGAGGATCCTCATCAATACTAATACAGAGTCAACGATCGACAATCAATTCTATAACGATCAGTAGCAAAATATTTCGTAAGAATTCTCAATGAAAATATGCTTTTCTGATAGTAATACATTATATATCTACACATTTTTTTATGTCGTTTGATTAACGCTTAATTAACACACGTGTAAAGGCTAAAATCTATCTATAATACATGACTGGATATGATATATCTATCTATGATGATATATGACTGGATATGATATATCTATCTATGATGATATATATGATATATCTATCTATAATACATGACTGGATTTGCAGGGTTTGGTTGTGAACCTGTTTATAGTTCATGACTGAGTATCTACTTTATTTCTAAATGATTTTTAAAACGCATATACCATTCTAAATCGCTACCATGCTAAACTAACAAATCTCCAATATTTAAGCATGCATCGATAAACTTAACACAGACTGTCAAAGCTGCATATCTATCAAACAAATATTTTAAATTCGCTTGGACTATAAACGTTTCAGCTTTTTTGCGAAACCCGTTTACCTGCTCCTGTAAAATTTACTGTGCCTTAAGTCAATGTAAGCAAGAAGTGATTAATCGTAGTCATCTTAAGAGGTTTCGGTATTGAGGGAGCTTTCTTGGTTTATGGAACCATCTCTTTATTATAAACCTGGGTATTGTTAACCTAAATTGAGAAGGTAATTTAAGCTGTATTATTATATTCGCGAGATTTATCAAATACAAAAGCCACTATTTGGCCTCTCATAGAATTGTATGGTATTTGTTTAATATCACGTTAATTTAGGGGATATTAATGATACTTAGTAAAGATTATTATACTTGTATCTACCATGATGCTCTTCCTATGGAACCATCAGAGGTTTTGTTTAGGGCATTTAACAACACATTTTATAAAAAAAACCTATGATATATATGAGCTTTCAAACAATAAACAATGTACAAAAGGGGAAAGTCACGGCACCTAATTTCAAGAGGCAAAACGTTTCTTCATTAAAAGCCTTTAATAAGTCGTCGAGACTTGCGAAGTTGGAAGTCGCACACAACCATGTGGTGCTTCATTAAGAAATTGTTTCATGCGTAATGTGTCTCGGAAGTTCAGTGTGGGGGAGACAGAACTTCGCCTATCTAAGGGCAGGAACTCATTTACGTCTAGTTCAGTCGCGCGGATTTCTAGATTGAAACCTATGAGATGAGGTATGACAACTTGCACGGAAAGTATTTGATTTTTCAAACAATGCCTTATGGTGTAACTAGGCGGAGGCTGCAATTGTCCTGTTCACAGCCTTAGATTTGTTCCTTGTTCTTGATGAGCCTCATACATCAATACAATACAGTAGAAAATGACTTCGAATAATAGTCTTTGAGAGCTTATAGAATAATAGCCTGAAAAGGGAGTCTAGAAAAAAGACGTTTAATGAGTTAGAAGCAACCCGAACTACTTACAAGAAAAATAAATATTATTTAATTAAACTCATAATTATGATATATGTATGGTGTGGCTTCAGTAGCTACGGGCGCATCAGCGTTGACTTAATTTGGAGTAGAAGTAGTCGCCATTGCCAAATTGGTCAGAGAGCTCACCGTGATATTCAAGTAGCTAACTGAAATAAACAGTCTGATAAAATACCTCTTTGATAATGATAGTTTATGTAGCTTCGAATAGTGTTACCCAGTGTATCGAATAGTGTATTTCCAGGTCGTAGTACAATCTGATACATATTATTGTAATCTTGCTAGCTATTTGCTGCTTATCCAGCTTTAATAAACTTATGGGTAGGTACAATACAGGATTGCATTTCAAGTCCGCACTTGTCCACTTAATGTAGTAAGATGTATGACTAGAAACTTAAAGATAGTTCTCACTTGCACCGTACAATTTTGTGTTATTCAGCCGGTCCGTCGTTACTGAAGAAAGTACCTGTAAGAATTCACATGTAAAAGCAAGCACTCACATGGGAACATTTCAACATCAACTGCTAGCCGGTTTTCTGTCACCGCAAAACCATGCGGTGGGCAACCTGATCTGTAGGTATATCTATATCAGTGACGGTGGGTATGTTTGCGAATGGATATAAAGGAAGCACTTAAATTGTGCGAGGTTTAAAACGGGGAGCTATTATAGAAGTTTTGAGTTTTGAATGTGCGGCCGCCAAACCCGGGCTGGAAACAAACACAGGCTGAAAATCGAGCTGAAATCAACGTTCCTATTTTAATGACGCGATGCCAGCTGGCGACCGTTTGCAAATTAATTAAAAACAATGCCACCATGTGGCGAGGCCAATGCTATGCCCAATAAACTTTTAGAATATCCTCATTTAACGGTCCGCGATTGTTCATAGAGTCGCTAAATACGTAATTCGAAGCTGAATCAGTAGAAATGAGTTTTGATTTTGGTTTTAATTTCAGTTTATTGTTTTGGTAAACTTAATCAAAGGTGTAAAACATTATTGAACAAATAAACTGTTTATGGTTCGCATTGCGTAGGTTAGAAAGTTAAGGAGAAGGCTCAAAGAAGAGCAGATTAGAAATAACTCTACCAACAAGAGCGAAGCTCTTAAGGTAATAATGATGATGATGTGTAGGTAAGTACGTAGTTATAAAAAATACTCCCTCATGATGACGTCTGCTCCAATGCAATACGCTTTTTTTTCTTTTTTGAACCTCGACAAAATGTAGACCTCAAAAGGTTACAATTTCTGGACCATTAAAATCCATAAAAGAAAAAAGAACAAAAACCCACGCATGTCCTCTGCAGCCAATTATCGTTAGAACAAAAAGATCCCCGGAGTGACTTCTGCAACTTGTCGCAAAACTGCTAATAGTCGCGTAAATTGGCGACATCGCGGCCAGAAACAGTAATGACACTCCACATGAATAATTTAGCCAGTTCCCAACTAGAAGTGTTAGTACCACGCGCCAACGACAGCGGGAACGGCTGAGTTTGCCCCAACTTACAGCCAATGTAGGGAATAAAGTTTTCTCTTGAGTGGTATCGTAGCATGATGACAGTCGAAGTTAGAAAAGCCTACACCAATGGGACTTTTGTTTTGAGTATTTTGGGAAAAAATACAAGCGCTTGACTGAAAAGTCCTTAAAAGTAACATCAAGCTAGTTACTCGTAAAAGTTTAAATCCCGTACGTGTTTTCCCGTACAAATTGGATCTTTGCCCGGAGTAAAAAGTCGATTACTCCATTCCAGCAGAAGTGACTCATTATGACCATGTGCCAGCAAAAGCAGGTCGGTTTGCTGAACAACTTTTACTATAAAGCCATTACCGTATCTCTTATAGTTTGGGTGGGATGTTGGTGGTCTGCATCATGTACTCCAGATCCTTGATAACCATGTGACAGCTGAAGCAGCCCGTCATGTTGAACAACTTTTGTATTGAAGCCATTTTCGTATGTCATATAGTTCAGCTGTCCTCCTGGTTCCTTCCATCAGACAGGTACTCCAGATCCTCAAGGGCTGACAAAAAGTAGTCCATGTCCGTCTAAAGATTAAAATATGCAAGCAATATCAGTGCCAAATTTCGCGAGGATCGGTAAAGCGGTATGGCTAATCCGGTATATTTCCTAATTTTTCTGCTGCGTTTTCCGTGGGAATTAGGAATTTTCCCGTAAAAAAAGTACCATATATTACTTCGGAAAGCTATAACTTGCTAACGGTGAACAAAATTTTGAAAATCGGTCCAGTAGTTTCGGAGTTTATCGATTACATACAAAAAACAAACACATCTTGATTAGTGTACCTAGAATCTAGATAAATAGCGATTGTTCATCATCAACAGCCACAACAACAAGAGCAAGCTGCCATACATTGGGCCTCCTATTGAGGTGATTGTGATAAGTACTCTCCACGCATAAACAGTAGGCAGTTTGATGAGCGCAAGTATTTTAGCTATTTCGCATGGAATGTTTTGGCTTATATTCTGTATTGTCTATTTAAATAATGGCATTACGTTGTTTAAATTGAATAAAAAGAAAAAATAATAAAAAAAAGAAAAAGACTTCAGCTCACGATAGAGCTACAAACAGGAAGTGGCATTCCAAAATCTTATTTAGAATCCGCAGTTTCAACAATTGTGAGAGCATGTGCTTGGTAATTCCCGGCAATACAACCTGTTGTACAAAATTAATTGTAAAAGTACGTGAGAATCCACAAGTGCTCGTACGGAGCAATATTTCAGAGCCAAGTGTGCTGAAGTCATGTGCTGCAGCAAGGCAAGGAAACATTTGTGCAAAGGAATGCAAGAAGCCACATTTCTATTTTGGCTGAAAGTACTCGAAGATTTTGTCAACGGTTTCATCTTTGATGATATTTTGATTAAACATATCCTCTTTATAAGATTAAGGCAGGGATCACAATTATTGTTCTAAAATATGCGTTACGCAGCGCAAAAACAACGCAGTAACGGAAGTAACGTATGGTTCCCGCCTAAGCCATATAGAAGTCACATAGGTAAGTTAAGCCTTGATGAGTGGCTCACACTAGCGCAGACAAAATTTTGTCCTACATTATCAGATAGATACTTCAACTACCTTAACAACATATTGAAATTTCTGTATAGGCTAAAAAATTGTCAGGGTAAGTAGTTAGTTTATTTCATGTCATTATTTCCGAACAGTCCTACGACATGCACTCTTCAGAACCTGCTGGAGAAACCGAACCCAAAAAGAGTATCTTTTGCCAAACATCGGCCAAAAAGAATTCAAAGAGTCTTTCTTGTGAATGTCTATGTCGCAGGAATGTAGCGAAATCCGGATATTCGCGAAATACCTAGGCCCTTCGCGAAGAGCCGGATAACTGCGAAATGCATCGATTTATTCGCACATTTCCCGGAAATCTGCGAATTCGTTATTTGCATGGACATAAATCCAGGAAAACTGCGTATAAGGCGACACGCGGCTACGAAGCCGCCTACGCACCTGCTACGAAAGGTTCCATATGCAGCAAAGGTTCCATATGCTGATCAGGTGGTTTAGCCTGCAATTGCCTACTCATTCATGTCAGTGGCCCACGGAACGGCCTTGGCCATGCTCATGGTCATGCTCATGCTCATGGTCATGCTCATGCTCATGGTCATGCTCATGCTCATGCTCATGCTCATGCTCATGCTCATGCTCATGCTCATGCTCATGCTCATGCTCATGCTCATGCTCATGCTCATGCTCATGCTCATGCTCATGCTCATTCTCATGCTCATGCTCATGCTCATGCTCATGCTCATGCTCATGCTCATGCTCATGCTCATGCTCATTCTCATGCTCATGCTCATGCTCATGCTCATGCTCATGGTCATGGTCATGCTCATGGTCATGCTCATGCTCATGCTCATGCTCATGCTCATGCTCATGCTCATGCTCATGCTCATGCTCATGCTCATGGTCATGGTCATGGTCATGCTCATGGTCATGCTCATGCTCATGCTCATGGTCATGCTCATGCTCATGCTCATGCTCATGCTCATGCTCATGCTCATGGTCATGGTCATGCTCATGGTCATGCTCATGCTCATGCTCATGCTCATGCTCATGCTCATGCTCATGCTCATGCTCATGGTCATGGTCATGCTCATGGTCATGCTCATGCTCATGCTCATGCTCATGCTCATGCTCATGCTCATGCTCATGCTCATGCTCATGCTCATGCTCATGCTCATGCTCATGCTCATGCTCATGCTCATGCTCATGCTCATGCTCATGCTCATGCTCATGCTCATGCTCATGCTCATGCTCATGCTCATGCTCATGCTCATGCTCATGCTCATGCTCATGCTCATGCTCATGCTCATGCTCATGCTCATGCTCATGCTCATGCTCATGCTCATGCTCATGCTCATGCTCATGGTCATGCTCATGCTCATGCTCATGCTCATGCTGATGCTCATGCTGATGCTCATGCTGATGCTCATTCTCATGCTCATGCTCATGCTCATGCTCATGCTCATGCTGATGCTCATGCTGATGCTCATGCTGATGCTCAAGGTCATGCTCATGGTCATGGTCATGGTCATGCTCATGCTCATGCTCATGCTCATGCTCAAGGTCATGCTCAAGGTCATGCTCATGCTTATGCTCATGCTCATGCTCATGCTGATGCTCAAGGTCATGCTCATGGTCATGCTCATGCTCATGGTCATGCTCATGCTCATGCTCATGCTCATGCTCATGCTCATGCTCATGCTCATGCTCATGCTCATGCTCATGCTCATGCTCATGCTCATGCTCATGCTCATGCTCATGCTCATGCTCATGGTCATGGCCTTGGTCTTGGTCATGGTCTTGGTCATGGTCTTGGTCATGGTCTTGGTCATGGTCATGACCACCCGAAGAACTCTTACGACACTGGGCGTTCCGTGGACCGCTGATATGAATGAGTAGGCAATTGCAGGCTGAACCACCTGATCAGCATATGGAACCTTTGCTGCATAAGGAACCTTTCGTAGCAGGTGCGTAGGCGGTTTCGTAGCCGCGTGTCGCCTTATACGCAGTTTTCCTGGATTTATGTCCATGCAAATAACGAATTCGCAGATTTCCGGGAAATGTGCGAATAAATCGATGCATTTCGCAGTTATCCGGCTCTTCGCGAAGGGCCTAGGGATTTCGCGAATAACCGGATTTCGCTACATTCCTGCGACATCTATAATATTACACAAAGTTAAACAATTAGAGAAGTTGTAGAAAAGATTGACATGATTTATATTTCAACTTACAATTTATTATTTTCATTTGAGCTTCAAATTTTTCCGGCGCACGTGACGTTGAGACGTGGTCGCGCTCAACGTTAATTTGTACCTAATTTGTTTCAGTTTTCTTCTTGTATTTTTTTAATTTTCTAGCCCAGAGCGCCACCCTCCTCATCTTGCGAAAGTTCTTTTGTTTTTTAGCGTTTCTGCCAGCCGTATCTGTCATCCCTCCATTATTTAGCTCTAAAAGTAACAAACAAGTTATGTTATTGTGAGATATGTAGGTAGGTCAAAAATTCAAATATTCATAAATTAAGTACCTAGCTTCTGAAATTTCGTGATGTTGTAACTCCATTTAAGATTATAAGATATTGTATTCTCAGTAATGAACACCTACGTAGCTAACAAGTAAATTAATGACGCAATCAAAAGCTTTTAGTCGGCGTTTACTGAACATAGATACATTAATACTATTTGCGTAATCTCGACTTAGTAAACAACTAGGTTGTAACAGCTAGTAGAACAAGCGAGCATCGTCATTGAAAACAGAAAGGCTCTTACGTGTTAGCGTGTTTTCGACGCGAGTTAGTAAAAGCTGCTTTACAAAAACATCGCTCTATAGTCGAGTGTAGTCTCAGATTCAGAAATTTTACAGAAGGGAACTGCAAGTGTGTTATAAAACTAAGCTACTGCAAGTTCTACTAACGTTAGAATACTAAGAAAGTATTATAGGTACGATATACTTAGTACCTTGATTTAAGTACTTTCGTGTCAATGAGTGCCAGTAAAGTAGAGCTCGAATTTTAATATTTGCGACATATTTTTTGTGTAAAACATGTTATGTTGCGTAAGGGTAAGGGATATTGATGGTAGTCTAATTTGTTTGTCTATTGCTCGCGCTACATAGGTATGAAACAATCTTTGGTCTGAAGCTCGAATTGAAAGGGTGAACGACACGTCTTTTCAAGATAGTACTGGATAAAATTCAGCACTCTAAAGTTTGTAAAAGCTTGTGAGTTCAGCTTTCCCGTCTCATCCGTAGTGTCCGAAGTGTGTGCTAAAGTTAGAACACGAATACTGACAAGTAAGACACAGAAGAAAAATCCCTATTTTTTTTGAAACTGTTGTTACTTTGCGCTTAGTCAGAAGCCATATTAGGAATTAAGGTAGGTACTATATTCAAAGCGGTCTCACTAAAATACTAGACCGACAGACAAACCAACCATTACCGCAGTTCAATTTTGGTCGGATTATTTCAAAACGTACGACATCAAGTATTTTCTAGCAAGTAATCATATCATCATCATCTTCCTTTCTTTGTACTAAATCAGTTAGGGTTTTGTTAGGACATAATAATATAGAAGCGGCTGTTTTGACTATGTTTTATGACCGCCCTGTAACAAACCCGACCTCGGCCTATGAAGGACTATATGCCTACAGGCACCGGCCTCTGTTGTTATGAAGATGATGTCTTGAGTTCTAGATTTCATAGAAACCCATACCTCAAGCATGGCTCGTGATATAAGAGTGATCGTCTAGTTAATTATTGACCCATACGTTGTGTTTAAATAAAGTAATATGTAACCCAAAAATTCTTTTAAAGGTAATTGAGACATCTCTATACAAGCTATTATAAAAAAGTGATTCTGATGAACAGGAGAAGGAAAGGACAGGAAACTGAACTCCAAACGGGCCCCCGCTACTACGCCCGAGGAATATGGAAGCCCTCGCCAATATATACCTATCTGTATTCATAAACGCTCCACGGTCATCCCCACATAATCAGCCCTACGCATGCAAATTCTTCATGCATAAAACTTCATTGTAAAGACAACCATTAGGGCGTCCACTAAATACAAACGGTAAATTATCTGCTTCCCCCAGAAGAAGGATAAATATGGTGAGACCTGCCGTCTCTGCTAATAGACGCGCCAAAACCACAGGCGCTTGTAGTGCTTAAAAGCACTACGAAGAAGGCTAGGTGATAGGAATCATTTAGATTCTGATACTCATGGAGTAGTACATGTAGAATTGATGTAGTTAGTCTCATCATGACTAACCCAAAATAGATACCTCAGTATCAGTTTAGTAAAATTAGTTCAATGTATATTATCAGTTGAATGCCATGATTCCAACTGAAATCCGTTGAAGGATATGGGTAGTGACCCGAAGGCCAGAACATCCAGATATACTTATGCAAAAGACGTCTGTCTACATTTATTCAAATCCATATGGAGGTCTGATAGGGAAGGAATATTCAATTCCTTAAATATGAGATTCACATTGCGAGCCCAAAGGGTGATCTGGGAAAGCTAAAAGCAAATCCCATATAAGTAGTAAATAGGCTGATGCAATTATGAAAACTCATATGACCGCCTGTGGTCGAATAAATGGTCTTTGATCAGAAACGCTAATGCATAGATATCGAATGCAAAATGATAGTATAGCTGGAACAGATCAGTGATGATGATAGATTACAATTGTCACATGACATTCAAGGACAATTAGTAGTTAAAGATAGGTTGTTTAGTCATAGATTTATTAGGCATCTATGGGCCAGTCATGAATAATTTTATAAATAATATAAGCATTTAGATGATTGATACAAAATCAAGCATCAGAACCCAAATAAGGGTAGGAATAAGGATCGTAGGTATTGTCTACCAAACATATCCATTACTTCAGATAAGTATTTACTTGAATTAACAAGTAAGAGCAAATTCACTGTGAACACACAGTCATATCCACATTCTTTATAGAATAAACAATTATGTCAGTTATGCTTGGTAGACAGAAATATAGGATAGTATATTATCCATTCTACCAGCCATACATATTCTTAGATAAGAGTACTAACTAAGTTAAGTACATGTTGTCCACGGCTGGACACATTCCCATTCTGAAGAACATTTTGTTTGTATAACAAAATATTGTTATAAATAAATGTTTGTCCACTGCTGGACATATTCCAATACTAAAGACTGTTTTCTTTGTAAGACAAAGAACCTGGTGTAAATGATTATTTGTCCACTGTTGGACATAACCAATAAATTAGTAGATATTTAACAATATCTATTTATGTATATTTTATAAACATTAATCACTTAAGTCCATAGTCGCTCAGCAACTATAGTACTTAGAAATCTGTCCACTGATGGGCCAAGCCAAACAGTAGGTAAGTAGATACAATATGTAAGTATGTTTTAACCACAGGAATTTTATCAAATAAATCCTTGATCGCTCAGCAATAGTAATTTATCCACTGATGACCACAGCAATTAATAGATAAGTAGATACCTAACCATATCTACTTATGTAAGTTTTAACACAGGAACTTTATGCTAGTAGCGCATAGCAATAATAAATTATGTTATTAATTTGGTTATTAAAGTCATATATATGGCATGATAGATAGACAAGTAAGGAATAGGAGTAATGGGATTATAGGGTATCCTACCTATTCCTAACATCTAATTTACCTATCTACCAACACACTAAATAGCCCAAATTTCCCTAATTAAGATTAGATGTGAACACTACAAAGTTTATATGAAACAATCAGAACGCAGATTCTTTAAAACGACAACAAAACAAAGTTATTGCAATAATATGACCTTAGCACTAAAAACCAAAGCATAAGACCATATTCCGAATCTTATCAGCTTTCAATGAATACAGAACTATCAAGCATAGGTAATTAATATGTTTGTAAACATTCATATAGGGAATATATACTGCTGATAGGGTTCGAAAGAAAGCATGAATTGTACTTATCCATCTGGAACTTGAAGCCACCAGCACACGAAGAACCAACAACGACGACATCCACAATGCCGATTCCAGTGCACGCTGAAGCACACATCCTCTGTATCCAACAACACACCATACACGGGTTCAAAGCACTTTTCACCATCCAAACACACTCGCGAAACGAGGGGTGACCAGGCAAACGTCGATACTCCCTGGTCTGCGGCGCGACTCCACCAGGACTGATAGGTAAACTAATCACTGCACTAGGTATTCCTTTTCTGTCCTAGGAGACTTCACGATTAGAACTGAACTGCCCGCAGGCCGTATGGCTTGCTATTTTATACCAAAAAGCTTCGAACTTACGAGAAGAATAATGTTCTCGAAATCTGCTACTCATTACGATAGAAGATATTCTCCTCTCTTTCATACACATTTTAGAAGACATTCGACTATTCTAGATTTTTTTAGAATGTCTTGTTTCGCTACTTGTTGCCAGACACCAATTCAGGAAGGGCCACGACCCATCCTGACATCCAAGAAAACTTTTAGTGTATATTGAGTAAATCATGGGTTTACCAATATTATTAAACATTTATTGTTGGTTTATAGAATTTTTAGAAAATACATCAATTTTCTATAAACCGAAGTGTGACTAATAGAATAAACCTTAGGTATTTCAGTCGCTATGGCACTATAATAGGCCTAGTAGGGCCCTGTCTAAAGTGACACCTTGCAGTTTCCGCTACTCGACAATAGATGGCAGCAGATTACACCACCTCGCGCACCCAACCTCACTTCAGTCACACACCCCTATCATTATAAATGCCACGAAAAATTATAAATGCCACTGCAAACGCTGATCAACTATCAGACTAATTATCCAAAATTATTTAGACTTGCAAATATGAACAATATAAAAAGAAAATAAACAAAACATTTCAATATTGCTTCACGCACATAGCGCCATCTCTCAGCCGCATTCCGAACCTCCATACCAAGCTTGACAGAACAGAACCAAACCCACAAGTATTGAATCACATCCCACAGCGGCGACACCAATAGATGTCGCTGTCCCGAATCTTTATAATTAATAAAGACCAGGATACAAGCCTTACAGCCCGCCTGAAAATGAATGTAGGTGGTATTGACGCCACCATGCGGTTGACCAATAGTCGATAGATATTTAGCCGAGGTCAAAAACTCTACGTCGCCTTTTACGAAATAGCCTGATTAAACTAGGGCTGACGTATTTTTTGCTACCACATAGATTAGCACTCAAGTAAACATATGTAGCATTATAATCTAAATTCCGTGATCAAACTCTATCATCTACATATTTCCGCTAATGAAGATTAATTTCTACAAGGAAGAGATCAACCTTTTAGGAAAGTAAGGTAATCTCATCACGTGTTAACCATAGATAAGTCTAATGAGAAGTGATTCCGCGAATCTGTTCCATAGTCTCATCAATTTTGCTTCCTTGACTAACTAAATTGATGAATATTAACAATAACAGTGTTAGTTCCATGAAATTACGGAACAACATACTATTAAATTTGCAATCAAATATCTATTCCACAGAGTTAGTTAATGTAAATTGTAATATCGCTAGCAAATTCTACCAATTTAAGGGATCATCTTTTACTGGTTTTGCTAGTATTTGTATGAAAAACCAGAACAAGTTAACGTCGGTAGCATGTTTAATATCAATTCGAATAAATTATTTCGGGTTAGGTCCCGTCAATTCATCAGTAAAATTGTCCAGATTACTGTTAGGACATTGCAGTCTGATTCACATGATTGTCCAAAAATAAAAGTTGGTTTCATGTTTCGGTAGTCTAAATTGTCCCGGCTGCTTTACTTTATTTAGACGTTGCGCCGCATGTTACAAAACCATGGCGGGGACCTGATACACGTTAGCAATTTTTTTTTTTTTTTTTCGTGTGGGACACCGAGTCGTTCAACGACCCGATGAACGTTAGCAATTTAAAAACTATAACACCGACTCATCCGGTCTTTAGCCTACTCGATGTACCTTAAGGCAAAAAAGAAACTAGGTAGAAATGTTGCACAATTTTGTTTCAAAATTTGCATAATAGAAAAATTCAGCACAAAATGAGCCAGTCGGGCAGGATGCATTCCGAAAACGTGCACAAAACGGTTATGTGCATAAAAGTGCACGTAAATATGAACCTCGTTGTGGCACGACCGCGTATTTTCCCAATCTTACCCTGCACGTGTGCGGGACGCTGAGTGTGAGTTTTGCAGAGAAAGATCGAAATATTATTTAGAATACACCAAATGGTGTTTACTTCAGATACTACGAGGTACAGATAAATTTGCTTGTACTCTGTCTTATTATTTTTGCGCAATAATGTGTTTTTACTTAGGTACTTTACTTACGAGGATAAAGCTTAACATACCGACTCGTAGCGTTTGCTACGCCGTAGCAAAACTGCTACAATAACTAACAAATCATTCTTTCCGACACTACTGCATTACTTAATTAAGAAGTTATCAGTTTGGAAAGAACTGCACCTTTAAAGCCTTTGCTGAACAATTAGAAGCCAAGTCGGAACATATTACTCAGGCGGTCTACTTTATTGCTAACTTACCTACATACATACAATCCTTACTAAATAGCCGGTTACTGGTAGATTTACTAGTACGTGTGCCATTATCCTGTGCCGCAGTCACCGCTGCGGCTGCACGCTTCCGGAGTTATTTTTAAATTAAATTTTTCGTGAATATAAGTCTCGTCGGGTGCGCGTAGCGACACAGCCGCAATGGATTTCGGCCGGCGAATGGTACGAGTACCCTACTACAAGAATTTTCATTTCACCTGTTATTAATCAGTACGAACTGGCAGTGTTCTATTTCGTTCTTTTATTGAAAGTATTCAGCATAGTTAAATATTTTCTACAGTATTAGGCTCATTGTAACATTTAGGCGAGAAAAACCTGTAACGTGCGTTTGTGCTTTATTTAATTAATTACATTTTAACCTTCAAATGACTTAGCGGATTATCTGAGCAACGCTGTATTAGGTGAGAATACTTTGAAACATCCGTTTTTTTTACGACAATATGAATTTCTACCTTGTTTTTGCACAAATACGGTTTATGTCAAACGGGTTTCAGACGTATTAGTCGGCGCAGATCCAAAGCGAATGCATTTGTCAAAACGTTTGACAAAAACCGTATTTGTACGAAAATAGGGTAGAAAATCGCAGTTTTCTAAAAAAAAATACGCGCAAACCGGATGTTACGTGTGTTTCTTGCCTAACAGGTAATAGGTAGATAGATACTTACTTATACCACGGAATTGTAAATTGGTATGTAATTATTTGTACTAACGCTATTATAATTCAGGATAAAAGATAAATCTTGGACAATGAGAATGACTGAGTGAACGAGCCACAAGTAAGAACAAAGGTAGAACAATAAAAAACTACCTGGCTATGTACTAGGAATCAGTAAATATCCTTGTACAGCTGCTTTATCGCACCTTCCTCTCCGATAGACTAGTCAAATAAGGAGTGGTAAGACAAAGCTTTGCAAACGTACACCTCTGAACAAAGGGGACGACACAACACAATCAGACCGCAACTGCCCTTAAATCAAAGCAAACTGATTGGATTGTTGTTTGGCTGGTCCTTAAGTGTTGTCCAGACTCCGAGCGGTCAGTTGGTAAATAAACTGATGGGATGAACTACTCGTCTGTCACATTGCCACTTAAGAGTGTACCGGAATGGAACACAAACATTTATAGTGACAAAGTTACTCGTAGTCGTAGGCAAGTTAACATTATTCCCAGTTACGTATATGTCGCAGCCAACTGGTTAAAAACGCTGTCTAATTAAACAACTAGTTCTTTAATCAAACGTCGCCATCTAACCAAACAACTAAACATTCACCAGCTAAGTGGTTGAAGATAACGTTCTACACTACAGCTGTATGATGGTTAGCCAACTGGCTTACGTTCAATTTGCTAGGGTGGCCATGTGTGTTAGGGCATATTCACACATACTACGCGGGCTCACGCGCGTTATTATAATGTCACACGCACAGCTTACGCGTTGCGAGTCGCAAACGCAAGGGCAGCGCGTGGTTTGCCCAGTGGGTGCGTACAAAACTGTCAACACGCGCAGAGCCTGCGTATGTCTGATTCTGTGATCTGAAAGTAAGCCTATTCAAAATATAGCGGAATCCGGGTGGGTACGTGAGTACCGGAAGTCCGGAACTCAATTACTTGATATTTGTACTATTCAGAATACCGTGTACCCACGTACAGAGCCGGTTCCGCTCAGGTTTGCATAGCTCATGCTCAGGGCTAGACTATAGGGGAGACTGGGGTTGGAGTGCACTAGGGGGGCGGTCATACAAATAACACTTTTTCCAAATTTTCTTATTGTTTCTCACTGGTTGAGGTGTATGAAAGGGGGCTGCCTGTAAATAAAAAAAAAGTACCTTCTCCTTTCCCCCTCCACAATAGGCCCCCTTGGGGACATATTGACCCCCTTTTTATGACGGGAACATACAGGGTTGCTCATCAGCAACAATGTTTACCTTGAACACTTTTCTCTGGAGGTCCGAAATCGGTCAGGTCAAAAAATAGAGGGGTCCATGGGATCCTTAAACGGGGCCCTGGGGGCCTCTGACCGATTTTGGGTCAAAAAACAGGGGGGAAATATGACCCCAAGGGGGCTTGTTGTGGAGGGGAAAAAGGGGTTGGTAAATTTTTTTCTTTTTACAGGTAGCCCCCTTTCATACA
Source organism: Phthorimaea operculella (assembly GCA_024500475.1). Taxonomy (NCBI): domain Eukaryota; kingdom Metazoa; phylum Arthropoda; class Insecta; order Lepidoptera; family Gelechiidae; genus Phthorimaea; species Phthorimaea operculella. The sequence continues at coordinate 5,072,641 of JANFCV010000003.1, read as the reverse complement.
CTTCAACCAGTGAAACCACCCTAACTAAGAAAATTTTGAAAAAGTGATATTTGTATGGCCGCTCCCCTAGTGCAAGCAACCCCAGTCTCCCCTACAGTCTAGCCTCGAGCATGAGCTATGCAAACCGGAGCGGAACCGGCTCTGTACGTGGGTACGCGGTATTGTGACTGGTACATATTGTCAAGCGATTGAGTTCCACTACGCTACCCAAGTACCCATCCGAATCCCGCTGCAGTTTGTATAGGGCCTTATACTTTGTAAGTACCTACGTTCACATCACTCTATTTTCATCGAAAATTAGTAGATACTGCAAATTGAATGATTACGTAACGAATTACCCATGTTTTATTAGGTTTGAGACAGTTTAATAAACATTTAATGGCTTAATTTTGTGTAATAAATAACAAAAAAATTACCTTGATGTTGGATATCATAATTTCGCAGAGTTTCTTCAAACAACTGTTTGAAATTTTATTCAGTCGTTTCCGCCGTAGGCGCCTCCATCACTTATAACCATAAAACAGCACTGATTAAACGCTAATTACTGATTATTTATCATAAAATAACAAAATACGGTCTTGATTTTTGTGCCGCTGACGCCATCTTGTAAACAAACCGACTCCAGCGCCGCAGTGGCGTAAAAACGTACTTATTTAATTAAACAGCGGGTTTTCGGTCCGCCGCTATGTTGAACGTTTGAAACGCTTCAAAATTCAGCCCGTGAACTAGTTGTTTGGTTAGATGGCGGCGTTTAATTAAAGAACTAGTTGTCTAATTACACAGCGTTTTTAACCAGTTGGCTGCGACATATATATTACGTATATGCTTTGATACAGTTCCTTAATCATGAAATTCTATCTTTAAGGCCAAAAAGTAAAAATAAAAGTTTTGAAAATGTTGATAGTAGGTATGCGAAAAGATTTGATGTCATATTGAAACAATTCAAAATTTCATGACTAAATTTTACTTTTAGATCTATTACCAGCCTGAGATCGTGGTACCTAGTTAAGTAAGTGTAAGTAGGTACCTATTTTCTTTTCACACATTCTTATTTTCACAACTTGCCCACAAAATGCCTGACTCTACTCAGGGAATGTTCTCTGATTAGGTACTTAAATGGTTTGTGTTTCTACAAAGTAATTTCAGCATACGGAAACTCATTGGCACGATTAATCAATTTGTTTCTAAAAATAGAGTGCATCAAAAATAAAAATTTACTTTATGACCAACCAAACGAGTGTAAATTTCAGTTTACAAACGAGAGTAAATAAGAGCATTTTATTTAAAATTAACAACTTTTAAAACGTAAATGTGTTAGAATAAAAAAATAACAAAACACTTTATTTGATACAGTACGGTCCATTTAATTCGCGTCGTGATTTATTTTATACGTCGACACAAACGCTGTGCTATAAAAATTCACCTGACTGCCCCAGAGCGCATTTATTACGAGTAACTCTGGCTAAAAATGCCCGATTCTCGCGTATAACGGATCGTAAAATAGATCCGTATCCACCCGGCCAAGGTTCCACTCGGCCCGAAAGTTCAAAATGCATTAAATTTGCTGTTAAATCAAGCTAAATAATTGAAATAAGGGTATTAAATAAAAAAATAGTATTTAGGTACTTTAGTATAAGTAGGAATAACATAATAAAAATCACACCATGTTAATCAAAAAATAAAGTTTGCATACCTAGGTAGAGTGCAGAAAAAGAACCAGCGTCGCATTTGCGCCCCTTTTTGTGCCTCTTTTTTCAATCTCAACAAATAATTTGAATTCTTTTTCCTTGCAGTACAATACAACGAGGTTCTGGTCCCGTTGTAACCTGGGCCGAGCGGGTATGGACCCGACAAAATGCCGCTCTAAATGGCAGTAACCACAACTGTCACTTAGTGAGATTTTGGGCCGAGTGGGACCTGGGCCGAGCGGGTATGGACCCGATAAAATGCCGCTCAAAATGGCGGTAACCGCAACTGTCACGTAGCGAGAACATTCGCGCGTGCGGTTGAAATTAACCGGATGTGCCCACGAGCTTTGATGGCCGCTAATAAAGTCGTGTGGCATTCCCCATTTGAAAATAAACACATGAACATTAAAAAATATGTTTTCAAGGAAGTGTAAGGGCGCTACCTTGTAATGAGGAAGAAAATTGGTAGAACAATTCAGAATGTTGGCAAATAACAGTAGCCACAGTTGTCCATATTTGATATTGAAACATCCTTTTTACTAAAAGTGTTATAATAATCCTTGTACGTAACATTATACTTAAAATTAAACATAAGTCTCTATTTAGTAGTAGTAACTAAATTCCGATATTAGAAGATCAATTAAAGAATTCCGGTTACAAAAAATAATGTATGGCCATTATATTTCCAAACATAACTGATAAATTCGCTTCTCTGAAAATACCTACAGCCATAATCCCTTTCATAAAAGCGTCCAGTGGCGTTCTAGAATCAATACCCGGCACTAGATCCGTGATTCCCCATTATTGGGCTCATTCCCGGGAATATCGTCCCGTTAACGGCGCCGTACCGGACCGGCGCACCATTATCGCTAGGGCATGTAAAACCGGAATGTTTTCAAAACCGGTTTTGAGTTACCAAATCAGGAAATCAATTCTAAAGTTCTGGTTCCAGTTCTGGTTGTGGCACAGTTATGGCAAGTATTCAATATCCGGCACTAGTTCCGTAATTCCTTATTACTGGGCTCATTCCCGGGACTATTTTATTAAATAAGGTAGGCCCGCATTTGTCTGCTATCTCACTTGTTGGTAAGTTGACCGATGTTGGAGCATGCTTGCCTATTCAATCTTGCCTTGAAAAGGGCCAACTTATAATTGTGCCACGTCGGATCGGCGCACCGCACAATTGCCGCTAGCATAGCATGTAAAAACGGTATGTTTCTGATACATTTATGTTTCGATTTGAGTTATAATATTTATTAATTAATTTCAAGAATTTTGCTTCTAGTTTCAGGTTTGGTAACTTTTTAATACCTGGCGCTAGATCCGTGACTCCCAAATATTGGTCTCATCAGGAAATGCATAGTTTTATAGATATTTATAATTATGAACACCGACCAAAATCTCTGTAATTCCGGTTTCCATTCCCTGACCACCGTTACAGCGCGTACTGGAACAACATTATCCGCCGTTGTTACCCGCGTCGATGGCAGCCATGTTCGCTTTCAATGGACAGACGTTATGGCGGTACATAGTTACACAGATGGTGATGGGAGTAAGATAAATCTTTGTAGATGTAGGAGCTTTGTACAATTGGTCTCACCAGGAAATTCATAGATTCATGTTTACGAACATAGATCAAAATATCTGTAATTCCGGTTTCCATTCCCTAACCACGGTTACCGCGCGTACCGGAACAACATTATCCGCCGTTGTTACCCGCGTCTATGGCAGCTATGTTCGCTTTCAATGGACAGACGTTATGGCGGTACATAGTTACACAGATGGCGATGGGAGTGAGACAAAACTTTGTAGATGTACGAGCTTTGTACAATTGGTCTCACCAGGAACTGCATAGTTTCATGTTAACAAGCATAGACCGAAATCTCTGGGATTCCGGTTTCCATTCCCCAACCACCGTTACCGCGCGTACCAGAACAACATTATCCGCCGTTGTTACCCGCGTCGATGGCAGCCATGTTCGCTTTCAATGGACACACGTTATGGCGGTACATAGTTACACAGATGGTGATGGGAGAAAGACAAATCTTTGTAGATGTAGGAGCTTTGTACAATTTGGTCTCACCAGGAAATTCAGAGTTTCATGTTTATGAACATAAACCGAAATCTCTGTAATTCCGGTTTCCATTCCGTAACCACCGTTACCGCGTACTGGAACAACATTATCCGCCGTTGTTACCCGCGTCGATGGCAGCCATGTTCGCTTTCAATGGACAGACGTTATGTCGGTACATAGTTACACAGATGGTGATGAAAGTGAGACAAAACTTTGTAGATGACAATTGGTCTCACCAGGAAATTCATAGATTCATGTTTATGAACATAGACCAAAATCTCTGGGATTCCGGTTTCCATTCCGTAACCACCGTTACCGCGTACTGGAACAACATTATCCGCCGTTGTTACCCGCGTCGATGGCAGCCATGTTCGCTTTCAATGGACAGACGTTATGGCGGTACATACTTACACAGATGGTGATGGGAGTAATACAAAAGTTTGTACGTATGGGAGCTTTCTAATTTTTTTTTATGAAATTTGTTTGAGAACTACCTACACATCGGATGTAATCGTTGGGAAGATAGACAATAATAGGGCAAAAAATATTTATTGTATCAACATGACAACACAAGTGACGGCATTCTCGCCCGCAAAACAAGCAATTATTACCGTTGGATGTAAATTTTAAAGACGTGTTTGAAAAATTGTTTTAGGATCTCCTGCATGCCTGAAACTCAAAAACTTGCCTTCGAAACAACAGCTCACAAACACACACAGGCTGCATAACTTCGCCGCGGCTTACAGAATCCAGCGTCCGCACAGGGATGTTCTGAAATTTGTTGACACAAGAGCTGCCTGGATGCTTTTAGTCCAGCGCTGTTGACGGAACACCCAGGAGGCGACCGCGTCGGCGGAACGAACATGAAAGCTTACCTATCGTGTTTCTGGCTGTGTGAGAGCAAAATGCTTATGGAAAACTGTTTGTATCAAATACCTACAAAATATAATATTACTTATTAGTTTTGTGACAGATCAGCTAGGAATATTCCCAAGAATTTCTACACACATAAAGATTAAACGGTGTGCCCGTGTGCTACGTAAGCTACTCGTGGCTACGCTAATCATGATTTTTCTAAATTGAAATAGGTACTAGTAATCTGCTCTTAATCTAATTATTCTATAGATATAACATTTACGGATACGTATCTTGAGTTTTCTAGGTATCTACCTAGGGATATCTAATGAACTATTATTTGCCTTTCCCGAAACTTCTCTGAATTATAAACTCACTTTCATTATTTTGTAAGAAGTAGAGACGGTATCTCAAAAATACCTCACGGCATAAACCTGATAAGATAACATTAAAATGAAATGTCTCCGGAGTAATTTTGCTTTCAATTGTTTGAGGAAGCGTCTGTGTTTGTGTTCCTAGTAAGAAGGGTACGGATTCAGAACGAAATCTCATGAACAGATCTTGTTAAGAAATATTATATAGGGTGTAAGAGATGGTGCACCGAAAACTTATACGGTGTAAATCAGGCCATAAAACTAAACAACTTTTCCCAGGCAACATTGGGTTGACGACAATAAGTAATATAGATTTTACATATAGATAGCAGTCAGTCAGTTTATCGTATAATATATGTTGTAAGAGAGGCTGCTTTCTATTATTTTCCTACTTGGGTAAAGTTCAGTTTCATGGTGTCTAGCCTGCAAAGTTTTTGCCACACCGTCTTTGTATACTCCTTATAAACCAACTTTTGAATATTGTATTTTTGAGAAATTATTGCTTCCCCAATTTCAGAAGTATTGTTGCTGTAATAACAAATTCTAAGTCTATGCATCCTAATTATGCAGTTATAAATTAGGATGCCCACGACCTCTGTTAACAAACTTTGGCTTCTCTCCACTCAATCCTGCCCTGCCAACTCAAAGCTAGCTGAGAATGCGGGCGCATTTTAATTGAGCGAAAATTATGTTTTGACGGTCTTTTGTACCATTGTGGGAGCAGAGGCACACAGCTGAGACAAAGGCTCGGACGATGTTCGGCCTTATCACTAGAGTAAAGGGGGGTGCACGGGGAAATTTCATAGTACTGCGCTGGTATTCTACAAAATCTTGACATCAACAGCACGCTATGAAAGCTAGAGGAAATCACATAGGTGAAGTAGGTAGGTATGTCCTACCAAAGAATACTACATAGTCCTACACGGAACAAGCTCATACAGCCCATAGTTGTACCATCGACACAGATGGTTTGTTATATGTAAATGATGTAAACTAGCACGCCGTCGCACGATAAAAGTTACCAGATATCAATCAATGTAGCTCAGTTTCAGCTTTTTCTCAATGCTTTCTCTGAAGCCTTTGTGTGAGTAAGCACAGATTGTGCTATGCAATGTCTGGCGTGATTCTTGAGCCAAGCGTAGTATAAATGCTTTCCCAGTTTTAATTATTATTTTCTAGTTTGTCTTGTTCTTTTTCCAGTTAAAACCGGGTCACCTTGTTTCGCGAGGCAGAGGTTATGATGAGGTCACAATAAGAACACCGTTTTTGTAATTAGCCGCAAATTGCTACTGTACAACATTTAAAATGTTCATTCTGTTGTAATTTTCCAGGATACTATACTCTACTTAATAATCTATACATATAATAAAACAGAAACGAAACCAATTCTGTACATGGGATGGTTTAAAAAAAGGATTTTTACTTTCAATTGTGCTCAGGATACAGATCTCAGAACAATCGATAAAAAATTTTTTGTCTGTTTGTCTGTCTGTTTGTCTGTTTGTTTGTCCATCTTTCACGGAGAAACTACTGGACGGATTTTAACCAAATTTTGTGGCGTAATACCTTATTAGTCTGGTCAACATCTAGGATACATTTTACCACTCTAGGGTCTGGAGTACCAGATGTAGACCACCAGAAGCACCATTAGGAGCCCGGCTAAACTATAGGATATAGATATATGACTCAAAAGCAAAAGTTGTTCGGCTTGATAGGACGCTTCTGCTGGCGAATAGACTTCTAAGGTTTGGAGTACCTGATGTAGACCACCAGGTGCACCAACAGGAGCCCAGGTAAATTATAGGAGATAGAGGTATGACTCCAAAGAAAAAGTTGTTCAGCTTGATAGGACGCTTCTGCTGGCAAATAGACATCAAAGGTTTGGAGTACCTGATGTAGACCATCAGGTGCACCAACAGGAGCCCAGGTAAACTACAGGAGATACAGATATGACTCCAAGACAAAAAATGTTCAGCTTGATGGGACGCTTCTGCTGGCGAATAGACATCGAAGGTTTGGAGTACCTGATGTAGACCACCAGTTGCACCAACAGGAGCCCAGGTAAACTATAGGAGATACAGATATGACTCCAAGACAAAAAATGTTCAGCTTGATGGGACGCTTCTGCTGGCGAATAGACATCGAAGGTTTGGAGTACCTGATGTAGACCACCAGTTGCACCAACAGGAGCCCAGGTAAACTATAAGAGATACAGATATGACTCCAAAGCAAAAGTTGTTAAGCTTGATGGGACGATTTTGTTGGCAAATAGACATCAAAAGTTTGGAGTAACTGATGTAAACCAACAGGTTCACCAACAAGAGCCCAAGTAAACTATAGGAGATACAGATATGACTCCAAAGCAAAAGTTGTTTAGCTTCATGGGACGCTTCTGCTGGCGAAAAGACATCGAAAGTTTGGAGTAGCTGATGTAGACCACCAGAAACACCACTAGAAGCTCAGCTAAACTATAAGATTGAAATAGCTCCAAAGCAAAGGTTGTTCAGCTTGACGGAACGCTTCTGCTGGCATCTGCTGGCAATGCATCTACTGTTTTAGAAATATGGTTCCAACAATTAATACATAATTATTAGCGTGATAGATAAAATTTTAAGACGCTGGTGTGGAAATTGGTATTTTTAATGTAGGTATAAGGAACGAAACGACACGAAGTTTGCGGGGACCAGCTAACAATCAATATCAATATCACACTTCCTACATTTGAAAACGTAATCTGTTAGTGTGTATGACCAACCTCACGAAACAAGAAGACCTACCTGACCCGACAACTCCATGGCGCCGAAAAATTAGAAAAACAAACACCACCCAAAATAAGAAGGTGCAAGGAAGATGAAGAAGTCTGTGTGGTAAACCTAAATGTGCATGAATCACGCAAAAAGTTTGCGATAATTTTGATGTGTGGTATGGTGGAAGATAAACGTCTTGATCATATTTTATGATTAGTGAGAACCTTTACCTATCAGCACTGGAGGGCCTGTCTGTCTGCCTATCTGACGGAACACATAGAGCTCGGCCAAATTTTAAGAGATAAGAAAATGTCTGTATTGAAAAAGTTGTTTTGCATGATGTGCCGCTTCTGTCGGCTCATAAACTTCCCTTGGCGAAACGAAGTTCGCGGGCACCAGCTAGTCCAATAATAAAAGTGGTGCCTAAATATTCATTCATGAAGAAATTAATCGGATAGGTAATACTTAATTTGAAACAAGGTGCTTGCTTCCCATCTTGGTCGTCCCAAATGTTTATAGAAAACAAGGCCAGTTTCTAGTTGAATTTCCACTCAACAAACTCCTGGGGGTTGGTGATTTTACTTGAGTGTTCTTGTAGAAACGCCCAGGGGCGGCAAATAAGCGCTCTTTACCTCTCGACCGACACTTAAGACCTGTTTACTTGTACACTATTACGCGTCGGCGCGGCGCTGGAAATTCTGTATGATATTACGAAGGAAACTTCAGGAAGTAGGTACCTATTCAACTTTGCACAAAGTACTCGAAGTAAGTGCTTCTGTCGTGTCGGCCCAGTGAGACATAGTCTAAGGAAAACATTTTTATACCACAATATATATATAACCATGAACGTTGGAACTTGGCGTTGGAAATTTTAGAACCCTGAATGTAAATCTAGAAACTAATGGGGAGGCCAAAGCAAAGAATAAAGGTCAGAATAAAGACCTAGCTTGGCGGCGTCATAGTGCGCCGTCAACGTGACAACGTCGTTCATTGTATGGAGGGCGCGCCGCGTGGTGTTTCAGGTATCTCATACAAGTCTATACAAAACAGTCATTTGACGGCGCACAGTGACTCCGCCGCACTTGGCTTTTAAGGACAGCTTAATGCTGATGGCGGCAGGCGTGTATACGCCTAAACTATCCTAATACAAGGCACATAAATTTGAATTTTTGACATTGGCAAACTATTGACCAATCACAAGAGTGGCAGAACTGAAATTAACGCTATTTAGTTGCCAGTTTTTTCATAATTTTATTCAGAGACATGTTTCTAATAACTAAGTAAGATACCTACAACTATCAATGTTCTTTTAATGTCAGCCTGTAACATTTCACACGTTTAGCCACATTTTACTAATAACTTCTCGACTAGACACTACAGTTTAACTCCATGAGGAGATTGTGTTGAGAGCTGTCTCATAAACAATACAAAGTAAGAGTTATAGCATGAAGCGCTAGAGAGTGCACTTTATAGCGCTGCAGCCGCTTCATGATGAAAGCGATACACTCAAACAGATAAAATTCAGGTTTTATTAGTGTTTCAATTTGCATTTCTATTTTCTCCCAAAACTACAACTTCCATAAAATTTTATTATTATGCCGGAACAAGACATGTGTTATTATTTTCTTTTTTTTTGCAAAGTTAACACACACATTGAAAATCGTTGTTTGAACTTCAACTCTAACTTTTCAAGCAAGCAACATGTCTTTTACAAACAGTACTTTACTATGCCGGCTTGGAAGCCCAAAGTGTGTCTTGACCTTCAATATTCCTCAAAGTAAGTAGATATTCTCGCAGAAAATGATATCTTTTACTAAAATGTCAAAACCTTATTTCCTTTCGCCCTGTATTCCGATCTCATTTTATTTCGAAGCCTGAGCGAAGCATAACATTCAAATGACCTTTGAAATTGTAATTTAAGTTGGAAAGTCGTTTAGGGCTTCCAATCTGCGTTCTTCAATTTCGGCCTCATTACTGCGGCGCTACGGAACTGAGAGAAAATATTAAGAAAGACATGGATCTGTGAACCATACATAGAAAAAATAAAAATAAGCTGGTATGTATAGGTCAAGTGTACGCTAGATACTGCATAAGTGTATTCTTTTAAGATAACATTTAAACTGGTAAGTATAGGTCAAGACTTTTTCTTCTTGTCGCATCAATGGCGATCACGTCAAAGGTGATAATCAAATGCCCATACAAGGTTAGGCCCATCGAAAATCGAAATGGCTAGTAATTAAACTCCTAGTAATGTATTTCTTACACTATCCAGATCATGGTGGCGTACTTAGTTTTTAATTATCTAACCGTAATTCATGAGATTCTTAGCCGTTAGATAATGGGGGGCCTAGATTTGATTATTGCCTTTTGCATGCCCAGAATAGGTCAAGTATACGATAAGTACTGCATAAGTGTATTCTTTTAAGATATCATTTAGTTGGTTTGATAAGACACTGGCTGAATTGCCTGGTTGCAATAATTAAAAGAAGCGGAAGAAGAAGCACGACGTAGTATAAAATACTTAAATGTGCTCAGCTATTTGAAATTACATTTGTACAAGATAGGGAGTCGAATGAAAAATATTAATAAGTTAATAATTTGTGAACAATACACAGAACAAATAAAAATAAACTGGTAAGTAGGTATAGGTCAAGTATAGGATAGGTACTGCATAAGTGTATTCTTTTAAGATAACATTTAGTTGGTTTGAAAGACACTGGCTGAGCTGCCTGGTTGCAATAATTAAAAGAAGCGGAAGAAGAAGCACGACGTACTATAAAATACTTAAATGTGCTCAGCTATTTGAAATTACATTTGTACAAGTTAGAGAATGGACTCGAATTGGCAAGATAATTATTCACATCCTGCTCATGTGTTATTTAATATGATATAGAAGCAAACAACAATGTTGCCAATTCGGGTTTATTCTTTACCTGCGTGAATAGTATGCGAGCACATATTATAGACATACGAAAAAAAGACACGTGTTTTGCAGGGAACTCTCTGCCGTATTCTTTGGTTTGACGTAACATAATTCTCTGGCTAGCTTTTATACGGTTGCGTGGTTTCTTCTTAGTAAAATGAGATGTTTATTAGTAAGTAGGTAGCCTAAATCGAAGAGCGTTTCTTCATAAAATATATATGACGGCGCGAAGCGCGAATTGATAAGGTTTGTCATTTAGAAACCTCCTTGTAGCTTTTAGTGGCCAATGATATTTTTATAAAGAGTTAAGTTCCCTATTCTTCTGTGTCAATGTTACAAGCCCAACTAGCTCGTAATATTGTAATCCTGACGTAATATTCATAGCCGGCCAATAATGACAAGCTACTCGGTTCTGATGCCGTGGGCCACGCGTGTTTTCACACCGACATATGTAGGTATATATTTTTTATCAAAAATACGGCCAATATATGACGTCAAGTGCCAGTATTTTCATACAAAAGATAAATTGTTTCAAAAAGACCTGTCAAGTACCTACCCCATTCCAAATTATTTGAATAGAATATATGACATCAAAGTTTTTTGCATTTATTGTCATATCCAATACAATTTAAAATTACTTAGCTGAAATACTGATCGGCGGCGTTTCGCGACTTCACTACATCACAGAACCCACCATCATCTATATGGGTGGTTCTACGAAGTGGCAAATAAAAATAAATAAATTAAAAATTGTACTTTTATCAAGTTTTTTTTGCTTAAAGTACATATTGGTGTTATACTAACTTTACAAAAATAGTATTACAGATCAAATTTCATATATACGAAGGAAGGAGGGTATACCTTTCAATTATCGACAGTTCAATGACACACTCGTTTTTTATATAAAGAAATGGCTTTCCCATATAAAAAAGACATTTTCGCAGTCGATCCACCGCGATGCATAAAGCATTTTAATCTGTCCCTTGGGGTATCGTTGACAGGGGTCGAGCGCTATTTAGTAGGCAGTTCGTAGCTTTTCGTAGCCGACCGTAGCCGATCGTAGCTGTTCGTAGCCACACGATAAGTGTGTTATGTCATGTTACAAACATGTGATTAGGATTAGAAAAGATTTACGAGTGAAACTTGAAAAAGTAAAGTACAGTGAATAGGTAAGAACAACTAAAAAAATTGGGTAATGTAGTCTAAATCTTTACAGTTTTGTTGTCGATTAACTTAAATTAGGGAGATGGAACGTTTGTTTTACAATTGCTATTTAATTTAATTTGGTAATATTCTTTAATTAATTTTCATGTAAGTAGATGAGTAGGTACAGATCCCTAAAACAAACCAGAACCGCTATAGCAAAACGGCCTCAGATTGGCTTCATAGTCACGAGATTTGTACGTATTACCCAACGAATTATAGATGTTCAGGAAGAGTTAACAAAGCTCGCTAAAATATGGCACCAGCACTCACACATAACAAGGCAAATGACAACGCAGTGCAATGCACACACCGATACAAATATACAGCAAAAATAAATATTTATCAACTCATTTTCATATGTTTGCAGTTAGCCTACTCTAAAACTTGGTAGGGCATTACCTAAATAATCTTATCAATTCATACATAAGTGTCACGATACACAAGTTACACAAACCAGAAACCACATCGTCACAGCAGATTAGCTTTTTGTGAGAATGTCGCGTCACGCCGTTCAGAAAGGAAATGATCTCTCGTACAATATTGCTCACGTATGGGAGTTGACAGTTTAGCTGGCGGCAGGGATGTGACCTTCGTATAAAAAACTACCTTATAAAAATCGATTCTTCGTGTCCGGAAAAATTCATGAAAAATAAATCCATTATCTTCTTCTTTGAATGGGACACTAGGTCGTCTAACGGCCCGATCAACCTTGGTGTCAGAGTATTTCAACATTTCAATAAATCCTTTTTATCAAAACATCGGTATATCGATTTTTAAAACAATATTCATTTTTGTTGATGTTACGTTTTAATATAACCGAATATAGTTCGTGGGTCTCTCTCTTCGTGTGGGACACCGAGTCGTTCAAAGACCCGATGAACCCTGGCGTCAGAGATTTTCAACCGCCTACTGCAAGTAGCAGGCCTCTGACATGGTTGTGTAACGACCGCCATCATAGACAGCAACCGGGACCGACGATGGCTTATCGTGCCGATTCGTGGGTGAAAATACGAGTCCAAAGTTTAAATGACATAGTCAATCGTTTAAAAAACTTATATTAAGAAATATACATAAGGCATGCCAGAAAATGCCCCTTTCCCCTGAAAAAATTATCTGCAGCGGGAGTAACCGCTAAAGGGTCGCTAGTAATCGATTATTTAATATTTATAATTTTTTCACATCCCTGGTTGTCGGTGTAACCTGAACATGAACATGAAGAGGGTGCTGTGTATCGACAGGCCACTTTGTAGTCGACAGCGCGACGACTCTCACACGCCGGAACTTTTGATGTATCGGCTATCTAAATGCCTTTACAATGATATCGTTAAAAATACTACGTCTTTTGTGCAAATAGGCAGGATCAGTCATCGTCCGGTGCGCTCTTTACCTTAGGTGCTATCTCTTCGTGAAATGTAAGATTTGAGACGTGAGATACCTAGTGCAAAAGAATGGCTGTCTTCCTACGCGTGCCATGGCTTCAGGGTAGGTTTAGTATCGATAAAGGATGCCGTAAAAAATATTTAAAAAATCCCAGTGACAATTTTTTTTAATACTTTGCTGACATTTGATTCAAATGCCTATATCCCAGCCGAAATTTGTTCATTCTCAAAGTTGTTTAGACGAAAGTACGGTCATTCTCTAAACAGCAACAGTGTCAAAAATTGATTATTTAAAAAAATAAAAGACTTGACTGTTCCCGAAAAAAAAAAAAACTTTTCTGGGATATTTTTCAATGTGTTTCACGGCATCCTTAATCGATACTTAACCTACCCTGAAGCTTTGGCACGTATTTAAATTAACACGTGTATACCCGTGAGACACAAGTCTCATCGACGGCAGCCAGCGTCAAATCTTACGTCCGTGTATAGGTAGCGACTAAAAATAAAAATAGGTATGTATATGTTTTCGATAAAATATTTGATAAAATCCATACAGTACGAGATATCTCATGTCTATTAGGTAGGTATATCTTTTTGTTTGCAAGAGCAGGTAGTCTTTCTACTATGCTGATCCTACCTAGCTCGGCAGGGATCGACTCAAAATGAGAAGTTATCGACTGAATGTGTCCACAATTTTTCACGAGCTTATCTCGTATAGAGTTTTGGCCAAACTACTCCCTTGGTGAATATCAGTCGTGCGTTCGACATCTCTGCATGACACTTAACTTTTCAGCAGCCTGTAACTGGACTTAGTTTTTTAGTGGAAATTCGTACTTTTATCGCCACGAAAATTCACATGACAGCAGCTAAAAAAAGTAAAATGTAGCAATTATTTTTCCAGTTTGTCGACGCGCCTCCTAATTTTATTAAATTACATTGAAAAAGATTCACCTAAAGCTCCTGAATGTTAATCCATTCTAAACAAGGGTTAGAAATATCTAAACAAAGGAAAATGCGCGCAATGAAGGAAATTCAATTTCACTGTAAAAATCCAGACAAAGATTTTGTACAATTTCCGGGAGTGGGGTTTAAGGAAATTCTTGTAGTGGCTTACGGTCTGCGAAAGACAAAGTATTACGATGATTCAATACGTGCTTGAATAAGATACAATTTAGTTTCACTAGGTATATCAGAGGCTTAGGTCATAGACCTGCTATTTGTAGTAGGTGGCTGTAAAACTCTTCTTGACACCAGGGTGCATCGGGTCCTTGGCCGACTCGGTCGGGTTGGCCACACCAAGGGAGAAACTATAACTAAGTTTTTGATACTTTGCTATAAGAGCTCACGCGAAAAATAATTGATTGATGTTATATTAAAACAATTTGGAGTTCTGCTACTGTAATAGGTGCGTATGTACTTAGGCTTATTGAGACTTAATTACCTCGGCAACAACTATTTTTAAACATGATAATGCATGCTTCAAAACTATTTATCACGAACGTATACCTCACTTACCTACTAAAAGTACGGATGACTCAAAAGATTTCATCATAAAATGAAGATATTATATAACTAAAATGTATAGTATTATGCAAGTAGGTCAAAACTGTAGTATTCCCAATAGAGGAACCGCAGGTTTATCCATCTTGATCGAAACTGTCCAATACAGTATTTCCCGCGGGAAGAAATGTCTAGTATAGACTTTCCAAATGGACATGCTGTAACTTTTAAAAACTTATTTGTGTATCGATACGGATTTTACAGACAAAACATTTATATTTTTAAGTTAGATAACTATCAGCGAATTTAGTACATACTATATACAAGGTGTTAGAGTCGGTGTACCGAAAACTTTGCAGGCGTGATCAGAACTTGAAACTTAGCCAATGGTGGGAAACGAGAAAAAATTTCCGACCTCCCATACAAAATTCATCATCAGCTGACAGATTGACTTTGTATAGGGAGGTCAGAAAAATTTTCATGTTTCCTACTATTGGCTCCATAGTAAAAGTTGTTCAGTTTCATGATTTGATCACACCTGCAAAGTTTTCGTTACACCATTCCTAACACCCCATATATTACGCCTATTACCCTTGCGGGGTCAAATCCTGCCTGTGCCACAGAATATATAATAGTACTAGGCCTGTGCAAGGAAATCTTGCAGGTTTAAAAAGATAAAGACGTTTATAAAATATTAGGATGAAGCGGACATTTAAAATAGCTGCTATTAAAAATTTGTTAGTAATAAATCTGTATCGAAAGAAGGTTATTCCCCTAGAAGTTTTTGCACTTTAAAGTTGTATCAAACTTTCTTGCTCTGTCAAGTGGGTTAATCATTATACTTGACAACCTTGCCTTGTTGACAACTGAGTCAATATTGGCTTCCTTATTACTTAGAGAGACCGGTCACCTGTTTGTTCCTTAAAAACCCCGTATATTTTCCGCCGCCAGACGCCATATTAAAAAAAAAGTTTACTTGAATACTGAAGGTGATTTTTAACGAGCTGGGAACAAACAACTATGGTGTGGGTGGTTGTACGAAAATCACTCAACTATCTGTACCTACCTACCTAATTTGTTAAAGTTTCCAACTTCGCGAACCTCGAGCCTAGTTGGGTTTCGTCGTGAAAAGTTCTGTGATTGAAAACAAGTACAGGAATGAAATGAGAAAACTTGTCTAGCTGAAAATAATTTATGTTGCTCGTTTGTTTGAGAGCATAAATTAAATTCTGATGGAAATCATGCATATTATTATCATTTCGGACCAACAGCCACTACGAAATATTTTCATAAAATCACAACTGAAATCATAATCTAATGGTAATTAATTAGGTACTTACTTACTCGTCGAAGCACAGCACTTCAACACAATATACACAAACCAGTAGAACTACACCAACTTTGAATATGCAACAAACTCTACAACATTGTCATGCACGAACATTGACAAAGTCAGGCAGGCATGGCTTCTATTTTTAAAATTATTTTCTTTCTTTTTTTTTCCAGCCGCACTGTACCAGCCAGGTGTATGCCACCAGCCAGCCACTCGGCCCAGCAAAAGCTGACACCCCGCCTGCTTTTCTTTTACTGAATTTACATTTATATTACCCGAGTTTACTCGCTTACGTGCTGCATATGAAACACAGCTACAAGGTACTATGATGGCATTTTCCGCTTCTTGCACTTTAATCGAAATATCTACGTGGAATAATATTTGTAATGCGGCTTTTCAGTCTGGAGTCATTGCAGTTTTAAGTTTTTATAATCTGCACTAATAATGAAGAGGAAAGTCTTTTTTACGTTATGTACTTAATCGATTAACTTCAAAACCGATTTCAAAAACTCGCCGAATATGTTAGCGTTTCGACTTGATTGAAAAATAAGAAAAACTCGTTGTGAGAGCACCTTCAGCCCCGAAAACTGTACGTAAAATATACAGGAAATTCTCAAGAGGCGCAAAGCTGTGCAACTTGATAACTCGTCGAAAAGCCAAAGGCAGGTATGTGCTGGTATTCAGTGAATGGTGAAATATGAAAGCCTTGCTGCACCCACACGTTTGCTGAAAAGGCACCAATGAACCGGGTCTGAATAGTGCGCAGGCATTTGCATGAATTTATTTAGAACCAACTTCTCTCTCTAGTGGCTCGCGGTATATTGGATTCGCCAATTGAAATTACGTTTTGCCCATCAGTGAAAGTATGGTTTAAAAATATTACAGAACCTTATACCTAATGTTCCAGAATTTATTTTTAATAAATACACTAATTTGAAGCTATTTTTATGGTAGAAAAAGCTATTGTATAGTACATAATTTACGTCAGCGAACAACGTCCTAAACAAGTTTTGGGTCCTTTTTAATATCTCCCGGGAAAGATTCCCAGACATGTGAATGAACTTAGAAAACAAAGGGGTTATTGATTCATTGTGTTGGTACAAGAGGTTGTTGAACGATCCACCAAAAATCAGTAAGAGTAAAAGTACATTGTGAAAACTTAGTAGACAAAATAAGCTAACAAGGTTAGAAAAAAAACTGTACAGCGTGTAAGGGGCAGATCTCCGAATACTAATAGTGTGAATTCAGACCATAAAACTAAACAACACACTAAAAGAAAAAAAATAGGTATATCCCTTATAATATATAAGAGTATATAAGCAAGCTATAGAGTGTGCATTAGGCCCTGCGGCGTACTGTCAAAGCGTAAGCAGTTGCACACGTCAAATGTATGAGAAGTTATAGAGGTTAAATAGTGCTGTCACTGTCGTTTTGCTACTGACTGACAGAGAGGGTGCGCCCTGCCACCAGTTCTTACTTTTTATGCGCACTATAGTATATCCATTCAAAATCACAGTGTCATGACCAGTATTGACCAGCGTAAGCGAAAGGCCAAGTTACGCTGGTCGGTATTATCTAAGTATTACGACCAGCGTAACTTGGCCTCCCTTTTTGTTGACACGCCCACACCATGACTAACGTAATTTTTCTTTTAAATTATCATAGTACCTAAACGCAGTCAGCTGATCGTGATTTTGTACACGAGCTCGAAATTATTTTGTTTTTTCCTGACACATGTTTCTAGTAGTTGTTTACAATGATGTTTACCCTGCCAGTGTAATTTCCGACCGTGTATAATATGTCACCGGAACGCTGGACTTCTATCATCTTTAACAATCGTTTTTGAATATTTATTTATTTCCTAAATTTCTATTTTGTACTTAGCTTAGATTATTTTTTCGGTACGATTATTCGTTGGCTTTACGAACGTAACAAATTTGACCTGTTAAAGAGATTGCCTATTGGCGTTGTATGTTCCTGTAAAAATACAATAGTGGGTGAATGTAAACTAGCGAATAAACTAGCGCAAATGGAGCGGTGTAGTGTAGTGGCGGCCGGAGGGAGATAAGCTTCGGCCATTTGCTCAGGAAATACGAAGCGGACTGCATTTGCTTTAGTTACAAAATACGGTAGATATTCATACATCCGTAAACGAACGAATGGACAATAGTGGAGTTCTCAAGCTGTTCTGGAGCAGGTTCTCAAGTGGAGGTCGCGCTTCAGCAAGCGAAGCGACAGGATGGCGAAACGGGAGGTCGAGGCTTATGGCTTACCCTAGAAAGGCTTACATTTTTTACATCCAGCAAATAAATATGCTGAATAAAACGAATGAAAGTGACCGACATAGAGAATAAGATCTGTTGAAAATAAAGAAGGTACATACTACCATACTATCAACTGACGATCAATGGGGTTGGAAGGCTCTTGAGTAGTAGGGCCACATTGGAAATCGCATCTTGGTATAACCATTTTGGAGAGTTTGTAGAGTTCATTCATTTTGTTTTATCTACTTTTCAATAAGTTTAATTATATTGTTAATAAGTCCTATATTTAAGATTTCAATAAACAGTTTTTTGTAAGAGTATTATGTACCTCACACGAAATAAGTTTAACAACACAAAAGTGAACAAGAACCTGCAGAAAACGTAATCGGTTTTTGCAGCACACAGGAGTCGGAAGTAGTGTTACAAAGTGCAAACTATCCCATTTACCAGGAAGCTCTGTTTGAGCCGCTCTCAAACGTCTAAAGTTATAAGAAATTCTAAAATAAATCTTACACTTTTATCCTTTACGTGGGAGCTTATATAAAATAGCTCTTTGTATCTGCTTTGCAGCGATAAAATGCGAGAAGTGGTTATATAATATGTACGAATAATTGGATAGAAGATCGTCAAATTTTCTAAAATATTAGTACGATGTGCATATTTGTAAGAAGCAACCTAGGCTTTGGACATTTATTTGAAGCGTGTCTGTGTATCCGCTGGTTAAATAACCACCGCACGGATGAAAATTGGTTCTGAGAAACAGTAATGCGGTCAGTAAAATTTATGCTGCAAGCCATTATAAAGATTTGAAGGATTATGATGACAGAGCTCTTGCTATAGTTATAAATAATAAACAGCACCTGAATTTTGGAATTGATTTGGTAGGTTGTTAGGTTGAGATGTTGGTAGATTGAGATGCGGCTGATGGGTATCTACCTAATTTTCTAGCCCTTTCCAGGAAACTCTGTTCATTTTACAATCTAACTTCAAATATCAAATGGATACAGATTTCGCTTGAATTTGCTCGAATAATTAATATCCTAGTCCTTTGAGGCTCTCCACGTGATAACAAGAAAATTCTTTTAGACATTTTCTTCCCTGAAATTTATTTTTTACGAAACTGTTGCTAAAAGGAAAGCGATATCCAGAGTCAAAACAAACTTTTGCCGTGTAACAAAGCCCCAGGCCCCAGAGTGAACTGCAAACTTCCACCATTTACTCTAGACTCAAACAGGCAACAGCCTACACTTGAAAACGTGGTTCTACTTAAAGTTTTTGTGTTTAATTAAATGTCATAACCATCCTCTGCAGAGCAACCTTTGTTCCGACAAAGAATTCGCAAGAGCATTTTACTGAATTAAGGAAATGACAAAATGGAGAACGTTCTTTTTACCCGACTGCAGCAAGACCAATGTAAAATAGTATTTTTATCGTTTTATGGATTGGATTTAAACTCCAAACTAAAATGTTGTAAAACAATCGTCTGATTAAATAGGTGATGTGGACCATGTTAATACATGATGTGTTGAATTGTTGTATTCAAATCCAAGTATTTAATCTGCTATGAGCAGTTTGTATAAATTGCAAAGACAGGCTCTTCTTCTACAGTTTTATTCGATAGCACTCTGAAAGTTTGGGTTAAAAATAAATCTACCTACATTACATGCCTGAACTTTGTGTCCACCCACAAGTGAAAGAGGAAATAAGTCAGCTTCGAGTAACAAACCTCAACCGGGGAGTAATTTCCGCAGTCGGATTGCAGTTTCTAAACTGTTTCGCTTTTCTAAAAGAATAGCATCTACTTGGAAGATTGTTCTCTGCTCGTCTTGTGGAAGGAACTTTTAAATAATACACGAGAACTCCATTACCGAGTAAGTGGCCCTTATCGCCTTCTTAGCTGAAACTACTTGATCGATTGGCGAACTTTCTTTGCACCTACTTATATCTGAACATAAGTTATCGCTTTAGACTTTATAAAGCATATTAGCACTCAGGCCTTAACCCACTGCCGACGACATGATAACGCATTTGAACTCCATAGCTACTGGGATTCAGGTTTGTTTTTTTGCACCAAATATTAATTAATTGTATCAAATCATCAAAACATTAGTGTTGTTGCTTCAAAAGCTAGGTATATCTGAAATACCTACGATCTACGACAGTCGTTACAAACTAAGTTTATAGGTTATGTTACGATTATGAACGATGAAGCAATACCTCCACGAGGTGTCACAATAAATGTATATTAGGATCTACCTATGTAAGTATGAAGGTAATCAATTACTAGCAAGTATGTACTTTACTATTTGTGATGATGCAATAAAGAATATGACTATGACTTTGATGGCATCCAACAGCTGATTCACTTCATTGAGCTTTTAGTAGGAATGATGTACCTCGGTTCTAAAAGCTCGAATCCTAAGCTGATTCACTCGAAAGCTCCCGAAATGTGGATACAATTACTACTTCATCAAAGCAGAAGTCGACTGCGGGGGCGAGCCGCGCAGTAAACCATCGTTAATCGCAGTTAAAACAACTCGCAGCCTGCAGCCGCGCTATCTAACTGCACTCTGCCGTAACCAAGTTACATTTGACTCTATTCCTGCAACTGGCCAAAATCTAAAACAGATTTAGGGTAAAGTACGGATAGATGCGCACCTTTTGGAAAATGCTCTATATCTCAATAATTAAGAACTTATTTACAAAATTATCTTTACAAATTAAAGGATTGATCTTTAATCTTTCATTAGAGCCCTAATTCATGAATTTAATTTTAATTGTTTTGTTGTAAATCCAGTTTTATTTGACCTCTTCAAAAAGGGATAGTCGCGCACCCGCACGGATAGTTGCGCAGCACAAAAAAATCATGGGGGGATACTTGCGCTTTGAAGATTACCTAGGTGACTTACTATGAAATTTGTACTTTATTTAAATCAAACCAATTTTAAATTAATTTGATTAAATACATGTTTTAAAAATCAAATAGGCCTCCGAACCTTGATATTATGATTATTTCTAAAGTTATTGAGTGCTAAGTCATTAATTTCAGTAAAAAAATTGTATCACTGCGTAGGTAGCATAAAATGTATGTTGAACAACGTCCTAATCTAGATTGTAATTTAGAAGCATTTTGTCCGTACTTTACCCTACTAAAATAAACAAAAATATCAATCTGCGCAACTATCCCCCAAAGCGCAACTATCCGTCTAAAAAACCTGCGCAAATATCCTTTTTGGTACGGATAGTTGAGCATTTAATTAAAAAAATTATGATTTGATATTTTGGAATAATTAATAAGTGGGCACATACTTTATAAAGTAGTGCATATGAGGAAATAAAAATGTGAGCGATTCTACAATCGTGAAAAAAGATACCCGAAAAACAAAATGTGCTTAAATAATTTCGACGCCCGGTTTGACCACGCTACCAAAGATTTTTGCTTAAACTGGCGTAAATTGTGCAATTACTCCAATAATTAACGTGGTACTTGGGCTTTCAGGAGGAAGACTACTATGTTTTAATAAGCAGTAGTGCTGAAATTCACTAGAATATAGTGTTTTCGAAACCTGCGCAACTATCCCAACGGCGCATCTATCCGTACTTTACCCTACTTGGCGGCTGTATAGTAAGTACGCAATTTTAATGTTATAATATAATGCAGAATGTATGCTGATGACGTAAAAAAGATGAGACCTATATCAGGAGTAGGTAAATGTAGAATGATGTTATAAAGATGATGTTAGAATAGATATACCTAATACTTTTTTGCAAAGTTCAGATTTTACTGCAGGTGAATGCTAAGCAGTTTTCAGGTTCATGTTCAGGATATAACACTAACTCAGCTTAGCCAAGCAATTTTATGCCTTACTCGGGTAAAGGTAGTACTTATCTCTAAAATAGGCACATATTAAAGGCTTGTTTACTCGAGGTTGAAAGAAAAAGTGCTCGAGAAACCTGATGCTTTTGAAAACTCAACGCGTATCTACGTAAAAATTGGCGTTAGCGGAGCGGGCGAGGCACGCGAAAGAGCTACAAATCACGTAAGGAGCAGAAATGCGGCAATTCTAAGTTCACCGCCACGATTTACATCCAAAACTACCTTAGAATCCGCGGGAAGAGGTAACCACATATGCGAACATATATTATTTTGATAGCATCTTCCAGGGCCTTGCTGAAAACATTCTTTCACCTTTATTAAATACCTATGTAGAGGAGTTGCGAATTTCTCAGGTGACGTGAGTTGCGCGAGTTCCTATTTGAGAACACTTGCGTTTCTCAAAGTGACGTGTTCACGCAAAGTAGCTGAGTTACCTTTGCGAGCTTCAGATTCCTTTGACGTCACAAAGTTGAGTCGGCGAAGAATATTGCAATATCTGTGTTTGGTAGAGGATCGAAAATTATGTGTACCTAGTGTATACCTACAAAGTCAGATTTCATTTTACAACTACGAAAATATTCTAAGTTCAAATCAAACTAAATGAAACACCAAACCTGGTTGCCGCTGTATTAAATTAATGAAGAAGTATCATATTCTTAACTTAATTTAAATATCCTATAACTTTAACAACCTACGCTGTTTTAGAACGCATATCTGATTTTAACTTTAACTCTATTTTCTAAATATTTGTATGGAGATTTACCTATTATTTTTATTAGTACCGGTAAAATTGATGCGACGTCCGTTTCTGCGCCTTTTTATCGCAAACGGTTTGACAGATGCATCTGTCGACGCACGCAACGCATACGAAGCATTTGGATGTGACATATACGTTACAATTATGTAATGGCTAAACACGATTCGAAATCCGTATCAAATACAAAGTCACCGGTTATTTCATCAGCCTACATAATCTGACATTGACCGAATCTCCGAAAATGTTAAAGAATTTCGTAAAATAAATACCTACTGTTAGATTAATCCCGGGGCGGTCTTCTTAAACATTTACATGGGCAACTATCTTTAGAACGCGCCTTTTACTGCTCTTGGTAACACAGCTCGAGGGTATATATCCAACAAAGCCACCTACCCATTTATGGATCCAACTTATACAGCATATTCATACAAATACTTACTATAAACCAATAAAAGTTGATCCCTTAAATGGATAGTTGGATTTGCTGGCGATAGCCTATAACATTGTTAAAATAATTTTCTTTTGTACTTAATTCTGTGAACAAACCAGCTGCTACAAGTTTCTGAAGATAAGACTTTGGTAGGAATATTATATTACATAATTGTGTGTTTATACTCTCTCTTTCAAAGTTTTTTTACGTTGATCGGCAAGTTTTGGCAACTATTCACGAAGTCTAGAAGTAACTCTTGTTATAATAACTTAAAAACAAAATTATTGAAAAGCGAAACGAAAACATCAACCCATTTTGTAAAAAAGTACACTTTATTTTATTTTATTTTATTTTATTTTATTTAAAATATTTAAAAATGTCTTCTACTCACAAAACTGAATAACATGAAACGAAATATGAAAAATTAAGTTTAGATTGAAAACAAACATTATATCACAACTATGTCCCAGTCTTTATCGAAAATACAGGGTGTTAGGGACGGTGTACCGAAAACTTTGCAGACATGATCAGACCATCAAACTGAACAACTTTTACTATGGAGCCAATAGTGGGAAACGAAAAAAAATTTCCGACCTCCCATACAAAATTCACGATCAGCTGACTGACTTTGTATGGGAGGTCGGAAATTTTTTTTCGTTTCCCACCATTGGTTCCATAGTAAAAGTTGTTTAGTTTCATGGTCTGAGCACGCCTGCAAAGTTTTCGTTACACCGTCCCTAACACCCCGTATATTTTTTAAAAGTGCATGGAGCGCGTATTTTCTTTACGTGTAAAGCAGATTTCGCAATGGATGGGTAAGCGAATAAACTAGTGTGGGTTGGGTAATATAAATGCAAATTCACTAAAACAAGTGCAGGTGATGCGCCTGCTCTTTTTCAGGAATTTCAACTGGCTGGCTTTGAAAAAAATAAACAAATGTAAATATGCTGGAAGCGAGCATATTTATTTACTATACACGAATTATGCCTTTATTACAAACATAGACTTATTTCGCTAATTTTAAAACGGCAACGATAAATACCCAACTAACAACTTGGTCCTATAAAAAACAGGCTAAACGACTTTTGGTTATATAAAGGTCGTATAGTGGTAAGCAGAATTTCACTGAGTTGTGTAGTGGTGTTTTATTCGACCTTTTAGTCGTAAACGTCTAAAGTCGTATAAATTGGTCGAGTAAACGTTAATACGACTTAATTATACGACCGTCGTATAAAGGTCGTATAAATAATCGCTATACGATTAAATTATAGGACTAATCGTCGCTGTTGGGACCATTATATAACCTTCAGTCAGGCCACCGACTGTTACTAGATCATAAGGTATATAAAGGTCGTATCATTATCTTTTATAAACCGTATAGTCGTATACAAGTCGCCAGTGCGACCGTTATATGACTTTAAGTCATTTCAGCGACTGTTACCAGATTATAAGTTGTATAAAGGTCGTATAAAAGTCGAATAAATTTCTTGTCTAAATGTCGCATAAAAGTCGCGTTTGCGACTGTTATATGACTTTTAGTCATGCCACCGACTGTTACCAGACCATTAGGTATAATAAGGTCGTATTACTTGTAATAAACCTCGACGTCATATAAAAGTCGCTATTGCGACCGTTAGATGATTCTTAGTCAGGCCACCGACTGTAACCAGACCATTAGGTATATAATTGCTTTAATCAACTACATAGTTGTATTAAGGTCACCACGGCGATTCTTAGACGACTTGAAGTCTGCTAGCGACTGTTACAAGACCATTAGTTATATAACGGTCGTATGAAGGTCTTACCGCATTCTCATTAAAACGTCGCTGTTTTGACAGCTTTATGACTTTTAGGCATGCCACCGACTGTAACCTGACCATTAGGTATATAAAGGTCATATTATTACCTTTAATAAACCGCGCAGTCGTATAAAAATCGTCATTGCGACCTTTATATGACTTTTAGTCAAGCTTACAACTGTAATTTGATCATTAGTAGTCATATTATGATCATATTATTACCTCAAACACAACGCAATGTCGTATAAACGTGGTGTAACATAACGATTAAACGACTAAAAGTCCAAAAAAGGCTATTTATATGACTCTTAAAATGCTTTTAATTGTTTAGTAGTCGTACATAATACTTCTTTACAACTACTTGACCTCGCTGTGGTGTGAATTATTGTGGCCATGGTTCTGTAGGTAATAAAATAGGAAATATATGTTCGAACGGACGGACAGACTGTATGTATGTATGGATGAATTAATGAATGGATAGACGGACGGACGGATGGACGAATGGACAGACAGATGGACAAACAGTCGTAAAATTAAGCCAAATCCTTTGCAACACGAGTTTGTGTTCAACAAAACGTATTGCGTCGACCCCAGGTAATTGGGATGAGGGCAGGAAGATGGCATTGATAAGTAGGTAGTTAAATTAACGATTAAATCAGATCACTACTGCCAGCCTTGAGAATAGTCCATAATGTTGTGTAGTACACCCCCCTACATTTTTTGTACGGGGCTATAGTTGGTTCTGATTCCATTCATCATGTCGTACTTCATTATGTCGTACATTACTCTGTCAGCAATAGTTATGCCGTACAATACAATGTTGTACATTATAGGGACTCGTCGCGCATCAATTACAGCTGACTATCACTTGTCTGACAGATGTTATCTTACGTTTCCTCCGTGGAGTACATACTATGCACGATATACTCAATGCACAACACGATAATGCCCGACAACGTATTGTACAACAGAATAATGTACGGCATTATGGATAGGCTTGAAATACGGGCCCAGACTAATAATGTACAGTGCTGCAAATAGAATCAAAACAAATTACGTCACAGCGGATGAAGTGATGTGACAGTGTTGGCTGTAATCGACTTATACAGGGTGATAAGAAAAGTAGTACGTTCCTTTAAACCACAAGTTCTGTTACGTAGGTATAACATAGTGTCTTGACCATGTTTAAAAAAATAAATTTTAAAATATCTTATATAAAACATTATTTAAAAAAATAAATTGAAATGTTCAACCCTAGGTCTGAGCGTGATAGAGCACATCGTTACTGTCACGTTCAGCTGCGGTTGCACCGTTGTAGATCTTATTACGCGCTGTGAAGGAACAGTGCATAGTTATTTGAGTGGTAATTGACAGTACATACACTGTTAAGCGCTCTGTGTTGTAGAGTTGAACTATTTGATTAAAAGATTTTAAAAATATTTTTATCACAAATATTTTTTAAAGATCATTTGAACACACTTAACATACTTTATTTTACGATGGGACAGACTACTTTTCCTAACTCCCTGTAGATTCATTATTCGAACCTATCATACAAGGCAACCCAGGGAGGCGGGACGGTGGTTTGGGGGGTGCAGCCCCCCACAATAAAAGACCACCTTTAACACAATTCCAAAACAGTAGTCTAGGTAAGGTTAGAGTTGGAGCGAACAAATTGAGCGACTAAGCTCAATAAAGAATATTATATAATTATATTATTTTAAATAAAAACGATATCGATTTAGTTAGGAATGTATGTAAAATTATCGATCAAGTTACATCATTACGCTACTACTCACGTGATGTCTCCGATCACAATGTCGAGCATTACACCCCCGTACATTTTTGGTACGGTGTGAAAGATGGCGACATTGTTTTGATTCCATCCATAATGTTGTATTCTGTTCCTCTGGAGTGGTGTACATTATACTATCAGCCAGTATTATGCTGTACAATACAATGTCTTTCAAGGTTTTCACTTTCTAAACGGTACCCTGAAAATGGCGGACAGAAAATGGTTTCTAGTCATATAACCCGACCTTTAGTCGTAAAGTGTTCTTTAACAGTCGCAATCACTACATAAAGTTGTATAAACGTTATATAAATAAATAATGAATTAATAACATAAATAAAATAATTCAAATCGTTATTATTTGTAGGGGGCATTAAAATTTTGTTTGAATAATAACACAAAATAGTCGATAAAACAATTTCCCACTTGAAAACTCAACACTAAACAGTTCCTAACACCATTCACAACTTTTCAGATTATATTCGATAACAAACATGGCAGACATTAATTATTTTGAATGATTTGTTTGTCTTTAACCTCACTTTCACTCGTTTGCTGGCACTTTGAAGTCCGTGCCCGATAAAGTAACACCGATGACCACTTCACGATTTCAGGTCATGTAAATGTCAGTAATACGACCACTACACGACTTTTGATCGGTTAAAAGACAATAAAACGACCACTACACGGCTAAATGGTCGAATAACAGTCGTATAAGTGACTGTTATTCGACCATACGTCGCGAATCAGACTTGTATATGACGTTTACCAGACTTAAGCCCATTAATACGACCTTAATACGATCTTTATACGGACAAAAGTCATATAATTTGTGCCCAAATCGCGTCGTATAATCGTTTATATAACCACTATACGACCAAAACTATCCGACTTCAAGACGTAGCGATAACGTTGTCCCGACCATTATACGACCAAAACTTGTTAGTTGGGTAGCCATTTAAAAGTTATTAAAAAATTAACATCGAAATGTAAAAAAAATACAATAAAATGTTTTCATGCATGACAACCGCTGTCTGCCACAAAGTCTTAAGTTAAAAACGATCAGCAGCGCATTTAAACTTTTAAGAAGCAGTTAGAATTTCAATTGTTTCAGCACCAACAAATAAAGCGATTTTAGCATGTGTAAGTATTAGTGTGAAAAGGAAATAACAAGCTGAAAGTTAGAAGATGCGGATGAGAATAATAAAGCTTAAAAATTGCGGAAATTCAGAGTTATGAGGATGTTGGAGAGGAATCCTCATCAACACTTGTAAATATTACACAAGGATTTTCTGTGGATGGGGCTGATGCACACAACTTTTCAAAACGATTCTTTGTATTTGAATACTTTGTACCTTGATGTAGATAAAGCAAAAGATGTTTCCTCATACTTTGTTCTCATTATTACAACCCAGATAAACTCAGTACTTGTTCTGAAATTGCGGTAAGTCTGTATTTATTAGCGTAGTTACCGTGAGAAGGGTTAACGACGTATTTTGTTCACCACAATCTCCGGTTTTCAGTTTTAACAAGATAATATTATTATTAATCTGATAAAACTGAAAATCAGGATGCCAGCAAATGTTTAGTCTTCTCTTTCAGTATTTCCTCTATAATTTAACCCTGTCTGGAATATACCTATATAATAATATTTGCATCTTTACGGTCGAGTAACTAACTACCAGTTTTCTTCATTCTTTTTGACTTGTTTACTTACCGTTTGTCGATTTTGATATAATCAAAGATTCATGAACCTTGATGTCAAAGTTTTGCAACCGCCTACTACAAGTAAGTAATGAGTAATGACCACCGTCTTAGTAATTTAGACAGTACCCGGGACCAACAGCTTGACGCGCCCACCGAAGCACGGAACCATTTTTCTTTTCGGAAAATCACCTGCAGACCAAAAAAAAACAGAAAGTGATTTAGAAATATGATTCAAGATAATTTAAAAAAAACGAATGTAGGTATTTTTCTAAAATGACGAGTCAATTCTTTGAAAGCTAAATTCTGATTTATTAACCACAGACCGTTATTCCATTGTTATTTTAGTATTTCACGCGTATCGTGCAACCGCAGGTGCTGCTTCGTTAAATCCACTTTCAAATGTTGCCACGTGACAAATATTTTTAATAAACGCTCTAATTCTCGCTGCGTGAACAGTTTGTATAAATTCTATTGCTTTTTTTAAAACTAAATACTTAAAATGGTTGATTCAACATCATCAACATCCACAACGGTTCATTCATTGTCATGGATATCCCTTTCTTCTTCTTCGTGTGGGATATCGAGTCGTCCAACGATCCGATGAACCCTGGTGTCACAGTTTTTCAATCGCCTAACATCCCTTCATTGGAGGGTAATTTACTGAATATTCACCACTCGTGTCAGGTGGTTAGGCAACTGCAGTGCAAATGTTGTATTCACAAATCTTTGCTGTCCGTTTACTTAGTTCTTAAACTTACCCGAAAATATAGGGTGATGCTATTCTACGAAGCGGTTGAAATAAAAAAAGGTGTTTTTTATTTAATGTCACCAAATAAAAAGCCATTTTGTACGAAATTTTATCATTGGAAAAGGCGATCAGGGGCTTTGCCTATCGCACGCAATCGCAAACTGTAAGCCACTTTAAGTATTTACCCTAAACCCCACTCCGGGGAATTGTACACAATCTTTATCTGGATCTTTCCAATGAAATTCAATTTCCTTCAATGTGCACATTCCCTTTGTTTAGGTATTTGTAACCGATGTCTTTAGTATGCATAAGGATTTGGCAGCGCTGAAAAAGAAAAACGGAGGAACAAAAATTTATTGGATACCTTAAATTATGCTTTAGACGAGGTTTGTAACTGCGATAGGGTTTTGATTACCTCGATATTTTGGAGTGGTTAAACGCTCTATGGTCACTATAGACGCTATAGACGTAGGTAATATGTTATTTGTCTACGGAAAACCGCGAGACGGCATTTCTTTCTTGATTTGTAATAAATATGACAGCTAGGACGGAATAACTTTGATTTCGAAGCTTTAATGCCATCTTCTTCGGGTGTCAATTTTCGCCAGCCGATGTCATATTCATACAATGTGAAATTCCTTCGCAAACTACCTGTCTCGTCCTGACTCTAGGATATACATTTTTATTAACAGCAAAAAGTATTTTACCTAGGTGAGTTCCCGAGTGTCGCCCGGAGATTACCACGTCGAGTCACACGACTCGTGACCCGCGGGGAGTAGTTTAGCAAAGATTTTCGGACTAAAATCCTGCAAAAATAGGACACCCTGGGGATGTCACCTCCGCATGGACATCCGGTCACGTCACCCGTTTTTAAGAATTATGTAGTAGAGGAAACCCCTTCGGTAACTTGGTCTATCTATGCGTAGATACTCAGTTTTTAATATTACTATACAATATCCAATGTAAATTGCAGATATTACGTTGGTACTGCTTTATGCATGCTTATTTTATGTTAACTAAGTAACTTGCTTCTTCACCCTTACAGAATATTTTGCCTTTGTCTCCTCCGTACGATCTCGTTTAAGAGAATCGTGAGTCTGGATTTTTTCATACAAACGATGTTACCGTATCCCTCAGCCAATTCGCAACCGATCAAAACAATTTTTGGCACGATAACTCTTCTTGACTAGATCTATGCCTAATATTCATTTTCTGGTTGGAATAATGCATTTAAAAAAAGATATGACCGTCGCAAAATGTCTCAAAATAATCAGCAAGTTTAAGGCCTGGTATCTTCTAAATATGACGATAATTTCAGCAAAACAGATGATACGGGCATAGAATATTTTATTGGCAGCAAAATGATGCTACTATCAACAAATTTGGTGGAGGTTTCGAACGGGGAACCTAATAAACCCAGAACGCAAATTTTAAACACGTTTCCGGTACCGAGCTACAACTGTCTCTTTCATGGCTGCGGGGTGAGGGCAGGAAGGGGGTGGTGATACAGATTGACCCTCTGGCCCTCATTTAGCAAGTATACAAGGTCTCAATAATACCGGGTCTTTTATTTTTTACTTTGTTTTGATATGTTTTAAATTCAATAATTCATGTCTACGTAGATATTTTCTACTTCTGGAACACTAGTCAAACTTTAATGTGTAGTTTATTTTTGTACAATTTACATATTATGTAAATTAACATAGGCACCAAACCACCAGAAGATAGGCTAAATAATGGATCATAAAATAACTCGTAGTACTAAATGAGTAGCTTTACTTCAGTTACCTAATTATTTATTTGGACTTGAATGAAGGTAGGTACGTACGACGTACATATATTATGTAAGTACTACAACGACCAATACAATACAACATATTATTTGCAATATAAATCACAGTTTAGCGGTAAAAGTTTTAATTGCACCATAGTAAAGAGCAATATAAATCGGAAATTTTACTGCATGGATAAAGAAAATAAACCAATGATTACCACACAGGCGGTTTTATTGCTAAATGTAGTTATTACTAGTTATTTTTACCAGGTATAGTTAATTTACAAGGTACTGCTTACCATAAGATGCGATTTGATTTATATCAGCTATTTCGACCGATTATGGTATGACAAAATAGCTCACATGGTCAGATGCGAGACTTTGAAACAACGAGAGTGGAGTTCAATTCCTGCTAATGCCCAATACATATTTTGTTTTCTTTTAAAGTTTTGTATATTTTTTTTGCATCTTTTATAATCCTTATAAAATGTTTCATGCATGATCATGAATGCACAAAATGGTTTA
The DNA here is from genome assembly GCA_024500475.1 of Phthorimaea operculella. NCBI lineage: Eukaryota > Metazoa > Arthropoda > Insecta > Lepidoptera > Gelechiidae > Phthorimaea > Phthorimaea operculella. The sequence continues at coordinate 5,040,889 of JANFCV010000003.1, read as the reverse complement.
TCATTATTTGTAACAAAATAGGCAGAGTAAGGGAGGAGTTTCAGATTTGTTTCAACAAGGAGTTTAGCCTTATCACACTAGCAGTTTGAGAGCGGATGCGGAGCAGAGCCAGGTGCGCAGCAAATTCTTTGCGAATGCGTGGCAGATGTGCAGCGAATTCGCACCACCGACGCGCAACGTAGCTGCGTAGGCGCGGCGGATGCACAGTGAATTTCTCGCGGACGTGCGGCGAATACCGTCGTTATTTGTATCAAAACAATGCAAATCCATTCGCTACGCATCCGCCGCACGTATGCTACGAATTTAGTGCGCATACGCTTCGCTCAGCATCCGCTCCGAAAACGCTAGTGTTATAGGCTCTTATGTCTTGGAAAGTGTCTTGGGTGGGTGGGTATTTTGTTTTGTTTCTTCGATCTAAAAATGACGGGAAATGTCAGATAGAAAAAACTATTTGATCCATTTTTGATTTTTTCACAAGTTGGCAAAAGTATGGATAGGACTTTTTATTTGGCAAACCTATAAAATATGGTGTAAAAAAATTAACAGGATATATTTGATGGTTTGAGTTCAGTTCATAAAACTGAGCAACTTTCCCCACGAGAGTCAGACCAAGAAAAGTAAAATGAAATACTTTGGACCTCTCATGCTTACAATGGCATGTAATTAAATTAGTCGTAAGTATATGTATGCGTTCACCTTTTTTTCAGGGTTATGTTTTTCGAGAGAATGTATGTATGTATGTTTGTATGTATATATGTAGACAATAAAATTCTTTTTTACGGGCTACATACAGCCCAATCGGGTAGTTGGATTTTGACATATGAGTTGTCGTTAGATTCGTCTTAGCATCGCGAGTGACACTGGCTATATTAAAAAATTTAAGATGGCGGATATTATACAGCAAAATACTACATTAAAATTATCCCAGTCGGGTTTTTGTTGTTTAACACATCTACATTAGACATTCATACCAAAATAAACATATGTCTCAGATAATGTGATCCGTACAAAACGTAAAGTTGCAAAGCGTCTTGATTTTTCTGATCGGAAGTGTAGATTTCGTTTAGTTTTGATTCGCTGGCAACATTGTCTGTCTGTCTGGACGCGTCTGAGTGGATCCAAATTTTATTTATTTATCCGCCTATGTTTCTTAGGGAAAGTTGTTTATTTTCGTGAACTGATTCACCCCTTAAAATATTTGTAGTTCATTTTTAGACACCTTATTTACATCCTGAAAAAAATGCGGTAATTAATTATAATCCAAAAATAAAGTCTTATCCATACTTTTCCAATAGCTGCACAAAGTCTAATAGATTTTTAGGGTGCCGTAACCAAAGGGTGGAAACGGATCCCTGTTACTGAGACTTCGCTGTCTGTCCGTCTGTCAACAGGCACTATCTAATAAATGGTTATAGGTAGAGAGTCGCAAAAGAGACCTCCGGAAAAATTTATGAAACGTGGGCGAAGAATTTCGACTGAAGTGAGAGTTATACAGGTTTAAAGTACATAATTAATAAAGCAATACTCCTAAGTTATATATTAAAAAATCATCCCCGTTTTTTATTAAAATGTGTTTTAAATAAGTGAAGTGGTAATCATTATGATTATGCTGGCAACATTATGGTAAACTCTCAGATTGACACCGCTAAAAGAACTCGTATCCGAGCCAGAATCCCATTAATTAAGGCTCCCACAGACCGAATGCTTCCTCGCGTAGACGCAGACGCACGCAGCGGTTGTAATGTATGGAGCTGTATGAAGTGCACATCTACGAGTTATTTTCTGGACGTCTCTTTTTAATCTACTCCATCGGGGAGCCTTAACGCAAAAGGAGCGCAGCGCGGGAGCATTCGTGCAGAAAATAGTATGGAGATGACATGTGATGCGTTGCGTGCGTGCGTCTGTCGTCTGACATTTCCATTCTATTTCTGCACGCACGCGTGCTACGTTCAGTCTGCGTTAGCTTTAATGACGTGCGCTACGCCGCTGGGACTATCAATGCGAGGACCTGCACTGCAAAAAGGAATTACGCAGAACACGTTTCAAGCACATCGGCACTGTAGGCGCCAAACTTGCCTCCCATCCTGCTGGCAGTAAGGCATTCTGGTCTCTAGCAAAGGCAGTTGAGACCAATTTCTGCCAGCTTTATTTGCCGCCATTGCAGAAACCTGATGGGTCGCTCGCTCACACTGCGGAAGAGAAAGCGAACCTGTTTGCTTCCCTTTTTGCGGAAAACTCGCGTCTAGATACCGCAGGTAAAACGCCACTAACGTTACCTAAAGTCTGCTGCAACATGCCAGCCGTCTGTATTCGCCAGAAAGAGGTACTTAAAATCCTGCGAAACCTAGACGTAAATAAGGCGAGCGGCCCTGATGGTATCCCTGCAATTGTTCTGCGTAACTGTGCGCCTGAGTTGTCTCCGATATTGACACGCCTGTTCCGCCTCTCACTGGAGACTGGTGTAGTTCCCCAATCGTGGAAGCTTGCAAACGTGCAACCTGTGCCCAAAAAAGGCAGCCGTGCTGACCCTGCCAATAATAGACCCATATCGGTCACCTCTATACTCTGCAAGACTATGGAGCGTGTACTAAACAATCGGCTCCTGGCTTACCTCGAGAGCAATAATCTCCTTAACGACTGTCAATAGAATGACAGTTGTGTGTCGCTGGCATTACAATGGTTAAAAATTAGCGGACTTGGGGCCTAGGTGTTGCGTTGCGTGCGTACGTCTGTCATCTGACGTCTCCATTCCATTTCTGCACGCACGCACGCGTGCTACGTTCGGTCTGCGTTAGCTTTAAGGGCGTGCGCTGCGTCGCTGGTACTATCAATGCGAGGACCTGCACTGCTTGAAGTAAGGGCATGCGCTGCGTATGCTTGCCGGTGTGGCAGGGACTGCACGCCTGCGTAGAAATACACGCTACGCGACGTGACACGACACAAGGCGACGCGTCCTGTCTGCGGAGCCTTTACTTTTCTACCTACTCTACACATGCAACCTCATTAAAAAAACTCTTTAGATGCAAAAAAATATCCCTTGGTTGTCAAGTATTATGTTTGACAATTGATTTGTTTACTTTGAGCTTTGATAATTATTTTACTTATTTTGTGCGATTTATTGTTGTATTTATTGTTTATTACATATTTTACCGTTACCTGCAGACCAGGGGATCGTCAATAATAATTACATTAGAAGGTTTTAAGTGATTTAGTGTGCTTCTTATCGAATAACATGATTTCTTGTGTTTTTGCCTCTAAATCAGTACAATCCAGTATACAACATGTGCAAATGAAGTCCTATTTGAATACAATTTAGGTATTTAATAAAATTCGATGCATAGGTAAGTTTAAAATGTTCTAGGGCATTAAAATATACCTATTTATAAAGAACGAAATACAGTCTTTGTGTTTGTTTTGGTTTAATGACAGATATGAATGACAGTTTACTTTTTAACATTGATACTTCTGCCATAATTCATGAAGTTTTTATATATACTATGCCGTCATCTAAGAAGGTTCCATATGATTTCGATGGCGATGCAACAAAAATGCATGTTCGTTTCATTTTCAGTATTGTCCATTTGGTTTTTTATAAATATAAAAAAACGGTGGTCCTTACAATCAAATGAAATATGTGCCTAAGTAGAATTTTAACTAAGCTTTAAAATGATATGTTTTTTATATCAGTCGAAATTGATCTCCCGGTAAAAGACGTCACCTTTCACAGACGATGAATTTCTGTTGCCGCTATATATAACAACAAATACTGAACATTTGATACAAATAAAAATACAGCCAGTCATACAAAAAACGTAATTTTTATGCTCGATTTTATCTATGATGGTTCAAATGCTGTATTTCATGAACAGTAACAGTTAGACAGTTGAAATTCTCACAACCATGTATTACTAATATTACTATTGCCCTATGACAATAAAAACTAAAAAATAGAGGAGCTCCCATACAACAAATGTGATATAAATGCTATTTTTAAACACAATGGTACGGGACCCTTCGTTTACGAGTCCGACTCGCACTTGTCCGATTTTTGAGAATCTGAAACGTCATCCATCAGAGTGATTAGTTTAGATAATAAATTGTACCCATTAGGATTTCTAATATTGCAAATATAATCAAGAAATATCTCACACTCTGACTACCCTGCAAGGGATGTAGGCGTGATGTGTGTAAAAAAAAAGGCAAAGAAAAAACTGATTTTTGTATAAAACGACCCGTCGTCGTCGTGACTCGAAACCTGTACTCTCAATAAACCGTTGATCCCAGGGGGAGCGGCTTACATTTTACGCCACGCAGCTACTTGCACTTAGTGGTCAATTTTGTGAATGGATGCAAAACGTAAATGTCATTGATCATATACAATGAGGGCAAGGGGGTAGCGGGAGGGTCCACAGCGGGCCGGGAGGGATGCATAAATAAAATAGAAATATTTTTATCAACTGACAGTTCGCGAACTTTCAGGTTGCTATTGAAAAGCTTTTAAGATACCTACGGGCATGCATTGCCTGTTCAATAAATGTAAGTGATAAAACCTATAGTGGAACTTTATGCTGCCAAATTACTTACTCCTTATTATCAAGCGGTTGCAACGCTATAAAACATGAACATAACGGCTTTATGCAATAACCTGTGAGTACTTTGTATTGTTTATGAGACGCTTTACAACGCAATCACTTCAGTTGTGAGATTAAATTTGTAAAATGTTGCAGGTAGGTACATAATGTCATGCAGTGCTGGTGTCAGATTTACAAACAAAATATTTTGTAAAGTTTCATGACCGGACGATTTAATAAAGTCTCTCTGCCTTGTTTGTGTCGCTTTACTGTTACAAAACATGTGAAAACATTTCAAGTGGACCAATTTTAGTCACGTGAAATTTGATAAAATAACCATTGATGAAGCTAGTAAAAAAGAATGAACCGATTGTTTCGCGAATTCGTGTTTTATACCTAAGACTGGAAAATTAAACAGTCCTAAAATAATATGCGGCGACCCTAAGACTAACAGATGCGTACACTTGTTGACCAGACAATAATGAAAGTTTTTGAGTCATCCCAGCACCCAAACAGATGCAGTGATTGGTAAGGCTGAATAATATGGCACAACAATTTGTCTCTGTTGGGTGCCGCTGATGGTACAAAAAATAACCGGAAAATCAAAACATAATTTAGTCCTAATTATCACGCGCCTTTATTACTGGTGAAATCGGGGATAAATTGATGGAAGAAATATAATTTATCTTCTGTTCATTTTAAACGTCTGTAATAAAATTAAAACGTTACATTCCTATTCCGATTGCCGTTATTCTATTTGTGTCTGTACTGTAAATATCCTTTCTCAATAGGTATGTGCCATAATACTTAGTTAGAAGCATGTGGTGTAAAGCAAGGTCTGAAAAGCTGTACAAACCATGATTTGAAACAAGACGGAAACGTTGTAGGTATTATTTCTTTTTTGAAAACAAAAGTAGAACCAACATTATATGAAACATAAAAGCCATTATAAAACGTTCCGCTGGCAGAACAACTTGCCTCCTGGGTGCCGAGTCAACAAAGCTGGACTAAAAGCACCCAGCCAGCTCTTTATGTCAACAAATTTCAGACATCGTATATGTGGACAACGGCTCCTGAATAGATAACAAGCGAAGCTAAACTAAAGTGCCAGTGCTCCTGCTAAACCAGGATTCTGTTACAAATAATTTAAACGTTTACTTTGGTGTAGTGCGGAGTTGTGTTGGTCTCGATTTTATCATAATAATACCAAAAGTGCGGTGGAAATTTCTCGATTATAATATGTTTCCCATTAAGTTTGTGGGATATATTTGGTAAGGACCGTAAGGACTTTGAACCGACTGCAGTACAGGCTTGAACTATGCAAATGTCAGCCAAGTTAGTAGGTATGCGCTGAGCGAACATCTTTGAAACACGAACACGAACCGGGCAAAACATTCCAGCCAAATAGTACCAGAATATAGCCAAGTCTAAGCCAAACTAGACTAGATTAGGTTTGAGAATTATGTAGAGCTTGGTGTAGGCCAAAATACTTGAAAACAAAAGTGCGTACAAGTAGATGTGTTAAAGAACAAAAACCCGACTGCGGTAATTTCAAAGTACCTAGTATTTAGGTGTAAAAATCCGCCACCTTGAATCTATAATTTTTAATATAGCCAGTGTTACTCGCGCTGCTAAGACGAATCCAACGACACCTCATTTGACAAAATCCGACTATCCGTTTGGGCTGTAGCCCGTGAAAAAGAATTTTCTTGTCCACATACATACATACTCTCGAAAAACATAACCCTCTTTCTGAGGCAGTCGGGTAAAAATAAAGTTACCGCAGTTTTCAAGCACCATTCTTCTTCTTCTTCGTGTCGATAGCAAGATCAACGCCTCAAATTTCATTCGACCAGTATTTTGCAACCCTCACAGCACCATTGAGGTCGTTGGATAACTTGGTCGGTATTCTACAAAAAAAAAGAATAAGCCCCATTTCCATTCTACACTGACGTTTATCACGTAAATAAATGACGCCTCATTGATCCAAATTGGTACTTCTAGTTGTTGTTTTGTTACACATCTTTGATCCGAATTGTTACTTCTAGAATTTTAATAACCCAAAAACGGTTCCTAGAATGCTTTGTTTTCAGATATATTTGTTTACAGAATGACATAATGTCGGTACTACATTTTACACAAGTAGGTATAATTTTCCAGAAAAACTCTTGATAAATTTTCAAAACTAAACTTTTTTTAACAACTATTGCGTGACACCAGTTTTACTATACCAAAACTTTTATTTCCGACTTTTTTAATTCCCATAGTACCTATCGATGAGTGAAAACGAAAAGGTCGTATTGTAGCTAAATGTCTACCTACCTAATAAAATCTTTAAAGAATTTAATCAAAACTTGGCCTTCGATACCTAGCTCGTCTAGAGGATTTAATTCAGACTCTACGTTGTGCAATTATGAGTACGCGCGTTTCTACATAAGGAAAGAACATAAAATAGGGAAGCTGGAACGGAATACACAACATTATTATAAATTAAAACAAGCGTCCACTTAGCTGTAATAACTCCAGACGTCCTAGACCGCACATATTGATCTGAAGCCATCGCGGGTCTCGTTCTGAGCTGGCAGCGTTGACTCGATTAGCTCGTAGTCTTAAACGGCCGAGCGGTCCTTTCTTCGTGAACGGCTGCTTTACCTGTTTTATTAAGGGTAAAAGAAAACAATAATATCACGGTTGTGCGATGATCGACTCGAACGGCGGCAAGTTACACGTGCTGTAAGAAAAGAATATGACACGACTTCCCAGGGAAGGTTAGGTTTTGATAGAGACCTCAAGGTCTAGAAGGGATAACGATCAGGAATACCCGGGTCTCCCAGCACACCTTAAATAACCCGGCCATCACGCAAAACCTTAAGAGGTTTATGCCTAGCCAATCCATACCTATTCTTTCTATAACATTCAAACCTTCGTCAAACGTTCTGATCACCTCAAAACACATCAATCTTTCCGCTAATCTTTCATTCATCCTTCCAGAGCTCTCTTTCATAACAATTACCTACGGACTGCAGTCCATTGAACGATTTTAGACTTTGCAACAATGCATAACCATTCTCATATGTATCTGATCGATACTACGCTCTCACTCAGGGCCCAAATTAATGAGCAAGGACATTCGGATTATCCAAAACATATCGGGTCGCGAATGCCCATACCTGGATGAACGCAGCTCGCCAGATGTCTGTATGATGCATATGTCAAAATGGTGATGCATCAATTGGTCAGTCTCTAACTCCTATCCGAGAAATCGTTGTCGAAAATAATTCAGAAAGAAAAACCGTCAACTTTAATATTCAGTGCCCTTTTAACGTGTCAGCACCAAATGTTAAAGTGTACAAAAGAATTACGTTTAATATTGAACGGAAGATATAAAATAAATAAATAACAGAAGGTCAAATGATTCACCCGTCACATTCAAACACATACATTAACTCTGTTCACTTCCCTAAAACCCTAGGCTGCGATAATCTGGGGCCCTAATTTTTCTACCCAACCAAACACCTCCGGCGGATTCCTCGCGTTCTGTTGAAACACTAGAAAAATGTTAACCACACGACAGGAATTTTCTAAGGAGCCTAACACAAATCTACCGTTGAAACTCCGTCCGTCGCCTCGCTGGACAGCTGTTAAAAATGCAACAAAACCCGTTCGACGACGCCCAGGTCCGATGCACGACGACGAAGATGACCCTGAAAAATAATAATCTTATTAATTCACTAAAGACAACATTTGGCGCGCGCGAGAGTTGTCCTTTATTAAAATTTTCCGCCATGTCCTCAGACGATTCCGCGCGTTATCGTCACCGAGGCCGGGGATTGACTGCCTTCGCTTCTCTCAGCGACATCAAACCCAAAACAAAATTATTATTGCAATCATGCAGGTAGGCTGTTTTAGTCTTTATTCCCTAGCAAAAAGGTCCAGCCAGATGCGATTGCATCTCCATTATCCCGGGTGCGTCTACGCACGTGTTATTTACTGGTAAATGGTGCCGATTCTTAAAGCGGGTACGTATTCTTAAGACGATGACTTCTATCAGTCCCGCGTAGAAAATATAATAATCCACTTTATAAAACTGTGCGAATTAATATTCGTTACAGTGCGCCCCTACGAGTCAGAGCCATTTTAAACATTTGTAGAATATGGAAAAATGCGAAGAATCGAATACTAGGAACTCTTAGTGCAACTTGTTAATATTGCGTAGCCCAATCTATCACGTAAACTTGTCCAGTCTTCACGCCCCTAATATATCCATTTCGTTAGAATTCCTCAATCATAATACAACCTCGCCTCTTATTCATATTACTAGATAACCTACTTACTTACTCACTTGAAGTTATTCAGAATAAAGACTCTGACTAAAGGTTTCACTTTCATTCTTCGAAAGTCCCCTTTTTTCGGTTTGCTCAATAAACAAAAGCATTGCTACTATGACGCACTCGCTCCTTTGTCCTTTTTTTCTCGCTTGCAACTATCCGCTTTAATTTTCGACCAGTCAAAGGTATGCATGCTCCTCCAAGTTCACAGAAAAAATATTTTTTTTTTTCTAGGTAGCTAACTCAGATGTCTATGTTGATGGAAACATGTGCAAGAAACTTAACGTTTAACGTCGAGACATTGCATGCCATATGTCAAACAAAAAATTTGGCATCTCAGAGATTTAGATTGTGTACAAAAAAATAACTTATTCATTTGCAGGATGCAAATGCAACTTAACACCATGACATAAATAACTTTTATTATATGTTCAAGTGTGTTAGGTCGACCGCTCTTACAAGTTTTAAATAAGCATATGTGAACCCAAATTCCATGGTCCCTCAAGAGCATAATTAATTTTAAATATGTCAAGGGAAAAAATAAACGCCTCTCAACCAAGAGCTGTGAGAAACGAAGTGGTCGCCTTAGCAATAACTGATAATAAATAATGCCCACTTGTTTAACTATAAGCAAAGTTTTGGACGTTTTCTGAATTTATTGCCGGTTTATAAAAACAAAATGGGATTCTGGATGATTCTTTTCTACTGGAATAGGTTACTTGAAAACACGTGTCAGCGCTTCGCACCACAAGCAGTCGCCGGTCATAAACAAAATACCCAGAACGAGCAACTAAGGGATGAATGCAAAAAAAAGCGGTCGCCAATGTTCTACAAGTACGAACAAGTTTTTGACATGCTTGATTGTATTGTGACCGGCGTATCGGCTTTCTAATTTTATGACGACACCGTAACTTAGGTAAAACAATAGTTATACTTATGTGAGGTTTAAAAACTCCAATCAAGAATCATCTCACTTCATAATAAATTCGCACCTATTATTCTCATAAGCTTAATACCATAACACGCCCCTAATCATCAAAGCCATTATGTCCACTGCTGAACCATAGTCCTTAACTCAAAACATACATACATATTTTGCTAATTTAGAATAATATTTAAGCTACGAACATTATATACCTACTGCAACAAGATCTCTTATTCTTAAAGAATTACGCGCCCCTACCTTTCAAAAACCATAAATTATCCACTGCCGGACAATCAAACATTCATACATACCTACTGTCATGTAGGTATGGCAACAGTTCTGAAAAATTATATCATCTCACCTCACAATTAATTCTGTCACTTTGACAATAATTTACACGCCCCTAACTGTCAAAAGCCATGAGGTATCCACTGCCAGACAACCAAACCATTCCTACCTATATACTGTCATGTAGGTATGGTAACAGTTCTGAAAACCCACACCCATTATTTCAACTCACAAGTAATTCTGTCGTTTTTAAAATAATAACACCCTTCTAACTATAAAAACCTTAAAGATGTCCACTGCTGGACAGCTATACTTACATACATACACACATCACGCCTTCATCCCCTGCGGGGTAGGCAGAGCGTCCAACGGCCATAAAATACGGTCTTTATCGCCACGTCTAACAAATATTTGAAGGCCGCTTCAGCCATTGTCGTATATCGCTATAGTGACAGGTTGTCAGCATGACAGGACAGCTATATAAGTATATATAACACAATATAGATATATATCTAGTTAGGTATTCCATTCGCAATCTGAACAGGTCGATAATGAGATCCACAAGTTTAGTACATCGAAATAAATCCTAAGGTCTACTTAGCATCCAGATTTATTTAAACCCCGCAAAAATTCATCTAGCTTCCCTTTCAACCTAAGTTTACTAACTAACCAAGCGGCACTGCTAATGAACTACCTACTTGCCTAAATCAGAGATAGGTAAAAGAATACCGTCGTACAATTATTAAAGAATTTTAGGGTTCCCTAGCTTTGAAACAAACCCATTTGTTGGATATAATAAGGTGAAACATCAAAGAAAGGACTACGATGGCCTCTTAGCACATTACGGAACCTTTTGAATGCAAAATCGAATTGCATTTGTTTGGCTATTTAACTGTAGTTCCTTTGTTTAATAGATCCTTTGTATCTCATAACAATACTCCGTCCGAAAGCTAAGAATTCGACTGCAGGATAATGGATGATTCTAAATTACAAAATTTCTTGTACACATTTCTACTTTACTACCTTTAGTAAGTAACCAACAATATGTATTGTGCCAACCAAGAGGCTATTGACGTAGCCACTTTCTGGGCACAGCGACTGTAATGCGGTCAATGCGGGGATCATTGCCATTGACCCGAAAAGTAAAAGAAGAAGTAAGTAACCCAGTTTCTTTGATACGTGTTCGAATCAAAATGATTCGCCCTTTAAAAACGCTTAATCCTGTTGTCACGTGCACCAATGTAGCTAAATGTCTACCTACCTAATAAAATCTTTAAAGAATTTAATCAAAACTTGGCCTTCGATACCTAGCTCGTCTAGAGGATTTAATTCAGACTCTACGTTGTGCAATTATGAGTACGCGCGTTTCTACATAAGGAAAGAACATAAAATAGGGAAGCTGGAACGGAATACACAACATTATTATAAATTAAAACAAGCGTCCACTTAGCTGTAATAACTCCAGACGTCCTAGACCGCACATATTGATCTGAAGCCATCGCGGGTCTCGTTCTGAGCTGGCAGCGTTGACTCGATTAGCTCGTAGTCTTAAACGGCCGAGCGGTCCTTTCTTCGTGAACGGCTGCTTTACCTGTTTTATTAAGGGTAAAAGAAAACAATAATATCACGGTTGTGCGATGATCGACTCGAACGGCGGCAAGTTACACGTGCTGTAAGAAAAGAATATGACACGACTTCAGGGAAGGTTAGGTTTTGATAGAGACCTCAAGGTCTAGAAGGGATAACGATCAGGAATACCCGGGTCTCCCAGCACACCTTAAATAACCCGGCCATCACGCAAAACCTTAAGAGGTTTATGCCTAGCCAATCCATACCTATTCTTTCTATAACATTCAAACCTTCGTCAAACGTTCTGATCACCTCAAAACACATCAATCTTTCCGCTAATCTTTCATTCATCCTTCCAGAGCTCTCTTTCATAACAATTACCTACGGACTGCAGTCCATTGAACGATTTTAGACTTTGCAACAATGCATAACCATTCTCATATGTATCTGATCGATACTACGCTCTCACTCAGGGCCCAAATTAATGAGCAAGGACATTCGGATTATCCAAAACATATCGGGTCGCGAATGCCCATACCTGGATGAACGCAGCTCGCCAGATGTCTGTATGCATATGTCAAAATGGTGATGCATCAATTGGTCAGTCTCTAACTCCTATCCGAGAAATCGTTGTCGAAAATAATTCAGAAAGAAAAACCGTCAACTTTAATATTCAGTGCCCTTTTAACGTGTCAGCACCAAATGTTAAAGTGTACAAAAGAATTACGTTTAATATTGAACGGAAGATATAAAATAAATAAATAACAGAAGGTCAAATGATTCACCCGTCACATTCAAACACATACATTAACTCTGTTCACTTCCCTAAAACCCTAGGCTGCGATAATCTGGGGCCCTAATTTTTCTACCCAACCAAACACCTCCGGCGGATTCCTCGCGTTCTGTTGAAACACTAGAAAAATGTTAACCACACGACAGGAATTTTCTAAGGAGCCTAACACAAATCTACCGTTGAAACTCCGTCCGTCGCCTCGCTGGACAGCTGTTAAAATGCAACAAAACCCGTTCGACGACGCCCAGGTCCGATGCACGACGACGAAGATGACCCTGAAAAATAATAATCTTATTAATTCACTAAAGACAACATTTGGCGCGCGCGAGAGTTGTCCTTTATTAAAATTTTCCGCCATGTCCTCAGACGATTCCGCGCGTTATCGTCACCGAGGCCGGGGATTGACTGCCTTCGCTTCTCTCAGCGACATCAAACCCAAAACAAAATTATTATTGCAATCATGCAGGTAGGCTGTTTTAGTCTTTATTCCCTAGCAAAAAGGTCCAGCCAGATGCGATTGCATCTCCATTATCCCGGGTGCGTCTACGCACGTGTTATTTACTGGTAAATGGTGCCGATTCTTAAAGCGGGTACGTATTCTTAAGACGATGACTTCTATCAGTCCCGCGTAGAAAATATAATAATCCACTTTATAAAACTGTGCGAATTAATATTCGTTACAGTATCTAGAAATACCCAACTTTACACCAGAGCCAAAAAACGAAGAAAAAATCACAAAAAAAAATCATAACTTAAAAACTAGACGTCGTTTAGAAATGTGTTCTATAGAACATGTTTCTAGTTTATTACCATCTTTAATTAGCAAATACAATTTTCAATATAAAGTCACGGGAAGTAGGTTTTTGTCTAGTTACGACCTTCAGTTTTCAATTTACAGACCGACAAAAGGTCGTAAGTGGTGTGCATATTTGTATGCACGATGTAAAAGCTGTACATTTTGATTTGTCGTATCTAAGATGATTTATAAATACAACATTATATAAAGTGACGTAAGTGAAAGAAAGACAATTATTGGTGCTTAGTATTTGTCGTAAACAAGAATTAGTATGGTCTCTAAAGTATAATAAAAACCATTCTTTGTATATTTTAAAGCATACCTAGGGATGTAAGGGGCCCTACCAACACCTTCACGGCTCTTACCTGCCCGTGGTGCACTCTGCTGGTCATTGGACGAGGCAATGGCGACCCGCCAACCAGCACTGGATCAGCGTGGCGGGTGAAGATCCAGCCCCCCTAAATAAACATGGCAGTACAAATCAAATAATGGCCCCAAGTTCCCGGCGGCTCCAGTTGCAGAACTGGCGTTGCCAGCCAAGTACTGGAACCAGGAGTGCTAAAATCCCCGGGCGGCACTCCTCCGTCAAACGACCAAAGCAAACGCACCCACGGACAACCGACGTAGATTATCACTGATGACATACACGCGCACTTGAGGACCGACGAGAAGCTCGCCGAGCTGGAAGAAAAAATAGGCAATCTGAACTGGGACATTGTAGGGTCATCAGGAGTCCGAAGAGAGGGGGAGGACACGATAACCCTCAAATCTGATCACCTGGTCATTACCGGGAGGGCGATCAACAGTCCCAAGGTGGTGTTGGGTTTATCGTGCACAAGTCCCTCATCCACAATATCATCTCTATCACAAGCATATCAAGCAGGGTGGCGTACCTGATACTCAGAATATCTAAAAGATATTCGCTGAAGGTCATACAGCTTTACGCACCAACCTCAACACACCCTGACGATGACGTAGAAGTTTTGTATGAGGATCTCACAAGCCATATATGCTTCAAAGTCGCACTATAGTGTCGTATTTCGGGACTTCAACGCATAGCTGGTCGAGAGAAGCGGTGATGAGTTGGGGGTGGAGCCATTTGGATATGGGCATCGGAAACCGAGGGGCCAGAAGCTGGATGAGTTCCTGGAGAAGGAGGAACTCTACATGATGAACTCGTTCTTCAGAAAGCCGCCTCTTAGGAAATCAACCTAGATGAGCCCCGACGGTTCTACCAGACATTAGATAGACTTCATTATGGCCACAAAGAGACAAATTTTCGATGATGTCACCGTGATGCACAGGGTAAAAACTGAAAGCGATCACCGAATGGTCAGAGGCACATTGACCGTCAAACTAGAACGGTCTCGCCTAGTGAAGTCTACGCTCCGACCATCTGCGACCCATATTCAATACCCAGAAAGCTTCCAACTGACACTCAAAAATCGCTTTGGTTACCTAGATTGCGATACCGTGAACGGTATCAATAACAGTTTGGTGGAAACTTTTCATCCAAGTGAAGTGTAGCAGTCAATCACTGATTTACCTACATTGGTGTAATGACTACAACATGGCATTACTGCCTGCAACATGAATGTAGAGCATAGCTATGTAAGCACTTATTAATGTAAGAATATTTAGTTAATAATATATTTACTTATAATTTGGGAGTTGACGAATAAACATGTCAACTAAAGCTTTGAGTGTTTGAATTACCACCGTCACCCTCAAGAACCCCCATAACCTCAAGGTTATGTTTTATGGCGACCAGAGCCAGAGTTCCTGAAAAATCTTTTGAGAAGCGAAGATTCAGAAAATGAAAACTACAGCGAAGATATCCATTGACCTGATGAAGCCGTTCCAGTAAAATAATAGAAGACTATTCAGCAGAAGATGACAGTACCCCATTGCTAATGCCGTCGATCCAGTAAAATTAAAGAAGATTATATTAAAGAAGAAGATGACAGCACCCCATGAAGAGGAAATTCCCAGGAGGCGATACATTATAAGAAGATACAAGACAGAAGAGGTTGTAGCTGCTGGGCGCTCGCAGTAAATTCAAGCCGTGTGATGCGAGGATTATGATTGCTGGGCGCCGGCAGATTTTATTGAACGGGTCCGATGTGGAGCAGCCTAGCCATCAGAAAAATCGAACATGCGACCGACTGGGTACCTATTCACCACCGTGCCACACGCGCCGCATTGTATCTGCGCGCCGACTCAGCGTTTAACGTCTCGAGTCCATGATCTACTTCGAGGCCAGTGTCTACGTGATTATGTAAGTTTTTGCAACACTGTTAATATATAATTTACCTATATTGTGTCTGTAACTATGACTATTTACCTAATTTTTTTAAAATTAAGGATATGACTCAAAAATTAACAAATTTGCATGCCGATTTTATTAAGATTAAGGATTATTTAACGAGAATAGGCCCTTTACGAAGCGATAAGCAGATTGCTGAAACTAAATTAGCCGAAGCTAAGCAATTATATGGTCAATTAGACAGTATTTTGACTCAGGTGAACCAAGAAGTAGGAGAAAAAGAGATAGGGTCTAGAACAGTAAAGTCAATCCAATATTTAGTAGATGACATAGGTGTTATTTATTCGCAAATCAAAACATTAACATCAAAGGTGGATAGTCATACTCAAATGCCGCCTGGTAAAGAGGAGGAAGACGATAATTTTCAGGATAGTAGCGAAACACAAGTAAAGATGGCTAGTCCTTTTGATATAAAGACAGCAATTTCACTGTTACCGGTACTAGATGGTACGGAACAGGTTACGAATCAGCTAATTGACGGAATATTATTATACAATTCACTCATTACTGACGCTACCCAGAGCCAATTAATTGATTTTGTTTTAAAAACTCGTCTTTCTCCCAGTGCAAAGCTCCGTCTCCAGAGCACGTATGCAGATGCAAAATCGTTAGTTGACGACATAAGAAAATATTTGCTTCCCAAAAAATCTACTGTAGCGTTGCAAACTCAACTTTTTAAGGTTTCTCAGGGTCGTAGGTCTATAGAAAAGTATGGAACTGAGTTGGAAGAGCTGTTTGTGAATTTGACAATAGCTCAGTCAGATAACGATAGTAAGAAATACGAGTTGTTGCGGCCACTTAACGAGCGGACAGCTATTAAGCGTTTCGCCGATGGTCTGTCTGATCAGCGATTAAGTACTATAATCGCATCACGAGCATTTACTTCCCTGCCTGACGCCATTCGATCTGCGTTAGATGAGCAAACAATGACTCAACAGAATGAGCATGTTAGTCATTTCAGGCCCAACCACAGTAATCGCGGAGGTTCTACACGCAATTCTCGTGGCCACAGGAACAATTACGCTCGCGGATCATATAAAGTAAATCCGAATTATCAAAATGAAAAACCAAATAATAAGTCAACTGTTTTTGTAAATTCGGGTCAGCGAGGTAATTATTCGCTTGGACATGGATACCGGCCGCGTCAGCAGTCTCGCGGCGGAGGAGGGGGCGCACGTTACCAGCAACAGCAGCGTGTGCATACCTATACCGAGACAGAGTTCAATGGCCAAAATTCACGCAACAATAATGACGACTTAGAATTTTTTCGAGCCTAACCTCATAAAATATTTCATTTAGATAATTTTTATAGTATAAATTGTCAATTGCGAAATAAACAACAACTCAACTTGCTTGTAGACAGTGGTGCAAGTTTATGCGTCATCAAATATGAAAGCATAGCTAATGATGCAAATTTATTATCCGTAATACAGAAGGATAGAATAGTTATTAGAGGTATAGGAGGAAATGTAGAGTCGGTAGGATATTTAACATTAGATATTTTAATTAATGGCGTATATTTTAGACAAACCTTTTACATATTAAAAAATTTAGATTGTAAGTCTAATGGAATCTTAGGCCAAGATTTTTTTAAACGCTATCAAGCTATTTTAAATTATAAAAACAATACTTTAAGTTTAGAAAACCAGAACCGATCAATAGTTGTGTCGGTTAATAATAATTTAATAACGATTCCGCCCAGGTGCGAAGTGATCAGGCACATCCCAACAACATTACAAAGTGATTGTGTAATACTAGCAAATGAAGTATGTAAGGGTGTGTATACAGCGGGACTTATTTCCAAACCGCAAAATGGATTTATTCCAGTCAGGTTTTTAAACACGAATGATAGCGAAGCATTTTTAAATGTTAATGATTTGAATATCAGTAACTTAGAAAATTACGATGTTTGTAAATTCGATGATGAGCCAAATTCCTCAAATAGAGTTAGGACTTTGCTAACTTTACTCGATTTACGGTCATATTTGAATGCTGAAGAACAAAAGAGCATTGAAAGCGTGTGTGCTAAATACGCCGACGTTTTTCATTTGCCGGGAGATAGGCTTTCCACTACCAATTTGGTTAAGCATTCAATAAAACTAAAAAATGATACTACTCCGGTGTACAACAAGCCTTATAGATTGCCAAATGCCTTGAAAAACGAAGTACAAAGGCAAATTGATGAAATGCTTAAAAACGACATCATTGAAGAAACCACGTCAGAGTGGTCAAGCCCAGTTCTTTTAGTACCTAAAAAGTCAGATAGGTCAGGAGAGAAAAAATGGAGACTTGTCGTGGATTATCGTCAACTGAATAACAAAATACAAGACGATAAGTTCCCACTACCCAATATTACAGAGATCCTTGATTCCTTATCTAACAACATTTACTTTTCTAAGCTAGATTTGAGTCAAGGTTATTACCAGCTTTCTCTTGAAGAAGAATCTAGGAAATTTACAGCGTTTACAACTAATAAGCAGTACCAGATGAAGAGATGTCCGATGGGGTTGAAAACATCCCCTAGTGCATTTTCCCGTCTTATGACAATCGCAATGTCTGGTCTAAATTATCATGCTTGTTTAATTTATTTGGATGACTGTATAGTTGTAGGAAATTCACTAGAAGCTCATAATAAGAATCTTGTCCAAATTTTAGAACAATTTCGTAAGGTCAATTTAAAATTGAATCCACACAAATGTGAATTTCTGCGAAAAGAGATAGTTTATTTAGGTCATAAGATAACATCAGAAGGAATTTACCAAGATTCCTCAAAAGTAAAAGCATTGTTAAACTATCCAACTCCAATTAATACTGACGATGTAAAACGGTTTGTGGCATTTGCTAACTACTATAGAAGGTTTATCCCAAATTTTGCTTCAATAGCTTACCCATTGAATGCACTAAGTAAGAAAAATGCACAGTTCGTATGGACGCCAGAGTGCGAAACCGCATTCCAAGCTCTTAGGAATATTTTGATTATTCCAACAGTGCTAGATTATCCAGATTTCTCCGAAAAGAATACCTTTATTTTGACTACTGACGCTAGCAGAATAGGATTAGGGGCCATATTATCTAACAGCAATGGCAAGGTTGTGGCCTATGCAAGTCGCAATCTTAAACCCGCCGAAACGCGATATCCAGTTATAGAACTCGAGCTACTGTGTATCGTGTGGGCTGTGAGGCACTTTAGACCATGTTTATATGGCAAAAAATTCAAAATTCAGACCGACCACAAACCATTAATTTATTTGTTTAATATGACTGATCCCTCAAGCCGACTTACAAAATTTCGACTTTATCTTGAGGAGTACGACTTTGATATCAGCTATGTCCCAGGGCGGCAAAATGCAGCTGCAGATGCATTGAGCCGAATCCCGCTGACATCAAGTGATTTAAAGGAAATGCATAACCATGCAATATCAGTCATGACTCGAGCACAAGCTCGTAGGTTACAAGAAACCAATAATACTGACACGACACTTGGGGTTTCCTCTACTTCCGGGTCTGATCAACCTAAAGTAGTGAAAATTCTCAAGCGACCGACTAATAGTGTAGAATTAATTATTTGCTTAGATAGGAAAACCCGTAGGCAAATAAGTAAGTTTAACCAAATCTCCAGTGAGAATGGTAATTGCATCTATGTGCCTGAAAAAATGGCCATATACTTAACTTCTCGATCGTTATCGACCATAAGTGTGCTAGCGAGAGAATTAGGTAAATTATGCAAACAAATAAAATTGGACGAGCTCGTCATAATGAAAAATAAGCGCTATGAAGAATTTATAAATTCACTTTTAAAGGAATTGCACAAACAAAGTGACATTCCCAAGTTACTTGTTATTAATGACGTCATACGAGTAACTGATAGGGATACTAAAATAGTTATCCTAAATGATTTTCATTTGTTACCTACCAGCGGACACGCGGGGGTAAATAGAATGTTAAATAACATTAAACAGCTGTATTATTGGCCCGGAATGACGAACGACGTTATTGAGTTTGTAAAAAAGTGTAAAAGTTGTCAAATTCAAAAGCATTCCAACAGGCACACCAAAGAGCCCATGGTTATCACGTCAACGCCGTCAGCAGTTTTTCAACGGATAAGTCTAGATTTGATGGGTCCAATAGCAGTTGATAACAAGAATTATAAGTATATTCTTACCTTACAATGTAATTTAAGTAAGTATGTGGAAGCGTATCCCTTAGAGAAAAAGGACACTGTGTCAGTAGCGCAGTTATTCGTAAATAATTTTATTTTAAGATACGGTATTCCTACAGAAATAATTACGGACCAAGGCACCGAATTTATGTCTTCTGTTTTCACAGAAATTTGTAGCTTACTTCACATCAAGAAGCTTAATTCGACAGCCTACCACCATGAAACATTAGGCGCATTAGAGAATACTCATAAGCATCTTGGAGCTTATCTTAGAATTCAATGTGAAAACAATACTACCGATTGGAGCGATTGACTACCATTTTGGTCATTTTCATTTAATACCACGGTTCACTCTGAGACAAAATACACTCCATATGAGTTAGTTTTCGGAAAGTTATGTAATTTACCAAGTAATTTAAATACTACTATTATAGAACCATTGTATAATCCCGACTCTTATCCTTTAGAACTGAAATTCAGGCTTCAGAAAGCATTATCAGATGCAAAGCATAATTTAATACAAAGTAAAGAACTAAGGAAGTTGAACTTTGATAAGAAAATGAATTCAGTTAAGTATAAGAGAGGTGATTTAGTTTTACTTAAGAATCAAGTAGGAGATAAGTTAGATAAGATATATTTAGGACCGTATGAAGTAATAGAAGATATAACACCGAATGCGAAGGTAATGAGAGACAGGAAGGAATATGTCACTCATAAAAACAATACGAAATTGTATGTGAAATGAAATGTATTTAATTTATTTAAGATCGTTTTAGTAATAAGATATATTTAGTAAAATAATTTTATTGTTAGGAAACAAAATTATTTTTAAGAACCCCGGGTATGAAGGGATATTTTAAAAAAGGGGAGATGAAGTGTAGCAGTCAATCACTGATTTACCTACATTGGTGTAATGACTACAACATGGCATTACTGCCTGCAACATGAATGTAGAGCATAGCTATGTAAGCACTTATTAATGTAAGAATATTTAGTTAATAATATATTTACTTATAATTTGGGAGTTGACGAATAAACATGTCAACTAAAGCTTTGAGTGTTTGAATTACCACCGTCACCCTCAAGAACCCCCATAACCTCAAGGTTATGTTTTACAAGTTCTTTAAGCCCTGTCGTAAAAATAGACCTCAAAAACTAACCGATCTAACTCTGAACGATATGGCTGAAAGGCGTTCTATGACGCTGCAATCCTCTGATGACACGGAGTCATATTGGCAGCTCAACAGACAGATATGCTTGTCCCTGCGGAGCAATATTCGAAACTATAATACTAAAAATATTAAACAAACGATTGAGCTCAAAGTTTTCGCCAGAGACCTGTCTATTGGGCAGAGCCAGCTGACAAAGCTAAAGACGAGGACGGCAGAGTAGCGTCCATAGAGGTACTGAGGGAGATTGAACGGTTCCATGGACAGCTGTATACTTCAATTGCAAAACCTGTTAATAGCTCAACAGACACTAGAACAAAGCTTACCCGACACTATACCGAGGATAGCCCGGACATTAGCTCGTATGAGATTAGGATGGCCCTTAAACAGCTCAAAAACAACAAGGCGCCGGGCGAGGACAGAATCACATCAGAGTTACTGAAAGCGGGTGAAACACCGCTACTTGAAGTCCTTCAGAAGCTCTTTATTTCTGTTTTGTTCGAAGAACACCAGAAGCATGGAACAAAAGCACGGTGGCGCTATTGTTTAAGAAAGGTGATAAGACTCTCCTTAAGAACTATAGGCCTATCTCGCTTCTGAGTCATGTTTACAAGCTGTTTTCGAGGGTTATTACGAATTGCCTAGCTCGCAGGTTTGACGACTTCCAGCCTCCCGAACAAACCGGCTTCCGACTCAGCAAGCTATGGACAGAGCTATGCTCGGTGTTTTTCTACGTGATCGAATCAGAAACGAGGAGATCCGTAGACGAATCAAAGTAACCGACATAGCTGAAAGAGTCAGTAAGCTGAAGTGGCAATAGGCAGGCCACATTGCTCGAAGAACTGATAATCGGTGGAGCAGGAGAGTTCTCGAGAGAAGATCGCGTACCGGCAGGCGCAGCGTAGGACGGCCCTCCGCGAGATGGACCGACGATCTGGTCAAGTCCGCGGAAAAATGCTGGATGCAGGCCGGTTCTAATCGGACAATGGGGAAATATTTAGGGAAGGCCTATGTTCAGAAGTGGGCGTCCTATGGCTGATATGATGATGATGATGGATTAGCTTTCCATAAAAAGGATGTAACTTGTCCACACATAATTTTACTGACTTACAGAAGCGCGTAACTAGATGTATGATCAAATTTCACCAACCGCAAGAATGGTGTAACCACGAGAATTGTAAAAATTGCTGACCGCAAAAACGGCGTAACTGAGAGTATGAACAAAGTCTCATACCACAAGAAGGGTGTAACTAATCCTAGATTAGAAATACCTAACTTTGATTTGGCGTAAGTCGAAAAGCCCCAAAAACACTGGTTTTTGACCGACTTACGACAAAAAAAATCTGGAAACTTATCAAAAAATATACCGTTTATGAAAAAAAATATCGTCGTAGAGAAACGAGACCCGGACCGTTCGATAGAGAAAAATCAGCTGATTAGGGGCGTGCTATTAGTCTAGTTACGACCTTCTTCGAGATACGACCTTTTCGTTTTCATCCATCGCTATCATTCGCCAAAAGTGAAAATATCTGTTTTGAACACCGCCATAATTCGGACGCCTAGATCCCAAATGTGAAATGTTTTCGAATTATGGCGGAGTTCAAAACTGATATTTTCACTTAAAACACATAGGTACCTACTTACGCAACACTTTCAACTAAACAGCTGGCTCAGCACCGATCAAACTCAATAGCTCTAAAATATCTGCATTGTAATGTGCAACTCCTGCCGGTGGAGCCGACTAACTGGGCGTGCTAACATTTTTGAAATAGGAACCTATTCAAAGGCATTCCGGCCTTGTGCCAGATTCGGCTAGAGTTTATGTCCGGGTAGGAACAATCCCGTTGGTACGTAGGTGCGAAAGGAATGTGACATCCCCGAATACCACCTGGGAAATCGTCGGACATCGGCGTAATCGTGTCGCCTGCCAAATAATATTCTCGTAGAAAGATACCCTATGAGCGAAGATTTTGGATTCGTTTTGGGTATTGCGTAAATAGGAATGTGGGCTGAAAAAAACTTAGACAAGGATAGGCTAACCGCTGGGAGTTCTGTAAACCGAAGGGAGTTCATTTAAAAGAGATAATTTATCTTTTACTTTATTTAACAGTTTATTGCACACAAGATAAAACACAGGACAATTACATAAAGAAAAACAACACAACAGGTACTACTTATTTCTAAAAAGAAATCTCTTCCAGCAGTCCTACGGTAGAGTGATAGCATAAGGTGAGGCTGATAGATCGTGCACAATTTATTCTACTAAATGAGGTATAAAAACAAAAACAAAATAATATATATGAGATATACATAAATATACTAAAATACGTATAATATTACATAAATAAAATATATAGGTACATAATACATATTATATATAGACATATACCTACTTATATACAAACTATTTGCACAGTGAAAGATAATGCTCTTTTACTCTCTTCTTGAACACTGAGAGGGAGGGGCTGTCACGCACTGTGTGCGGGAGGGAGTTCCACAATCTGGCTGCATGTACAGTGAAAGAATAACTGTAGAAGTCGGAGCGGTGGATAGGGATAGAGAGAATAGACCTTACATGTGAGCGACAAGGCCTGTCTTGGGGCCGAGAGAAATGGAAACGTTCTTTAAGATATGAAGGAGAATAAGGGCTATGAAGAACATTGTAAAGACAAGAAAGCACATGAGCATTTCTGCGAAGTCGGATAGGAAGCCACTTGAGTTGCGAACGAAACTGCGAGACGTGGTCATATTTGCGTAAACCGAAGACAAATCTAATGCAAAGGTTTTGGAGACGCTCGAGTTTGTTCAACAACTCTTCAGTGGCATCCAGGTAACAAGTGTCAGCGTAATCAAAAAGAGCGAAAAGAAGTGATTGCGCGAGAGAAATTTTAGTTTTTAAAGGCAGGAAATTTTGGAGGCGCTTAAGCGAGTGAAACGAATAAAACACTTTCTTACTCACGTCATTTACCTGCGTAGTCCAATCCAGATTATTGTTGAGTAACACACCCAAATTTTTTGCACTTTTAGTGTAGGCAATAGGTGTTCCATTATAAGTGACAGATGGGATATTATTGTAATCTATTTGCCTACACATATACGGGCTTCCAATCAGCATTGCTTGCGACTTTTTAGGATTAACTACAAGACCGAAAGATTCGGCCCAGTTAGCAATCCTCCGCAAATCATCATTGATAGATGCAGTAGCACCTATGATGTCGTCAGAGTTGAAGTGACGATAAATCTGCAAATCGTCTGCATAGAGGTGGAAGTTAGAAGAGATCACAAAGGTAACTGTGTTAATGAAAATGGAAAAGAGAAGAGGTGAAAGGACGCCACCTTGTGGGACACCCGCAGAGAGATCACACCATTCGGAGAAAACCTCGTCAGAGCGGATCCGCTGCGAGCGACCCCGAAGATAAGAATTAAACCAAGCTATTGCCGAGGCAGAGATATTTAGTGAGCGAAGTATGGCAAGAAGAACGTCAAAGTCGACAGAATTAAAAGCGTTACTAAAATCTAGTAAAATAAGTATGGTCAAAGTCTTGTTCTCCATCGCATAACGAATGTCGTCAGTGACTTTAAGCAGTGCTGTCACTGTACTGTGACCAGCACGGAAACCAGATTGAAAAGGAGATAGCAGTCCTTGCGCTGTTATAAAGTCAGCTAGCTGCCTGTGGACAATGTGTTCTAGGACTTTGGAAAGGAATGGTAAAATGGAGATAGGACGAAATTGGGAAAATGATGAAGGATTGGGTACCTTAGGGAGAGGAACGACATCAGCACGTTTCCATGCTGAAGGAAAGAACTCGTTTCAAGGAAAAGTTGAAAATGTGTGTGAGTACTGGTAAGAGTTCGGACAGGATAAGGAGATCATGCGGGAGAAAGCTCATCATTGCCCACGGCAGTAGAAGTGATAGAAAGTATGTGCTTCCTAACATCCTCCTCGGCAACAGCATTAAAAGAGAAAGAAGTGCACTGTGGAAGTGGTACGCTACTGATGTTGGAAATTGTAGTCGATTTTGCAATGTCACTTAACGTAACAGGTGGTGACGAGAAATGCGCGTTAAGTGCGTTTATATCAACGGCTCCACTACCGGAAGTATCAGGCGATTTTCCGATGCCGAGTGAGCGTAAAATTTCCAAACCTGCGTAGGATTGCAATTATCAATTGACTCGTGAATGTGGCGTCTTTTCGCAACTCTACACAGACGACTACAGCGGTTACGGAGCAACTTGTACTGTGCAAGATTCTGATCGGTTGGTCGCTTTTTGTACCGTTTTTTGGCTCTATCGCGACTAGCCATAAGGTCCAGTATTACTTGTGTAAGCCAAGGAGTAGGCGCATGTTTGATCTTAACCTTTTTGACAGGTGCATGTTTGTTATAAAGTTGAAACAGAAGCGAGTGAAGTAGTTCAACTTTAGTGTCAATATTATCAGCAATAAGAACTGGAGTCCAGTCTAAAGACATAGCATCCCGTCTCAACGCCTCCAAATTAACTCCTCTAAAACTACGGAGAAACATAAACCTAGGTTTGCGCTTAGGTGGCCGAATTTTGAATGAGAGGAATATAAGGTCATGGTAAGAGAAATTTGCAGGAAATTGACCATGAGCGGCAATTTTGTCGGGAGAAGAAGTTATTAATAGATCAAGAAGAGAAGGGATACAGTTAGGAAAGTGATGCGTTTCTGAAAGTGGAAGAATCTCTAAATTGAGCGCGGACAAGAGAGAGCGTAGCCTTTGCGCACGAGCATCGTTCTTAATGAGACATGTATTAAAGTCACCTAACAGGAGAGTGTGATCGTAGTTAGGGCAGTGAGTACCGAGTAGATTCTCCAACGAGTCGAAGTAATCTATCTGTAAAGATGGACTATAAAAAACCGCGATCAACACCTTCCTGTGGTGCAGAGTGATTTCTATAAAAAGGTGTTCTGCCGAGTGAGAGTATAAATTCGGTGATACACTAACAACTTTATGAACGATGTCAGTACGCAAGTAGATGGCGACACCACCGCACCCCTTGCCCGTGCGGTCATTCCGGATCAGCTTGAAACCGGGAAGAGAAAAATGAGAAGAAGGGAGTGAAGGCTTTAGGAAAGATTCAGAAACAAGAAGTGCATCTACAGATGTGTTGCTAAAGGTTGCAAGTAGGTCATTGTAATGCTTAGGAATGCTCTGAGCATTAATGTGACAGACATTAAAATTGCGCTTAAAAGGGGAAAATACAGTTTTGATCTGATCATGAACCGACAGGAATGTAGAACTATCACCATCACTATCAGCACTGGTGAAATGTTCAGACGAGGAAGAGCATGAGAAAAAACTTTCATCTAATGCGATATCATCCATAAATATATAAAAATATAAATAACAATAAAATATATAAATTATATAAGAAAATTATATTAATTTATAACGCACAAAACTGTGCTACTCACAGCTAATCAACACTAACCGTGGTACGTTGAAAGAAATATCCATTACACAAAACAATCACATATGAACACCATACAAAAACAAGATCAACAAGAAAAAAATAAAAAATTAATTAATAGTCTGCAATACAATGTTGTTCATAAACGCAACAAGCACGTACAAATATAAAGGGACTCGATTCCAATCCAAAAGTGAAATTAAAAAAAAAAACAACGGACATAGACAATTTCTACTTGACATTACATTGACAGATAAAATTGTGTGAATAAAAATTACTGCGGTGGTGTGTAGAAAATTTTGAAAAAAGAGGAAAATGGAGATACCGCACAAATTCAAGATAGACGAAAGAACAAAGACGCATGGGTGAAATTAATTAGATGCTCACTTCTTCCCCCTCTGTCCATGGGAAGCATTCGTCGTTTGCTGCACCGGCGCTTTAGGCTGCTTGGCTCGCACAGGCGGCGTGACCTTAGCCGCATTTCCCTGGTCTGGCAAGGGTATGCTGCCCGATGAACCCGCATCTGGACCCGATGGATTGCCACTAGCTGACGATGAGACTGGATGGGACCGCTTCAGCTTCTCCAGATCATCCATAACCTCAATTCTACGGCGAGATTTGTCCGGCAAAATGAGATGGATATTGCCCTCTGATGTCCAGCAGTTCTTAACACCATAGCACTTCCGTGCCGCAACAAACACATCATGACGGGACTTGGTTAAAAACTCCGATATGACCACCCCAGTGTTCTTGAGAGCGGTCTTGGTGTCCCATACTTCCCGACGATGATCAAGGTCACGGAATCTCACGAGAATTGGCCGCGTCTTTGTAGAAGAGGAACCTAATCGGTGGCAGGCTCGCAGATCCGTAGTGGTAATGTCACCTATCTTCATTTTGTCATTTATTATGTTTGATATGACTTCTTCTAATTTCTCGTCCTTATTTACAGCGACCCCATGGAAAAGTAGCACCTTCCTCCTTAAGAAGGTCTCATGTCGCTCCAGGCCAAGGGACAGCAAGTTCGTCTGCGCTGTGAGTGTAGTCAGCGCTTGGCAGACAAAGTTCTTAAAATCTGCGTACTCACTGGCAAGTGTCTTCAGGTCGGAGTGCACAGGTGCTGGAGCACCAGTAGCCTTCTGCAGACGCACTTCAAACTCCCCCATACGGCTGAATAACTTCTCAAGACCCTTACGATATAAACGACTTTTTAGTATGACAACTGACACCTGTCATATAGATCTCGTTAATGCCTACAACTTTCCCAAAGCAACTAAAAGTCTAGCACGCACAGTTTCCGATATAAACAACTTTTTAGTATGATAGTTGACACCTGTCATTTAGATCTCGTTAAGGCCTACAACTTTCCCGAAGAAACCAATAGTCTAGCATGCACAGTTTCCGATATAAACGACTTTTTAGTATGACAGCTGACACCTGTCATGTAGATCTCGTTAAGGCCTACAACTTTCCCGAAGAAACCAAAAGTCTAGCACGCACAGTTTCCGATATAAACGACTTTTTAGTATGACAGCTGACACCTGTCATGTAGATATCGTTAAGGCCTACAACTTTCCCGAAGAAACCAATAGTCTAGCACGCACAGTTTCCGATATAAACGACTTTTTAGTATGACAGCTGACACCTGTCATTTAGATCTCGTTAAGGCCTACAACTTTCCCGAAGAAACCAATAGTCTAGCACGCATAGTTTCCGATATAAACGACTTTTTAGTATGACAGCTGACACCTGTCATTTAGATCTCATTAAGGCCTACAACTTTCCAGAAGAAACCAATAGTCTAGCATGCACAGTTTCCGATATAAACGACTTTTTAGTATGACAGCTGACACCTGTCATGTAGATCTCGTTAAGGCCTACAACTTTCCCGAAGAAACCAATAGTCTAGCACGCACAGTTTCCGATATAAACGACTTTTTAGTATGACAGCTGACACCTGTCATGTAGATCTCGTTAAGGACTACAACTTTCCCGAAGGAACCAATAGTGAAGCATTCACAGTTAACGAGATAAACGAGGTTTTAGTTTGACAGCTGTCACCTAAATTGTAGGTCTCGTCAAGATGTTAAACTTTTTCTAAGACACTGACAGTATTAAACAAATCAAATCAAAATAGATTTTGTTGAGAACTGTACTCGATGTTAAGCGGCACGATGCCACGAGGCACGGCGCAAAGAAGCCCGATACAGAGAGGCTCGACGTAAGGGGAAAAAGACGCCCCGTCCACAATTGGTTCAATGAATAGTTGAGCGTGGAGTAATATCAGGGGAACTTGCTTAATCCGGCGCATCGGCTTTGTTCCACGGAATTTACATTTATATTACTTTGAGTTTTAAGTAAAGCAATACCTGTGGCGCCGCGATCGGAATAAACGGGGACGCGCCCTTTGAAAAACAAGCCCACGTTATTGGCTTACACTTGCAAATTCTAAAACAAGCTTTTTCAAAAGAATATGTGAAGTAGATTGTAGATTTTTTTACGTAAGAAAGTGAGGTGCTGTTTTCGTGAGTTGTGCTGTTGTCAAAACATTAAAAAAGAATGGATTTTGAACTAAGTATGTTCCTAAGGAAAGTTGTAAAGTTGTTTGCTTTACCTAATAGGTAATTTCACCATGTACAATATTTGCCCCTTTTGTGGTCTACACATTATACTTATAATGATAGGCGGAATAGTAGGTATGCTTTGTTAGATTGGAAAAGTGATTAGGTAAATGAAACTGTCCTAAATAATAAAAAAATATTTATGTCTATCTAATCTAAGGGACAAGCTCCACATAGTAGACGCGCGACGTGACGCGCAACATGACATAATGCTAGACAAGCGACCGTCAGCCTTTAACGATGCGACTCACATCTCAAGTATGTATCTTTGTCTCTTCTGTTTCATACATTTTACATGGAAACGGTTTCAAGCGTCGTCGCGGTGTCATACGTCTCACGTTTCCGACGATTCCTTCTTTGACAGATGCCATCTTATGTCTCATGTCTTCTCTGTGGATCATGCGCTTTTTTGCAAGATTGTGATTTCCTAGCTAGATGAAATAATGTTCTACGAAACGACATTGTCTGTGAAATATTTATTGACGACTAATGAACTGTTAATGAAATTCCAAACCACTTAATTACTACTGTTCAATATTGATTCAACGGCGATTAAATTTGTTATTGGTCGTGCTGGAGTGAAATCGAATATTTTAAAAACCCTTGTCAGCCTGATTGTCCACAAAATTACTCGTTCGTAATTTAAAACGATGTTAATGGATATAAAATTACGTCATTGTTTCCAACTGATTGGATATTGGATATCGGAGCCTGGAACGAGCTCGATGAACCTTTTTTTTTATCTTTCCAAGCTTTATCAACCGTAATTTGGTGAAGCTCATTGTGTAAGCTGCAGTGTTATCTGAAATCAGTTTAACAACAACTTATTTACATTTACGTCCATGTCGAAAATGAAAATTTCATGTTTAATAAGTATCTGTTTATTTTTAATGTATGCATAACAGATGGGTGTTGTAATCTTACCGACGAGTAATGGACGTCAATAAGTTTGTGTATTTCGAAACTCGTTGTTCATTTACAGTGCCGATTAGAGAAGCGTCTGTAACTCATCACGGTTTTGTTTGAATCTAAGACGACAAAAAACGTAGCCAACAAAAAACGGTTGTTGCTTACCACCATTAAAATTTTTATCTATATCATGAGCGGTTCTCATATCCGCCGCATGTATTTCCGATGTTGTCCTAGATCGGGTTACTTAAAAAAAAAGAGTTTACGATATGACGTACAAAAAGCGGATACCACGGCACTCTTCATCACATAAAAATTGCGACTGACTGACATAAGTTAGGTTGTCATTTATATTGTAGCAGTCATGAACCGCAATAACATCCGGTGCGTGTACGACTCGCTTTAAGGCTGTGGTTATTTTTCGGCAAGTTTTCCCGGCGCCTTAAATCCGACAATAACAAACGCTGTAATGTCTGGTATACAATTGGCGTGACACCGGCCAGCTATAAACGTAATTGCCACGGCTAATATCGCTACAACGAGACGCAATTTGGCTTTTCGGAATGTGACGCAAGTGGCGCATAAGAACTGGACCCGGTTTGCCATAGTACCGATTCATCACTCACATAACAAACCGTTAACAAAAAAACCGCTTTACCTCAATGTACCTATAAGTATTCTAAAGTACATTCAGTAAAGACATTTGAACACACCAAGCAAATAAATTATTATAGCTGTGAATTACCGGAGAACTGGGATAAAAAAAAACATCTTGTATGTAAATGTTAATCAATGCGGCTGGTTAAATCTATAAATCTCTCGAAGACCGGACAGGTGGAAGTGGTAAAATCCGCGCTCTTCGACTTGACAAACCGATGCTTATTCGTAGAGGGAGCTGATAGCGGTGGATGGCGAAAACAGGTGATTGCGATTTATGGCGTACATTGAGGAGGCTGTTAATAAAGGCTGAATAATAATGCTCATTAAAGGTGATATAATGAGCATTAAAGGTGATATAATGAGCATTATTATGACGTTGGTGACAGTGAGTGTGGCGAAAAGAGACATCTTGTTCGATGCTATTTTAGTTGACGGATCGGGACAGGGCCAAACCGGTACCGAGTCCAAAAGCAACACCTCTTACCGGAATTACCGCGGGGGAAAATAAACGTTAATTTTATGTTCAGGCCCACCACTGGGAAAACCATAATTTCATGTGACAATGCGTGTTTCGACGGAGTAATATTGCGTTCGCCTTTGACTTCCCTCCGCATGAAATGGGGAAGGTTGAAGCTTTGTTGTATTTCCTTGGCGTAGATTGTGGATAAAGGCTTTTATTTCGTGATTGTGAGACGTTATTGTGACAGGAGGAAAGTAAAACATTATTTTTGTATAGGTTATTTTTGTCACAATATGACAATAATAAACTTGGTACTAAAGATGGAAAGAAGTTATTGCAACAATGATAAAAAAAATATAGTTATATAATAACGTATTTAAGAAACATTATTTTACATTTAAAATACATGCGAAATTCTATAGGAAAATACAACATTAACTTAACTTTCAAACTGCTACAAGAGGCGTCCCACAACTCCATTAAAAAGTTGTGCAACGCCTAATTGTAAACACCAATAACGGTTGAGTTTTAATCAGCTCGTGTGCCATTTCAGAGAGTCTTAAACAAGCACTTGCGAAAAAGGAACAAAATTGTATTTTAGAGATGGAAAAGTTTGCTTTCTCAACACTATGCATTTCTCAGATTTGTTGCCTCATTTCGTAGGAATAGCAGTCTCGGAGGAATAAACCTACTCAAAACAAACTGGCAAACTTAGCTGGTTGTTTCTTGGGCGTTTCAGCAAGCAAGACGAAACAGCAGTCGTGTCCTCTCGGGAGCCGCCGGTCGCAGCGCCTCTCAAAAACTTAGGTACCTCCACCCTGCACTGCGGCTCGGGCTGACTGCTTAAAATTCCACAATTGCGCTGCGTACAATAAATTTAACTTCAGAGACTCCCAGAACAGTAAATTTCGTGCTTATTTTCAGTAAATTATTTCAACTAAACGCGTTGCTTTTTAGGAAACATCACGAACTAGCGAAACAGGCTTTTTGAGCGAGTTATTTTTGTAAAAACCGCCGTTCTTTGGGCAGCTAAACTCCATTATGGTCACGCCAGGCCAGTTCGTGTTTCGGAATTTTAAGCTACTTTACGAGGTGCAAAGCGAGGCTAAATTAGAAAAATGGTTATCAGATTATTTCCAAGCTTGGGTGCTATTTTTAAAATATTTTTGCTGCCTAAATATTTCACAACAAATATTATGTTAACCTCAAAAAATCTTACCTTATTTTCACTGCTGGCTTTACAAATGTTATACCTAATAGTATTGTGTCTGTGTTGTGAATACACAAAAAGTGCAGTTTGTGGTTATTGCCAATAGCTTTGCATGTTGCTCCAAAAATTGGGACAATCTATGCACATACAAACTAGAAAAGAAAGCACACTTGCATGATGTCGCGTTTTCGGACCGCATGCAAGTTATGACTTGAGATAGCCGACCGAGCGGCGTCGGTGCCTTTATATGCGGTGTCTATCCGAATTCAAACTACACCTTTCGTTAATAAAACCGCACTGGGGAAAGGCCCCAAAACTGTGCGGTGCGTGTGAAGAACGCCAAACTAACGAATAAACTTGCGCAAATGTACCGTCGGCCGGCAGGAGATAAGCCCCGGCCATTTGCTCAATAAATACGCAACAAAATAGTTGGACGTTGCAGAGTGGATAAAGTTTGGCAAGCATAAAATGTATAAAATACATACATACATACATACATATATCACGTCTACATCCTTTGCGGGATAGGCAGAGCGTAAACATCTGTAAAAAACCACGTCTGGCAATAGTTTGAGATGCAATAGTTTCACCAAAGACTAGTAGTACCTGAATAGCCTTTAGACTAAAAAGTCTACTCCAGACAGTTTCCAACATGTTCCATAATGTGCATGTGTCCCTATCCTAAACGGAGCAGTCTGCCAAGGCGGGTTAGATGGCACTCAGGTGCCGTGCCGGATGCCGGATTTGATTAATCCACAGACACGTGGCCCGAGCGCGTGACTGTAATGTGCCAGTGTTTAATGAGTAATGAGCAGCAGTGATCGGATATTCAGGGGCTTGTGTATCTTTTCTCGTTTGGATCTTATGAGAGTGCCCATAACTCAAATACTCTTTTATTTCAAGTTTTCTGGTGCCAATGTCTTTTCTCTATAATTTATTATTATAGTTATGCCAATGTGTTCTATGATGAGCAATACAATACAATACGAAAATGCTCTTGTAAATTTTACGATAAGGTCATTTAAGCGTTATATAACAAAACATTATTTTCCTGATCAAAAAAAAGTTTGGTTCTTGGATATTTTCATTAACAAAAGCTTAGTTAGGTTACTTGACTTTTCCCATTAGCTCCACAAGCAAATTAGGTAAATAAGGCCCCGAACATGCTATTTCTGGTAATGAGTCTGACTGTACCCACTTCTTTCGTTCAATATCATATGCTTTCCTTGCTCGGATCAAACGTCTACGCCAAGAGTTATGGTAGGCTTAAAAACCAAGCGACAACGACAGCGTTGTCGCTGTCAAATGACTGGTTTGTATGGGGAGCCAGAAAGACCGAGCGTCGGCGTCGTTGCGGCGCGCCACGACGCCGTCACGTTGACAGCGCGCTGAGAAGCTCAGGGTTTGTATGGGATGCGGTCGGGTTTTTCTACAAGACCGCAGCGACAACGACGCCGTCAAAATTTGACGGTACCCTTAGGTCTTTCTGGTTCCCCATACAAACCAGTCATTTGCCAGTGACAACGACGCGCGTCGTTGTCGCTGTCGCTTGGTTTTAAAGCCTACCATAAGGGTACCTGCGTAAGTAGTGCACTTGTGCAGATCAGCTGTACCACCGGGAAGCAGAGAAGTGGATATTCGTTCACAACGTATACTTCGTGTTATCATCATCTAGTCATCAAGAGCGGCCGAATTAACCTTGCCTGATGTCATTAAACAGCCTAGTTGTTTTAAAATAAATATTGAGAATTATCCGTTGAAAGCTTATGAGATAGTAACAAGTCACTTATTACTTTTTAAGTACCTACCTACCTAATATTTTAGGAGCTTGGGAAATTAAGTAGAACCTTTCGTGGAAATCTATTGGGTAAATTAATTATTAATTAGCCCTTCATCTTTAAAATAAGTAACAAAGTGCGTAATAGAGTCTGGTTAAGAAAAAAGTTAACAAAATAACTAGATACCTATAGAGCAACGTGTCAAATTACACTGTAAACCTTTTCAAAGAAAAGAGTAAAAGCTTCCCTTTCCGCTTTTGTACACATAGTAGAACATAATCGGTTCATGTGGTGCAAAACAGTCGGAAGTTATATTACAAAGTGCAAACTATCCTATTTTCCAGGAAGCTCTGTACAAGGTTCCCTGCAACGTCTGAAGTTTTAAGAAAATATCAGATAAATCTTTGAATTTCAACTTGTGCTGTGGTTTTCTACGTTCCCTCCGATAACTGTGAAATTCACGATTCGTATTTAAGTTTACAACTTCAAACGTGGCTCAGTGATTCGATTTGAGAAGTTAGTTCGTCGAGCAGTCATGCAGTGGGCCAATAAATAGCGTAAATTCAAGTCGTCGTTGGAGAAATATATCTGGAATAATAAAAGTTCGGGATGAATTGAAAACCTCCTCCGTTTTTTTATCGTCGGTTAAAAATAAATGAGATAGCAACCATAAAGCGTAGCATCGTCGTCGTAGTATGCTACGAGAGCGCTACGCACTACGTACTGTTCCTGCATACTACAATTATGACATTTCCATGGTTTTCCTATTTAGACTTTGATTATTTTAGGACTAAATCGAGAAGGTATTTAGGTAACGTATGAAAATAAAATAAAACTCTAGATTAAGCTGCGCGGGCGCTTACGACGTACGTGTGCAATAACCCCGACGTGAGGGCGCTAAGTTTGCTCGCTGCGGTCAGGCGGCATTACTCCACGGAAGATGTTTGCTGCTCCTAATGGCTCCGCTGAACAAGCGATATATTGCGCCCAGCTTTTATTGCTAGCCGAGATTATTTAAACGGCCGGCTGAGGCAATAATTTCAAGAAACGCTTCACGGTCTCGCCGTAACGAGATGGTAGCGCTATCATTTTAATCTCGCGGATTTACGTGGCCTCTTCATTCTTGGAAGACGTTAACAAATCATTTCCATGCAATTTAACTTTAATAAAAATAAAAACTTGCTGTTCAATTCTATAAAACGCATTTCGGTCCAAGAAATGTGTTGCTCTTATAAAACCATACCATTTTTGTGTTTGTTTTCGTATGTAAGAGAATTAAAAAGGAAACATTTCACTCTTTCCTCTTTGTACTGGCACAAAAATTACTGAGAGAAAAAAATAAAGCCAACTAGCCTAACACTACCTTCCTGTCCTATCACCTTTACCAAGAATTATCCTATCACTCACTTTGGAGCTGCTTTATTGGAAAGAACGTAATAAAATTAGGCTGCCTCACCTCGTAATGGAATTGCTCTGTAATCTGTTAGTTTGTACTTACGTATTATTTAACGACTATTATCTACGATTAGTTTTTTAGGGCGAGATTTTTATCACATTCACGATATTTTAGGTCAAATTGAAATATAATGCCAAAGTTTAAGATTTGTGGTTTATAATTGCATGGTTCGGAGTATAACGATTTGTCTTCGGAAGTTCGGTTATCTGCATTCTGCCTTAGCAAATGGATTATAATATGGTAGGTGCTTTGGTTTTACATTAGTTTAACTTCACGTATATTGACTTAAAGCATGATCTGAGCTACTTAGATCACGATTGCTACTATCTTTGTAACAAAAGCATGGAGTTAACAAACACTATGTGCTCTAGTAAGTTTGCAATTTAGAAATTGAAATATAGGTTGAGGTTTCAAGTCACTGGCAGAAACTGTTATTGAATAACTAGACAGAAACTAATCTTTCTTAAGACTAAGTATCGAAGTTAAAGACGTGTATAATTTGTTAGATCCCATAGTTAGCACTTCGGGCACGTTTCCATTTCTCATTGGACGGGGAGAGACAACTCTAGACTCTGTTCAAATAGGGATCAGCCACGGAGATCCCCTTAATTACATTTTTCGATGTACGTATACGCAGCGGGACCCTAAGTCAGAATGGAATGAAACTTATGTGATCTTGTAGGTATTAATTTGTACCTACAGAAATGTGAAATAAAAAAATTTGTACCTCTGTAAAAAAAAAGTTGTGGACCAATTTGCAAAACGTCAACCCAGCGGGACCCCACTTAAAATGACAGTTTAGACTCAAAGTAAGCATATATTCGGAAAGCCCTGAATTTGTACCTTCCAAATATTATTCGATCATTCTCCTGAAGCGAATAGTCTAGGAGCTATAACCGATTAAAGTCAGCGTCAAGCCAGCGGGACCCCATGTCAAAGTACAATCCACACTTTAAAAAGACATATTTTTGGAGAGCCCTGAATTTGTACCTTCCGAAAATACCTTTATACAGCTTGTAACATTAATATTTCACGAGATATTAACGATTGAAATTTTATAGTCTAAGAGTCAGCGTCCAAAAAATATTTGGTGATTTATAGTTACCATCTTAAGTTCCCCTACAAACAGAGTACCAAGCTAGTATTCGAAGAAGGAATACTGACATTTTACCGTGACAATCGATTTTAGTTATACAGAACGAATCATATGGATGGATATAGTAGGTACTTTAATATACGTATACGTTTTTTTTCTTCCATCCATCTAGATGACGGCTGCAAAACTCAAAACTCGTCTATCTCGGGAACTATGTTTGTTCAAACAATGTTTAACAGTACTTAAAACTAAGTAGTACGACACGACCACTTTAGTCAGACCGCGCCCGCGCGGGCAGAGAGGCGCGGGTGTAGGCGTCAACGTGAATGTGCCCGACGCCCGCTACCTCTCAGTCACCTTTGTTGTCACCCTCCCCTCCTCTCTACCCATGCAGGCGCGCACTGACGAACTTAACTAATTTTAAAATAATTAAATGCAAGATACCTGTAAAAACCAAATACAATTCAACCAGGTGACTTATATTCTCTTTACAGGTGACATTTGTATTTTTTTCTTTGGATTTTTATTAAGGAAACGGTTGAGCAATGACACAGTTAAAGTTTTCCGACAGCTGATTCAGAAAATGGCGGCAATGGCTGCGAATTACGATTTCTATCAATAACAAAATGGAAATGTTCAATTTCATAAAACGGATAATTTGATACGAGTGTAGATAAAAGAAACAAATGTTGGGATTACGTAGAAGGGTACCAAAATTTTGCTATTTTCGTGCTACGGCGCACTGTTTCCCAAATAATAGCTCTTTTCGATTGCCATCGTTTATAATTATTAACCGAGATAGTTATTTTTTCGTGTATTATGTTCTAGTCCTTTGTCACGCTTGCCGATGTTTATTTTGTATCTACACTCGTCTCGTAATATTCGTTTCATTTCAAAAGACACTCGCATTGTAATGACCCCCATTATATGACGGTTTCTTAAAATACTATTACGTTTTTCCTGACCGGGTCGCAAGGAAGAGTACGTTTTGTAACAGTATGTCACGGGCTACAGCCAGTGAGAAGGTAAAAAAAACCTAATGGAAAAATGAACCTAATGGGAAAGTTAGCCAATGTGGAAAATGCATGTGTGAAAGTCATCCGCGTAGAGAGAGGGGTACAAAAATATAGTTATTTTTGCTCTACGACGCACAGTTTTCGAGATAATTGCACTTTTAGATTGCATTCATTTTTAGTCATGGAAATCATAATTTCTCTTTAGTTTCGTAGTTTTCGTTAATGTTGTATGATAATGATTATATGTTCTCTTAGCCCTTGGTCCCACTTACTCCACTAAAAGGTCTAGGTATATGTCGTTATAATAGTGATTTCCATTATTAAAAACGAATGCAATCTAAAAGTGCAATTATCTCGAAAACTGTGCGTCGTAGAGCAAAAATAGCTACATTTTCGTACCCTTCTACGTGGATATCCTAAATCTTTATTTATTTTTTGGTCCACTTTCCCGGATGTTTCCTCATCTAGTATGCTTTCCTCATCTACTAAACATTTTCCAAAATTCAAGCGTTATGAATGCATTGTCGTCCACTTGACTCTTTTCAAGTGGACGAAAATGTTTAGTACTAAACTTATTGCTAAGATCTCTTTACTGAAAATTCTCTTGGGGAAATTTGAAATCAATACCCTCTAAAGTAGGAATTTTATCCAGATAGATAGCTAATTTGGGCCTTTTGTTTTTAAGATGTTGCAAGCATCAGGCTAGTGTTGTGGTTTGACTCATTCATTTTATTCATTGAACTGTTGTCACATGATTCCTCGATATATTTGTTTTTGTAAATAAATATGCTCAGTAAATACTTGCGTATTTATTACTTACATACTTTACGTTACGTAAAAGAGTATACGTTATGCGTATACTTTACATTTATACTCAAAGTTTTCGTTTAGTTTATAGAAATCAAAAATGAATAATATTGAAATTTAAAATGTAATGTTAAATATATTCACATTAATGATATCACACTGTTACTAGTTACGTTCTCATAAGCTTTCAAATAAACATTTCGTCGGACAGAAAATAAATGTGAAGTTAGTTTGTTACACACATAGTAGTATGTTTGTCTTATAGGCCAATTTAATATTGAAAATGGAAATTAACTGAATTTATTTTCATAAAGATTCAAACACAATCTTTGAATCACATAACTTGATCATTCGGGTACAACACTATTTTTATAATACAAAAACGTGGCAACCCACCTAACGTCAATTTAGTCTATCTGGATAAAAATCTTACTTTAGAAACACAGCGTTGAGGCTTTGGGTTCCAAGACGCAAAAAACTTGTAGCATAGCATTATTTACTTGAAAATACGCATTATTTCAGGTATTTATACAGAGTGTCTCTCTTTAGGTGGTCCAAAGAGAAAATCTAAGTTAGACCTCCTAAGATACCAAACTAATCTAACAAAAATAAATCTTCAACAAAAAAGGTATGAACACGGTGGGATAAATCCGAGATTTCAAAGCCTTCAGCATAGTGTTATTATTTATTCTTATGCTTTAGCCTTCTTTCATCTATGTAGGGTTGCTTCCTTACATATTCCTACTTCTGTGGCCGTACCGTACATTGCATGTCATGATGAACCTGCCTCGTGATATTATCACCTGGGATCAAACTACACTGGTTACTCTTAGTAACTGTATGAAAAACCAGAAGCAGTTTATCCTTTAAATCGATTGTCACTTTAAAGTGTCAGTATTCCTTCTTCGAATACTAGCTTGGTACTCTGTTTGTAGGGGAACTTAAGATGGTAACTATAAATCACCAAAAATATTTTGGACGCTGACTCTTAGACTATAAAATTTCAATCGTTAATATCTCGTGAAATATTAATGTTACAAGCTGTATAAAGGTATTTTCGGAAGGTACAAATTCAGGGCTCTCCAAAAATATGTCTTTTTAAAGTGTGGATTGTACTTTGACATGGGGTCCCGCTGGCTTGACGCTGACTTTAATCGGTTATAGCTCCTAGACTATTCGCTTCAGGAGAATGATCGAATAATATTTGGAAGGTACAAATTCAGGGCTTTCCGAATATATGCTTACTTTGAGTCTAAACTGTCATTTTAAGTGGGGTCCCGCTGGGTTGACGTTTTGCAAATTGGTCCATAACTTTTTTTTTACAGAGGTACAAATTTTTTTATTTCACATTTCTGTAGGTACAAATTAATACCTACAAGACCACATAAGTTTCATTCCATTCTGGCTTAGGGTCCCGCTGCGTATACGTACATCATTTTTTCGTTCAATTTCTCTTCTACTGCCGCTATTTGTTTTTATTTGGATTAGTTTTTAAGATAGGTATAGTGAGATGAGAAATGTTTCATTACTACTCAGAGTAAATTGGGATCCCATTTAGTTTAATCCACAGCACATCAGATCCTTTCAAATGGCTCTCCATGCTGTATAATGTTGTGATCTTAGAGTATTTATAAGCAAGCTATAGAATGCGCTTTACAAGTTAGAACGGGTAGCAGCAGTGAGAAAACAACCTCTCTGCCAGAGACAACATAATATTGAACTTCTATACTTTTCATACATTAATTAACATGGGTATCTATTAAACAACTCTTGCTTAATACTCTAAGGTTATGATCCTTTAAATGGGCAGCATGTACTGCTGATTGATATAGTAGCGTGGTAGGCACACGTCCGTCAAACTTAATTTTTAACTCATAAATAAAATAAACAGCGGAAAATCTTTTGTAAGCACAAGTTTGAACCAGGAAAACCTTTACGAGATATCTACATAGTTCCTGACTCAGCGAGAAATAAACTTGGCATAAAATTAAATGAGAAGTTTTAGCGCAGTGCACACGAATGCAAATAGAATATGACCCCTTTCTGCAAATAATGAAGCCTGCTCATTATAGTGTAAGGCCTAACACTTTTAACCCAAAAAAAAAGTTATATTTGATGAGCTCCATCACATATGTTCCTAGATTAATTCTAAG
This sequence comes from Phthorimaea operculella, assembly GCA_024500475.1. Taxonomy (NCBI): domain Eukaryota; kingdom Metazoa; phylum Arthropoda; class Insecta; order Lepidoptera; family Gelechiidae; genus Phthorimaea; species Phthorimaea operculella. The sequence continues at coordinate 5,000,369 of JANFCV010000003.1, read as the reverse complement.
CATTTCTAGTCCGGGAGCCAGAAAAAAAAGTGAAGAATGGCGGAGAGGGAGGGGATCAAAGATGGCCGCCGCCAATCATCTTTAAAAAAAATCCTTTCTCCTTCTGGTGGCTGGTAGGGCATGTTTAGTATCATTTCCATACAAATCGATGCCGTAGAATTTGTTTCTGGTACTATTTCTTGTCTATTTCATAATAATTTCAGAAGAAAAATGTAAAAATGTGAAAATTTAGGTTGAAGATTTTTGTTTGTAAGCTAATAACTTAACACGTTCCCGGACAGAACGGTCATAGCATTCGCTTTTGCACTTGGTCTAGTGACAGAACTGCTAGAGCCTACCAAATTGACGGTCACTTTTATGCCAGAGCTGCCCAGACATGCGCTCCATTCATACAAAAATAAGGAGAGCATTTTTTAGTGTCACTGGGCAACTTTTTCCAATATTGTCAGTGTCAATTAGAACAGTTTTTACAGCTGTTCAAAGTTTCGTGTTACCCGTCTCCCCCCTCACCCCCCAAAATGACAGAGCGGGTATACCATTCCCGGATGTATGAAAGTTTCTTCAGTCGGCTGGCGTGTGTCATTTTTAGCAGACGTGTTTATGTGACCGTTTTCGCGCCAAATTTTAAGGATTTCTAATCGATGCCAGTAGCCTGTTTTTAGCTTTATAATCATGTAATAACATTAGATTTGAAGTGTAAACTCAAATATTCTATCCTGAATTCAATTTTATAACCTAAACACTTAAAATAGGTAAAGATCACAGTAAGAAAATAATCAATTTTGTAGTTTATTTGTGTGTATGTTACCGATAATTTCCGTAAATTCCGACCAATTAAAAAATTCTTTGACTAATAGAAAGCTAAACTAACCCTGATTATTATGATTTACTTATTTCCTCGAAAAAATATCTAATTTCTAAAACAGAAATTTGCTGAGCATCCCTCTTCTACTAACTGAGTAATATTTTAAGGGTTTGAATATATGTTCTTGTTACTTATTTACATCCTTATGCTTGCAGCTTGGATAAAAACTGGTAGATTATAAATAGGTAGCTTTTTACCACGGAAAAATGGCTTACTTCTACGTACTTGTAAATCCACACTAGAGCTTTATAAAATAACAAATGTCATAATTACCCTGATAAAAAAATACTTTATAATGAAAACAAGATAGAAGTAGAAATATCAACGTTGATCCACGATTCTCAAATCGATATTGTGCGATGCGTATCTTCCAAAGATCCTGCCGAATCAATGATTTATTGAAGCCACCTACGGTCTTGTCTAAAGGAATCTCCTGATCAAAAGCAAGACATGTCTGATCAAAACAAGGTATAAGTTGAAACATAGGTGATAACCCATGATCCGCACTTCAATATTGGGAGACGCCTATCTTTCCAAGAGCCTGGTGGTAGTAATCAGGTCAGCTGTTAGAACAGTTCTGTCGCGATTTATAGCAATATCTGACTGCAGAAGGTAACAGAACTGCATTAACATTCGCTGCTATAGCCGTTCTGCTGCACTTAATAGTGTCTACTCACTATTGCATATGACAGAGCTGCGGTAACAGTCGAAGGCTTTAGCAGTTAGTGTCATAATTTAATAACGCGTATTGCAACATATGTGACAGAACTGCTACAGCTTTTCATACAAAAAAGTAGTGTCAAAGTCGTGTGACTTAGTGTCCGGGAACGTGTTAAAAAAAAAGACAAAATATGACATATAAAAAATACTATTATAAAGTGTGATTTATGTGGATTCTAAAAATAAACACACCGAATAATGATTTAGTGCAAAAAAACTGTGAAAAAATTAAAAAGACTTCAGTCTGGGCAGTGGCTGAACACGCGCTATGTGGCGTTAGTCTTACAAAAAAGTCGAGTGTGAGTTTTTGGATGCTCATTTAACATCACATCAGCCTATTTTAGTCCATTACTGGATATTGGCTTTCCCCCTGGGAACAAGACGATCTTCTGTTGCTGCCTTCTTTCTACTTCTACTCAATACCAGCCGCTTTCTTTCTTTTAAATCACCGGTCCCTCATGGCGGCGTCCGCTACGCTTGCCCAGACATAATCTCCATTCAAGAACGCGTATCTGACTGAACTCCACCGTCCATCACATCGGTTAGGTATACTACTGATCAACAGATGTGCCCAGCCAACTGCCATTTCAATTAGCTTCACTTCTAGACGAAAACTAGATATCAAACTTTTAAGCAACAGTTCAGACTTTTTACAATTTGTCGATAAGAACCCGTTTAAATAAATTATAACTATGTATACCATGTTGGTTACTATAATCTCATTCTGGATTTTAGTAAATTACTTCGATCTTAAGCATATAGGTAACTCTCTATGAGTCTGTGAGGGATATGTAGCCGGTCAGTTACTTTTGCTGTCAGTTTTAACTTTATGTAGTTCCGTCAATGATATTATATGTAGGTTCTAGGTTGTAGATACGCCACCTGAGCAAAAATTTGTTACTTCAAATTGGTTCACAAGACGATCAGTGAATCAGTCAGGCTATGAGCTGTTACGTGACACATGCCAATTTTTCTGTTCAAGCTTTATGGGGGTACCGTATCTATAATAAAATGTCTTTGTAGTTCAGTTCATTTTTTACGCTGAACTGATGAAGCATACCCAAGTACGAAAGACGCAAACTATATTTGCATAATTTGGAAAATACCGTTAAGGAGGTTCTACGTATTGGCTAGATTATTAGTACCTACTCGTAAGTATCATTCATTACTAGTAAACGACCGATCGAATACCTTTGTTTTGAGGCATTGCGGCAAAGATGACTCTAGGATATGACGCAACTTTCCCTGCCCAGGCAAACTGCGTTCTACTGGTGATTTTAGCCTCAAAATTGTGACCAATGTCGGCGGGACGTCATTTAATTTCAAGAGATACATCCCATCGACCGCCTCAGAGATAATGTGCTAAAGGAACTTTTTTATTTCACGTTAACGTACGGACATTGACGTATAATAATTACCAAAATATTTTCATTTTAAGCCCGAGCCATAGTATTTCCTAGATCCATGGCTCGAGCACTTTCCAACCGTGACTAACTCGACGACGAGTGAATAACTTATAATAGCTATTGATTAGCATTGACTGACTGTATTGTCTAACATTGTTAGTTGAGTACCATTGACTTGCACAGATATATCACAAAAATATACTACAAGAGGATCATTATTGTAAATTATCCTAGTTAAATGATTCCACTGATTGAAGACGCAAAAATCATTATACCCCAATTCAAACTAGGGTTCTCTGCATCACAGTGCTATCCATGGATAATAATGGACATACACAACTCAGATCCGGTAAACAGTAGATTCAAGAACAGATATTTAAATTTAACATTTCAAAAAATATGGTTCCGTGCGTGGAGGGCACGTTGAGCTGTCGGTTTCGGTTGCTGTCTATGATTACTTAAACGGTGTCGTTACACAACCATGTCAGAAACTCTGCTACTTGTAGTAGGCGGCTGTAAAATTCTGACACCAGGGTCCATCGGGTCGTTCGATGACTCGGCGTCTCACACGAAGATAGAGAGATACCTCTTTGCGCATCAAACAGACCACTACACCACATCAACACATCATTTACTAGCTAGCTAGCTGTCCTGAGAACATCCCACTAATGAACTATTATTTGCGAGCACATACTTCGGGCCATAATATTGCCAAGAAGAAATTATTATAACAAATAAAGAAGAAAATATTATTATTAAATTGGTATATACCAAGAAGTTCAGGTCTGGGTATAACCCTCAGTGCTTCTCTAAACGTTTCCGTGTTTTTCTTCTTGGGGTCGCAAAATGAAGACTCTTCAGATTTACCAGATATCAAAGTTAGTACCTGGAACGCACCTGTTGCATACGAGTAAGATTGTCTTTGCTGCATTCATATTTTCTTTAAAAGAAAGTTAAAGTTATTAGATCTATATCTGTGTGATGGAAACTGTGGTCATATTTTTTTGCATGTGACCTACCTAAATAACTTATTTTATGTGGTATAATCTCTATTTGTAAGATTAACGCCATATAGCGCGTGTTCAGCCACTGCCCAGACTGCAGTCTTTTTAAATTTTTTCACAGTTTTTTTGCACTAAATCATTATTAAGTGTGTTTATTTATAGAATCCACACAAATCACACTTTATAACAGTATTTTTTATATGTCATATTTTGTCACTTTTAAAAAGTTATTAGCTTACAAAGCAAAAATCTTCAACCTAAATTTTCACATTTTTACGTTTTTCTTCTGAAATTATTATGAAATAGACAAGAAATAGTACCAGAAACAAATTCTACGGCATCGATTTGTATGGAAATGATACTAAACTTGCCCTACCAGCCACCAGGAGGAGATAGGATTTTTCTTTTAAATGATTGGCGGCGGCCATCTTTGATCTCCCCCCTATCCGCCATTCTTCACTTTTTTTTCTGGCTCCCGGACTAGAAATGCTTAGAATTGATCTAGGAACATATGTGATGAAGCGCATCTTCTGACGCAAAAAAAAAGGGTTATGTATGGGAGACAATGGTTATTCCTCTAACTATTAACTGCTTTTTGGCAGGAAATTCTAAAAACTTATGAAAAGTTCTCTCTTTTCAACTGCGCTCGTCATTTTATGGTGCAGTTTTTCTTTTCAGTTTGCTTTACTAGGCATACGAGATAATGACTTTGCTCTTACAATTTTATTTTTTATAATTTTTGAGTTAGGTATGCTAACAGCACCAATTTACAGATAGTAATCCTATTTTAGGCACAATATAGGTACATTGTATTCCGGATGTTTTATTCTGCTACAGAGAAAATACATAAGAACCAGAAAGAAAACTTTTATTCATCTCAAAACTTTGGCGTAAATTTTTCCTGCAGATTCAGTTTAGAATTTTAGAAAGCATAATATCAATATGTGATAAATACGACATAATCTTGAAATACAATCTTTGATATCATATTCAATCTATATCCTGAATTTTACGACTATAGAGGTTTAATCTGTACGCAGGGTTGCGCTAGGCAACCCTTTCCGCCTTTTAGCAATGTCAAGGGCTAAAAAAGTTTTATTGAAAGTGATAAAATAGCTACCTATTTTATATCCTTCTCTAAGTCGACTCACGTCCTTAGTATTAATTTAGGGTTTATTGGAACTCACTTGATAAGGGATTCGTGAAGTGCCGGCACTTCAAAACGATCGGATCAATTTCATCTGCCGAAGGGCTAAACCTGTTTTAATAGGTATTTCACTTAATGTTTCTTTAGAGAATAATTTTCATTATGTATTACGTTGTTTGGGTCTCTAAAAGTGAACTACTTTTTTGTTCCACAACTGATATACTTACTTGCAGTTGTGTTTTTCAACTCTAAACTCGTATGAGTAAGTAATGTTAATATTTTATTTTTAATGCAATAGGTGCCTACCTATAAGTGGGTACAATATGTATAAAATGATCCTTCTTTTAGTAATCATCGTTTTACTTATCTACCTATCGCTTAGCAACGTTGTACCACAAAGTAAGTATATTGGCTAGCGGGTTGTACCTACCTAGTTAAATAGAACTACGTACAAACCTATGCTTACCTACCACACTTTTGCCCTTTGCAGAGTCCACTTGTGACAAATGTTTTGAGCACCATTTCAGAACTTAAGTTACCGTAACCTAAGTTTGTATCGTTTACATAAGTTATTTGTTTCAGAGAATCAGAAAGCTTCACAAATTCTGCGGCAGCAGCATGTTCAGTTTATAATATCGTGCAGCAATATAAAACAGGTCAGTAATGCAGAAATATGAGGGGTGCTATCGTATCGGATCGCTGGTGGCTGCGAATTTCCCCCGGGAAACTGTCTGCACTCTAAAACGGGGATCACATGAAACGTCCGTTGCTTTGCGTAACGCATGCGTTAAGAAAAACTGAATTTCCACCTTTTTTTGCACGGTTAATGGCAAACAGTTTGACTGACGCATACGCTAGCACTGCGTATCGCATAACGCTGCGTCGACGAATGCGTGTGTCCAATCGTATGATATAAGCCGTGTAGGTATGGGAATAAGTTGAAAATTTTTATTGTCCTACGGCATGTGCTGAAATCAAGCTAAAATATCGCAGCAACGGACGTTACGAGCGATTCCCGCCCAAATTGTTTGCTCGGTTATCTTCAACAAACACTTTCCCCTTGTTTCATTTTGTAACACCATATATTACGCCGGATGTGTTGCGATTATGATAATAGGTACATGAAGGTAGACTGCGCTACAAGATAAAGCTTAGCTTTAGCTGTTGCGTACATAGGTAAGTATACTATGAAAGTAAATATCCTCTCTTAGAGGCTTGGACTACTTGATGTCCGTCTTAAAAAGTAGGAGAGATACTTTAGTATGAAAAGGTGGGTATGTAATGTGGAAGGGGAAGCGAAGCTAGCGAAGACTGAAGTCAAACCGTAAGAAATATTTTATTACGTACCTATCTTGTTGCTAAAATAAAGTAGGATAGGAAAATAAGGAGGAGTAGTAGACTTAATAACTTGGTAAAAGTAAATAATTCACTAACATCGGCTGTCGGCTAGTCTTACCAGCCAGTTCATAAAGATTACCTAGACAAGACAAATAGACAGCGTAGCGGTAGCTGACGCCGTTTTCTTGTTATTAAACTCGCAATAAATTAGTAGGTATACTGTTTTTCACTTATATTCCGACCTCTGAAGAGAAAACTTTTGCTTTACATTGGCTGTAGATAAGTTGGTGCAAACTCAGCAGTTTCCCGCTGCCGCTGGAGCGGAGTAACACTTCTAGTTGGGAACTGGTTAAATTATTCATGTGGGGTGTCATTACTGTTCCGGCCGCGATGTCGCCAATTTACGAGACTATTAGCAGTTCATCACATCAAGTTATGTTAGGGCAAAAGTTTGACAATAAACTTGACACAAGAACCTCTCCTTTGTTGAACATCATCATCAACAGTCACTGCATTCCGCTGCCGGACATTGACCTCTCCTAATTTAGGGGGTATTTTTCATACTTTCGCGCTCTGCTGGCGGATGTGGCAATGTGTAGGATTGAGATGGAATACTGGTGCCCATTCCCTAGCTGCAAGAATTGGATGGTCCAGTTCGAGAAACTTCTGACTCCAAAATTATGTCAGTTGATGAATTCTGAACTATGTGAGATATGCTATTTTTAACGTTAATATCTAGCTAAATCACGCAGTAGGGCCACCATGCTTGTTTATTTTACATTTAAATCTAAAACTTTGAGATCCAGTCACTCACTTCCCAAGGCACTCCAGCTTACATGACGCAGTGCACTACATACCACAATTTGAAATCAGTAACTTGTATTGCACATCCCAGAATTGAAGTCCAACTTTCGACTCAGCTGTGTGTTCACAGTGAATATGGATAAATACGTGTACGGTTTCCAGTTGCTAATTGTACAGTCCCTCGTTTCAGTTTTGCTGTTCGTTCGTTACAAAATACCAAATAGTGTGGGCTTGCTTATACCTCATTCAGAGTGTAGGTAAATGAAAGTACGGTTGTAGAAATAGGTAGGTTATATTGACATGTTGTTAAGATAAACGGAGCTAGAGCTAATCACACACCTACACCTTAATATACCTATCACGCCTACAGGTGTCCCTTGCAGCGTAGGCAGAGCGAAAACGGCTGGAAAAACTGCCATTTACACAACGTTTGATAAAACTTTGAGAGTCATTCAGAGGACTTTATATCACCATAGAAACATGTTGTCAGCCTGTTGCCTAAAATTGCAATACACATCAACTATTAAATCCCCTTGATCTAATCTTACTAAATGCAGTCTATCTAACACAACGGTTTTCCCATCCACAACCACGTGGTAAGGTAACTCTGTAGGTGACTTAACAAGTGGATAAGAAACGTTTTGTTAGAGAAAGCTAAAACTGTCGTTACTTGCTCCTTTGAATTAAAGAACTTCAGTATAACCTACCTACTTTTACAACCATACTAGCTATTTGTAGTAGGCGGTTAAAGAACTCTAAAACCAGGGTTCATCGGGTCATTGGACGACTGTACCTTCGAAGGACCTACTTCTACAAGAAAATCACAAAAAAGTAATCAAAAATAACCGCTAGACCATTGTGCACGTCATCACGTAAATAATGTGTTCTTAGGTTGTTTTATAAGCACCAAGAAATAAAATGGTTTGTCGACTACCTATATGATAAACAGTAAAAACAATATTTCAAACAGAATACAGGCCGAGCCATCCCAACACGTTTTAACTATTAATCACTTTTTGCTAACATTGACTTTAGTCGCCTTTGACCCATTTCCTTGCGCTAAACGCCAACTTTGAATTAAGTTAAATTAATGCGAGTGACGTCAGAAAGCAATATTAATTGCCGCCTCGTTTAACCAAATATTCGCAATTACGGCGCCGTTATTTTATGCGAACAACGGACTCCTTAGACCAGTTGTATTTACCTAATAAAATGAAATAAATAAATAAACAAGTCGTCAGAACTCGTCGCTCATCTAGTACTACAAAGACGTAACTGTCATTTTGCAAATTTTACAGGAGAGCGTTTTAAAGATTTTTTTACACTTCTTTTTTGTCTTAAAACTTCAATTTATATAGTTTACAACTGCAACTGCGTTATTTTAGATGTTTAACTATATAGGTACAGAATAGTAACAAAAATATTTAAACATGTCAAAATTTAGTGTAAAAAAATCCACTTGAAATTTTTTGACACATGCAGTTATGTCTTTGTTGCACTAAAAATTGCTTATTTTGTAAGTTGTGTCACAAAATATGTATGAGATTCGTTATTTATGGCATGTATAGTTAATTCAAGTCCGGTTAGACACTTGAACTGCTGTTGTTAGTCATGTGTGTGGCATAGGAACGGCCTGAAGACCAAAGACCCGGCGTGAGCTTGACTGTATACTTGGGCCTTTGTCTGATAGTACAACCGTATGGACTGTTTGTCACCTACTCGTTTTGATGCAGTTTTCGGACTACTGAATTAACTAGGTTGGTACCCAGCACCACCCTCGTACCCTTGAGAGTAACCAATTTTTACGGACCAGTACTCTAGCGTACTCTCGGTAGTCACAAAGACATTTGCAAACGCAGCTTCTCGTGACGATTGATACATACATCAGCCTGTTGCAGTCCAGTGCTGGACGTGTTCCAGCCGCCTTTATTAAGTCATCGTGCTATTTTATGTGGATTAAGCTCCAGGACCTGCAAGCTGCTGGCTGTTATCTAGAAAATGTCTATGTCGGGTCACCAGTGCCTTTTGCAGACGCCCCTCTCCCACAATAATTCCGGGCCGTATTACATAGTTGTCTACGGCCATCACAGCAATGATCATCTCACATTCGAGCCATGGTCTCCTTTGCTACCTCCGCTGTCCCAATATAAGACGAAGGACAAAGAAGATTGCCGCACTCGTACAGGATAAGTCGTAGAATACGCTGGAGCAGTGTGCCGAGAAGCGTGCATACAGATCCGGAGTAGAATCTTTGCGTCTTTCCATCACCGCCGAAGGCCCGCGCGGTACCAGTGCAGTGCAAGTCACGCCGCAACTGTCAATGCGCCTGCTGGACCGATCTTCGGCTTCCAGCGGTCCTCTTACAGTCACGATCGCTTAGCTGAAGCCGTCCGCGTAATTTCAGCTCAGCAAGGACTTTGGCCATAATTATGCTGCTGCGCATTTACTGATCAAACCTACAGGATGTACAAAAAGCACCTTACCTTGTTGAAGGGATTAGGGACCTAAATCTCTTGGTTCGCGCACCCCTGAAAGAGTGCTACGCCAAACCAGTCTGGGCTAAGGATCGAATACGGGTGCCACATCAAAGCACACGGAGGTGGCCCAGGAATCATCCACTTCGTCAAGCGGATGAATCCTGCATCGTGAAGTACGAAACAAGTCAGCTCTTCTTATGAAGCCCGGTGAACTGAAGAGGATGAAATTAGCACCACAGGGAGAGACCAACGTGGCAAAATCTCGGCCCCAAGTCAGAAAAGGAAATAAAATTCCTGATCCAGGTAATCAGGACCTTCAATGAAGTCCAGGTCTCTCACCGCATCTCCAGCGTCGACGAGCTCCATTCCATCGTTGTGATATATCTGCTTTGCGGAGATAATTACTGCCAAAGGCGAACTGAAGACCCTTATACTCAAAATATTGCTGCCCAGAAAAGCCTGACGTGGCCTACAGTCATATTGCAGAACTCCTTATTGAGCTGTCAGGATCATAGACACCTTCTCAATGATGCTCGGTTTCTGCCAAAGCTTGACTGCTGTTTTAAGATAGTCTGGAGAGGAGGCTGAGGCAGTCAATGACGAACCGCCGCTGGCTGACGGGTACTAGCTGGGTTTCTCCATATGCGTAATCATCCGCCTGGTTGACATGGCCGTGGCGTGAGAGTCCGCCTGGACACTGAGACATAACTGCAGACGGCACGTGATTCTACGCCCATCAGGTCCAGCCGCAAAGGCTTTCACGATCTATGAATTATGTAGTGCAATTTTGACACAAAGTACAGTTAAGTCACTAAGTTGTTGTGCCACAATGGCAGTAAATACTATTGCGTCATTAGTTCAAAGAGATATATTAGTTCAACACCGACACAAAATACATATATGGCGTTGTTGCTTAAAAATTTTACATAGTTTTTGTGATACAAAGACAAAACGTACATTTGCGGCAATGTAGCACTCAAAAATAATTTCATAATTGGTGCTACAAAGACAGAAAATACATTTAAAACTGTGTAGCACTCTGAATTTACCGATCATTACGTGGCGCCCAACGCAACTGAAAAATATGACGGCGTAGCACTCTGGGAAGGTCAATTTTTGTACCAAAGCAACAAAGACATTGTCGCTATCTTTCGGCCATTTGTTGAACAATAAAAACGTCTTTGTAGCACCATATGTATTGACCATTTTAGAACAATTTGGCATCATTAACTCATTTTTGCATTTTTCGACAGTTACGTCTTTGTAGTACTAGATGAGCGTCGTAGACTTCAAGCTAGAAATAGAAATTGTAAAATTGATTCTAAAAATTAAATTTGTAAATATTTTCTAAAATTTCATAATCAATTAAATGATAGTTTTCAGTATGGTTTTCAGTATTTTCTTTACTTAGCACATAATGTAAACAGCTGCTCAATCTGTGTTTCTTATGCAAGTTTCGGCACTGACGGAAAAAAGAGCTTTATTCATACAAAAGAAATATCGGACGAGAAAAAATATCGCGGTAGGTACTCGAATAAAGTTCGCTGGCTCTGTTTGCACCTTATTTACCTATAGGTACATAATTTTTAATTCAGTATTTTAGAATAAAAAGCACAATATTTTTGGTAATATAAGCTAGTTTATTTTCACAGCCTGTTGTTCAAATTAATTTTGAAGCTAAGTGTGAAATCCGCAAGTGTCGGTGTAAGCAATGAAAGCGGCTATATTTCAGGCTGAAGCCGGGTGTACATACTGCAACAAGGTCACAGTAAAGGTAAACAAACATGAAAAGATTTTGATAATGTCACCTGCAGTGCCAAACGTCTGTTGAGTGCTACCATCTGGCTCAAAGAATACTTTATAGAATAGATGCGTAGGCAAAAATTCCATGTCACTATACGGGAGCCAATAAACCATGTGTAATTTTTATATATATTTGGCTTCTTTCTCCAAAAAATAAAATGAGATGGTGATATTGTCTTCTGAATGACTCTCATTTTTTGTCAGACGTGGTGAAAATTGCTTTTTGTACAGCCGACATAGGCGACTAAGTGATATTCATCCTGGGAATGGGCAGCAGTGTTCCCTGTAAATGCATCATCTTGTACTGCGCCCGCCAATCCACCTGCCAAGAGTAGTGAGTATGGCATGCAGTGGACTGTTGTGGCCGTTTTGGTTATGGTTATCTATCTACTTACCGCTTTCCATACTGTGTCAAGGCACACTGTACGCCGAACGTGTCAACACGTAGCGCCACCGTGACACGCTTGTAACGTAAACGTACCACGTAAAGTTGAGGGTTCGCATACATTACCCAGAGTTTTGAATCCCTGTACCCTTGTACATACGTTTAAGGCGCAACATAATGATGAGACTACGTGCACTTGAAATACTTAAGGTTTTTTAGGACCAAAGCGGATCGTGTGGTAAAAAACAATGTAAGTAAGTAACAAACTTTCTTATTAAGTATCTAAGTAGGTATATATGTTTCACCAGCCCATAATATAGAGTAAGATTTAATTACATGAAATGTGTTTTTTTAAAATCAAAATGTTTATTTCTATTCAAACAACATGCTATTAATCATATGACAAAAGGCACGTTTCCTACATAACTTATTTCAAACTATCTGTTTCAAAACAATACACGTCGTTAGAGTATTTTCAGGAAGATAAACCAAATAGTTGATTCACTTACCTGTCTCCCTAAAATCTACTTACCTGTTGCTGTGTGGTGCTAGCTAATAGCACCAAGCCATATCTTCCCAAGGGTGCAGTGAGAAGCGACGAAGGAGGAATTCGAGAGTTGATATGTATTGCAACCTGCCACTATGGTGATATACAGTCTTCTGAATGACTCTCAATCTTGTCAGACGTGGTGTTAATGGCCGTTTTCTACGTTGCCTACCCCGCACGGGATATAGGCGTGATATAAATGTCTACCTAAAAAAGCGAGACTTTCAAACCTATTTGTAAGGTGTAAAAAGTAATCCTGTTTGGACGAGGCTTACATCCCTTTAAGTGCCCGAAGCGTGTGTGTGGTATACAGTAGACAACAATAAAATGTTTGCCTTTACTAGTCACAAACTAGTAACAGCGGTTTCATTTCGTTCCGGCATTACAGCCCAGTAACTTCCAGACTTTACAGCAGTTCAGAAAACTCCAAGAGCCCACATGCAAGACGTAATAAAATCGCCGTCGGTTGACTATTTCATGAGACGGCTATTGTGGCGAAAGCTGCGTATTCTTTTCCATTTATTTTGTCCAGATTTAGCGGAGCATTAAATTGGGTTTGCGGACGGGGCGAGCGAGGCGAGCCGGGCAAGGCGGGCTCCGTGGGCAGTCGCAGATGTCTTAGCGGCAATATTCGATCTCGGAAGCATATGCCGTTCCCACTGGGATTTCAATCGGACCGTCTATAGTTGAAGGTAGCTTACCATATTTTTGGAACAAAACTGAGGTATTCTAGAAATCTCTCTCTGTTCGTGTGGGACATTGAGTCGTTCAACGAGCCGATGAACCCTGGTGTCAGAGTTTTTCAACCGCCTACTGCAGAAATCAAATGAAGGTTTCATTTTAGTTAGCCAGTTGCTGTATATGATCACTTAAACGGCTGTCATTACACAACCATATCAGAGACCTGCTTCTTGCTGTAGGCGTTCGTTGGACGACTGTGTATCCTATTTGAAGAAGATGAAGACTTCAGAAAGTTGATTTTTTTTAAATTTCATTTCTCGTTTTTATTATCTTAGATACTGAGTCCGTAATGATTATGATTAGATTTAGCAGTCAAATAGAATGCATGGATGCAACGATTGGCTACGACGTAGCATTTGTAGTGTAGCAAAGTGCTACACCACAGAGGCGCAGTAGCTCAGTTTCCGGTAATTATGAGGGCTTCAACACCAAACAAAAAAAAACTTGCACATGCATAAATCCATACTATCCTGTAATAATTTATTGGATGTGAAGATTGATTTTTTTGTTTAAATTCTTCGTTTTTTATTTCGTACTAGCTGCCCGTCAGCGGTTTCACCCGCTGCAACCTATCTTTTACCCCTTTAGGTAAAAATCTTTAGAAGTAAAAATCAAAAATCCTTGAAACACGTATTTCTTTTTTTAACTGTTTGATATAATCGCCAATTTTGGAACAGATCGCATTTAAAAATAATGATTTTCTATACAAACTGTTATTTTCTTTTTTACCCCTTTACGGGTTAAAAAACGAAAATCCCTGAAACATGTACTCAATTTTTTCAGCGCTTTGATCTAATCGCATACTTTGAAACAGATCCCATTTAAAAATAAAGATTTCCCATACAAACTCTTAAACCCTTTTTTACCCCTTTACGGGTTAAAAATCAAAAATCCCTGAAACGCATATTTTCTTTTTTTAGCTTTTTGTTCTAATCGCAAATTTTGAAACAGATCGCATTTTAAAATAAAGATTTTCCATACAAACTTTTAACCCCTTTTTTACCCCTTTGGTTGTTAAAATTTGAGGTAAAGAATATTTATTATATAGAGTAAGTTAACAAAAAGTCCGTTCAAACGTTCGCCAGCGGTGGACAAAGACACAATCAGACTAGCTGATTGGATTGTTGTTTGTGTGGCATCGACAGTAGTGTAGTGTTGTCGTCGGACGTACGGTTAGTAGGTAAACAGGTAAACAACACTGGTAGCGAAGGGTGCTTGACACATTCACTTGACAAGTGACCTTGCTGCAGGGAAATAATACTACTGAGTTTAATCTTTGATCCCATCAAAAGAAGTAAAACCATAAAGGAATAGAATAATGCATCTAGAACTTTTACACCACATTTTGGGTCCTACTTGGGTCCGACATTTTCTTTTTATCAAACAGCTAGTAAGCAGTACGAAAGGACCACTCGCTGCAGTCGCGGCCTTATGGCGTTCCCTTTCTCGATTGATTTAAAAACTCAAGTGAGAAAGGGAGCGCCATGCGACCGCAATACGTCCACAAATGCAGCGAGTGGTCTTTACTACTATCGTTCAACGACCCGATGAACCCTGGTGTCCGTGAATCGTAACAGCTCTCTCTCTTTCTCTTTTCGTGTGGGACACCGAGTCGTTCAACGACCCGATGAACCCTGGTGTCAGAGTTTTTCAACCGCCTACTGCAAGTAGCAGGCCTCTGACATGGTTGTGTAATGACCGCCATCATAGACAGCAACCGGGACCGACGGCTTAACGTGCCCATCCGAAGCACGAAACCATCTTACTTGCGGACAATCAGGTGGTTCAGCCTGCACAGCACTGTCCTAACCAGACTGGGAACAGATTCACAAAGTGATAAATATCAACTTTGTGAGTGACCCCACCAGGAATTGAACCCAGAACCTTTGCGTGGCAGGCAGGCATACTAACAACTGCGCCACATCGGCTGTCAACAGCTCTAATGGACGATATTGGCGGTTCGTGAGTTACATCCTGAGAGTGATGCAGTGACTTGTGCTATGGTTATCAGTTTTTGCTTGGAATTACGTAAATTTCATAAATTTCTTTCGTAAAAATAAGCAAATTGGACAAAATGACGGAAATATGGTTAAAGTTGAAAGCAGCAAATATCTTTTTAGTAGGTAAATACACGCCATTTTCCCATACTCGGCTGCAAATACGCCCATTTACACTACGTCTGATAGTCATTCCGAAGACTGTTTGTATTTGTGTTATCAATATAGTGACAGATTTTCAGCCTTTCGCCGAAAAATTTGTAAAGGGTGATGCTATTCTAAGCCGGCACCGCACGGCAGACATAGTACTTATAGTGGTAATAGACAGAGCTGGCCTTGTCACTCAATAGGCCTAGCCCCCGGCGGCTTCTCAATTAGCATGCAAATTGATGGCTCCACGATTTATAGCTGTTTCAGAGTGAAGGATAATCCAGACGGCTCCTAGACAAGAAATTATCATAACATAACCATAAGCAAAATAGCCACAATACTCCACTGCTGGAAGGGAGGCCTTCCGCCGTCGGACTGTATTGCCATACTCACCATGCTTAGCAGGCGGAGTGCAAGATGTTACATTTACGTAACGCTGCTGCCCATTCCCTAGATGATTATTCCTTCGGCGCCTTTTACGACACTCACGGGTAAAATTGGGGAGATGCTATTCTAAATCGGCATCAGCCGAAAAGGAATTACGCGACAAGAAATCACGCGAAGCCGTAAAAGAATCAGAAAGTCCTAACACTCCTACAGCATCTTTAATATTGGAATCCGTCAGCGAAATAAAATAAAATTTCATAAAATAACTATTATAATCTTATCTACTAACTGCATCGTAGGTAGCTATGGCATTTAACAATATAATATACTCGGATAATTTATGGGTCGTTGAACGACTTGGTGTCCCACACGAAAAGAAGAAGATTTATACTGGACTACGTTAACCAAAGCTCCTTCTACAATAGGTACCAATTTTTCTCTGAGATTGCTGTATAGCCATTTCACCGTATTTTTAAGCAATTCGCATTTCAAAGGCTGCTTGTGAGCAAGGGGACATCTGCGGCTTCCATAATTAAAGCAGCTTTTGCAATCCCCTCGTGAATATATAGCTGTTGAGTGAGACTCTTTCCTCCTTACGAGGAAAAATTACTCTGTAGATACCTGCCTGCTATTTTCATTTGGATACTTATCGTACCCCTAAGCTATCATTTGGGGTTTCGAGTACCAAAATATTAAATTCACAAAAAAACATTGGATATAGGTAATTTTCATAGCAGTTACTTGACTGTAATTTAATAGTAGTTGTATCTTTTGAAAACCGTTGTGACAAGTTAATCTACACTAGGTACAATTTTAAAAAATGTTTATTAAGTCCAACAAAAAGTGTTAGTTTTTCGTACTACTAGTAATCATAATATCAGAAGAACAAAACAATGAGCTCTCACACAAAGCTTGTGGAGTGCGTACAAAAGCTTGCAGGTGCTGTACCAACTGGGGCCGAATTAAGCGTACTTACATTGCTGGCTAGCGTACGTTGCTGATTGTTAGATATTACACTTTTCAATAGGTGTCCAGCAGTGTACATCAAATTGGACCGTGTCAGCAAGGTAGTGTAATAACGGCTGTAAGGGCACTTAATTACGTGCCCTAACGCTCTCTTAAACGAGCCCACCTCTTACTCATTTAGTAGGAGCCGTGTAATTGTTTCTTTTGCCCCTTTTTTATTTCTATCCGTGTACTAAAAAGGCTGTATGTAGACAGAAAATGCGTACCTTTTTTTATTGTGAGGTACTTGAATGTAAGTTCTTGTGTAGAGCTATGTTTTGTCTCAGTGTTAATGACCAAACTTTTTAACACTGTTATACAGGGTGTAAGGGACAACATTTCAAATACTTGCTAAAAAGGTGCATGCAGACTACCTATGAAACTAAAATCAATTTTCCCTAGGAACATAAAGAATGAGAGAAAACGATAAATAAACATACCTGCCATACAAAACCACGATGAGCTGACGACGCTTTCTATTCTATTCTATTTCAGCCTATTGCAGTCCACTGCTGGACTACGCTTTACCTAATGGAAATTTTTTGTTTACTACGAGAGTAAACTTCAGCGACAAAATAGCTCTATTTTTTTTAAAGTAAGTACTCAATATTTGCCTGAATATGAAATTTTATCATACCATTGTTATTATGGGAAGACCTTGTTATTTATTATTTTAGTGACCTTGTTCTTAAAATATACTTATTTACCAAACAGAGTGTCAATATTTATATTTTTGTCTTCCGTAGCCAACATGGCCATGGACAATAATTATGTTGTCCATTCAATTATATGGAAAAGGGATGGCCATTAATATCCAAAAGCGAACGAAACGCAATTTGGTCTACAATGACGTTTCAGGATGACATTCCATTTTCCCAAATCAATGCCCTGGGGGCAAACATCATTCGGTTCATTTACTGTAGATAAAATACGTCATTTAAACAACGGCTACGATAAAATAAACGTAAACAATAAAACGCGTCATTATCACGAGTATTTAGTGATTTTTTCTTAGTACAGTGTTATTATAAGTTTTACCTACTTTACACCTACTGCTACTTGTAGTAGGCGGTTGGAAAGTTCTGACACTAGGATCTTTGGATGGGATCGTTGGACGACTCGGTGTCCCACTAAAAAGAGAGATTTCAACTAGAATAAAGATCATTAGTTGTTCTTTCTAACAGTTTATAAAATGTCGCAGAATAAGAATGTTTCTCAGGTTAATGCACATGTAGAGTCACGTCTGCCAACTCAAGACCCCTCGCTCGCCTTTAACCTGAGCAACGTGACATTGCTAAGACTGCATAATATTAAATATACAGCACACATAACTTTTGTACAGTTTTCCAAGCCGATAAACACTTGTGTAGCTCTATGTAGACATAACCTACCCATCACAACAATACCTATTTAATTACTGTTCACAAACATAGCATTAACTGCAAACGCGCCGCTGAGCTTATTTTCAGTTGGTAAAAATAGTTGAATTCTTATAAATTAGGTAAGTACGTACTTTGATGAGTTTCTTCCGTTAGTCACAGGGATCTAGAGGCCAATGATAATTATTATGTACTAGAGGCACGTTTACACAATAAACGCTTCTATTTCTCTAAACGACACAAATCTTGCACTCGATTTTGCATCATTAGATTCTGTAAACACTTTGCCTTGTCTGTACCACAGTATGTAGAAGTAAAGTTTTGTTGGTTTTATTCTAGGGCTGAACTCTTTTATCCTATTAATTTCTCCACACAATTTTTTTTTTTACTGTCTGTAGTGTAAAATGCAAGGAAGCGTGGAGTCTAAGTCGAGTGTTGTCGAGTGTCGTGTTCATTGTATGTAGCGTAAGGAGGTAGCTGCGAGGCCTGGCGTCTTAGAAAAACGTTTTGCAAGCAGTTTTAACTACAAATATTTCTCCGATAAAGAGATACAACAAGAAATTTTATACTTACCTACCCTAGAATATGATTTATGTGGGCATAGAATGCTTGTTATGGAATCGGTTTTATCATTTATTTTGTGTCTGTGGAGCATTTATTTTGTGTGTGCACTCAGCAAATAATAAGAACGGCAATGTTATTTCATATCAGGAGAAGAATTTATGTATTTAAAAATTGACCTGTCTCTGAAAATTACTTGTTCTTACTACAAAAGTTCTTAGGCCCCTTTTACATGTTTGAGGCATGTCGTCTACACTAGCCAACTGCATAATATAAAGTGCAAAGAAAAAGTTAGCTTATAATTTGCTTATAATTATTGTCCAAAAATTTTTTCTAATAAAAATGTCTATTTGACTAGTAGGAAATTACCGTATTCAAATTTTCTACTGATTACGCTTTGTGGCATGGTGATTTGCGCGCATTCTAATTTTTGAAATTTAAGAAGACACTTACGCCATAACAAAGTATAGGTAATTAAGTCGATTAAACTTCTAAAGCTTTTTTAATCCTTACCTGGTATGAAACCTTTTGATGTGGCAATTAATTAACAGGCAGGTATTATGTAGGGATTTTCAGGTATACTAATAAATAATTAAAATGGAACCTTTTGTTTTAGCCCCTTTTTCATCCTCATTACAGTTCTTGGAATCATTTCTGATAATCCTGTCAAAATCGACTAAGTAACTACCTAGACCTCAGATGGAGTATATGTATTTAGGCAAGCTATAGGTAGAGTACGTATATACATACCTGTAAGTAAACTTTAGAGTGCGCTTCACTGGGTATGAACGGATGGCACTAGTGCGAACACAACCTAACTATCTGTTCATCAGTAGCAAAACGCACGTGACAGTGATTTCTTGTATGTAGGTTGTCTTGGCTAATCCATATTATGGTTTCATAAAGAAACTGGCTGAATGAATATCTACGAAAAGCTTTCTGATGGCTGGATAAAAACAATATTGTTCTAATCGGATCTACTATACACAAGAACGACCTCCCAAAAGTCTTCCAACGACATCACACGAAATAAGCCCAAGCACAAAATGGCTCAGTATTTTTCTAACAGTAGGTTTCATAAAGAATTTCAACCGTATGCAGAGAAAAAAAGTCGTACAGAAGGATTAAATTAAAGTTACTTACGAAATTGGATATTATTCAATCTGATACCTACTCGTATTACCTCCAAGTTTCGAGTAAATGCTCGTCTTATGTAGTCATCTGTTAATTTTACGACTGGTTTGTATGGAATTGTATAAAATATAATGAGGAATAAATGTCATCAGCAGACGTTTAATACGTACATAAGACGCGAGACGTAACATAACATCTGTCAGACAAGTTATCGTCGGCCGTCGGCGATGACACGCGCGTCTCAGGCAGAGGTGTAGGGTGAAGGTAGACGTTGTCTCTTCTGTTGCATATTATTTTATATGGACACGGTTTTGAGCATCACGATGTCTCACGTCACACGCCTAATATCTCATGTTTTAGATGTCATGTGCGAAGTAAGGGCCTCACACATCTGCCGCAAAAACGTGTAGTCCAAAGTTGAGGCGTACCTAACAGTTTTTTCACTAATAGCAAACTACCATTCTACCACCCACATCGATTAGCTTATAAAGAAATAGTCTCGTTATTGTTGTTATCTAGTTAAATCGAGTAATCTTACATACAACGTAGTTCCTACACTGAAATGAAAGTAACGCTCCTTGCCCTCCGCGGCTCGACCGACTAATCTCCACCACAAATTGGAGTCATTTCCGTAAGACTTGTAAGGGTAGACGCGTTGTTTTTTTACTCGATGACGACAAAGGCAAAGGTGGGACCTTTAGGGTAGTATTGCCAATTTCCTCCGCTGCGACGCACCTCCTCGTAATATCCGTTCGACCGGATTATACCAAGTCTATTCCACGCGGTAATCGCTTTATAATGAGCAAGCCTATTTGGAAAGGGTTGCCAAAATTAGGAAAAGAATTGTCTATGTATTAGATGCCTGCCTACTGATTACAAAGTTGAACAGATTAGTCAAGATGTCTTTTACAAGTTTCATTCAAGATTTTTTATAACTATTTATCGCAGGTCATGTTATAGTCCGAGCGACGACTGGTCTCATCCATATCTCACAAAAGAATAGAATAATTTAGCTATGTACGGGTAGAGGAGCTCGAGTACTTCGGATTGGTCGTGGTCTGCCGCGGCGCAGCTTGGCACGTTTGGCGGAGTAGCTAAAAGTTTGCCCTCTGAAAAAAGTTAAAAATATCTCATCGAAGAATAGAATGAGACATGGCTGTAGCGATAGGAGCAGTTTAGTAAAGCTTATAAATCTTGGTCTGCCGGCTGCTATCTTGGCACTTTTGGCGGAGTAGCTAAAAATATGCCCTCTTAAAAAAGTAAAAAATATCTCATCGAAGAATAGAATGAAAATATATCGTACCGATAGCTTGTTTGAGTCTGCCTACATATATACTGGTCTGCCTGGCCACAGCCTGGCAGTTTTCCCGGTCCGACCACTTTTACTTTTTTTAGTAAAAATTTTATCTCTTCGAATAAAAGAATAAAAATATGTCGTACCGATAGCTTGCTTAAGTTTGCCTAGAAAAATACTGGTCTGCCTGACCACAGCCTGGCAGTTTTCCAGATACGACCACTTTTACTTTTTTTTGAGAAATTTTTATTTCTTCGAATAACAGAATGAAACTAAATTGTAATAATAGTTTATGTAAAGCTGAACACATATCCCTTGGTCTGCCTGAGCTCAGTCCGGTAGTTTCTCCGATGCGATCACTTTTCACTCTCAGTAAATTTCAATTTTAAAGGACCCTGACTTTGTTTATTAGGGAGTGGGCCCCGTCAATAAAATGAAAATTTGTCGGTGTATAGAAGTGAGATTTACAGAGCTGTAATCTCTCAATGTCTAGATACTGATACTTGATGGATGGAATACTGCACGGTCAACTGCCGACTCCTGTCAGGATACTACATCGTCACATGCTATCTCGAACCACTGCCACTATAATGATAAACCACAGTATACTCACTATCACGTAGTCAGCTCCTCCGATGTGCTTGTTTCGGAATATGATTCCTCGTCAGGCACGGTATCACCGTACGACAAGCCGTCCGTCCACAGTCATACCATGCCACTAGCAAACCAACCTTAGAACCTTGGGCACAGCGTCTTTACCACACATCGGATTCCAATCATGACGGTGATCACCACTTAACACCGTAGAAGTCCTCTGCCCACAGCCCTGTACGCTTGCAGAGGGACACCACCAGCAGTAGTCACCATCCTCGCATGATCTCTGCATTTCACAAACCTGTTGAGGGTAAAACGATAACAATTATCACACACTTCATGATCTCCACAAATATTCCAAAAGCCACACAAATATAGGGCTCCGCCATCACCTGATGACTCCGGTTCCTCCAAATACTCCAGGATTCCTGTGATTTCATCGGATTACGAACGATATCTCAAAAAGACACAAACTAAACCACACTTTATCCGGAACTCTCACAATCTTCACAAATATCCCGTAGCCCATACGAATCTAGGGCTTCGCCATCGAATGATGACCACAACACCTCGAAAGACTCCAAGATTACCACGATTTCAGCGGATTGAAACCTAACCTCAAAACACGACCCGATTCGCACCCAAACTGGAACTGTCAAAGTTGTTTACTTAGTTCGCCGCCTGGGTTCCGTTTCTTTATTACGAAAGCAGCCAACAATGAACTGTGCGAACGAACTACATCGCCTCTAAAGTCAATCCAGTCTATCTTGCTGTCTTTAGCTTACTGTGTGCAAATAAAGCGCACCGCCTACGTCGAGTGTTGCCAGCGCTATGCGTTTCGTTTCTGCAAGATTCAACTAGCAATGGAATGGAAAGATAAATTATCAAAACGCGAACTATCAACTGTCAAATAATTTCACTAAATACCCGCAGAGTCTGATCATTCTCCGACAAGTATATATGTAGGCAGACTCAAGCAAGCTATCGGTACGATATATTTTCATTTTATTCTTCGATGAGATATTTTTTACTTTTTTAAGAGGGCATACTTTTAGCTACTCCGCCAAACGTGCCAAGATAGCAGCCGGCAGACCAAGATTTTATAAGCTTTACTTAACTGCTCCTATCGCTACAGCCATGTCTCATTCTATTCTTCGATGAGATATTTTTAACTTTTTTCAGAGGGCAAACTTTTAGCTACTCCGCCAAACGTGCCAAGCTGCGCCGCGGCAGACCACGACCAATCCGAAGTACTCGAGCTCCTCTACCCGTACATAGCTAAATTATTCTATTCTTTTGTGAGATACGGATGAGACCAGTCGTCGCTCGGACTATTATGTATGTGTCAAACAAAATTAAGTCTTTCAGGTTTGTCTTAATAAAGCATATTTTTATTCGACATGTGTTGTCATATTTAGGTATTGCAATGATGTATACCCATTTAATTCTTATGCGCTATAAAAGCTTTGTAAATTCAGTCAAAGTTAAAAATTTCATGAAAAATATGTACCTAAAATGCGTGTTTTTACTACTAGTGCTACGGTCCAGTCCAGTGTTTCTGTCAATCCGGTCGGATTTTGAATCAATCCAGATTGCAATTCGTAGTCATATATCAACTCGCGAAATCTAAAAATCAACGATCATTATATCGACGATGATATATTAAAACCACCTACTAACTACAATAGGCCCGCCATTGTAGATAGGAGGTTTTAATATATCTTCGTCAATATGGCGCTTCCTTTCTCACTTGATTTTAACAGACATATTTTAACAAACAAACCGCCATACGGCCAGGAATCCAGCAAGTGATCTTCTCGACTATTACCAACAAGAAATATTATTCACTGGTTGGGTTATTGATAATCAAAAGAACAAAGAGGGTAATTGAATACGAAACACAAAACATTTATTAAATTGATGCTCAAATAACTGAAAATTAAAGGCTTTATATACGAAACTTTCAGTCAAAATTTAGGAATTTCAACGAAGCTTAGTTTTGACCTTTAAACTTCTCTGAGTCACGCAGTTAGTAGTTGAGAGAGGAATTTTTAGAGCAAATCAATACTTAGAATTTCAGCTGGGTAAACGGTAAAGTTAATAAAATAGTGTGTGTATTATTAGTAGAAATCGTTACTTATATTTTTCGAAAACATTTTGTGCGTAGATGTTTTTTGAAACATTAAAACAGAAAGCTGAGTACGATCAGATACCATCTGTTTACATTTTTACCGCAACAAAACAAACCGAACCCGAAATCTAAAAAACGCGCACATCTGCGCGTAAATACGAGACCCTACAAAAACCTTTAGGCTTTCTAAATGAATGCTACGTTCTCGAAAGCAACGCCCGATATTTTTTCTCCGAGATAAGATACAGGCAATAACAGCATTTTGTTTATGTTGACGGCGGTCTGGCCCTCGGGGAGCGAAAGGATCTGCACAGCCTCACTGGTTTACAAGAACTATCGGGTGTACTTGGCCAATATAATCTGAGCTTCACTACGACTCATGCTGTAAATTCTTGAAATCTGTAGAAAGGTTTATAAAGGTCCGCGTGTACTGGTCTCCGATATATTAATGTGTGTAACGTAACTATTCCCAAAGGATAGGTCCCTTCAAGACTGGGTATGATATTATAATGATAGAATGCTCTATCATATACCTTCGGGCTTTTAATTAATCTCTACTCAAAATCCGACCCTTACGAGGGCTTACCCACAAGAAACTTGATATTGATAAATGTTTTTCTGTAATAGTTTGGCTAGACAATATTTACTATTTGGGCAGGTCGATTATTTATCTAGCTTTAATAAAAACATTCCTAGGTACATACATGGATTTACTGCGCTATAAGATTTATGTACAGTCAGGACGATAGCTCGAGTTGTTTTCGGTAATTATAAATATTTATGTTAAATAAATACGGGGTGCAATGTAAATAACGGTGTGATAGAAAAGAAAATAAATTGACCTGCCATCCATCCATAATACCTAAATACCCGTCATATAAGATAAAAAAATGCTTCGTAATATTGATCTATACAGTGATTCAGTTTCGTGGACTAAACAGGTATATAAACTTTAACTGTTACAGAAAATTTAATTAGTTTCAGGTACAACTTTAATAACATTTTTGTTACCTGTATAAATTACAAAGAATTGTTGAGTTTATTATTCATTAGCAGTAAAAACGAAATGCTCCGTCTTTCGAGTGCCTTACTTATTGTGAGAGGCTTTTATTGAAGTGGCACCATGAATACAGCCTATTCATTATGTTTTACTGTTCTAAGTTTTTTTTTACTAGCAATACCATTGTCTTCAAAATGTCCTAAAAGCTTGACTACCCTAACCATTTAATTAAGTAGTTACATTTTGTATTTTTTGGAACTAATAGGTACCTATGAAGGTATGACATATAACTCAAAACTGTTGTCGACATCATACCAAAATATTCAAAAATATTGTAAATGATCATAACTTTTGACTACAGTACGCAATGTTAACTTCTAGTAAATAATCATGTAGTACCTACTACGAAAATTTAAGGTGTAGGTACAGTTAGCTACGCAAAGTGCTCAAATCAAACACCAAATACAAAATGGCAATCGTTTCTCCCTCAAATAGCGTCAAAGTTATATCTCTCCTCCCGTCACCTTGTCCCTTCCATCACAGTTCAATCAGAAAAGCCTCCGAGTGAATAGATAGCAAAAACTTTTGTATCGCTAACATGTTTCCTGCATTTGCGGTGCGGAGGGGAGAAGTTGGAGCGTGAAAACGCGTCGACCCGAACACAGGAAATTCACCCCCGCCAAGGTCCCCACTTTGCGTGTATACTGCATAATAAGACCGAATAAATGACAATTTGAATTTCAAAAGTAGGTGGATAAGTTAGCGCCGCGTGACTTGCGCATTTCACACTGGTGCCGGTGCCGGCTGGTGACGTGAGGCTCCACCGTTCCATCAGCCAGTATCCTTCAGGACGCCGCAGGGGGAGGACGTCTCGCTCCCGTGAATCGCGACCTGACGTGTTCGCACGCGACTCTACCACATTATATAACGTTCCTTGTGCTGTTTGTTTTGTGAACTCACCGTGAAGAAGGAATGCTTTGAATTCTAAAAAGGTAAATTTTCTTTCAATTTTCCTTTTCTGTATTTACCTTGATTTTTTCAAAGGGTTGTAAAGATGGTTTCAACACGTTTACATTTTTCAGCGCAATCATTAAAAATTCGTAAAGATTAGCCGTTTCGTATTTTGCTTATGTAATGTTTTAACTACCTGTGCAGAATTAAGCCTTGGTAAATAATTCAGGAGCTTTACCCTGCTTTACCCTGCTTTGGTGCTCTCGCGTATACTCAAAGGTCCTTGTGGTGTCTCGGAACCCGGCGTTTGTCCCAACTAAGGAATTCCTTGTGAATAAGACGTATTACACAGAGTGACTGTCTTAAGCCTTATCATTAATGAAACATTAGAAATGAAGTAAGTAAATACCCACGTTTCGTATCTAAGGGCTCTGAATTGTAGGTGGGCTAATCAAATGATTGTTTCTGATTCCATGAGTCTGAGAAATTCTTTCATAAAATTATTTGATTATTTGAACACATCCCGTTGCTGGAAAACAATCTTTGATGTTGTTGAATATATTTATCTTAAAGATGAAATGATGATTTCAGTTACGATTTCATTTACCTACTCTTGTCAAAAGAATATTTTTACTACCTGTTAGATATAAATTCTTATAATACAAGAACAACATAGGCACAAAATAAATGCCTTCCTGTCAAAGATTATAAAAAAATATAAAACGCTACATTTTTTTCATAAAAATATAAATAAGAAATTGAAAAAATGTTAGAGTCGGTCGGGTACCATCCCACTGCTCTGCCAACTGAGCTTCCTTCGCCTGGCCGACCCTCGCGAAACGAGCTTTCGCTCCGAGATGAGCATCAAATGTTTGGATCACAAAGATAAAATAAAATCACGGCCAGACACCGGTAGCTCTGCTGGCAGAGCAATAAGACGGTACCCCAGGGTCCCGGATTTAAGCCCGGCTGACACAAACTTTTTTCAAATTTTATTTTCATTTATGATAAACTAGAAACATTAGCAAAGAAAATTCTACCCTGCTAAAATAATAATTTCACGGTAAAATATAGGACACATAAAATGTTGTTTGAAATTGAAACCCTTAATAAAATTTACATTTACATCGACCTTTATTTATTAAACCATTAATGCTTGAATACAGAATGGAAGGGGAAATATAAAAGCATAATTTACTGTTCTATTTACGCCTAATTGCTACGTTTTGAAAACTTTATTATAGGTAGTGTACGAACGATATGAGAAAGTTTATGTGAACGCAAAGAGGTCAAAGCTGACTTATTTTAGATAGCTATTCTAATACAATGCGGCAAACATACAATAATCAACAATTTGATTTGAAAGCTAAAAATGAACATGCAATAGATAGAGTATCACGCCTACACACACGTGTTCCGTTTAGAAGTGAGCGAATATTATGAACTTTTTGTTTTTCAAACCGATGTTTTATAAGTTTCAAGTAGGTTCAGCGAAGATTTTACTGTATCGTTGGACAGGCAGATGGTCCGACCATAAAAAAACTTGGCGTTACCACCTACTGAACTCTTAGGTCCTTTATAATATTTTTGTCATGCTTATTTATAGGGACATTCAAAAGAGTATACATACTCTGCATGTTAATTTTTTATGGCAAGCAAAATGTTTATTAAAAGTTCTGAATGAGAATGCTCACAACACACATTTCAAAATTCATGCTGAGAGTGATTCATCGTATTAAGCTTGACGTAAAAACATTTAAAACTTTTTGGAACACTCCCCAGCACTAAATGTGTTATCTCTATTACTACGGTTTGAACGTGCAAAATAAATTGTAACGTTAAACGTACCTTTTAGTGTGAATTTGTTTGTAGGAGCGTTCCGTGCGGGTGTTGGGTTGATTAAAATATTTAAATTAGTTGCGGGGCTTGCTGGTTATTATCGCCTGACCTACATTTCTTCGAGAACTTTATGATTAGATGTCGAAATAAAGGTTCTTCGATTGATAGTTCAAGGGCTAAAATAAGTTTAGATAAGGATAACATTTAATACTGCTAAAAATACAAAAATAAATACCTATATCCCAAGCCCAAAAAATGAGTGTCCTTATGATGCAATTTTTTTATGGGTAGAAAATGTCGTGATCTACCTGGTACAATAAATATAATTTTATTTGAAAAACTATAAATCACATTAAAAAAATATTAAAGTGCCATTTTCTCATCTCGGTGGGTTTCCAAAGCGGTCTCATATTGACATGAAATTACAGCTATTTTTCATAAACAGTGAACCAATGAATCAATATAAGTATCACCCATCTCTTTAGCTATAATGTACTACGTTTGAGAGACCTGAATACATGTGTCCGACGAAGCCCTTTCATTCCGGAGGGTAAAAACTTATGGCAGAATAGCTCCTCACCCCTGCGCTTACGCACTCCGCTTGCCCTTCGAAGCCTTTTATTAGACCCGCTCTAAAGCTTGGTGCAGATTCACGGGAGCTATGTCGCTTCGTTTTTGCGCCATTAACGAAAATATTTCATTTCTGTGGAGTGGCGACATTTTTTTCATCATTTCGGTGCCTTTTTTAACTCGTGTATTGCTCATTCCTTTTGTCTCAAAATTACTGTGTTTATGTGCTTTAGGAACTGTTTGACTTGAGTGCTGTTGATTTCACTATAATCATTTTAATTAAAAAAATATTTAAAATTTACTGTTCTATTTTCATTTCTGCGTTTTCATTTCGGTGGATTCGGTGGACTGAAATGTCTATTTTACCCCTTAGAAATGATAACACCCCACGGAAATTTGGAGAGGCTCGTTGCCTTAGGGTTCCTTGTTGAATTCGAAGGTAGGGTTTGTTATTATACGAAACTATTATGAAAACCTCGCTAGACAAATGTAAACTGCCCACACAATAATAGCATACCTATGCCTTACCTACCCCCTTCGTACTATCTGGTCAGTAGGTAAGTTAGAGACCTACCTACCTACTAATAGGTAATGTTAGAGAGCGCGCCTACTAGTATGTGAGTGTGTTAGGGAGCGCGCATGCCGCGTACCCATCTACCTACTACTAGGTAGGTGTGTTAGAGAGCGCGCATGCCGCTTACCCATCTACCTACTAGTAGGTAGGTGTGTTAGAGAGCGCGCATGCCGCGTACCCATTTACCTACTAGTAGGTAGGTGTGTAAAAGAATGCGCATGCCGCGTACCCATCTACCTACTAGTAGGTAGGTGTGTAAGAGAATGCGCATGCCGCGTACCCATTTACCTACTAGTAGGTAGGTGTGTAAGAGAATGCGCATGCCGCGTACCCATTTACCTACTAGTAGGTAGGTGTGTAAGAGAATGCGCATGCCGCGTACCCATCTACCTACTAGTAGGTAGGTGTGTTAGAGAGCGCGCATGCTGCGTACCCATCTACCTACCAGTATGTAGTTGCGTTACCTACTAGAAAATATGTGTGTTAGAGAGCAAACATACCGCTTACCTATCGACCTACTACCTACTTACTCTACTACCTACCTACTACCTAAATCTACTACATACATACTAGTTACCTACTTGAAACACTCGTCCCACTCTCACTCAGCTACAACTGCTGTTTCCTCACTCGTCCTGTTCTGCTGAAACTACTGATTCCTTACTCGTCTCACTCTGCCATAGTCACCAGTTCTTAACTAGTCCCACTCTGCTATTGTTACCAGTTCCTCACTCGTCTCACTCGGCTATAGTCACTGGTTCCTCACTCGTCCCACTTTGCTGTAGTCACCACACCAATTCCTCACTGGTCCCACTTTGCTGAAGATACCGGTTCGTCACTCGTCCCACTTTGCTGTAGTCACCAATTCCTCACTCATCTTACTCTGCTGTGGTCACCAGTTCCACACTCGTTCTACTTTGCTGCACCCGCTACGTTGGTTCTTCGCTAATCCCTAACCATACAGGCTTATTTTTGACTATTGGTTAAAAAAAATACCATACAGAAACAGAACACTGCCTGCCTAGATAGACTCGCACTTGACCACTTCATTTCGATGGACATATTTCATTTCGGTGCACACTTATTATTATTTCGGTGGACAATTATCATTTCGGTGCACACTTATTATCATTTCGGAGAACTTTTTTCATTTCGGTGCACATTTATTATCATTTCGAAGGACTGTTTTCATTTCGGTGCCTTTTTCAAAATTCAAACTCGAATATCTCAGCTTGTGATTAAGATATTGCTAGCATTTTGCCACAGTTAAAATAAATCACCATAAAGATTACCATTATGTAAAAAAAGTTCCAAAAAAGGGAAAAAATAAAGATTCCTCCGAAATGAGACAAAAAACGCAGTTGTCGATATTCACCTAGAAATGACAGTAAAATTGTTCAATTCGCAGTTATATACCGGATTAAAGCTTATTTTCCAGACATGGAAACAGTAGAAAAAGTATAAAACAATCAGAATATCTCGATTTGCTTACTCACTCTCACTCTCAAAAAAAGGAAATAAATGTAAGCAACAACACATCACTTACCCATCTATCAATGGAATGTCATGCTAAAAATAACGTTTGAATCTTACATAACTTTGACACAAACTTTGTAACATTTTACTTTTTTCGTTTGGATCACCAACGGTTTTAGAACGACACCAATCTCAATCATACTATAAATACACGTACCTAGGTACTTACATTGCATTGCAGTCAATAATTAGTTTTTCGATTGTCACTTTACGTGTGTGAAACAAATAGAATTTACAACAAGTTATAAAATTGCATGAGACGAAATATAGTATTTTCATATTTATTGAATTTCGAACGAGGAATAAAGTTTTTTGTTGACAACAGCTTCAATGCCGTTAGTAAATTTTTGACGTGTCTATTGTTGTGTCGTGTTTTTTCATACATTGCTGCTTCTTTACTTATAAATCAACTTGTAAGTAGTATATACAACTCATGTATATATCACACCTAACTATATCCCTAGCGGGGAAGGCAGAGCGTAAACGGCCATTACACTACGTCTGACAAAAGTTTGAAAGTCATTCAGAAGACTATATATACCTATTATTATCAGTATTATTATTACTCTCGGGTTTATAATATTACTTTTGAGTGGATTGAAGTAATAAATTCACCCAAAATAATACGCATTTTTATATTTTATATAGGGTGAAATTTTACTAGTGACCGATAGCGAAAACTCAGAACCGGCTGGTGATAATGAACAACTTTTCCCAAGGAACATAGGTCGAAATACAAAAAAAATTTTTGACCTCCCATAGTAACTCAAATCAGCTGATCGGCAATTTTGTATGGGAAGTCCAAAATTTTTTTTCGTATTTCGACCTATGTTCCTTGGGGAAAGTTGTTCCTTATCACCAGCCGGTTCTGAGTTTTCGCTATCGGTCACTAGTAAAAAATCACCCTATATTATGTAAAGCTTTTTGTATCGTAGTAATCAAGTCAAATAAATGCTAAGCTTCAAGCATGGCGTTGTTTATTTCATTGTTCTTCCACCTGTTACCATACAAAAACGGGTCTTCCTTTCCTAAGTATATTATTTTGTGATTTCGTACAATTTCGTGTAAGGGCTAAATTATTGCGTTGTGCCGGCACCTGATGAATATTTCACATGGAATTTGGTACCGGGTATTCTGTCGACCACTCCGCTGTACCCGCGTTAATATTTATATATGCAAATATGAGCATTACCATGAACTGACGCTTCTTTTACCGACACATGTAAATGCGACACATATTACGGATAAAACATATTGAATTTTTGGTGTTTTCCGAGAATTTATTGGCTTTGTTTTTCGTAGCGACAAGTGGCATAAAGTTTTTTCTCAGAATAAACGCCATAAAGCTTATTTCGAACCGCATCAATGGTAATGCTACGCAGTAGATGGATTATATACATTATATACATAGTATAAAATGATGGCGCTTTTTGCGTTTCTCTGTCTGTATGCCATTGACACTGCTAACTCTCCCTAAACCGCACAACGCATTTTTTTTTTAAATATATAAAGTGATTCAAGAGAGAGGTTTAAGTGCATAAGGTTAAAATAAGTATAATACATGCCGGGAAACGTCCTAAACATGCTTGCATACATATATCACGCATATATCCCTTGCGAGGTTAACTGCTTATTCCTACGGGAAAACGTTAAACAGTGGGTGCAACCACTAGGCGGGCCGCTTGCTAGTAAAGTATAAAAGATTTTCACATTCCGTGGCGTGTCACCGTCGGAAAAAGAATGGAGATTGAGCAGGTGATTCAAATGGAAAAAGGAGCCAATTCCATTGTGACAGTTGACGTGGGTGGGTGAGCATCGCACTATGACAAATCTGATTGATTCCCGGACGAGAGCCGCCTAAACCGTATTCAATACCCACAAAAGGTTACCTGTGAAATGCTTCATTGAGTAAGATAAATTATTATGAATATAGCCCGGGGTAAGTAGGAAAGGTTCGAAATGTGCCGAGCGATTGATTTTGCGTTATTTGATCGATCCTGTGATATTGTCGAGAGGAGTCCTACGTAACCCCATGTAGAAGGAGTTTAGAAATACATACGATATCTCACCGTCATGATCATGACTCATGACTCATGACCATGACAGACTGCTGGTCACAGATGTCTTTTTTGGCTGTTTGTCAAATAACGGGATATCATGCGATATAATTATCTGTAATTCACCTAATTTCTAACGCGTTCAACGGATGCGATTTGCCAGCTTACTAACTTTGTTTACGCGTATGGCCTAATACAGCCTTTAACCACATATTAACCACTTTTGTAGTAAATTATTATTATTTT
The DNA here is from genome assembly GCA_024500475.1 of Phthorimaea operculella. Classification (NCBI taxonomy): domain Eukaryota; kingdom Metazoa; phylum Arthropoda; class Insecta; order Lepidoptera; family Gelechiidae; genus Phthorimaea; species Phthorimaea operculella. The sequence continues at coordinate 4,967,727 of JANFCV010000003.1, read as the reverse complement.
GTTTTGGTTTACATTATTTTTATCTTATTTCAAATAGCCAATGGTCTCGGCTTAGAATAGTATCACTATACTTCTACTTTTACTTGCAATGGGTACCTAGTTGGTTAGTCTTATTTTTATATGCTTTTCGCTCACGCCTAAAAACAATAGAGTTTCAGTAGAGATGAGAAATAGCACATTCTGAAAAAAGTTATTGACATCAATATAGATAGCATATTTCATAGCTTTTATGATGAATGCTATAAATATTCTCTCTATATCAACCAGCTCTAACGGCTCTTACTAATACCCAAAAAATATTTATTCGGAATAGACCATTAATAAAATCGATTCCAAAAATATAAAGGATTGTTAATATTAAATGAAACATTTGCATAGATTCACATTAATATTCATATTGGATATTCCAAATTCGTTATCGAGTAATAAATATAAAAATAAATCTATTTCTCTGGTAGGTAAATGTACCGTTTACGTGCATTATTTTTTATCGATTGTAATGCGAGCTATTAGGCCTAATGACTGCTTTTTTATGAGTAAGAATGTACATTTCTGGCATTATAATTATAGTCAAAACTAGCAAGACGAGCGCTTTTGGACAACAAATATTTGAAAAACAAACATGCCACGTCAGTATGTTAAAGATGGACGATAAAAGAGAGCTATAAAAATGATATTACGGAACGGAGGTTGAACAAACAATTGGGCCGGTCCGCAGTGGACATAATAAACAAACTCGGAAGTTAATACATTTACCCTGCAGTCGTAAAACAACACGTAGCATGATATACTGGGGTACTTCATTTTGCACTCATTACTTGAAATAAAAATAAGAAACAGAAAATTTTGCACTTCGGATGCGGTTTGAACTATGTGGAATATAGTTTACATGGCTGTACCAACTGAGCCACCGCTGTTAATGTATGGCTGCCAAAACTAAATTTACAGCGAAATTTAGTAGAAATATTTTTATGTAATATTGCAGTCCTGCCAAAGCGTGACAAGGGCAATATTATTTATTATTTAAACTTGAATAGGCACAAACTTTTGTAGATGTTTTAGTTTTAGAATATCTTCTTCCAGTATACGGCGGTAACGAATTAGAAAAAAGAATAAGAATAAATAAGGCAAGAAATACACGCAACACCCATTCGTGCGTTTTTATTGTCATAAAATTATGGTTAATGTCAAATTGTTTGAAAAATGCTTCCGTCAACGCAGCAATCGTATTTCTATGATAATCAGGTTAAGAATCGTATTTTTCAAACGCAACGATTAGCTCTGCGCAAATATAACACACCAACGGACGTTATATTGTGTGTATAGCGCTCAAAGGTAGATAAATAAAGCTTTTTATTAGAAATTAGTTAGGTACGAAACAAAAGGTAGGTACATTACATAAATTACATTCATGAGTCCTAGGCTTAGATCTTAGGCTCGTATCTATGCAAGTTATTAAGTGCACCTAAAAATTACAACGGTTAACAGTACTCAGATTCGTTCCGCTCAAAACAACAGTGATAGCACTATTGAACCTATATTACTTCGCACACATTTGACGTATTTATCTAGGGCGCAACTGCTAACGATTTGAAAGTACGCGATACGCGCACTCTATAGCTTGCTTATACCGGGACTCGGGAGTAACGTAAAGGGTATAAAAAGCCAAAAAGAGGTTATGAAACTGAACAACTTTCCCCATGAAACATGGGTCGAAATATGAAAAAAAATTGGGATCTCCCATAGTAAATCAATTAGCTGATCGGCGATTTTGTATGGGAGGTCAATTTTTTTTTTCATATTTCGACTCATGTTCCATGGGGAAAATTGTTCAGTTTCTTGACTACCTTGACCTCCTTTCGGCTTGTTATACCCTTTCTGTTACTCCCGGTATACTCTAAGTAATTCAATGTCCGGGTTCATCACTCCCCCTGTTATTTGTCGGTACATCCTGTGTCAACGGAAGGGTTATTGAATTTTGCTTACACGTGTGATTCCGTATTAGCAAAGGCCGAGGGTACGGACGTTCAAGCAAGGAGTATGATGTTAGGGTTTGTTTGACTTGCCTGTTTTGAGTATAAAGGTACAGTTCTATTTTAAGACAACGGTTTAAACTTTGTACAGGCCGGTTCTTGACCTTTAATATCTGGTATATAAGATTATTTTATATTTGATAAGTATTCTTGAAATGACACCGTTTTTTGGTGATAAAATGACCCACTCGATATGAAAAGAGAAGTCTCACCTAATGGAATGTTTTGTGATTGAACAAAATAGTACATTTTTTGATTAATTAATTGTAGGTAGTTTACTTGTATCTACATTACTTTGACAACAATTTAAACTAAGAATTTTATTTCATACATAACATAGATTTTATTTATAAACGAATAAAAACGATAAAAAATGTTTCCCTAACATCTTTTGTGAAATTGAATCATGCGTAAAATGATAACACAATAACCTTTTATACCTTTATTGTATAGAATATAACGCGAAAACGGAATGGCGGCACCTACCCATATTAACATCAAAGTCATATTCAGTCAGGGTCCAAAAAGCCGCCCCAAAAAGCGAGCGAAAATATTTGTTCACGTTAAGTGCTCATGAGTTCACCGGTTAATAATAAATCACATAAAAAGGACGTGTAAGAAGCACGCCAAGTTCATTTTGCGTAACATCGTTGGATTAAGATGCAAAGTGTGTTATTTCCTTGCCGTAATGGGAAGGTAGCGTTTTCATAAAAATGACAAAGTTTACGAAAACCATTAATATAGATTTAGTTCCCTGGTGATGAGCTTTTATTGAGTATGAAGTACTTACCTATTTGAGGTCGATCGATTTTACATAGAATGATCGATGGATGTTTGATATTATTTAATAAAGTAATTACTTTCATCATTTTACGTCCTCTAAGTAAGTGGTAACCCATTACATTCCCTGGAAAGGTAAGTGAGGAGGGGGAGGTCATATCGCCTATTTAGAACATATTCTTCCATAGAGTTATGACATGAGTCGAAAAAAAAGAGAATGTTTTAGAGGTCCTTCGATTATTTGTAAAATAATCAAAGGGCCCTATTAAGTACCTTTGGTGCTGCTTGCTAGCTTGAAACATTTTCAGTATTTCGAAGTTCCGCATTGAGATAAACTTAGTTGTCGCACCGCCGTGCGCTCGTATCAAGTGAGTCGCGAGGGACGATAAAACAAAAGCCGCAACAGACCGCGATGATAAAGCCTTTGAAACTTTAAACTGTGCTAAGTGTATCGTGACAGGGGAACTTTCGCCGGTGTTGTGTTACCGTCTGAACAAACAAGCGGTGGAGGCTTTTTATTTAAATAAACATAAACCGCGTTTAGTGCTCGACCGTAAATTTCATATTTTGAGCTAAGAGCCAAGTTGCTCAGGCGAATGGCGCATGCTCCGGACGGTAAACAAATGACAGCTTGTGACTGCCGCAATTTGATGCGACGACGATTTGATAATCTGTTTTGTGTTGAAAAACACTGGAAAATCTTCCGGTGCTAATGAGATCCGCCTAAGTTTCTTGCAAAAGTCTTTTAAAGGCGTTCACTAGTTTCAAGAGAATGCTACAATTCTTTTACGGAGTCATAACTCTTGATTAATGGTGCACTACAAATTTTCCCACGGAAATATAAAACTTCCCGGATGCAGTTCACGAAACAGCGGCAAGCCATTGACCTATATTGTAAAACAGAACAAAACTGTCGCATTCATAAAAGATGTACCGCGTGTGCCATGCTATGGGGGACGTAGCACGGGTGCTACGAGGTTCGTATCGTAGACTACGCGTAGCAATGTCGTAGACTTTTCATACCTGTTAAAGAAAAAGACCTGTCTTCATGAGCTTTGCTTTGCGACTGTCTCTTGATAGTAAGGTCAGAATAGTCAAAGAAAAGGTCAAGTCATTGTCAATACGTCATGTCTGTCTGTCAGTCCGCTGACCAGCCAGGATCCCCTAACCGGCCAGCGTCCATGTCCAAAAAGGTCGTAACATCCCCACCTCCAGTATTGAACGCAGGTCAATACTAAAGGCAGGTCAGTCAGGTCAGGTCAGGTCAGGTCAGGTCAGGTCAGGTCAGGTCGGGTCGGTCAGGGTCAGCCCTAGTCTGGTCGGTCAGGGTCAGCCCTAGTCTGGTCGGTCATTGGCCTGTCGGGCCCGTCGGTCAGTCATTGGCCTGTCGGGCCAGTCGGTCAGTCATTGGCCTGTCGGGCCAGTCGGTCAGTCATTGGCCTGTCGGGCCAGTCGGTCAGTCATTGGCCTGTCGGGCCAGTCGGTCAGTCATTGGCCTGTCGGGCCAGTCGGTCAGTCATTGGCCTGTCGGGCCAGTCGGTCAGTCATTGGCCTGTCGGGCCAGTCGGTCAGTCATTGGCCTGTCGGGCCAGTCGGTCAGTCATTGGCCTGTCGGGCCAGTCAGTCGGTCATCGGCCTGTCGGGCCAGTCAGTCGGTCATCGGCCTGTCGGGCCTGTCATTCATTGGCCTGTCGGGCCAGTCAATCTGTCAGTCGGTCGCGCTACGTCACGGGCGCGGTAAGTCAAAGTCGGTCGCAGCATGTCAGTCGCTGGACGTCAGTCGCGGGAAGTCAAAGTCGCGCGACGTCAGGGTCGCGGGACGTCAAGGGCGCCGAGTGCCAAGTCAAGTCAGGCAGAATGTCAGTCGCGCAGAAAGTCAAAGTCGCGCAGAATGTCAGTCATGTTTTAGTCGGCAAACGTGCCCGTTGGGCCACGTTTCGGCGTCTTTGACGCCAATGGGAACGACAACTCCGCCGCTCTCACGACAGCGTGAGACGGCGAAGTCGTCAGTTCGCTCATTGTCGTCAAAGAACACACGAGTCAAGTCAAGTCCATGTCGTCGTCGGTCGTCATGTCTACGTCGGTGTAGTTTCCTCCAAGCACCTATTACGGTGGCGAGGAGGAAACTCACAAAAAGGTAAAACCGTAAAAATGTCGATGTCATTTCGTCATCTAAAGTCCGTCTGTCTAAGTATGTCGGTCGGTCTATACATGTCCGTCTGTCCAGGTCGTCGCAAAAACACTCGCAAGAATCATTTTTATTTACAGGATTATGTACATACAACTCCATCTTAAGTATGTCACACTTCTTAAAAATACGAAGATTACTAGAAACGCGGTCGTAGTGTACGATTTCGGTACGCTCCGGTAGCGACGACTCGACATGAGGTTGCGTGACTCTCTCGTCCAGCGGCACTGCAGTCTCACGATCTCCCTCGGCCGGCACCTCGCTGTTGCGGTCGTCACTGCGGTCACGTGGCAGCTGATCGCGTACGACGTCATGGGCTCGGCCGTCGTCACATGGTCCATCTGGAACTGCGTCGGCTAGCGTGCCCTTCGTTTTGTTGGGGTCCTTGTGCACTTTCGTCTGTTTAGTCAATTTGCGTAGGACTTCTGTCTGACGGTCATATTCCTCTTGGAGGCTCCGTAATTTGGCATCTAGCTCTGCTTCTTGATTGACGAGCTCGGCGAGCTGTTTACGAGCTGTACGTCGAGCGTCGGCGATCTTGAGTTTGCGGGTCATGTCGGACGCACAGATTGTTGGTCGTGTCACGGGAACCGCCAGGCCAGTCACAAGGCTGGCGGCAGCCCGTGGTCGTCTAGGTTCTGCTGAGGGAGCCGCCAGGCCAGTCACGAGGCCGGCGGCAGCCCGTAGTCGCGTCGGAGCCGGCGAGGGTGCCGCCAGGCCAGTCACGAGGCCGGCGGCAGCCCGTAGTCGCGTCGGAGCCGGCGAGGGTGCCGCCAGGCCAGTCGCGAGGCCCGCGGCAGCCCGTAGTCGCGTCGGAGCCGGCGAGGGTGCCGCCAGGCCAGTCACGAGGCCGGCGGCAGCCCGTAGTCGCGTCGGAGCCGGCGAGGGTGCCGCCAGGCCAGTCGCGAGGCCCGCGGCAGCCCGTAGTCGCGTCGGAGCCGGCGAGGGTGCCGCCAGGCCAGTCACGAGGCCGGCGGCAGCCCGTGGTCGCGTCGGAGCCGGTGAGGCGGCCGCCAGGCCAGTCCAGAGGCCGGCGGCAGCCCGTATGGTCGTCTCCCTCGAGGAGGCGCGACGAGCGTCGACGGTCCGCTGTCGGCGGACCAGGCCAGTCGCGCTTTCGCTCGAGGGTCGAATCCCTTTGAAAGGTGCCGCCGAGCCGGTCATGTCGTGGCCGGCGGCATGGAGCGGACTGTAGGTAAGTTTGTCTACATATTTTGGGTCAAAAAAGGCTCGTAAGGCCACTATGTTAAAGAAAAAGACCTGTCTTCATGAGCTTTGCTTTGCGACTGTCTCTTGATAGTAATGTCAGAATAGTCAAAGAAAAGGTCAAGTCATTGTCAATACGTCATGTCTGTCTGTCAGTCCGCTGACCAGCCAGGATCCCCTAACCGGCCAGCGTCCATGTCCAAAAAGGTCGTAACAATACCGTTCTTTTAGTTTTATTGTGTAGTTCTATGTATTAGTACAAGTATGACCTAATAATAGTGATTTTTCAAAACTAACAGTATCTTGCTGTAAACACTTCGAGCAACTCGATCTTCCATCCCGTTCCGGCCCGGAAGGGAGTGGGTATAGCTACTTTACTCTATACAAATATTTCTGCCATTTTTTGCGGGGGGAGAGGTAAAGCTGTCAAATCAAGCTAGTGTTGGAATCGACAATATCGATACTTAACCTTTCGATTAATTACATCAGTCTACTCAATATTGTGTCATATTATTGCATTTTCAAAAGCAACTTAGTTCTCAAGAATAGGATTTTGTAGTAAATAGAAATATTGGCGCAATAACATCATTTTAAATATTGCATAAGTTACCCTAAATTAACCAAAATATTAATTTCTTTCCCCAAAGACCAGATAATTCAATTATGTAGGTACAATCAATGCAATACCTACCTACTATTTACTGATAATTAAGTATCATAGGATATTATGTAAGGGAATTTACTAAAAAACCATCTGCACAACAAGTCATACATAATAACTTCGACTATCCCGATGACGTTGTGGTTAGTACCCCTGTCTTCTACGCCGAGGCTCGTGGGTTCGATTTCCACCAGACACAAATATTTATAAAGTAAATTTTCAAATATTCGTGTTTTATCTGAGCACTCCGGCTGACAAAGGCCATCGACTGGACCGAAACGGTCGCGAAACCGCGATGTAATAAGAAGTAGGTAAGTGCGAAATCCTTTTTATATATATAATTAAAGTTACAATGTCGCACTTAAGTTTAAACAATTTAAAGGACACCAAGTCGTCCAACGACCTGATGAACCCTGGTGCTAGAGCTTTTCAACCATCTACTGCATGAAGCAGGCCTTTGAAATGGTTGTGTAACGACAGCCGTCTAAGTGACCATAGACAGCAACCGGGACCGACGGCTGAACGTGGCTCCAAAGCACGGAACCATCTTGCTTCTCAGACAATCAGGTGGTTCAGCCTGTGTCCTGTGTCCTGACCAGTCTAGGATCATATACCTACACAAAGTGATAAATATCAACTTTGTGAGCGAAAGGAATTGAACAACAGGCAGTCAGACTAGCCACTGCGCCACGTCGGCTGACATCCGATGTCACCCTTCATTTTCATATGACGTGCCGCGCGGATGCGCGCTTCTCCCTTCCCCGCTACACCTCCCGCTACCCGCTGACATCTCCCTCCCCAACGTCTGTCACCCCTAGGGAGGGTCGCGCACGAACTGGACGGACTATAGCCACTGCGCCACGTCGGCTGACATCCGATGTCACCCGATCGGCTGAGACTGACATTAATTTTCAATGAAACTCGAACAAAATCAGGGTTTCCCAAAATCCATAGTAAAAGTTGTTCAATTTCATAAACTGATCATGCCTGCAAAATTTTCAGTACAGACCGTCTTTACATAGTATAGGTTTGTAACTATGGCGATAGAAAAAGTATCGACGTTTTGTATTAGTTGAGTCACTGCACTAGCTTGGGTTCAGTGTGGCTCAATACTTCAAGTTAAAATTATCGTTTTTTCATTGAATATCGACTGGAAATGAACATCATTGAATAAGTAGAACAATCCCAAACTAACATTCTAATCTTACTTAGCAAGCTATTTACTGTTAATAAAGGCACAAATAAACTGAGATCGTTAATTGTTACCCATTATATGGTGGAATATTGTAATCTTTATTTGTAAATTAACAATACTATGATAAACACCATTGTTCGACACAAAATAATAAAAATAGGAACCAAATACAATAATTTTATTGTAGATCCACCTAAAAAAAAGACCAAATCAGTCATTTTGTACGACTTACTGGCAACACTTACGTACAATTTTCAATCGCTAATTTTATATATTATTTAGTGATATTGTACTAGAGGAATACTTTCAGATGAAAAGTGATATTGTTCTGTTGTAAATTTGTATTTTTACATATTTTTTTTGGCATTATTAGCTCTACAATTCGGCTTTTTATCGGAGCTCATTTGACATGCGCGACTGGACTCGTTCTAGGAAATAATCTGACAGCAACTGGTTTTTGTAATAAGATAAGCCCGCGTGGGCAAAGGCCGTGACAGAGGGGAAGTGCTTCGTATAGCGTCTCCCTACCCCAGCTTTCCTCCAAGCTGTAAACACCTTAAATTATAAAATTCTAGTTCTACAAACAGAAATATTTGACATTTCAACTCACCGGAGCAATTTTCAGACTATGATTTTTGACTTGAATTAAAAATAACAACTTGGACGAATCATCTTGGATATTAAAGTTACTCGCAAATATGTGCGGATAACACAGTATCAATATTAAAAAAAAACTTTGCAGTGGCACATTTAAGGTTAAAGTTAAAGTTTATGTAGTCATTTCTAAATAGGTACCTAATTACTAAAACAATAAAAAAGTATAAAAATATTTTTACCAGGGATCAAAAAGAATGCTTTGATAGGATTAATGTCGAAAATGTCGAAATATTAAAACACGAAAATAAAGCCAGCAACATTTTCTTTGTATTTGCATAAAAACTGGTTTTTCATAGTATTTGCATGAAAAACCATTATAAGTTAATCCCTTAATAAATGGGTAGGTGAATTTGCTGACGATAGTACTTATTTTTCTCGTTTCAAGGAAATAATATTGTTAGTCGGAAAGTAAACGAACAGAATGCCGCCGGAGGCATCTTTTAATAACGAAACATAATTATTATCATTTTTCTTTTTATCATTCACAATTTCAGTAGTATTCGTTTGATATACGCGTAAAGTTTTTTTGTTACTTATACTATTATGTAGCCAATATATTTGGGTTTTCGGACGATCAGGTGGTTCAGTCTGGAGTATCCTAACCAGTTTGGAAACATGTTCACATAGTGATGTCATAGTAAATGTCAACTTTCTGAACGACTCACCAGGAATTGAACCCTGAATTTTCAGCGTAGTAGGTCGTCGCAGTACCACTGCACTAAATCGGCTATTGTACTTTTAGACACCAACATTACTCACTAAACAAACACACGCCCTTATTTGTTCATTCAGCCTGTCTATGGCACTTTGATTAAAATACAAATTAAACGTAACTAAGTCTCGAAGCATCCACTGTATCAGATGGCACCCGTTAATAAATTACTCACAGAGCACCGAATAACTTCACAAACAAATGAGCCTCACGTCTAGTATTTTATTATATGTGTGTTTTGTGTACATGTGTATTCGTATGTTTGAATGTGAGAGTCTGATCTTCATTAAAGTTATGACATAATCAGTTCACATCAGCCTTTAGAAGTCCACTCTCTCTTTTCGTGTCGGACACCGAGTTGTTCAACGACCCGATGAACCCTGGTGTCAGAGTTTTTTAACCGCCTACTGCAAGTAGCAACCCTCTGACATGATTATGTATCGATCGCCATCATAGACAGCAACCGGGACCGACGGCTTCATGTGCCCATCCGAAGCACGGAACCAGGATGGTAGGGCTCACCTAGGGCAGGCCACATGGCAAGATCTCCCGTTTTCGCCATTCAGTCGCTACCAGTCGCTCACTTTGAATCATCGATCCATCTGGCTCGAGGGCGTCCAACGCTACGCTTGCCAAGGCGTGGCCTCCACTCGAACCCATCGGTTCTACGATATAATATGTGATCAGCCCACTGCCACTTCAGCGTGCTAAACTTGCCAAACTATGTCCGTTACTTTGATGTTTTGGCGTTTACGTATCTAGTTAAACATATAAACTCTGTATTAAATACGTATTATATACTAATTATATATACTTACTCTTTAAACGTTCACTGTATCAGGTAGCTGCCATTAATAAATTACTCACGTAAGACAGCGTATAACTTCACAAACAAATGAGCCGACCGCAATCTGCCTCACGTCTGCCGGGGTATGTGTGTATTTGTGTGTAGGTGTATAAGTGTTGTCTGTGTACGTGTGTATAGGCTGGCGGTTTTCACATGTGCGACAAGATTTTGCGGTGTTTCGCTGGATCCGAAATTTTAACGAATCGTGAAATTCCATACAAATGGCACGTGCTGCAGTACAAATTGCGATTGCAGTATAGGTAGTCCGGTAGATGTGCGCTGTACCTAAAGTTCGCACGCGAGTTCATAACCATCCAGAACTATGTTCCTCCTTGCCATAGTCGCCATAGTAGCGACGTACGCGACAAGTAGGCTTTTATTTCAGGATGGGTATAAACTCGCACGCGAAGTGTATTTATGTGTGTCTGTGAGAATCTGATCTTTATTAAACTGATAATTTATTAACTTCGTGAGTTGGCTCCATGAAAAGAATTTGATACGTGAGTTTAATAATAAATTAGTAAGTATTTCACAAAGTAAAGGACTGAAAATCTCTTGGGCACCATTTACTGTGTGATTGGGCTTGTTTTTAAATATTGAATGTATATCGTATGTATGTGTGCTGTAACTACATACCTATTACTTTACTTAAAACAATATGATTCAAGAAAGCCTTTAATCTCAAAAGTTTCCACGAACTATTACAATGGGTAATACTTAAATACAGTTCTAGGTACTACACATATTATTAAAGCCTTATGAGGGCATTGTAAGGGGTCAAGGGACCAAACTTTGTGTTACAAAGTAAGCTCGCAGTAAGGTCAATGAAGTTATGGGGTCTTCTATATAACTAGCGAGGTTTTAATTAATAATATTATATTGATAAAAGTCACATTAGCCGTATTAATAAAATCAAACGAGGTCATTGCTTTCATGGGAAATTAAGGTGTTTTCCAATGAGAAGGTAGGCATTTTGTTCGCTGTTTGAAGGTTACGACCACGCAGCAAAAGGCAAAGTCGATGAACCATGACACGGCAAATCGTGAATCTATGGTCACTTAACCTTTACCTTGACAGCCATAACACTCTACTACTGGACTTGAACTTATTTATATTTATATCTGTCGACTAATAGTCAACCGCATGGTGGCGTTAATACAACCTACAATAGTATTCCCAAAAGGGGTTGACGTCAGGCAGGCGGCCAGTCATAAAACATAGCCAAATCATTTCGCTTAGTGAATTTTTGTTCTAATAAATCGTGTTACGCCGACCCCAACTATTTGGGATAAGAGCAGAAAGATGATGACATCTTTTGTTTAACCAACCGGTCAAGTACCTTCTCAAGGGTTTCTTCCTGAGCAAGACAACGTGACTTTTATCTAAAGAGCATCTGCAATTAATTAACGAAGGGTTTCAGTTAGTGTAAAGTTGGCATCATTTTCGAGCCCTTCATAAACTTTAACGATAGACAACGTGACTCTTTGAGGGTTCCTGCCAAATGGGAGTTGTATTTTATTTTACATCGGAATAGGATCGGCTAACTTCAAAACTACTACGTGCTTCTTGATTTTACTGCAGTTTATTTACTTTTGTTTTATTGTAAGTTCCTGACGTAGGTTGAATGTACATACATAATACCAACAAACTTAGATGTTTTGGTTGACCTCAAAAAGAAGGATTTAAACTTAAAAATTATTTCGTTAAATAGGTATTAGGATTGAAATGTTCTAGTAAGTAGAGCACATTTTACATTGCTCTTGCTGGACCTACACGAAAATAAAACACATTTTTTATTCTAAGTTCCAGCCTAAAAGATACCTGAAGATACCAGCTGGCTATTGCAAAAGCTTAGGTTCTTGAAATGGTTCATAAACTGGATAGTCAAGGATGCCATATATTTTTTATAGTACTAATATCCCTTGTAACTCTCCTAGAAGTGTGTTTTACTAGGTAGAGTGGCAATTCTGGCAGTGGGCTTGGCAGGTTTACCTAGTCGTATTAAACTACTAAAGTAAAGAAACGACGTCTCGTAAAATAATACGTGGCCAACAAAAAAACGCATCTTGGAGACAATCACCAATGACTCGGTGAACCTTGGTGTCAGAATTTTACAAACGGCGAATACGAAAGGATCTCTGACATTTACTATTAGGTAGAAGAGGATAATTATGTAGATAACACAGTCGAAATATTTCTACCCATAGCCGGACTAACTTTAATCCTATCACTCACAGCTACCCACTTAGGACTTCATAGCAAGATAATTTAAGGACAAACAAAGGGGTCCCGAAGTAGCGAACTATCAAAGTTGCGGTTGCTACATAAAGTTCATGCGAGAATAGAAACACATGCTGAGATATCGCATGCGTTAGAAAAATGAGGTTTTTCACCTCCGTTTCATACAAATATGGTGTATTTAAAATGGTTTGAAGCGTATTGTCGACGGATGCGTCTGTTTAACTGTTTGCTGCGCATCGCACAGTGCTAGGTCGACGAATGCATCTGTCAAACCGTTTGACATAAACGATATTTGTATAAAAATAAGGTGGAACATACCAGTTTCCTAGCGCATGCGATAGCGCTGCGTAAAAATAGCGCTAAAACGGACGTTACGTCTGTTGTGCGCCTAATCCAAAGGAGATCCGTGCCAGGTTCAAGTTCAGCAGTTTGCGGTTGAGTTGTGTAGAGCTCTTGTCATCTTGAGGCCTTATCGGGCGTGTGTGACAAGTGTTTTACAAGTCTATGACCAAATCGAGAATTTACAGAAGGACAGCTCGCATCTTTTCTCGATTATTTATGACTACCTACACTCTAGGGCAGCTACTTTTATTATGAGTTTTTGGAATGACGTACCTGGCTTCAACTAACTCAAATTTACATTTTGACCTTGCAAGTTGTCATCTTGCCATCCGCCTGAAGCAAACGCTCTTGTATTTGCCTGACAATACTTACTTTGTCGTTTATGCAAGTACAATCCAAGAGAGATCCGTGCCCGGTTCAAGTTCACCAGTTTGCGGTTGAGTTGTAGAGCTCTTGTCATCTCGAGACCTTATTAGGCGTGTGTGACAAGTGTTTTACAACTGTATGGCAGATTCGCCCGAGCCACAGTTCCAGTTACCAAATTGTAGGAAGATATAAGGATAAACAGAGGGGTCCCGTAGTAGCGAACTATCAAAGTTCACAAAGTTCACTAGAGAATAATCCAAGGGAGATCCTCGCCCGGTTCAAGTTCACCAGTTTGCGGTTGAGTTGTAGACCTCTTGTCATCTCGAGGCCTTATCGGGCGTGTGTGACAAGTGTTTTACAAGTCTATGACTAAATAGAGAATTCACCGAAGGACAGCTCGCACCTTTTCTCGCCTTTTCTTGCCTACCTACACTCTAGGGCTGCTACTTTTTCAATAAGTTTTTGAAATGAAGTACCTGGCTTTAAGTACGAGTAACTCAAAACACAATAAATAAATAAATAAAATAAAATAAAAATGTTTTATTTCAGACCAATGATCCATATACATAAGTTACATCAACACAAAGCAACATGTTAAAATAATAAGTTAGGTTGATTATTATTAGACTATATTAAAGGTGTTGAATTAGACAACAACCTTGGGATACATACTCAGGTGCAGTCCAACCCAATGTTTGATAATACTACTTTCATAGAATCTCGATGCAATGACCGCCAGGATTCGGTTGGTGCTGCCACGAATTCTCTGCAGCGCTGCAGCACACCGTTTGCGGAGAGTGGCATGGAAACCATCAACATGGGCATCCGCAAACATACCAGAAGCGCTGCAGAACCGTGGCAGCCCCAACAGAGCCCTGAGGGCATTATTGTACTGTACATTAAGGGTTTTTAACGATTGTTGCCTAAAAGAAGCCCACAGGCTACAAGTATACATAGATGTGCAGTAAGCTCTAAACAGAGTGATCTTGACTTGAGCTGAGCAGTACTTGAACCTGTGGACTATCATGTTGGCTCTAACCGCTAATGCCCTACGCTCCCTTTCTATGTCTTCATCATCCTTCAGGTTATCATTTACAATATGACCTAAGTACTTAAATTTATACACCCTTTGGAGTGGAGATCCATTTAATGTTATCACAGGTACATGTTTTGGACATTTATTTCCGGCCTTAAAAACTAAATACTCGCTTTTAGTTGTATTGTATCTCAAACCATGTTTATATGCATATGCTTCACAAACAGATATCAATTTTCTTAGGCCGCTGACAGAGGGGCTCAGCAACACCATGTCATCTGCATAGCTTATGTTATTTATACACACATTATCAATGTGGCATCCGACATGCATGTTGCTGAGCTCATCTATCAGGCCATTTACATATAAGTTGAACAGTGTAGGGGATGTCAACCCGCCTTGTCTTACTCCACAGGTTAGCCCATATGGCTCTGATGTAGAGTTTCCCCATTTTACTACATTAGTTTGACCTGAATACCAACATTTTAACAAATTACTTAACTCAGAAGGAAAATTACACTGTTCTAGCTTATTCCACAGCAGGTTGTATTGGACTAAATCGAATGCTTTAGAGAGGTCTAGGAAACATGCATATACAGGAGATTTCTAGAAGTATAATATTCTACTGTTTGCTTCAAACATAATACTGCACTTTCCGTTGACAGGCCAGGCCTAAAACCGAACTGCGCATCATTCAGCTGAACATATTTCGACAATTCAATATTGATTAGGCTATCTAAAATTTTTGCAATGATGGTGGCCAGAGAAATTGGTCTATAGTTAGATTTTGAAGAAATGTCACCAGTTTTATTTTTACAATTGGTACAACAACAGTCTTTGTCATGTCAGAAGGCAAATAAGAGTGACTTAAACAGAAACTGAAAAGCATAGCCAATATTCTAGGTAAGTGTGGCCCAGCATACTGCAGATGCTCAATGCTCAAGCCATCCCAGCCAGGCGATTTACCACGCTTCATGCTAGATATTGTTTTAGCTATTTGTTTTGCAGAGAACTTGATATTGGTTTCCCTGGCTGGGCTGGCTTGATCACTATTGTCCTGTACAGATACATGCCGCTCGGGGCCAACAGTGAAATGTTCCCTGAATAGGTTAGCAATACTGCTAGCATCCGTAATACCCTCTATGCTCACTGGCCTACCCTGCTTTGGATTCAGTTTATTAGTACTTTTCCAAAAACTCTTAAAATCATTTTTATCATGATGCATAGCAAGGATTTCAACTTTTATTTGGTCCTGTCGTTTTTGGCACCACTTCAGCTTTGATTTAAAAACTTTACGGCTATCACTCATGGCTTTGTGTATTGGGCCTGACTTTGGCCTACCATGCAAATCCCAGAACTGAAAATGAAGCCTGGCTTCCCTGTGAGCATCCTTTACATATTTGTTCCACCCCATAAGCTGATTCTTGTTCTTGCATACTAGCGGTTTGCTACTAAAAACTGCGGCTTTACTCAAGGCCGAAATGGTACTAGAATATAATTTATCTATAATTACATGATGATTTGAGTCACTACAGGAGCTGTCACAACATGAGTTTAATTCTGGAGGGAAATCACTACAAAAATATTTTGACCTTGCAAGTTGTCATTTTGCCGTCCGCCCGCAGCGAACGCCCTTGTATTTGCCCGGCAATACTTACTTTGTGGTTTATGCAAGTATAATCCAAGAGAGATCTGCGCCTGGTTCAAGTTTACCAGTTTGCGGTTGAGTTGGAGAGCTCTTTATCTCGAGGCCTTATCAGGCGTGTGACAAGTGTTTTACAATTGTATGGCAGAAGGCAGATACCAGCCAGCTGATAAGATTTCCCCGCACAGTTACAGTTAACAAATAGCAAGATGATATAAGGATAAACAGAGGGGTCCCGAAGTAGCGAACGATCAAAGTACACAAAGTTCACTAGAGAATAATCCAAGGGAGATCTGCGCCCGGTTCAAGTTCACTGGTTTGCGGTTAATACGGAGAGCTCTTGTCATCTCGAGTCCTTATCGGGCATGTATGACAAGTGTTTTACAACTGTATGAGATTGACTAAAGTGTAGACAATTGACAAGATTGAAAAGAGATCCTTTAGGTAAAATATTCGGTCTTGACTTTATTTGTTTTCACTTGATTTTTTTGGTATTATGCGGTATTGACATAATTAGGTAGAAGAATATTATTAGATCAGTCACAGTCAGAAGACGTCTGCCTACACCAAGAGCAAATTTATTCCTATCACTCATAGTTACATATCCACCTACCCATTCAAGAGACCAACTTATACTGGTTTTTCATACAAATACAAAAAAAAACATGGATGGATGGATTTGCTGGCACAAAGTACAAAGTTCATAGGAGAACAATCCAAGGGAGATCCGCGCCCGGTTCAAGTTCATCAGTTTGCGGTTAAGTTGCAGAGCTCTTGTCATCTCGAGGCCTTATCAGGCGTGTGTGACGAGTGTTTTACAACTATATAGCAGATTCGCCCGAGGCCAGCTGATACGATTGCTACCTATGGATGTGCCAATGAAAATACGATTATATATTCATACTGCAAAGTAACTCTTCTTTTTCTGCAGATAATTTTTATTTAGACCTAAACCTTTTAATTCAAATAGGTATTTCTAGGGTTTATCGGGTCGTTGGACAACTTGTTGTCCTACTCGAAAAGAAGAAGAAGAAGAAATATTTTTATTATTT
Organism: Phthorimaea operculella; assembly: GCA_024500475.1. Taxonomy (NCBI): domain Eukaryota; kingdom Metazoa; phylum Arthropoda; class Insecta; order Lepidoptera; family Gelechiidae; genus Phthorimaea; species Phthorimaea operculella. Next base: position 4,950,766 of record JANFCV010000003.1, on the reverse strand, counting down.
CGAAACTAAAACTCTTCATTATTAACCAAACGTTTCAAAATAGGCATAATATAACATATGCGATCAATCAGTCAGTCAGTACTGCGTACTGCTTCAAAATTGAGTTACCAAGTTCCACTTCAACAAACAAAGGTTACATAAATGCATTAAAAGTTATGAAATGAAATGGCATGACATCTTTTTGCCATAATATAACAGCAACAAAACAATAGCAATAGTTTTCGTAGTAAAACCATGGAATTGGCTTTATTAAAACGACACCAGCTAATAAATTATTCTGATTCTGCTCGTGTCAGCTGATTGACATGATTAGTATTGATAATCGGCTTCAATGGCTTTGTTTAGTAGAATATCGGAGTCGCTTTATTCATTCAATACCTTTGAGCAACCCTGATTGGCTCGTCAAACCAGCCTGATAATAACACAGGGGTGCAGCTATTCGATATCGACCTCACCTTGTTAGGAGTATTGACATACTCATCAAGCTTGGCAGGTGGATTGGCGAGCATAGTGTAAAGCTGTACTTATAACTACAAAAAGCTATACTTTGTCGTTTGATTACTTTGATAAATAGCATCAAAGGTTGTCTAGAATAGCGTAGTTTCTTTATTCAACCTACACCTTTGAGCAGCCCCGATTGGCCGACCTCGTCGCTCGTCAAGCCGGCCGACGACGTATAGGGGTGCAGTACTCCTGGATAGGGGTCCCCTTTGCTGGGCGCTATTGCTTGGCAGGCGGATTGGCGAGCATAGTGATAAGCTGTACTTATACTTAGTCTTTTGATGACTTTGATCATCAACATCAAAAGCTTTGTTTATTAGAATATCGTAGTGGCTCTATTCAACCTACACCTTTGAGCAGCCCCGATTGGCCGGCCTCGTTGCTCGTCAAGCCGGCCTACGACGTATAGGGGTGCAGTACTCCTGGATAGGGCCCTCCTCTTGCTGGGCGCTATTGCTTGGCAGGCGGATTGGCGAGCATAGTGTAAAGCTGTACTTATACTTAGTCTTTTGATGACTTTGATCATCTACATCAAAAGCTTTGTTTAGTAGAATATCGTAGTTTCTCTATTCAACCTACACCTTTGAGCAGCCCCGATTGGCCGGCCTCGTCGCTCGTCAAGCCGGCCGACGACGTACAGGGGTGCATTGTCCGTCAGGAGAGCTTACTGGCTTTTCGGATTTTCAGTCCGGGGTTCAGTGAACACGCAAAGGCTGCAAGGCAAATTCAGTAAGACTTTGAGGAAATTGTTTTGAAAGCTAGAGCTGTTTTTACTAATACTGTTTGTTAAAAATTGTATGCTTATAATGTTTAAAGCCTTAAGTTTTTCATAGTTCTAACATTTGGTTGTGATATGACTATGCAACGACTGAAAGTTCACGTGTAGACCCTTTGTAAGGTTAATTTTATCCTCAAGAAATATTAAAAATCGGATTCACAATTTGAAAACCTTTCTGTATTATATAACTTTTAAAGCACTCGCGATTACTTTCACACATAATAATTACTTTGACGGGTCTGCTCGCGACCACGACTGGTGAAACCCAGTCGAAACGTCAAGTTTCCAGGTAAATTGCTTATTTACCTAAAAAACTTTCTGTTTTATGTTAGTAAATAAGGTCAACCGGGGGAAATGCGTCTATGGGGTAAAAGCGGCAATGGCCAATTTCTCAAAAACTATCCATTTTGCAACAACTTCAGCCATCTACAGGTAGCAGTTTGAACTAAATTCGCATCTTAAATTAGTCACAGAGGGTGCTGTATGTCGGACATTTGAGATATCGACCATTTTCTAAATCAGTCGATCGTGAGCAAGTTGAGAAGCGAGAGGTAAGTGCGTTCAATCCATTAAAATCCATGTTTTTTGTTTGATTTTTTATTAGATTTTGTACTCCAAGTACGAAATATATTATTGCTCGTCTAAACACGTAGTTATTTTGATGCTAAACGTCGTAATTTTTGAGATATGAAAGTTTAAAATTGAAGGTTATGTAAAAATTTTTGGGGAAAATGCGTCTACTTTTTTAGGGTAATTGCGTCTGTGTGCTGCATTTACCCCTATACCAGGGGTGCTCAACTTTTTCATGGATGTATTTTTTTCATGAACTTTTTTGTTTATTACGCTGAAAATGTATTTTTAATTTTGAAGCCTTTATTTTTTTTAATTGCATTGAAATATTATTTCATGTATAATACTATGCCAATACTTAGGCAAAAACGACTTATAGTATTTTAAGTTACTCATTTATTTTATTTTTCTGATTGCCTACATTGAATAAGCAGTTTCTTGTTAAAAATATTATAAAGGTCGCCTTTGGAGTCAAATTTTTGTATTAAGTAGTATTATTTTGTTACTCATTAAGAATAATTTGATTCAAATTGATTGTATGGGTTTAGTTCCTGGTCTCATTTAGATAAATATTTTTATAAGCGCTAACAGGACTGCACTTTTGGATGAATAAATATCTGTAATAACATTTATTACCTTGTCAATTTGTATTTCTTAATATTACAATCCGCCTATAGTAAATGTTGAGAACCCCTGGATTGGTCGTTGGGTAAATGCGTCATACAGCAGTGTAACGCATTTTCCCCACGCAGATTAAAATGTCTCTAGTTGATTGGTTTTTTGCTCAATTTTCACATGTAAAGAATATGTGAACATGGAATTTCAAAGATAGCTTCCACTGTTCATTTCATCATAAAATACTCTCTGGTTTGGGAGTAATTCATAGTAGACGCATTTACCCATTCTGGGGTAAATGCGGCTAAAATCCATGTTTTTAAAAAAGCCTGAATAACTTTTTTGTGTGTCAGTCTTGAAGAAAGTTTATCAATAAATCTTAAACTTAATTCATTACGCAATACATATTTGATAAAATTGTGAAAAAAAACTTCTTAGTATAAAATTTGTGGGCCATCAAACTCAAGAAATGAAAAATACGACGCATTGCCCCCGGTTGACCTTATTCTTTACCGGGACCAATAATATTGCTTTATTTAAACTTTTTTGTTCGGTACAAAAGGCACTCGCTGTTTCACTAAGTAAACTATTCAACTACTCAAAGCTGCATCAGTCTATTGTTCCAGACGCCAGTTCCATTCAAATCAAATAACTGAATTAACAGACAACTGAGTCCGATTCCACCAAATTAACTACATTACCACAGTAACATTTCAGGGTAAATGGTTTGAATTTGGCAAACGCAGTGAGGTGCTAGCTACCTTTAGGTAGCTATACGGGGTATAAGAGGCGGTGTGAAAACTTTGGAGGCATGCTCAAACCATGAAACTGAACAATTTCTCCATGGAACAAACGACGGTAAACGAGAAAAAAATTCCGACCTCCCATACAAAATTCTCGATTAGCTGACTGATTTATTATGGGAATATAAAAAAAAATTAGTTTACCACCATTATGTTCCACGGGGAAAGTGGTTCAGTTTAAGTTGTTGCAAAGTTTTTGTTACACCCTGTATAAGGTACGCATTGCCCCTACAGGGTGTGGTGACTGGAAGGAGGGTCACCATCCTCAAGCAGATTAACAAAATGTCTGAAATATGAGAAGGTGAGGAGGATCTAATCCATTTAATGGCCACCCGTGAACTCAACATAACATCACACTGGGTAGCGGCTTGGAAGTCTTGACGTGGCTACGTGTTTATTATTTGGGTTTAATATAGGTACCATATTAGACCTTATGCTTGAATTAATGTAAGAATGTCATGTTATCGCCTAAAATTATTATACACACTCTCGAATCCTTCTGCCGCTTCTTACGACACCCACAAAGATATGTTATGTGTTGCTATTCTCAGCCGGAATCCCACGGCGGCGATTTGATTAAAAAGCACTGAAGTTAAAGATACAACCAGCCAAAAAACTTGATTGACTTTGGCAGCAGACTACTTTAACACGAAGCGCGAATCCGGCTTCATTAGGCAGTGAATAGACACGTGGAGGTTGTGTGGCAACTAGCACGGCTCCCAGCGCTCGGCTCGCCAGCAACCGACTCGGCCCACACCCAACTCGGCCTATTATCCGCGTAATGGCCGCGCCAAATTGCTGATAGGGAAACTTCGCGCTATAACTGATGGCTGCGATTTGTTAGCTTCGCAGTTTCACCCGTAAATTGACCCCTGAAACTCTATCAACCTCACTCTATTGTGCAAACCAAACACTGCCCTTTTAACGATTCACGCATTTTGTAGTTTAGATGCCTAGAAGCTTTATTTTGATGACATTTTTCGTTTACTTTCATCAAAATTTACTTTTAAATTAGACTTGTGATGCCGGTAAAATATAGCATTATCCCAATTTTACTCGTTGGTATCGTAAAAATCGTATCGTTGGTATCGACTAGAGGCTTTTATCCATGGCACAAAGTAAGTATTGGCTAGTCCATGGCATGGTATGAAGAGTTCACTGTAAATGCAACATTTTGCAATGCGCTCGCCAATTCCCCTGCTAAGCATGACAATACCATACTCAGCAACCAATGCCCATCCAACAGTCAACTGTTTTGGCTGTTGATAAAGAAGAAGAGGTTTTACTACAGACTTACTTATAAAAGAAGCTTGAATTGCTTAAAATATTTACAAAATATCAAACAAAACAGAATATCTTACCTTCAAGGCTATTAATCAATATCGCTCAAATTCGTTGTTACTGAAATAAACTACAAGGTACTTAAATATTTAGCATCTGAGAAAGTAGTTAGGGGCCATTTTCTATACACGCCCACGGTTTAAATCGTTAGTTTCAAGGTAGATATATTGAAAGAGGTATCATTGAGTAATTAAATAAGTGTCCATAAGTAAATAGCTAGATTTATGGGATGATTTATTATAAGTTGTCTGAATATTTAGGAAGGTGTGTTCCTAATGTCCCCGGCGATCGTGTCTGGTCACCGCGGACAACGAAATTTTACTTAAGTATTCCCTTTTTTCCCGGCATATTCCCGTTGAGAGTGGAGCAAGGTGGAGCAGGCACGTGCAATATCTAACCATGCAGTTTCTAGTTATTATTCTGTGATCCTACCAAACTTTGCTTTGAAAGCGAAATTGTCTTTTGGAAAGCCAAATCAATGACGTCTCGTTGTCCCCGTGAAGGGGACACGTTCGCCTCGGACAACGAGACCTCACGAACATTCGTGTTACTTACTTAAATCTTAACCAGGGTTTATCGGGTCATTGAAAGACTCGGTGTCCCACACGAAAAAGAAAGACTTAAATCTTAAAGAAAACATATTGAAGTAAAGGAATATTCCTATTCGAGGTGTTTATTTTTAAATAATCTTTACGCTCTCATATTAGGTAACATAATTAAGGTACGTACTCAAATAAATTGCCCTCTTATCTCCACGACGTAACAACGTTTCTAGAGAGTAAAGAATAAAGGCACTTGAATGATGAAAATACATTCAAAATAAGTAACGCTCTTCGCATAATAAATATGTAATACTCTGCTTATCATAAAATCAATTTCGTCGCTGAGATCTTCCATAATTTGTCAAATGAGAAACCTGAAAGAGATTTTAAATAAAATCACTTTTAATTTTACGAAAGACTTTTCTTTTCAAGCTTATCCATAAAAATATCAAATTGGTAGTCTATCAACATTAAATTATGTGTTTTTAAATAGATTTCTATTATGCGAAGTTTTCCTAAGTACTACTTAGTTTGACAATCAAGACAAACTTGTCATAGACCTTTGCTACAAGTTCGTGCCGTAACGTAGCACAATTTGTACTATCGCCAGCAAATCCACCTACCCGTTTAAGAGACCAACCTTAATCTGGTTTCCCATACCAATACTAAAATAGTCAATATAAATTGGGAATTAGCTAGCGATAGTACGACGTCTATTGGCATGTAATACCAAAATATAAGCTCAAAAAAACATCGTTCGCACACTACGTGCTCACGTCGGGCAAAAACTTCGACTTGACTTGTCTGTATTCAACTTTATTTATTAAAAAGAAACTTTAAAATTACTACACGCATAAATGTATGGCTACCTAACGTTAGAGGCTAAGCAATGATTGTTTAGGTATACTACGTATATATCTCAGCAATGAAAACAAATACATAGATAGGCTCTTATGTTTACATTGATTAATACTTCCGTATATCTAATCGCTCAGATAATTTGTACATCCACACCCACAATCTCTATGAGTTTGGCGTAGACATCGTAGACTTAATGAAACAGTCACGTGTTAAGCTTATTAATATTCCGGGCATAGAATAAAGTAACGTTCACAAACTTCGTGAACTTGTGTTGTTCGAGAAGTTGTAAGTCATATTTATAAGTCAGAGTTCATGGCCATCTTGAATATGCACCTCCTTATTGGACTCGTATAATTCGTGTAGGTAGATGTTTTCAATAAAATGATAGATAGAAACCCGATGAAAACATGAGTACGTTATTTTACTACTTCCTACGTTACACCATGGTGTCACACAGCATTGGAAAAACATACACGATGGTTTTTTACTCAAGGCGATAGTACTTTACTACAATTTTTTTTTAATCTGAAGTCTAGATGGTACTATCAGAAATATATTTCCATAATATTTCCGACATGGCACGTGTAATCTAATCAGCTATAAATGGTTCGAGCTAAGAATCTCATTAGCCTATTTAATCTTCTCAAGTACTCTAAATAAGAATATATTATTTACTTCATCACAGATTATGGATCAGTGAGTATAAAATTGATTTCGCTGGGATGTGTACAGCCCCGCTTGAATTCACTTTGTAATTAACATGATGTTGCAAAATATTCCATGCTCTTTAGATGTTCATATTATACACAAAGTTCATGTACAAAATTATGTTAAATTTACGCATTAGCTAGCTTTGGAAAAGTTTGAATATCTAATTGATAGTCTGTAATTTTGCTTTTAGTGTGTTATTTCTATTTTTAATAGACTTGTAAGTAATAAAAAACCTAATTAGAATGCTCTTCTGTGAAAAATCTTCGTTTTATTCAAAATAGGCACTAGATCGTCATTAATATTGTTCTCAAAATACAAGCTCTTTAATTTGCGTACCGTTTCCAAGAACACTAAATAGCTTTGAACTAAGTTTTGAATAGTCTCAAAAGCAGACTTAGTACAAGTTTGCGTCTGAAAATTAGCTTTGCCTATTTGTGATATGTCTACAAGTTTGAATTCCATCGGGGTTTATTAGGCAGACTTTAGTTAGTGAGTCGTTTCCCTATTCAGCCACATTAGCAAGGGAAAGCCTAAGAGACAACGAAATGTTCCTCCTGGCTCCAATCAGAACAGGTATTCCTTGGAGGCGTCGAGTCGGCAAACTCGATTGTGCACAATCAGCTGAGAATTACAGTTGCAAATACGTTGAATTATGTGCAGCCGGCAAGCTGGGCGAATAGTAATCGCCTCTGTTGCTTACAGAGGAAGCTTGGTTGGGACTGGCTTACAGCAAATAGGGATAAAGGTGGTTGTGACTCAAGAGTCGGGCGTCCGCAGGGAATTCTGATCGAACGCGTATTTGTGGTTTGATGTAGGTACACTTTCCTGCCGAGAGACACGACCTTTTGAAACTATGATTTTAGTGATAGAATTTGGCTGATGTAAGATCAACCTGGGTCAAGTCAACCTGGGTTCAAGGCAGTGCGACTCCTAAAATGCACGTACCTACCCGTCGCGTCTCGCACAAAAAAGCCCAATTTTTTTAGGAACCCGTAGATAAAATGCCAATATTTATTGTTTTCTGCTTCATGTTAAAAATATACCTAGTACGTCAAGAGACTTCCTTGAAAATGTAATTTTTGTCCGTCATTTATTATGTTCAATTCACTTGGCAGGGATTTTTGTCAAAGGGAAATATTCTGGGAAATAATAATGGCCTTCATCAGACCTCGATTTCGGGTGACGTCACACCCTTTATTATCGACGGCGATCGCTCCCGCCAGAATTGGGCCATTTATCTGCGGGGGCCCTTGATATCCTGTACAAGTTTGTTATCAGGGACATTTAGATTTTTCTTTTCTTGACGCTCAACCTTTCTCTTCGCGCAATCACTTTGAATTATAATTTCAGTAGGTATTTCCGAATAAATCATGTTTCTAAGAGTCATGTAACTTTTAATTGTTTGATGGTTGAAAAATATAATACTCGTAAATATCAAAATATTCTGAAAATAGAGAATAGTATCTACTGACTAACATGAGAGAAATTGAGTGATTGCTTTTACCAATACGGAGGCCAGTATTTAGATAGGCAGATGGGTACGTAGGTAACTCAATTATGGCGTAGCTTCACACAAATTTAGTTACTTTGATGTTCTACCTTCGTATATGAATATTTGTCTTAGAAATGTTTGATACGGAGTCTAGTTGTGTTGCGGGGACCAAAATGGGTCATGGTAACGGGAAACTTCTGTTCATTATCGTGAGCACGGAGGGCAAATTTCGTCACTATATTTGAACAGTATTCGACGTGAGGCATTGTGTTTATCTAACATCGTATCAAGTTATTTATGTTGGGCCTGGGATATATTACATTACACCGCGTGGGGCCGGGATAGTGTTGCTACCATATAAGGCTGCTACCAGCTGCTACACGAATCTTTCAGATGTTGTCATAGAAATAGGAATAGCTGACTGGCTTTTACAAACATTGGTTCCACAAAATAAAGAGTTTACAGAGGGATCACTCGATCCTATTTAGGATATTCACGGTTGTCACTTGTTACATAGACAGGTTTGCTACTGTTTTTAAGATATCAAAGTATAAGAATATCAAAATAGCAAAATTTGATACAAGAACGTAATATGATGTCGAGTCAATCTTGATCGAAGAAATATGACGTTCGTGGCAAGGCAAGTTCATCTTCTTAGTTACCTTGAAGTCCTCTGATTCCAGTTATTTCAGGTTAAAGTCAGTAAGCGTAAAAATCGTCGCTAGTACTGAGTGAGCCATCTGTAAAGGCGCCCCGTGCGTCGTTTTCCTAATTTGTGATGCTGCTTCATGATCTTTTTGATGTTGTCATAGAAATAGAGGATAGCTGACTGGCTTTAATAAACATTGCTCTTTCAGTTTGCACACAGTAGACTTTACCAAATCAGTTTAATATTTATGAGAAAAAAGTTATACCTAGTTTTGCAATATATAAGTAAATCTCTTTGGGAGTTATGTTTGCTTTATCCAGCCAGTCGTACGTAACTAATTCAAATGGGTATTTAATTTGAATTCTGTGAATCACCAACCGACTTTTACAAGTTTATTTTACAAAATGCAAACCTTTATGCGTAGTTCTGAACTTTGATATTGCGATAATAAAATTAACATTAATTTTAATTTAAAAATACCTAATCTTGTTTTCCACGTTTATTTTTATTACAGAACGTGTGTTCCTAATTTTGATACGTACGTAGGCAGTGAATCCAAAGAAAAAAAACTTAAATATGAAATACAACGTTTTACGTTTAACCATTCATTAATCTGGCTGTTTGATACCGACTGACTTTTGAGTACATTTGAAACCATAAAATATGCAGGACTCAACCAATTCCATTGGGTAAACTAAAACCCAGAAGCACAGCACTGGTCCGTTTTAATTAGAAATCATACATTTCACAGAGGCGTCTTGAAATTTTGCACCGGTACTTGGTTTTGGTTCTTGCTTCGAGTGAATTAAGCTTTGAGAAGTTACTTTGATCTTATTCAAAGGTATTTACTTAGTACTTAGTAGTGGTTCCGTACTGTAAATTACTCGGGAAATCTATTCCGGATGGTCTTGTTTAACTTTTCCCGGTTATTTAATAACAGTTTACTTACTTTCGTTTGATAGGTTGAATGCAAACAAAGAGCAACCGACATAGCTGGCATACCTACCGGACAAAAAAAAAGAAAATCTAAATCTCGCGACCAGAGCTGAAACATATTGCAATCGATTAAGCATAAAAATACAAAACAAAAGTGTACTTTGATAAAAAGTCGTAATAGTTGTATTTTCGGAGATATATGGATTTAAAAGTCATTTTTCTTTTTCGATATTAATATTATTTTCCTTTTTTTAAGTATGTGCTTGTCTATAAGAATACTTATTCTAATGTAATACAGACTAAAAACGTTAAGTTGTGCTTTTATACATGTAAGACTAGCGGCCCGCCCTGCGGTTTCACCCGCTACTACTTACCTGTTTTCCCGTAGAAATTAGAGCTTACCCCGTAGTAAAAAGTCGATTACTCCGTTTCAGCAGAAGTGTCGCATTATGATCATGTGCCAGCAAAAGCAGCCCTTCATGCTGAAAAACTTTTCCTTTGAGGCCATTACGCTATCTCATATAGTTTAGATGGGATGCTGGTGGTCTGCATCAGGTACTCCAGACCCTTGATGACCATGTGCCTGCAGAAGCTTCCCATCATGCTGAACAACATTTACTTTGAAGCCATTACCGTATCTATTATAGTTTAGATGGGATGTTTGTGGTCCGCATCATGTACTCCAGATCCTCAATGACCATGTACCAGCAGAAGCGGCCCATCAAGCTGAACAACTTTTGCTATGAAGCCATTTTCGTATATCATACAGTTTAGCTGTGCTCCTGGTGCTTTACATCAGGTACTACAGATCCTCAAGGGTGGATAAAAAGTAGTCCATGTCCGTCTTAAATATGCTAGCAATATCAGTGCCAAATCTCGCGAAGATCGGTAAAGCGGTTTGGCTAGTTTGGGTAAAATCCGCTTTATTTTCTCGTTTTCCTGCTGCTGACCGTTTTCCCGTGGGAATGAGGAATTTTCCTATGGTATAAAGTAGCCTATGTTACTCAAAGATGTAGTAGCTTTCTAATAATGAAAGAATTTTGGAAATCGGTCCAGTAGTTTCGGAGTTTATCGATTACACATACACTGCACATGCCGTAGCCGTACAAAAGGAAGATACCTACTGCTACCTGCCGATGCTACACGTGTCGTCTGCAGTTGTCATCTGTCGCGATGCTCTTAATAGCACCTTAATTATAGGAGATTGCATAGAGAGATTACGGCGACTGCATTTCAGGCAAATCAGCTTTCGTCTTGAATATAAATGAGCACAATCAAACCTTTTTAGTGTGTATTACATTATAATAAGATTGATTTTATTTTTAAGCATATACTTATGTCAATATTATAAGGTCCTATTAAATTCACTGCAAATATTTTAAGGGCATGCGTAAATATGTATAAGAAAAACATCTAAGGCATTTTAAAAAAAATCTACACGCTAGATTTTTTTTTTCATTTTCGAACAAGCTTTTTAATTAATTATGTGAACACCCTTTAACTCACCCGACTGACGTTCCGCCATGTAAACATGATTCACTTACACGGCACGCACACTAACAACCAACCAATCACAGCAAGGCGCGTTTGGCGCGTAATTTAAATTCATCGAAGTGTGTGTTTCTAGGACAAACAGGGTGCACTTTTTGCGTTTCGTTTTTTTTTTTTAGTTAAATGCAGGTTCCTCGAAAACTAGCGTGTAGGTTTCTTTAAAAATTTGCCTAGTACATGCTTATATTTTATTTGATATGCCCCTAAAATATTTGCAGTGAATTTAATAGGACCTTATATAAACAAATATATACTTATGAAAGCAAAAGAAAATGAACATTGAAAAAATATTTTTTCCGACTTTTAAATCCATATATCTCCGAAAATACAACTATTACGGCTTTTTATCAAAGTATACTTTTGGTTTGTATTTTTATGCTTTATCGATTGCAACATGTTTCAGCTCTGGTCGCGAGATTTAGATTTTCTTTTTTTTTGTCTGGTAGGTATGCCAGGCTCCATACTAAAATGTCGGATACCATTTAAATGAATTTGCATTTCATACTTTATTTATAGCTGGGAAAACACATAAATTAACATTGCCTAGTCAGCTTTACGCTAAAACTGATGAATATTATTTATTATTATTTTCAAAATTATTCTTCAGCTTAATATTTACTTATCTGTCTACCGAAGTGTTGTCTGTCGGCAACATAAATCTTAATTAGGAACAAAGATAAGCTTGAAGAAAACTTGTATGATTTTGAGAGTGAATAACATACAAGTTTTCATAAACGCAGCAACAGTTTTCTTCTCCTGTCATGTCATGATATGAGACACCAAGGCAGGTGCACTTTTTAACGCAGAGCTCACGCATACGCCAGTCAGTCAGACAGATGCAAGGAAATTTCTAAAAAAACTTGCGTTAGCATCTGTTTCTGTTACACTTATTTGCAGACCCACCTTCTCTACACTATTGAAAATGTTGATTAAAATTAAAAAAGAAAAAAAACTTTAATAATTCTTTTTCCATTGTTACAGGATGCCAAAGTCCCAGTGTCAGTGTGAACTGTAAACACAAATGTGCGACCATGAGAGTAGGACGATATAAGGCGGTGTTTGCCCCTGTGTGATGTGAAGGCAGTATGTGCAGCGGCAGAGTGCTGGCGATGTTGGTGCTGGTGCTGGCGGCGGGCGCGCGCGGCTGGGACTGCGTGTGCAACCCGAGGGAGTGCGAGGCGCTGGAGCCGAGCGGGTGCCCGGGGCTCGGCATCGTCGTGTGGGACCCTTGCAGGTGAGCGAGACAGAGTGCTGGTGCTGTCTCATCTGGGGCTGTGTGTGCAACCCGAGGGAGTGCGAGGCGCTGGAGCCGAGCGGGTGCCCGGGCTCGGCATCGTCGTGTGGGACCCTTGCAGGTGAGCGAGACAGAGTGCTGGTGCTGTCTCATCTGGGGCTGTGTGCAACCCGAGGGAGTGCGAGGCGCTGGAGCCGAGCGGGTGCCCGGGCTCGGCATCGTCGTGTGGGACCCTTGCAGGTGAGCGAGACAGAGTGCTGGTGCTGTCTCTGGGACTGCGTATGCAACCCGAGGGAGTGCGAGGCGCTGGAGCCGAGCGGGTGCCCGGGGCTCGGCATCGTCGTGTGGGACCCTTGCAGGTGAGCGAGACAGAGTGCTGGTGCTGTCGCGGCTGGGGTGCGCAACCCGAGGAGTGCGAGGCGCTGGAGCCGAGCGGGTGCCCGGGGCTCGGCATCGTCGTGTGGGACCCTTGCAGGTGAGCGAGACAGAGTGCTGGTGCTGTCGCTGGGACTGCGTGTGCAACCCGAGGGAGTGCGAGGCGCTGGAGCCGAGCGGGTGCCCGGGGCTCGGCATCGTCGTGTGGGACCCTTGCAGGTGAGCGAGACAGAGTGCTGGTGCTGTCTCTGGGACTGCGTATGCAACCCGAGGGAGTGCGAGGCGCTGGAGCCGAGCGGGTGCCCGGGGCTCGGCATCGTCGTGTGGGACCCTTGCAGGTGAGCGAGACAGAGTGCTGGTGCTGTCTCATCTGGGGCTGTGTGTGCAACCCGAGGGAGTGCGAGGCGCTGGAGCCGAGCGGGTGCCCGGGGCTCGGCATCGTCGTGTGGGACCCTTGCAGGTGAGCGAGACAGAGTGCTGGTGCTGTCGCGGCTCTGGCTGCGTGTGCAACCCGAGGGAGTGCGAGGCGCTGGAGCCGAGCGGGTGCCCGGGGCTCGGCATCGTCGTGTGGGACCCTTGCAGGTGAGCGAGACAGAGTGCTGGTGCTGTCGCGGCTGGGGTGCGCAACCCGAGGGAGTGCGAGGCGCTGGAGCTGAGCGGGTGCCCGGGGCTCGGCATCGTCGTGTGGGACCCTTGCAGGTGAGCGAGACAGAGTGCTGGTGCTGTCGCTGGGACTGCGTGTGCAACCCGAGGGAGTGCGAGGCGCTGGAGCCGAGCGGGTGCCCGGGGCTCGGCATCGTCGTGTGGGACCCTTGCAGGTGAGCGAGACAGAGTGCTGGTGCTGTCTCTGGGACTGCGTATGCAACCCGAGGGAGTGCGAGGCGCTGGAGCCGAGCGGGTGCCCGGGGCTCGGCATCGTCGTGTGGGACCCTTGCAGGTGAGCGAGACAGAGTGCTGGTGCTGTCTCATCTGGGGCTGTGTGTGCAACCCGAGGGAGTGCGAGGCGCTGGAGCCGAGCGGGTGCCCGGGGCTCGGCATCGTCGTGTGGGACCCTTGCAGGTGAGCGAGACAGAGTGCTGGTGCTGTCTCTGGGACTGCGTATGCAACCCGAGGGAGTGCGAGGCGCTGGAGCCGAGCGGGTGCCCGGGGCTCGGCATCGTCGTGTGGGACCCTTGCAGGTGAGCGAGACAGAGTGCTGGCGATGTTGGTGCTGGTGCTGGCGGCGGGCGCGCGCGGCTGGGACTGCATGTGCAACCCGAGGGAGTGCGAGGCGCTGGAGCCGAGCGGGTGCCCGGGGCTCGGCATCGTCGTGTGGGACCCTTGCAGGTGAGCGAGACAGAGTGCTGGTGCTGTCTCATCTGGGGCTGTGTGTGCAACCCGAGGGAGTGCGAGGCGCTGGAGCCGAGCGGGTGCCCGGGGCTCGGCATCGTCGTGTGGGACCCTTGCAGGTGAGCGAGACAGAGTGCTGGTGCTGTCTCATCTGGGGCTGTGTGTGCAACCCGAGGGAGTGCGAGGCGCTGGAGCCGAGCGGGTGCCCGGGGCTCGGCATCGTCGTGTGGGACCCTTGCAGGTGAGCGAGACAGAGTGCTGGTGCTGTCGCTGGGACTGCGTGTGCAACCCGAGGGAGTGCGAGGCGCTGGAGCCGAGCGGGTGCCCGGGCTCGGCATCGTCGTGTGGGACCCTTGCAGGTGAGCGAGACAGAGTGCTGGTGCTGTCTCTGGGACTGCGTATGCAACCCGAGGAGTGCGAGGCGCTGGAGCCGAGCGGGTGCCCGGGGCTCGGCATCGTCGTGTGGGACCCTTGCAGGTGAGCGAGACAGAGTGCTGGTGCTGTCTCATCTGGGGCTGTGTGTGCAACCCGAGGGAGTGCGAGGCGCTGGAGCCGAGCGGGTGCCCGGGGCTCGGCATCGTCGTGTGGGACCCTTGCAGGTGAGCGAGACAGAGTGCTGGTGCTGTCGCGGCTCTGGCTGCGTGTGCAACCCGAGGGAGTGCGAGGCGCTGGAGCCGAGTGGGTGCCCGGGGCTCGGCATCGTCGTGTGGGACCCTTGCAGGTGAGCGAGACAGAGTGCTGGTGCTGTCTCATCTGGGACTGTGTGTGCAACCCGAGGGAGTGCGAGGCGCTGGAGCCGAGCGGGTGCCCGGGGCTCGGCATCGTCGTGTGGGACCCTTGCAGGTGAGCGAGACAGAGTGCTGGCGATGTTGATGCTGAGGATCCAAGGTGAGCGATTGTATATGTGAAAGAGACAAATGCAAGAGCTTATGCAATATGCCACATAACGACCTGTTACTCCCAGTGCTGGCTTTGGAATCTTTGGGTACCCAAGACAACATCAGATCTAAGTATTTAAAAAAGTTTTAGTGGTTCTGCTTGACACAAAAAATAAATGCAAAAAACACCGAGTAAATAAATTAAGTGAGTAAACACTTCATATAGGGAACTGAGGTAAATTAGACCTTCGATTGCTGCACCGATGTCTTAAAGAGCGCGACTGGTAGAGAGAGAATAGTTAAAACGAGACATTCAGAAAGAATATACATACATACATACATACATCACGCCTTTATCCCTTGCGGGGTAGGCAGAGCGTCAACGACCGTAAAAGTACGGTCGTTATCGCCACGTCTGGCACATATTTGAGGGCCGTTTTAGCTATTGTCGTGTATCGCTATAGTGACAGGTTGTCAGCCTGTCGCCTAAAATTGCAATACACATGATACCCTCGAGTACTTTAGTCACTTCTTACGACACCCACAGGAAAGAAATGGGGTGATGCTATTCTAAGCCGGCATCACACGGCACGCAGAAAGAATATATACGTTCCAATATCAATTTTGCACCTACAATGTGTGTTGGCAGAAAAAATATTGGCACAAAACAATAAAAGTCCCGAAAATCTTCCAAGTTTCCTTCATGTTTTTGCAAAGTATTTTCGCAAAGATACAAGAGCACTTCCAGGCGTACTTGAAGGTGAAATCTTGGTGAAATTACCATCGGCTTTTACCGAAAAACTTTTTATTGGTTGCTTTCTCGTCGGCAAGTGACTGATCCACTTAGGAAGTTACTCGTGAACCTAAAAGGCTTAGTCCCGATACGTCATAAAGAAATTATCCATACCTACTTTGAGTGCCGGTTGGTCTCGATATTTCCATGTTATAAATCCGAATTTTTCTCTTTGTATGATTGTTCCCTATACATGCTGGATGCTTCTTTTCTCTTTTTGAGGAGTTTGGATTAAGTACTTTATGGGAATAATACTAAAACCACTTTATTCCTAGGCAAACAGAAAAACAGTACGCTACGGCCGGCTTCTCGTAGGTATTTTGTTATTTCGGGTATTAGAATCCCATAAATTGTCTCAAATTTTTCTGAGTGTAAGTACTATAAATCTTTTTAAATAACAGTTCTGTGATGACATAAGACTTATGTGTGGCAAGCCGGGACTGCGGCAAACCGGGCCTTGCTCTTAGAAAGTTGCCCGTGAACCTCAAAATAGAGATGTCGGTCGGACGACTAATGTAATTTACAAACTTCCATCTGAGAACTTTCTTCATTTCTAAATATAAACAGCAAAAGTCACGAGAATCCCCAAAAAGTCACAAAGAAAAGAAATTAAAAGTTTTCCAAATTCTTCCCTCTATCCTACTTACCTACAATAGATGACGTTGATATTTCGTCAAAGATGTAGGTAGATAAGGTAGATACTCTCTCTCATCGTAGGAGGCATCAAGTCGTCCTACGCCTACGAGCCGATTAATCTCTACTACAAATAGTAGAATTCTAACATGGACCGCCGTCTAAGTAGGCAGGCAGGCATCTCATAGGCAGCCACTGGGACGAACAGGCACTTGGTTACACATTTCTTTGTTTTACGTTTCATTTAATAACTACGCCAATTATTGTTAATAGCAGCGGTTCTATTTTGTTTTTGTTGAGTCTTGGAGAAAATAAAGCTTTTTAATCTTTCATTTTATATTGAATCGTCTGAAATTTCATCTTAGCTTATTTACAAACTGTAATTTCTGTTAAGAGCGCATTCAATTTTTTCTAGCAAATTTGCAAATATTGGCTTTATAAACATGCGAGTTTCTCGAAAACCGTTATGTAAAAATAATATGTTACTTGAACATTTAATCAAGCATATCTTCATCTAAAAAATGTACAATGTAAATATTAACATTTTAGTTTTAAACCTGTTATAAACAGCGATATCCAAAGCGACAAAACCAAAATTCAGGAAAAGACCTCAAATCAAGCGTGAGTTTTATAGTTTTGGTTCACTGTAAAAAAATATCAATTATACAAAAAAATAGAGTATATATTTGAGAACAAAGTCTACAGTGAACATTTTACAATTTTATTCAGAAATATAGAATAATACCACGTTTTTATATACGATTTTTTGCAAAATAATGCGCCATTATAACGGCTTCTGTATGAAAAAATAACAGTAGTAAAGTTAATATGTTTGTATTTAAAACTCTTGTACTGTTTCACAATATTATTTTATTCACCCGACCGGTTTCGCCACAGCATCTTCAGGGGTACTTACTTAATTACAATAATATAAAATAACACATAATAAATACATTTTGATAAGTGCAATAAATTATCCACATCGTATTTGGTTTGATTCTGTAGGTAGGAAAGGTTTGATTCTGTAGGTTTTCCTACCTACAGAATCAAACCAAATACGATGTGGATAATTTATTGCACTTATCAAAATGTATTTATTATGTGTTATTTTATATTATTGTAATTAAGTAAGTACCCCTGAAGATGCTGTGAAGCGAAACCGGTCGGGTGAATAAAATAATATTGTGAAACAGTACAAGAGTTTTAAATACAAACATATTAAAATGGAGTTTCACCAAGCGGCGTCAATCGCAAGTATAAATTATACAGTAGTAAAGATTTAAAAAAAATATATGTTATTTAAAAAGATGTACTTAATCTTATTGCAGAAAAATATATTTATTTTTATTCATAATATCACTGTAAAAAATATTCAAACATCCCCATGTTTTTCGCAAAATGACGCTCCGAGAGGTCTGGCAGGGAAAATTGTATGGGCTTCGTGAAAAGCTCTATAGCGGCCTTAAAATCTGATATTGCAAAGATTGCTTTTTAACTTTATATTTTATTTTATTTAATAGCCAACTGTTTTTATAATAAATTTGTAACGTAATGTTTGAGGTGTACCTTACTCGCAAAGGGATCATTATTCTCATGAACGAACTCAAAAAACCGTAGCTGGACACATAGATATTTATATCACGCCTATACTTATTAATCCTTGCCTGGTAGGCAGAGCGTAAACGGCTGTAAAAAAGGGACATTTAAACCACGTCTGACAAAAGTTTGAGAGTCATTCAGAAGACTGTGTAACACCATAGTGACAGGTTTTCAGCTTAAAATTTTCTATCGCTTAATAAAATTGCAATACACATCAACTCTAAAAACATTCAGTCGCTTCTTAAGACACCCGGAAAGATATGGGGTGATGCTATTCTAAGTCGGCACCACACCTTACCTACTTATGGCGTTTAGAAAGCTAAGCGCAAGGGGTAAGCTGATGGATGTCTACTGCCACAAATTAAAAAACTATTGACTAGACTGTGCTATTTCCTAGATTATTCTATCTCCTACAATACAAAATAATCTGACGCTACACACATAAAAAGCAAGAAAATACTAGTATTTTTCTATGTAAAACAAAGTTGTACCACAAGATGATGTCGTAAATATTCTATATAGATGCGCAAGTGCTGTACTTCCGTGACTATATTTTCCGTATTGCAAGCTACGGGACTAGATTTTTACGAATGAGCTTGTGATACGAAGTAGGTTTACTTATACAATACATTTGGTTGTCCTATATTTTTGATAGGTACGGATTCTGAGCCTTTAGAATCGGTTCTGTGATGTAATAATGTTACATTGTAAGTGCAAAAAAAACGTAATTTAAGATTAATTTGTATAGTGCTAAAAAAACGTAATTCAAGATAAATTTGTATTTCTTGTGTAGAAATGTTGTTACAAGGTTGTTACCCATCTTTGGAAGACAAGCTTATAAAATAAAACTCGACTTCCGTAATTTCAAAGTAATATTTTGAACACAAACATACCTACATACAAACATACATTCACACTATCAAAAAATATAACCCTATTATAAATAGGTAGAAATAAACGCACCGGACGATATTGCGGTTCAATACAGTCACAATACAAATGACAGCTGCATATATTACGCGTCCATGATTTTTTATTTTTATGTGTTTCTAGAAAACTCTCTCGCCAAAGAACCTTATCTGCCGTACATAACAAATATACCTACATAAATACACAATCATATTTAAGACTAATTAACCATTCTAACGGTGGAGACGTGTGCGGTAACTTCCCGCCATATGAAACTTTCTCAGAACTTTGATCCAATATCGTAACAAACCAGGTTCGTAGGCGGAAGAGCTTTTTGAAATACAGAGCGACCTGAAATCCTGAAATAGATCTCTACAACGACATCGAGGGCAAAGGTCAGGCTGAAAATATTTTCAGTGACTCCAACCGACTCGTCAGAAAAACAATATTATTGATTTCTTTTTTGTGAAGCTTTTAGTGAAACCAAAGAATAATGTAGTTTGCAATATAGAGATAACATTGACATCTCGTGACAATCGTGATATTAAATCAAAAGAATACGCCGATAAATACTAGATTTTCACACAAAATATTTGATCATTCAGCTGTGTAGTCATATCTTTCAGAATCAAAATTTTCCGTTTTAAATTCGGAAGACCGTGGTAGATTAAGATGAATTTGCTCAGCTTCATTCAGTACTTTGATTGATAAGTAAATAAATTTTCAACTCGTTAAATCATTGAAATATCCGGAGATCTGCCACCCACTCAAATTACCAATTTAATTACAAAGTATGATATGGTGGGTGGAAACAAGGTGTTTGTTCAATGTTTTTCAATTAGAACTATCAATCAAATCGCGACACATAAATTTTATGGTACTTACTTTTTTGACTTCCAATCTTTGTTTCAGATGCTGTAAAGTCTGCGCGAGGACGATGGGCGAAGACTGCGGAGGCTTCAGAGGGACGTGTGAGCCTGGACTCAAGTGTTTCGAAGGCTCCTGTTCACCCATCACGTGAACCTCCATCACCCAACCCCACCTGTAATATAGTGTACATAAGAGTGTTAGAAATCAGACATATCTCCGACGACTTAGCGAATATGAGGACCAGTGTAGCGCGATCCGAGACATACGACAACTTTGTCTTTGACAATAAATTAGGTATGGAGGATTCATGGCTTTGGAACTGAACTTCACAAGGTGAGATTTTTAATTTCTGCCTACTTCTTCTAAAAACAGCTACCTACGTACTAAGTACGTACCTACACAGTAACACCCACACATAAACCAAAAATAGCCACGCAAGGGTAAATCACGAAATATAAATTAGTCTCTAACTGAATTTAACACTTCTTTTTATTCATAGTAAAGATATTTAAAGATATTCATAATAACTCTGATTATCAAAGGCTATTTTAATATTTCCCTTGGACTCACTTGTTTATACCTACTTATATTATTTTGTTTGATAGTCCCAGCCGAGGCGTGTGTACTGTATTTATTATATTGTGTATAACTGTTGCTAGTTGGATAATGTTTCTCAAGATAAACACGATACAAGGCGTTGAACTCCTCGACAAACTCAAGGGAATACAAAGCCGAGTAATTTATGATTGAAGACTATCGAGTTACTCAAAGATCTCACAAGTGGTCCTTGGGAATTGAGAATTGTATTTAAAAGCCAGATTTTTGTTAAGTTTCTTTATAATTCTAAGAACAGAAACATAAAGTAGATATTTTTTTTAAGTTATCAAAGCAATATTGGTTTTACAATTCACGATCGAAAAATTCTTTGCAATACAGTTATTTTATTATCTATCTCATCTATTGTTGATCAACTTAACAAAAGCTATAAAAATATCTTATCAACTGTAAAGCAATTGACTCACTTAGAATTTGTTCTTTATGGAGAGCGCAAATTCAGTTTTAATGTGGCAGCACCGGGGGGTGATAAAATCAGCTTTGTGTTCACCTCGTTATATCTCCATTCAGAGCCATGAAAGCAGCATGAAAGGATCCCGCACAACGCAGAAAGATGAAACCAGGGAAATATAAGATAGACAGAACACTGTCAAATAAGTGAAGCCATGTACAGTAGGTAAATACATACTGCAAATATTTTAAGGGGTGAATCTGTCCTTAAAACTTAACAATATTATTTTGTAGTATTTTTTTAAGGTATACCTAAGGTCAAAATGTTTTACACGCTTACTGCACGTAATCAATAGCTAGGTAAAAGGAAAATATGGTGACCATTTACCACCATAGAATGAATTTGTTTTGCTGATCTGTCATGAAATACAAACGTAAGCATTCTTTCATAAAAGTTTAGAGCGTTATTATTTTGTGTATGCAAGAACGAGTGATTATTTCGACTACGGAAATATGAATTAGCGTAAGGGACATTTTGGCGATTTTGAGTTATATATATCATTGGATTCAGAATTTCGAGCTCTATCGAATGGTATATATGTTACAGTCAAAACCCTTAACCAGTCAATAACGTTAATGACTGGCAAAACCAGTCATTAACGTTATTGCCTAAGGTACTCAGTCAAAACCCTTATTGACTGATTTTGTCTAATAAAATCAGTCAATAACGTTATTGACTGACGTGCCTAGTCAAAACCCTTAATAGGTATGTCCTGGTTGGTCTTAGATCACCATCAGAACCGTTAGATGGTCGCTGCCAGAGTGGAAGTCTACTGTCTCGATCGCCGGTTGTTATTCCATAAGGACATGCCCAAGTCGTAGACGGCTCTTCACTTATGTTGACGGCAGCAAGTACGTGGCCTCCCCTCCCAGAAGTCATAGACCACCCGGTAGTTACTCGAGGACTCGGGCTCAGTGCCACCGACGAGCGAAACAGTAGACTTTCACTCTGACTGCCTCCATGTTCTATCTTCTATAAGATGCATTTCAGTGAGCGTGCACAATCGCCCCACGACCTGATTATCCCAATTCCACCTCCGGGGATCGCGTCGCTGACTAGGATTACTCCTTTTATCAGCTGGTGAGATAGCAGACAAAAGCGAGCCTATCTTATTTTGAAAAATATATATCGATCCTGACGGTTAATATGCAGTAACCACTCCTACCCGCCGCATCGCACCGTAGCTCACAGCACCGTACTGCTACCCGCCGCATCGCACATCGAAACTCTCCGCACCGCACTGCTTTTCGCCGCATAGCACATAAACTCACCGCAACGCCGTGCTACCCGCCGCATTGCTCATAATCTCACCGCAAATTAGTGCTACTCGCCGCATCGCACATCGAAACTCTCCGCACCGCACTGTTTTCCACCGCAAAGCACATAAACTCACCGCAATTCAGCGCTACCCGCCGCATCACACAACAAAACTTCCCGCACCGCACTGCTTTCCACCGCAAAGCACATAAACTCACCGCAATTCAGCGCTACCCGCCGCAACACACAACAAAACTTCCCGCACCGCATTGTTTTCTGCCGCAAAGCACATAAACTCACCGCAATTCAGCGCTACCCGCCGCAACACACAACAATACTTCCTGCACCGATCTGCTTTCCGCCGCAAAGCACATAAACTCACCGCAATTCAGCGCTACCCGCCGCATCACACAACAAAACTTCCCGCACCGCACTGCTTTCCACCGCAAAGCTCATAAACTCACCGCAATTCAGCGCTACCCGCCGCAACACACAACAAAACTTCCCGCACCGTATTGTTTTCCGCCGCAAAGCACATAAACTCACCGCAATTCAGCGCTACCCGCCGCAACACACAACAATACTTCCCGCACCGTACTGCTTTCCGCCGCAAAGCACATAAACTCACCGCAATTCAGCGCTACCCGCCGCAACACACAACAATACTTAACTCACCGCAACGCAATGGTTACTGCATAGTAACCATCAGGACACCATCAGGACCGTTAGTTTTTTTTCAAAACCCTTAATAGGTACGTCCGACCCGGTGGTAGCAACCTAGACTGCCTGGCTGGTCTGAGATCACCATCAGGATAGTTAGATGGTCGCAGCTAGAAGAAAGCCTACAGCCTCGCTCGCCGATTGAACTAGGCGGGAGCCTAACAACCACCGTCGTGAAGTCTATGACATCTAGGAGGTGAAGCCACGTATACGCTAATGTCAGCATTAGATAGTGAAGAGCCGTCTGCGACTTGGGCATGTCCTCAGGAATAACAACCGGCGATCGAGACAGTCAGCCAGCCAGTCTAGGTTGCTGCTACCGGGGCAGAAGTACCTATTAAGGGTTTTGACTGGGCACGTCAGTCAATATCGTTATTGACTGCTTTTAATAGATAAAACCAGTCAATAAGGGTTTTGACTGAGGCCCTTAGGCAATATCGTTATTGACTGGTTTTTCCAGTCAATAACGTTATTGACTGGTTAAGGGTTTTGCCTGTAACATATATAACTTTTTGATATCTTGAAAAAAATGTCGCTTACCTTAAACAAAAAGTGAGCAAAAGTTTAAAAATCGGGAGTAAAAAGTACTGTTAAGGACATAAAAAATGATGTATGTCCCATACGTTAAATTTTTCATCATATCGGCCAATTGATGTTCCTTACACTATTACAAATACAAGTTTTTATGTCCGATATGCATCTTACATTAATTTCCAAAATAAACATTGGCCCTTACGCAGGCAAACAAACTTTAATAATGAGGTAGAAAACCAAAATAACATTACACTATTATCTTACACTGCACGCAAATCAAATTCCTCTCTTATTTTTTTTATGTGACTTCAGAATATCTGTGTGAGCACTTATTTTGTAAGATATTTACATCGCCCAAGAAAATAGAAATTAATGTAAGGGACAAAGTAACAACATTTTTGGAAAGAAGTTAAAGTAACGTACATGACATCATCAAATGTTTTGAAAAATGTTAATGTAAAGTACATTTCTTAACCAAAAATGACGTAAAATTGCAGCAACAGACATCGATTTTTCAAAGTTTTGAGGCTATTAAATTGTCTCAATACTTTGTTTTACTTATATTTTTCAATGAAAATGTACAAAGACATGCGTCATGTCAATGAAATAAACATAAACAACAAAATAAATGCTAACTAACATAGAAACCATGCTCTCTCATTTTTATTGCTTTTCTTAGGCCCCTTTATTCAATCTTCCATACAAAAGCAGTGAAAATTTGAATTTTCTGACCGTTACTAAAATGAACACAAATTAAGTATTGTCCGCCACAAGAAAACGCACACAAATTTTCACGCCGCCTACAGGCAAACCGCTAACATCTCGAGTAGTATCGGAATTGTTCGGTGACCATTGAAAAATTGCTTATTGAATACGATGTCACTATGTTTGGGTGACTAAAAACATGTTCAATGTGATATTAATATTTTTAAATATTAAGAATTGTAATTGAAAAGTATGTTAATAACAATACAATATTGCGCAAAACACAAAGATACAGTTTTTTTAGAATTTGTCGTTTTGTTCGGTAAAATGTTTTACTTTATTACAAACACAGTATAAATTATTAGAATACTTTAAAAATTAATACAGAAATTGATGTGATGAGAAGCTGAAATTGTATACTCGTCTCATAATATTATGACACAACCGAGCAAATCGCGGATCACAGCAAGGTATTGAAAAAGAGTCATCCAAATTCTTCAAATGGTAAAATCGTCACATCAGGTCGAGAGATTCTCGCTGTAGTCGAGAACTTCTACGTAAGTCTCATGCGTCGCATGCACCCAGACCTTTATCTGACGTGAGAGACTCCATTGTTCTCTTCCACTACCTTACTCTTAGACAGCTTAAGAATACAAAGGCTTCAGGGAAGAGTGGCCCCTGTGCTGCTTAAGGCTGGTGTCATGAAATGGCCGTTCATCTCGGTAATAACAAGTGGCAAAACCTCAGAGGCGTGGTTAACAAAAATCGAGGTAAACATAAATCTAATCACGGTAATAATCCCGTTTTAAACAATAATTTAAGTGTTGTGAACAACCGTGAAAACCTAAAAACTTACGAGACGTGGTTACTCCACTCAACAAAAAGAGACGAAACGTTTCTCAGCAAGAAACGTTCCCCAGAAACTAAAGGTCGATTTTACTTCTGGACCACGTCTATAAGCTGTTCTTGAGAGTAGACACCAATTGTTTGTATTTGTTTTGTATTTGTATTTTACTGTCAAACATTAAATAAAAACTTCCTGTTCGGGTTTTTTGCTAATGATGTTATTTATTATCGGTCATAAAGTTTTATTTTACTGTCAAAGACTAAATAAAATGTTCCTGTTCGGTTTTTTTGTTAATGACGTTATTTTTTGTCGGTCAAAAAATTTTCTAATGCTTTTTATTCAAATATTTCTCACATTAAAGTATTGATTAAGAATTTGAATCACATTAGAAGATGTTTATGTTGTTTGTTATACTACATCTTGTCAGAGACGCATTTCTAAGAGTATTTCCTTTGAAAATAATTGGTTATAATAAAGTTTTGGGGCAAACTAGTTATAAAAACCTATCGACGCGGTGTCCTTCACTGCAAATTTACCTCGTGTTCGATGATGAAATGTACGTTACATTAATTTTTTTCAAAATTTTTGGTGATTTTTACGGAAAAAATTAACGTAAGGGACATGCCAATTCCTAAACTACAGGGATATCTCAGATGGTGATAGCTGTAGCATAAAGAACTCAAAATTCTAAGGAATTTTGCCCTAAAAGTCATTTGAATCGGACAAGAAACAAAAAAGATATAAACAATTTTAAAAAATTGCAATCGTTTTTTGGCTCTCCTGAAAAATTGCATTTTGTCCCTTACGCTAATTCATATTTCCGTAGTCGATTTGACCTTTACTATTGTAAGACCTTTATCCCTTGTAAATTGAAGTACTTACAAATACACAAATAAAAATATTTGTTTTCCTTTCCATACCTATTTGTTCGCACAACTCTATCTGCATTTATTCCTTGGTCTGATGGTATGAAAGGTTTCCGTGGAACCCACTGCAAACTGGTGGATTTACCACGCAATAAACTTGTGTATAAATATTTATCAAGGTAAACTCTGCGCTAATGACTGCGGTGAGGTTTTAAACCAGGGGGATATAAAATTAAATATAACTCGTTTGCAAGGTAGGAGCAGTTTAAACAAGTTACTGAAATACAATCTCAAAAAGAAGTTTCATTAAAAAAAATTTAGATGCTGCTCCCAATATGAATGTCTAACTTTCTAATTTTCTCTGAATTAGATCATTTATATTAAGGGAAGTTACTGTCGGAAGGTGGTAAAGTTAAAGAACATTTTTGTATAAGAATTAATTTATTTACCGAAGCAAGCAAATTTATTATACAAAATGAACGTTTGGTTTTAAACGGATTTTGCAATAGGCAACACCTGTGTTGTGATAATTTACATTATTAATTTTAACAATTGCAGTAGTTTTGGTGTGTAAAAGTAATACACAAAAAGTGATACGAAAACAAAATTAAACAAAAAACCGGCCAAGAGCGTGTCAGACACGCCCACAAATAGGGTTTCGTAGTCAACGTTTAAATATCAGGTTTTTCAGCATTACAAACTTAATTTTGTTGCTGGTTTGTTAGCAGCAGTATAATGACCAACCGCAAATAGAAAAACTCAATTTTTTCTGAAACCTTTAAAGGTACAATATCCGTTATAGTTTTCATTGTAACTTCAGATTGTAAGCTATATTCCATATTTATTTCAAATTTTTAGCGTTTATACTTTAGAAGTTACAGCTGGAACAAATTATGGGTTAAAAACGCCCTTTTTAAAAGCAAATATCTCGTGACAGAAACATTTTAGTGACTTTGTTTCAAAGAAACCTCACCTTAGTTTTAAAAGACCTATTCAACGATACCCTACTCAATATTACAGAAGAAAAAAAAATTTTGCCCCCCTTTCACTTGTATGGGAGGGGGTCCAAAAAACATTAAAAATATTTTTTTCTTAACATTTCTATATTTGGGTCAACACGATCTATCTTCTCACCAAATTTCATGTCGATAGCTCTAAAACTGACGAAGATATGAGGGCGCGGCATACAGACAGACAGACAGACAGACAGACAGACAGACAGACAGACAGACAGACAGACAGACAGACATGACGAAACTATAAGGGTTTCTAGTAGACTACGAAACCCTAAAAACGTGGCTTCTTCAGGACCCATTAGGTAACCTATCACGTCCATTTCAAAGGGATTTCAATTTAATTTACTTAATATGGACTTGGTGTAATGTTCATACATAAAAAACCCAGAGTCGCCAGCAACCAAATGTATATAAATGTACTTACTAATAGTATTCCTATAACATTAAAAAAAGAAACTGACTCCAAGCCCATGTAGTATAAAAAATATTAGGTTTACCTTAAACATCATCATCTTTACTAGTGGTTCGGCCAGAGTATATCTTGTACAAAGGCTGCTGTCAAATAAGTACACAAAACATAATCGTGTATCTAGTAAAATCTTGTATCGTTTATGACACATTGGACAAAAGTGTTTGATTCACAGATAAAATATAAATATTATAAATTGTCTTGGATTGATGTTATGTTAACACTAAAATGCTTTTGACAGCTATGGCCTCTTCGGAAGGCGGTACTGTAGTATTTTCTTAACATAAGAATCAAGAACATTTTAAAATTTAAAACTAAATATCCCATATACCACATCCTTTTTCCGATAAATTATTAATATTTTGAATGTATGTGTTTCATATTATGATGACTAAAATAATGGCACATTTGACTCTGCTGGCGACCTTGGGTTCTTTTTTGGCCAAGTCCGTAGTTTTATGCTAAAATCATGGAATGTAGCATACATAGGTACAAATATATCATAGTTAGAGTTTGAATGCAGAATATCCTCCGTTTTTAAAGTCAGCTTATAAATACTGAAAAATTGTTATATTAACCAACTCTTCCTTTGATTTCAGGTTAATGTAATGAAGACCGTGCGAAACAAAGGTAATTTAATTAATGTATTTTAGAAAGCATATTGTAAATTAAACACACTCCCTTCACACATTCTGTTTTGCCTTTACAGTTGCGAATTATATTTAAAAGATCAGAGAAAATTAAAAATTCAAATACCTACCGATTTGGCAACAATACTTGGTTCATAATTTTTTGAGTGAGGGTTGCTTCTGACTCTACTTATTTTATTAAAATGGAGTTAACTCACCCACTTTGAACATTATTTTGTGTGAAATGAAAACATTTGTTTGAAAGTGTGATGGTAAAATACTTTGTCGGCTACGTACCTACTTAGAATTAATTCTTCAGCTAATATTCATTGCATTATCTGATTTCTTTTATTTTTAGAATTTTAAGTATTGATTAACCCACGAAAATGGTATTAAATTAAATATAACTTTGACAGAAAAGCTGTAAAATTATGTGATGAATGAGTAAATTTCTTAAATAATAACATACATACCTACCTAATTTGTTTTATCTGAAAATATTTGACATACTTTTGCCTTTGCCTGACATAGCTGTTAGATGAAGAAATTTGATAATGGAATAAAATGGCTAAAATGTTGTAACTATATACCTACCTAAAATAAGTATGATAAAGTTTTATTTTTGTAATTTAACTTTATAAGAAAAAGGTAGAAAATTCAAACTTGGTTCAAGGTAATTCCAAAAGTGTTTATTTATAAAATTTTGTTAAAGTGTCATGATTTTAAAATGAATGTGTAATCCTTGTAATAGCTTGTACCTATCCATAGGCAAGTGTTATAGTTACATTACATTATAATTAAAACAAGTTGATTATTTAACAATGTTGCGAAATGTATAAAATTGTAACTATCTATATTTCAGTGTGCTTCCAGGCTACATATTAGGCGTAAAAATTTCATTTAACATGTTATGGTAAATAACGTAAAAACTGTAAACTCAATTAATTGTACTCAAATAATCTTTATATTTTTTATTTATCTATTCAGAAATATTGCAACATGATATGTTTTGCTAGAATATCGTGACAAAAAAAAAACTACATACCTACATACACTTATCACACATCTATTCCCAGCAAAAAATACAAAACGATAACGACCGTTTCAGAAAAATCGAGCTTCACTCAATCGAGGGTCATTCAAGAAACAGTACATCACTGTCAGTGACACGTTGAAAAATTCTGACCCCAGGGTTCACAGTTTGTTGGACGACTCGGTGTCCCACTCAAAAAGAAGTCACAGGTTGCCAGCATGTCGTCCAAATAAGTTATACCTACACATGAAACCCTCGAGTCCCTTAGTCGACAAGAAATATATGGAAAATAATTTCAAGTAGCAGAATATTGTGTGTTTTGGCGTTATTTCTCTAACATGCCTTGTGTATCATTGTATTTATGACGAAGATTTTCATTAATTCTGTAAATATAATGGAAATTAGCATTTTTATCTTGTATGTATAGATTAGGCTGTAGTGTAATCAGGTTAAAACGTACCTACTGTATACAACATTCAAATGTAACACGTGTATTTTCTTTTTTCATGTTACCCGAAATAGATTTATTTTATATATTTTTTAAAATTTTAGTATACATACAAGTATTATTTTTTGTGTGTTTTGATGCCGAATGATGTAAATTTTCATTACAAAACTTAACTTTACCTAATCATAAGATATACGTACAACATGCTGTAATTTTTTCCCAATGTGTACGTCTTAGCAAATTTCAATTCTTAGTTTGAGTTTGTAAATTGTTCCTGTACCTACATACAAGATTGTTATATCCAGTAAAATTTGGTCTATTTTTATCTAGATTCCAGCTGTATAATATTGTACCAAATCTTTCTTTTCCTGTAATTTTTGTCTGTGTATTGTATAAATGAAGCATTATGTAAGTATTGTTTTTTATCCCGAATTTTTCAGTTGCCTGTCGAGGAAAATAATTTAAACAAAACATATCTAAGTACTCTTATTTTTCTGATAGTTGGTACATTATTTACGTTCATTTGTAATATTAACAATATTTTTAGTTTAAGATTTTGAATAAAACTTTTAAACAGTGGTTTGATAATATAATTATGTATCTGGATTATGTACCTACTGTAAAAAAGATTTTTAAATTAAGTTACCTATTTACGAATACCTATTTTTGTTTAAAATTAGAAACTGTACGTTATCTGGTTTTAAATCAAATGTAACCAACGTGTGTAAAATTAAAATAAAGTTGTAAATACGAAATAATTCGAGCTACTTGTTAATTGTGCACATTGAATAAATAAGTTTAAATACGTCAGGTTTTTATTTTACCTACTCCCATTTTGAAAACCTCTAATTATTTTTCCTTCATTGCAAATAATTTTATCTACCTTAGTTACCTTTGAAACCCAATATGTATCTTGTTCTCTACCTATATGGCCAAAAGGTAAAATTTACCTTATATACCTACATATTATTAGTAGGTATGTGCTTAATAGCCTGTAAAATTGAGCTAATTATACTGACTAGGGTAAAACTGCTTTTTTTATCTAACTGTGGTACCCATTACTCTGAATATCCCCATGTTCTTAATAACATCGATCCGTCGAATGGTTGCCGATTCCCTTGCGATCTCCTAAAAGTCGCATTTTATATTCATTCCTTATTACTCTCTCAGTGGGATACTCTAAAATTTCGTTGAAAAATCCCCAATCTTCAACAAGGTTAAGGAGCTTCTTAAGGATATTTTCTTTTGGTTCCATTCAGGATGCTTTTGAATTAAGGATCAGCAGTGTGTTGAAATTAAAGGACAATTTCTTGTTCCTCGAGTCAAATGGAATCACTTTCTAACTGACCTTAAGGGATATAATATCTTTGGCATAGAAAAAAGTCCGGTAAATCGTAAATATATTCTATGTATGTATGAACAGCTTTGTAATGAACTATTTTTCAACAAAAAAGAAACTCTTCAACCTCACTACAAATCAACCTATAACTCTCTCGATAATCTTTCTGAAAGATAAGGCCTGCGACCTGCACGTCTAAAAGTCCCCAGCCGATAATTCTGAATGGAACAATTTCGCAAATATCCATTTACTTCGGCAGGCTGTAGCTTATCGCTCGAATGGCATGTCTTTCTTTCCTTTATTTCCGACTTTGTATTTTTCTTCCAACGATTGTCACGTTCCATTTTGTTAACTGCTCCATTTACAAAGTTAATGTTTAAGTCGGGTCAGAGCTTGAATAAAATGGTTTATAGTACATCAAGTAGTTTGATAGGTATTATCAACTTCATATCAAAATTAAGAAGACCGCCATGGCCGTACGTTCCCCGAATGGTTTGGTAAATGAGTGAAAAAATTTATATTTACTTACAATTTACCGTATGGGTAAAGAAAAAATAGAATCTTTAAATATTCCAAAAATGTATCAAATATTTTCGTTACGCTATAGATTGTGCACAAGAATAAAGCAAAACACTTACAATCCTTGTTGATGGATAAACAATTTCAGAGGATAAGGTTTCGCCTTGTATTTAACTGAACGTTAAATAAACACTTGGAATAAATGTTAATACAATTTGTATTCAAAGCTCGAGTATATTCAATTACTCTTCTAACGCAAACAAGTAGGTGTTACTTTCAATCTTGTCAAGATAATTAAGCCTATGGAATACCTATGACTAGAGAAATCACATAGGTAACATATTGATACATCATTTTTATGACAAAGTAATGATTGCCATCGATACGCTAAGTAGAAGATGACAAAGTAAATAAAATAAATAAATTATAGCTAAGGGCCTTGTGATTGATTTTCTTAACCATAGTAGAGTAAATACTTACAGCAAATACAGTACGTAGTCCTTAATTTTACTTTAAGATAGAGTCTTCTTTGTCTATAGCGATGTCATTATGTTCGACGATTTACTAAAGTCGTACTGGTTTCCAAACTGGTTTGATGAAAACAGACTCTACCTACTGCTTTATCTTCATACTACCTGAGTACTTCTATTATCTATTCAGTCAGAGTTATGGTATATGATAGAGATTAGGCGTCAGTAGTATCGAGGTAAGGATACGCCCATTGCCTTATCTGAAAGCCTAATGGCGTTCTAAGCTTGTTTAGTGGCTGTAATGGAATAATCCCTTCTACTAGCATTCAGAGAGGAACATTTGGACTGAACAGTAACGATAAGTACGTAGTACACACATTAGAGATTCAAAGTCCGCTTACAAACTTGCTTGTTGGAAACTAGTAAATCATTTTGTGTGGTGTTGTGGTGATATTGAATTTGATGGTAAAATTAGGAGTGATTGAATTTGAATGACAGTGGAAAATGGAATGTCTGGGATTCAAATGAACGTGACTGATGATGATGACGGCTTATATAAAGGGAGACAGGTGATAAGCGAGACCCTTGTTGCAAACTTAGTACCTACCTGCCTGTGGCAAATAAAAGTAATTTAAGTAATAACGTACATGACAAACACTGTGGGTAATGATGTACAAGAAAAGTATAATTATAAAGGAAATCGTACCTACAAAAGCCAACAAAATGTATTTTTGATTGAGTGAGTATTACGCTGTATGAGTTGTACAAACTAACCACGTGTTTTACTTGTCAATACATTGTAAGAAAGACTACTCTTTGTAGTACGGTACTGAACGTGACTATCAGAGCCCATTTAAGAGATCAACTTAGCCTGGTTATTCTTTATACCGGGAGTAACGGAAAGGGTATAACAAGCCGAAAGGAGGTCAAGGTACTCATGAAACTGAACAACTTTCCCCTTGGAACATGGGTCGAAATATGAAAAAAAAAATTGGACCTCCCATAGTAAATCAATCAGCTGCTCGGTAATTTTTTAAGGGAGGTCAAATTTTTTTTTTCATATTTCGACCTATGTTCCTTAGGGAAAGT
Organism: Phthorimaea operculella; assembly: GCA_024500475.1. NCBI lineage: Eukaryota > Metazoa > Arthropoda > Insecta > Lepidoptera > Gelechiidae > Phthorimaea > Phthorimaea operculella. The sequence goes on along the minus strand of JANFCV010000003.1, from coordinate 4,917,789 downwards.
TGTTCAGTTTCATGAGTACCATGACCTCCTTTCGGCTTGTTATACCCTTTCTGTTACTCCCTGTATAAAGGTACCTTATACCACTACAGAGTGATCTCCCTATACTAGAGGTGTCTGCTGCTACGACGCCCGGCTAATATGGAGGCAAATTTCATTTTAATGACCTCAGCGGGTTGCTGATGGTATCTCGGCCCGATTTAGCCCAGGGTCGTGCCCGGAAGTTGTGTGACGTCGCACTAATGTGAGCCAAATAGCTGCAGGAAGTTTATGGCTGTAGAACGTGGGGGAACAGAATAATGTGATGCTAGCCTCTCCTCTGTGGCGCCATTTTTTATAGGTAGGAAGCCTACTCTGTGGCGTCCTATATAGGACTTTGCCACAGACAAGCGACTAGCTGAGAACTCAATACGTATGTAGGTACCTGCATAATTCCGACGAGAAAGGAACATACTAAGTCATCAAGAATTTGAAAGAATGCTAGAACAAAAAAGAATACAAAAGTGAAAAACTTTCTGCTAGCGCGTAGAAATATGAGAAATAAGTTTCACAGCTGTTATTCATTCTTGGTTTACTCATTCATCATCATTGTATTCTCCGGTAAAGCTGATACCCATTCTTTGGGTCTGATTGAGATAAATTGATCTGCAGAAAAAATAATAGACCTGTTCCGACGTTAGTCACTTTGGTCGCATTTCCACGACGATGTAGAAGACTACAAACATGCATACGTACATATACATCACGCCTTTATCCCTTGTGGGGTACGCAGAGCGATTATATGTTGCAAAAAATGCAGAAATATAAACAAAAACATTCCCCGTAGCATAACGTAGACTAGGCGTATAAAAGAAAAAAAATGTGTACATAATTCCGTAATATCCGCGTTCACCTCGCCAGCCTATCAATCACAATTACGCCGCAGAATCGCGTGGACAGGCCGACGGGCGCCGTCAAAACATCCAATTAATTTTATGGCGCGGGTACTACAATAACCACAAGTCGCGGTGAAAACCACAATGAGGTTAACGTAATAGTACAAAAACACAAAATATGCGCATTATACAACGGCCTTGGTTTTTATTGATAGTAATTTTACTAAGTCATTTCAGTAAAAAAAAATATTTTTATGATTGTTAAGAGTTTTCGTGGTCTTTGAATATTTGAATACTAATCAGAGTAGCAAAAACGAGAAAATAAGGGCAAAATGATAGACAGACAGAGGCAGGGTAAGCCGTATGGTGGCGGTTAATCCACCTACAATAGCATTCCCAAATAATCACATTCCATTCAAATTCCCAGGTCATAAATCACAGCCTAATCTTTTGAATTTGATGATTTTTCGTTCTAACAAAACATGTTGCGCTGACCTCAACTGATTAGGACGAGGGCAGGAAGATGATGAAGGACCTGTCTAAGTACTTCTTGTTGAATCTGAACTGTTGAAGTTAGACGTGACTACAAAAGTAGGTATAACCCTTATTCGCAATTTCTAAAAATACCACGTTTGTCTCGAATTCCGTCCGCTTCTGTAGCAAACTGCTACGCGTATTTTGCTACACCGTCGTAAATCAGAGCTACGAGTCCGCTACGGTACTACGGTGGTCCAACCGATGCCCGGAACAACAATAGGCGCCGTTACAAAAGGTAAATACGATATCAACGACCAACCAACTATCTAGACAGTACACAAAAAACGAGTAAGTACCTACTTTCTGGCAAGTTAGTTACAATATCATATTTACTGAGTAGATCGAGGTACTCCTGACAATGAGCATCATTGGCCGAAATTTGAAAATCAATGTTGGACCCATACAAGTGTAAGTACCAGCTCATCGGCGATTGAGTTATGATTTATAATAGGCACCTTATATTATTGAATTGTTTGTTTGGAGAAAATAGTCTTTAGGGGATGTTAGTCGTTAGTTCGCGTCATTCATAAACCACCAGTGACTCTGCGACTGATTCCGATTGATTTCTTCCCGGAAATAATTCGCCTTCAGTGTGGCGTCTAAAAGGCTATGTGGTCGTTGGTTTACGATACAATTGGTATCGGTCGCCACTAGGGAAAGGGACGTATTCACGTCCATTGCAGGTTTATTTCATTACGATTGAATGGGGTCTTTAGGTTGTGACGATTGGAACCAGCTGTTGCAAATTATGTTACTTTGGTTTTGTGTAAACTGTTTACAACTGTTTGGATTATGTCTGTTACTAAAATATCCGCACTATACAATATATATGTCGCAGTAAGATAGATAAAGCCGTTATATAGTTATATCCCTAGGGATATAGTCATATACCGTAACATAGTTATACGAAAGCGATTCATTACTATCTTACTAGGAATATAGTAATAAAACGGTCTTTAGTGATATAGTTATATTACTAGATTAAGTTTCGTGAAATAGCTTTCGGAGTGTGCGGTACAGGCGTTTAAACAAATATCAACAGATTTTAGACATATAGCCATAGGTGGACTACGTAGAGGAAGGGCCACAGAGCACTTGTATTTGGATTTTATTGCACTCACAGTAAAATGAAAATAATAAAATTGAAAAATTTATCAGTGACCGAACGGACTTGAATCCGGGACCATGGGGAACCGTTCCACTGCTCTGCCAACTGAGCTACGAAGCTGCGAACGAACTATGAACTACTGATGGCTTTGTGTTTTATGTCGAGCTTACGTGGAGCGATTTGGCTCATTATGGTAAGTATATAAATTATTAATGGAAGCCTTACTTCTTAGAATGATTTTGACATCATACCTAAGTACTGTTACTTGTTACTGTGAGTGTGTGGTTTTATTTAAGCTGAATAAGGCCTTGATAAAGCCACCATCGGCCGCCATCGGCCGCCATTTTCTTTCCTCGATACCGAGCTAATAGTGTCTGGCGGCCGGTCGTAATAAATTTTATTAAACTCCCCGTATCTCCTCTATTTCTATCAGACTTTCTATTCGCCCTATTTGAATCAATTTAAATACAGCTCCCTTTCTTCTTCATATTCGCTTGATGAATATTCCGATGGCTGAAGGTTGGAGTTCAATTGATCTGGTGACTCTAAACGCAAACAACTTTAACTTTTACTACGGGGACATCTGCAAAACCACAAAAACACAGGATAGAAACACACATTCAATAGAAAAATACAAACAAAATGCGAAATGTACGAAACAGTTGATTTTTGATCATTTTTCTTAGACAGGCCAATAGTACTATAAGTTGTTCATATACATATTATGGTAGATCCTATTATCACCACACAGTTTGAATAAATGCCCGCTTATACTGGTAACAAAAACACTGTATACAAGGTGTTCCAAAGGAAATACATTAAATTGGAGACGTCGTGTAGGCCATCATACCAAATAATTTTCATTATGGGGCCAAGTCATGAAAACCCCTTGTTTAGAAGTAATAAGCAACTTAAATTTGATAAATTTAATTGAGGGTCACATTATGAAAAGACCTTTATTGATGAAAACCTTTATTTATGTCATGTTGCCTTCTTGTAAAAACTTTTAAAATTACCGCCACAACTGCTGCCAAGGCAACGGTTATGGCGGTAATTTAGTTGCCAAGGCAACAGTTCTGGCGTAGATCAAGTTCAAATGTCATGTTCGTCAAGAACTGACACAACTGACACTAGAGACTCTACTGTGTTCTCTGATTGGCCCTTTCTCTTTGCGTCTCTATGGGTGCTCAAGTCTAAAGAAGTTTTTAGTTTGAGGCGGCAATAAAATAAAGTTGACATCAACAAAGAGATCTTTTATCTTAAGTTTTCGTTTAAATTTAAAACCACTTTAAAACATAGACAACTATGTTTCAAACTTTTTCGAAGATTCAAAACCAATAAGTTAAAAATAGAAGGTTGCAATCTTGGATAAGGGGTAATGCATAATGGTTGTAGTAAATGTAATAAATTTAGTTTGTATGAAAATTTCAACTTCTTAATAGTTAAGAATTCAAACTTGGTGCCATGAAATTTGTTCAGTACGATGGTCTACGCAATGTCTCCAATTAAATGTATTTCCTTTGGAACACCTTGTAGAACTAAAACCCCGCGCGCCGTTTCCTTCATTTGTGGTTTAGGTTTCTGTTTGACCATTTAAATCGCACCAGCTGGTTTGATCGGTCTATGCCTCTGACATAAGTAGATAGTTTTATGAAATCTGGAATATACATGTCAATATACAAAGAGATGATGATTATTGATATATTGATAATTCATGTATAGCTCGCGCGCGATCTGATGTCATTCCAAAGCGAAGACAATATAGTATGGCATGTGTCTGCCGTAGGTATAGTTGGTAAGCGAAAAAAATTTATGATGCATTTTTCTGTTGTTCCTTCCTTGTTGCTGTACAGCAGCGTTCCGTCTCTCCAAATTGTGACAGTGCGCATGATGTACAGATGGGCCAAATTAACCACGGATTTTGTCCCACATAAATGCCGGAGCAGAGGTAGAAAGAAAATTTGGCGGGATGACCTGACCGACTTCTACCCAAACTGGTTGCAAATAGCCATTGACCACAAAGTCTACAAATAGAAAAGCATATGCCCGACAGTGGGATAGTCTAAGCTAATATAAATATAAAATTGTTATATTAATAATAATGCCTTCACTGTGTCTAAGTCAAACGATGGTCAAACCCAACGCGAGGCAGCCTTGACCAAGATTACTCGGCAGCTCCCGTACAACGCTTTTAATTAAATGTACCTAGACATGATTAAGGGTACGGATTAAGGGTTATATTTAAACTTTTAACTAAGTAGGTAAGTATTGCCTTTGCACATCTCTTCACATTTTTACGCTGTCCCCACTCAAACATTTCGCTTCAGAATCTTCTTCAATAACAACATAGACCCTGTATTTTATGAATTTTACTTGTGAAGTAAACAATTATTTAATAAATCACTGTCAAACTAAATCTTAATTTTCGTTGTAACACGAATGATTGATTTGCAAATTGGCGTGACAAATGAAATTATAATAATTTAATCTATATTTTATTGTTTTAGGTTTAGAAGCTTGGGACTTGAACGACTCATAATTTTCGGAGCAGAAAAACAACAACGCAAATTCTGGCTGCTTTCAGACTCATCTTGTGGTGCTGGATTAGAATGGCATCACCCCCTATCTTTTCCGTGGGTGTTGTAAGAAGCGACTAAGGGATTTGATAGTTTTCATGCGAATTTCAATTTTAGGCGACAGGCTGATAACCTGTCACTGTGGTGTTTTGCAGTCTTCTGAATTACTTACAGGCTTTTGTCAGACGTGGTGTAGATGGCTATTTTTAAGGTTCCGTACCTCAAAAGGTAAAAAACGGTGCCCTTATAGGATCACTTTGATGTCCGTCCGTCTGTCTGTCTGTCATTCTGTCAAGACCCTTTATCTCAGGAACGCGTAAATATATATATCGAGTTGAAATTAAAACCGGTATACTCAAGTCTATGAACGCCAGTACCTGTGAAAAAATCAAGCACATACCTTTAAGTTAAAAAAAGATATAACTGTATAAGCAGTAAAAACGCGCGGTTTTTACACTCTCAAGGGAACCAAAATGTAAAATTACCTAAACCGTCCAAAACGTCTAAATAGTCTTGGTTCCAAAACATCCTTTTCCAGAATATCCTTTTCCCAAAATATCCCTTTCCCAAAACGTCATTTCTCTAAATGACCCTTTTTCATAATGTCCCTTTCAAAGCATAGTCTTCGAAACTTTATTGTTACAGCTTGACCACGCTAAGTTGAACATTGGAAACAAAAGAGTAGCGATGCAGTTTTCGCGGAGCTAATCCGAAAATCGGTAGTACCGGTTTCAACCCTCTTCTACCGATTGTAACACAAATTATTCAAGTTACAAAAAAATTAAAAGAGATGTTTGGCATAAAGATTACATTATCCATGTCTTTACACTTATTATTATGCAAAAAAATAAAAGAATATTTTTCAATTGCATTTCCTAATCTGCGGTGTTTTGAAATAAAATATTAGATGGACTAAATAACAATTTGGATTAAACCAAGCGTATTATTTGGTGAAAATATGAATCTTCCAAATCTACCGGTTTATTGTGTCTATAAACCGGTACCTACCGATTTACGATTTGGACAACGTTTTGAAGATTTTGACATAATCATAAGGCCCTTTTCCACTACTCCGATCCGTAACCGGATATCAGATGTAGCGATCCGAAAATACCGGAATTCCGGTCACCGCTTTTCCACCTATCCGGTAAAAAACGGACAGTAAAGTTTCATTATCTCGACGGACTCGAACTCGGACGGACGACATAGTAGAATGTACAATTGTTTTAAAGCATGCATAATTTTTGTACCAATACCAATTGTTCGGGAAATTACCGTTTCGGTTAAATCTGGATACCGGTGTAGTGGAAAAGCGAGTATAGTATTTTAATAGATTTCTAAATCGGATCGGAAATTATCGCATACCGGATCGGAGTAGTGAAAAAAGAGCCTAAAACTTGAATGTGCGGTAGCGATGGCAAAAAAATAATGACCCTCTTGAGGGTCTATGAAACTTTAGAAAGTTACATAGATAAATACCACTTTTGGACCCGTGTTGTCCAGATGATAAAAGTATGTTTTAGGTCGGAAATTTAATTTAAATAAGAATTCAAAATTCTTCTAATTGCTCATGAAACTTGGAAATGAACCAAACACTTACTTTAAAGTAACAAAGAATTTTCAATCTATAAAATCTATAACTTTAAGTATATTCCGAATATGTCCAACTTAATCAAGCCTTTTTGGTCACAAAATGACTTGACAATTGACACATGCATAGAAATATAGACAGGGTCAGCTAGAAAACTTACTACGAAACAAGAAGTGCGGTCAACAGCCGTAACGGATGCTCCATACATCTTGATACTCTCAATACCTATTTTTCAATACGACCTATTCAATTGTAAGTGGAATAAAAAGAAATTGGGCATACAATACAATGACATTTATCAAATTTGAATATTTTAGAGATGATGTAACATATCTATCGAAGAATTTTAAAAATCCAAGACATTTTGAAAATTGACAATAAGGTTCAAAATCGCTTGCACCACTTTTTTTGCTTTGAAATCGGTAGTAGAGTCAATAAACATGGTGCAAGCAATTTTCGACCTTATTGACATTTGGCAAATTTTCATACAGTATAGATGTAGTAACATTTAAAAAAAAAAACATAAATCAAAGGCACTCTGAAAATTGTCAATAAGGTCGAAAATTGCTTGTACCACTTTTTTTGCTTTAAAATCGGTAATAGACTTAAAAAATATGGTGCAAGCAATTTTCGACTTTTATTGACATTTGACAAGTTTCAATATATAGTAAAATTTAAATTTTTATATTCATAGTCAAATTTTTGAAATTTTTGAAATTTTTGATTGATAGATAAATACTATCTATGTAACTTTCTAAAGTTTCATAGACCCTCAAGAGGGTCATTATTTTTTTGCCATCGCTACCGCACATTCAAGTTTTAGGCTCTTTTTTCACTACTCCGATCCGGTATGCGATAATTTCCGATCCGATTTAGAAATCTATTAAAATACTATACTCGCTTTTCCACTACACCGGTATCCAGATTTAACCGAAACGGTAATTTCCCGAACAATTGGTATTGGTACAAAAATTATGCATGCTTTAAAACAATTGTACATTCTACTATGTCGTCCGTCCGAGTTCGAGTCCGTCGAGATAATGAAACTTTACTGTCCGTTTTTTACCGGATAGGTGGAAAAGCGGTGACCGGAATTCCGGTATTTTTCGGATCGCTACATCTGATATCCGGTTACGGATCGGAGTAGTGGAAAAAGGGCCTTATGATTATGTCAAAAATCTTCAAAAACGTTGTCCAAATCGTAAATCGGTAGGTACCGGTTTATAGACACAATAAACCGGTAGATTTGGAAGATTCATATTTTCACCAAATAATACGCTTGGTTTAATCCAAATTGTTATTTAGTCCATCTAATATTTTATTTCAAAACACCGCAGATTAGGAAATGCAATTGAAAAATATTCTTTTATTTTTTTGCATAATAATAAGTGTAAAGACATGGATAATGTAATCTTTATGCCAAACATCTCTTTTTAATTTTTTTTTTGTAACTTGAATAATTTGTGTTACAATCGGTAGAAGAGGGTTGAAACCGGTACTACCGATTTTCAGATTAGCTCCGCGAAAACTGCATCGCTACTCTTTTGTTTCCAATGTTCAACTTAGCGTGGTCAAGCTGTAACAATAAAGTTTCGAAGACTATGCTTTGAAAGGGACATTATGAAAAAGGGTCATTTAGAGAAATGACGTTTTGGGAAAGGGATATTTTGGGAAAAGGATATTCTGGAAAAAGGATGTTTTGGAACCAAGACTATTTAGACGTTTTGGACGGTTTAGGTAATTTTACATTTTGGTTCCCTTGAGAGTGTAAAAACCGCGCGTTTTTACTGCTTATACAGTTATATCTTTTTTTAACTTAAAGGTATGTGCTTGATTTTTTCACAGGTACTGGCGTTCATAGACTTGAGTATACCGGTTTTAATTTCAAACAATGAAAATTGACAATAAGGTTCAAAATCGCTTGCACCACTTTTTTTGCTTTGAAATCGGTAGTAGAGTCAATAAACATGGTGCAAGCAATTTTCGACCTTATTGACATTTGGCAAATTTTCATACAGTATAGATGTAGTAACATTTAAAAAAAATCATAAATCAAAGGCACTCTGAAAATTGTCAATAAGGTCGAAAATTGCTTGTACCACTTTTTTTGCTTTAAAATCAGTAATAGACTTAAAAAATATGGTGCAAGCAATTTTCGACTTTTATTGACATTTGACAAGTTTCAATATATAGTAAAATTTAAATTTTTATATTCATAGTCAAATTTTTGAAATTTTTGAAATTTTTGATTGATAGATAAATACTATCTATGTAACTTTCTAAAGTTTCATAGACCCTCAAGAGGGTCATTATTTTTTTGCCATCGCTACCGCACATTCAAGTTTTAGGCTCTTTTTTCACTACTCCGATCCGGTATGCGATAATTTTCGATCCGATTTAGAAATCTATTAAAATACTATACTCGCTTTTCCACTACACCGGTATCCAGATTTAACCGAAACGGTAATTTCCCGAACAATTGGTATTGGTACAAAAATTATGCATGCTTTAAAACAATTGTACATTCTACTATGTCGTCCGTCCGAGTTCGAGTCCGTCGAGATAATGAAACTTTACTGTCCGTTTTTTACCGGATAGGTGGAAAAGCGGTGACCGGAATTCCGGTATTTTTCGGATCGCTACATCTGATATCCGGTTACGGATCGGAGTAGTGGAAAAGGGCCTTATGATTATGTCAAAATCTTCAAAAACGTTGTCCAAATCGTAAATCGGTAGGTACCGGTTTATAGACACAATAAACCGGTAGATTTGGAAGATTCATATTTTCACCAAATAATACGCTTGGTTTAATCCAAATTGTTATTTAGTCCATCTAATATTTTATTTCAAAACACCGCAGATTAGGAAATGCAATTGAAAAATATTCTTTTATTTTTTTGCATAATAATAAGTGTAAAGACATGGATAATGTAATCTTTATGCCAAACATCTCTTTTTAATTTTTTTTTTGTAACTTGAATAATTTGTGTTACAATCGGTAGAAGAGGGTTGAAACCGGTACTACCGATTTTCAGATTAGCTCCGCGAAAACTGCATCGCTACTCTTTTGTTTCCAATGTTCAACTTAGCGTGGTCAAGCTGTAACAATAAAGTTTCGAAGACTATGCTTTGAAAGGGACATTATGAAAAAGGGTCATTTAGAGAAATGACGTTTTGGGAAAGGGATATTTTGGGAAAAGGATATTCTGGAAAAAGGATGTTTTGGAACCAAGACTATTTAGGCGTTTTGGACGGTTTAGGTAATTTTACATTTTGGTTCCCTTGAGAGTGTAAAAACCGCGCGTTTTTACTGCTTATACAGTTATATCTTTTTTTAACTTAAAAGTATGTGCTTGATTTTTTCACAGGTACTGGCGTTCATAGACTTGAGTATACCGGTTTTAATTTCAAACAATGAAAATTGACAATAAGGTTCAAAATCGCTTGCACCACTTTTTTTGCTTTGAAATCGGTAGTAGAGTCAATAAACATGGTGCAAGCAATTTTCGACCTTATTGACATTTGGCAAATTTTCATACAGTATAGATGTAGTAACATTTAAAAAAAAATCATAAATCAAAGGCACTCTGAAAATTGTCAATAAGGTCGAAAATTGCTTGTACCACTTTTTTTGCTTTAAAATCAGTAATAGACTTAAAAAATATGGTGCAAGCAATTTTCGACTTTTATTGACATTTGACAAGTTTCAATATACAAGGTGTTCCAATCTAAATGCATTAAATTGGAGACGTTGTGTAGGCCATCGTACCGAATAATTTTCATTATGGGGCCAAGTTATGAAAACCCGTCGTTTAGAAATAATTAACAACTTAAATTTATTAAATTTAATTGAGTGCCACATTATGAAAGGGACTTTATTTATTATGACCTTTACTTATGTCATGTTGCCGTCTTGGAAAAACTTTTGAAATTACCGCCACAACTATTGCCAAGGCAACGGTTTTGGCGGTAATTTAGTTGCTAAGGCAACAGTTGTGGCGTAGACCAAGGTCAAATGTCATGTTCGTCAAAAACTGACACAACTGACACTACCAGACTCTACTGGGTTCTCTGATTGGCCCTTTGTCTTTGCGTCCCTATGGGTGCTCTAAGTCAAAAGAAGTTTTTAGTTGGAGGCGGCAATAAAATAAATTTGACACCAAGAAAGAGATCTTTTATCTTAAGTTTTCGTTTAATTTTAAAACATAGACAACTATGTTCCAAACTTTTTCGAAGATTCAAATCCAACAAGTTAAAAATGTAAGGTTGCAATCTTGGATAAGGGGTAGTACATAATGGTTGTAGTAAATGTTGGCATTTACTTTGTATGAAAATTTTATCTTCTTAATTGTTAAGAATTCAAACATGATGCCATAATGGAAATTGTTCAGTACAATGGTCTACACAACGTCTCCAATTTAATGTATTTCCTTTGGAACACCTTGTATAGTAAAATTTAAATTTTTATATTCATAGTCAAATTTCAAAAATTTGGGGCATTCTGAAAATTGAAAAAAAAGTCAAGAATCGCTTGCATCACTTTATTAGTTTTGAAACTGTGGAGACAAAAAATATGGTACAAGCAATATCCAAGTCCATTCATCAATCTTTCGACCCAACTAAAAGTTATTTTGCTTGCATTTGTCTGCTTAAGGTAAAAGTTAATTGGATATGTTGCCTGAAGAGAGACAATATCCGACTTATTCTTCTATAGATATAAGAGTTGGCAATCATTAGTTATAAAATATTTTAATTCGTAAAGTGGACGTAGAGTTTTTGAATTTGACTGATGACTGTCGACTTTGATCAGTGGCATGGTGGTGGCAGTAATACCAATTTTCTCCTCGAGTTGGAGTGGAAACCATGTCGTCCAACTGCCCGATGAACCCCTGAACCCATAGAAACTAACCCGGCTTGCCAACACATTTTGTATGGGAGGTCTAATATTTATTTTATTTCGACCTATGTTTTTGGAGAAAGTTGCTTAGTTTCGTGGACTGATTCACCTCTAAAAATATTTGCATTTGTTTTTTTACATACCGTATTGTTACATAGACGGACAGGGATATTAATAATGTTAACCATAGTTACATACATAATGAACTTTTTTGCTATCCGTACAACATTTTTGTGCAACTGACAGCTTCGACAAATATCTGTGGGTAGTTGCAGAGTGAACAACTATTTTTGTTTGCTCATCTATTTATTTAATTAAATAATATATATTTGCATAATTTTTTACTTTATTCTATGCAAAAGTATTAAGTAAACACAGTGCTACCTGCCTGCAAGATTTCCTTTCACTTCACCAACAATAAGAAACATCACAATCACAAAAGATGAGCAACAAACAGGTACTAGACTCCATGGCGGCAACAAAGGAATTTGTTGCCAACAAGATTGCGGAGTTCCAAGCAGAGCTAAACCAAGCTGGACGTAAGCAGCCATCCACTATTGCAGCTTTAAATACGGAGTTCCTGAGTTTCAAAAATATGGTGTGCAGTGCCCTTGATGTGCTTCAGTCTCAAGTGAATATGCTTATTAAAGGCCAGGATCGCCTGGAAATGCATTCTCGTCGTAAGATGTTGCTGGTCCATGGCATCCCTGAAGAGAAGAGTGAAGACATCTCATCTAGGCTTGTATCCATAATGTCCTCAAAAATGCCTTCAGTTGCCAGTTGGTCATCATCATCATCATCGGCAAGCATTAGAACATGCCACAGAATGGGGGCCTTAAAACCGGACTCCAAAGGTAAAGCAAGGCCTGTTCTAATAAAATTCACCGATTCATCGGCTAGGGATAAGATCTGGTTTGGAAAGAAGGCGCTTAAGAGCACCGGCATAACTCTGTCGGAGTTCTTGACTAAATCTAGGCATGACGCGTTTATGGCAGCCAGGGACAAGTACGGAATCAAGAATTGCTGGACGCAGAACGGCTGGATCCATATTAAAACTGCAGGCGGTGTGAAGTGCAAGATCGAGTCTAAGGACGAACTTGATGTACTCGTCGCGGGGCAGTCGTCATAGGTAGCAACCACGTAACGACACACGTCACAGATTTCGTGATTTTCTGTCTATTTCGCACTGTTTATTATTTTTTAATTTTAAGTTTATTATTTATTATTATTTATTATTTTGCACTAATCGCGACAAAGTGGGGAGCTTCGCCAGAAGTCCTGCGAACAACTGGACTCGCGCTATCCTACTCTGCTGGCGAATTCGCTAGCCCAGTCTGTGTACCCCAGGGTGGAGTGCTATCACCTCTCCTTATCTCCCTCTTTATTAACTTCATTACTCCGCTACTCAATTGCCAATACCACCTCTACGCCGACGATCTTCAAATCTACACGCAGTGCTCTGTCGAGGATATTGCCTCGGGTATAAATATGATCAATGTTGACCTATGCACCATTCTGGACTGGAGCCGTTCACACGGTCTTTATGTCAATCCTAGTAAGTCACAGGTGATTGTATTGGGTGGATCGAAACAGCTAGAACGCTTTAATACCGATGATCTCCCACCTGTGGTCTTCGACAATGCTGTCCTTGCATATTGCAAGGTTGTAAAAAATTTGGGTGTTCTGTTCGACAGCTCCTTGTCATGGTCGCAACAGGTGTCCGAGGTCAGCCGTAAGATCTTTGCTGCTGCTGGTAGTTTGAAGCGGTGGAAGAACCTTTTGCCAGTCAAGACCAAAACTGAGTTAGCGCAGACACTTCTCCTGCCAATCTTGGACTATGCTGACACGTGCTACCTGGATCTAAACGAGGATCTGTTGGACAAGCTCCAACGTATGCAAAACTTGTGTGTCCGATTCATCTTCGGCCTGCGCAAGTTTGACCACATTTCTGCATTCCGTGCTCAGCTGGGATGGTTGCCGATCAGATTGCGTAGGGATGCACATACGGTAGCTCTCGTGTACAACATCCTCCACAATCCTATGACACCTACTTACCTATCTGAACGGTTCAGTTTTCTTGGTTCTGAGCACGATAGACCAGTCCGTTCAAAAGCTGATAATATTTTAAAAGCTCCTTTCACGCGATCAGGTTATTACAAGGATTCTTTCACAGTAAAAGCCACTCACACTTGGAATGCTTTGCCGCGTGAAATACGTCACTGTGCTTCTTTGGATACCTTCAAAAAGAAGGTACATGAACATTACCTGTCAAAGTCACTTCGCTAATTAGTATTGTGTCCTATAAAATTATATATTTATATTTATGTATGTATATATGTATGTGTGTATTGATTTATTTATAATAATTATTTATTAAGATTGGTATATATTGTGGTAGGTATATTATTATATTGTAATATTATATGGTTTATCTATACATATTTATTATTAATATAATCTGTCTAAAATTACCTTTATTTATGCACTACTCTTTTCTCTCTGTATTCTCCTCCACCCAAAGGTTGTCTGGTAGAGATCGCTTTAAGCGATAAGGCCGCCTTTGCGCATTAGTAGTTTAAGTTTTCCTGTTATGTGTTTATGTTTTTTTAAATGTGCAATAAAGTGTTTTTACTTACTTACTTACTTACTTCGAATGCCAAGAACATGTGGTGGTGTAGTATGGAAGCAAAACAAGCACCTCATATTTCGTTCAATCAGTTTTCTCCACCCGTACTGTATTGTCAGTGACTTCCATTAGCTGAATATGGAAGAATCTCATACGGCGCCGTCAGTGCGGCAGTAAGCCTGCAAAACAATATTTCACTACCGAAATATGCTTTAGCATTACATTTCGCTATTGTAACTAGACATTCAACACACAAGACAAACTTAAGCGAGGCCGACAAACTCACAGTGAATAAGTAAAGCAATACCACCCAGACATCCAGGTCGCTGACATCCTACAATTTAATTATTCGCAAATATGTCTTTTTACCCACGACGGAACGGAGACGGTATATGCGTTTGGGGTGAGAGAATGTGTGTGTGTTTGTGCAAACCTATGTTACCAAATATCTCCCAAACCAGTGGTCCGATTTTGATGCGGTTTTCAGTAATAGATTCGGATTTTTTTGGTGCATGTTCTTAGGTAGGTATTACGTGAAAAACTCACCAGGGGGCGCTGCAATAAACATTTGTTTGTGCCAATCAATGTTCCCAATTATCTCCAAAACCACTAGTCCGATTGTGATACGGTTTTCAGTAATGAGTATCATTTTGATTGGTGAATGTTCTTAGATAGGTTTTATGCTTTTAAATCACCAGGGGGCGCTGCAGTAAGCTTTTGTTTGTGCAAATCAGAAGAAACCGTAAATAAATCTCCTTAACCAAAACTTTTTGATAATATCATGATCTAACTCGGTGATCTAATAATATCTATGGAAGTAAATGTCATTGATTGAGTTGACGTCTTGCAAAATCAAAATATTTATGTTTGGTTCAACTAAAATAAATTGATTTTTGATTCAATAATATTAATAAAATGTATCATCACAATATCATGAATAATAATAAATCATGGAGACATTTTGTGCAAAATCTGCAAAATGGTCATTATAAAGTTTAAATCCGCAAGCTTTGCCAATGCAAAACATGTCATAGAAAATAATCACATGCAGGTAATTTGTTATTATTATATTGATTTACTGATCAGACAAAACAAACTATTACTTCTTTCTTACACAATGTGTACCTAAAGCTAAGACCTAAAGCCAACAGATATCTCAGCTCCCTGGTTCACCGACGAAAACGAGTCACTGTAGGATTTACTCTGCATGGCTTGGCTGGCATAGAAGATACCTAGTAAAAATATTGACCTAACAATAACATACCTACTTGATGATTATTATTATATTGCAGTGCAGCTGTCTTCGGGATGATCTTCATACGATTGCTACCGCAAATTTTGTAAGGCCCTGCAGACCCCGGTTTTTGGGCATAAACTTGAGTGAAAATTAAAATAAGACCATCGATATCTGTATAAAAAATCATAAATTCCTGAAAGTGCTGTTATTATTACTTCACTCTGATATTGATCATATAAATATAAACCATTTTAGCTAATCTGTTTTCATTTACCTTATCTAACTAAGATCTTAGTCTAAGACAATATTTATAAACAGACAATATTTTGACTGTTTGATTATGAAGAAATAACATAGGGTTTGAGGGAAGCTTCGTGTCCTTCTCATAGAAAGACAATAGAAGCGCAGGTCCAGATACTAGAATTAAGGACCAACATCAGAGGGTTGAGAAGTGTTTCCCCTCACATAGAAAGACAATAGAATGTACAGATTTTTACAGAGCGACGAGTATGAATGAACAGCCAACAGCAGGAGGTTGAAGGGTACTTGCCCCTTGGCAAATGTTTTTGAGTTTCGACTATCGTGCCCTGCAATTTATGGAAAGCGACTGCCTGACGTAGAATGAGTGGAATCATTTCATTTTCTATTTTACCAAAACTCTTATTCCATTGAAAAGATGCAGTCGCTGGTGCAATGTCTACCCATTTTCATCTTATCGACTTCTGCCATTAAACCGGTCATCAAATTGCACTAGGACTTTTTTTGGACAGCTCTCCGTCTTCCAACTTGTCTCTTCTTAAACCTGCCCACTCAACCACTGAATCTTGAACCACTTTCATGCTGCCATTGAATAATCCTTATTATATAAGGTCCTATTAAATTCAATGCAAATATTTTCAGGATATGTTCTACTTACTAGTGAAACTGAACAACTGTTCTTAGTAAAAAAAACGAAATATGAAAAACTAATTTTGGACTTGCCATCCAAAAATAGCCAAAATATATGTCAGTTTCTATGGTACAAACGATTTTATTCATATTTAGAAAAATATACATAAAAAGTTGTTCAGTTTCACGAGTCGAACACATCCTGCAGATATTTGCATTGACTTTAATAGAGTTTAAATTATTTTAACGACGTACCTACGCACACATATTTTATCAGTAGATATTTTCTACTCACAAAACAAAACAACTCTTCATCGAAATGAGAAAAAAAACTAGATTTCCCGTGACGAACTTTTTCAACATGTTTGTATGCGAAGTCCAATTTTCTTCTTCTATATTTTGATGATTTTTTTTCACTTTTGTGAGTAACATACGCCTTTAAAAATGTTGTACCTAATTAAACTTAACCAAATATAGATATTATATATTATTTTAAACCTATTCTCTTTAAAAAGAGTAAAATAAAAACAAAATTAAAAATTTTGAAAGTACCCACGACGGTAAAATGATGTTGAAAAAGGATAAAATAATTTTGAAACCCCCGACTTTAATAATCTATGTGATAAATAAGAGACATTTCACATTATGTAAAAGCTTTTGTACAATTGAGTTGATTTAATTTCTCACTGAGTCAGACATAATATGAACAACAAAGTATTCGCTTTTTTAGGACTTTCTTACGTATGTATTTGGTTCTCGAAGATGTAGGTATAGCAATCGCATAGGTAATTAACTCCTTAAGTTAATAAATAACACTAGAAAATACGTCGGGGGCTGCTCTATCAATATTTAAAACTTCAACACAGCCCCCAACGTATATTCTAGTGTTATTTATTAACTTAAGGAGTTAATTACCTATGCGATTGCTATACCTACATCTTCGAGAACCAAATACATACGTAAGAAAGTCCTAAAAAAGCGAATACTTTGTTGTTCATATTATGTCTGACTCAGTGAGAAATTAAATCAACTCAATTGTACAAAAGCTTTTACATAATGTGAAATGTCTCTTATTTATCACATAGATTATTAAAGTCGGGGGTTTCAAAATTATTTTATCCTTTTTCAACATCATTTTACCGTCGTGGGTACTTTCAAAATTTTTAATTTTGTTTTTATTTTACTCTTTTTAAAGAGAATAGGTTTAAAATAATATATAATATCTATATTTGGTTAAGTTTAATTAGGTACAACATTTTTAAAGGCGTATGTTACTCACAAAAGTGAAAAAAAATCATCAAAATATAGAAGAAGAAAATTGGACTTCGCATACAAACATGTTGAAAAAGTTCGTCACGGGAAATCTAGTTTTTTTTCTCATTTCGATGAAGAGTTGTTTTGTTTTGTGAGTAGAAAATATCTACTGATAAAATATGTGTGCGTAGGTACGTCGTTAAAATAATTTAAACTCTATTATGGGAGTAAACGTTTGTTCTAGCGTACGCGTAGGTAGTATTTACAGCATTTAGACCTACCCCTGTAATAAGGGATAAACATAAATTCGTACAGTTTACGTGGAAAACAATAATAGGTTGATAAAGTGGTAGGTTTATGTTGACTAAGGTTGATGTATAGCTGATAGTACATAACATAAGTAGAATATCAAGCTATTGAGAGAACAACATAAACATTATACGTATAATCGAAATGTCTATCTTTGGATCGTTTGCCAATTGTTTCTATTCGTTTTCATCAGCTAAAATAAATTTTCAACATTCCCTATTTTTACATAAATGTAAAATAAAACCCTGTGTTTGACTCAGGGTCAGGGTATAGAATGACGCATGTTTGAGGTGAAGAAATCACAAACGCGGACCGGCTGCTTAAATTTTCATATTTTTGTACAGAAGGTTTGAACCTTTTGCTACAGTTAACATGTGATATGGGCCCTTGACTTGATAAATGCCAGGTAAGAGTAACATGGTATTGAGCGATGAAATACCTAGATCGCTCGCATCAAATGGTCAACCGAATGGCTTATAATATGTTTTTATGTTTTGCTTAGGTGGCGAATAAATTGCTTTTTGTTTTTTATAGCTAGTTAGGGACATGGTTTGTGAATTACGTGTTCTGTTTGCGGATATTGCAGGAAAGCGTCTCTCTACCCGAGAAAAAAGAAGATTATAGTTTGGCAGGTTGTTCAAGTTTTCAAATAGGTAAATCAGAGATTTGGGGTCTTAAATGTAAGTCAAGATACTTTTAAACGTGAGTAGCTATGGAATGTTTGTTTTATCCTGGTAAAAGCATCTCTAGCACATAAGCTTCAGCCTCCCAAATGCCATTTGTAGACATTTCGCGCCGTCCACACATCACACTATCTCACTCCCAAAAAGCCTCGCCTTAAGGCTAAACGACAGACTATAGTGGCGCCCTCAAACAGGACAAAAATCCCTAGCAGAACACGGTGGTCATCATGGTCATCTAGAAACCAATGTATGAATTACCGACAATAACTAACTACAAAGATTATTTAAATGTAGGTAATAAAATAGATAAAAAATGGTATCCATGAGTTATGTAATGTCAAAATTGCTAAAAGTGGCCACTTTTATCAATTTCGTCATAAATAACTAAAGCTCATAGTTTGCTCAAGATTTTATTGATTCAAAAAATTATTCGTTGCTAGTGGTTTCCCAATCACTTGCGTATTCAGTCAGTGATTTTTTTTCACTGAGCGTCGCTAGTTTTGCTGACGTTGAGCCTTAAGGCGGATTACGCAATTCGACACGAAGATCTTGTTTATTTAGAAACTTTATCAAGTCAACAGTGGCTTTAATTCTGACATGTCAGAAATAACTAAAAATTTGCAGCAATAGGCCGAAATATATAAAGAAACTTGGTCCTCCCATATTAAATCAGTCAGCTGATCGGCGATTTTATATGGGAGGTCCAAATTATTTTTTTATATTTCGACCCATGTTCCAGGGGGAAAGTTGTTCAGTTTCATGAGTACCTTCACCTCCTTCCGGCTTGTAATACCCTTTGTGTTACTCCCGGTATATGCAGATGAAACATCAGTTACTAGGTAGAAAAGAATTTCTAAAATAAAAGTTAAGTACTCTTCATTCCATGTCTGCATACTTACAAAAATCATAATCCAATCCTATAGGAAGAAAATGTCCGAAAGACTGAATGAGATGCCCTATTATTTTTCTTTCAATTACGTACGTAGATATTTAAGAATTAGTTAGCGAAATGTGCTATCAGAATCAAGAACCATGCCTGTGTTGGCTGCGCAATTAAGGATTTTGGTGAACGTAAATGGTAACAAGCAACATACGTTTAATGTTTATTGTACTTAGTGAAATAACGCAATTGACTTCAGTTTATTGAACTTTTATTTCACTCCTAAAACACCTAATTAATTATGATTTGCTGGATTTCAAAAGAAAAGACACTGAAGGAAAGAGTTGTTGTTGTTTACCTTTACAAAATTTCATACATTTGACGGCGCATCCAGTCAAGCCGTCATCGATCATCAATATCGAGTGACAATCTCATCGGTTATAAAATCGATTTAGGAATTTCTGACCGTATCTAATTTGACATAACACGGGACTCTAGTTTGGCGCCTTTTTCTCTGACGGTTGATAATCTTTGGAGATCGAGAAAAAGGGCGATTACTACGTGTTCTGTGAACGTTTTACCAATTATAATCGTACAATTACTGTAAATTAGTGATCCGAACATTATACGAGTGTGATTTGTCGAAATCAAGTGTTTGTTATTGCTTCCTCGCCCGATAACTTGCGCCCATAATGGACCCTTCGGAGAACGAGTCCCCACCTGATCCTGCAGTGCCTCCTGATAACCCTTCTGTGCCTTCACATTATAGTTGCTTAAACGCGAGATGTTTTCATCAGGGCGGTGAGCGACTTGATCTTCTGCTACCAACATATTATTGTCTTATTTTTTTTTTTTTGTAAACGTTATACATTGGGCCGGCACACTACACTCACGATGTTTTTTTAACTTTCCTAGTCCATACTGCTTCATGTTAATAAGTTAATATATAACGACGATGGTATTTGGTGCTTTCTTTCTCAATTTCCAAACAACAGACTCATCATCAAACAGCACAAAACCCGGCAGTCTCTAACGCCAGTTTCCAACTCCACCCACAGTATAAATGAGAGACAATTTTCGTGTAATTCACGATGATATACAGTAAGATACGGTGCCTTAATTGTGTGATAAACCACGACTCACAATTCACCCCTGATTTACGGCAGACCTCTGATCTTTGGGGTGAAATGTTACCAAGCTAAGCTTGAACAAGAGACTTGTAGGTAATGCTCATTTTCTAGCCAAAATTTTACATGTTTATCGGGTTGTTGGACGACTCGGTCGGTAGACCCTTTAGAAAAGGAAAAATAATATTTTTGACAATAAACCGATGGGTAACTGAGGACAGAAATAGGTAAGACACCTGTACAGTGTGTGTACAGTGTACACCGTGAATTTGTAACTAAGCTTGTAACACTTATCTTGGGGCTGCGCAAAATCCTACCTTAAAACCTTCTGACATTTAAACTTAGTAACCTTAATATTATTCAGCTAAATTACCATAGGATTAAATAATATTACGTCATGGATTACTTAATAAAACACCACAAAGTGAAACACTTAGCCAAATTAAAAGTCTTTTATAATATAACATAGATTTTTGGTTTTAAGAAGTATATTTTTTAGTCTCTCGTTTATTTTTAACCGGCTTTCTACTCTGAGGATTCTTCCGTGTTTGGTACCTAAAATTTGGTACACGGTATGGTACCTAAAATAAAATACGTAGATTTTTTTTCACTTGTATATTCTATTCATCATTTTCAATTGTTCCTAAACAGTAGTTGGGTTGGAATGGTGATGTTGAATATTATTTCCAGTTTGATAAGGAACACATTTTTAGATAATGAAAGTTGGTAATCTAGCTAAACTACCCAAGTTCATTAATCGGTTGAATACCTCTCTGAAATTGGTTATCTCGACAATTAGCTTAGCTACCTACCTTACCTACACCCTCAGGTTAGGATGCGGGAGACGATAGAAATCAACAACACAAAAAAAACAGAAATCTAACTCAAAGTTAAATTATAATTATAGTTACCGTTATCAATTTAATAACCCTGAGTATTATAAGAACTTGATGTTACTATTTCTATTTCTATTTCAGCCTATTGCAGTCCACTGCTGGACGTAGGCCTCCCCCAGGGAACGCCATAAGGCACGATCTCCCGTTTTTGCCATCCAGTCGCTACCAGCCGCCTTTTTCAAGTCATCGGTCCATCTGGCCGGAGGGCGTCCAACGCTACGCTTGCCGAGGCGTGGCCTCCACTCGAGAACCCGCTTACTCCACCGTCCGTCGGTTCTACGACAGATGTGGCCAGCCCACTGCCACTTCAGCTTGCTACACTTCCAGACTATGTCCGTCACTTTGGTCTTTTTTCGGATGGCCTCATTCCGGACTTTATCCATTATAGAGATACCAAGCATAGACCTTTCCATAGCTCGCACATCTAGCCGGTGGGCCAGTTTTACTGTCAAGTTCCACGTCTCGGCTCCGTAGGTCATGACTGGTAGGACGCATTGATCGAACACCTTGGTCTTAAGGCATTGTGGCAAAGATGATTCGAGGATGTGACGCAGCTTTCCAAATGCTACCCAACCAAGCTGCACTCTTCTGGTGATTTCAGCCTCAAAGTTGTCTCTTCCCATCTGCAAAGTTTGCCCAAGGTACACGTATTTCTGGACAACTTCAAGGACTACACCTTCGACGGAGACCGGCTCGGGGATTATGTGTTGATTGAACATGACCTTCGTCTCATCCAAGTTCATCCCAAGTCCAACACGTCTCGAGGCAGAGTTAAGACTAGATAGCATTTTTTGCAGGTCCTGCAGCGATTCGGCCATTATGACTATGTCGTCGGCAAAGCGGAGATGCGTGAGACTTTCGCCGTTGACGTTGATGCCCAGTCCATCCCACTGTAGAGTTTTGAAGACATCCTCCAATGCGTTGGTGAAGAGTTTCGGGGATATAACGTCACCCTGTCTTACACCACGGAGCAGTTGGATGGGTCTTGTATTATGGTTTTGTACTTGAACGGACATCGTAGCCATTTGATAAAGGCTTCTCAGCACCTCCACATACCGCCAGTCGACTTGGCACTGCTGCAAGGACTCCAAAACAGCCCAG
This sequence comes from Phthorimaea operculella, assembly GCA_024500475.1. Taxonomy (NCBI): domain Eukaryota; kingdom Metazoa; phylum Arthropoda; class Insecta; order Lepidoptera; family Gelechiidae; genus Phthorimaea; species Phthorimaea operculella. Next base: position 4,895,207 of record JANFCV010000003.1, on the reverse strand, counting down.
GTTTCGATAGAGTCGAAGGCTTTTCGTAGTCCACAAAGCCATACACAGTGGTTGGTTATACTCCTCTGTCTTCTGTATAACCTGCCTTACAGTATGGATGTGGTCCACGGTACTGAAGCCCTTACGAAACCCGGCCTGTTCCGGTGGCTGAAAGGCGTCAAATCTTGATGCCAGACGATTCGTGACGACTCTCGAGAACAGCTTATAGACGTGGCTCAGAAATGTGATCGGCCTATAGCTTTTGAGAAGCGTTTTGTCTCTTTTTTTGAAAAACAATGCCACTACACCTCTGCTCCACGCCTTCGGGGTTGTCCCATTGGCTATTACAGAGTTGAAAAGCCTTTTCAGCTCCTCGAGGACAGGTTTTCCACCGGCCTTAAGTAGCTCAGAGGCCACTCCGTCTTCCCCGGGAGCCTTCCCATTCTTAAGCTGTCTGAGAGCCGCCGCGATTTCGTCTATATCTACGTCCGGGAGATCTTCTGTAAAGTGGCGGGAGAGAGGAGCTCTTGGGTCTAGGGTCGCATCAGGTGGAGGCTTTTTCGCATGTGAGGCATACAGATTTCCATAGAAGTCCTCAATTTCAGCGAGAATCTCTGGAACCGATGTGACAGTTACACCATTCGAGGTAGTTAGCTTTGCCAGATGACTCCTTCCCAGTGTCTTGGTAAAAACTTTCGACCCTCGGTTTTTCTCAATCGCCTCCTTTACGAGTCGAGTGTTATAGCTTCGGAGGTCGCGTCTTACCATACTTCGGATCTTTTTGTTAAGTGACTGGGGATCTGGCAATGCATCCTCTGGTGTTTCCCGTCTAATTCGCATCAGTTCCAGGGCCTCGCTTGAAAGTTTGGACTTCTTGTCTGTTCGCCTTTACGAAAATGCTTCGTCCCCACTTCGCGAATAGCCCCGACTATGCTCTCTAGGTCCTCGTCAACGTTTGCCGGGTCTCCAGGGCAGCGAATCGATTTTTCAGTTCAAGTTGGAACTCCTCATGTCCGGCTTGGGGCAGATTGGGACGGAGAACTTGCTTCACCATGCGGTTTCTTTCTAGCTTGAAGTTGATATTTAGGGTGCCTCTTACTAGTCGGTGATCACTTCCGGTATTGAACCTACTGATCACTGAGACATCCCTAAATATATGCCGTTTATCCGTCATGATGAAGTCGATCTCGTTCTTCGTCCTGCCGTCAGGGCTCTCCCAGGTCCACTTCCGTTGGGGCTTTTTCTGATAAAAGGTTTTCATACAGAACAGCCCCTGCCTGCTAAGAAAGTTGACTAGCATTTGGCCCCTCTGGTTTCTGCTCCCGTAGCCATGTGGTCCCAAGCTTGATTCGCCGTGCTCCTGTCCCACTTTAGCGTTGAAGTCCCCCATGACAGCAGTGAAGTGGGTCTTAGTGGTTTGGTGTATGGCTTTCGACACGTCGTCGTATAGGGCCTCCACCTCTTCATCTGAGCTGCACGAAGTCGGCGCATATACCTGTACGACCTTAAGAGAGTACCTCTCGGTCAACTTCAGTACGAGGTACGCTACCCTGTTCGAGACGCTGCTGATCTCCTCCACGTTGTCACAGAGAGCTTTATTGACAAGGAACCCTACGCCACCCTGGGATTGTGCGCTCCCTTCCCTGAAGTAGAATAGGTGACCTGATTCTAGGGTTATCGTATCCTCCCCCTCTCTTCGGATTTCTGACAATCCCAGAACATGCCACCGTATCTTATCTAATTCTACCTCAAGGATTTGGAGACTTTCGTCCAGCCGCAGACTGCGTCCGTTATACGTCGCCAGGGTCAGTCTATGGCAGCCGTAGTCCGTAGCCCGGGGATTCTTCGCACCCCCTGCCCTACCATTACCCGGGCCGCTACCGTAGCCCGGGGTAGTAAGGCGGCCGGGAACTAGGGGCCGGTTTTTTCTCGTCCTGTCCATGGGGGGTTTTGCCCATAGTCACCACGCTGGGCAGGCGGGTTGGTGACCACTGTTTGCGTTTGTGGACTATGTTGTCAACACGGGAGGCGCTGCTGCCCACCTCCCGGAAGCCCCTTATCGCCTCTTACGATACCCACGGGCAGATTTGGAGTGGTGAGATTCTACTCTGCCGACACCACACGGCAACTTGATGTTACAATGAAGTCTAAAGAGAGCGCGGAAATAATATGAGTAAACCCACTGAACTTGGGTAAACAACGTTTACTTCCAGAACCGATGTTTTACCTTCCCTTTTTTAACACAAAGAGTCGACAATTCCAACGGATATTTTTCTCCCGATAGCTAATAAATAGTTGATAATGGTGAAGTGCTGTCCATTACACGGGTGTATCCGACAAACCGAGTTGCCGTAAGAAAAATCGCTCTTTTACAACATCCCTTATTGTAAGGTATATTTTTTAGATAAAGGCGGTCCATTTGATTTATTGCCGGCCATATAAAAAACTGCTCCGATACACAAGGCCGGACCCTCGCCGTGAACGTGTTTTGTCCGTAGTTTATATCTTTTGTATTCCAAAATAATGTGAAGTTGTGATACGATTCATGCCTCGTATATCATCATAAACAAAAACTGTATCAGACATCTTGTGAATAAAATTTACGGTCGAGAGAATACTGTTATTCGTTCCATTACGCTTCGAATGGAAAATGTTCACGAAAATATTAAGCATGGCATGTTAGTGGACAATCTTTAAAAGTTTTAGTTCATGGAAAAACGATTTACTTCGCAATATTTAGCCCCGACGTGTTTACGCGACGACGGCGGCAGTGCGGTGTCTAAGCCACCTTTTGAAGGGAATTACTCGGAATCCCCACTTTAAATCTCCGCTCCATGTTCCGTTTTAAAATGGAAATTCGGGATAATACGCGGATGAGAACGGATTACTTGACAGCAGACACTGGCAAAAAGTTAAATAAGGAAAACCACGGGGATAATATTTCAATTACATTAGAAAGCAGCGACGAATATTATAAAGGGGGTGGACGGCGTCCTATCTCCACATTGCAAGGGCTTTCGAGCGGATTTTGTCATGCGTAAAGAAAAAACGAAACCTTCATTTTCTGGTGCCTATTCCGACCTTCCACAATTTGGACAGGTGGGTGAACCCGAAGCCCGAGACAATTATCTGAGGAGCAGACAAGATAAAATTAGCATAAAATAATTAGCTGGGGAAAACAAAGAGAAAGAAAAATTATCCGAATTTTCTAGTCAGCGGCAAAACAAAGCTAATGACCGCTAATGACTTCTGTCTAGGTCAATATTTTGCTCGTTGCAGGGAAATGGAAAAATTAGTCCCTCCTTACTAAGTGTTTTACGAGTCTTCACAAGTTTCAGAGCTCATATTTTATTACCTATACCTATCTAGACTGCAATGATTATTTATAATGTTCTTCTTTATGTTTCATAGATAATTAACCATTTTCAACAATGCCTGTAGTAGGCTAAGGCAGTAACCTTCTTTGAGTGTCTAACCCCGCTCTACAAGCCGATAAACCTATAAGTCTTTTTCTTTGATATAAGATTCGTCATTGTACTATCGCAGTCTTGTGGGATTTTTGCTATTCTCCAGTCTGTTTAAATCACAACATTGGTTGAAGAGACCTACTTATTCAATGATTTTGTAGTCGTTTTGTAAGTGATTCTAACCACTTAGTCACAGATACTGAACAAACTAGATTGATATTGAAATTTATTCAACCGCCTTTATTATTCACTAGCTGCCCGTCAGCGGTTTCACCCGCTGCAACCCATCTTTTACCCCTTTTACCTAAAAATCCCTGAAACACGTACCTACTAAATTATTTGAGCTTTTTGATCTAATTGTAAGTTTTGAAACAGATCGCATTTAAAAATCATGATTTTCCATACAAACTTTTAACGCCTTTTTTACCCCTTTAGAGTTCGAAAACCGAAAACCCCGGAAACACGTTTTTTTTTTAGCTAACCCCCTTTTTACCAAAAGGGGTTAACATAACAGTTTGTATGAAAAGTAAAAAAGGGTTTTGCCCCTTTACGGATCAAAAATCGAAAAACCCTGAAACATGGTACTCAATTTTTTTCAGCTCTTTGATCCAATCACAAATTTTGAACCAGATCACATCTAAAAATAATGATTTTCCATACAAACTTTTAACCCCTTCGGGGGTTAAAATTTGAGGTAAAGAATATTTAAAAACCTGCCCCTTAACTTACTCTATATACGTAAAAAAACTGCATCAAAATCCGTTGAGGGGTTTTAAAGATATAAGGAAACATACATACAGACACGGGAAGGGACTTTACTTTATACTATGTATTGATGATGTATGTATTTCGGGGTCTATAGTCCGACAAGTTCGTGCGTGACCTTCCCTAGGGGTGACAGACGTTGGGAGGGGTGGTGTCAGCGGGTAGCGGGAGGTGTAGCGGGGAAAGAAGACGCTCGCATCCGCGCCGCACGTCATATTAGAATGACGTGCTTCCTCGCCCCGACCGTCTGTACCCCGCAGGAAGGTCGCGCACGAAGTTGTCGAACTATAATAATCTTGGTAAAACAATTTTACAGCCACGTTATTTTTTTACGTAGTATGTATGTATGTATCTGTAAGATCCAATACATTGTTAAAAAAAATCACAGCACTGTCATTTTTCAACGTCGTGTGTATGTATTTGTGGGATCTAATACCTTGATAAAACATTTTTAATGGCATGTCATATTTGTATAAAATATGTATGTATTGGTTGCTTCCAATGGGTATTGGTTGGTAAAAGTTTTTACCTGCCATGTAATTTTTATACTGTATTTGTGGGATCCAAAATCTTGTTAAAACATTTTCATTGGCAAGTAATTTTTGTACGTACTTACATGTGTTGTGGGATATACATCAATTTTGCCTTACTTACTCGCCAAGAGATGACGCTGTTAGTTTCTAAAACGCGAATCGGCACTGTCGCGCCACCTTTTTCATAAATATTGGAAAATGCGTGATCCCGTGGGCATGAGACATTTTTCCGTGGTACAAAGTATGCTATTCAAGATGCCCTTTTATATTTCTGCAAAGTTTCATGTCAATCTAAACAGCCGTTTTTGCGTGATGTCGTAACAAACACACACGTAAGAAGTATATCAAGACCAGTGTGTAAGATTTTCCAATATCGTAAGACAACACTTAAATAAAAGTACGAAAAAATAAAAACAAAAATAAGGAGAACACTACAAAATTTCATGTCAATCTAATCAACCGTTTTTGCGTGATGTCGTAACAAACACACACGTAGGAAGTATAGCAAGACCAGTGTGTAAGATTTTCCAATATCGTAAGACAAAACTTGACGCCGTGTGGTGCCGGCAGAGTAGAATAGCACCACCCCCTCTCTTCCCGTGGGAGTCGTAAGAGGCGACCGAGGGATAAACCCGACCCAAACAGCCAGGGCCAACCGTATGGTGGCGGTTAAGCCACCACAAAAGCATTCCACATGGGGGTTGACGTCTGGTAGGCGGCTTGTCGTAAAATTAAGCCCTTATCCCAATTGCCGACCCCAAGCAATTGGGATAAGGGCAGGAAGATGATGTAAGACAAAACTTAAATTAAATAAAAGTTCGAAAAAATAAAAACAAATAAGGAGAACACTATCCGGATTCGAACGCGAGTCACCTTGTTTGGTAGGCAAGCGCACTACCGCAGCAGCTACCGTGACTTTAAAATGAGTGTTGAATTAACGGATATGCTTCCCCACAAAGACGCGAATCGGCTCAGTCACGCCACCTACTTCAAAAATTTTGGAATATTCGTGATTCCGTAGAAATGAGACATTTTCCCGGGGTAAAAAGTAGCCTATGTGTTATTCCAGATGCCCATTTATATTTCTGCAAAGTTTCATGTCAATCTAATCAGCCGTTTTTGCGTGATGTCGTAACAAACACACACACAAACATCCGCCTTTATAATATTAGTAGGAAGTAGGATCCTTCGACGACTTTCCGCTACAAGAGTTTGCTTTTATTCTATTTTTTCCCTCCAATGGGTTCAAAAGATAAAACCCTTCAAAGTTTAATGCGAAAATTATGTTATGCTTTGAAAAAGTTGTCGGTTATTTTTTTAACTTCTATTTGGGAGTTTTTCAATTGGAGTTTTATTTTCAGATGAATACTTACTTACCTAGTTTCTTTCGGAACATAATTTTTTTTTTTTATCATTGAAGCTTCTATCTACATAAAAAAGACGTAAGACGATGAAATGCGCATCTCACGGGTGTATATACGAAGTCTCTTCTGTTTCATACAATTTTATATGGTTTCGAGCGTCGACTCACAGTGCAGATAGCGCAAAGGTAGAAATATAAAAACACGCCCAGAATATAAAGTCCTGAGCGTACCTATCTAAAATCAAGTTTTATATCTATTTTCGTTATAAACGAGTGGGTGCGTTAGTCCTATAGAAACTTGGAATATTCCTGAGTAACTATGGATACATGGAAAATTCTCGCCATAGCCTCGATTGTGTTACGAAAAGGAGGTAGGTAAGCCGTATTACCGGGGTGAAGGTGAGGTGGCCAAAATTACCCATCAATCATAGCCCACAAGGTTGTGTTATCTATCACGTAAATTGGATGCAAAGTGATCCGGTACCGTTAAACGTATCAATCACAATAAGGTTTTATTTATTATGATGTAGAAAAATCATTAGAATATCATCACTTAGTACTCGTTTGTGTATTTTGTAGTAAAATACCTAATAAAACTTAATAACTTTCGTAAGGAAGAACAAGGGCCGCAACATAAAATTTGTGTAGATCGTCAACACTTTGCATGTTCTAAAATACTTAGTATGGTACGTCCAAATATGGAGCCAAATTGTTCGCAAGTTTAACATTAATCTCAACGTCATTTCCATTGCAAATTGTAAATTCAAAAAGGCATTTTATTACCCCTGTTGTGTTGACTGTTATGAAGGGTCAAATTGCCTACAAATTGTTTCGAACGCGCCCCCTTGATTAACTCCACGGCGCCGTTCGGGACTTTAATAAAATGAAATTGGGTCGTATCAATATGGAGCTACGTTTTGGGTTATTGCATCGTGTTTTTTGGATATAATGAGCCAGCCAGTTTGTTTTTTCTCGTTTTTCCTATCACATTATGCTACATACTTTTCATTTCTAGTTTTTGAGAGTGACTTAGTCTGAAAATACCTAGACTGGGCACATCTTGTCTTCGGTTATTTTGATCTGAGTGATACAAATAAATCTATACTCGAAAAAATTTACGAACTTCTCAGTGAAAAAAATGTTGATATTGATTTTGGTGCCCAATTGTCTGTAATTAATGAATCAACTGTAATGTAATGATTGACTGACAGTCTTGTCGCGACTACCCATGACTACCTACAGTTGCTGCAACTCAGCTGAAACGTCGCGTTCTTGGTGAATCGTTAATATTTACCTCAATAATATCACGATAGACCCATCGTGCCCTCTTAAAAAGTTATATTTGCTGCTCAAATTAAAAAACCATTAAGATGTAGTAGGATATTCAAAATCAGGCGAATTCAGTACGCATTGTATCCAAGCATCCGAAAAAGCGTTGGCTCCCACGTTTTTTGCGTGAAGATAAAAAGAGCACGTCGCAAAAGCCCATTTGCGTCACCCTCGAATTTTGTCGTAGATGGACGACGGCGCAATAAAACTGAATGTTATCTCGCTAATTTTTTCTTTTGCCCAATCTTCTCGCGTGCCACAGAACAAAACGTAGACATGGTAGCCGCAGCTGGTTTGATTTCTCTGCGATTCCGGTACCTACGCCAGTTTTTAGTGAAATGCTCAGCCGGTGTAATTGTTATGAAATCTTACCTTATCACCCTCGAATGTTTTCGTAGATGGACAACGTGCAACAAACCTAAATATCAGCTAGCATTTTTTTCATTTCCTCTCAGTCTTATTTCATCTCGTAGATCGGTGGCTGTGGTAGCCACCCACAGAGTTGGATTTCCCAGTGGTTTCGCTATCATACTGCAAACTAGGTGAATATATTTCGTATGACAATTATGTTATGATGAATCATTTCGAGAAATCCAAAACACGTATTTACTCATGGAATCTGATAGCTGAAAAACTGTAAAACAATATTCTCGGTAAAGCATTGAAATAATTATGTTATGAAGCTACAAAATAAAACAAAAAAATTACCCATTTTACTGACTAACCAAGTCTGTAGTAACAATAATACAGGGTGTTAGGCAGAACGTTGGACATACGAAAAAGAGTGTTTCTAATCATGATTCTGAACAACTTTTACTATGAGGCCACATGCGAATTAGCATAAAAAATTTTAGGTGTTCCATACATCTTTGCCGACTAGGTATGAATTTTTCTATGGAAAATTCAAATATTTTTTTGCGAATTCGCAGGTAGCGCCATAGTAAAAGTTGTTCAGAAGCACGAGTATTAACACCCTTTACCGCATGTTCAACGTTCTGCCGAACACCCTATATACCTTAACTCACATGCTCTAAAACTTTGTTCTATAGTAAAAAATAACTACCCTCATCTGAAGACAAAAGAACTTGAAACCTAACAACTGTCTTTAGGAGTCTTAAATAATTAAGATGAACAAAGGCAGGCACATAAGTTTGAATTTGCTGCCCTTTCTCTTGTCCCGCGTTTAATTTAAAACGTTGTATGAGGGACTAATCTTGGTCGCCAGTAGGGTTGCCTCGTCCCGGGTCCAGGGTCATTACCAAAGACCTGTCACTTATGGACGCAGCTTTCTATTATTTCTTACGAACATTGGGCATGATAGGCGTGAAGCTAGATCAAATAACATCACTCCATTAAGGGAACTATAGAAAGAAAAAATCAAAGAAAAAGAAAGCAGTTTCAGTGACAGAATAGAAGATGGAGTGAGCTCGCCAAAAAGACAGTAACGATGATACTACTACGACAGAATTATAGCAAGCAAGACTATATGTTACGCAAGCTAACAATCTGTTTGACGCCGGACTACGTTTGTTGCTAATTTGGCGTCTCGGCCATACTTTTACAAGCCGAGGATGCTGTTGCCCGGACCTAAGGCCCGGACTATATTATAGATCCCATACTTTCCTCGTCAACATTTTTTTGGCTAAGCACAGTCCATAAAAAACAGATCACTGGTCACCCCTCACAGTGCACGGATAATGAGCACGTTTCAGAGTCACAATTTCGCGCACCCGTGTTCACCCGCCAACCAACCACCCCAGACCCCTCAAACCAGCGACATCTGCCATAAGAAACCAGAGAATCCAAGCTCTATCAAAAATGGTTGCTTTATAATTTTAAACGGCCAGTTGGGTCAGCTTTACTTATTGTCTTCACGGGAAAATTAGTGGCGATGCTTAATCCCACCCGCTAGGTTAATAAACTAGGGACAATGGCTTTACGACGAAAACTGTTATTAAACTTGCAGGATTTGTTATTAAAAAACGGTCAAGAGAAAGTTGGACCTTAATACTCTTTAGTATTTCGCCTAGTGGGGATAGTGTTGACGACCAATGTAGCGCAGTGGTTCCGGGTTCGATTCTCGGTGGGTCACTCACAAAATTGACGTTTATCACTTTGTGAGTTTGTTCCTTTGGTTTGCTCCCAGCCTGGTTAGGACATTGCAGGCCGAACCACCTGATTGTCCGAAAGAAAGATGGCTCCCTGCTTCAAAGGGCTCGTTAAGCCATCGGTCCAGGTTGCTGTCTATGATTACCTGATTACCTACTCTCTGCTTCTTCCACTTACTATGCGGTTGTAAAACCTGGACACCAGAGTTTGTTGGGTCGTTGGCGACTCGGTGTCCCATATGGAAAGAAGGTAATTGTTAATTTGCCGTTTGAAACAATTTATGTAAAAAATTATCATGTAGTTTATTGTAATTTTGGGAATGATTAATAAAAATAATAATACCTTCACTTTTTAAATTGTTTAAATCACATCATTCAATGCTTTAATTAAATGATAGTTAGGTAGATTAGAGACAAAAGTATAAAACATTGTGCAATTCTGAGAAAGTAAGATACTGACTAATCTTCTTGATAAACCTCCTTTTTGAAATCAGCTAAAAATACTGTGTAAGATCAAAATCACAAATATTTCCACCAGTCGTCTCGTTCCGATAAAAATACCATTTTCCTTTGTCGATACCGAACTAATAGTAACCCGGGGCTGGTTGTAATAAATTTTATTCCATCTCGACGTATCTTCCCTTTTCTATTAGCTTCAGTCCGCTTGTCTCACCTAAATCAAATTCTACGCCGAGTCAGAAGGGAAATTAAATTTCAGACATTTTTAAACGTTTTTTGACCTTCCATTTTCCAGAATTACACAGGTAATGAACTATTTTTGTATTTATTATTGTTTAGTTTTACAAGACGAAGAGCCATTAGCAATTTAAAAATAAAGAACTACATGTAAGTTTGTTTCTTGATTATTTGTGTACGCGAACGAGTTCATGACCATGTTGAGGAATGCGGTAGTGCTGTGACTAAATTCATGTTGATGTCGATATCGAGAACTGTTGCCGAACAATTTAGTTCAGACTACTCATAGTTATTAGTTAATGGGTTGTTCCGGGTGAATTCATTTATTTTTGAGTTTTTGTAACACTGTTGCAAGCATCATGATGATTGGTTAAGCGTTGGGCTACCAGAGGCAATTATATTATATCTTGGCCGATTTTTTAGAAGGCGAACGAAGATTACCAATTTTTGCTTCTGTTTCAATTCTAGTCAATGTCTTTTTAGAAAGCCCAGTATAATGGACCGCTCGATTCAAAGCGTTGTTAACTGAAAAAGCATAATAATAATAAGTTTGTTTTCTACACAAAACACAACACGAACGACGACAAAATATCGATAACTTTGTGACGCATTTTTTTCCCATCACTCGACTGCTGGCGAATGCGGGTAGGTGGGTAAACGCGGGGCGCGCCGCCCCCGCGCGCCTCCTCATTCCCCGATGGTCAAGAACTCGATCGCGTACTGTAGGTACCTATCAATGTACAGTACGCGCATGAGTTCATGACCATGTTGAGGAATGCGGTAGTGCTGTGACTAATTCATGTTGATGTCGATATCGAGAATTGTTGCCGAACAGTTCAGTTCAGACTACTCATAGTTATTAGTTAATGGGTTGTTTTTCCTACAATATTGAGTAGGTAGGGTATCGTTGAATAGGTCTTTATAAACTAAGGGCAGGTTTCTTTAAAACAAAGTAACTAAAATGTATATGTCTCGAGACATTTGCTTATTAAAGGGGCCTTTTTAACCATAGTTTGTTCGAACTGTAACTTCACTGTTTGTCAATAATATTAAAGAAGTATTTATGGTTTCTACACAAAACACAACATAACGACAAAATATCGACAACTTTGTGACACACTTTTTTCCCATCACTCGACTGCGGGCGAATGCGGGTAGTTGGGTATCCGCGGGGCGCGCCGCCCCCGCGCGCCTCCTCATTCCCCGATGGCCAAGAACTCATGCGCGTACTGTAGATGCAAAATCCTCTTATCAACTAGAGCAACGGTCTTGTGAATGTTGTGAGAAGTTATACCAAATTCGTGATGCCTCGGAGTCATGTCTCCAGCAGGCAACAATCAAACAGTGTAGGTATTAGTTGAATTTTTCTTCGTTACCAACAGCAAAGTCGTAAACAAATTAGCAGACGAAACTCTTTTGGTTGATTCTCCCCAAGTGATGTTTTATAATTACGCGCCTCGGCGGGCAGATATCGCACAATACATGTTTTATTTCTCCTTGTTTCGCATTAATTACCAGTTTCACGTATCCTCTTTTACCCCTTTCTCCTCTCCGTAAAGGGCTAGGCACATTGGAGTTTGAGAACGGGGGTCTGTTAAGAAAATCTAGATGATTCATTATCATTAGCTAGCAACTTACGTAACCGACAGCTTACCAAATACCTTGCCAAATACTGACAGGGTATGTGTTTTTCGCAAGTACTTCAGCGTTTATTTAACCTACCCCTAACTACCCCTGCAAGAAATAAACTGGCTTTTCATACAGTTTATAAGAAAAACCAGCATAAATTAAGTTGACCACTTAAAGTGCTAGTGATAAGACTAAACATAACTCGGCACAATCATACATAATAATATATGGGCAAATGAAAATGCTGCTGTTGATAAAGAATTGTCAAATAACAATTACAAAAGGTGCTACTGAACACCAACTGAAGTTTCATTTTCAACGTGTGTTGTGTAAAATGCAAAGCACCGTCTGTACAGCCCTTTAAACTCCTCCCTTTTCATGTACAAAAACGTAAAGTTTCCCCCGCATTTAGTTGGGTTGAACAAGACACAAGATGTGGAATTCGACGGGTTGACTCGAGGGACGGTTCGGTCTGTTTTGAACAGCTATTTGGTTTATGTAAATCTCTCATCACTTTTTATCGTAAATTTGTCAGTTTATACTCTGTATAGGAGCTTGAATAAGATTCTTTTTTACAAATAATCGAAATCACTTCAAGAAGGGGAGGGAGGGAGACCTTTGCTCAGCAGAGGGATCCCAAAGCCAAGATCCTGAAAAGTGGTAATTTAAATATTCATGTAGAATTTTTAAGCAATTTATGTCACCTCACCTCACAATCGCAGTTTTACATACGATGATAATAACAGTACGTCAAGTCATAACACTCTGTCATGTAATAAATATGATTACGTCAAACATCTTTGTCAATTTCTTTACTATAGCATTTAAACAACAAAATACTTATTTTGTATGATACAAAATACAGTTTCTCCATTAGATTAAAATGATATCACCATTAAAAAGTAATAGATCAAAGGACTTTTTCATAATTGCTAGCAGGTAATTTAATAACGAACAAATTGCTTTTATCGTAATAGTATTATTTTTAGTAATATTACTTTTCCATCAGTCATAGTTTTTGTGTCTTGCTGTTTACATACATCTCTAAAAAAATTTGAAGCATGTCTTCTAATAAAGTGGCCCCGTACGATTTTAAAATTCCTTCCCCAAAAGAAAATAATTACGTGAGAAAAGGCATTGATATTCTCCAACATATTAAATTCATGATTGTCTTGCAATCTCTCCTGGGAATAAACCGTCTTTTCTTGCTAGATTTTCAAACTTTGACGTTGCGATTATCTTACCTATACAGTGCATTCTTGTTCTTATTGACCTTGCTCTGCATGATCTTAGCTGATCCCGATACTGGGTCTTATGCTGTCTTCAAGGAAATAAGCATCATAGAATATCTCATGCTTATATTCATATCCTCCTTCACTTACAAGAATACGCAGAAAAGTGTTTTCCAAAACCTTTCCTCCTTTGACGATATGTTGAACATCAATGGCGTGGTCACTATCAAAGTCAAAAGTGAAGTTATTTGGATGATCAGCAGTGTGATATACTGTATTGTTGAAATCTTAATCTTTTACATTTACTTGAACTTCAAATTCGCTCCTTCGGTTCTCGTTATCTACGTTACTATTCTTGCTCACGACAGTGAACAAATCTTCTTTGTGGTGCTGATAAAAATGATCATGATACGTGTTCGTATTTTAAAAGCTCATATTGCTAAGTCATTTAACACTGAAAAAGATTCGGATATAAATGATGAATCTAATGAAATCGAAAAATTGGCTAACAATATAAAACTAGACACCACAGCAATGCACCGGGCTTATGAACTTCTGCATAAGTGTGCTGAACAACTTAATTCAGCTATGAGTTTTCCTGTAAGTATTTATAGACAAGAAGAAATGCTTTTCGTTCTTGATCTTTTGTTGCATAACTCAATTTTGTAATTATGGTTTTTATTTTTCAGATGATTATCATGCTATTTACTTCTGGTCTAAGCACGACTATTTTGTTAAAGAAGCTTTTCCAAATATCTCAAGACAGTGACAGAGATGAGGTAATTTATCAAACTATCTTACTCGAGTTCCTTAAAAATCGTCTTTAAATAGTACCTGTTATTCTTTTTTTTCCTTTAATCATTCTCGGCTCGTACGAAGGGCCAGAACAAGTTTCTTCCATCTTCCTCTATCTTGCGCTTTATACCTTTACTTTAATTTTATTTTATTTTAGACGTTCAACGCTCTACTGACCTATACCACCGTGAGATGTTTCAAGTATACGATGTTGGTGATCATCCCGAGCTACTACGCCAGCATCACCACTCGGCAGGTCATGAACATCCGGACCATACTACATAACGCCATCAACACTTTTAGCATGGGTATGTATTTTTCTCTTAATTTTGTGTAAATACTTACTACAGCCAGTCTTTACAACATTATTTGTACTTGCCATTTGTATGTGATACCTTTTTTGGTTAGTACAATTTTTATGTTTTGCCAGTTCAGTATGTCACTGCTGGGCAAAAGCGTCTCTTCTTTTGTGTCACACAAGTCAGTCTCTCGTACTGTACCTACAATTTTGAAAATTTTTGTGCCTTGTTTTTGTAATTTAGTTTTGTTTTTGTTGCAGATAAGATAGAACGCCGCAAGATAAAGGCATTCTTCCAGCTAACTCAAGACAACGAGTTTGCTTACGCTTTGTGGGGTGTCATTCGTCTCAGCATGTCTTTGCCACTCAGTTATGCTAGTCTGTGCACCACTTATTTGGTCATTATTATCCAGTTTTCTAAGTTTATTGACTAAACTAGGGTATTTCTATAACTTTTTAACAGATATAGGTACCTGTCTGTTAAATGATCATAAAATTATTTATAGTTTCTGTAAGTTGTTTTAATACATGTAAGTAAATTTTATTTGACATTGTTAATTTACAAGTGTGTGTTACACGTAAAAGATATTATATAAAAGAACGTAGAAATTGAATCGTAGAAACACACATGCTCTGTACTCCTTTGTTGTTTAAAGTAAGCTCTTTTATTAAATTCCTTGTGGACGTTTGTGAAATAAAAGTGGCTGTGTAGTCTAAAATATTTCTTAAAACTTAAAACATTCCTGCTAAGCTGCTACCATACAAAAATATCTTGCCTTTGTGATCTTAAACAAACAATTAGACTTAAAATTGAATATTTTCATCCTCCGCAAAATCTTTGGTCTAAGACAAATGCCAGAAGGAACTTGGTGACTCCGGAAGAACGCTAAAATTAAGTAACTGTTAGCTGACGCAAATATCCTTGAAGAAACCTTGGAGAAAGTGGTGTGATGTGGTGAAAACGAATCTCCGCGAGCTTCCGGCGAGCGATTGGCTACAAACCACACAAGACCGTGACAAGTGGTGAAATCTCGTATCGGAGGCGGAAGAGTATTAAGACACCCTCTGGGTCGTCCAGCACTCAATATGGTAAGTAATTTATGTTTTTAATGAGAAAGTTTTCTGATGCGCTCTTTGATTCACACTTGTATGATTTTTCATACCCAGTTTTTCCTAAGTGTCTGGTATGGTAAAACGTAGGATCATGTCGACAGAAGGGTTCGCTGTAGAAATGAAGTCGTATTTTATATTTATCTCATACTCCGCGGTCATATACAAACCTATCACGTACTAGCACGTCGCGCTTGCTTTCCCTATGCACGATACACGCATGAATAAGAAAACTATCTGACAGAACGTTTCATCCTCCAACATTTTTGTATACAAACTTTTGTTTGCGTGTTATATGATATGAGTTTTACAAATCAAATGCAGTGAACCTTATATTAAGTATGTATACCATCATTATCATCTTCATGCCCTTATCCGAAACCAGTTGGGGTCGGCGCAACATGATTTTATTTTCTTACAAAATCAAAGGATTCGGCAATGTTTTATGACCGTACGCCTGCTCGATGTCAACCCTCTTTGAGAATGCTATTTGAGGTGTTATATACGCCACCATGCCGTTGACCATAGTTGACAGATATTTAGCCGAGTTTCAAAACTCTACGTCGCCTTTTATGGAACACCCTAAGTGGACGAGGGCTGCCAGTAATACCTATTTATCCGCTACCACACGGCACCTGAAAAATTCTACCAAACTTGGCTAATAATAATCACACAATAGACTATTTGGAGTAAAAACCTCTGTGCTGTTGGCTTCGGCCCCACACATGCCACAAATGCCCCTGTAACCTCGAGATTCGGACAGAATATCAACATAATATTAATAATTGTTACTTGACTTGACCTACGTAGTATACGTTGGTAAATCTAAACAAGAACGCGTCTTATTAAGGGTCATGGTATGTAATAAAGTGAGTAATAAACTAACAATACTGAGTAGGTACTTAAGCAATCCCAGGGGCTGGGGTCATCCCATAAATCTCAACATATTACACTCGCTTATGCCTATGAGTCTATGAGTGGGTTAACAAAACTCCTAAGGTCAAATATACACAAGAAGATCAAATAAATTGATGACGAATAAAAGATCGGTGTCATCTGAAATATAAGTGTGATGTGATGTGACATTTGATAATCACTTTAAATGACTTACATTTTTGGTACAAAATATTATAAAAGGCAGAATTGGCTCCGTGATACTTATACCTTTTGTAAACTTAAAGAACCCATCTATTTTGTTCTTCTCTTAATATTTTTCTCTGAAATCCATAAATAAACTAGAAAATTTTCTGAATTTCTAAGGTAGTGTTTTTTAAATTTTGTGTACATATTTTGTCAGCATTGTAATCCTGGCCTTCATGGGTCTGACTTTAGGCAAAACAGTTTCAGCTATATTACCGTGCCAGATGGCGCAAATGTAGGGGTTGGCGTACGTAAAATAATATTCATACGGAGAAAGCAAGACTAACGTGCCGACAGGCTTTGTTTACATGGACTCAAATGAACTGCAATGAATGAACCTACCCATACCCCACTGTTATGTTTACGTATCCCCTTTGAATTCCGTACACCTACCTACCAGTAGGATTAGCATTTGTACCATCGCTTGGAATAAGTTTCTCTACCGTATTTTGGTATTGAAATTGTCTTTTGCGAATTACAGCGGTGGCTGCAGGTTTTGAGTAAGATATGAAGTTTATTATTATTATGACCTACCTACGTACCACCAGATGTGAATGAACGCTGTTCAAAACTACATACTCATAGTAAAGACAAAAATAAATAATATTATTGAATCGATTACAACGTTTGCAATAGGCACTTAAATGCCTTAACATTTTCTACCGAAATTTTGTAAATACAAAAAAAGACGTAAAACTGCCCTAACAAATAGCTGCATTTAAAAACCACAAAGAACTTCAAACTAAATATACCTGTGAGAATTTTTCGGACCTCATCAAAGGCTTCCATTTAAAAAATACCGTGACCCTTCCACCGGCCGGAGATTGAATGGCCCGTTTTACCCCGTTTGGCTCGGGGATGCGCCTTCGGGGCGGTGCAAAGGGTAAATTGGTACATTTGGGGCCACATTTCGTACGAACAACCCATTATCGGAGGCGAGCTTAGGACGAAGGAGCCGATTTACGAGGGAACTCCAAATGCTTGTTTACTTCGCCATGATCAATGCGGAGTGTGCTTTTGCTCTTTGTTTGCTAACGTTCTCCACGTTTGTATTTTATGTAACTAGTTTGACCTTTTTGATACCAAATAGGTATTTTTGTGAGAAAGTTTTTATAAGAAAAACGAAGAAATATAGATCGTAGCGTATAAGCGTCGACGAGAAATTTTAAATTACAATATTACAATGAAAAAGTTAGCACTTTGAATATTGCCACCGCATAGAGTCCATCGGGAGAGGTCGTAGCATTGCGGACAAAAATCTGAGCTAGCTTCTTCCAGGAAAAAACGAAAACTTAACAATCTCCAAAACTTAAACATACACCGCTCTCTCTCTCGCAAGCTCTACTGAAACCTTCTTTAGGGAGAAAATAATGTAAACCAAGGTAAAGGCAATTTGTGTGTTGACGTCGCCATTTAAAAGAGGCTTTAAACTTGTTTAGCCTGGCTGTAATTGCGTCGAGGGTTCGCCAAGATAAGCTCGTTTCTTTTTAATTTTTTCTTCTGGAAATTACTCCAATTCCCTTCTTTGAATAAATGAGGACTGTTGCACTACTAGCTGGAATTTTTTACATTTATTTTATTACCGCCAAAGAGATCTCTGTAACTTCTCGAGCGCTGTTAGTAGAGAGTTTGATTAACTAGTTCAACTTTGAGAAGCAAAAAAATCTCATCAAATACGCTTCGGGTCGGGATCTGAAAAATAATGATTGCCTCAACTAACTACTTCTTAGAAAAGTTTCTGCCAAGTCACAAGTGTATTTTCCGTGGAATTTATAGAACAGAAATGAGGAAGTTTTAATTTTGACATTATAATAACTAATAGTCAAAGGTAAACGTAGAGCACATTGTCGACCAACTGACGTAATAAAATGATTTATTAAAACACAAAAACCCGACTGCGGTAGTTTCAAAGTTGTATTTTGCGTTAACAATCCGCCATCTTGAATTTATGAATTTTTAGAATAGCCAGTATCACTTGCGCTGCTGAGACAAATCCAACGACACCTCATATATCAAAATCCAACTATCCGTTTGGGCTGTAGCCCGTGAAAAAGAATTTCCATTCATACATACTCTCGAAAAATATAACCCTCCTTCTGTCATTGGCAGTCGGGTAAAAACGGGCCGAAACGGGACGGAACATCGCGTTGCTCAAAGCGTAAAAATTGTTATCTATTAATTGATTATTGGAACAATAGTTTAAGCTTTATTTTGTTTTATAACTCTTCATTTATAAATGGCAACTCGCACTCACCGTACGATATTGCGATAGTTCGAAGACTATTTGTGACAGCCACCGTATTTATATGACGTGTGCACATGTCGTCGCAAATCTTTCTAATAGACGTAACTGACAAAAACTCTATAACTAGGGTTAGTGTTCGTCCAGGCTTTAACTAAATTGGTTTGTATCATCTTTGACATTCATCTCATTTCACTTTAATTTAAATTATATTCGTCAGTTACGTCATGGTTACGTCTAAAAGATAGATCAGCGACGATGTGACAGCCGAAATTTTGTTGCAGCGGGCGGTGTGTACCATGCCATGGTATTCGGTCGTTTGATAACCGGATCCGACCAAACGCTAGTAAATGATTCGGTGCGTGTGACAATCGCTTTACTTTTTATTTATTCCATAGATAAAAAAGAAAATGACAATCTCGTAGACGTATCGTATTGTCTCAGTTGAGATCTACTTTGTCGCAGCTCGCTTTGATTGGCCCATTCTGGCATCACGCCAGCAAAACCAAGAGGAGGTACTTCAGACCGTGGTAAAAAGCCTGTAGAAAAGTTTACGTCGCTTCCAGTTTCGTATTTATGAGACTTTTGGGTCGTAGGTATCTTAACTGCGAATAATTTCGTAACTGATTTTGGATGCTGTGAGATATGACAAGACAACAGAACTTACGAACTTACGAGTAAAGTCTATGAATGTCAAAAACCGTAAGGCGCCCCGCGCGCCGTTTCCCTAATTTGTGGTATGGTTCCGCCATAGTAACCAAGACAATTTAAATATCATGGCATCAAGGATTTTTTGGAGAGTTGTCATATTACCTATATCTCATACTGTTTTCCGCAAATAAAACGCGCATGTTGTTTTATTAAAAAAGAGCAAATAAAGGCGCTAAAGTCCCTGTACCGTGAACTTGAGCATGATACAGTAATGATGCGAAGAATTCATACCAATGTGTTTGTCCGTCCGCCCATTCACAGCGGTTGAGCAAGCCGTGAAATAGAGCGGAAAATACCGCGAATTGCAACGAAATTATGAAAACACAAGCGGACATCGTTTTCGTTTATTCAAGGTTCCGGTAATAGTTTAACACTTCTATACATTGTTTGTTTTGTTCAATAATTATTTGCTTACTCTACTATACATGAAAGAAAAGATTTACACCAGTCGTCGTAAGCAGCGATCGAAAGCAGACGTGTCGTCCGTTGTTCCGTGCTCGTAACCTTTCCGTTCGCGGGAATTTGACCCGAATTTGTTTGATTTAATCACCGTTTTCGGATATCCTGAGAATCGGCGCATAGGCTCTTCTAATTCAAGATCACTTGGTGCAAGACAGGGACCACCTGATAGCCTCATCTCGCTCGACTTAGTGACCAGTGTTTGTCAAACTTTTGGATTGTGTTCATCCATATCGACGAGGATGACTTCCTTGTGTCCACGCTGCGAGCAGGATGTATCGGATAATGATGGTGCTAAGTGCTCCGCGTGCCTCAAGATACTACACTATAAGTGTGGTGGAACGTCGGAAGCGAAGTTTGACAAACTCACAGATGACAAGCGTGATTCTTGGAAATGTCCATCTTGCAAATCAACTTCGACGAAGTCAACTGATGCGAAGGTGGCAGAGATCTTGAACATTGTCAAGGAAACCCAACATGACATCACTTTCCTCAAATCAGAGTTGAAAGATATCAAAAGCGATGTTTTGGAAAACAAAAAGTCGATCTCTTTCGCCCATGATCAGATCAAGGATATAAATGAAAAAGTTGCAGCTTGTGAGGGAAAGTTGTCGAAGATAGACGAAGTTGAAACTTTGAAGACAGAAATTGATAACCTAAAAGATAACTTAGAGGAACAGAATCAGAGGTCCAGACTTTTAATGTCGAAATTGAAACATCCCCAGACAAAATCTGAAAACTTGATTAATTTGATGGAAAAGCTGTCCGTTGCTATAGAATTTGACTGGACTAAACAAGATATCGAGTTTATCTCGAGAGTTGCCCCGAAGGATCCAAAGGAAGCCAAAATAAAGCCTATTGTCGTAAAATTCTATAAGAAGGAGAAAAAGGATATGTTTTTGTCGCAAATGAAGAAATTTAGGGGCATCAAAACTGGAAGCATTGGTCTCCCGGGCCCTGATCACCAGATATTTGCGTCAGACCACCTGACGTTTCGAAACAAAATACTACGACGCAAAGCGAGGGAAATTGTCGGCGAGGCGGGGTTTGTTTGGAGCGTCGACTGCAAGTTGCTTGCGCGAAAATCACCCAATTCGCCTATTATTCGCATATCATGCGAAAAAGACATTTTGAAGCTGGGGCGAAAACCTTGAGTAGTGTCACTTTTTGTATGTTATGGTTAATTTATGGGTGTGGTGATTATTTTTTATTTTTACTTGCCGAAAATCATCATATTAATTGTTCTTCCGATTATCATAAATCTGTACTAAGTCCGTTGTATCAAAAATCGTCAGTGCTGCGAAGTTTGAGAACCGCTATTGTTTACGCAAAGAGAGGTCCAGTAATTAGTAAGTACCCAATGCAAGTGCCGCGCATGGACCCTATTGCCGCCCGCTTACGTTCCATAATTGAAGTCCTTATTTTAGTTTCGCATTTCTCGAATCAATGATGGCCTTACGAGTTTTTTATCAAAATGTACGAGGTTTGCGGACTAAGATTCCTATATTATCTAGTAATATTGCCTGTAATGATTATGAGATTATAATTTTAGTGGAGACTTGGCTTACCGGCTCTTTTCTTAATTAGGAGATTTTTGACGATAGGTATACAGTGTATAGACGAGATAGGGATTATGCGGCAACCGGTCAAAACTATGGGGGTGGGCTTTTGATAGCTATAAAATCCAATCTATGTGTTTTTGAACAATGTAGCTGGCGTACACTAGCAGAAGATTTATGGGTCACTTTAAAAATAAGTAGTACACGCCACTTACACATTTCTTGTGCTTACATACCCCCAGATAAACATTATGAGAATAACCTTTGTACTTACTTTGAAAAAGTATGTTCGATTATGGATAATTGTGTGGATGATTTATTTTTAGTTGTCGGGGATTTTAATATGGACAATTTGAAGTGGGAGAAGCAATCAAACTCTAATTTTCTGTTACCCATACCTACCTCATGTAACCTTTATAAATTGTATGCTGGATTACTTTTCTTACTCAGGTTTGAAACAGTTTAATTACTTAAGTAACTATTGCGATAATTACTTAGACCTAGTATTAGCTAACTTTACTACTTTAGAGTTAAATCAAGCCGATTTCCCATTGGTACCGGAAGACCGTGCTCATAAAACCTTAATTATCGATGTACAATTAAGTAATTTAAAATTTTTGTCCGAAAAGTCAACTACTACTTATTGTTTTTATAAATGTGACTATGGCCTTTTAACGAATGACTTGAAATCGATAGATTGGGATTGTGCTTTCAAAGACAAGTCATTAGAAGAATGTATAACCATATTTTATAATAATATCTATAAGTTTATGGACCTGCGCATTCCTAAAAAACGTACTTCCTCATATAAATATCCACCTTGGTATACCCCAGTTCTGATAAAAATTGTAAAGGAAAAAATGAAGTGGTTCTATAAGTATAAAAAGTATAATAACATACTGGATGAAGATAGGTACAAAGCACTAAGAATCAAACATAAGATGCTTGAAGCTCAGTGTTACTTAGAGTATAGAAATAGAATTCAATCAAATATAATGAAAAATCCTAAAAGCTTTTTCTCTTACATAAAATATAACTCTAAAGACGGGGTCTACCAAAATATATGCGATATGATTCAGAAACCTGTAGTGAAGGCCAGGATATTTGCAATCTATTTTCTAAATATTTCTCTTCTGTTTATGAAGCTTCGCAACCTGTTACTAACGTTTCATGTTTATCGAAACCTAATAATATAATTTCCAAGGTTCATATTACAGAGGAACTACTTCTGAAGTATTTAAAGAACTTAGACACTAATAAAAGCGCAGGTTCTGATAAAATCCCTCCTATACTACTAAAAGAATGTTCATCTGCTCTCTGTAAACCTTTGTTATTTCTCTTTAATCTTTCGCTAACAACCGGCGTTTTTCCAGCCATTTGGAAAGAGGCTTTTTATTCGGCAATTCAAAGTAGCCTAAATCCATCACAACATGGATTTGTCACGGGGCGGTCCACAGTTACCAACCTAATATGTTATACAAACTATTTACAAAAAACCATGGATGAAAGAGTACAGGTGGATGCGGTGTACACCGATTACAGCAAATGTTTTGACAAAGTAGACTTTTACGTATTAGAGAAAAAACTTGACGCAATAGGTGTGCACGGCAGCCTTCTGCGATGGGTCGTTTCTTACCTAAGGAATAGGAGTCAAGCAGTTGTGGTAGGGGGCTATAGGTCTGATTGGGTGACAACCACATCCGGGGTCCCGCAAGGTTCAATTCTTGGGCCCTTGCTGTTCAATATTCTGGTTAATGACATTACAAAATGTTTCAAATATTCAAAAATATTATTGTACGCTGACGATCTTAAAATATTTAAAGGAATTAAGACACAAGAAGATGCGATTTGTCTGCAAGATGATCTGAATAGGTTCAGTATATATTGCTATGAAAATAGATTACACCTAAATGTTAATAAATGTTTTGTGATTTCATTTACCAGAAACAAAGATTTAATAAGATATCCATATTATGTACAGGACCAGATGTTGGCATCTAAGACAGTAGCAAAAGATTTAGGTATACCTATTGTTGGACAATAAACTTTTATTTGATCAGCATATTAATTACATAGTAAATAAGGCGATGAAAACTTTAGGCTTTATTATAAGGCAATCAAAGAAATTTTCTGATTGTAATGTAAAAAAATTGCTTTATTTCACCTATGTTCGTTGTCAACTTGAGTATGCCAGCCAAATTTGGAATCCTCAATATAGTTGTTATACTTCTCATATTGATAGAGTACAAAACAAAATTTTTGAAACTATTAAATTATGAATCTGGCGTAAAATTTAACAATTATAATGAGTCCTGTAGCTTTCACAAATTATTACCTTTGTCATCTAGACGAGAGATATCAGACCAACTATTTTTGTATAAGATAGTGAATAGGTAATGGTGTAGATTGTTCCAACCTCATGGACAATATTTTTCTTTCTGTACCAAATAGAATTAATTTAAGGCATAAACGCTTGTTTTACAGTGAGTTCAGTGATACTAATTATGTCCGTAATGGCTTCTTGCGCAGAGTCACTGATGTTTATAACAAAAAGTACAAGGACTTAGATATATTTCATTTATCTTTGCTTCAATACAAAAAACGTATGATATCAAAGTTGTTTAATGATGTAAACGGATCACAACCTAGTTTAACTTAGGACATAGCATATTTAGGTACCTACCAGTGTTGGCACAATCATTAATATTTTCAATCGATTGTTGATTGAAAATTGATCAAGAATTTTTGGTTTTAATCGACAACATTGGTGATTATGCCAACATTGCTACCTATATTGCTAATTACCTGCTCGGAATGTTGATTTGCATGCTACTCTTCTGATCGCACTTTGTTATATATTATAAGTGAATACCTGTAATTGGTTTACTCGTAAGTTCATAAATAAGTAAACATCATTTGTAAAAACTGTTGGTGTTCCAAATAAAAATTATTTAAAATTATTTATTTATTTATTCGTAATATCACAAATCAATCTATATGTGGGCATACATGATCTTATGACACATACTATTATAACTACATACTAATTAATTAACTAATTATTATACGTAATATCAAACCACTAATAATTACCTACCTATCTACTTATTAAACTTGAAATGGGCAATTATAGTAACCTACATTTAGACGAAATACTATAATGAATGACCGGGTGAATTTACAGAAATATTCGGCTATTACAGAGTTAAATGACTGAATTAAAAATAAGTATAATTTAGGTACATATTAACCAAAGAATGTTCTACTGTGATCTTCTGGTTTATAAGAAAGGAAGGAATCAAAGAATCTACTGTAATCTATGATCATGTTGTTTGGATCGTTAATGCTCTTTCTTTTTTCATCCTCTGTTTTGGTATCTTTGTCTTTATTTTCACCTTTATCTGTCTGCTGGTCCTTTTTTGTTTGGTCATCTTTGGCATTATTTTTCATCTTCTCTTTCAGAAGTTCTTCTTTTTCTTTACGTCTGAGTTCATTCTTGAGCTGGTATTCGCGGAGCTGTTGATGGTAGCAGGTGGAATCCTGCCATCTGGTCAAGTCTGGTCCGTAGATGTGAGTACAGGGAACCGCAGCATTTCTAAAAAAAAGCACAACGCATGTCAGTGTGGTGCATGATAGTCGTCTCTTACCATGTTCTAACAAAACATGTTGCGCTGACCCCAACTGATTGGAATAGGGACAGGAAGATGATGATGAGTTGTCACAACACCACAATCTCAATCTAAGTCAATTTCGTATAACAACCTATTTTATGTATATAATTATGAACTAAACTCAAAATTATCAATGAAACTCGATATTGACCCGTTATTTGAAATAACTCTATTCATTATTATAATGAGCGTGAAACAATACCTAAGCTTGATCCAAATAAAGAGCATATTATAATGAGAACTACATGTTAGAAAATGTAATACCTAATGTTCAGTTGTATGTACAGGTTTTGTTTGTATTTACTATACTTTACTTGTGGTCCACGTTAAGGAAAGCTCTAGGCTGTATGTGTTTGATGCCCTCTGCGTTGTCACACGCTAGCCGCGCCATGTTGGTACGCCTGATCTCGTTTAATTGGACTGGAAACGAAACATTTTGATAACTACAGGATAAAATGATTATAAGTCGAATCAAACCTGAATTTTGGTATGCTTCAAATATTCCTTGCACGGTAAATGTACCTAAGTAAATAATAAAAATTCCGCAGTAGTACCTGTAAGACGCAGATACATTTCAACCTGACAAAAATTCTTATGCTCTATCTCTACAAAACGAACGCTCAAACGGAAAGAAGCCCAAAAACAGTCAGATATTACTGTTTCCTAACAGGATGCTACCTGAAAAAATGTCCAGTTGTGAATTTTCTCGGCAGCTACCTACACAATAACTGATGTTTACTCGGATTTCCGCCGTACCTTTGGCAGGCTTTTATTTCAGCTTTGAACGTATATAGTTTCGAGTAAATTGACAAAGTGCACAGCCAACTGTGAACGTGTGTTAATTTGGATACTGCGCGTTCCTGTGATGATGGTGCTTACGCTTGTCTGGTGAATAAAGGGGATGCCAAACCACATAGAGGGATTATATTCGCAGTTGAACACCCAATTAATTGGGCCTGAATGTTTTAGATAGTTGTCTTAAAAGTTCTAAATTAATTTGAATAATATGATGTAAAAAAACGCTAGTGTTGTCATACCTATTTATTTCTTATTCGAAACAAGTAGAGCCCTTCATATTTTTTGTAATATTTGACACATTTAATTACCTAAGTACAAATATTTTAATGGCGTGTTCTCCTCACAAAACTAAACAACTGTTATTTATTAGAAACTTTTCTCCGAAATATGAAAAAAATATTTGGACCTCGTCACTAAGTATGGAAGGTCCAATTCTTTTTTCATATTTCGGGAAAAGTTTTTATTAAAAGTTGTTCAGGTTTGTGAAGTAGAACATGTCCTAATGTCCTTATATAATTTTGTACTCAATTCAATTTAACCCTATATCCTCTCCTCTGTGGCGCCATTTTTTATAGGAAGGCCTTGTCTGTGGCAAAGTCCTATATAGGACAGCAAGCACGAACATTTAAGCTTACCTAGATTTAGGCTATGCATCTGGTCGCCTCTTTCAAACCAAAATCTGTCTGAAAATCTCCAAAGTTGAAGTTGTTTAGCCATAATGCAGAACAGCGTTGGCCCAACCGCGGTACCTTTGATAAGGTTTTCGCTCATTATTCCAGCCAAAAGTTCTACGTCATCAACTTCCTCGTAAAGTTTTTTTAATGCCAGAATTTTCTGAAAAATAAAGTTTTATCACTTTTCCGTTTTCGAGTTCCGAAGTCAGACAAATGAAATTTAAAACCTTAATTTTACCTCCATATCCATTACGTCGGCAAAGTCTTCGAATTTTTTGGCGGTCTTCATTCCGCAAAGATGGCGGTATTCATTATACCCGCGAACTCCCAAATCTCTCCCTCGCTGTATATCAGCCGCCGCCAAGTCGTGAGCCTTCTGCAGCTCTCCATAGAACTTTTCCGAAATCTGCGGAACAGAGAAGTGATTTGCGTCAAAAACTTTTAACTTATTTTCTAGAGTTTGGAAGTTTATATAAAGTAGTTCGAATGGTGAAGTCTTTCAATTTTACGGCAACTTTAGATTAAATCTAGTGGCTAGAAGGCCAAGTAAAAGATAGAGATAGGAGTTACTCAGTAAGCACCTCAGGGTCTTGAATGTCATCTACTTTTGCAGCTTGTTGGTAGAATGTTCCCCGGTTTATTTCTTCAAAGTTTTTGTTTTGTTCTAAAACGCTTTGCTGGTAAATATTTTCGCTTATAGGTATCTCTCCGACCAAATTATAGTGCTCATCGTATCTCCTGTAAGGTGTTAGGTAATATTTAATCGTTACCAACAATGCTGGCTTTAATTATTATGTAATTTTTTAATATAACATTAAAATATTGTTTACTATTACTTGATTCTGCCATCCAGAAAAGTGTGGAAATATCTAGTGGCGATCTCGTACTCCGCATATACTAAAGGTACTTCATCCTCGGTATATGAAGTCAACTGCTCTATCCGATCTGATATCAGTCCATAACGCACCATATTATCATATCCTGTCAAAAACAGTGTTCATTGGCAAACATTAATGAATTGAATTATTGGAAAGCTGCTTTAAACGTAAATTGGTGAACAGTAAAACAGCTTTCACTGCAAAATTAATTTTATTAATAGTTTGGTTTTTGGCCAAACCAGAGCAATCACTAGAGCGAACTGAAATGAGAAAATTATGTCAGTTGGACCTGCAACACGAAATGTATGTTAATTGTTATTAAATGGTAAGTGGTAGTCATTAATGTTCCAAAATCATTAGCTTCATTTAAAAAGCACATAAAGCTTTCACTCAGGTCAAATCAGTAATATTCAGCAAAATATTCATATTGTTTGCACGTGTCGACAAAAATATTGCATCCATTATCATGTTCAATATTTATTATTACCTCGTTCGATATTAATTTGAAATACCGTTTAAAATACTTTGTAAAATACACTACGTAACATTACATACCCAACAGCAACGGTAGTAGTTCATACATGAATATGTTGGTAGCTGTAGCTATGTTGATCTGTCGAGCCACTTTGAAAAGTCGGTCATCCTTCCAGCAGGGGTTGAGCCGGTGCAGCTCCTTCGCCAACCGGTTGTGTTCACGCATGAAGAATATCCCAAGCGTTGTTGTTCTCAAGTCGTAGTTTCCGACTTCGGGGAAACCTTTTCGAGGAAACGTTACGGTAACTTTCAACATTATTATACTTTAGGGTATGACAATAACAGTTTCGGGAGACTTGAAGCTGAATTCGGTTATGTGAGCAACAGGTGGTAACGTAACTTTATGATTTGATTAAATCGTAACTAAATTTTTAGAAAGTTGTAGTTTTGTCATATTTTAAGTTTAACGTTTGTAAAGATTCTTGCAAAGTGAGTAATTTTAGTAGATACAATAACTTATTCAATTTAAATATGTGACTCATGCTTACCAAATTTATAGCAAGTAGTGTTATTTCCTTTATTTTGGAAGCAAATATCATTAGATTTCAATGTTTGGATTTCCATGGTAAGCATGCTGGCTTCATCCGGCGTCTTTTTAGCTTTAGTACCATTCAGAGTAGCGTTATTTGACAAAGTGGAGTTAATTATAGGCGCTGATATATCAAGTGGCAAGTAGCGTTCACCTTTCCTCTCGAGCTTCAAGAGACCGTGTTCGTAAACTCTCACGGAATCAAGAGCCTTTTCATCTACGCCGTATATTGTTGACAAATCTATGAGTGGAGTTTGGAAGTTTATCTGTAACACGTGATCAAATTTAGAAAGGAAAAGGTACGCATTTCAAAATAAAAAAAATGTTAAGCCAAACTCAAATCCTTCACCAGCATTATTTTTCTATTTTCAAAAGCAAAGAAGCTTCACCCAAAGTTTCAGCACTTCAACGCTGAAGATCAACTTGAAAACTTATCACATTGTCCCCACAGCTAGTCATATAAAATTTCAGAGTACCTACTTTGAGCTTCTTCGAAAGTTTTATTCGTATGAAAACTTGCATGCATCAAACTTATAGTTGTTCTAACCTGTTCGGGAGGTATTGTTTCAGGCGTACAGCCAGCATCTTGAAAAGTTTCCGCTCGGGAGAAGTTTAGACAGCGGATATCAGTCACTTTGAGGTAGGGGTCGTCCTCCGGCACCCTTATGGGCCTACACCGAGCGTCTTTTTCACCAGCAGATAGACAGCAGTTCTGACGCTTTCTAAGATAGTCCCCTGAAATTATGCAACTTGTTAGGCGAGGAACACACGCAACGTCGGTTTGTGCGTCGTTTGTTCGATTTTCCACCTTATTTTTATACGAATACGGTTTATGTCAAACGATTTGACAGACAACGCAGCGTTGTGCGATGCCGTTTGACACAAACCGTATTCATATGCAGGTAGGGTGGAGAATCGAATGAACGACGCACAAACCGACGTTGCGTGTGTTCCTCGCCACTCGGCCACTTGTAGTTTACAAGTTTAGTTGAATTGAAATGGGTCAACTGGATTAGCCCACTCACTTGGTTCCTTTAATGTAACATAAGTCAATTCAGTGTCTACGGAACTTCAGAATCTCGAGTATATTTTACAAAGTAGCATCCGTTTTAGCAGTACTGCATTAAGAAAACCTTTTACATTTGCTACCGTAAAGAATCTTAAAATGTCACGAGAAAATCCGTTCCTCTTTTCATTGCAGTGCACACACCGTGAATTGCAAATATAACCATTCATTTCTCTCACACTTTTCCTTTAGAAAAGTTATGTATTTCGTAAGTATAAAAAAAAAGTATAAAATCTTAAAAGACTATCAGCATGGGTAAAAGTTGGTAGATATTTTCTACAATGCGTTCTATGCGTGCTTACCTTGTTATTATAATGAATGACGTAACATTGGCTGCCTTCTAAACTGTAACTGTCCTCTTGGCTATTGCGCATTAAATATTCTCCCATAGGTGTCGTAAAACTGACTAAGGATTAATCACCAAGGTCCCCTTTGAATATTACATTACGCATTGCAGTTGTGGACGAGGTATTCACGCATACTACACTAGTCCAAAATATCAGTTATTTAAATTCCAAACCATTTAAAAAATAACTATTGGCCAGTCTTTTCAGCCTAATACAAGATCCAGATAGGAATAGGAAATTGTAGCTTCTCAAGAGTTGCAACAATTGGTTGAAGGAAATTGTTAATTAATTTGCTGGGTTTCCTGGATGTGTGACCTTTTAGTCTTTAGTTTGGGTAACCTAGCTTCAATTTTGAGCCTTATTAAAAAACCAACTTATCTTCAATCGTGTACTCACTTGGTCCATTGAGTGCGCTGACATCTCTACCAATGAACTCAAGGAAGTGAGGGACAGCTATGTTGAAGGTGAGCTTGTCAACCACCCGACCCGTGGTCTGCAGTTCAGTACGGACCTTCCTAGCCGGCGGCAGTGGAAATCCCTTTTTGCTTCGCCGGAGGTCTTTCTCTGAGGTAAAAAAAAACATCATTATGGTGTCTGAATACCCAAATTTTAAAACACTTCCAGTGTTAGGTATACAATTTAAGAAAACTTGCAAAATTTTCACCGCAGGCTGGATTTTAACCAGCAACCTTCGACATCAGTACTGGCGACGCCTCTCTCTACCAACTGGGCTACCGCAGCTCACTCCAAGCCCGCGAATCAAGCACGTGCATTTGACCACTAACGCGTGGTAGAGCTCCATCGGCTGGTTCAAATCCAGCCTGCGGTGAAAATATTGCAAGTTTTCCTAAGTTATGGTGTCTATAGGCCTCTAACCATACCTATTTGTATACTCAGCTAAAACCCAGAAACAAATAGAATTTTAGGAATAATTTCGTGGAATAAGTTATTCCAACATGTAACTACAATAAAGTTTTACACAAATATTTGAGAATTCCATTGTATTCCACAGTACTCACTGTCGTTTCCATAGTCTGCAGGTAGAAGCCTCAAGTAGGGTCCTTTGGCAGAACCTTTAGTAGGCTGCTTGAAGTTGTTGCAGGTCCCATCGATCCTGCTGCCCTCATGCGGTGTGCATGCTTTTATTTCTATTGTGCAGACTCTAAACAAAAACATGCTTAAGTACGTAAATTATTGTTTGAAACGGGATTATGCTTAAGTAATTGGCAAAATCTAAAAGAAATATAGTTAGTACTCAGTTTTAGACATACTTTTTAATGAACATAGACTAGTACTTAGCAGATTATGTTGGGCAACTTACTCGGAAGCGTTTTTATGACGCAGCTCCGTCTTCAGGGCCTCCTGAATCTCCTTCCCGCTGTATCTATCAAAGCCTGCGCCATTCACGCGTAAAAATATCCAGATAAATATTAAAACGTGAAATAAATAATTCATTTTTGCAGCACAGACGGCGACCTGCGAATATCCTTTCTGAACGAATGTGCAGCAAAGGAAACTATTAGTCAATATTAGTCCTGCGAAATAACAGTTTTCGTAAACCGATAAATCGTCTATTTCCCGTCATGAATGGGCAACATAAGCACGTAATTCATTTGTAACAAATGGTCGAAGCAAACAATACAACGCTCTGATGGTTTCATGAATTGTTAATGTAGATCTAGTACTGAGTAATACATATATTCACGGTAAATAGGAAATTATAGACATCAGATAGAATAGACTTATTAGTGTTCGTAGTATGACGCATAGAAAGGCCCATCCAACATCTATCAATCGGTATTAATACTAGATTTACGGATTTCTCTAATTTAAAAGTCGTTTTTATTCTCGTGATGCAAACAGGAATATAGGTAATGCAAACCCAACCTAACCTACCAGTGCCGAAGCGCAATTTTTTTCCAAAAGAGGCCGGAGAAAAAAAAATTACTAAACAAAAGTCGATTGTGAGTATTTGTGAGAGTATGGATTTGTAAATTTCTATAAGGAAAGCGGATGGGAAACAGCATGTATGGACTCTTTGGCACCGGCACTTGCCTACATTTTACGCCCGGCGGCGAATATGGAATACTAGCTGCCCGTCAGCGGTTTCACCCGCTGCAACCTACCTTTTACCCCTAAACACGTACTCATTTTTGTTTGCTGTTTGATCTAATTGCATGTTTTGAAACAGATCGCATTTAAAAATCATGATATTCCATACAAACTTTTCCATACCCCTTTTTTACCCCTTTGCGGGTTAAAAATCAAAAACCAAAACATGTACTCAATTTTTTCAGCTCTTTGATCTAATCGCAAAGAATCAGACCCCATTTAAAAATAATGATTTCCCATACAATTTTTTAAACCCTTTTTTACCCCTTTAGGAGTTAAAAATCGAAAATCTCTGAAACACGTATTTCCTTTTTTTAGGTTTTTGATCTAATCGCAAATTTTGAAACAGATCGCATTTTAATATAAAGATTTTCCATACAAATTTTTAACCCCATTTTTACCCATTTAGGGGTTAAAAATCGAAAATCCCTGAAATACTTGTTTAATTATTTTAGGTTTTTGATCTAATCACAAATTTTGAAATAGATCGCATTTAAAAATAATGATTTTCCATACAAATTTTTAACCCCTTTTTTACCCCTTTAGGAGTTAAAATTTGAGGTAAAGAATATTTAAAAACCTGCCCCTTAACTTACTCTATATACTAAAAAAACCGCATCAAAATCCGTTGAGGGGTTTTAAAGATATATGCAGCCCCAAGATGACAAAAAAGCCGTCCAGTCGCGCCGAGCTGTCAAAATGTCACAAACCTGACCAAATTCCCATACAAACCATAAAGAATATAAACAAGTGACTTGCAACTGAAGTTTCGGCGCGCATGAATCTGTCATTTTGGGTCTCCTCCAACTCGGAGGTGACTCGGAAGAGCAGAGAGAGTCTTCGAGCTATCACAAGAATAATTCGATAAATGTAGTGGTAGGTATCCATGATTTTAAGTAGGTACATTTGCAATTTAAATTAAATGAAGTTATTGCATTATGTTTTATAAAATTACACCACTTATTAGTCATTTTTACTATTTTAGAAGGTAATGGCTGTACCGTACTTTAATTTATTTACCCCCCATGTATGAAGAGAGGAAAGTGCGTAAGGTACAAATAAGGTACAAGGTGGATAAGAGACGTAGTTAAATATGCGATCCATTTCCTATCCCGGATAAAAGATTTGAATTTATCTTTTGTATCAATAAGCATATGAATTGCTATCTCGTAGACCCGTACGTGTTAATCTTAAACCGCACAATGGTGAGGGTATTTTCTTTTACTTACCTTTGAAAAAGACATTCCTAACATAAATACTAACGCTGGGTTTATAAGCACTCTCGTCTTTCTTTCTCCTTGATTTTTTTTCTTTCTGCATGAAACTGTACTTAGTTTCCCAAACACAAAATAGGTAAGTATCTTTAGTTGGGAAAATCACTCGCTACATTCGCGGCCGTATGGCGGTCGTATTAGCGCTCATCGGGTCGTTGAACGACTCGGTGTCTCACACGAACAGTTAGAGAGAGAGCGCTCCCTTTCTCATATGAGTCTTAAACTCCCGTGAGTAAAAGAGCGCCATACGGCCGCGAATGCAGCGAGTGGTCTTCAATACATAGAATAAAATTAAGTAGTTTTTTGGCTTTTTCTGTCTTTTTGTCTGTCTGTCTGTCGTGGAATTCGCTAACTCCTCCTAAACTACGCTATAGATTTTGATGCGGTTTTTTGTAATTAGACAGATTGATCAAAAAGTTTAGGTAGATATGTGTATAACACATGTCAGGAATATGGCTTATTCCTGTGGGAAAATGAGTTGCATCGGGTTAAACCGCTAACGGGATGCAAGTTGACTATAAATGATTATTTTTATTACAAGTAAAAGAATCGAATATAGGATAACCGGGAGTACCAAAACGGGTATTACAAGCCGAAAAGATGTGAAGGTACCCACGAAACTAAACAATTTTCCCCATGAAATATGGGTCGAAATATGAAAAAAAAGATTGGACCTCCCGTGTAATATTGCCAATCAGCTGATTGATTTACTATGGTAGGTCAATTTTTTTTTCATATTCCATGTGGACAGGTTGTTTCATGATTACCTTCACCTCATTTCGGCTTGTATTACCTACCCTTTTTGGTACACCCTGGAGGTATAAAATTAACTATGAAAATAATAAACAACAACCAATAGAGGTAGGTAACAATTTCTGTTTGATATTGATATGATATGAGTATGAGTATTGTATTATTTGACATAAATGATATACCTACGTGTATGAATTTATTATTTGGACAATATGTGTTACCTATTTGCTCCTATAAAATATATTCATTAATATATAAACACAGACAGTTGAATTAGCTTTGAATATAACTTGGATACAGAAAACTTTATTTTGTATGCTCTTGACACTATTCTTGATACAAAGCTGTAGGCAGGTTGTCAAATAAGTACCTATACAAAACATAATCGTGTATCCTTTGGTGTAGGTATACAGTAAAATGACAAGTAGTAAAAAGATGTTTGATTCAAAGATAAAAGATATTATAAAACATTTTGGATGTTGACATATAGGATATAGATAGCTTCCTTTGCTTCAAAGTTTCTACAAGTAAAGCACATCCAAGAACTTTGCTGAAGTTATATTAAAATATCTAACTACAGTGGCTGTGAAAATTTTTACTGACCTTGTTTTACATGGTCAACCAAAGCAATACGTGCTTTAAGTTGATCGGGTCATTGGACGACTTGGTGTCCTACACAAAGATAAAGATTTGTTTTTAATCTAGCAATTCCTAAATTAAATTAAACACTTCTTGCTTGCTTCTTCCTAATAAAGTCCTATCATCATGGAACATAGGTATAAATAGCTGCGAGAACATAAAGTACCTACCTACTCCCGGTTCCTCAAGATTGTAGTATTTTCCTAATAAGAACGCTTCTGATATTCATGCACATGCATTCATCGTAACTATTACTTTACAGATTTTACGTTGGTGTTTCGGAACACATACCTACTTAACGTTGGAATTGTATGAATTGTATGCCGGTGTTGAAGCTGGCTGCTGGTTTATGATGACATGCCTTCCTAGACTTTTGTGCATTGTGCAATGAACGTAGTAGGTATAAACTTTTAATCACATGAGACTTGCTAATAGTCAAAGTATTCAGTGCATTTCAATTTGATAAAAGTGCAAACTATTAAAATGTAAAAAAACTTTACTTTAAAAATGTGGAAAAAAAAATTTGGACCTCCCATACTAAGTGAAACACTTTTTCAACATTTTTGTATGGGAAGTCCAATTTTTTCAAACAAATGAAAAGTTTCTAACAAAAGTTGTTCAATTTTGTGAGTAGAACACACCCTTAAGAGATTTGTACTTATCTTAAATGTAACCTTATATTATGTAGATATTTTCCCACGTTTACAACAATGTTTTTTCAGCTACTAGATGATAGAGGATATCGCTCTTGGTAAAACATTACTGACTTCCGTGTAAGTTTTGTAACCAGTATGTATTACTTATACGTTAACCTTTGTTCAGCTACTGGATACATGATGTCGCTGTTAATATTCCTTATAATGCTAATAGGCTCAGTAGCGCAACTTCTTTTAAAAATATTGATAAATGCGTTTTGCCGTGGGAATAAGACATTTTTATGTAAGTAGCATTCATGTTATTTTAGATACTATTCGATCTTTTTACGAATTTCCGGTTTTGAGCAGCCTTCTTATCAATCTTGGTTTAGTAGTGCAATAAAAGACGTTGCAATTAGTTTTCCTAAAACTCGCCAAATTAAAAAAAAATAAAGGCGTATTCTCGTGGGAATGACACATTTTTCAGTGGTAATCAGTAGATATCTACTAAGTAGTATTCTTTTACTTTACTTTTCTGCTGTCCCCGTTTACCTATCCCCTGTATAACCGATCTATAATGTTAATCTTTTATAACGATAATTAAAACATTAGTCTAGTCGCAAAATGATCTTATTCCTAAATGCAAGACGGTCCCTTCAGTTGAAGCGTGATTTTTTTAATTTGAGATGTTCCATAGAAAAAATCCTGCCAACTCGGAACGAATGTACCTATATCATTAAGCATCCACTTTTTTGCCATTTCGCAGGTGGCCCCATAATAATAATCGATGCAATGTTTGCTGCCTGAGTAAAAAATAAGCCTGAATAAGAGGTTCGGAAATAACTGCAATAACTTCATATTGCCTACAGGCTATTTAAAAATCACGCTTTATCTTAAAGGGGCTTAGCAAAGGAACCACAGGACATTAAATGTTTGGGACATTGTGTTTGGTCATTGTGCGCTTCGGACATCATGCGTGTAGGACATTCAGCATTTAATTCATTAAGTGTTTACGTCATTTTGAGTTTAGATCATTGTGCTTTTAGGATGTTTTTAGGTTTAGGTTATAATGCGACGATATCATCGTTATACTTAAATGGTTTTAAAGTAGGTACTATTTTATTACAGATGAACGTTATTTTCTAAACACACGAAGTTGACTTTAGTCTCGGGTTATTGATAAGATTTAAAGGAAATACCGCATGTAGTTAGTTAAAGTTTTAATTTGAGAATAACATACAACAGCTATGCGCAGATGCCCCAGTTGCAGTTTCAGAAAATGCATAACGTCTAGGACGCAATCCATTCGAAAATCGTCAAAATCTTATCTTAGACTCCTCTAATACGCCACTCGCTTGGTGCCTCATTATCGTTACTTATAAATTTATAGGCATTATAGACTCTTCTGTGACTTGCGGAAGCTCATGAATCTGTTATTGTTCTTAACCTCCTGTGATTATCATATTATTTTCGTTCGGTCGTTGAACAACTCATTGTTCCACACAAATAGAAGAAGCTAGCTTCTTTAATTAAAACGCAATAGTGGCAGCGTACACTGAAAAGACAAAAAGAATGTTATTTATTATACCAACTACTTATGACTGACACTGTATGTCTTTATAATATGTTCAGTAGCGGCCCGTTGCAACTCATTTTGTAAGATATTTTCCTAGCATTGTTTTATACATATAAACCTCCCTCTTGAATCACCAAATCTATTACAAAAAACCGCATTAAAGACGGTTGCGTTGTTTTGGAAAGGAAGTGAATTCCACGACAGACAGAAGACAGAGAAACGCAAAAAGCGACTTCATTTTATACTTTGTAGGTATGTATTCAAATTTGTACTAATATTGGTATGATGACTCTTTAACTTAACAGAACATAGAACCATGGTAGATTTAATCATGGTAAGATATTTAATAATTCGATAGCATTGCATCATTGCACACTAACTATGATAAGTACAAAACCTTTTTATTACGTTGGTACTTTTAAGCAGTCCTCACCTTAGTAATCCATGTAGTTCAGACCATTAACAGAAATCAGTCATATTTGCCGCAGATCCTACCAGCGCTGCTGTTAGAAAGATCCCAATTGAAAAAGGTTAGGATTCCTTTAGGTCAAGCTAGGTAGAGCCATGATTTTCGGGCTGGCTGCAAAGTCTAACCACCGGTCATACTCTAAGAGGCATCCAATGGGTATATATCTGAACCAGCAATGAACGCTGAGCATAATAGTTTTGAATTATGATAAGTTCATCCATTCAATAAGCAGTAAGTTTTCCATGTGATGTAATGCTTCTTGCTCTGTAAATGTTGCAAAATTGACGACTCGTGAATGAATTTTCTAATCTAAGGGTAAATACAGCTAGTTACTGGCTATTGGTATAATTTGAGAGATGAGGAAAACACACACAATAAAATTCCATACATGATAAAAGTTCTAAGTACCTAATATTGCTAACATATTAGTCATCAACTCACTTTAAGGCCACTTTTATAGGTAGAAAGATATCTATATTATTTTGTAAAAGAAATAACAATATTTACGATATTGTATAATAAAATACAGCATAAAATTTATATATTTTTACAATGTAAACAAATGTCTATTTCGTTACTATTTTAATAAATCCAAACACAGATGAACTTAAATATGTAGACTAGCTACAGATACGACAGTCACTTGTCCCACTACCACAGATTACATATCCCACTACATTATTGTTCATCTCTTGGCGCTAGTGTCGCGCATTAACCATAGATGTTAATTAGGACCATAAGGAGATAGTAAATCCAAAAGGTAGTATAATTAATAGTGCTGTCCATCGAAACATTTATCGCCATCGATTAGTAGTGCTGTGCGGTCATTATCGATAAAACTGCGGCATTCTACTGTAGGGTATACTGTATTGATTTTGATTAAATTAATAAGAAATTGTGAATAAAACTTCAGAAAATGGGATAAAATTGTCAGTTTATTAAATTTTCAAAATACATTTATTCAAAGTAGTTTACAAACTTACCACATTACCACTTAAAAAGAGTTTTATCGGAAATTTCCATTGCGATGTTTGATAAGAATTTATTCAACATACATGATAAAGTTATATCGGCCTGGCGTTTTAGGTAGATGTAGAAGCTTGTACAGTGTTCACAAAAATGGGCGAAGGTTGCACATGAATATTTGCTTTTCCCACAAATTAGGTGAGGTCAGAATCATCATCATTATCATAAGATCGGGTCTAGAAGTAATTATGGTCACTCAAAGCATTTTGATCTGAAAGGAAAACACTTCATGTTAAATAAATAATTAAATGCAGCAAATTGTACACAAAAAATTGCTCTGCTCACTTATGCACACACAAAGAACCACGAGCAAACATATCCAAATGAAGAATCATCATATTTAGGTAATCACCCCGTAACCTAAAAAGGTACAGCTTACCTACCACGTTTCAGGTCATGGTCCACTCCTCAGGTCCTCCTTTTGCGAAGGTAGAATCTCTTATCAACAACTCGAGAAATAAATAATGCGCGAATAAATCCACTAAAGCAAAATAAATTTCACCGAAAATATAATCAACAACAGACGCCACGTTGAAATTTTGAAAAGTCTTGTCATAGAAGTGTCTTTGTCACAGATGAATTGACTGACAATAATTTTTTTCATTCCAAATTTAAATTCTGCCGCCACAGTCAAATAAGCGATAGCAGCGACGA
The DNA here is from genome assembly GCA_024500475.1 of Phthorimaea operculella. Classification (NCBI taxonomy): domain Eukaryota; kingdom Metazoa; phylum Arthropoda; class Insecta; order Lepidoptera; family Gelechiidae; genus Phthorimaea; species Phthorimaea operculella. The sequence continues at coordinate 4,856,157 of JANFCV010000003.1, read as the reverse complement.
GCGTCGAAATTTGGAACTAGAACTGACACCCCCCGAATCCAAAGATGACAACGTAATTAATGTCAATTTTAGTAGTGCTGCCGACTAAATAAAACATTCGGGACACTATCGATATCGATTACCAGTATTCCGAAATTGTAGCAAACATGACGAAAATATAGATGAATTAGCTGTGAATTTAAATGCTGTTGAAAACTACCTACATGTATATCTAGTGCCGGTTGGCTTAGAATTTACACGTTTACTTGCTAACCGTAGGTGTCATAAAAAGCAACTCGGACAAGAAACACCGGCAGAAATAAACAGTAGAGTTTCTAGTGAATATTTTCACCTTACACTTGGTAAAATGGTAAAATGGTAATAAGCATGGTAAATATGGTATTCCTCAGCTAAGAGAGGCCAATGTCTAGCAGCAGTAGACTATTGTGGCAATTGATGTAGATGAAAAAAATAATGCTTGTTTCCACTGCCTTAGCTAGGCCTCTCTTTTCATAGAAGTACCTAGGTCGCGCCATGAAATAAATCTCTCAGATAAAGCTCTATTATTTAATGAGTCATTATCAAAATAACAATATTTAATATTTCAGTGCTATTGGTATTAGAAACCGTACTTTTTAGTCCTTTTTCACTAGCGTCTTGTTGTAGCGTGAATTTTAAAAGGCACTTTAAGGCCTCCATTGGATCGTGTGGCAGGTGCCCGCATAAAATGAAATGTAGATACATACGTACATACACACTTATATCACGCCTACATCCGTTGCGGGGAAGGCATAGCGTATACGGCTGTAAAAAACGACAAATACACCACGTCTGGCAAAAGTTGGAGAATCATTCAGAAGACTGTGTATCACCATAGTGACAGATTGTCAGCCTGTCACCTAAAATCGCAATACACAACAAAAATCCCTTAATCGCTTCTTACGAGACCCATGGGAAAAATATGGATGGAGTGATGTTATTCAAAGCCGGCATCACACTGCAAATGTAGGTACTTACAAAATAAAATAAATGATTAAGTATATAAACTAGAAATAGGTGTTGTCTTAAGTTTCAATCAACAAAAAATAATAATAAGCATGCCAAAGTATCGTTTTTGACCATAGCGATATTTTGATGATAATTTTCCAACTCATTAATCGATAGCGAAATATTGTGCGGCTAGGCATCACTATCTTGGCAAATGTCAAATAGTTTTTTTTAAATTGATTATATGGCTTGTAGGATTAGAACCAATGAGGTCGAAATTGATCGGTAAAAATAATGTGATACCACAAAATTATAGATTTTTGTAGACGGTGATGACTTTAACAATAAAATAACACATAAAAGAAATAAACAATAAAAAGTCACGGCGTAAAGTTTTTTCATTGTACTTAATGATTTCTTCAAACTCATTGCACACTATGCAAATTAAGGAAATACAACACTGTTTTGAACGGGTGGTAACCTCAGATGAAAAACTCCGTGATCTAGTTAGTGATGATCGTCTATGGCAGTTTGCTCCTGTTTGTTTCGCGCGCCTCGGCCCGCGCCTCAGAGGCGCGTTGAAATGTCAAATCGTATAGAACTTTTGAAGAATCGCAAGACAATCTTAGCCCTGATGGAAACATACATACAGACACGGGAAGGGACTTTACTTTATACTATGTAATGATAATGATGATAATTATTCCGCTGTAAAATTGTAATGTACCTACCTACTTATCTAGAAAACGTCAATAGGTACATAATATAAATTTGATTTTATTATGAATACCTATCAGACGAGGCCAAGTTGTATTTACATTTATATTGTGAAGTCATTTCAGTTCGCGATGTGAAAGAAAAGTTTAAATGAGTTTTTTACTTCGTTCGGTTTTCAGGACAATAATGTGACGGGTCTCTTGGCTCTCAATCTTAATGGGGTCACCACGCCAGCCAGATGTATTAGCGGCAGCATACAGGGTGTTAATTTAAATGCGTGCCATAGCTTCAGGGTAGGTTAAGTATCGATTATGGATGCCGTAAAAATATTGAACGAAATCCCAGCAAAAAAAAATTTTTTTTGGATTAAGCCAAACAATTTTTTTTTTTAAACAATTTTTTACACTGTTGTTGTTTAGAGAGTTCTTATACAAGTACTTTTTGTCTAAACAACTTTGAGATTGAACGAATTTCGGCTGAGATACAGGCATTTGAATCAAATGTCAGCCAAGTAAAAAAAAAAAAATTGTGACTGGGATTTTCTTCAATATTTTATACGGCATCCTTTATCGATACTAAACCTACCCTGAAGCCATAGCACGCATTTAAATTAACACCCTGTATAAGCCTTCCAATTTAAGGACCAACCTGTATTGGATTTTAATACAAATACTAAGAAAAACCAGTATTGATCCCTTCAATGGATAAGTTGATGTGCTGGCGGCAGTATCTACCTACGGATGTTTGCGCCGCAAAATATTATTTTTTGTATGCATTTGACAGCTAGGACGAACTATTTGATATCAAATCAACTGACGTATTCGATATTAAATTATCTGACGTATCCGTCTGTATTGGTTTTTCAAAATATTATACCTTGACACCAGTCTAGTCGGTGTCCTACATAGGAGAAAGGGTATGATTGCCCTTTTAAATAACTTTTTACTTTAGCAAAATATTTTTTATTTGCGCACCTTCTTTGTCATGAATCACTTAAATGAGCTATTTCAGCTTTAGCACTAAGTATTCGATTTTACCAATGTCGAAAAAAGTGGGATAATAGATAATAAAATCTGGTTAGGCAAAAAAACCTTACCTAACATTTGAAAATACCTTAATATGGTGCTTCATGTATTTTAAAATGAAGGCAAGAAAATCGGTTTAAGTGTCATACGCTTTTCAGTGAAAAAGAGTTATAGGTCAGAAAGAGCACGTTAAAAACCTGGATTACAGATAATCTTGCTTAAAAGCACATTTTAAACAACACTACAACCTAACTACGGTACAGCTGGCAGAGAAATGTTCAAATAGTTGTAGTTAAATGTTAAAATGAATAGCATATTAAAAATGTAAAAAACTTAAATTAAAAATTTAAAGGAACCCCCGACTTTCAATCCTTTAAAAAGTTAAAAATAATTTATTTATCCAATAAAATATTGTAAACCATAATACTCCAACGCGTCGGGGGGCCGCTAAGTAAACAATATAGGTAAGAAGTTTCAATAAAATCGTAAGACATACTTGTATGAAATGAAATGACATTTGCAACTTATATGTTTATTATGCTTTGTAAACTTCTTACATTATATTGTTTACTTAGCGGCCCTGACGCGTGGAGTATTATGGTTTACAATATTTTATTGATAAATAAATTATTTTAACTTTTAAAGGATTGAAAGTCGGGGTTCCTTTAAATTTTTAATTTAAGTTTTATTTCATGCTTTTTAAATTAATATTTTGTTTCTGACTTTAAACAACATACAGCATGATTTTTTAAGCGCTTACTATTTCTCACTAGCATTTTAAACGGCGGTTCTACCCGCTGCTGCTCAGCTTAACGTGATTTTTTGTATATCCTATAGGAAAGAAAAATAGGCAAGACAGGGAATAGCAGGGTAACCTGAGTGACCGCGAGCAAATCGAGTGCAAAATTCTACAAAGATTTTTGTGTTTTAATTGAGTTTTTTGAATTGAGAATAACCTGATGTATAAGTACATCAACTTAGTTTTAAATACGACAAGCACGGAAAGCGAAACACAAAGAAAGATCGCGAGCGAAGCGAGCGCAAACTTTTAGGATATTTACTAAAAATTTGCCCTGCAAGGCAAGCCCCTCTCAACCCCCTGGTAATGACACTTGGTGCTTGTAAGAACCCTGCAACAGACGTTTGACGTCTTCGTCTGTGAGGGGGGCAAGCCCCCCTCAACCCCCCTGTAATGACACTTGGTGCTTGTAAGAATCCTGCAACAGACTTTTCACGTCTTCGTCTGTGAGGGGAGCAAGCCCCCTCAACCCCCCGGTAATGACACTTGGTGCTTGTAAGAATCCTGCAACAGACGTTTGACGTCTTCGTCTGTGAGGGGGGCAAGCCCCCCTCAACCCCCCGGTAATGACACTTGGTGCTTGTAAGAATCCTGCAACAGACGTTTGACGTCTTCGTCTGTGAGGGGGGCAAGCCCCCTCAACCCCCCGGTAATGACACTTGGTGCTTGTAAGAATCCTGCAACAGACGTTTGACGTCTTCGTCTGTGAGGGGGGCAAGCCCCCCTCAACTCCCCGGTAATGACACTTGGTGCTTGTAAGAATCCTGCAACAGACGTTTGACGTCTTCGTCTGTGAGGGGGGCTTACTTGTAAGAATCCTGCAACAGACATTTGACGCCATCTTCTGAGGGGGTAAGCCAAGCATTACTCTAGGTGGTCGCGAGCGAAGCGAGCGCAAATTTTTACAATATTACCCAAAATAGATCTGGATTATGAAGTACATATTTTGTTTGTAAAGTCTCTTTTCCTACACTGGCAATAATAGGTAAACTGTGAATAAAGCTAGGTTAAGCAGTCCTTGAGCAAAGCGAGCAAAATTGAGTACGGGTTTTAAATAAATTTTCTACATACCTATTTAAGCAAGGAACTCATTTACCCAGGATAAAGCACAGGTACAGGTACTCATAGGTACATACAGAAGTATTACATATAACTTTTGTAATATTACTAACTTAGTAAATACATGTTATACCTACGCACAGGTTTTAAGTAAAAGATCTTTTATCTACCTATTTCCTAAAGTCAAATAAATACGAGTACGCTCATTGAAGTCATATTTTAAAATAGTTAGGACCTCTATAATGTCATGCATGACTTGAAAGATATGACAACTCCGAGTCAAATTAGCTCAAACACGGGGATATAGTGCTTAGTGTGATTCCTAGTCTACCTTCCGTCTCCATCATCAGACTTTCATGAAATATGGCTAAAAACCATCCTGACCATATAAGCTTTTATATAAACAAAACCGCATTAAAATCGGTTCAGTCGTTTTGGAGATACGTTGCCTCAAAGAATCGTAGACACACAGACATACAGACGCGTGAAACTTATAACACCCCTCCGGTTGGTTCGTCGGGGGTTAAAAAGACGACTCATATAAAGAACCAACTTAGCAACTAGGAAGTATCGCATTAATCTTTCAAGCTTGTTTACTCTGAGTGAGGCAACTTGCCCTTTTTGCTGTCGGTACATCCGGCCAAGACCAAAACGGTGGGGTCAGCGGGGTAATGCCACTAATCTAGCCGTTTTTTACCGGCAAAATCCACGTTTTTACCCGGGTTTTGTGCTAAGCTCTACTATTATTTATTTTTTTGGTTCGGGACGTTATTTATCGATAGCTTTGCGTTAAGCTGTCCTATCGGCCTGTTAAGTCAAATAGATTAGGTTTGTTTTGTGGTTTTTGGTAATGGTGCTAAACGGATACAACTGTAAAAAGAAAAAAAAGAGCACTAAACTAAACAACAAGTTGGTAATACAGGGTTTTTTTATTTTATGAAAGGGAGGGATGGTACAAAAGGAGATGGTACAACAACAAGTTAGAGAAAAACAACATGAATAAATGAAAATTTGGAATAAATCATTTAGGCACCTTTTAAAAATTACATGTTGGAAAAAAATACCAAATTACTTTTAGAGACTTAAGTACCCGGTAAATTAACCCAGTAATTGTACAATAAGCTTACAAAGGTAGCTATTCCACTGACTAATAATTAACTCAATCGACATTAGACTGCCCTATTCAATTAGGTGTCTACTTAGCTATGTAATGAAGCAATAATGGCACTAGTAGCATTTGGTTAGGCAGTAATATCAGTACTATCATTTTATAACTAGATTCTGTCAAGATAAACCTGCTGCAACCATCACTATGAAGATTGAGTTAAATACCCAATTGTATTTAAGGTTAGCTGCTACATCTGAAAGAAAAAGTACAGACCTAACGGTCGCTTATCAATACCGTTTTGCAGTCGACAGTATAAATTTCGGGAAAGGCACTTAATATTTAAGTAATTTCCATGAATTGTTATTTAATTTGTAGTTAAACACTTACACGATTTTTACTAACACGAAATTAAGAAACATTCTCATGCAAATATTATATGAGGCCAATACGAGGTCGAGCATACCGCATACTCCGAGAAAAAATATCAGATCTCAAGTACCCAGAGCCGAGCCAGCTACTGTATTTACACGCTCTAACTCCGGTGCCCCTTCAAATCTCGCAAACACTACAGGTCAAAATGTATAAGATCAAATCAATTTAATTATAACACAAAGTGTAGTAAGGTAATTTGCTATAAACTGTTTAGGATAAGATTGATATTTAAAGTTTTTACAGACAACAGGATCAAAAACTCTGTTGCAAAATAACTACCAAGTAAGTATTATTAGCGTTCGTAATATCAAATCAATTTCGTAATTATTACAGTATTCTGTAAGCAAAATCAAACTGTAATGTCTAGCCAGATTACATTCAACTAAGCCTAGAATAATCACTATGCTAATTTCGGCCCATTCACGTCAGATATATCTAGGCTGTGGAACAATCGGCAGCCTGATGAGCCCCATTGATTGAACATTATCTATAGGCGATTAGCATGTGTATGAAATATGTACATAAAATAAATATGTATTTTAGATGCTATTCATTTCAGCTAATGTAATTCCTTGTCGTTGATGCACTTCTCTTTCGCACGAAGCAATTTGCATCAAATTTCATCATGCGAATGGCTGCTAAGGAGTGGAATTCCCTGCCAGCACGAGAATGAAAAAGTCAAAGAGTGAATATTTTAATTAGTGCCTAACTAAACACGGATTTTTTCTGCAGCTTTAATGTACAGGGTGTTAGGGACGGTGTACCGAAAACTTTGCAGGCATGATCAGACCATCAAACTGAACAACTTTTACTATGGAGCCAATGGTGGGAAACGAAAAAAAATTTCCGACCTCCCATACAAAATTCACGATCAGCTGACTGACTTTGTATGGGAGGCCGAAAATTTTTTTTCGTTTCCCACCATTGGCTCCATAGTAAAAGTTGTTCAGTTCCATGGTCTGAGCACGCCCGCAAAGTTTTCGTTACACCGTCCCTAACACCCCGTATAAATAAGCTGTTTCTGCATTTCAGCCAAAGAGAATCCTTGAGTTGTAAGTCGTAATCGTTTGAGTAAGGAACCTCATTTTGCTGTACAGTTAACACCTTTACTTAACTTTGCCTCAGATGTTAAGACTAGGCAGGCATTTTGGCAAATAGAGTAAAAAGTAACAAGCTTCTTCTATACCGACTTCGAATAAGTCAATCAAAAGATTTTGTGGAAATTGTTATACAGTACGCGCGCGAATTCATTGCCATCCTAAAGTATGCGCATCTTTATCGCACTTGCCAGTAACTTGCGCGCGTACTGTACATATTATATCCTCCGATTACACAAAGACAACTAACTGACCAGATGGAAAATTAGTTTTTAACAAGCACACCCACTTTTCAGACAGTTCAATGAACACATGATGGGGACCAAGAAAACTTTCTAAGTGAAGGTATTTTTAAAAAAGTTCTTAGCTTTAAAAAGTTTTAAGCGTGAGTAGATTGACTGTACTTCCCCGTAGGTAGGTATGTATACAGTTATCCTTCACTGAGATTAGCGAGGACCTTTATCGCGTTGGAGAATGAGAGAGTCCAAGATTCATTCCTTTTTATGACAGCTCTGGTGCTGAGGGCGTCGAGGGAGCTCTCCGCGCGATCGAATAAACTAGCCCTGCAACGGTAGAGCTGCAACGTGTTAGGAAGTAATAGGTTGATATTTTTGTAACAGCGTCGCGGGAGTTCTCTATGTGATCAAATAAACTAGCCCTGCAAAGCTACAAGTAACATGTATTTTTGAACTATTATGCTGGACATGCCAGTCAAGACAGGAAGAGTCGGAAGACAGGAGTAAACAGAAGAACCTAGCTACAACCTCTTCTTCTTCTTCTTCTAATAGTGCCTCTCCAACTAGTGAAGGTAAGCTGCCAGCTCTTCAAATTTCTTTTTGTCTTGTGCGAGGCGGAAGAGTTCTTGAGCACTCGCGATACCGGTTCACTCTCTGATGTTGCGTAGCCACGACTTTTTCCTGCGACCAACGCGGCTTTTCCCTGCGATCTTGCCCATCATTATTAGTTGTAAAATCTGGTATCTGTCGTGGCGTAGCACGTGCCCAAAATATGCAACCTTCCGTGTCTTGACGGTCTGCAGGAGTCTTCTTTTTTGATTGACACGTCTCAGAACTTCAATATTGGTGACCATTTGCGTCCAGCTTATGGCAACCTCTTCTTAAGCATTCCAAATTAAGGAATTATATCGGACACGACCTTTAGAAATTGAAGATTACGACAACGAACAATAAGATCATCCTGCCAATAAAATGTGTAGAAAACATAATTATACTAATATAGTAAAGTTATAGAAAATACTCTTCTCTCTTTTCGTGTGGGACACCGAGTCGTTCAACGACCCGATGAACCCTGGTGTCAGAGTTTTTCAACCGCCTACTGCAAGTAGCAGGCCTCTGACATGGTTGTGTAACGCCCGCCATCATAGACAGCAACCGGGACCGACGGCTTAACGTGCCCGTCCGAAGCACGGAACCATCTTACTTGTGGACAATCAGGTGGTTCAGCATGCAATGTCCTAACCAGACTGAAAAAAATTCACAAAGTGATAAATATCAACTTTGTGAGAGACCCCACCGGCAATTGAACCCGGAACCTTTGCGTGGCAGGCAGGCATACTAACCACTGCGCCACATCGGCTGTCAAAATACTTAGTAGCAGTTACTATAAGTATGCCCCATCTCTAAACTTTAACTTACGAGATCTTTCTATATTGAGAGGTGTAATCAGTAAAAGCTCTTACAGACACTTGCGTTAACTTGAAAAAGTAGTTAGTGTTAAAAAAATTATTATTTTTGTAATTTGGTAGGTAATTTACTTGATTATTAGCAGATGTTTCATCCATTGGCATTGGTTATTTGCTTCATTTGCTCAAATATTCTTAGGAGGCTAAACTGCTTTGAACCCTTGGTATTATAGAGATTTTTTTTTGTATTTTTCCTAGATAGCTAATAAAATCTGTTATTGCCGCTAATCAGTCAATCAGCAAATAAATTTAAATCACTCTGATGGAGTGAAAATTCTGTGCGCGTAGTATGATTGCAGAAAAGAAGAATTTAACAGCCCCCGAGGGTGGGATAAAAAAGTTTGTGCGAATTATCTGGATTTTATTACATAATCTTCTACAGATTTTAAAATACTTTTCTTTCCCACGGATCACTCATCAATTTCAGCTTCGTAAATTGAATATCATCGGTTGAGTTGAACCTCTGTCCGTGTACTGATTGCGGGAGGAAGAATTTAGCAGTTCCCCAGGGGGTCGTTCGTTTACCGCTCTTCGTGTTAAACATACTTCCTGGTACTCTGATTTACGGTTCCAGTTTTATCTGGCGGCTGTTTTTTTAACATATCCCATAAGTATTTTATTTCATTTTTTATTTCACAGATGTTTAACAAATCAAGTTTCTCTGTAGTCACTTGAATCAGCTAATAGATAAATTTTAGTATGGAATGTGAACATGTGTTTTTATGTTTCGATTTCAACTAATTTAGGAAAGTTCTTTCTTTATTTCAGCCTGTTTTAAGTTTTCAGTATCGTTCTTCCTTTCATCGATTATACTATTTCTTAAACTTTTCACACGTGCTCTATAAACATAGGGATCAAACTCTTCCATATAGAGCGATCTGGGCGTATGTGTCATCATATGCCCTAAATCGGTTTTTTTTACGTTTCAATTATTTTTTCTCTTAGCTACAAGTGCCATTTACCCGTTTTTTGCTACCTTTATTAGTTTCAAAGTTACAGCAGTCTATCAAGGCGTAAGTGCTATGCTGCTGTTGAAGCAAAACGGCATAATCAAAGATAAGGCTAAATAGTATTAATAAAACAGACGTAATACGGGTTACAGCTAGATGGCTCTGGACCCACATACAATGATGTAAAGACATATTTAGAAATGCGCCCTTGTCGCTCGCAGTTTCCTAAGATGGAAAGAGATAGTGATATATTGCGCACCGTGTGAGTGAAAAGGACGGCAATATTTTTTCGGTGCTTTTTGCCATTTGTTTATCAAATCAGCCGGCAAACGTTTTGGCTTCGATTTAAAGTGGTGTTTTTAGTGAAATTTATGTGTTATCTATGAATTTAATGAGTGTGGTGTTCAAATATGGGTTTAAGGCAACGTGAAAGAATGAAAAGATTTTTAAATTTCTGCCAGATAATGGAAATAAACAGAAACATACAGGTACAATATGTTACGACAATTGTAGGTAATTTACCGGAATAATGCCTTCTTTTTATTGAACTGAAAAAGGACTTAAGATAAGGAAATTAGTACAATATAGTACGGTAAACTCATCTCGTCGACAAACCTCTTTAAGTCTAGAGTGAATAGGCATCTTCTGGGCAAGCTCGCTCCACCGTAGATCCCATCTCTGCTCTAGGGTAAGATTGGGGTCAAGAGTAAGCCCATCATAGATAAAAAAAAAAAAAAAAAAAAAAAAAAAAAAAAAAAAATCCTACCTACCCATCTGCATATAAACCGGTAATTTATGATATTTGTTAATAGGTGATTTTCTCACCAATTACAATTCATTGACTTTTACGTGAATTTTCACTCCGTTCCATTGAGTACATCGAATTCCACTCTTGGACAAAGGTCTCATTTAGATTAGAGTACGCTTCAAGTCAAGATCTCTCGTTATTGCCATCCAGTCGCTACCCACCATTCTCTCAAGTTATCAGTCCATCTGACCAGAGGTCGTCCAACAACAAAGCCGCCGCAAAGGACTCACCTCGAGAACCCGCTTACTTCACAAGTTCTACGATAGATGTGAACAGCCCACTGCCACTTCAGCTTGCTACACTTCCAAACGATGTCCATTATATTGGTCTGTTGGCGGATAATCTCATTCCGGACCTAATCCATTAGCGAGATCCCGCTAGCATAGACCGTTCCAAATCTTTTTAAGTGACATGTATAGTGAGTGGGATGCATGCGAAGCTCGCATATGGGTGATCAGCACCATTTGTTGAAACTATTTCACTCAATTCCTAGGCTTTGGGGCACAGGGTTCACTGGTGCTCCTACAGCATCACCTCCTCGAATCTTTGTGTGAAACTGGTAATTTTTTTGAGATATATACGCAAGGTATTCTTCTTTAAGTTTGTCATTACCTAGACATTCCCATCTTGGCAGGGAGTAGCTTTGACATTCTGCTAAGTAGTGGAAGCTGCTTTCTTCTTGTCCGCACTCGCAGCAAGATGGGCCATCTTTTAATTTCATGATATGCAGTTGTCTGTTGAGTCCCGTCAGTAGTCCAACAATCTGCCTAATATTTTGCCTACTTAGTTGCAGAAGGTTGCGCGTACTCTTAACTAATAGTTGCAATTCTGTCCATTTTTTGTTGATTGAGTTGCCTATCCTGAAGTTATTAGGCATAGTTCAGGGCAAATGAAGGTTTCGTCAGACCCCTGCCTGGTCAATTAACCGTGTTGCCTTGGTGTCCGGAGACCCATTCATCTGTTATTCTAGTTTTATGTGGCAATTAATACAGTGCCAACTTACATTCTTTTACTAGAACTGATGTGGTGCTTGTTTTGTTCAGATATTTCAGAGCTGCTTGGCTGTCACTGTATATTATCACGTCTGTGTTAACTTCTCTAGTGTGTAGCTCCCTAGCGCATCCCATAATGGCCTGCACTTCCTTAGTGGTATGGCTTTGTGTAGACTTGGCGGGTCTTGGATAATTTCGTCTTTTCTTTCTTAGACCCGTCTGTGTAGCAGGTCATTATTGGGTTGTCATTACAAGGCATTTGTGAGGGGCCTAGACTTGTATGGCCAATTGATTGTCCTTTTACGTTTTAATTTTGTGTATTCCATTATTAATAAATATAATTCACTGATATTATCGAAAAGAAAATAGCAATATTCAATACTTTTACTTCAACTGAACTGAGACGTTACGGCGTAACTAAAAAAAATATATACGTTGAGTCATTTAGTTTTATGACACAAAGGCTTATGTATTAAATACGCCCTCAATTTTAGAAGCTAAAAGGCGGAACTCATACATACGCCCAGAGTCAAAACCGTAATTTTGACACTGCATTTTTGAGCTATACAGGCGTATTAAAGATACAAAGCAGCTCGTGTCTGGAATATAATTCCACCCCCATTACGAAAAAAAATGACTACAAATACTTTTAAGAAAAGAATGAGACAAATTTTGTTCATGCACCAGAAGACGAGTATCCAAGGCTACTTTACATCGCGTTTCTAACGCATACTGCACATCACCAACACACACTCTCACACACACATATACATACACACACACTCACACACACGCACACAAGTGGTAAATGGTTAAGTATTATATTTATATTTGACTGTTTGCTTTCGGTTTTATTTCATTTAGATATTGTAAGCTTAATTATTATTTTTACTTTTGTCAGCTTCTGTCCAGATTGTTTTTTTTATCATTTCACCCTCGGAATGCTTGTTTGATATTTTTTGGAGATGAGAAGGTTGGGGCTGAAAATCAGTGCAGACAAGTGGCCTTTGGTAACTTGTTCTGCAATAACTGAGCCTCCCACCTTTTGCCATATGTTTATAGTTTTAGTATTACCTACATGTGTGCTTTATTATTATGTATGTGCAATAAAGAAATTTTATTATTATTATTAAATAAATACGCCTTTAAAGCTCCAAAAATCCGAAACCGTATGGGCGTAAATATGTGTTACGCCTTAACAATATCGAAATTGCCATAGCCACAACGGCGTAACTCTGTTTTACGTCATTATTGGCCAAGAATTTCTAAGCCACATGGACGTAAAAGCAGACCTTTTTTAAAAAACACTATATTTGACTGACACACATTGCAGCAGCTTCAACAATACGTCCATTAATGTATTACCAGATATATAAGCGATATTTCGACCTAGAGTTTTTCCTTAAAATCTTTATATTTTTTTAATAACACTGAATTAAAACTTTATTTTTGCTCTCCTGAAAAGTTGCAAAAATCGACATACGCCCAGATCGCTCTATATAGAAGAACTAAAAACCTACTTTTTTCAAGTTGTTTCATAAAGCGTAAAGTCGCTTTATTAGATCGATAGCCTTGGAGTGGTGTAGATTATTTAGGCTAAGTGTACACGGGCTATTGAGGGGTCGATGATTAGGCTGAGTGTACACGGGCTATTGAGGGTATTAGGTCGGGCGTACACGGTGCGGTCACGCCACACTCCAATAGATTGCCTGCTTATCCGCCAACTGCTATTATTGGTGATTACTAGCCGTTTGTTTTATTGCTTCCATGCTGAAATGGGAACAATTAAATAGGAACATAAAACAAATCATCAAATGCCGCAACCGCCTAAACAGCCGTAAATGGACCTTCCCGTAATGATTGGCGTAGTCGAGTTTGGCATGTAGATTAGTAAACGCAATGCAAAATTTACCGCAATGCAAAATTTTTCATTCCGGGAAAACACTGCTTGCGCGATTCCCGGCACCTAACTGAAATTTAGGTTTTTTGCAAGTCCATTGTCAATTGCAACCTCGGTGTAACATCAACTGCAACCTCGGAAAGTTAACGCCCGAACGCAGTGAGTCAAACACCTCGATTGCAATGGGGAGAAAAACTCAAAGCTAATTGCAGATGGCAGCAGGCGCAACTGTGCCTAAATGACATAAGGACAACCAATAAGAAGTAACTAAACTATAAGATTGACACACTTTAAAACAATCACAAAAAAGGCACACACGAGGCTGGCACCATTAGTTCTCCAGTTTCTTGCCACATTGGTGCCTTACATCCCTCAGTATGTAATCGACTACTATGCATTTTAATACACAGGCACATGAGTAGTGTATTATTGTATCTTCTGCGTCAAGGTCCTCGCTGCGCTCGGACCTCAACGCAGAAGATACAATAATACACAACTTTTTTCAGTATTTTCCTAGCCGAACTGTATTGAGCAACAGCTCTTTAACACCAGTCAGTTGAATAGCAAGCAGGCAGCACTCAAATCTTGACGAAGAAACTTATCCTACTTTTAATCAACTAACAAATTACACCTCCTTACTTTAAGGCTGCAAGTGACTGTCCATTTGTATGTTACGAATTCGCATTTATACAAACATTGCCATGCTTGATCATATGACTCACACGTGCATGCGCTTGGCTACTGTGGATCTTTCATTGATGTGCGAAATACGATGCGGCCAGATTGGCTTATTATTTCATTATCATTACTCACTACTCGTACGTACCTCGCTGGATTATAAACAAGTACACTTAGCCACATACGATCCGGCTATGAGTTTTTTAGGGTCCTGTGACACTAAAAAAAAAATTAGAAACTCAAAGGACCATTTTCTCAAGACTAAAGATAAATGTTTGTATGTAATAGGATGCAAATAAAAATAAGTAAGTAATTACTCAAAAAAATTTATTTTTCACACACCATTTTTAAACATGTTACATTTCTAAGAGCACATATTGTTGGGTGATAAATACAGCTATACACATCATTACAATTTCTATATTCTTCATACAAAGATAACAAATTAGGACAACGTATATCTTCTACATTAATAACATCAGAATGACCTAATATATTTTTAATCCACATAGCTTTTTCGGTTCCTTTGCAATAAATAGTTTTTCCGATTAGAAATTCGTCAACGTACAATATGTATTGATTATAGGGTATAAAACCATCATTCCAATTTGTTTTTCTGTTCCTTTCTATCCACTTCACTTGCTTCCTTTCTGTGGCTGTAAGGTTGTGGAATGGGAAAGGAGGCTGAATTAAAAGAACTTGAACTTTATCACTTTCCAAGATCGCAATTTCTTTTAAAATAAACTGGTTATCTGCTGTTTTAAACCCTTGAACGTCTACGATGACAATTGATTTCATGTTAATTTTCGCACTATATTACTCAAAGGTCTATACTCCACCAAATGATCGTTTATAATCAAACAATAAGCACTTGTGTTATCTGGGAACTGGGAAGAGCTTTCTATTTCTAAGCGAACATCAACTGGACCAGTTTTTAAATTTTCGTTCTGTCTTGAACAATCGATTACGAATAATGGAGCTTTTGCCTTAAAACTATTAAAATCAAGCAGCGGATCTATAGGAAGATTATAGAACGACTGGCGAAATCTAGCATACATGTCATATAATATACTGTATTTGTTAGCATCAAATTTCAAGTTAAGAGCGTCATACGGATAATAGTAAGAATTAAGAAAAAGTGTTATGTTCGTAATATTGCAATGATCAAATGATGCACTATCATTTACTTTATTATTTCTTTTGTTCGTTTGTAAACCAAATATAACATAACGAGGCTTTTCTAATTGAGAAGTAGTTTTAATAGACCATGAATGTTTAGTAGTCTTTGGTAAAATAGGATATTCATATAAATCCCAGTTTCTGAATGCAATTTGGATAGGTTTATCCTTTTCTAAATGTTTTAATAAAGTTAACCTTTGATGATCAGATACTTTGACATGAGGCATACGCCATTGAATTTTATTTAAACTGAGTTCTATAAAATCATCTTTATCACACATAACACTGTTGCAATTTGTGCTGCTCCTGTTCAGTATTAATTCGTGTTTGCAGTTGATAATAATCTTCCTATAGTCTTCCGCAAATCCCAACAACTTATTCAGTGGTAAAAGAATACTAAATTCACCATCATTATCTTTAAATCCATCTACATTCCAGCCCCACATTTCAGAAGCCTTGCTTTCTCCAGCGTTCATAGAAACTAATGATTTCATTGTTGTAGTTATACCTGAATTTCTTATACGATCAATTTCAACTCCATTCATTTCATATCTAATATCTTGAAAAGAAAAGATACAGCATTATTAACTAAATTAACTTTTTAACTTTTAATACACCTGTTGTAGCTTCTTTGAATTTTACGAGAAATCTTCCTTCAATGTATATTGCACTAGCTGAAGGCAATACATAAATATCCTGCTGATGAATAGGTATCCGTATTTCATCATTTTCTTTAAAACTGTTATTGTATGGGTTATATGTATGGATTTCATAACTTTCGATAGTATTATCAAATTGCGGGTAATCAGATATCTGAAGGATACTCATATTTTTAAACCAAGAGCGCGAAGAAACTCTTGATTTTCTTTAGTATTTTTTGTTTTGTTTTACGTCTGGAACGTTTGACGCTTGTTTTAGTAATGGTTGTGTTTTTATTTTTGCAATTATTTTTGTTAATTGTTGGATTGACATTGAAAACAATCATTTTGATTTTCGTATATGAAGACACAGATTTATATTTTCCTTCCTAAAATTAATTAAGTCCCTTGCAAATCTGTAATTTTAATTGAAATTGAGGAAATCTCTTTCTTTCTTACAGGTAAATAAATAATATTTTTTGGCACTTCAATAAGTTGTTGTCCTGGAGGAACGTCAAGCACAAATTCATGAATTATGTGAGTAGGTAAACCGTTTGTGTAAGAACTTTGGACTAGATCACATTCGATCCGTATCACTGATACTGGAATAATGTTAACAGGGTGGGCTGATTCATGCCATTTATTTGATTCTAAAGTTTTCGATGGGAATCCCAATAATGAACCTATGCTATTATCTACAGTGAAATCAATTGGTTGGGAAGAAAACAAAGAACATGTGAAAGTATTATTATTGGGCTTGATTATTATATCACAGTTTTTAGCATGAGTTTTGAGATATTCATATAAATCAAATAAGTCATATGCGCCACAAGGGATTATCAGTTTATGATTTTCACCATAAGCAAATATATTGTTATTTTCATTGATATTGGATATTGAATTAAAGGTTGAAAAATATAATAATCCGCACTCAAAGCTACCATCCAACATAAGCGGAGGTATAAATTCTGATTGAAGTGTAGATTGACTGCCTGTGACTGTTAACGTTATAGACATGGTGATGTAACTAAACTTTATTTATCACGTATTCACTATTTATGACGAGCCCAAAATGACTGTAGAAATTTTATACATAAATGACCGCATATGTATGGATTATGTTGTTGTTCATTAACGTAATTATAAGAAATATTGGATCCCATATACTTGATCAATTCTTGAGGTGGTTTTAAATTCCCATAACTATCGAAATATTCAACATATATATTTTTTCTTGCATAGGCTACCCAATGAGTACCAGAATTTTGAGAGCTATCAAGATTAATAATACCACATTCTTTGTCAAAAGATTGTTTTGGTAATTCATCTCTCATGAATACTCCTCTAAAATAGGAATATCCTTACAAAATTTAAGCAAATCTATGTTTGTAAGTGCTCTTTTAGGTAGCCTACTAATTAGTTTTTTTTGTTTGTTACATAGAGCCCCAAACCATTTCCTAATTCCTTAAGTTGAAGCCCTCTTCCTATATACATCGTTTCCATTTTCTGATTATGTCTCTTTAGTTCTTGTAAACGTTCTTTAGCTGCTTTTATAGCATTTACTGCTCTAGCAATCCCAGCCGCTCCACCGGCTAAACCTCCTGCGGCAGATAATCCTGCAAATATAGGCACTAAAGGTAGAAATCCACCAACTTTTGGTACAGGTATAACTCGTGGTATGTTCACGGATGAATTTAAATCTGATGTTAGTTCTTTCACAACAGCAATGGCTAGATCAATAGCTGCTTTCTTACATTTCGGCTTAAATTTTTAATATGGTTCTTGGTAAGAGAGACAATATTATGAAATGATTTTTATTCCAGCACCACTTTTAACATTGTTTCTTCTTTTGAATTATTATTCAAATTATTCTTTTGATCATTGATTTTCTTAAATTTTTCATGATAATAAATTGTTTTGTATTTATTAAAATAAAATTAATAATAGGTAGGTAATTACAACACTCTTTCTCGCTACAGTTACTAATTAGAAATGATAATATTATTATTACTGTCTTATTTATAAAACATTTGATTTATTTATCCAACTGTTTTCTTCTGATGGTAAACCTAACCATTTCACAAATAATTTATCCCCCTTCTTTTTTAGTATTTGCTCAACAAGGTAGATATTTGGAAATTTAGTTTTTTGTAACTCTTGTGGATAAAATGATCCTTGGATTGGACGATGTTTAGCATCTTCCAGAAAATATGTAATAGGACTTGTGTTGTTAACTTTATTTACAGTAAAAATTTCAGTAGACCAATTTGGAGTATACCCTTTTCAAACGTTCCTTTATACTTACTAATTCGGACAAAATCTCCGACTTTGAATTTAGCTTTTTCTTTTTTGTTGTTTTGTTGATACATTTTTTGGTATTTCTCTAACACTAGACTTTTATTTTTAGAATTTACTTCGATAGGTTTAAGTCCAATTGTTCTATGTTTTGTATTGTTATACATATTTATTAGTTTAGGAAGCATGCCGATCCATTCATATTTTCCTTGCATACTGAAATGTTTATACAATATACCTTTAAAGGTTCTTATGAATCTTTCCACTATTGAGGCTTTTTTCGATGAGTAAGTAGAATAATGATTTATTTTATAAGCGTTTAAAACCTTTCTCAATTTTTCATTATAGAATTCTGTGCCTAAGTCAGTTTGTAAATTTTTCGGAAAACGACCCGTTTTAAATAGCTTTTCAAATTCTTGAGTAACATGTTCTTTACCTTTTGTTTTAAAGGAAACACCCATGCATATTTTGAAAAAGTATCAATAACAGCTAAAATATATTTAAATTTTTGTTTTTCCTGACATCGATTGCATATCAATAAGATCAGCTTGCCACAGATCATCTATGTCTTTCATAACAACATGCCTGCGAGGAAAATTTTTCTTGCTTGTTTGTGTATTTCATTGACGACATTTTCTTTACTCATTTTTTCTTATTTTGTTTGAAAGTGTATCAATGTTTTGTTTAATGTTATTTAATTCTATTTGCATTTGATCAAGGGATTGATGTAAAGATTTGATATTATTATTTAATTTACTAGACCAATTATTAACAGATTCATCAACATATTTCTTGGTTGCATAATTAATCGAATGTATAGAAATATTTTCTTCAATGCTTTTAATCAAACTCTTCACAGTTTCATCTACATATTGCTTATTCACACAGTCCTTCGATTCTACTGGTAACCCAACATGTTTAATGATCCTATTTTCAGCATCGAAACAAATGCTATCCATTAACATAGTATTTGGTCGCAAATCATTATCATGTTTATGTTTTTTAAAAACATTATGTCCAAACTTGTCAACATTCATGGTCAGCTAACTATGATCAAATACAATTATTTGTTATTTTGCCCTTTTTATTCCTTAATGACGCCAGCTTCAGTCAATTCTTCTATAATTGAAATAATTTCATTGTCATGGTTTGTGTTTCCGGCGTCCTTGGAGGCAATCAATAGTTTTAATCTGTCAACTAGTTCATTAGGATCATCCCAATAAACTAAATCTGTTTTGGATTTGTATTTTTTTAAAATTGGCAAGTTTCCACCTAGCTTTACGCTTTTTGTATTATTTTCCGAGAATAAAGGTTTGATGATTTGAGAATATTTCATTCCTGAATTCCCCTGTATCTGGCCAGATTCTTCAAACCCTCTTTTATGCGCGTTTGTGTGAACCAAAATATCTTTATACGTTAATTTATCTGTTTCAGTTATCAACTGTATATCAGGTTTACTTTGAAATAAAAGCTGAGACAAACCAGGCGTCATTTCATAGCTATTATCTTTTAAAGTCAGCATTGAATAATTATCAGAACCAGAATCTTCTATTTGTTTAATTGTTATTGGAGCATTTCCAATCATCAATCTATCCCCATCATCTCTTATACCATAAGGCACGCAAATGTTTTTGTAGGCATTTTGGATAGGCAATGTGTTAAACTTTATATCTTTATCTTCCTTGACAGGAGTTTTAAAATCATTGTCATCAAAAGAGTCGTTACTATGAGATTCTGGTTCAATATTTCGGTCACATGTATCTTCATTTTTTTCAGCATTCATGTTATCAGCTTTAATATGATCCTGACATTGTTTATTCAGCGTAATCATTGTTTCCAGCGGGTCGGTTAGTGGTTTAAATATTTTACGTCTTTTTAATTCTAAATTATCTTCTTTTTTCCGCATTTGTTTCAATTTGCTTTTTATATTTTTAATGATTTTTTTAATTGTTCTTTTATGTTAGACTCCTTATTAAAAAAAAACACTTCTACCAACTTTTATAGTATGATCTTTAATGATATGAACTGAGACTAGTAGTCTCTATTTGTAGCATCAAACTATTCAAAATTGACGTACACGTCAAATGATTTCCTGTATCTTCCACTATTTAGCTCACACTCTTTATTGATTGTTAAACATGCATACGGATCTGCCCATATGCTTGAAGCTAAGGACTTAAAATTCTGCCAACTCATATCAGAATTCACATGCTCATCATAGATGTGCTTTAAGTTAATATCATCCTGTTTAAATATTATAATAAAATTTACATTATCTCTTATTAAATGTTTTGGTATTTTCACATATGTTTGTGATAAATAAAAACAGTCTATTTCTTTATGTCGCCCCATAGAAAAATAATTACGGATATTCATTTGTTTTTCACAAGCCACATCATCAAAAATAAAAACTGAATTTTTCAAAGCATCATCAGGTGATATGACATCCTTTTCATATTGAAACATGAAAAGTTTAACATCTGGAATTCTCCTAATAACTTCTTCCAAAAAGCAATATTTGGGTTGAAAAGTTGTTTTCGAATAAATGTAAATATTATGAAATTTCAGACCATTTTCTTGTAGTAACAAGCTTAACATAGTATTCGTTTTGCCGCAATTTGAAGGACCGCATATTATGCAGCGAATAGAATTGGGTAAAAGCGTGCTATGTTTGGAGTTTTTAGAATATATAATATCAACATTAATTTTATCAATTGGCAAAGATACGAGTTGCTTGATTAGCTTCATTTTACTTTCTGTTAACTAATTGGTTTTATGTTTTATTATGTAGATGCATTTGAATCAATAGTAGATAATATCATCAAATCTTGTAACATCTTAATACTTTATGACTTTTGCTTCATGATGATCCCAATAAACTCCATGCTTACTTATTTATTTATAGTAGGTATACTAGCTTGTTGGAAGGTGCACGGAAAAAAAACCTATGTCCTTTTTTACCGTCACATGTTTGTGACAAAATTCATTATTACTAATATAAGTACAGTCTCTCGCGTTAACTCATGAACAATTCCATTTTTAATGTTTCGATTTTCTTGTGATTAATACCGGCAAGCCAGACAAAAATTATGTTAAGCGATTCAATAAATGTTGTTGCATCTAGAAAAGTAACAATTATTGCTGGAAAATATTACAGCCTGAAAAAAAAAACAATCCTCGCATTTTGAATTGTTTATAAGTGAGGGAGTGACTGTACCTACCTACGGATATGAAATAAAGTGTTTATGTAATGTTAATCTACATGACCTTAACCCACAAGTAGCCAGTCAGCAAAACAATATTCTAGGCCAATCATTGTAATGCATCAGCATATTTCAGGCCAGTGGTTCTAAAACTTGAGTTGTGGGGTCGCAACCTACTTGAACCCTTCTACCAAATAGAATCAT
Organism: Phthorimaea operculella; assembly: GCA_024500475.1. Taxonomy (NCBI): domain Eukaryota; kingdom Metazoa; phylum Arthropoda; class Insecta; order Lepidoptera; family Gelechiidae; genus Phthorimaea; species Phthorimaea operculella. The sequence goes on along the minus strand of JANFCV010000003.1, from coordinate 4,834,405 downwards.
ACGGATGGTTCATTTAATGTCAAGTTAACTTCTGAATGCAACAGTTTGGGAATGATATCTATTTTTTAATAATAATAAAAAAAACTTGTGATGAAAAGGTATAAAAATAATCAGAAACGTTTAGTTTCTTTACAGACTTCAAAGGAGCACAAGTGTATCTCAAACTTCTTCAACAGTTACGTGTTTACTTATTAAATAATTTTTCGGATTTGAAATTGGTAAGTACAGCTACTTCTATAATTTTAAATCAATGTGATAGTCTTTCATAACTAAGTTTAACAATGTGTAATGTCTATGCCTTTTTTTCAGATTATGGCAGGCTCACAGCCCAATGAAAAGAACACTTAGACAAGCCATTCTTTTATTCGCAAGGTTTAGATGTTGATGCGCTTCCATATTCCCAAGATTTGGATGCTTACCTCAAATATCAAGATACTTATAGCTCAATTCTGCTTCCAACTGCGATCGCAGGAGAGCAAGAAACAAATCAAACAGATCGAAAGAAAACGCAGAAAAGAAAAAAATCATCTGAGCTCACATCTCATATAATAAAGAAGGTGAGAAAAGGAAGACGTATAATTAAAATCAGTATATCAAATCTTGAAGATAGTGCTGATAATGATGAAGTTATGGTGCAATACATAGTTAATGAGCAATATGATGAAATTTTAGATTCAGCTGAAAATATTGTAGAGCGAATTGCTAGGAAGATAAGTCGGTCTGATGAATTGTAATAACTTTTTATGTTTGCTTGTATTTCTATTTTTCATTGTGAAATTGGTATGAGCGACTGGTGTGTGTACGATTTGGTGAGGCGAGTTATTTACGCCTTCGCTTTAGTTCTTAATAAATTTAATTTAATTTTGAGAGTAGGTGTGATCTAGTTTTATGTGTAACTATAATATTATTGAAATTATTAAACGACTTAGTAATGAATTACATATGTTGTTTTCATTTTTCTTTATACAATCCGCTCTGAGAAAAAATTGGATCAAGTTATACTAGTACTAAGGAAAAGAGTAAACAAATTTTCAATTTAAATTAGAATTTTATGTACTATCAGCAGCACCTTGATTTATCCATTCAAGAGATCAAAATTAATTGGCACTATATACAGTTATCAAGATAATATGTGCAGGTTAAGTAAAATAGTTATCTCGAACTGCTGTCAATAGTACCTATTTACCTAATAACTACATAGCTCATGTATCGTTAGTTTTACCGAATTAATATTGGTAAACCAATATAATATGATACATGACACATTTCTAAAGTTTGATAGAGTACATAGACTTACCTTTTAGATTTTCGTCTCGAATATCAGAGGCGTATCGTCGCCAATCTTTTAAGGGTTGTGAGTGCACACATAGCAAAGATGTTAATACAATAATAAACTCTATTTACTTCTACCGAGCATAAGATTTTGAATAACTTATAATTATTTCTGGCTCCTTGTTGCATTAAGTTCAACACATGTAAACTATTTTTCTATAAATGCGTGAAGTGCTCTGGAGTGATCAAACAGTCGGGTCGAGTCTTCCTCAGTGCCATCTCCAGTCTCAGAAGAAAATATATAGCTCCACAAGTATGTAAGTATTTATTTTTTACATGTTTTTTTAAATGCACATTTTCTATTGTAACCTATCAGGATGCAGGCGTGATATAGACGTGACTATTTCTCACACCTCATTTCTTATTTCGGTTTCATATTTGTTTCTAAATAGTTATGTTTGATTTCAGGTCATCTGCCCTTTCAACCCGTTTGACTCGGACGCAGAAGAGCGTCAAGCAGGTGCCGTCCAACCTAAAAGAAAAGCGCTGGCAGCAAACCCGCGGCATCTGCATCGACTTCGAGCGGTAAACATTCGAGCAAGCCCAAGTCGAATGCTAAGAAACCGAGTGCGCCGCCTGCTTCACAACCAGCACGCTCGCTGCCATCGGTTCAAGATTTGTTTGGAGATATATCGGACAGCGACTCCGAACCTGAAAGCATCAGTGCCCCTGCTCCCGCTAAGAAGCGCAAATCAAAACAATACATAGAGGTAAGTTTGTTTTTATTCATCGAGTTATATGATGTGAATGTAAAGTGATGAGTGTAACACAACTTTAGTTTATTACAATCTAATGCTATTTTTTATCGTTTGTGTCCATCGTCTCCGTGGTCGAGTGGTTTAAGCCTTAGGCTTGCGACCCGGAGGCTCGGGTTCGATTCCGGTGAAGGATAAGAAAACATAGTAGTGATGTTTACTAGTTTGTATGATTATTTCCATACTGTCTAAATTTCGTTGATCGTTCCTTACACAATCACCTGTGTCAGCTTAAGAACCCAGTTAAGTTAAAAAAAAAATGTCATTAACATGTTTGCTTTTCAATTGTTTCAGGAGGAAGAGCTGCGAGAACAGGAGCCAGTGCGTGCGTCAGCGCTGCGAAGCTTTTTGTCTCGCCGGACTGGCTCGGGAGTATCGTTTCAACGTGACTACACGCGCCAAGGAGAATATTATGTAGAGCTGCGCGTGTACAGCGCTCGAGAGGCGGAACGGCTAGGCGCTGATAGATGGAAAACTGCTTTGATATCATACAAGGGTGCTCTTTATCCGGATTCACCCACTTGGAAAGCTACAACGGAGTTGGTGAAGGCAGCTAAACGAGAATTTCAGAGCGTTCAGCCTATTTTGTACCCGAATCAAGTAATTTAGGTCACATTTTCAGAAGGTCATAATCAACTTAAATAATTTGTGTATAACCTTAAGATACATTATAATCAATTTACATACCTATTTATCCTTGTTATACGACATTTTATAAATAAGTACCTACCTATACCTAAAGTTGAAATAATAAATACTTGCATATAAATTGCAATTTATTTTCAGCACTCTAACACTGTTAAATAATTTTGTTTTGCTCTAAACAGGTCAAACAAATGTCTTGATTTTGGTACTATCAGTATTCTCGGTTTTCAAATTCTGAATGATCAAAGCCTGTAATAATGTTTTTCTGTAACTCTTGCAATATACCAGTCTCGAAATATTCTGCACATAAAAAGTCAAACTTGCATAAATCGAATTGTTTATTACGCACTCAATTCGATGATGTATATATCATAGCGACTGCTTTTAGAAATCGAATAGTTAGCTACAAAATTAAACCCAAGAAAACTATTATTTTACCCGAAACTTTCATGAAACAAGTATCTCACACCGTATGCCGTCTTATAAAAAGTTCTTTGAAAAACACACTTCTATTAAAGCTAATGTTGAACTATTTGTTAACTACTTGCTGCCGAAAAATAATGAAAAATCTCTAAAATCTTTTAATACGAAATATGAAGTAATACTACAAAGCACAGACATATCTCTTTTGTATAAAGAGTTTTCCGATAAGCTAGTTTGCAAATCAATAGACTTTGAAATGGCTGAATCAGGATGGGCAATTCAGACAACAAGTCATTTAGAATTGAATATAGTTAAATACAATCCATTGCGAGCTGGCACATACTTGCCTCTACCTAAGAGTATTGTTAATACCAAGTCATGTCTAAATATTCGTAATACAGATTCACATTGTTTTCTTTGGTGTATTGTAGCACACATGTATCCTACACAACAAAATCCTAACCGAGTAACTTCATATCCTCACTATTCAAAACTGCTCAATACTTCCAACATGTCCTTTCCTCCTAGTTTTGAAGATATTCGGAATTTCGAAATGAATAATGATAATATAAGTGTAAACATTTATGGAGTCGATTACAAAAATACTGTTACAGGCCCATTGTACAAAACAGCAGCAAGAAAGTTATATCATGTTAACTTATTATACATTAGTGATGGGGATAAAAGCCATTTTTGTTTGATAAAAGATTTTGAGAAACTTGTTCATAAACAACTTACAAAACACACATCTAAGATACATTTATGTGACGAGTGCTTTCTGTATTTTGACAGTAACGAAAAATTAACTAATCATGAATGTGCAAGAGTTCAAACTATTTTGCCTGAGAGCGGAACGAAGCTAAGATTTTCAAATTTTGAAAGAACTCAAAGAATACCAATAGTAATATATGGTGACTTTGAATGTTTATTACGAGAATATTCTGATAAAAACAAGTCTTCATTTGTGGAAAACATACAAGTTCATGAAGCTACTTGTTTCGCTTACTATATTTGCTGTCATTCCAACCCAGAGCTTAATACTCTTGTCTCCTATAGAGGTAAAAATTGTTCAAAAAAATTTGTAGAAAGTTTGAGTAATGATGTAGTTCGATTACATGAAATACTTTCTGTTAACAAAAATATGATTCCGCTGACAGATGATGAATTGAATTCATTTAATATGAGTACCGAGTGCCACATATGCAAAAATAAATTTAATAGTGATGATGTTGTTGTTAAAGATCATGATCATTTTACAGGCAAATATCGAGGTCCAGCTCATAATACTTGCAACCTAAAAGCGAAAACTTGTCCTTTTATTCCTATTGTATTTCACAACCTTGCAGGTTATGATAGCCACCTGTTTATTAATGAACTTTCTCACATAGCTGGTAGAATTAAGCTAATACCAAGAAACAAGGAGAAATATATTTCTTTTACAAAATTGATACCTGTTAACGATGAAAATGTTGTACAAATGAAGTTTATTGATTCTTTCAATTTTTTAAATTCAAGTCTCGACAACTTAGTCAAAACAATGGAAAAAAGCGATTTGAAACATTTAAGATCGTTTTATGAAGATCCTTATTTATTTCAATTGGTGCAAAGAAAAGGAATCTATTGTTATGATTATATTGATTGTTGGGAGCGCTATGAGGAGACTGAATTACCAGATCGTTCAAAGTTTTTCAACAAGCTTACAAATGAACCTATCAGTCAAGAAGACTATAATCATGCTTTGAATGTTTGGAACGCTTTTAATATCAAAAATTTAGGCGAGTTCACGGACCTGTATTTGAAATGTGACTGTATTTTGTTGTGTGACACAGTAGAAAAGTTTCGATCTATGAGCTTAAAAAACTATGATCTTGATCCATGTTACTATGTTTCATCTCCATCTTTAAGCTGGGATGCTATGTTGTTTCATACTAAAGTTGAACTAGATCTTGTATCAGATATAGAAGTATACCAGATGTTAGAGAAAGGTATAAGGGTGGTCTGGCGCAATGCTCACATCGATATGCAAAAGCCAATAATAAGTATTTACCTGATCACACGAATGCCGAGCCTAGCAGCTTTTTGGTTTATTTGGATTGTGTGAACTTGTACGGATATGCTATGATGCAAAAGCTACCAACTGGAGATTTTAGATTCCTAAATAATGATGAAATGTCGAGTTTTGATATTATGTCTATACCGCTGGATTCGGATACTGGTTTTATTCTAGAAGTAGATATACATTATCCTTCAAATTTGCATGATAAACATTCTGATTTACCCTTTGCTGCTGAAAAGTTTGCGCCAGTTGGCAGCAGACAGCATAAACTAATAGCTAGTGTTTATGATAAATACAAATATGTTATCCACTATATTCATTTAAGAACATGCTTAAAAAATGGGTTAAAACTTTTGAAAATTCATAGAATATTATCATTTACACAATCACGATTTTTGGAGCCATATATATCATTAAATACTGCGCTCAGACAAAAAGCAAAGACCGAATTCGAGCGCAGCTTTTTTAAGAAACAGAACAACTCTGTTTTTGGTAAAACTATTGAAAATAAGCGAAAGCAAGTTGATGTTAAGTTAGTGAATATATGGAAAGATAACTTCAACAAGACCAATAAGATTTGTGGTGCTGAAAAATATGTTAACGCTCCCAATTTTAAAGACTTGTCAATCATATCAGATTCATTAGTATCTATACATATGCACAAAACAAAACTGATTCTTGATCGTCCTATTTACATTGGACTCAGTATTTTGGAACTATCTAAAAGTCATTTGTATAATTTTCACTACTCTGTCATGACACGAATGTATGAAGATAATATTAAACTTTGTTACACGGATACTGATAGTCTCTTGTATTTGATATATACAGAAGATTTTTACACGGATATGAAAAATAATCTGCAATATTTTGACACAAGTAATTTTGAATCCAATAACATCTATAACATGCCGAAGGTAAATGATAAGGTACCCGGCTATTTCAAAGATGAGTTAGGTGGAGAAATTATTTCAGAATATGTTGGTTTAGGAGCAAAACTTTATTGTATTGAATCTATGAAATCTTCTATAAAGAAAGCTAAAGGTGTAAAAAAGTGTGTAACTAAAAAACTTGACATTCAAAAATACAAAGATGCTTTACTACATGATTTAATGCTTCGAGATAATATGTGTATTATTAGATCAAAAAATCATAAAATTTTTACTCAGAAAATCAACAAGTCAATTTTACAACTAAAGATGATAAGAGACAAGTTCAGGAAGATAAAATCTTTACATATCCTTGGGGGCATTATAAAACAGTTTTTTAGATAAGATATACCTAACTTCTCTTATGCTAGAATAATACGTGATATTATACGTGTATTTATACTCTATTTATAATTGTTAATTGATAAGTAACATGCTTGTATCCGCATGAACTTTTGTAAAAATACCAAATAAATATTATTTAAACAATTACTTTGATTCTTCTTTTTCTTACCTTTGCTCACAGACACCTCCCACTAATAAAACATCTATTTAATATGCAGCTGAATGAAAAAAAAAAGAATTATAATGCAGCGCCATAACGTTTTACTCAAATCATATGAAAAGATAAATCATCATAATATTGAAAACTTCTTCACCAGGTCAGAGGGCTGTCTGATTGCTATTTAACTGACTGGAACATGTTGTAGGTATTTTGAAGGAGCTGACACTCAATACGATCCTACAGTTTGATTGTAACACAAAAAAAGTTGTGTATTATTGTATCTTCTGCGTTGAGGTCCGAGCGCAGCGAGGACCTTGACGCAGAAGATACAATAATACACTACTCACATGAATGAAAAGAACACAATATATTATTACCTGCCGTGACGAGTTTTGGTACTCAAGCAAAAAGCATTCTAATGGTGGAGAAAAATACTGTCGTGTGATGTTTTTTCTTCTGCTAAAGGTGGGTTGTTCTGCTGCACTCCAATTACTTGGCTCAGAGAATAAGAGCATCACCAAAACGAAAAGTGTAAATGTGCAGGGACAAATATTATTCTAAAAAAAATGCATACGTTGTCTTTGCTCAAGAAAGTACCTTTTAGGTGATGATCACACAATAAATAAGTATTTAATTGCTAAAACTTATGTGTTTCGTTTATTCCGCTACTTGACTGACAGGTCAAATGAGCTACTTTTTAAGACGACCGAAAAAGATATTTTGTATGAAAAAACTGAAATATGACGTCATAATTCAATATTTTGGATAGAATCAAAACAATAACTTTTATATAATTTTTGTTTTTAATAATTTGAACTTTTAATATTATGAAAAACGATGAATTAAGTCTGTAGTATTTTTCAACAATAGTTTTAAGCATACAACTTTTATATTTTATTTACGACCCAGTCAAGTAGCGAATTACCTATCTAGGAAAGGTACCTATCTCTAAACCTATCTACAATCTATATAAAAGACGTGATTGATCTCTGTCAAATCAATGTGACAAGTTTCAGTGGCCCTGTGTGCCATAACTTGGTGTACATTAAAAATAAGTTTCACATAATTAGGTAGCTCTGAAGAGCAGCCCTCAAGAATGAACACGTCGTTTGTTATGCTATACCTACGCCAGTACTTTTACACATTCTTTTGCTATACCACTGTCTGGTAAATGGTTATGAATGTGTGAAGTATGCCGCACAATCATTCTTGCTCTACCGTGCTTGCGGAATACTTTAGGTCGCATACGTACCCAAAGAAGGAAAGTGAAGGATTTTTACAGAAATTGAAGTATTTTCGAAACTCTACTCACTGTTACCTATTTGGTAAAATTTTTATCCCACTAAAATAAACTTTTATATTATAAAAACTAGCCTTCAAAATTGTATAACAATTTGTAATATGTAATAAATATCTAAGAAGCTAGTCCAAACTTATTTAGACTTTGTAAATGTAGCGATCGACACGAGAAGATGAAGAAGCTTGTGAACTAAAAAAGTTTCCGTACTCTAAGCTTTAATCTTTTTCCAAGCGCAAAACAACACACATTTTTGATTGGTAAGAATAAAAAATACAAATGAAAGAAGTACCAATAACTCAGATTTTTTAGTTTGGATTCGGTTGTTAACAATCAGTCTGAATAACCACTCCATGGTTGAAGAACCTCCCAAATTATTCCGATGTACGGACTTGAAAAATATCCCGCACTGAAAATGTAACGAAAAATCTCATTGTTCCATCTTTGTTACCTGCCTCTTATAAATTCCCATCTATTCACTAAGCTTATTTGACGTATGACTTAATTTCTATTCTTCTCGTTTTAATATTTTTGAATTGCCCGAGATTTATAGAGTATTTCAATAAGATTACAGATGGTGGTCCAGCGTTTAAGGCGAAGCTGTTCTGGGCAGGTAAAATATGGACCATAGAGTAATTCCTGTTTGAAAACACGGAGTCTTTAAATGAAAATGTAGCTAGGAAGAAAAGGAATCGTTTTGGTTTTTGAAAAGAAATTACATTTGAAGAGCAAGCTAATAGAAATTAATTAGTAATATGAAATAACTTTTGTTATACGTAACGTACAATTAAACATAACATAGAAAAGTACAATAAATAATAATAAAAACAAGTTTATTGGCCTAAAGTACAGAGCAGTCGGTGTTGGAGTCTCCCCAGTAAAGTCAAAATCCTACTTGAACCACGCATAGATACTTTTATTCCTGAAACTAACAGGGCTTTAAACTAAGGTGGTTTACTTTCATGACTTGAGAAAGCCCGTGCGAAATTTTCCTAACACCCTGTATACTTGCCTAAGTCTTGAATACACAGGGAATTTGGAACGCCTGTGCCAGCTCGTAAAATTTATTAGATATTACATTAATCTCCTGTATGAAATTGCTTAAACCTGCCGATGCTTAGTACGACGCGCCTTGTAAGGACTTTGCGGAATCATGCAGTGCTGTTGTCCGAGAGAAATAAGCATGCATTTTGAAAATAGTCGACAGTGCCGGTGCCATTCTTACTTTCCAATCGTGAAATGATAAAAACATAACTGCGTCGAAACTAACATTGACTTCCCATGAAAAGCCATATAGTAACATTTTGTATGCATAAAATATGATTTACCTAATGTATTCTACGTGACTAGGGTGTTCGAAAAACTGCATTGAACACAAAAACGAATAAATTACATACCCAATCCCAAGTCCAAATCGCACCGAACTTCCAAACGCAATCTTAGACAAACTTTCAGTTCGAAATGTGTTTCAAAGCCCGCGTTATATCCAATCGAATCCATAGTTTTCAAGCTATTTGAATAATAATGCAGCATACATAATCTGGACACGTCCGTATTCTGTTTAAAAGTAAAGACGCGTTCTCGTCTTGTCGCGTATCTGCTGTTTCGACTGCTGAATCGAAGACACATTCCAGTTTTAGTTCTGTAGATAGGTGTAAGAACTTCGTCTAGACGACTGACTTTGTACATTTAACAATGTCACGTACCTAGTTGTCTTTCTTACGTACTTATAATTTAGCGTCGTACGAGTATTGGCAGGCATTATTGGAATAGTTTAATAGTAGGTTACATGAGTGCGGATAATTCAAGTGCAGAATTTTGAATTGTTTTAATATAACATTGATGTATTTTTTCTGCTTTTGAATTCCTTGCATGAATGAGCATATCTACACAGTGCCTTACCAGACGAGAAATGGATTACAAAACGCATCAGTATCCCCAACAAATACTAAGGAGTAAGGTACACAATCCATAATGTCCATCTGCACAATGTGTTTCGCGCCATCTGTCCAAACACCGTGGCGGGACAACTCTTGCATATTTCATTGCAGCTACGGCAGCGCCAGTCGTATCCGTGCTATGTCCACGTTCAATAAGAACAGTGACGTTTTGTAGAATAAAACATCAACACCACAACATCATTTAGATGTCGAATATCGTCATAGATAACGTCACCTTTAATATCACAAGTCAAATACGTATCACAGATATTGTACGTGCTCTGGCCTAGGGCTCATCAAAGAATCTTTGACGTCATATTTGAAAGATCCCAAATTCCGCGCCTTTAGAGCTCTAACCCACTAACGTACATTGCGTGTATGCAAGTGGGTTATTAATAGTTACAGATGTTTGTGTTTTTCAATCTTCAAAAAACAACCTATGCATCATAGTCGAGTGTACAAAAGTCCCGCCTGCATATTTCATTGCGAGACCACGCTTCCTTGTATTTACATACAAACTGAATTTATGACGCATGACGCCGCCATCCATTCGTACGTAGAGGTATCATATCATAGTTTAAATAAATAAAAAGTTATGTTGCACACATATTTTGTACCTAAATGAATGATGAACGAGTAACTAGAAACATCTTGATTACTTTGACTTTGTTGTTTTCCTTCTGATTTGAGTTTATATTCAGACAGGTCAGGCATTCATATCATGAAAGTAACAAGCTTCCCACAACATAATATTTCAGAAAACGTAATTTTTTTTGACTTTTCATAAATAAAGTTCGCTGATCGTATTTTTTATGGGAGGTCGAATTTGTTTTGTCACGTATATTCTTTACGGGTATTTAGTTACATGGGCTGCTTGCATATACTTAATCAGTTTTTGGAGGGCTGTACCTAATTTCCCAAATTGATTTTGTAAATGTTGACAAAATGGTAACAAACCAAAGTGAACTATAAATGTACAAGATACGATTGCCTAAATTTTAGATCTTAAATATACCTAGAATCCGTCGGTGAAATTGGACGTACGACGTACGTTATCTAAAGAGATGCCTGCTGCATATTTCATCGCAGTGTCCCAGTGTACGCGGCGCATCGCCTTTTGTGTTCTCGTCAAACCAAATTTGAGAACATGCGAATGATAATACGTATGTAGGAAGGTATCTGCAGTTTATGATTGTCACGCAGGCATTTGTTAAAATCGGTAGTTTAAAGCTGCAATGAACAAATTTTACAGTAGGGCCATCTGCGAAATAAATAAAAAATAATTAGCTGTCCCATAGAAAAACGTAATCCTGCTAAAGCAAAATGTATGAAACAGATAATATCTTTTTCGTGATTTTGCAAATAGTCCCATGGTGAAGTTTGTTTATATACACTTCTCATCAGAACAATCGAGACACTTTCGTTTTTATTTTGGAACAAAACACAAAAACTATGAATATTTCCATTAAATTTGGAACATTTACCTACTTTAGGATTTATAAACCTTATGATACTTACTATTGAATCGTATCACAAATTTATTTATAAATAAATACATCTAGATATAATGTGCTCTGTACAAAGCATAAAATTGCAAAGTGTGTCAATTTTTTTGATGAATAGTATTCTAGTACATTCTCTAAAGAGATTCCTGCTGCATATTTCATCGCTGTGTCCCAGTGTCCAGGCGCGTCGCCTCTTGTGTTCTCGCCAAACCAAATTTATGGCGACACTTTGTCCAAGGCTTTGTACTGAATAGAAACATAAATAGCACCACTTTGTTCGGACATTCCTACTTAATGTCGGCTGATTTTTATTCGTTAAGATGGACTAGAGATTTTTTGTTAGGGTAGGCATAGTACAAGACGGCCTAAGGAAAACAAAATTTACGTGTAAAAAGTCGTTTATGCGAGCAAGATGGCAACATTACATGGTAATAAAACATGTGACAGCTAAATGCAGCATTTGTCTATTGTGCCATGAAAATGAATAAATTCATTTAATGATACCTAAATTCAGACAAAAGTTCATGTCGTCAGTCTGGCACATTTCTTTCATGAGTCTAAATTCTCATACATTCTTGAGTTTTTTTCTGCTCATTACGAAAAAAACCTGCATTTTCCCGATTCACGCGGGCAATAATTAGCTGGAAGTCGAGTCAAGTGCACTCGGCCCCGACGGCGTCAAAGGCGTTAGCCTCTTCATGGCCCGCAATGGCCCCCTGTGGCCCCTAGTGGCCCCCACCCCGCAGAAACACTGTGCTGCACTTAACCTCTTTCTGCTGCATAGGCCTCTCGGACACTTTTAAATAGGTTACTGGTTAGTGGTTACTATTAGGTGCGACCACTCTTAAAACTTTATTGAAATTTGATGGTTGGAATAAAGTTGCTACGGTTGAGAAAAAGTTTAATAGGTATGCTGCCGATGTAAATGTCTGCGCCTGCTAAATAAAGCTTCAAATAGATAAGTAATTATTCAAGAAAAAAATTAAAGGTGACGTTATTAGACAACGCTACTTATTTAACAGAATATAAGTAGGTAAGTACAAATGTGTACATACAAATAAATATAAAACCTTATCCTAGAAAATCCATCCCTATTTTATAATTAAGCGACTAGGTTATTAATTCGTTAATAATATTAATTTGTAGTTAAAATTAGTTTTAAGTTTGTTATCATTACTGTAATAGGTGTTAATTTGAAATATGAGATCTCATCAATCAAAGCTTTCTAATTTAATTATTTAGCTTCGATGTAAATTAACAGTCAAATAAATGTTATTCGTTTACCTATACAGTAGAGAAAATCATATTCCAATACCTAGTAAAATATATTTCAATACAAGATAGCACGTCTGTTCAACCGTTGTGGCGCAGTGGTTACTATGACTGCCTGCCACGCAGAAGGTTTCGGGATCAATTCCCGGTGGGGTCACTCACGATGTCGATATTTATCACTTTGTGAGTTTGTTCCCAGTCTGGTTGGGACATTGCAGGCTGAACCACCTGATTGTCCGAAAAGCAAGATGGTTCCGTGCTTTGGATGGGCACGTTAAGCCATCGGTCCCGGTTGCTGACTATGATGGCGGTCGTTACACAAGCATGTCAGAGGTCTGCTACTTGCAGTAGGCGGTTGAAAATCTCTGACACTAGGGTTCATCGGGTCGTTGAACGACTCGGTGTCCCACACGAAGAGAGAGAGAGAAAGAGAGCACGTCTGTTTGTCCAATTAACGGGTGTTGTATGTATGAATATGACGAAAGCATGCATAACAAGTGAGTGGTACGCCACCACGTCAATCAATTCTTTTAAGGCATCGAATGAGCCTGGTTTTTAGGGTTTCGTAGTCTACTAGAAACCCTTATAGTTTCGTCATGTCTGTCTGTCTGTCTGCCTGTCTGTCTGTCTGTCTGTCTGTCTGTCTGTCTGTCTGTCTGTCTGTCTGTCTGTCTGTCTGTCTGTCTGTCTGTCTGTCTGTATGCCGCGCCCTCATATCTTCGTCAGTTTTAGAGCTATCGACATGAAATTTGGTGAGAAGATAGATCGTATTGACCCAAATATAGAAATGTTAAGAAAAAAATATTTTAAATGTTTTTTGGACCCCCTCCCATACAAGTGAAAGGGGGGCAAAAAATTTTTTTTCTTCTGTAATATTGAGTAGGGTATCGTTGAATAGGTCTTTGAAAATTAAGGTGAGGTTTCTTTGAAACAAAGTCACTAAAATGTTTCTGTCACGAGATATTTGCTTTTAAAAAGGGCGTTTTTGACCCATAATTTGTTCCAGCTGTAACTTCTAAAGTATAAACGCTAAAAATTTGAAATAAATATGGAATATAGCTTACAATCTGAAGTTACAATGAAAACTATAACGGATATTGTACCCTTAAAGGTTTCAGAAAAAAATGAGTTTTTCTATTTGCGGTTGGTCATCATACTGCTGCTAACAAACCAGCAACAAAATTAAGTTTGCAAAGTTTGTAATTTAATTGTTGACTACGAAACCCTATTTGTGGGCGTGTCTGACACGCTCTTGGCCTTTTTTTCTTATGGATAGCCAGTATAATATCAAGTTCAGTGGGGGGTATTATTTTTACATTACGAGTGTAGATTTAAGCCTAAAAAATATAAGGGTAGGTACCAATTTATAAGCATAATACATACATCTTCAAACTTTCAGAACACATCAGAGTGATGAAGCTCACACAGAATAAAGTTATCGTTCTGTCGTGGTTCAAATCGCACGCCCCGAGGGTTCCCGTTGCCGAGTCTCGAACTTTAACTACTCTGATTGGAAATCAGGCTGTGCCTGAGGGCGCAAGGAACTCGTACCAAATTAGGTATACTTGAAGCGCACTAGTGCCTACCTTCTAGACATACTCTACAGAAATGTGAATCATTAATGATTTCTATAGAGTAGGTATGTCTTAGTAAGTATAAAAATAGTATAGCATAGTAGGCATAAACGTTGAAAAAAAATATATATTTGCCAAAATATCATGTATCTTCAAAAACACTCTACAATATTTGCAAACTCCAAAAAATTTAGTGCCTTTGTTTTCACAGAGGCGGGCCTCACACGTAACGTCCTATGTATGTGTCTGTCTCATCATCATCATCTTCCTGCCCTTATCCCAATTACTTGGGGTCGGCGTAACACGTGACGTTGAACACAAAATCGTGTTGCAAAAAGATTTGGCTGAATTTTACGATCGGCCGCCTACCAGACGTCAACCCTCCTTGGGAATGCTTTTGTATGCGTCTGTCTGATGCATACAAATTTCGAATTCTACATACTTACTAAAAATTTCCGTTACATTAAAGCCGCAGAGTAGAAACTTTCGTTGCGTTATAGTATGGGGAATTCGAAATGTTGCAACGGAAGTTACATTTGGGCCTCAAACCTCAAATAATTCACTGACATGGAAATGCTTCAAAAAATTTCAACCTGAAGATCGTTTTGGAATTTTGGTTTGGGATGTTTTTTTTTTCGAGGGTTAACTCTAGAAATTCTCCATAAACGGGTTTTGGCAGAGATATCTATAGGTAATACAGGTAATAACTAATATTCGCCAAGACAAGACCCACCTACCGTAAAGAATAAATAAACCCTTGGTTGAAAATTAACTGTATAATCGAAACCAGTGATTATTATGTACTTTATCGGGATGTTAAATATTTGTGATCACAAATTGGGTTCGGCTCGACTTCGCAAGTTTCAGGATTTTGGCACAGTTTTGATTAATTTTGTAATAGTTTAATTGATATGGTATTGATTTTACTTGCTAGTTACGAATAAGTTTCGAATTGTTTAAAGTTTGGGTAACTACTAGATAAGCAAAATGATTGAAACTTTGTTGATCTTTCAACTTACTTTAACAATTTTGTAGATGTTGGCTAGCACAAGAAGTTTTCCCAGTGGTCAGCCTTCTTAGTAGGGGCTATTCTGGCTGACAAAAAAGATAGGTATTTGATCTCTTATCATTTTATGTATATGCCATATAGTTAATACAAGACACCGTGCTTACTAGAGATAAGAGATGATTTTTCATAAACTATTTTTTTATATTTTATGATAGGTATTCAAAATTACTTACATTCTAAGTGTTGCATGAGATCTATTTCTGAAACTTGACTAAGCACAGCAGGTGCTTTCAAAAGATCTACCGATACTATCCGATACTGATGCAGATACCAACCTAACCTAACTGTAACAAGGTAACTCGTGAGCGTCCTTCCAAACGAGATTAGCCTCCCTAAACTTGTCAACATGCGAGTACGCCGAAACTTTCCAGTTTAACGTACACTAGCTTAAGTACGTTGACTAACTTGGTAGGTTAGGACACAACTTCGTATAGCAGATTAGGCTACTTAACTGATTATTACCTAAGTATTTTACAAACGATGCATTTGTTGCAACTGATATCTACAGGGTTTTCGGTCCCCAAGTTTTGGTCTAAGTAAATAAGCAACACATCAACCATCCACTTAAGACAACCTGTATTACTGGCGCAGATAAAGAGCATATCCTGAACCGGCAACATTGTTGTTGACGTCTTGCTCAAATGTCAATATCATAATGATAGAGAGGCAAACAATAATGTTGCCAATTCGGGATATGTTCTTTCTATCTGCGCCAGTTATACCTGTTCTTCTTGGTTTTTTGATGTACTTACTGCTAACATACGACCGTCTTCAGAAGTGCGACAGGCTGAACTATGCAGCCAGATATCGCATGCAGCAGTTGCTAAGCTTGGGTATACCGGGAGTAACGGAAAGGGTATAACAAGCCGAAAGGAGGTGAAGGTACTCATGAAACTGAACAACTTTCCCCATGGAACATGGGTCGAAATATGAAAAAAAAAAATGGACCTCCCATAGTAAATCATTTAGCTGATCGGCGATTTTGTATGGGAGGTCCAATTTTTTTTTTCATATTTCGACCCATGTTCCATGGGGAAAGTTGTTCAGTTTCATGAGTACCTTCACCTCCTTTCGGCTTGTTATACCCTTTCCGTTACTCCCGGTATATTTATGCATGTAGTTTCTTTCATAGCGAAGGTTTCATTCATATTTTTCTTACTCCAGTCCCCATTTGACCCAAAAATAGTTTTCCACCATCAATCACGGCACAGCACGCTGACATTTTGATTATCGCTACGTGATCGTGATCATATTATATTACGCTGCTCATATCATGTAACGATACACCAACGAACATGACAAATGGTTGCGTACATTGTTATTTTGTTGACGAAACATGAAACTATTTACATGCCTATAATAATCACCAGTAATTTATTTTATACAGCATAGCGGTGATAAACAAGCATTATTATGTAGGTACCTATGTCTACCTGATGTCTATAAGTAGTTATGTAAGTGAGCCTCCGAGCTGATGAAGAAATAACTTTTTACATTTCAAGTTCACAGACTCATGACGACTGTTGTAACGTCAGGATAAGCGACAGATTTTATGACTACTCTTATCCGTGTATTTTGCCGTGATAAACAGGATTAGAATAGCATTATCCTCATGCTACGAGTGGACATCGTAAAGGGTTAGTGTAATCATAAAACGTAAATGCAGTATCTTGCACTGCGCTCGCCAAACCGCCTGCCAAGCGTGGTGAGTATGACAATAACACTCGACAGAAGTAATTATTTATCCAGTTTTATTTAGACCAAACCATCGTAATTTTGTTATATTGAGTGTGCATTGCGCAATGCACTGTAAATATCTTGCTAGCTGCAGCTTCAGCTAGTTTATACTCTACGGATGAAACATTTTCCTCACTTCAGCGGTTGCCTGTTGTTTTATGAAACACAAGCTACTTCCATGTTTCCTCACCTTTATCTAAGAGTTTATGAAGCGGAGATTTTCAGCGGAAGCTTCAGGTAAATAGCTGGAAAGTCGATATTGTTGGTAATTTTTATAAGAGCTGTATAAGCGTGGGTTAACTTTTATCTCGTAATAAAGTTCAAATTGGTACGTAAAATATTATAGATTTCTCGACTTTTCTCCTAATAACGACTAACCTAAAGACATGAACATGATAGTTTTTGATAGGTATTGAACAAATTGAACAAGCAAACGACAAGGACCGTCTCGTCGCGGCGATGCGGTACCGTTGCCATGATGTGGCTGCAAATTGCTGCAGAGTCTCTATGCGAAGTCATACAGCTTCTTCCGTCAATAAAATGGGATCGGCAGAATACCGTAAAACCGAGCGGTGTGTGTGTGGATCACCAAACACTGTCAAAAAATATTTTTTTTACCTAACGAAATTACATATCTAATTATTGCAATAAAGCCTCACTTTACCAGAAAATTATTGGAAGTACCGTCACAGTTTGCTGTGTGTTACCGACAAAATATAAACTTTACAGGTCAGTTGTATATCAACTTTGTATCCATTGACGCTATCTTAATGGTCATAAAGGTTTGAAGTGGAGTAAATTACTGCCGTTCCCTGGGGAACCATACATTGTTGCGAACTGTTTTGTTCCCTTCATAAACGCAAAATAGTGTCGTTAACAAACATACATACAAACAATAACGTTTTCAATATTTTCTAGCTACGACGTATTTTATTTGTTGTCAAAAATAAACATTTCCTTCTCATTCTAGATATTGAATGAATTTACTAAATACACTATAAATAAGTATTCTGATGATTGTGTAAAATATGATCCTATTCATTGGACCCACGACGCTACTAGTTGCTACCTACGATCCAATCCAAATTACTTATAGACTATGGCTACTTATCGTCTTAAAGGCCAGGCAAATTACTTATTAGGCTTAGTTTCAGTGACAGTGAAAGTTCTTTCTTCATCAGCTCGGAGGCTCACTTACATAACTACTTATAGACATCAGGTAGACATAGGTACCTACATAATAATGCTTGTTTATCACCGCTATGCTGTATAAAATAAATTACTGGTGATTATTATAGGCATGTAAATAGCATGTAAATACAATCTATTTGCCTAAACCATTAAACATTAATCAGTACATCTAATGATTTCAATAAAAAAATATAAATAGATGTCTGGTTTTCCGCATCTTGAATAAGTTATCTATGAATTCATGATATTTCAAAGTATTCCGAAGTTACTTCGGCACTTGGTCTGGCATCTGTAGAGGCAGTAACATTGCTCGTTCTCTTTTAATGACGACCAGCGCCTGCGGAACTATAAACATTATGACGTAACTATATTTTATTAAAGGTGGGCTTAAAAACCAAGCGACAGCGACAACGACGCGCGTCGTTGCCGCTGTCAAATGACTGGTTTGTATGGGTTTGTATGGGGAACCAGAAAAACCGAGCGTCGGCGTCGTTGCGGCGCGCCACGACGCCGTCACGTTGACAGCGCGCTGAGAAGCTTAGAGTTTGTATGGGATGCGGTCGGGTTTTTCTACAAGACCGCAGCGACAACGACGCCGTCAAAATTTGACGGCGACAACGACGCGCGTCGTTGTCGCGTCGCTTGGTTTTTAAGCCTATCTTAAGATAATGCTTTGAATAATTTATGACCCCTGAATGTAAATGTAAAAATTACTTATATTTTTCGGAAGAATTATCTTTTGACGAGTATTATATACATAATACTCGTATACTAGGATACTAGTAATCTTTCACCTACCACCTCGCAATTTGAACAATGGTTTTATTTTAAGACTGCTTGACGCTCCTACTCTTCTTGTACAAGAAGTTGCCATCCGTCAATTCTATAGAAATTGTATTTTATAAGTAAGTAGCTATCACTCAAGTTGAAGGTACGTACCTACTAAACTATTAGATAATTTTAACTTCTGCCGAGTGGAAGTGGGACCACTATTCAATCAATAAATATTGACACGATGGACCCCTGTAAAAAAATATAATTAGTTATCAGAAATTTAAACCACCAATAAAATAATTAAAAGGTTCCTTAGGTGGCCATTACCAATTACGAGTAGTCTATACGTGCAATCAGTAAAGGCTATTGCATACAATCTGGTACCTGTGTAACTCACCGCAATACAATCTGATCGTATTGAACCAGACGTGTATTCTGGCTTTGTGGTAATGCTAATTAGAGAGGGCCATTACGGTGGCAAATCAACGTATTCACAGAACTAATATCACAGTAAGCCGAGAAACACACGTAACGTCCGTTAGTGCGTTATTTTTGCGCTATCGCATGTGGTAGGAAAATGTGGTTTTCCACCTTATTCAATACAAATACGGTTTATGTCATAGGTACGGTTTGGCAGACGCATCCGCTATCGCTGCACAATACAGAACGCTGCGTCTACCTGCAGGCGCGTCTATCAAACCGTATGGTGAATAGCCTAAACCAGTGACGTCATCATAGCTACATGAGTGACTTCTTTTCTCTATTTGAATTGTAAATATGGTCTATTCGAATCAAACAGCCGTATGTTACCATTTACCACACAATATAGCAACCTGTAACTAACTGCAGTAATTTGACAGAAAGCTATAAATCGCATCAGCAGTTCTTTTACATGGGATGTCGTAAATTCTTTTAATCAAATAACCGGATTCGGCAACATACCGGAAAAATCATGCGGTGTGTTTGAAAAGTGCTATCTTAAAGTTTCATATTATAAAATTTTAACGACATTATTTCTTACTATTCGCTTTTGAGCTCATATCTTTGAACTTCAAGCAACGAAGACCTTCCGTCCCGTGACTTAAAATGAAAGAATGCTTCTTGTTCCAAAAAAGCTTAAAAAGCAACTATTTGGTATTGAGACAAAATTGAAGGCATTTTTTTAGGCATTGAGTGCCTAGCAGAATTAAGCTTAGGAAGCTAATCACACGGAAAGTACAAAAATAAAGTCACCTTTGTATAAACAGTCACTAACCTTTAGCGACCTTTGACCTTTGCGCAGATTTAACGAACTTTTCTTTAAATTGATCACATTATATAAATAGTATCTTCCTCTTATTTCTATCTTAGAAAAACTTTAATTGGATTCTAGGAAAGGAAACAATCTTTTATAAAAACAAACGTGTGTGGGAAATAAAGTAACATAGCTAATAAGTAATTTATGATTTTTAATTATTTATTGTCTTCGTCTTTCAATAAAGATTTTCTTACATTTTTCGTGTTTCATAAAATGATTCATTATGTAGTTAAAATTGTAAAGTTTGCGGCAGTCCTTCTGTAAAAATAAATTCTATCCAGCACGATTTTTTATTTGATTCCTACCTACCTGTTTCGATAATTTTTATTCAGATATTGCAGATTGCAGGTAGCGCTATTTAATATAACTGTCGTTAATAAAATAAATTAAATGGGCTTCATAAATTTGATAGCGTTGAGCTTTACCAAGAATGAGCTGTATTATTAACTTTCTCTGTAATTAACGTCATTGTGTTACATTAGAATAATGACAGAGTCCCTTGATTAATAAGTAGGTAGTAGCCACACTAATTAGTAGTAATTAGTAATTGAGATCATAATTAGGTACCTATACCTAAAGATGGTCCGCCAAATGTACGACCCAAGTGTGCGACAGATTAGGTATGAGATGGAATTTTTATTATGTGTTGACATTGTGTATTTTCATTAATTAAATAAACGAGATAGTAGGTCCTAGAAGATCAAATAACATCTAAATATTAAAACCAATTAGCCTTAGCTATTTTTGAATTGTATAAAATATGACAACAACGAGGAAAAACATTCTTTCTCGCGAAATAGAAGTAGAAAAATACTTTTCTTTTCATTTTAATTTAGCAAAACTAGGCAAAACAATCTTTTATAGTAGTAGAACGTAAAACAATGAACCTGAAACAAGACTATACATTGATGACCTTTTATTTATAATTTATAATAAGTCCACATCCATGCAAAAGAATACGAATTTAATCCCAAATTTCCCGGAAGTAATTTCATTGTCTGAAGGGCTGCGCTTAATGCCCTCAGCCGATGTTACACAAAACATTCCCTTCCAAATTAAAGAAATATTATGTTTTGGCCCTACAAAAAACATCAAAGCCCCTCCCTCAAAGGATAATGTACAGGATCGTTCAACCCATGTAATAAAAAAACGTAATGATAACAACGTAAACAAAAGACAAGCGTCTTTTAACAACTGTAATAATATGAAAGTAAAATGCTTGCAACATAAAATGAGATTGTTATAAACTTGATTAGATGAGACGTAATAAAGTAAAAAGAATTTTCTTGCAATATAAAAGTAATATAAAAAGACAAGACCTTCAAATAAAATATTATTATAAAAATACATTTATCAAATTTATTTAGTTATACATTATTCTCTACATTTATTAAAGCACTCCTTTATTTGTTTACTAAAAATGAGGCCCCTTTCTTTGACAGCTATTACCTAAAAAAAACTTAGTTGTTAGTAATATCATCGGTAGATGGCGCTAGATAAAATGTTTTTGTATATTTCCAAACAACAGCAATGTTCCTGCTCACTCCTTGAAGTTTTTAACCAAGCCTAGATAGAGTTTTTTAAAATACAAAGTAGATACTTAAATACAGGGGTTAGTTGGACTAACATGTAAGTTTTACAAGTAGATGTGTTAGATGTAGAGAAAACCCGACTGCGGTAATTTTTAAGTTAGTATTTTGCTGTAAAAATCCGCCATCTTGAATCTTTAAACTTTTAACATAGCCAGTGTCACTTGCGCTGCTGAGACATATCTAAAGACACCTCAATTGTCAAAATCCAACTATCCGTTTGGGCTGTAGCCCGTGAATAAGAATTTTCTTCTCCACATACATACATACATACTCTTGAGGCAGTCGGGTTAAAAGTGTGCATATTCGAAAATCCATTCCAGCTGCCTGCTAGCGCTGGGCCAAAGTGGTTTACATGAATGCAGAATACACACATATGATTCCTTAATTGGGGTATTCGAGACGTTTCTGATAGTATAACTCAAGAGCTGCACGCCACAGTAGATATTCGTAAAGGCTAAAGCAGTAGCGAAGCTTGTCATGTTTTTGTGGATACTAAGGGCTGTCAGTCATAGCGTAATGGTAGCCACTTATGGTTCTTGTGAGATTTAAGTACGTTTATCTACACTCAGTTCGTAATATTCGTTTTACAGAATCGAAAGTACGAACGTAATGAACTGCATTACGAATATACAGCCTTTAAAAAAAACTTTCATACTACTGGCAGCTACATAAAGTAACTCGATTTCTAGTATTTAAAAAAAAATTAAACGAATTGACCCGCGTACCAAATTGTAATCTGTTCCAATTTGACACTGGCCATCAGTAAGTCGAATGAAAAAAAAACAAGTGTCACCCGCGGCGGGACGACACTTGAAATTATGAGGACTTATTTATTATTAAATCTTTGCTTCAAATCATTTTTCGAACTAAAATTCACCGATAAATGCTATTTAATTTTAAAAGTTGTTCAGTTTTTATGAGCCTCCATTTTAACGTTTAGTTAAAAAGTTACTTATGTACAAAAGTCGTTCATTTGGTAGTTCAGTAGATAGGCTTGCAATCGCCATAGTGCAGTGCGGAGGTTTGAATGATTTTTCATAGTTTTTCTTGTAGAGTGTAGATAAAATAGTGTATGCAACTGCAAATAATTAGGCTTTAGAATGCTCGTGTCAAACTATTATCACACTCGGCTGCGCCTCGTGTGATAAACATACACTCTCATCCTAAAGCCTCTCATTATTAGGCAGTTGCATAAACTACTATTTTATCCTACATTTCAATTTATAAACTTACAAAGATCTTTCACCACTAACAAATTTTAGACTGAAATGCAGGTAAACGCCTTATTTCCTTGTAAGTAGTTATTTTTTCAGTAGTTTCATTCCAGATGAGAGGCAGCGAGATGTCGTGCAGCTGAGCCGTGGGCCTGTGTGAGTGAGTTTCTGAGCACTTGTGTGGAGTATCACTACTACTTCGAACTATGTACTGTATGCGTGCTACAGGCTGCAGGCGGTATTATTCTAAAACACGATCTCGAGGCGTATTTGTTCGGTCCGAAGCCGATCGGCGCGGCGGGATGGCTGGAACCACAAAGGCGCAGGCCACGACCGCACTAATTGCCAATTAAGAGTAAATGAGCGCCCACGTTTAGCTAGCACCATTTGAACACCGAACGTAATTGCAGCCCCGATTGTTTCGAATTACAATAAGTTTTCAAACTGATTTCCAGAAGGGCCCCAACGTGACTCCACGAGTTGAGAGAGAGAATTTCCAGTCATTTGTTAAAAAAAAATGCATCCCTCTAATCGCGACGCGTGAAAAGCAACGAGAAGTTGCAATAATTTTAGTTCTTTGTTAATAAATTGTATTTATGTAGCCGGGCAAAAATTATGTTATACGATTTAGTAGGCTGCTGCATCTAAAAAAGTAATAATTATTGCTGTAAACTGTGACAGTCTCTAAAAATGAAAACCTTTTATTTTGAATTGTAATGTGATGAGTTAGCGAAAGCGACGACTGTACGTTGATGAAAGGAATAGGTTCCAGCCTTATTCCTGCTTTTGGTTCATGCACTGAGAGTAGGAAACTTTTTCCTAAATTGGTAAGATCCAATTTGCCCAAAACTATTTATATTATTTTTATTACATACTAGACAATTAGTTAGATTATTGCTTTGGTAAATCTTTTGTTTTAATTTATAAGATCCTTCTTAAATCACACACGAAACTTGCACACATGCACTCACATTATCTGGGGGCAGAGTCGTGCCCCTGCCAAGACGAGCCAAGTGAAGCGCGAGGGCAATACCTAACATGAAGTTCTACATCGTTTTTTAACATTACCCTTTGATGTTGCTAACGAACGCTCGGGTAATGTGATGTGATGACGCATGGGATCGCCAAAGGTTTTAGGATAAGGGGTCCGCTGATGTCACGGTTCGACAAAAATATCCTTATTCTTTATTCATGTTTAGCATCCGACCGACACTGATGACATCGGGCTTTGGGCGAGCGAGGAGAGCAAAAAAGGGTGAGCGGGATGGGCCAAAAAGGTAAAATGAAATCTAAACATTTCCGCAACAAATGTCACCATGGAATAAGAAAAGGATTTTGAACAAAATGTGTTTACAATATCAAATACAGACAAAATCAAATATTCGAAGATTGCTGCTCTCAAAATTCAGCAATAATACAAAAGAGCCGTAATGAAAATGAAACAAAAACACTTTTACCAGACAAGCGGTTTAATAATAATATTTCATATTATCTAGAACACGTTCAAAATGGGCTGAAATGCGTACACTTTAAGAAGAACATAAGTTTTGTTTCAAGGAACATAAGTGATGATTGTCCTTACTATTTTTTGCTGTAACTTGAAAAAAGCCAGTGAATTATTTTGATCTACATGAACGTAGCGGCTATAACACTAAACATTACTTCCGCGCTCTTGTTCACCCCCAAACAAAAGTTACGTATTCATTTAATGGGCTGTTTCCGCCCCGGAATAGCTGATGTATTTGTTCTACCTTCTGTTGTAAAGATTTTTATGTTCCTACAGGTAAACTGAATTCAATAATGTCCAGAATCGAGGTTACGAGCTCTTATACAAGGTCAAGGTCTAAATTGTCTATCTATAGAGAAGTAGGCATCTTCTTCTTCTTCTTCTTTGCAACCGAATAATAAATATACTGCAGTCCGTCTTTGACAAACATGGAACAATAAATTACCCAAGTTAATAAAAATTACGATTTATGCTACATTTTCTTTTATCTACAGGAGAAAATATTTTAACTACCGATACACACTGATGTGAACCTTTTTTGTGTTGCTTTGATATTTACCAAATAACATTTTCTTGTCGTTCCTAATAATGAACCCTGTATAAAATGAAAGTAAGTTTTATTCTATGACTGCCCCGTTGGCGTAGTGGATAGTACACCTGCCTTCTACGCCGAGGGTCGTGGGTTCGATTCCCACCGACACAAATATTTGTAAAGTCAATTTTCAAATATTTGTGTTTAGTCTGGGTGTTTTCTATGTATAATTGTATTTATTTACAAAAAAAAAAGTATATAAGTATTATATCAGTTGTCTAGTTCCCATAGAACAAGCTTTGCTTAGTTTGGGGCTAGATAGCGCTGTGTGTCTCGTCCAGAGATATTTATTCAGAGAGGTCAGAAACGCTGTTTGCATTTTTCATATCGAATTTCATTTAGAGGTTAAACCCAAAGTTCCTAGCACTGCCATGCAATATTGATTTTTGGAAAACTTGCAAAATTTTTATCGCAGGCAAAATTTGAAAATTTTGCAATGTTTACCTAACACGAGAAGTGTTTTAAAATTTGGTATGCAATATTGATGTTAAAATACTGGTGTATTATACAAGATACCTTATCGCGTCCAAATAATTTTAATTCTATTTATTACAAATATTGATACAGGATTTTAATTGATTATGAGTTTCTTGCAACGATTTTGTTTTATCGTGTTTCTGTACTCGTAGCAAATCAAGTTGCTACGCAGGCAAGCTGCGCGTAGTGCAAGCGTAGTGTACGTGCTACGAAAAATTATTGTAACTACATAATAAACAGAGCAGACCTAGGCAATTTTGGTTAGGTGTATCGCATTTTATAACAAGGGTAAACTACTGCTTAAGCTACCACTCGCTCTGATTATCATTCTTCGTACCCATTTTCAGAAAGTGCATTTTAAAGGTACGTAAAACACTGTTTCACGAATAAAGGACAGACTATACAAGGATTTAATTTTTTCTTAGGCGTTTTTCGTGCAGCCATTCATAGGACCAATAGAAACAGAGATTTTTCGCCGGAATCTGTTCCTGTTTCGAATTCAGGTCGTTTTAAAATTCAAATCCTGGATATGTGCAAGCACCAATAAAAGGAACGGTTGTACAAACGTTTTCCATACGAGAGAGGCACGGGCGACAAAATTTAGAGGCAGCTCGAGAAAGAAAAACTCTTTGAAACTCACTTGCGGGAAATAAAAATAACAACTCACTAGGTACTTAGGTACTTTTTTACCGTGTGGCATCGGTTTAGAATAGAACTACCCTATTCTACCCGTGGTAGACTGTACCTAGATAATACCTAGCCCTGGTTGCTGTGCTGAGGTCATGGGTACAATACATGCAATTTTTGGCGCTCCTCATCCACCTCAGGTTTTCCAAGTGGTTTGCCATATTCGGTTGTCAGTCGAAAGTACATTACAAACAGCAAAACAATGTACAAAAACAACTACTATACACGTCGCTGCATTAAAATTGTGGCTGTCCCAAGCTTTTATTTGCTTGATGCCTCAGAAAATCACTGAGATTCGCCTTACTTCGTGGGACATGAGAATGGTACTATATCCAAAGATGCTACCTTGTACAGAGCTAGTATGTACTGTGTATTCAAAGATAATTAGCAAAATTTTTGGAAAACATGCAAAATTTTCCACCACGCACAGGGTGTTCAATCATAAGCACACAATATAGTAAACTCTATTAGTTTCCATACAATGAGGAAAAGCGGCAGTCAGAACATTGTATCATCTTGTTGCTAATTTTGAACGTCTGTTTCCTGCTAGGACGTCCTTTGATGACGTCATAAACGTACGTACACACAAATTGTATTCAATTTGCAAATGCAAGATTGGTTTGAAGCTTGTTTCACACACGACACTAGTTTGGCAAATTCTGTTTCTGCTGGAGATGCTGATCATTCAGATTTGTGTATGCAATCTGTAGAAATAGCAATTTATTACTAGCAGAATTTGACCCTGTTTTTT
This sequence comes from Phthorimaea operculella, assembly GCA_024500475.1. Lineage (NCBI taxonomy): Eukaryota > Metazoa > Arthropoda > Insecta > Lepidoptera > Gelechiidae > Phthorimaea > Phthorimaea operculella. The sequence goes on along the minus strand of JANFCV010000003.1, from coordinate 4,807,284 downwards.
TATATATTAGAGATACCTATAGGATATGAGAGCTTGAAAATTTCAAGGATTCAAGTGTTTTTGACCTGTATATCTGTAGCTGCTACTGCTGTGTTGTTTGTTGAAACGTGGACATATTTATTTAATCAGAAGGTACTTCAAACTGTAATGTAGTCTTTGTAAGGTAATCTAATCACATGTTTATATACAAATAAGAAGAGCTGACATTTTCATCGTGTAGCTTCTAATGAACAAAATTCCGTTATGCTTCCAAGAAAAGGAACTTGGGCCTCCAGATCTTGAGACCAAACCTCACACCATTAGACAAGCCGAGATATCTAAAGTAATTGAACACAGCACCTGTGTGAAGCCGGCTTAGAATAGCATAACCTTAATTCTACCCGTGGGTGTCGTAAGAAGCGACTAAGGGATAATCATCCAGGGAATGGGCAGCGTTCCCTGTCAATGCAACATCTTGCACTGCGCTCGCCAATCCGCCTGCCACGCGTAGTGAGTATGGCAGTACCCGCCGACAGGGGGAGGCCCATGTCCAGCAGTGGACTGTTGTGGCTGTTATAGTAGAACCCAGCAGCAATGTGTCACAAGCTCAGCAGCCGGTAGAATCTATTGCAGGTGAAATTGTCGCCATCCGTTTGTGGCGAAGATATTACCCGGGTTTCTATTACGCCTCATTTATACACATGTGTGCATGTGTTACCTATCCACTACAATCTTTGAATAGAAGGGTATTTTGTGGTTTTGTCTTAGAAGGAACTTTTCAGAAAATCGTGTGTCATATTTAAGGCTTATTTTCCTCAAATATCAATAATATCTCACAATCAGTTTAAAATAATTGCCATAGGTTTTGGGGTTGTTTAAATAATGACATCAAAGATTATCGTCACGGTATGTCATATCAATCATCAACTCCTATACAATATAAAATTTCTTGATTAAATAAATGTAGTGTGTGACGGCGCTATGACCTATAAGCTAAATTAAATTTTCGTAAAGGTCCGATCCGTAACAAAAACATTGATCTATTAAATCTTTATGTGTAAAGTTAATATCGATATTGATGTGTAAAGTGACGATTTTGATGCCTACTTACTTTTACTGGAATGAACGGGAACTCTAACTAAGAAGATGATTGCCACGAACGTCATATTTCTTGTAAGCAAATCAGCTCTGAAACATTATTGCGTTCGTGTATCAGATTTGGAGCTGTATTTTGTGCTCGTATTGAATCTAGCTTCCCTAGCTTTGTAACAAGTGCCAACTTTAAAAATCCTAAAATAGGGTCGATTGATCCTTTTGGGAACCTTCTATTTTGTGGTATAGCTACATTATCTTTTTTCGGATTGGTTATTAGCGGTGTCAATTTCCTCAAACTCAAAGTCGCAATTTACGAAACGTAAAGTCACGATGTCCTTTGAAACGACCCTCAAAACAATGACCCTCTCCCTTGGCTTTTAAAAGAAAAAGCTGACGAATTGAGAGGAGAAGACAAAAAAATCACATTATCTCTGAGGAAATGAGTTTTTCACAAAGCTTTGTGCTTATAAATTCATGCATCAACTTGGTTATAGGTCTGTAATGAAATTTTATAGCACCAGGTAGAATAAAAATCCGTCACAAATATAAAATATCGAAAACCACACCGAAATTTGTTACAACAAACAAATCGTTTGTTGTAACAAAACACTAACTAATCCTAAATCGTTAATGTTTGTGTATTCTATATTCTAAAAGCAACTGCGTTTTCCAAAACTGTGCCTTTAAAATATAACAGTGCCCAGTTGAAGCACCAACATTAACTGGTTCCCCATACATTATTATTCAGTTTTGCTAGATCCCTTAATGTTAATAGAACCTATTTCCGACAAGGCTCGATACAAACAAATCACCTAAGAAATATCGACCACTGAGGTTTGTAAGAAGGTCGTTTATAAGCTCAAGTTGATCGAGTTCTGTTTCACTTGCGGTTTCGATGGAGACTTTCTAAAATTAAATGATAATTTCGTTTCATTTCTACAAGACTACCATAACCTTACCATAACTCATTTACAAGTATTAAGACTTTTAAGCCAGAAATATGACGTTTCGATATCTAAAAATATCAACCAGGCCGATGTAGGTAGGCACAATCAAATTGTCAGCCTGTCGCCTAAAAATTGCCATGCTCTCAATCCTCAAATCACTTAGTAGTTTCTTACGACACCCACATTACGGACATCAATAGTATTTCATTTAGTTCACAGACCTGTTCCTCATGAAATCGTAACGTTGCAACGTACGAGTAGTTTTAGTTTATTGTAAGAGTAAATATAGAACCATAAGCCAAAAGGATAAGTCTGCTGCGGGTTGTTATCCTTTCATTACAACCGCAAAGTCCTAACCAAACACTACGTCACTAAACTTGAATAACGCCTAATGGTAAGATAGTGTAAAATTCGCAGCTTAGGAAGAAAGTGCTTGTATCTAATCGACACAGATGAGGATTGGCTGGTGACAAGATAAACAACCAGCTGCTATAATGAATGACACACGACGATAGCTAAAATAGCTCTCAAAGTTAATGCGGAGATGATGACTGTGTTTTAGCGGATGTTGCAGCTTTACCTACCCCGCATGGGACGAAGGCCTGACGTGAGTATGTACGAAATAACTTTCACGGAACTTGGGGAAAAATATTAAAGATGTAGTGTTTTGAACCCTCACATCCTCTCAATTTTGTTGCTCATATTCTTTGGTCAAGCAAAAACCCTACGCAACGCTTCGTACTAACATTTCTATCGGCTGTCCCATAGATATTTAATTCGATTTGCGGATGCGAATAAGATATTTTGAGCCTTACCACAAAAGTTAGACCTGAGTTAAACGCGTGCCTAGCGTATTTTGTATGAAGTTACATTTTAAAAACGCGTTCAACACTGGTCTAACTTATTTTAGTAAAGCCCTATAATTTTAGAAAACAGGAAGAAGCAATTCGATCCAGACTTTTTTTAAAATGTTCCCACGCATGAAAGTACATTCGGCGAGAAATGTGTCAGAAAAACTGCTCATTAGCATACAACTCGCATCAATCGTGGCCCAACTCTGCAGAACTCCCCTCCCCTAATAAATCATTTTATCTCCTCTAAAGAATGACTAATGAAGACGAAAAGAATCCTAAAGAATTGGAATAAAAGATTAAAGTAACAATCTGCTTGAGAGGAATTTGTGCCTCGAACACGAAGATTTTCATCAATTTTTAAGATGAATTACGTAATGCTAATATCCAGGGACTATCGACATTTTGAATTTTTGATAACGTTTGCGTTGCCTTTGCGCTCAGAAGTTTTACCAACTTTTGTAGGTCATGAAGTAAGTAGGTAGTAGAATTGAGAGAAAATTGATGTTTTCTGAGCATCCAATATAGGTACTGTAACTTGAATTTCTTACAAAATACATACAATATAGCTTTACCGCGATATCAAACGATATTGAAATAAATAGGTATTGTAAAACCTAAACTTTCAAAACCTAAATACAGCACGTTATAAAATTTAAATTAACTTTGGGTATTTTATTTTCATATCTCGACCTATGTTCCATGAGGAAAGTTGTTCCGTTTCATAAGTGTGTTACGAGATTTATTAAATTTTACACCAATATTCCAAATTCAACTTTACATACGTTTCTTATTTATTTTCACTTTAAAAACGAAAGTGTCTCAATTTTTTGGATGATAAGTATACCTAGTTGTGCAACGACCGCCGTCTAAGTGATCCTGATCATAGACAGCAACCGGGACCGACGCGACGGCTTAACGTTCCCCTCCAAAGCACGGAACAATCATGTAGATCAGCCTGCAATGTCCTGACCAGACTGGGAACTAATTTACAAAGTGATAAATATCTACTTTGTGAGTTACCCCACCGGGGATAGAACCCGGAACCTTCTGCGTCGCAGGCATTCGTACTTACCACTGCGGCACATTGTATGTCGAATTGGGTTGATATGAACACATGTGTTTCCCAAAGCACGTATGATCTATGTAGGTACTATGAATACGTAAAGCTCACGAGCCCATGCCGAAAGTCTGGCACGACAGGCACGTTCAGGCCATTAATCCTGCGACACTGCAGCTAAGCATCATTACATACTGCCAGTTGGTAGGTACTTAGTCAATTCTACTGCCTAGAATCATACGCCAGACTAAGGAATTGATGGAAACCTTAGAGAACATTAGGTAAGCAAGCTATAGAGTGCACGTTTTGCACCACGCCGTTCTGTCAAAACGTAAGAAGCTGTTTAAATAACGAAGAATTTTCGAAGAATAATGTATGACTATCCTCATTCATTGTTACCTATCCAAAGTATACAAAGTAACAATTATTATTAATCGGAAAAACCTTGTAAAAATATTTCATTTTGACGTCAATAGTGACGTCATTAATATGGTAGTCCAAAGTGTCATTTTATAAAATAGCTCATTTGACTAGTATGCAAGAAGCAAATCGAAACTTAACTACCCGTGTTTTTCACATACGGTTTCAGCCTACTTACGTTATTTTCCCTATAAAAAGGCGTCAAAAAGACTTTCCACAATTCCCCAAAGGACGATCATACAAAAGGAGCGCAATCTACCCGAAGCAATGATTTTCGTAGAGTCTACAATTTGCTTAAGTCTAATATCAACGCGACGCCCCGCTTGGCTCTAATAAATCATCTTCTGCCATAAAAGAGGAATATTAAATCGAACAAAAATGCCAAGCGGAACGAAGGAAAGGGGCAATATGAAAAATTGGGTCACAAAAAAGCATCCTTAATACGTCTACACGATAATACGGGGGCCATTATCAATTTATCTTGCATTTTGCAGTAAGTATTTGGATCAATAAGACAGGTTTCGCTGCACTACACCGCTATCCCAGAAATCTAGATTATGCTTCTGTTTTTTAGTTGTAAATGAGGATTTTTTGTACTGACAGCTATACGAAGCCGAACTAGAAGGCACTGTTAAAATAGAGGGATCAACTGTCAACTGTCAAATTCATCGCCATAACATGACAGTTCACAGTTGATTATACGAAACATAATTTTAATCTAGGTATATTAATTATTACGTATTTCAAACAAAAAGTATAGTTGGACCTTGTATTATATAAGACATACTATATTATTATTTTAAGAATTGGCAATCTAACTTTGGAAATCCAATTATAATTTGCATTAAAAACCATTTATTAACTGCATTTCAATCGAGCTTAAGGCACGTCTCATTTGAATAATTTAATTTCTGTATTACGCTATCCTGCCTTCGCCAACCACCGCTACAGACGTAATATTTTCTGTGAAAACATAGGCAAGACCTAAAACAATAGTGGACAGAAGGTAAACATTGAACAATTTAGGCGAAAAACACGCATAACGTCCCTTTGTGCGTTATTTTTACGCAGCGCTATCGCATTCGTTAGGAAAATGCGATTTTCCACCTTATTTTCATTCAAATACGGTTAATGTCAAACGGTTTGACAGACGCATCCGCTAGCGCTGAAATTTTTCGCTGTCTGTCTGTCCATCCTGTTACCGAGCTGTACCTTAATATCCTCATAATCATAACCTGTGATAAATAGATGAAATTTTCTGAGATGCCGTATTTGTGTTGCTCGCTATAATAACACTACTCGATGCGATTTCATTTTACACTATGTAGGACAAAAACCAAACCATCTGACATACGCATCCGGTGGGCATGCGTCGTCGTATTTATATGGGACTAAGGTGGAAATTCGCATTTTCCTAACTCTGCGATAGCACAGAGTAAAAATGACGAAAATAGCGTTATGTGGTGTAAAGCTCCTAATACTCTGTGAATAATATTAAGTAGGTATATAAGTTAAAGCCCACACAAAAAGAAGAAGAAGATTTTCTTCAACAGATTAAGCCAAATTTTCTCTCATTGAGACTCAAATAGATAAGGTTACAAAGCAAAAAAGAAAACAGCACAGTTATTTTAAAATAAATTACTGCACAGGGCTTAGTTAAAAGTCTGTATTGGTTTTATCCTATTTTTTAGTTAAAATCGAAACACATGTGAATTCTTTGTTCTCGATTTAGTTGGAATCGGACGAACGTAACCAACTGAAAACTGCAAAAACGGAAATTCGTGTATCACTATTTGGTTCAAGCTTTTTTCGATGGAATATATTTATTGTATCTACAAAGATTCTAATATGGTGAAGCTTTACAAAATTTTTTTTAGTATTGCGAGAAACACGTAACGTCCGTCTGTGCGTTATTTTTGCGCAAAAATACGATTCTCTAACTATGTGTTCATACAAATACCTACGGTGTAATGTTGCACGTTATGGTTATGTAGAATCAAAATACTACTAAGTCTACATAAATTGCTAACATCGAACAATAAAGATCATTACAACACAAATCGGCAATCGATCACCGTGCCACTAGCACATCACTAGTTGAAAACTCGTCTAACGTCCAACGCAACGTTTGACAGGCGCATCCACTAGCGTGAAAATATCTGACAACGATGCGTCGTCGAATACGTCTCTCAAACATTTTGACATTAACCATATTTATATGACAGCAAGGTGAAAATTCCTAGTGTCCCAACACATGAGTTACGCATCGCAATTCGCAAAAATAACGCACAAACAGAAGTTACTTGTGTTTCTTGCTTTAGAACTGAAGTACCTAAATGCTGAACGTCTCATATATTTTGCTAATTTTGCATATCATTTACCTACTACTGGTAAGCACGTGTGTATGCAAAATAAAAAAAATATTTCTAAAATACTATTTTTAAATGTTCAAAGAAAAGAAAGAAACTTGAAAAAGAGTTGGTATGCCTTGTAACATGACATAAACACAGTTTTGAAAATCGTTAAGAGTGGAAGCGCTTTGTGACAGCAGTCAAGTGGTCAGAGGGTCTTGATAATGACATCACCTGGATGCTTCAGCATCAGCAACATTGGAACAACTGCAGTTTCACGTCTATTCTCCACAAACACAGCAATATTGGGTACGACCATGTAGTGGTCCGTATAGTGGTGCACAACTGCCATATCCTGGATCACAAAATGTCGTGCAATCTCCAGGACGCCCAGGAACGCAATGTTTACAAAAATCTGGAAATATTTATCAGATAGTTATTATAAGTCGCTACCAGCCACCTTTTTTGCTATGCTACGCCTTGCGTGGGGCGCCCTCCGACCAGATGGATTTAGAATAACCTCACCTCAAATCAAGCCGCACGCATCGTAAAAAGCTACTGAGGGAAAAATTCATCCAGAGGATGGGCAGTAGCGTTACCGGTGTATGAAACATTTTGTACTGTGCTCACCAATCTCCCTGCCAGCCAAGCAAGGTGCTCATGGCGTTGTTGTAGCTATTATAATAAATAAACTAACTATACACTCTGTATATACCAGTGTTTCCGAGTTGTTTGTTTAAGTCAGTGTCCAACACGAGTGAAGAGCAAGAAGAAGTAGTTTTGTGCAGATTTCTATAGCTTTTTAGACAAGTTAACTAATATCCTGCAGTTAATGTCAGGAATGGGGATGGTAACTTGCCTACTCAGAGCTAAGCAAGAATCTGTAGACGTCTATTACACTAAAGTTGACCAGAAAATGAAAAAGAAAGACAGGAAAGAAGGTTCAAAACTAAAAGAAACGGATATCTTACCGGGTCCGGGCATAATGCGTGAACGGTGGTATGCCGTTGTCGCCGCAATGAAAATGAACGCAAATACCGCCAACACTAGTGCTGTCTTCATGATTTTTGCTTCTGGATATGAACTTACAAGGATTTTTTATAGGAATCTTTATATGTTATATTCTAAAGAGCCTTTATATACTTACTTTATCTAGGTACTGAAGAAAAATACGTGAACAAATTCTCTGATAAATAATAATTTACCCATTCGTTAGACCCATTCAAATTTTGCTATGGTGATGACCCTACGCCCATTCTCTTAAGTAAGGGAGACCGAGGGGTGTTGGATCATTTTTTACATTTTGCTTCGTAACACAAAATTCTGTAAAGATAAATCGTTTTTGTAAACACTAATCGATAGCAAATTTCATTAGCTTTCAAATGATATACACGTTAGAAATATAAGTATAAACCCTTTAATAAAAACTCAACTTTAGTCGAGCAAGTCATTTTGATCCAACACCCCTCATACCGAGGGGTGATCGATCAGGTACAGAGGGGTGTTGGATCATTTTATGTTAATGTCATTCCAATAAAGGTTTACTTGAAAATTAAAGTGTATTTACAAAAAAATAGCCAAATATTTAAGTGTGAAGAATTATCTGGGGACACGGTAGTGCCCCCTCCAAGTCGAGCCAAGTGAAGCGCGAGGGCATTAACTACCTTTCCTTGAAGTGCTAAGTCGTTTTTTTGAACTCTCATAACTTTACTTTTCGATATACCAGATCGATCAAATCCTCAGGATATCTTGTAAATAGTAACCTTATTAAACATGCAAATTTTTAATTACATAGCTTTAATACTTTTAAATTTATGGATATCTAAAAAAACGCCGATTTCTTTACTCACTAACACACTCACTCACTAATGATTATCAAAATGTTCGGATAAAACCTGAAGTGCTAGAAAGCTGAAATTTGGTAAAAGTGATAGTGAAAACAAAAGTGCAAGTAAAAGTCGGAGAGTCGGAGTACGAGTACGAGTCAATGTCAAAGTCAAAGAAAAGAATGAGAATGAGAAAGAGATTGAGGATGAGGATGAGGATGAGGATGAGGATGAGGATGAGGATGAGGATGAGGATGAGGATGAGGATGAGGATGAGGATGAGGATGAGGATGAGGATGAGGATGAGGATGAGGATGAGGATGAGGATGAGGATGAGGATGAGGATGAGGATGAGGATGAGGATGAGGATGAGGATGAGGATGAGGATGAGATGAGGATGAGGATGAGGATGAGATGAGGATGAGGATGAGGATGAGATGAGATGAGGATGAGGATGATAAGAGATGAGGATGAGGATGAGGATGAGGATGAGAATAAGAGATAAGGATAAGGATGAGGATGAGGATGAGGATGAGGATGAGGATGAGGATGAGGATGACGATGAGGATGAGGATGAGGATGAGGATGAGGATGAGGATGAGGATGAGGATGAGGATGAGGATGAGGATGAGGATGAGGATGAGGATGAGGATGAGGATGAGGATGAGGATGAGGATGAGGATGAGGATTAGGATGAGGATGAGGATGAGGATGAGGATGATACCAAATTATTAATAACGTATTCGGTTACAAGTCACAGCGCGTGGTGCCTCTGAACACCTACTTACACCCGGCCGGCACAACACGCGTAATGTTCGTGTACGTCTATTAAATTAACCATACAAAATTTTACTGAGGCGTGTTGGATCGGCCTGATCCAACACCCCTCGGTACGAAAAATCGTGCCAGTTTGAAAAAAAAATTAAACTGAGATAAAACCACAGAGAACCAAGACGTACCAGTGGTACCATTTGAATCCTTAATTTGTAAGGTTTCATATCGTATCAATCTTAAATGAAAATATAAAAGCACCTCTAAAATATTAGACTGTCTAAAAACAGCAGAAAACTTACTTTTGTCGATTTTTTTGACGATGATTCAATATAAACAAAATGGCGCGCGATTGGTCAGGGACGCTAACTAAGGGGTGAACAAGGGGCAGAAATAGGCACACCTGCATTGTAGTCTGCTCGCTAACGGTTCTACTTTTCGAGAAAACAAAGTTGATCCAACACCCCTTTGATCCAATTCCCCTCGGTCTCCCCTACTGCACTTAAAAGAATGGAACACACATGTCATTTATGATAATATCTAGTGTAATGGTGGGAGTTTATTATAAATATTGATACAGGATAAGGCTTAGAGAAACTAAATAGAAAATGTCGTCCGTCACGATAACTTCTTAATTATGTAGTTTTAAGATAACATTATTTTGAACTTGTACATGACAACTCCTAACCAAATAAGCTTGAACACGGCAATATACCTAATGTACCGTAGTGTGAGTTTATATCTATATTCTGCGCGCGATCTGATGGCAGCCGCATGTCATTTTTCAGGTAAGTATAAGTTTCGTCTAATTTATTTGTAGCTATGTTATGCTGTAACTAAGTTGTGACTAACTGGCTGTAATATGTATATCGTTTCAAAGTAAGTGTATTGTTAAAATAAAAAATATATTAAATAATGCAAAGATTTTACTAAATATTAAAGACGCCAAAGAATCATTGGGAAGAAGAATGGGCATGCCTTGTTAGAGGACAAAACCATAGAATTGGAATATTTTGATAGTGAAACCACTGTATGACAAACAGTCAGGCGGTCGGATCTGATGATGGCGACATCACCTGCATCGGTTCAATTTTCAGTAATTATTACAAACGCAGCAATTTTCCATAAAGCCATCTACGAGTAAACAATCGCCATCATTTGGGTAGCATGCTGTCCAGCAATTCCCAGGAAGCCCAGGAATGCACGATTTACAGGAATCATCATCTGTAAAAACATTTATCCAGTATAATAATTATCAAAATAAATAGTTTATTTTACTGGCCCATGTTCAGCAGTGGACTTAAAATTGGCTGTTAGTAGTAGTAGTTTACTGCTACTACAACATTCTACTGCTAGACATGGGCGCCCACCCATATTGAAAAACTACAATTTCTTTCACTGCGTTCACTTCCAATCCGCCTGCCACGGGCAAAACAATGTTTGTTATTTTTGTGAATGAAATATATTTTTTTTATTATTATTATTTTTATTGCACATAGAAGGCGTTAATTTTTGTTATCATTTTGTATCTCAAAAACCGCGATGTGTTGTATGCAATTTTTTTAACTAGACAATAACAGCTTATATAAATAAATCTGGCCAAGACCGTGTCGAAGGTCTTTTAACTGGTAACTGTTGAAGGTCTTTTTACCGTTAGATATTTTTCTCAAATATTTTACTGTGGTGTAAAACTTTTTTGTACTTCGGTATAGCTAACGATAACGATTTAAGAACGAAATACTCGATATACAGCCAAACTTTAGAACTTTTGCCTCTTCCGATACCCAAATTTAACATTCAATAATTTCAGAACTCCTGTCATAAATAAATTATTTTCAGTTACAAAATGTTAAGCAATAATTAGACTGAATACCAAATTTTAAAACACGGCTTCTCGTGTTAGGTATACAATTTTTGGAAAACTTGCAAAATTTCGCACCGCAGGCAGGATTTGAACCTGCGACCTTCGGCATCTGTACTGCCGACGCCACTACCAACTGGGCTACCGCGGTGCGGTTCGAATCAAGCCTGCGAATTAAGCAAGTATATCTTGTCCACTAACGCGTGGATGGGCTCCATCTACCGGGATAGTTTTTGCAATTAATTACAGATGCCGATTAGGGCGTCGGCAGTACTGATGCCGAAGGTCGCAGGTTCAAATCCTGCCTGCGGTGAAAATTTTGGAAGTTTTCCAAAAATTGTTTACCTAACACGAGAAGTGTTTTAAAATTTGGTATTCAATTTATCGCGGGTTTTCATCGCTTTGACTACATTCAATCTGCAAAGAATGAATTAGTCGCTGGGAATTAGTTGCAAAACCTATCCCGGTAGATGGAGCCCATCCATGCGTTAGTGGACAAGATATACAGTACGCGAATGAGTTCTTGGCCATCGGGGAATGAGGAGGTGCGCGGGGACGGCGCGCCCCGCGGTTACCCAACTACCCGCATTCGCCCGCAGTCGAGTGATGGGAAAAAAGTGTGTCACAAAGTTGTCGATATTTTGTCGTTGTGTTGTGTTTTGTGTAGAAACCATAAATACTTCTTTAATATTATTCACAAACAGTGAAGTTACAGTTCGAACAAACTATGGCTAAAAAGGCCCCTTCAATAAGCTAATGTCTCGAGACATATACATTTTAGTTACTTTGTTTTAAAGAAACCTGCCCTTAGTTTATAAAGACCTATTCAACGATACTCTACCTACTCAATATTGTAGGAAAAACAACCCATTAACTAATAACTATGAGTAGTCTGAACTGAACTGTTCGGCAACAATTCTCGATATCGACATCAACATGAATTAGTCACAGCACTACCGCATTCCTCAACATAGTCATGAACTCATTCGCGTACTGTACTTGCTTAATTCGCAGGCTTGATTAGAACCGCTGTAGTCCAGTTGGTAGTGGCGTCGGCAGTACAGATGCCGAAAGTCGCAGGTTCAAATCCTGCCTGCGGTGCAAAATTTTGCAAGTTTTCCAAAAATAATTAGACTTAGGCCTGCAAGTAGTGAGGCAAGCAATGGACGAACATCCATACTAGAGTGGGCATGATCCTTTCATGTGGATAGCTCCAAGACTGACGAAGATATAAAAGCGCGGCATACCTACAGACAGACAGACTTGACGAAATGATAAGGGTTTCTAGTAGACAACGAAACCTTAAAAACCGCTTCAGGCCTTGAGTCTCGAATTATTTATTTACTACACTAGTACTATTATTTATTTACCATTATATACTATGTACTATACGTAAATACTCCATAAAAAAGTTCGATAAAAATAATTACCTAGTCCTTGATGTTAGCACGTTGAAACGTATAAAACATGCAAGACATACACCAGAATCGGTAGTTCTATCCCTGAAATAAGCTAAATAAAATATAAATCAGAAAAAGGTAAAAGAACAGAAAACTTACCGGGCTTAGTGCGTGAATGGCGTGCCGTTATCCCTGCAATGAAAATGAATGCAAATACCGCCAATATTAGTGCAGTCTTCATGATTTGATTCTGATTCTGCCTTTATTGGTATCTGAATATGTGAGGTTCTAAAGTTGGTGGATATATGCTTCCTATATAAACTTAACTTTATCTTTTGAATAGAAAATAACGTGAACTAGTTTGGTGATAAATTTACCTATTCATATTTCGCTCTGGTGCTGTACCTACCCTCCATTGTTAATTTTTTTGGTATTACGTTATGGAAAATTTCTTGAAGTGCTAATGAGAGGCACGAACACGAGTAGGAACTACTCAAGATTCTAGAATCAAGTCATTGTAATTGAGTCTTGTCGCCAGAAGTACAAGTGTTATTACTATTATTTATCTAGTGCGAAGGGTGAGAGTGAGCAACAAGATCCTGAAACATATAGCTGATAGAATGGATGTATAGTATTAATTAATTCATACATGCCTAAATGGTTTTATTACACCGAACATCGCTCCAAGCGGAGGCACGAAAAAACCATGGTATAGTAAGTTACTCCGCCTGGTATTCCATTCCGAGACTCGTGAACCACGTGACTAACACTTGCCTACGTCATCATGCTTGTGGGTTACCAGAATTACCCACTCTTACGATGTTTTCTGAAAATTATTTATGATACTGTTAACTAATAAATACAATTTAAGTGTTGTTTTAAAGTTCAAGTTAATACACACGTAAATCTAAATTATAAAATTATTCAGAAATATTTTAACTCATTTTTCTGAGATTGAATTTACCCCATAACGTATTTTGTTGAAATAAAGTGGCAATACTAGTGACGTAGGCAAGTGTTCCTCTGGGAATGTAAGACCATGTTTTATTTAGACTATGTACTAGACTAACATGGTTTTATTCCACCAAAAATAGCCTCAGAGCTCTAAGCGGAGGCACGAAAAAACCTGCGCGATAGGTAATCCGCAACTACATTCGGATTCTGTCGCTCCGTCCGCACACCGAAGTAGCGTCGGTGCCAGTGTGAGGTTCGCCTATAAGGCATGATAAAAGTAATCTTGATGTGAAAGTCTATAATCCTCATTTTGTTATGATTACATAACAATAATTTTCTAGAGAATGCTACACTTTGACTGGCAAAATGCCAGACGATTCAGTCCGTCCGTGAATACTTTGTTAACACAACAAACGGACTAATAATGAACGACTGAGTAATGCTAAAACCTGATGCAACGGTTTTTTTATAGTAACATACAAAACTAGAGAGATAACTAGAGTTTCACAAAATACCTAAAAGAATATACCTACCTTACCTATTCATGTTAGAACCTATACGGTATTCATGTTAGAAAATTTGATGAATAGGGTCAGAGAAATATTTGATTGGTGCAGTTCAACGATGGACCACCTAATAGTCGTACCCTGCGTGCCCTAACACCTGCACGCAGGAGGAGCTAATCTTAGGAGCTAATACCTATCAGTCACTCTGTCAGCGTTGTCAAAATGGAAGTTATCCTAAAATATATTTGGGTTCAAATTATCCCAGTCCCGAGCGTATGCATTGCCTTAGAAACTTTTTTCCATGTTTCAAATATCTTTGACGTAGCATACGAGTAGATTGCATTTATAGTTTTGTCATTTCCATCACTGTCAATGCGGGAAGAGACCGGATATTGCTTCTGCATAGCGTCCATTGCGGAGACATGCTTTGTTCACTTGTTTTTAGAAAAGCTTGTTTTGCAAGATATAAATTTTAAAAGAGAACTTTTTCGGAATAAATGTTTTGATATTTTTAGAAATACTATTTAGTGAATACAGCTGTGTGTATGTAGAGGTTGGAAAGCAACAGTCTGCTACCCCTATGATATAAAAATTCAATGTTATTCCCGGCCGTCGCGACGAATTTGATGAGTCTTGATTTACATTCATAGCTCGAGGTTGGATTCTAGGTACTATGTATAAACCGTAATAATTTTAAACACGGGGGGCACTCTGTCTATAGCTATTGACATGACGTGAGAGAAAAATGATGGCAACAGCTGAAAAGAGCTAAAAGCCCAGGATATTTGATCAAATAGCAGAGCAATAATATTTAATAATGTTTTTGTCTGTTTTATGTCATTAATGTTTTTGTGCAATAAAGTATGTTTATCTTTTATCTTTATTTAAGTTATTGTCAACAGTAGGTACACAATCTAATTGTCTCCAAGTTTATCCTTACTTATTTAAGTGCCCTCAAATTTATCGCGTATCACACGCATTTAAAAGTTTTAAGTACCTACACGACATTCTCATCAAGACGCTCTGAATATCACTAAAACATCACAACAATGTATTACGTAGGTAAATACTAATACAGGAAAGCAAACTTGCTTGTGTCTTGCATGGCAGCAGGTGAATGATATAGCTGTTCTGTTACAATTTGCTTTTGAGCAAAAGCACTAATGAAGATTAGCTAAGACAAGAAGAGCCAAAAACTGAGAAAAAGGTATTATTTGAGGGGTATAGAAGCAAAGGCGAATTAGTCCACTCATTAGCTTTTTTGAGTTAGGTATGGAATTGTACTCAAATTCGTCTTAGGAAACCATTTCCGATGAGCTTCAGTACCTAAAACCTTTCCTTTTCCTGAAAATCGTGATTTAAAATTAGGCGTGGAAGCAAAAGCGACACAAGTCCATGACTGTTTAGAAGCTAAACCGAATTAGTCCATTTATTAGCCAATCACAGCCCTGCGTTTTGGTGAATCAACATGGCGATTTCGTTAAATTCGAGGCAGGTCGTGGTCGTGTTTACCAGTGATTTTCAAATACTTACTTGAAGATAATGAAAGAAAACATCCAACCAACCACGTCTCAAGATTCTTGGAAGCGTGGGAGACACCCGGAAAACTGACTAAGGGCCAAAGAAAAGGCAGAAAAATGAGTCAAAGTTTATGAGTTTTCCTAACTTTATTAGGGTAAAAGTCCCCATACCGGTCAACATAGAAAACCACTTTTAATTTGTTAAATGTTTACTTGGAGGATATATTACATTGTAAAAATCTTAAAATACTATCGTGCTACCAGACAATGCGGATGATATCCTTCACTAACTTTAAAACCTGCTTACTGTATATAAATGTAACTATTGTTGTACCATAATATTCATCATTACCCTAATGTCAATAACGTCCAATGGCCGACATGTTAGTTGCAAAAAAGAATAAGTCCAGGACGCTTGGTAGAAAAGGCGAATTAGTCCATCGTTGAGAAGCAAACTCACACATGTCCATATTTCCAAATTAAAAATTAAATTAAATGGGCATTGAATCATTCTTTTGTTCATTAAGTTGTGCACTAGTAATGATACACAAACAGACTAGTATTTTTTCTAAAAAATACAAAGCTCAGAAAGTCAGTAATAAACTTTTGCCATTTTCCAACATTGCAACAACTTGGACTTATTCGCCTTTGCTTCTATACCCCTCATTTATTTTGATACCTATACAGTAAAATATAACAAACTGGTAGAATATCACCTATTCTTTTGTTGATTTCGTTCTCATTAAAAAAATACGATAGGAAAGTAGAAAATAAGTAGGTAAGTAGGTAGTCCCACCCCAGTACAAGGTTAGAGCCGATAGCAGCTTCTATGAAAACTTTAAAGTTCCAAAACTTGTGAAAAGCTTTAGTGAACAAGCTCTGTACCAGAATAAGGAAAACTACCAGGCAAATATAAATTCCGGGAGCTCGCTTCTACGAGGTATTCGCGAAATGTGCAATAGACTCGGTAAAGCTGAGGGCATATGTCAGTCGGGTCACGGGATGAATTGGTGTATGGGGCGGGCAGTGTGTCTCCATAAAGGCTTTATGTTGCGTGAAGTGGACGTTTTCTTTCCGCCTGGAAATCTTTTTCTGTATTACAAAAAAATGTCTGAATTTTTACTGTTTTGCAACGAAGTCTTATGAATTTGAAATAAAGTTCAGTAATTTCAAAGTCGATAAATCGTCCTCCGTGACTTCTTTCAAAATTGTAACTTTTTGAAGAAAAAGACATGTTTATTATCCACAACGTGATTGATATAGGTAGGGCAAACAGTCCTACATGTCCACAACTTGGCAGGCCGAAACACAACTTGTCTGGACCCAGCCTTTTGTAACGTCAGCGCAAAAGTTGGTCCGATGTCATCAGCGCTTCTGCGAACTTTCTTTCTGAAGCTACGATGTAGATGAAAGGAATGTGTTTTTTCTGTCGCTAGTTCTTCTTCCGCCCTAGTTGTAGGCAATGAGGGCGGCAGGAAGTAGGTTCGGTGTACACACAACAGATTTTGTACACAAACGTGTCTCGTTAGGGATAGGAAGGGGGAACGAGACGTGCCTACAAATGCTATTGAGGATACGAGAAAGATACGACACAGTATTGATATTCAGAGTTTTGTAACTTGTAATAGGTGCAGCTATTTTGATCAAAAGATTGAATAGCAAACAAACTAATAATCCTTTTACAAAATATGTAACTGTAGCTCAGTTTTACGAAATATGGAACTCACTGTGAATGAAAAACGAATAGCAAAGCGAATTTTTAGACCTAATTAATTTTGAGAGATAATTTTCGTTTTATAAGTTACAAGGTTTTCATTTCATGGTGTTCAGTTTCATTTGGAAGGTGAACATTACTTTTCATAACATCTCGACTTTACGTTTGTTTTTTGCAGATGGAAACAACTGGTGGAGTATCTTACACTGAAAAGAACAATGCGCACTTAAATATACCTAAGAAGAAGAAAATTGAAACCATCATAATAAGTATCTGCATACCTTTTTTAAAGCGCTACACTACCTAGTAAAAATTGAGCTCATGTTATCCTCAGTCCAGCTATTGAGAAGCCCGCTAAACCGAAGCAAGTGAAGCGCATCTCGCAAGGTTTGAACAGAGCTGGAGCATAACGTGCCCTATCTGCCGGGCTTAGATCCCTCCAGCTGCCTGCTACAGCTCGATAGCACCGACAAAACCCGTTCGCAGTTTTATTTCCTCTAAAGCGAGCCTCACATTGCACCAGACTCCGCCGTGACCAGTGAACTGTTGATCTAGAAAACGGCATAGTAGGTACCACAAACTGACACCGCATCTCTAGAATCCAGACCTCCGAACGGATGTACGGTGCTTTCCGCACGCATATGCGGTGCGGTGTATGACTAGGAGCTTGACGGAGCAGGACGGAGGCACGGAAACCACATGCCTCCGCAACCGCATCCGGATTCTGTCGCTACTTCGGCCGGAGCGGTGTCCGGTAGCAGTGTGAAGCCCGCATAAGCAATAGAGATTTTACTGCAGAATGTACACGTACCTTTACGAGGCACTAGAACAAGTAAAAATCTGTTCCCGATTTGTGTTGGACTTTCTC
This sequence comes from Phthorimaea operculella, assembly GCA_024500475.1. Lineage (NCBI taxonomy): Eukaryota > Metazoa > Arthropoda > Insecta > Lepidoptera > Gelechiidae > Phthorimaea > Phthorimaea operculella. The sequence continues at coordinate 4,789,161 of JANFCV010000003.1, read as the reverse complement.
GATTTTCGGTGTTATTTTTGGCGATTTAACTTTTAGTGCTGTGCAGATTCTCATTGCTTTTTTATTTGTGACCTGTAGTTGGATTTTTACTGGACTTAATCCTAGACTTTTAACTCCGATTTAAATTCTTTGCTTTCTAGGTAGAAAATAGAGCTGTATTTTCCTAGTGTTTGAAATGGACCTTAGTAACACAATTCCAACCAGTGTTTTAGTGATTTGTCTATGCATCGCTTAGCTCAGTTACCTATATGAGATGCAATGGGACGGGACATGGCGAATTTTGGTAATGAAAACATCTTCCAATTTAGTACCCAAACAATTATAAGTAGTTAGACACAAGTAGCTGTGGTGTAGTGCAAGTGTGGCATCCATCAATCAAGTCAGATGCACACTGCAGCTGCATAGCCATGCACGCATCCATCACTCACTCGCAGTCCACAGCGCGACAACCAATCTGAGGCTTCAATATCATTAGTTAAGTAGCTATTCATCTAGTAATTACTTCTTTTTATTTGAGAGTAGAAGACGAAACAAAATTTTCTTTGACCAATATGTAGCCACAGTCGTAGTAACTACTTCATCATCATATCAGCCCACACCTACCTACTGCTGAGTATTATAGGCCTCTTCTTTTTTTCGCCATCTACGTCGATCCTGTGCCTCCCTTATCCGCTGTTTGCCAGCAATGATTACTAGATCGTCCGCCTTCTGGCGGGTGGTCTGCCTTGTGGACGTTATAGTAAATACTTAGAGAATATAAAAAGTACCTAATATTTGTCTAGGTTTAAAAGTTTTTCAATATCTTTTACTTACTTATAAACACGTTGAATTAGAATTACCCTATAATTTTCTTACTATCGATCAGAAAATTTAAATTATTTAAGCCCCGATGGGTATTCCAAACCACTGAGTGCTACATAAAATATGCAGATTGATTTTTAACTACGAACAGAGCGAGGCCCTGAGATAGAATTTCAAACTTATCTAGATGCATAGGTTTTTAACGAGTTTTGAATATCGACTTGCATTTTCTGCGCCTGTATTTACATACAAGGCCGTTTTTAGTCAGTAGATACCTACGAAAACTTCACAGGGTGATTATTAAATAAATTTTGAGTCAGATATGTCCCACTGCAGGGCAAAGGTCTCTCTCCTTTTTAAACTTTTCCATATCTTGGGCCACGTCCAACCAATTTGGGTATGTAACTCAGCTTTCCATTTTTTTTTTGGACGACTATGTGTTCATTATTGCTCCTAGTTTGGTATTACTGTCGCTATTTCGTAGTTGCTCTATCATAAAGTTTGTTTTAGATTCACCATGCAAAGCTTGTGAATCGAATAGGTACTAAATTAAATTAAAACTGTAAAAGCTACGTCATATCAGCTTTGTAGTTAACGTAAGTAAGTGGGTCACACGTAACGTCCGTTTCTGCGTTATTTTGAATTCCGACCTTAGGTATTCCTACAGTTGGAAATACGATTAATGTCAAACAAGCGTTAGGAAAATGTAATTTTCCACCTTATTCTCAGACAACCTTAGTATTGACACACGCATCCGCTGTTGCGTCGACGGATGCGTCTGTCAAACCGTATTTGTATGAGAATAAGGTAGGAAATTTCATTTTCCTAACGCATGCGATAGCGTTCCGCAAAAACAACGCACAAAATATGGACGTTACGCGTGTTTCTCGCGTAAGTTGACTGCTAAGAAGATAACCTATAAATATTCTCCTAAGCCTGTGCATTTTACGAGCCAATCTAAGCTGTTTATCAAATATTAGCCTGATGCTGCAATTTGGCCGCTCCCCCAGCGGATTTGGCTGCCTGTAGCTAGCGCACGTAGTCGGTGGTTACAGTAGGCGAGAAGAACAGTAGGTACCAGTTTTCATACAAGGAGCCAATCTAAGCTGTTTATCAAATATTAGCCTGATGCTGCAATTTGACCGCTCCCCCAGCGGATTTGGCTGCCTGGAGCTGGCGCACGTAGCCCGTGGCTACAGTAGGCGAAAAAAGCAGTACCAAGTGTTCATACAAGGAGCCAATCTAAGCTGTTTATCAAATATTAACCTGATGCTGCAATTTGACCGCTCCCCCAGCGGATTTGGCTGCCTGTAGCTGGCGCACCTAGTCCGTGGTTACAGTAGGCGAAAAAAGCAGTACCAAGTGTTCATACAAGAAGGCAATTTGGCCCTTCCCGTGTGAGGGTTACAGTAGGCAAAAGGAACAGTAACAATTTGGTCAACCAACTGGTAGATACTTACAAACATAATGTGAGATAACATCAGCAGCATAGGCACGTCAATAAAGAAACATTGCAGTGCAAAGAGTATGTGGGGCGCTGGCCGGCCCGGGTCACGGTAGACTGAGATTCAAACTTAGATAATACCCCTTAATTGTTATCCCTGTTCCTAATTGTGTTACCATACTTTTATTACTTACCTCTGCCTATAGGTAGGAACTTTTTCAATTTGAATGACCTGAAAATAACCACCGTACCAGCCACAATAGTCAACTGCTAGACATGGGCCTCCCTCTATCGCAGGGCACTGCCATGCTCACCACCACAGACGGATTGGCAATCGTAGTGCGAGATGATGTACAGGGAATTTTGCTGCCCATTCCCTAGATGACTGTCCCTCAGTCGATTTTACGACACCCACAGGTACAATATAGGGGTAATGCTATTCTAGATATTCTAAGCCGGCAATACACGGTATTTTTACTAGGCCTTGGTGATTTACGGTCCATAACTTGATTTTCTTTACTGTGCGTTTAGCTGGTAGTAATAGTTTATGTTCCCAGGCTTGTTGCGATTGCGACCAGTACCTAACTGTTGCCTCAGAGCTAGACCATGGTTGTTTGCAGACCATAATAGTACCTACTGTGTACTTCATTATCTTTACTGTACATTTAGCTGGTAGTAGTAGTTTATGTTCCCAGGCTTGTTGCGATTGCGACCAGTACCTAACTGTTGCCTCAGAGATTTGTAGCCGCTGCGTCTGTTGAGCTGAGTTATAGTCTTTGTTAGGATTTGTTGCCGTAATGAATAGCCAACTGAGGGCTATGGATAGTGTTTGACAGTTATAATTCACTAACGACGGATGCTGGAATACTTACGTAATAACAACATTAAAAGTTGTCCATAACTCATTCATGAGTTTTTACACGACAACACGTCTGATTTCTGCGACAATACTTATAATTTAACTTGTCTAATGGTAAGTAGGTAGTTATTAGCAAATCCTTGGATACCACTCTTATAAATACCTAATAGTCGTCCAATTCCGAAATAGTGGGTTGGGATTTTGCTGGCTAAATAGATAGGTACCTATATTTTGTTTTAATCCTATTTTAAATCTGAGAAATGTGACTATTTTATTATGGTCCTCCTTCTATTAACAAAAAATGCACAATTGCATCAAACTAATTTGTCAAAACATTAACAAGTGTGTCAAGTAAATTTTACCAATGTTATTCATTGCCAAACTTTGCCCTACTTTCAGTCACTCGCTGTACAAATATTTTATTGATGTTCCAAAAGAAACTCGAGGATATCAAATATCGTCCGCGGGAGAGCTTGATGATAGTTTTCGAGTTCCCGAATATAGTTGGCCAGTTACGAATTCGTTTCGAGTAAAACTTTTCACATAAATCGAAATTCGTTTGTAATTCGTCCATTTGGAAATTCTACTTCGTAAATTTTACACAACGAATTCATTGCGAGTAGATAAACGAAGTAACTTTAAAATAAATTAGGTATAAACAGGTATATGGGACAGATTGATTTGGCTCTTTTAAAAGATAGCTTATGAATAGGTATTAACGACACATCGAAAAATACCTCATAATAACTTTTTTGTGAAATCGGTTGGTTTAAAAAAACGTTCTTCGAAAACAAAAAGTTTCAAATGCCCTATGCCTTCACCTTCAAGTAAACATTGCCTTTTTCGGTGATGTATCCGCCTGCTTTCTCCATCTTCTGCCTATCCTCGACTTTCTAATATCTACAATCATTGCAATATGCATAGGTATATCAACTTGTTCGTATTTCACGAAAATCGAGAAATCAATTTTAAAAATTTGATAGCGGTTATAAAATTACAAAGGTGGTTGGCGAGCGCGCCTCGTTAGTGTTCGGCGGGTATCTGACATTTTATAAGTTGCATAATTTATTGGTCATAGTAGGGTTGCCACCAGCCTCTTCCTCTTGACGTCGTATTCCTCATTTCATTACTGAGGGTAGTGAAGTCATATTCTGACTGATATTTCGCCATTCTTCTATCATTGGCTGCATGAAACGCATCATGGGGTTTGCTTTCGAGAGAAGAACTAGTCTGATCGGACCATCTGACAAAGCTCCGGCCTCTCGCTAGCTTTCCATCAACCTTTCTAGTCACAGTCAGTTGTTTGAGGCTACTGCCGGCGTTCCTCGCTATATGCCCAAAGAATTCCAACCTGCCTAAGATTACCAAATGCTTTGCTAGCACCCGACCCCAAGTGATTTGGGATGAAAGAAGCTAGATGATGATGAGTAAGGCTGTTTTATTAAACTGAAAATGTAATGCAATGACAGTTCCGTTGTGGATCTTTTTCTTACGGGTATTGTATATGCTCGCTAATACTGCACTGTACATCAAATCGTTTTTGTGTTTTTTTATAGAATAGACAGTTTTACTAGTAGAAAATAGTCGGCAGTTGTTGTGGTTGTTTTACACCGTGTAAGTTCAATTCATTGGTAGATGTCTCGTTAAATCTTTGCAAGAAATGAGTATGATTCGCTTGTTTGGTAGGCATGTTTTGGAATTGCATCTTATCTTTTTTTTATAATTACTAACTAAGTAGAGGTAAGTTTACTTTTCGTTCCTTCTAAGATTCTTAATAGAAAAATTGTGGTCAAGATAAACTACTCACTGAGCGCTTTTTTTACTTAACCACCGACAACCCTACTCAGGCCGAAGTGCGATAGAGTCGAGCCCTCTCCATTTTATTTAATTTACTGCTTGCCGTGAGAGATAACTTTAATGACAGATCGTTTTATGGTGCTGCAACGTAACTTAGTGAAACCAAACCTCACACTATCAACTTTCCTGTAAATTTTGGAATTGAAATGATCAGCACTGTATGAATACGTCAGCAATCTCAATAAAATATAGGCACCAGTAATGGTAGGCTTAAAAACCAAGCGACAGCGACAACGACGCGCGTCGTTGTCGCTGTCAAATGACTGGTTTGTATGGGAAACCAGAAAGAACGAGCGTCGGCGTCGTTGCGGCGCGCCACGACGCCGTCACGTTGACAGCGCACTGAGAAGCTTAGAGTTTGTATGGGATGCGGTCGGGTTTTCCTACAAGACCGCAGCGACAACGACGCCGTCAAAGTTTGACGGCGTCGTTGACGCGCGTCGTTGTCGCGACGCTTGGAAAATAAGGGTACCATAACTTTGGAAAATAACATTGACACGATAAAAAATATACAGGTAGGTATAGTAAAATGTCATACCACTGTAAACACCACGCGCAGTTTTTAGTTATAATAATTTATAAAGTTCAAAGTAATGTCAGGTTTGCATATAAAATAACTTACATGAGGACTTATGACTGAAAGACGTCGAACTTTGCATTTTCGTTTATTGTGTATTGAAGCTCAGCATCGGAATTTGTGAATCGAATGCTGAAATTGCCTTTTTGCAGCAAATTGGTGACGCTGACGGTTTTACAGTAAACCGAATGAGCTGAAAAGCCGCCGACGATGTGATGGACGAAATACCAATCTGAACATTGCAATCCAGTAATGAAAGCATTCCACGAGATTTTGATCGTGTCCTAGATTATTGGGTTGGATTATAATAAGCATACGCTCATAAAAATGAGACTTGTGGAAAACCAGTTCCGTTCCGCAAAAAACTACGAGAACTCTATTTTCCAACAGTAGAAATCCGATATCTAAAGATAAAGTTATGGATATTTATTTGCGATGAACATGGTAAATACAATTCCACATTAGTCTTTCTATGACGAGGAACACACGCAACGTCGGTTTGTGCGTCGTTCATTCGATTCTCCACCCTACCTGCATATGAATACGGTTTGTGTCAAACGGCATCGCACAACGCTGCGTTGTCTGTCAAATCGTTTGACATAAACCGTATTCGTATAAAAATAAGGTGGAAAATCGAACAAACGACGCACAAACCGATGTTGCGTGTGTTTATCTCTCTCTATCTTCGTGTGGGTCACCGAGTCGTCTAATGACCCGATGAACTCTGGTGCAAGTGTGAATGGTATGTAGGAATTCATTAAGGTAAGCTATGAGTGAATAATTTAATGTAATTAAATTTAGGGGAGAGTTGGACATATTGTACCAGTAGATTAATCGTACCACCCACACATTTTCCACTTAACGTACGTTTTTATTTACTTTGGAAACATTAAATGATAGTTCACAACACCCAAAAAACTATGTCGGTTTGTGACAGCACTACAAATGAAACTATAAATTCAATAAAATAAAACAGGTTTCAGTTGACCCCGTTACTGTTTTTTAGGTGTGGAACCTAAGGTTTTACAAAAGAACGGCAAGCTATTAAAAATTGCAATTTAATCAGATTGTTCCTTGGTTATTTTCCTTTTGACTTAACTTAATGAACCAACGCAATCATATGAGGTTTTGAAAAGAAAAATATTTTTTGTAAAATACAGCTTGTTCTTAAAATCGTACCGATCCGTAGTTTCTAAATCGTACCAAAGGACTGTTACAAAGATATATCGGTTCTAATCCTAACATAATGGATCTCTGATCTGAGAGGTGTGGTTAGTTGCTTAAAGTGTGGAGATGGTAATACAACATTGTCCCTTTGTCTTATAGCCTTTTTTAAAGAAATTTGCACAATATTTTATTTTCACAATTTGTATTGTAATTTTCAAAGTACGATATAAAAAACCTCGTGGTACGAATAAACGTACCGGTCTCTTAATCGTACTGATAGCATCTTTTTTTTGAAAACTATTTTGTGACAAAACTACTGACTTTTTTCAAAAAACCATTCCGGTACATCAGAGTTAATTAACTAAACTAACTAAAAAGCAAAACATCACAAGTATAACGTTAATAGTTTTCTCGCAAAACAAGATAGAAATTAGGGGGTACAATATAGCCAACTCTCCCCTATGTTATTTGCACAATAAGTGTCAGATTTTGCGTCAATAATAATGATTACGAAAATATTAAACAAAGTTTACAGAAGCTTGTCCAAATTTTTCAATGGAACCTGTGTCCAAAATGTTAATTTTCCACTACGGTTAATTTCAGATTATAACAATGGGCGAGACTTTGTAATATTAATCGGATCCCTGTTTTTACCGCTTTTGTGTTCCCTGTCGCTGAAACGGGAGAAAAATGTCCCGGAAAATGTTCGCTTTGTGTACACCCTGTATCACACGCTGCTCGCTGAGCCTTTGTTGATGATCACGAGACCACAAAGTTAGTATTGACGGGCACCCAATACAGAGAGACAGCTACAAGGAAATGTCACTACACACACACACACACACACACACACACACACACACACACACACACACAGACAAGCACATCTACAAGCCGAAACCAAACCATCTCTAACCGGCTAGTACCTAGTTGAGTGTCAACAGTGTTCGGTGCGAGTGGACGGCAAAATAACGACTTGCAATCGCAAGTGCAAATATTTCGTATAGTATGTAATGGAATGGAGAAGATTTGATAAGATATAAGTAATCTTCCTTCATAAATACCTACTTATGTTTAACACAGGTGCCGCATTTTCAAAAAATCTGTGTTAATAAGTAGTAACCCTAGCCTAGATTGTAGATACAAATAATCGGGACAAGAGGCAAGTTGTCCATCTGTAAATTCTCTATTTTGTGACGAAAATCAGAATGGAGGCCCGACGCACGCCATTTTTTACACATTGTGTGTAAAAATGTAGACGTAAAAAACCGGCCAAGAGCGTGTCAGACACGCCCACAAATAGGGTTTCGTAGTCAACGTTTAAATATCAAGTTTTTCAGCATTACAAACTTAATTTGTTGCTGGTTTGTTAGCAGCAGTATGATGACCAACCGCAAATAGAAAAACTCATTTTTTTCTGAAACCTTTAAAGGTACAATATTCGTTATAGTTTTCATTGTAACTTCAGATTGTAAGCTATATTCCATATTTATTTCAAATTTTTAGCGTTTATACTTAAGAAGTTACAGCTGGAACAAATTATGGGTCAAAAACGCCCTTTTTAAAAGCAAATATCTCGTGACAGAAACATTTTAGTGACTTTGTTTCAAAGAAACCTCACCTTAGTTTTAAAAGACCTATTCAACGATACCCTACTCAATATTGCAGAAGAAAAAAAAATTTTTTGCCCCCCTTTCACTTGTATGGGAGGGGGTCCAAAAAACATTTAAAAATTTTTTTCTTAACATTTCTTTATTTGGGTCAACACGATCTATCTTTTCACCAAATTTCATGTCGATACCTCTAAAACTGACGAAGATATGAGGGCGCGGCATACAGACAGACAGACAGACAGACAGACAGACAGACAGACATGACGAAACTATAAGGGTTTCTAGTAGACTACGAAACCCTAAAAAGCGTTCCATGATGTGGTAAAAATTATGCGACTGGATATAATTATTCAAGTATCGTGGTCAAAAATCCTACCTACCCATTCAAAAGACCAACTTGTACTGGTATTTTATACAAATGCTAATAAACCATTATTATTTGATCCCTTAAATGGGTAGGTGGGTTTGCTGACGATAGAACATACAAATAAACGTGTTACTTATAACCAGGATTTGACAAACTCATACAAAAAGATCAGTAGCGGGATTTTCAATTGTTTAAATAATGTCATCAAAGGACGAATTTGACGACGTCAATGATATAATATGACGAGTTGTCATATCTCACAACTGTTACGACTGTTGGCGACTAATAAAGACTGATAAAGGTTGACTGGCAGAGATCCCTAATGGGATAAGTCTACCTTTGTACCTACACATTCAATTAGTTTATTTCTATTTGTAATTACTTTTTGTTTGGTACAATAAAGTTATTACATACGTACATACGTAGATAATATAAATAAATAAACATTATTTCCAACATCTCAATTTAATCACCACCAAACTACGCAACTGGAAAGTGTAAAAGTCAAATTAAATTACCTACTACAAAAGATAACTGATAAGTTTTAGTTGGTAAAGGGTTACGAACTTTTCCCCTCGTTAAAAAGTTATGATATGAGTTGGAAGGTTAACAAGCAAGGGATCATTTTGAAGACAACTTCGTGTTTTTTAAAATATTATTATTGGATAAGTCGCGTAGAATAAGTTTATCGTAAAATTCTGGCACCAATGTTCATCGGGTTGTTACTCGGTATCCCACACTAAAAGAGACAGAAAGAGGATACGTTTTGTCTAAATCAATTGGTTTATGGTAAAAGGTCAATTTAAAAAAAACATTTACACCACGCTTATGTAAGTGGTCATCATAAAGACAGTTGGTATCGCCACGTCTTACAATAGTCTTAGTGGCTCGTAACCCAAATGTATGAAATATGCTGCACCTGAGAGAAGAGTTCTGAGGTACGCTCAATCTTTAGGGCAATTTGGCTCTTAGTACAAAATTATCAAAAAATCTTACGAGGAGTTTTGACGTCATCTTATTTTGTTTGGGAAAAAAGCTATCATGCGTAGTATCAAATGCAAGGTAACCTAACTGCTGCTAACCCGATTCTACTAAGTTTGACAAGAGTTTGAAGACTGTATATCACCATAGTGACAGTTTGTCACCCTGTCACCTGAAATTGCAACACACATCAACTCTTAAATCCTAATTTGCTTTTTACGACACCCACGGGAAATATATGGGGTGATGCTATTCTAAGCCAGCACCATCACATTTAGAATCTTATCTTATCTTATCTTATCTTATTAAGCCTATAAATTGTCCCACTGCTGGGCAAAGGCCTCCCTCTTCTCCTTCCATCCCGTTCTGCTTAGGGCCTCCAGGTGCCAGTCTTTGCTAAAAGCATCTAACTCGTCACGCCACCTGCGACGCGGTCTTCCGCGGCGTCGTCGCGATATCGGTGGTTTCCATAATGTTGTTGATTTTGCCCACAGTTCTTCGGGCATACGGCAAACGTGACCGGCCCAATCCCACTTGAGTTTGGCTGCAGTATGGGCAACGTCAGAAATTTTTGTCGTAGAACGCAGTACGGTATTCCTGACTCGATCCACCAATTTCAGGCCTAACATACTGCGCTCCATGGCACGCTGACAAACCTTGACGCTGGACCTTTGAGCTTCCGTCAAAGACCAAGTCTGTGCACCGTAGGTGAGGATTGGGAGAATGCATACGTCCATGAGTTTTCGTTTAAGTGAGATCGGCAAGTCGCCCTTCATGTGCTCTTTCATAGACCAATAGCTCCTCCAGGCATTTTCGGTGCGTCTAGCAACTTCTTTATCTTGACGTGCCTGGAAAGAGACTATTTGGCCCAGATACAGATACTCATTGACGTATTCCATTCTCCCAGCATCCACTGTCACCCCGTACTTTGTGCTATTTGTCATAAGCTTGGTCTTTGACATATTCATCATTAGTCCCGCCCCAAGACTCGCAGTGCTCAGGTCTTGCAGCATAAGTTGTACTTCTGACGCTGTTGATGAAAAAAGAATGATGTCATCGGCGAAACGAAGATTTGTTAATCTTCTTCCACCAATGTCTACACCTCGCCCATTCCAGGTATCAGCAAGCCCTCGGAAAACTTCCTCAAGTGCGCTAGTGAATAGCTTCGGAGACAGAGGGTCTCCTTGCTTGACGCCTTTGCTGATTTTGAATGAAGGACCTGTACTTTCTAACTTGATGGCAGCCGTGCTGTTTGAATATATGATTTTCAGAATATCTATATAACTTTCCTGATTCTGTAGGGCATTAAACATAGCAGTATGGAGTAGACTATCAAAGGCCTTTGAATAGTCTACAAAAGCAAGGTAGAGTGGTAGATTAAATTCTTGGTGTTTTTCGATAAGCTGGTTTATTGTATGCAGATGGTCGGTAGTAGAAAGTCTAGGTCGGAAGCCTGCTTGCTCAGGGGGTTGATGTTTATCTAATTTCCCATATATACGACGTTCTATAATTTTGATGAATGTTTTGTACAGGTGTGATACAAGGCTTATTGGACGATAGTTGCTGATATCAGCCTTGTCTCCTTTTTTGTGTAAAAGAATTATATTCGAATGACAAAATTTACTCGGTAGTTTTCCGGACTTTAATATATTATTGAATAATTCTGTTATATATGGTAAAAGGGTAGGTTTTCCGACTTTCAGTGATTCAGTAGTGATGCCATCCTCGCCCGGACTTTTGTTGAATTTCATTCTTCGCAAAGCTTGGTGCACTTCAAATTCCGTTATGAGTGGGATGTCATCATTGTATACGTAGTTAGCAATTTGTATCGGAGGATTGTGGTCGGCGTAAAGATTTTTATAGTAGTTTGTGCTAATTTCTAAAACTTTGTCTCTGTTTCCTTGCTGTGTCCCGTTATACATTTAGAATATCAGCCGCATATTCCCATCTATTTGTTAGGTACACCAAAACCAAATCGTTAGTAAGGTAGTTATCTGAAATGGGGTCTATTTTCTCAATAGAGTACACAATGGGGTGCAGTCACGCGTTCAATTGATGAAAAATAGCCTCATAAAGGAAAAAGGGAAAGATTATCGCTTCTTGGATGCGCACAATGTGCGACAAAATTGTTAAAACCGACATGGGCCGAAACAGTATTACCTATAGAATTTGGGCTTATCAAAAGACTACTTTTGGTCAAGGCACAAAATAGGGAAACGGCGCGCGGGGCGCCTTTATCTACAGATGGCGCACTCAGTACTAGGAAAGTCTTTCTTATTGACGCTAACTGAAATGAACTGGAACTACTAAGAAGATGGTTGCTATGAACGTTATATTTCTTGTATTAAATTTGGCTCAGAATAATGTTACGTTCTTGTATTGTATCACATTTTGCTGTTTTGATATTCTTATACTTTGACATTTTTGACAGTAGAAACCCTGGCTATTTAAAGTGACAATCGCAAAAATCTTGATTAGGGTCTACTGAACCTTTTAGAAACTCTCTATTTTGTGGTCAAAGCATTGTAACAAACCCGACCCCGGCCTATGAAGGGGCTATACGCCTCCAGCCGCCAGTACATAAAAATCACAAGAATGTACATGAAATGTCTCAATTTTGGGACCTTTTTCATCCTCAGGTCACGCGCACCAAACGTAACAAACCCGACCCCGGCCTATGAAGGGGCTATACGCCTCCAGCCGCCAGTCTCTGTTGTTATGAAGATGATGTCTTGAGTTCTAGATTTCATAGAAACCCATACCTCAAGCAAAGTGTAAATAATAGCTCGTGATATACAGGTGATGTCTAGTTAATTATTGACCTATACGTTGTGTTTAAATAAAGTAATATGTAACCCATAAGTTCTTTTAAAGGTAATTGAGACATCTCTATACTAATTATTGTAATAAAGTGACTCTGATGAACAGGAGAGGGAAAGGGCAGGAAACTGAACTCCAAACGGGCCCCCAGTACTTCAACGCCCGAGGAATATGGAAGCCCACGCCAATATATACCTATCTGTATTCATAAACGCTCCACGGTCACTCCCACATAATCAGCCCTACGCATGCAAATTCTTCATGCATAAAACTTCATTGTAAAGATAACCACTAGAGCGTCCACCGAATACAAACGGTAAATTATCTGCTTCCCCCAGAAGAAGGATAAATATGGTGAGACGTGCGTCTCTGCTAATAGATGCGTCAGCCACAGACGCTTGTGGTGCTTAAAAGCACCACGAAGAAGGATAGGTGATCAGATTCAGATATCCTTTGCAGAACAAATGAAGTAGTTTAGAATAAACAGTCTTATGACTGACCAACTCAACACCCAAGTGTCTAGTTGGTTAAGTAAGTATGTATGTTGTGAATAGGTATGTTATCAATCAAATGACATGATTTCAACAATTATCTTTAGGTTTCCCTAAAGAGGTACCGGCAAGGCCGGTAAGCACCGAATATGAAATTGCACTGGTCAGTCAGTCTCCACCCACATTTAACTCCTACGGAAGTCAGAATATAATATGAGAATGCTTTATGCAAGTCCCAAATCACATGTGAGCATACATGCTTATAAGTTGAAGACGGGAGAGCAATATTTTGCACATCCCCAGAGAGAGTTGTAGAATAAGCCATGATGTTCACATGAACTTCCTGAGAGAATGTGGATTTCTACGACCAGAAGCTGCCATTACAACCATACCGAATGCTAGGTAATAAATAAATGGGTATTCAATGAAGATATGATAACAGTTGTCCCATGACATTTGATGACAACCATTGTAAATAGTAGGTAAGTTGTTGTAGTCATAGTTTTACTATGATGGGCACCATTTTAGCCAGTCATAAGAAGAACTTTAAAACTTCATGACTAGAATATTACTTTAGATATGATTCATCTGAATCTGCTATAGGATAGGATGATAGGAAAGGATATTATCCATTCTACCAGCCATACATATTCTTAGATAAGAGTACTAACTAAGATATTATAGCAAGTACCATAAAATATTATTGTGGTAAGTGTTGCTGGCTTGGCTGGACACATTCCCATTCTGAAGTACATTTTGTTTGTATAACAAAATATTGTTATAAATAAATGTTTGTCCACTGCCGGACATATTCCAATACTGAAGACTGTTTTCTTTGTAAGACAAAGAAACTGTTGTAAATGATTATTTGTCCACTGTTGGACATAACCAATAAATTAGTAGATATTTAACAATATCTATTTATGTATATTTCATAAACATTAATCAATTAAGTCCATAGTCGCTCAGCAACCATAGTACTTAAAATAGAAATTTGTCCACTGATGGGCCAAGCCAAACAGTAGGTAAGTAGATACAATATGTAAGTATGTTTTAACCATAGGAATTTTATCAAATAAATCCTTGATCGCTCAGCAATTATAGAATAGTAATTTATCCACTGATGACCACAGCAATTAATAGATAAGTAGATACCTAACCATATCTACTTATGTAAGTTTTAACACAGGAACTTTATGCTAGTAGCGCATAATAAATTATGTTATTAATTTGGTTATTAAAGTCATATATATGGCATGATAGATAGACAAGTAAGGAATAGGAGTAATGGGATTATAGGGTATCCTACCCATTCCTAACATCTAATTTACCTATCTACCAACACACTAAATAGCCCAAATTTCCCTAATTAAGATTAGACGTGAACACTACAAAGTTTATATGAAACAATCAGAACGCAGATTCTTTAAAACGACAACAAAACAAAGTTATTGCAATAAAATGACCTTAGCACTAAAAACCAAAGCATAAGACCATGGTCCGAATCTTATCAGCTTTCAATGAATACAAAACTATCAAGCATAGGTAATTAATATGTTTGTAAACATTCATATAGGGAATATATACTGCTGATAGGATTCGAAAGAAAGCATGAATTGTACTTATCCATCTGGAACTTGAAGCCACCAGCACACGAAGAACCAACAACGACGACATCCACAATGCCGATTCCAGTGCACGCTGAAGCACGCATCCTCTGCATCAAACACCACACCATACACGGGTTCAAAGCACTTTTCACCATCCAAACACACTCGCGAAACGAGGGGTGACCAGGCAAACGTCGATACTCCCTGGTCTGCGGCGCGACTCCACCAGGACTGATATGTAAACTAATCACTGCACTAGGTATTCCTTTTCTGTCCTGGGAGACTTCACGATTAGAACTGAACTGCCCGCAGGCCGTATGGCTTGCTATTTTATACCAAAAAGCTTCGAACTTACGAGAAGAATAATGTTCTCGAAATCTGCTACTCATTACGAAAGAAGATATTCTCCTCTCTTTCATACACATTTTAGAAGACATTCGACTATTCTAGATTTTTTTTTAGAATGTCTTGTTTCGCTACTTGTTACCAGACACCAATTCAGGGAAGGGGCCACGACCCATCCTGACATCCAAGAAAAACTTTTAGTGTATATTGAGTAAATCATGGGTTTACCAATATTATTAAACATTTATTGTTGGTTTATAGAATTTTTAGAAAATACATCAATTTTCTATAAACCGAAAGTGTGACTAATAGAATAAACCTTAGGTATTTCAGTCGCTATGGCACTATAATAGGCCTAGTAGGGCCCTGTCTAAAGTGACACCTTGCGGTTTCCGCTACTCGACAATAGATGGCTCTTAAACAAAATAGCAAAATGTTATGTCCTATATCATATAAGCACGAAAAATTATAAATGCTACTGCAAACGCTGTGCAACTATCAGCTAATTATCCAAAATTATTTAGACTTGCCTATACGAACGATATGATGAGAAAACCAAGAAAGTAACTTACAATTTCACCGTTTCATACACATAGCGCCATCTATCAGCTGTGTTCCTGAACTTCTATAACAATTTTGACAGATCAGAACCAAGTACTAGTCGCATCTTATACCAATAGATGTCGCTGTTTTGAAATCTTTATAAAGGCCGAAACACATATTAATTAATAAAGGCCGGGACACATATGTGACAGCATGGCAGTCAAGCAAGTTTGCGTTTAGTGAGCCGAAAGTGCGCCGCTGAAGTTGCAGGAAAACGTGACGTTGCAAACTTTTACCAACTTTCGCGAGGTTTTACCAAAAAGATACCAATCTGACAAAATTTTAACGTATTTTCTAATATGAAAAACCCATTGTTTTGCACATTTTCTAGCCTGACTTGTTTGAACCACCTCGTTCGATAGTGATATTCAATTATCGCTCCACCTAATCCCCGGCCTGCCACATTGAAACGGAGCTGTTTTGAAATGGAGATAGGCTTATCGGCGGATAATAGTTGACACTGATATTAGCAGAAATCAATGCCTCTGGCGTATTTGCTTGTGTGTTCTATCTAACGATCATTAATCTCATTATAGGCTTAACCCACAGCCGCCGTCTCTCCGATCCAGCGATTGATTCGCAAGATTTTTATATCTTCTTCGTAGATCGTATGGGAACACCGAGCCGACACAAATCATCGTGGTGTCAGAGTTTTGTTTGTACAGTAAATTTATATCTATATTTAGTGAGGTCTATATCATCATCTGCTTGCCCTTATCCCAATTGCTTGGGGTAGGTGCAACATGTCTATTATGATTGCTAAAGTGGGATGGTGGGAAGGGAAAGGAAGATGTCAATTTCTAAACATGATTTGACCATGAAACTGAGCAATTATTATCACTATTATCATGCAGTCTCTTTCATGAAACTAAAAAAAATATGAATTTTCAGCTAATCGGGAATTTCTTAGGTGGGTACGAAAGGCTGACTTCGCTACTTTACTCACATAGCCTCTATAGAAAAAGTTGTTCATCTGATCATGCTTGCAAAATTTTCGGTACACCATCCCTCATCAAAGATACCAATGGGTAAATTTCGGGGTAAATACAAGCGGTAAGTACCTACCTTTGAATAGTGTCTGATTAGAACTAAACAGTTTGCTGTCTAAACCATATCCAATTAGTCTGGTTCGGCAATTTGGTTGGGCTATTATTGTCTGATGTCTATGACTGAAACGTTCAAAGGTAATAAACCAATAGTAGATATTTGCATTTGGCGTATAAGTTAACAGTATTAATACCTATGTTGCTTTACGCGTTTTCAGTTTGTCAAACCAATGCAGCGTAAGCGACGTACGTCCATGTGCTTCTACTCGTGGTTCTATGCAACATAATTCTTAAGTAGCTTACATAACCATGTCAGAGGCCTGCTACTAAGCCTGCTACTTGCAGATGGCGGTAGAAAAACGCTGACACCAGGGTTTATCGGCTCGTTAGATGACTTGGTGTCCCACTCGAAGAAGAAGTAGCTCAAGAATTATTTTAAAAAATGTACTTTTACACAAATTAGCGTAGGTAAAATAAAATATAAAATTAATACAGCCATCACTGATTTATTTGCAGGTGTGCAAATAACTAACGTCAATACTATTTTCAGGTGTATCTATCCGTGATTGCAAATGTTGGACCAATAGACAAACAAAATGTGTAAACGCAAAATAAACTCTGGGATGTATTTCAATAGGTAGTTACACATAGAGCTTTGATACACTACTGCTCGGAATTACACGCGCGCTTGATGACTAAGTAAACATTGCAATGCTAACAGGTGTATTTCGGGAAAATTGTGCGTACATTTTATGTATCTATTTCATTTTAGTTGTTTGGGGAAACGAGTCAGACGGACGACTCATAACACCCAGTAGGCTTACCTATGATATGCACCGTAGAGAAACTAATCTCGCGCGCGAGAAGACTTCAGATGTTTCAAATCGTAAGGATTTTAATAAAACAAGTAAAAAACAATGTAATATCTGTATATATCACTCTAGGTACTTGTGTCAGAGTATCGCCAACGTTTTATTAAGGTTTTACGAGTCATCTATACCTTTGAAATGGTCGTGTACCCACCGTATAGGAAACCACATCTACGTCTTTTTTTAGGGTTTCGTAGTCTACTAGAAACCCTTATAGTTTCGACAAGTCTGTCTGTCTGTCTGTATGCCGCGCCCTCATATCTTCGTCAGTTTTAGAGCTATCGACATAAAATTTGGTGAGAAGATA
Organism: Phthorimaea operculella; assembly: GCA_024500475.1. NCBI lineage: Eukaryota > Metazoa > Arthropoda > Insecta > Lepidoptera > Gelechiidae > Phthorimaea > Phthorimaea operculella. Next base: position 4,771,404 of record JANFCV010000003.1, on the reverse strand, counting down.
GATCGTGTTGACCCAAATATAGAAATGTTAAGAAAAAAATATATTAAATGTGTTTTGGACCCCCTCCCATACAAGTGAAAGGGAAACAAATATTTTTTTTTCTTCTGTAATATTGAGTAGGATATCGTTGAATAGGTCTTTTAAAACTGAGGTTTCTTTTAAACAAAGTCACTAAAATGTTTCCGTCACGAAATATTTGCTTTTAAAAAGGGCGTTTTTGACCCATAATTTGTTCCAGCTGTAACTTCTAAAGTATAAGCGCAAAAAAATTGAAATAAATATGGAATATAGCTTACAATCTGAAGTTACAATGAAAACTATAACGGATATTGTACCCTTAAAGGTTTTAGAAAAAATTTAGTTTTTCTATTTGCGGTTGGTCATCATACTGCTGCTAACAAACCAGCAACAAAATTACGTTTGTAATGCTGAAAAACCTGATATTTAAACGTTGACTACGAAACCCTATTTTTGGGCGTGTCTGACACGCTCTTGGCCGGTTTTTTCTTCATATGCTTATATAAAACCCACGCAATCCCTACAATCTAAATGTACCTACGATTTATGAATTCGACGAGCATTGGTTTTCATGGTCATGTTTGAATTACGAAGTTCAAACTAATCATCGCGCCGATTACATTCACGCGTGATGGTTGAGCAAATATTGCAGCCACGCACAGGTGGAATGCAAACTGTTGGTGGAGCTGGTAAATATTCTCTGAAAAGGGATATTTTAATTTGTTCATCTAATTCCTAGTGGGTGTCACTCGTGCGAATGATGGGAATACTCGGTAGCCATTTCCCATAAGTAGGAGCAATAAAATAATATTAAATACCTAATTTTTGTAATATGTGTAAATAATAATAATATCATTTAAGATAAACAAAACTATATTAAACATAGGTAATATACTCCCAATACTTTGGACCTGCAGTTTAGAAATCGGCAACATTAGGTATGTTTAGATCCCTCAATCAGCAAAAAGTTAATAGTGCAATCTAGTTCGGACTGGTCACGGGACTGGTGTAGCTATCAGTCCAAAAATTCCTCATTAGTTTCATTCATAGACTTTCACCGCTTCACGGTTCGCTGACCTACATTTTGACCATGACGTGTGCTCTTAGTTTCATATTTTTGTTGTTGTGTGAGATACCGAGTCAACAAACGCTCCAAAGAACGGTTTAATCAACATCATATTTTGTGGTTTTCGACTTGTGGCCTTAATCTTAATCCTAATTCTAGACTACGTAGCGGTTACCAACTTATATGATAAAGAACTTGAATTATTAATATAATCCTACAAAGTTCAGAAGCATCTAGACGTCTGATTTGCAATGCGACGATCCTTTTCAAATTAAAGAAGTTGAAATTGGCTCGGCTGGAACAAGAAAAGTTGTGAAGAATACAAAATAGCGAGCGCGATCGTGTTAAACAAGAACTCGGGAAGAAATTAAAAGTTACAATTATTGTTAATAGGTAACAGTTGGCAGTTGCAGTGTAGAATCGATGCAGTCACTGCGAAAAATGTTCGGCTGATGAAGATTGTATAATCAGATTGTGGATGGTAGGTCAGCTTATGTGTGTGTGTTAACAAGCATATTATTAAAAAACAAAACCCTGACTGAGGTAATTTCAAAGTTGTATTTTGCGATAAAAATCCGCCACCCTGAATTTATGATTTTTTATTAGAGCCAGTATCTGTCACGCTGCTGATACAAATCTAACGAACCTCACATGTCAAGATCCTGCTAGCCGTTTTGGCTGTAACCCAAAAACAAACTGGACGAACGAATACCTAGCATCGCGATCAACGCTGTCATTATAGAAAAAGCTCGATACTCAGTAGCAAGCATATTATTATTTTATTATTATCGGAACTTTCGATTGTATGAGGTGCAGATGAGATATGACAACTTGTGCAGAAAATCATTCATTTATGTCATATTCAAACCATTTTTTCGATTGTACCTATTCGAACAACAGAGCATTTCATACCTATGTAACGTTGTCAAAAAACTATGTGTAGGTTTTTGATACAGGCATTTTTAAAATATTATTTACGTTCATTCATGCTATGTTTAGTTTCGTATTGACGGGGAAACCAATTTTTGTTCAAACAATTACACAACTGCAATAAATAAATGTCTCATACTCAGTTGAATTAGACGGTATCCCAATTTCTGTTAAGTTCTTTAGCCTGTTGTATATTATTATGAAGGGCTCATAAAAATTACTTAGCGAGCTCGTTTAAAAGTTATACGGTGTTACTGAAGTGGGCGAACCTGCTCGATTTATGAGCTAACTTTCTTCTGCCTTTGTTTTTGATAGGTGTCTACTAAATTATCTTGACTATAGGAAAATTATACCTACCTTACGATACCAATGGGATAAATTAGCTTATTAATTTATATATATAATAAAACTAAGTTGACAAAATGTATGTGCCGATAAAACTTTAAAAGGATTCCCGGTACGATAAAGGGACTTATATTGTGCAATAGCCCTCTATCTCTCCTCGAACAAGAAAGTTCCCGTTTTAACTTAAAGGGCGTATTTTTAAAGATATAAGGGCTTCTACAATTCCTCAAGTAGTGGCGCCATCTGTTGTCGAGTAGTCGATCTCCACCTCAAGTTCGTGATCTTTGATGCAATCTGTTTCAAAATTTTGCATGCAATGTATTTAAAACTTTTTTATTAGACCAAACAGATATATACCGCGAGTGTAACCGCGGGCGGAAGGCTAGTTTATTATAAATATCAGTGGTGAATGGTCCATACATGCCGATTCCCATCGGCTTCTCTTTCAAAAATATACAAATCCATGTTCTCACATGAATCTACTTTAAGTTTAGTGCATTTTTAGCTTAGTTCTGCCTTTGTTAAAATCTCACCCTTCGACTCTGATAAATACCCTTATTTTCTTTCGTATATCTATCTGTAAGGTATAAAAGACAGCTCTCCAACAAGACACTGACCAAGACACTGAACGACTTACCAAAAAAAAATATTAAGGTTTTTTACTTCCCATTAGGTAGAATAATGTAGATAGTCGGCTGATTGTGGTTACGTATGTGTTGAATTGAATACATTTTTTGTCGATTCATGTAAGTTTTTCGGTTACAAGGTCTTAAGGAACCCTATCAGTATATGGATAGATATTCCTTACACCCCGTATTCTTAACTCGGTTCCTAATACTATCTTCTTATCCTAGTTTTTCTTTTATGAAATAACATTTTCGGAAAGGGAAATAATAATAGTTCCGACAAATAAATGGATATCCTGCTATCTCTGTCCGACTATTATTCTAATTTACCAGCGTTATAATAAAATACCGATAAAAAAATCCAAAGCATACCGAATAAAATAAATAAATTTAACTAACAGCTATGAACACAATCAAATAACATTTTAACCTAAAAATATATTAAACTCCGAATAACAAAACTAAACTTCCGAATAAAATACTGAACCTCCGACAAGATTACTAGGTTACTGACAACAGAGGTCATGTCAAAATAATCATTCTTTTACGACGTTTATGAGTGATTTAATTTTCTATTGTTGGTTACCAAATATATTTTTTTACTCTCAATAATGTTGAAAATACCGAAAAACGGAACCGATAATGTAGATTGGAGAAAAGGATCCTGCACTTGCCCGCAGTTCCTTCTTGGGCTCGCTATCAGACTGAAACTCGCGACTCCGCCTTTGGAAGCGAACCTATAGGACATCACTACCTAAAGGACAAAAAAAACAGGGTAGTCCTACTAAATCTAGACCTGCTCTTAAAATTTCAATCTTTTCTTTCTTTCTTTCTTCGTGTGGGACACCGAGTCGTTCAACGACCTGATAGACCCTGGTGTCAGAGTTTTTCAACCGCCTAATGCAAGTAGCAGGCCTTTGACATGGTTGTGTAATGACCGCCATCATAGACAGCGACCGGGACCGACGGCTTAATGTGCCCATCTGAAGCACGGAACCATATTGCTTTTAGGACAACCAGCCTGCAATGTCCTAAGCAGACTGAGAACAAATTCACAAAGTGATAAATATAAACTTTGTGAGTGACCCCATCGGGAAATGAAGCCGGAACCATCTGCGTGGCAGGCATACTAACCAACGCGCCACATCGGCTGTCAAATCGGCTTTTAATTTCAATGAATACCTATATAACGTGAAAATATCATTAAGATTAGGTACTACTTACCTCTTTATTTTAGTTCATAAGAACAAATGAAATAAGACATTATCTACTACTGATTAATCAATATTTTAGCTTCTTCTTCTTCTTTTCGTGTGGGACACTGAGTCATTCAACGACCCGATGAACCCTGGTGTCAGAGTTTTTCAACCGCCTACTGCAAGTAGCAGGCCTCTGACATGGTTGTGTAACGACCGCCATCATAGATAGCAACCGGGACCGACGGCTTAACGTGCCCTCCGAAGCACGGAACCATCTTACTTGCGGACAATCAGGTGGTTCAGCCTGCAATGTCCTAACCAGACTGGGGACAAATACACAAAGTGATAAATATCAACTTTGTGAGTGACCCCACCGGGAATTGAACCCGGAACCTTTGCGTGGCAGGCAGGCATACTAACCACTGCGCCACATCGGCTGTCATATTTTAGCTAATTTCATTTTATTCTTTGCTCCCTGTAGTAACCAAAATTCATGATTATAGTAAGTACATTTTAGTATTTATAATAACTTTCTGTATAAGCGCCAACAATAGTAATTTAAGCATAACGTTGTAGTAAAACTAGCACAGGGTTTATGAAAAATGTACATTTTATTTTTCGATGTTGAATTGATGAATTACTAGTTGGCAAGTTAAAGTAAAAATTACAAAGCATTGTTATCAGTAGAACATAATTATATATGATAAAAAAGTATTACAGCAATTAACAGTCATATGATTTTTTCGGAGATTTAAGTATATCATTCGGTCGTTTTGTCATTTTTAGTCGGAAAAAAGTAGTCGGAAGTTTAGTATTTTAGGCAGTAAATATCATATTTTTAGTAAGGACATTTTTAAATTTATTATCGGAGCTTTTATTACTACCCTTTCGGAAATGTAACAAAATAAAAGATCTCTGAAGGCATTTACTGTGCTATAACCAGTCCATAACGAGTATTTTAAAGATGATATTAGATCTTTTATATTTTTGTGAGTCGCAAAAATACACCTGAAATGGATCTCGAGGGCATTTACGCTTTCAAATTGTAGGCATTAAGGGTAAAACGTCACACTGTACACGAATATTGGGAAAAAATCACATTAACATCGTACGACATTCGAATACTTGAGTACTTAGGTACTTACATCTTATCGTCACTTACTTTGATCCATTATAGCATAGCGATTGTGGGATAAAGTCATTCAGGGAATAGGCAGCAGCGTTTCCTGTGAATGCACTATCTCGTACTGCCCTCGCCAACCTAATGCCAAGCTCAGTGGGTCTGACACTTACCTCTAATATGACGAGCCCCATATCTACCAGTGGACTGTTGGGGCTTGTTAAGTAAACATTACGTATTACTGTTGCCTACACCTATTTTTATAGCAATTCCGCATTGTACTGTATGCAGCAGAGCCGCTAAAATGATGAAATACATTGCGGAGAGCTCATAAAAACTTTTGCAGGCTATAGGCTCCACTGGGAGCCTCAATGCAGCGCCATATTTATGGAAGAAGTTTCCAGAAGCTGCCGGGAACGCATCCACCGACAAACTTTTTATCGCCTTATTATACGACGGAAAACGAATTTACGATGAGATTTTTATGTAAGTAGGTAGGTGAATATTAAAAAACTCGCAAGTGTGGATAATCTGGGGTTGTGACAACATTAATTTCTATAAAAAACATAGGATAGATTACTCTCTATTAGAGTATACTAAGATAGTGTACTCTTTAAGTCTCAAAGCTATACTTCTTCGTGACATAGATTACGAATTTACTGTAAACAACACATACTTGTTGCAGAACTGTTATAAGAGTAAAATAAGTACGTGCCTCGATACTTCCATATAACAATAATGAATCGCCTCATTCCCAATTAGCATGTATGTGGTCACGGTACGATTGTGCAGGCTAAAACTGGTTTGAATCGGTTTGGCAAATTGGGTTCAGATTCATTCCGGCCGCCACAAATTAGCGAGCAAAGCTTACTAGCTTTATATCAGCATTTAATACGTTCCACGTGGATACAATAATGGGCAATGCAAGGTATTTGCATAATTGCATTACCTACGGCTTGTTTTCAAGAGAGGTCATGAAACACGGTTTTAATCATGGCATGCATGAAACTTGAATATAATACGGGGTGTTAGGGACGGTGTAACGAAAACTTTGCAGGCGTGCTCAGACCATGAAACTGAACAACTTTTACTATGGAGCCAATGGTGGGAAACGAAAAAAAATTTCCGGCCTCCCATACAAAGTCAGTCAGCTGATCGTGAATTTTGTATGGGAGGTCGGAAAATTTTTTTCGTTTCCCACCATTGGCTCCATAGTAAAAGTTGCTCAGTTTGATGGTCTGATCATGCCTGCAAAGTTTTCGGTACACCGTCCCTAACACCCTGTATACCTAGATATATTACAGGTAACTACTTTTTACAAAGGTAGGCCGGAACGATAAATGAAAATAGATTGATTTGAGAGTATGGATTTGTAACTTTCAGAAAGGAAAGCCGAATCGGCATGTTTGGGGCCATAATATGGCCATTGCTAGGTAGCTATGTTATGTAGGTATTCAATTGTAGGAATAACTATGATGTCAATGCAGATTCCCATTTTGTGTGCCAAACTACATTCCCGCAATTTCCCGTTCTACAATATACGACCAATCCGATGAACTTTTTTATCAGAGAAACATAAAGTTGTCAAATCAATCCCTCTTTTTTGACCTTTTTCATGAGCCTTTTCGATTCGTAGCTGACACTCCATGAGATCGCTGGTCCTACGATAAGCTTCATCTTCCTTCTTTTATTTTTTTTCTCTTTCTCTTGTTATGTGATTTTTATTGTGAATTTTGTGAATTTTACCGTCCGACATTCCGATTTTTTACTGTCCGGTGTGGCATGAAAAACCAATGAATTGGCTTGTGCAAATGTCGGACAGTAAAATTACGTATAGTGCACAAGCTAGTATATAAATTAATGGCGTGCCATACCGGATCTAAATACTGTGTATGCTTGTGCACTATACTTAATTTTACTCTGAAGGGAAACAAACGCCCTTGCTAATCTTACCTGAAATTCAGATCAAAATTCACTCTTGAAATTTTCGATTTGTATCAGCACAACAACTGCCTGTTTTGCATCAGTTTCCGTTGCAATCTGCTAGACTGGGGTGGATTTTATTAGCATGTAAATTTGCTCATCAATTAGGGGTATGCGGTCTCATGTTTCGTACAACGTACAGCGTAGGTACCTACAACGTAGCGTCATAATACGCTGGCGTACATTTCGTACGTATTTTACATAATGGAATTGCCCTGAGCAGTGGCCTAGATTAAATCAACAGTTTTATGCTTTACATACCACAATCAAGGGTCAGTTGTTCCGAGTAATTAGTTGGTTTTGTAACAGTATCTTTATTAATCTGAATAGCATTAAAATAAAATGTCGTTTTACAAGTCCGTAACTCCTATTTGTAAATTTTTGCGAAAGTAAATTCCTGGCAACACACGCGGTAAGGAACACGATTAAATAAGATTGTACAAGTTGCATAATTTTCTATAAAACCAGATTGAAAGAAAGCATATCTGTTTGAGTCTAACATCTTCATAATTACGTAAGTCTTTGTATTTCCATATTTTATTTTATTTATTCGATAAGCAATCCAAGAAAGTTAATGAAGTTATACTTTCTTATTATAGTGGCATCACTAGTTATTGATTGTTAAACCGTAAACTGATAAAACGGCGCAAAATACATAACATAAAAATGCATTTTTTTCCCACTAGCTTTATTTTTTGGAAGTACTTTACAATCACAAAATCTTACTCCTATAAGCAGATCTTAAATTGGCAAAAAAATATCTACCAGTAATTTTGTCATCCCATTCATCATTATTATGCAGTCCTTCTAGGTAGGTAGATATACCTATAGCCTACCCACGTAATAAGTCTACAAAAATGCTAGGTTCTGTAATAATAAGCTGCTACGATACGACGGAATGTCTTCAGATGGTAAAATACAATATTTAACATTAAAAGCCTCAATAAACATTTCGTTCTTATTCTGGCATCCGTTTTCCTGATACGATCAAAGGTTTTCAGAATTATTGGTTAAACTTTTCGCTGTGAAAAATTCTTATAAAGTCTATTTTCCGAGAAAAAATATTATTGTTCAATGAAAATGAGCAGCAACTTTCCGATGAAAAACTCTGTGTTACAAACCTAAAAAAATATTTAAATCCGAAACCCAACTGCAGTAATTTCAAAGTTATACTATTACGTTCAAAATCCGCCTTTCAAATATTGTTATCAGTGTCACTCACGCTGCGATGAATCAAACGACACCTCATAAATGTCAACATCCGTCAAGCCGTTTAGGCTGCATTTCATGAAAAAGAATTTCTTGTACATCATACCTACATATTCTCAAAAAACATAGAGGCAGTCGGGTAAAAATCAAATAAAACAGTCGTAAGATAAAATTCAAGCATTTTTCTTTGTCAATGTAATGTGCATTCACTCAACCGCAGAAAGTCCTGCAGTTGGCTGATTTCAATGAGATTATTCTCCACTGCACTCGCCTACCTGTACCTGACTATTGTGTTGGAAGAGCTTTGTCCAGATTAGAGAGAATTTCCAGCCACATACAACTAACTGTATGTAACTCCTGATTGCAATCAGCCTAACTGAATGACTAATGAATGAAGTATTAAAATAATTAACTGGTACTACGTGTTCCTTCAGGTGATGAAGCAAGTCGAGAATTCTGAGGGAGTAAAGATAGGGCATGGGGTGTCTCCATCCAGTTCCAGAATTCCACTAAATGAAAAACGTCTCAATCATTGGTCGATACCTTGACATTGTGGACTATCGATGTAGGTAAGCCTTTGAGTTATCAGTCTATGAGTAGCTTGCGGTAACTCTTATTGATTTATTCCTCATTTCAACTAAATACTTTACCTATAAAGGTTTTCGTGGATACTCCCACATCTCATAAACCAAAATGAAAGCGCTTTTTGTCTTCAATATTTCGGTACTCCTTAAATGCTGAAGAAATATTTGAAACATACACGTAATGCAACTTGTTATGGTACAGTTTATGCAAATGCCCGACACGGGATTATAGCTGTACTCACTCCAGTTTGCCGCACTGCTCCCAAAGTGACCCAGCGTTACCATCTACTTATTCCACACATTCCACATTAAGTAATTCTAGCGAACAGGTCGTTCGGCTATGCAAATAGCATCGAAACAAAAATAATACATAACTGATAAATGCTAATCCTACATTGAATTACGAAAATTAATCTTTTTCTTAAAGTTAAGATACAAGACATTAGAATAGAGTAGGTATTATTCTATAACTTTTGTTTTATGGCCTAATTTTTTATTAGCAATACCTAAGGAGTAAAAGCACAAAAACAACAACATTCTGCTAGCTTCTATCTTTTTTATTAAAGATATGTAAGCCAGACGGTTTCAAGGGCAATTTAACCCCTAAGAAATACTTGTAAGTTGATATTACACGCTAAACTTAGTAGGTAAGTTTCAAGCAAAACCAACGACAAAGTTTTGTTACCCAAGTATGAAAGTATGTTCGTAAAGTAATTAAATATTCCGTCCACTTAAGCTAAGCGATATGCTTACCTCAGCGAATTTGTTTTGGGTTAACTTTTGAGTAGGGTTGCGAGATTGCTCTGTACAGAGTGTTACTGTAAAAAAATCAGTTGATCCATACATTTTGCTTAATAATGTAAGTACTTGGTTTTTCTATAGAACAGCATTTAGTTATTTCGCAGATGGCCTCATAGTTGTTACTAATTAAAATGATGGGATTGTCTGTCATCAGACGTTTTTCAGGGCTTCGTACGATTTTTGGAGGCTTATCCGATCTTGTTTTTAGTGCTCATCCAATCTGCGTTTGCACATACGCCGTGGTATACCTACCTAAAGCTAGGTCGGAATGGTAGAAGTAGGCTAAACACGAAAGTAGGCGAAGAGAGCGGGTTGACAAAAAGCGCTGGTTTGTGAAACGAGCAAATTGGCTTGCCGCTCGTATGCCCATTAAGTAGGTATCTATCATCGGCCACTTTGTATAGTAAAAACCACATTTATGAGTAAATTCCTGTGGCGGTCGTATCCGCTGCTTTATCATTTTACCTTAGCAATAAGACGTTTTCTCGGCATGTATTGTACAGCAAAAAGCCTTTCCCTTGCCACCATCGATTTCAAAAAACCGCATCAAATTTCCTTGTATTGTTTAGGAGGAGTTAGCGAATTCCGCGACAGTCAGATAGAGAGAAAAACAAAAAGCTACTTCTACTATGTTCTTATCCATTATGCACTATTGTTGTTACATCTTGGCTTATTACCAAACTGAACCGTTGCCAACCCTGATTTGTTCCTTCGATTAAAAGTTCCCATTCTCGTAACGAAGACGGAACTTGTTAAAAGGTTCTCGCTTGCAGCCGGTAGCCATGCGAGATCTGGATCAGAAGAAACTTAGGTACAGGATAGCTTGTGTAGTTTAAAGGAAATTGGCTTCGAAAGTACAATTTTGTTGTAAACTATACAATACTTGCTTTATTTAAGGCATATTAGGCATTGCTCGTTAGCACATTTAAAATATGTTCCATGGGGAAAGTTTTTTAGTTTCTGAGCACGCCTAAAATTTTTTCGTTAATCCGTGCCTTATACCCTATATACCTACACTAAACATGCCCAAAATGATACCGTTGAAATGTTGGTTGAAATGAGTTAGAAACAGTGCGCGCGTAAGTTTATGGCCATGCTGAAATATGTGCCTCCTTGCCACACTTACAGTGTTCCAGTGTGTGCGACAAGGAGGTGCATATTTCAGGATGGCCATGGCCATGAAATCGAGCGCGCTGTGTATCTATTTTAATCAAGTACCACGTGCAAGTTAGGTACGATTCTCTTCTTTTATGTAAGGACATTGCCCATGTCGATGGAGTATCTGCTAGTTTCTCTGTCTTATGTCTAGTTGACTTTTTTATTGTGTATATTTTTAACGGTAAACTTAAATATTATTATGCGTAGTCTTTATTTTCTTCTTTAATATGTCTAAATAGCTTCTTTTCGGTTTTTCACTTGAATCTTGGCATCGTTAATAGTTTCAAGTCGTAAGAGCTGTCGTTATATTCCTCCTTTAAAAAGTCAAAGTAAAAATTACAAAAGGCAAAACTAACAGTTGTGATAGCTAAGCAATCTTTCAAGCAATTAATCTATATACATATAATAAAACAGAAACGAAACCAATTCTGTACATTGGATAGTTCAAAAAAAGGATTTTTACTTCTAATTGTAGTCATGATACAGATCTCAGAACAATAAGAAAAAAAATTTTTGTCTGTTTGTCTGTCTGTCTGTCTGTTTGTCTGTTTGTTTGTCCATCTTTCACGCAAAAACTACAGGACTGATTTTAACCAAATTTTGTGTCGTAATACCTTATTGGTCGGGTTAACATATAGGATACATTTTACTTCGGGAAAATCTCTCATTTCTACAGGAAAACACAGTAATTGGTTTCGCGGAATTCATACGAAAACTGCAAAGAATTTTTTCGAGGTTCTAAATCTACTAATAGGTAAGATTTCATACGAATTTAACTAAAAAAAAGCATTAAAAATACGAGACTGAAAAAAAAATGCGGTAAATCACTCACCACATTTGACTGTGTTGCACTTTTACCCACCTAGATGTCGCTGTTAGTTTTCTAAAACGCGCTATCGTGGTGTTTTTCGGAAATTATAAGTATCCGCAGAAATTACTACCTCGATACCTTTCGCTGGTTAGGTACTGGGGTTAGGTACACGGTGGAAAATCGTCTAATCAATCGTTCGACTACAGTTCACTTGAGTTTTTGTTATATAGCTATTAGTCCTCGCTAACATAGTTATAGGCTATCTTTTTAATGGAAATTCTGTCTTTAAGGGTGTAAATAGGAGGGGGGAAGTTTGTATGAAACTCCGTCAGTTTTGAAGGTAATTCAATTAAAATTAATATTTTGTCTATTTAGTTAGAAACTACGAATGACGCAATAACGATTTTTGGAAATTCTGCCTTAACGGGGTTGAAAAGGGGGGATGAATTTTGAAGCTAAATAGATGAAAATTAAAGCTGTTTACATGAATACTAAGCTTTTTTGCCCTTCGTTTTATGACGGTGACCTGTGTAAAGAACTAAAATAATCTTATACCTGTAAATGAGCAAGAATTGTATACAAAATATATATTTTTACAATTATATTTTCGAGATCTCGGGAACGGCTCCAACGATTTTCATTTTTTTTTTAATATTGTTTTTCGGCGGCGATAAATCGTTCTAGATAGGTTTCATTTTCCGAAAATCGTTGCTTCACACTTTTTTCTAAATTATTTTAAAACTAACAGTGACATCTGTTGGTGAGTAAGACAGTGTAATGTAACCGTGACTTGGAAGTCTTGGAACCGTGATTGTAAGTGGTTTTGAAACTAACGCATAAAAACAAAAACCGAGCGAGCTCGGTCCACCAGCTGGTAAATAGCATAAGCTGGGAGTATCTCCACGCAGTGAAGGCGGTAACAGTTCAATACTGGCTAAAACTCCCATTTTATTATTTCTCATCAGAGTAGAGATGCTTTCGTATTACGCATACAATAAACAACTAGGAGTATTTAATAGACGCCGACGGGGACAGCCGGTGGAGGGGTTTGGAGTATATCGCGAGCATGCACTAGGATGAGTGTACATGATTCATCCGATTAATAATCCGGGGAGCCACTTCATACACATATTAAATCTGCCTCGAGACGTGTTGTCCTTTGGATGAACTTGGATAAGACGAAGATTATGTTCAATCAACACATAATCCCTGAGCTGGTCTCCGTCGAATGTGTAACCCCTGAAGTTGTCCAGACATATGTTTTTCAGATGGGAACAGACAACTTTGAGGCTGAAATCACCAGAAGAGTGCAGGTTGACTAGGTAGCATTTGGGAAGCTGCGTCACATCCTCGAATCATCTTTGTCACAATGTCTCAAGACCAAGGTGTTCGATCAATGCGTCCTAGCAGTCATGACCTACGGAGCCGAGACGTGGAACTTGACATTAAAACTGGCCCACCGGCTATATTTCACTCAGTGAGCTATGAACAGGTATATGCTCGGTATCTCTATAATGGATAAAAACCGGAATGAGGCTATTCGAAAAAAGACCAAACTGACGGACATAGTCTGGAAGTGTAGCAAGCTGAAGTGGCAGAGGGCTGGTCACATTTGTCGTAGAACCGATGGATGGTGGAGTAAGCGGATTCTCGAATGGAGGCCATGCCTCAGTAAGCGTAGCGTTATACTCTCACCGGCCAGGTGGACTGCTGACGCTGACTTGAAAAAGGCAGTTGGTAGTAGTGACTGGATGGTAAAAACGGCAGATCGTGCCTTATGGGGTTCCCTGCGTTCAGCAATGGAATGCAATAGGCTGAAATAGAATAGAAATAGGCTCCTACAGGTAGAACATCAAATATGATTTATAAAGAGATTCTTTAGGTTTTATTGCGACATATTTTGACGTTTGGTATGGTGGGAGTAAAATAAAGTAAAAACGAGAAATTTGGAGTCCGTCTGCCTATCTAAGTGTCATGCAACACCAAGACATTTAAAAACATACGGAAATGACTCTATTATAATCGTTTTTTATCTTCTGTTGGCGCATAAACATCCCTTGGCGAGACGAAGTTCGCGGGCACCAGCTAGTTTTATATAAATAACTAATATAATGCTGTCACAAAAACCTTTTACAAATGTATCAAATGAAAATATAGTTCTTTTGATTTCGAGTTATTAAAATGGCTGAAACAAGCAATAGAAGACTCAATATTTGTTAAAAGAAAATTCCATCGCAGTAAAATGAAAAGAAATAAATAAAATTCCATCTTATCGTGAACACATCTCGCTTCGTGTTCAGTCTATTTCTTGAAAGCTAGCCGGGTCGAATTAAGTCCGAGCCAGTTAAGCGGATTAAGCTTAGCAAGGCGGCTCGGCCTTGAGGTGCAGTTAAGCAATTAAATTCTTTCTCCGTTCTTCTTAATAAACTTCTGAGCCATGCATTTTTATCCAATTACTCGGCGCTGTTTCTACTCAAATGATCATATCAGCGCTTACGAAATATTCAAATGTCTAAGGTGAATAACGCATGCGCCGCAAAATAAGGCGGTTCGTGTCAGCTATCCTACTAATAAAGACCCTATTCTATTTGCCTACAATTTGATGTGGCGGCGGCGACCGTGCCTTGATGTCCGGTTTTTGTACGAGATCTTGCAAAATCCCCTCCCTGGTAAAATTCTTTCGCCAGAAAACCGGATCTAGCGTGCCTATATAGATAGGTAGTAATACCGGGAAATCATGCGGTGCGTTTCTGAGTTTCCTTCAACTTACTTATCTAGTTTAATTTAAAAAGTTGTATATTTTTACCTATATCTAATTGTAATCGGCTTTTGGTTAATACTTTTTCCTAAGCTCATAGAATTATACAGAAATTAAAACAAGCAATATATCCACAAACCAAAAACATCGATGCATTAGGCGGGGATCACACGTAACGTCCGTTGCTGCGCTATTTTAGCACTGCGTCACGCATGCGTTAAAGTGCAAGTTCGTGGCATGAATATCGCGTGGCGCACGGCCGCACACTTCTGTCGCACCCCTCGAACGCGGCGCCATACACTTTCATACTACGACTATAGCCGCACGGCTGCAATCGGCCGCTCATGACGAACCTTTAGGAAAATACGAATTTTTAACTTATTCCTATACAAATACGGTTTATTTCAAACATTTTGACAAATGCATCCGCCAACGCAGCGTTGTGCTGCCGACGCAGCGCTAGCGCATGCCTCTGTCAAACCGTTTGTATTTGTATGAAAATAAGGTGGACATTCGCATTTTCCTAACGCATGCTTTACGCAGCAACGGATGTAGCTTGTGATTCCCGCCTTATAGCTGCGCTATCTGGAAAATCTCTGACGCTGAAAACATTCCGCCTTTATTCCGGCGCTAACTTGCATTTGTAGCAGATTTTCAATCTGACTCGACCCGCGTTGGGCAGAAATAAAAGCAAGTTGTCAGATCGTGCTCCGAGCGATAAGGATATCGCTAGATCAGCGTCCGACGTCGGATGTCGAACTGTCGACTGGGCACAGTAACCAAAGGCAGCAGTAAGGTCACATGTATTCAATCGGCAAGATTTATGGCCGGTTCGGGTGACAACGCTGCAAACTTTCGCCAAGCATCTGGCTATCACTGTAGATGCATGTCATATTCACAAACGTTACGTATGCTTAGCTCGCACTATAAGAGATAGCTCTTATCTGCCACTCCTTTACTGAATACTGCTGCTTGAACGCCAGCTCTCACTGCTACGAGTCTCAAAGTGTGTAGGTAAAATATAATAAGATCTTTGGGAACAAGCTCTAGCTGAACCCACCCGTCCATCCATAATAGCCACAACAGTACACTGCTGGACGTGGACCTTCCCTTTTCGCCTTTCATGTAAACCAGAGTTGCCCCTTCTTGATCCAAAACCTGCCTGCACAAGTTGAGGCAAAAGAAAGCAAGGTAGTAGCATACTGGATCAAATAGATCAAACTACGATTACTTTAAGTAGAGTTAGAGAGGACCTACACCTTTGAATCACCTCAAAACACTTGCTTGCTTGCAATCTACCATCACGAAGACAAAAACCCGTACTGTGAATTTCTCGCACTGTGGCCATCGTCAGGTTGGACTCGTAGAAATCGCCGAACGATTCGCGCTAGAATCACACGGCAACTGTATTTCAAATTAAAGCGCACATTTTCTCCGATATGGAACTTCTAACATGCCATTAACAGCTTACCTTTCCTCGAATCGCGGAGAATCGTTTACTCACTGACATGTGTTAAATTATAACGCCAGGTAACTGAACATGACGTTAATTAATTAACAATTTGTACTCATGTTCAATGAACAGTGTTTTAAATACCATAATTCGTTTAACAAAGCTTCCGCAAAGAGTGTGTAGTGAATGCGAATTGGTTTACGTTTTGCATCAAAGTCATAGTAACCAATGTCGAATCATTTCGAAACCACATGTTGCCTTATTTTTCTTTACGAGTGAGACACCGAGGCGTCTAATGGCCCGAAGAAATCTGATGTCAGAGTTTTTCAACCGCCTGCTACAAGTACCATGTCGCCAAGAATCAAGGAATCTGTGGGACTTTTTGAGATGTCATCGATATCATGATATCATAATGAGACTCCCGCACCTCGCTACTTCACAAAAGTTTTCCTAATTCAAATTCGAATTTCGAATAAAACCCCTCAAACTTTCTCATTAAAGAATTGGGTATCGGCTCATTCTTCATTTAAACCACTCGGTCTAATTCGGAATTTCCATCGGTGATCGGGGCCAAAAATCTTTTACCGTGTCGTTTTGCATTCGCAGACACGGGGCTGTAATGAATTACTTAGTACCTATCTCCAAACATGTCTAAAGACTCGGTAGGCCATGATACAATTCAATATTTGATGCCCATAGCGTTAGTCGTTTTTTGTCATATGGCGCACAATTCCACGTTCTTATTATCGTTCTTTGTTAACTTATATAGGTAATAAAATAATTCAAAACTTAAATGAGGTTGGTGCTTACGTAAAGTTGGTGCATAAGTGTCATAAAATAAGACTAAGAAATGAATCCATTGAAAGAGCAGCAGCGTTCCTTAATAAATACAACACCTTGAACTGCACGTTCGCCAATCTGCATGTTGAGTGCAAACATTAATGAACTGTTGCGGTATTAGAAGAAGTTTACTGCACCAAGTCCAATGATGACAGGTCTACGTTAGTACCCAAGACCTCCAAGCCTCCAACAATGCCCTGACACCGCGCAAAAATCGGTAATTGAAAATAGCCTCGCTTTTCATCGCCGCTCGTATTGGGGATTGCCTTTTTATGACCCAATTTTTCACGTCGCCCCTTCCTTCATTCCGCTTGATATTTTCCTTCGATTTAATATTCCATTTTTCAGGCATAATATGATTTATTCAAGCCAAGTTCTTTCATCGCGAATTGATATAGCAAGTACTTATATTTCAAGAATTTTGCTATTTTGCAATTACCTATTTTGCATTCATATTTTACAATCTTTCTATTCAAAATAATCCTGAAATATAACAATTCAATTCAAGATTCACAATGAATACTTTTAGAATTTCAAATACACAAAATCCATTTACGAGTAATTTAAGGTAATACATAATTTGTGTTTGTGATGAGGGGGTGAAGCGGGCGGCGAAGAAAACGATGAGGTTTGCGTCCAGTTACTCGATTTATTTGAGACAAGTGCAGATATAACAGTTACAGTACGGAGAGCACAACTGCACGACTGCACCTTTCAACCAGGGATGTTGCGAATATCCGCATCCGCATCCGCATACGCGGAACATCCGCATCAATTTAGGCATCCGCATCCGCATCCGCATCCGCATCCGCAAAAATCGATGCGGAGCTGATGCGAATGCGGATGTGAAGCAGGTCGGGACAAAAAAGAAAGGGCGGGTCCGGCGATAGGCGCGTGTCGCGCGCTCGTGCTAATTGACCAATAAGTAATCAATCATTTTAATTTCGGTGTCTGTTATTCGCCGGGGAAGCCCCGTGCCTCACTTTTGTTTTTGTGTTGTGTAGTGACAAGATTTAACGTGCTCGTTTGTTTTCTTCTTAATATGAAGTTTTTTGCTATAATTATTGTATTTTTGCGTTGTAATTGTTTACGTAGGTAACAATTACGTCAAGTCACTTGTCTTTTCAATTTTTCTCCCAAAACTTTAGTTTTTTGTACACATCCGCATCCGCATCCGCATCCGCGGATGTGAGCCCCCAGAAATCCGCATCCGCATCCGCATCAGCGGAAGTGAAAAAATCTGCATCCGCAACAACCCTGCTTTCAACCTAAGAGTTCCCTGGAGTAGGAAGCAGGTAGGTTTGCCAGTACAGTAATGTAGGGGCGCTAGCGGCTGAGGCGTTCAAATCAAGTTCGATGGTGGCCGAAGCTTGATTTTGCAACCACAGGAGCGAGATACAATGTTCAAGTAAACAGGGTCCTTTTATGGAAATGCCGTGAACACTTCGATACCGCGTTTTAATAACTAACAGCGCCATCTGTGTTTTCAAGTTAGTACTAAACAGTAATGCTTGGGTGGTTTTGTGGTTTTCCTTGTTACATGTTTATAAAAAGTAAACATAATAGATGCATGCTTGCGTACTGTCTAACTTAAAAAAATTATAATAGTGGGTTACTTGTTTCTACCAATCTACAGCGAATCAAATAAATCAGTACTATCACGTACACTTGCTTGGTTCACGTGGACTTACCCCGGCACTGTAGGCAGTGTAGTTGAAGTAATGGAGCGGCTGCATCTGTCACAAGATTGATAGCCGCGACGTGACAACCACACCAGACGTGTGGAGTTTGACAGCTGGCTGGTATAGATATGTGTGAATACTATATAGTTAGTAGAGACAGCCGCTCGCTGCATCCGCCGCCATATGACAGTTATGTTTGCCACACTTGGTTGTAAACTCAAGTTAGAAGGGAGCACCATACAGCTGAGAATACAAGTATTGATATATATCACTCCCACGTACCTAGATTCAAACCCGGCACTGTAGGCAGTGTAGTTGGAGTAATGGAGCGGCTGCATCTGTCGCAGGATTGATGGTCGCGACGTGACAGCCGTATCAGACGTGTGGATTTTGACAGCTGGCTGGTATGTACGTCTGACTATAGTTGAAATGGCCGCTCGCTGCATTCGACATCATAATATGACAGTTGTATGGCCTTCAGTTTGCTTCACTTGGTGGTAAACTCAAGTGAGAAAGGCAGCGCCATACGGCTGCTAAAGCAACGAGTGGCCGTCTCAACTATAATTTAAACAAAGATAATTTACCATACTTTAGTCCAATATTGATATACATAGCACTCCCAGTACTCCCACGTACCAAGATTTAAACCCGGCACTGTAGGCAGTGTAGTCGGAGTAATGGAGAGTCTGCATCTGTCGCAAGATTGATAGCCGCGACGTGACAGCCGCACCAGACGTATGGCATTTGACAGCTGGCTGGTATGTGTGGATCTGACTACATTTGAGACGGCCGCTCGCTGCATTCGCCTCATATGACAGTTTTATGGCCCTCACTTTCCCACACTTGGTGGTAAACTCAAGTAAGAAAGGCAGCGCCATGCGGTTGCGAATGTAGCGAATGGCCGTCTCAACTCTCTCTTTCTCTTCGTGTTGTACACCAAGTCGTTCAACGACCTGATAAACCCTGGTGTCAGAGTTTTTCAACCGCCTACAGCAAGCAGCAGGCCGAGTATAGTACAAGTATTGATATAGATAGAATAATCACGTATCAAGATTTAAACCCGGCACTGTAGGCAGTGTAGTTGGAGTAATGGAGCGTCTGCATCTGTCGCAGGATTGATAGCCGCTACGTGACAGTCACACCAGAGTTTGACAGCTGGCGGGTATGATTCGTGATCCAAGTATCCAATCTTGGTATATATGCAAATGCAATACTCTAATCGCCGAACATTGTTTTTATAATAGTAGTAATTTTATATGTTTTTTTTTTGTATGTATTCCCAAAGAGGGTTAACGTCTGGTAGGTAGCCGGTCATAAAATTCAGCCAAATCCTTTTGCAACACGATTTTGTGTTCAATAAAACGTGTTGCGTCGACCCCAAGTAATCGGATGAGGGCAGGAAGATGATGAGTAATTTTTACCCGACTACAGCAAAGCAAAAAGGAGGGTTATGATTTTGACCTGTATGTATGTATGTATGTGGCATTAATTTCCTTTGTTCCCTCATAACTCCCAAACCACTTATCAGAATTTGACAAATGAGGTACCAATAGAAGCGTCTGAATTGTCCGATGGTTATAGGCTAAGTCATGTCACAATAAATTGAACATGGAGCCCTCTAGCGTGCATAAAGTTACGAACTGAAATTTCATTTTCTTCTAGTGGTATCGTGTTGGGTATCAAACAAAAGGGCTTGATGAGCACAGTTCAAAAATATACATATTGTAGGGCGAAGCTTAAAACTTTTCTTGTATTTACGCTATTACATCTTAATGTGAAATCACCGTACCGCATTATGAGACTGCATAGGTTTATGATTGCTATTATACTAATATTTTGGCACCGAAACGTAGAGCTGATCTCATGCATGACTGAAACGGAAGGAATATACAGAGACATTGTACTTAGATATCGATGGATATCCGTATTCGAGCTCATTGACTTGTACTTATGAGAACTCATACAATATTTGACAAAAAAACATGGAATTGATCTCATGACATGATGGAGACGGAAGGTAGATGGTACTATTAACGATTTAATGACGTTCAATTTCAGTTTAATTTTAATTTTCGCGATACCTTCAGACACTCTGAAGGTACCGCGAACTAAAATTCGAATTATATTATTTTGTATTTATTTGAGGCGTAGGCATGCATCGCATGATGAAATAAAATTATGATCCAAGTTGAAGGCATCGTGTCAACATGGTGTATAAGTATTACTAAAATTTGAGTAATATTAATTGCATTCATTTGACACATTGTGTACCAACGTAAAAGATGTAAGTTCCAAACAATTGCAGTAGGTAAGTAGAGTTCTGTGAATGTGCAAAATGAGTAGGTACCTATTTTAACAAACAAAAAATATACCTAATTACAAGAACACTTAACATCTACTACAGAAGTCAAACTAGCTATTAACAACAGTACGGGGGGTTGAGGGGGGCTTGCCCCCCTTACAGGAAAATGAACACTGAACATCTACTACAGAAGTCAAACTAGCTACAAACAACAGAACGGGGGGTTGAGGGGGGCTTGCCCCTCACAGGAAAAAGAACACTGAACATCTACTACAGAAGTTAAACTAGCTACAAACAACAGTACGGGGGGTTGAGGGGGACTTGCCCCCCTCACAGAAGAAAGAACACTGAACATCTACTACAGAAGTCAAACTAGCTACAAACAACAGAACGGGGGGTTGAGGGGGGCTTGCCCCCCTCACAGGAAAAAGAACACTGAACATCTACTACAGAAGTCAAACTAGCTACAAACAACAGTACGGGGGGTTGAGGGGGGCTTGCCCCCCACACAGAAGAAAGGACACTGAACATCTACTACAGATGTCAAACTAGCTACAAACAACAGAACAGGGGGTTGAAGGGGGCTTGCCCCCCTCACAGAAAAAAGAACACTGAACATCTACTACAGATGTCAAACTAGCTACAAACAACAGAACAGGGGGTTGAAGGGGGCTTGCCCCCCTCACAGAAAAAAGAACAATGGACATCTACTACAGTAGTCAAACTAGCTACAAATAACAGAAGGGGGGGTTGAGGGGGGCTTGCCCCCCTCAGAAAAGAAAGAACACTGAACATCTACTACAGAAGTCAAACTAGCTACAAACATTCGAACGGGGGGTTGAGGGGCGCTTGCCCCCCTCACAGAAAAAAGAACACTGTTCATTTACTACAGCAGTCAAACTAGCTACAAACAACAGAACGGGTGGTTGAGGGGGCTTGCCCCCCTCACAGAAGAAAGAACACTGAACATTTACTACAGAAGTCAAACTAGCTACAAACAACAGAACGGGGGGTTAAAGGGGGCTTGCCCCCCTCACAGAAAAAAGAACACTGAACATCTACTACAGAAGTCAAACTAGCTACAAACAACAGAAGGGGGGGATGAGGGGGGCTTGCCCCCCTCAGAAAAGAAAGAACACTGAACATCTACTACAGAAGTCAAACTAGCTACAAACATTCGAACGGGGGGTTGAGGGGCGCTTGCCCCCCGCACAGAAAAAAGAACATTGAACATCTACTACAGAAGTCAAACTAGCTACAAACAACAGAACGGGGGGTTGAGGGGGGCTTGCCCCCCTCAGAAAAGAAAGAACACTGAACATTTACTACAGAAGTCAAACTAGCTACAAACAACACAAGGTGGGGTTGAGGGGGGCTTGCCCCCCTCACAGAAGAAAGAACACTTAACATCTACTACAGAAGTCAAACTAGCTACAAACATCCGAACGGGGGGTTGAGGGTGCTTGCCCCCCTCACAGAAAAAAGAACATTGAACATCTACTACAGAAGTCAAACTAGCTACAAACAACAGAAGGGGGGGTTGAGGGGCTTGCCTCAGAAAAGAAAGAACACTGAACATCTACTACAGAAGTCAAACTAGCTACAAACATTCGAACGGGGGGTTGAGGGGCGCTTGCCCCCCTCACAGAAAAAAGAACATTGACTATCTACTACAGAAGTCAAACTAGCTACAAACAACAGAACGGGGGGTTGAGGGGGGCAAGCCCACGCAGAAGAAAGAACACTGAACATCTACTACAGAAGTCAAACTAGCTACAAACATCCGAACGGGGGGTTGAGGGTGCTTGCCCCCCTCACAGAAAAAAGAACACTGAACATTTACTACAGAAGTCAAACTAGCTACAAACAACTGTATGGGGAGTTGAGGGGGGCTTGCCTCCTCACAGAAAAGAGAACACTGAATATCTACTACAGAAAGATCAGTAACATCTGTTTCGGAGATGTACCCGTGTACAGTTTTGGAGATGCAATGTTTTGGAGATGTAATTTTTTGGAGTTATAATGTTTTGGAGATGCAGCTTGCTTTCTTTCAGAAAACATCTGCTTTGAAAATATTTACCTTAAAATGCATAAATATGACACATTCTTGTTTTGACACTAATTGTTCTAATAATACAGCCTTCTCCTTCTTTCAGTTAGCTTTTTAACACTTCATCATAAGTATTTATTTATTGTAAAACCATCATTTTCATTTTGTTTTAAAGATTTAGTGTACTTCAAGTTAATTATACGTTAATTAAGAGTTCTAGAAATATTACTTACAATTTCGTTTTGAAATTACATTATAGCTCCAAAATATTTGAAATAAAAAGAAGTCCAAAAACTAAAACCCGACTACTAAGAGATCGCGTTCTAAAAAGCAAGAAACAAGAAATATGAACAATACGCAAAGGAATTTTTCTATCGTTCACAAAATGTATACAAAGCTAGCACCCATAATAATTTATTTTCATGGAAATTTAATAAAAAATCAAAGTAGTTTTCAGGTGATAGCTGTGGTCGGATGCCACGTATTTCAGTACTTTGTGGGCAATAAATTAATTAGGGCAAAGTGGCATACGACCACAGCTATCACATGAAAACTACTTTGATTTTTTATTAAATTTCCATAAAAATAAATTATTATGGGTGCTAGCTTTGTATACATTTTGTGAACGATAGAAAAATTCCTTTGCGTATTGTTCATATTTCAAATTTCTTGTTTCTTGCTTTTTAGAACGCGATCTCTTAGTAGTCGGGTTTTAGTTTTTGGACTTCTTTTTATTTCAAATATTTTGGAGCTATAATGTAATTTCAAAACGAAATTGTGAGTAATATTTCTAGAACTCTTAATTATTGTATGTGCACCTGAAAGAGCGGTCAATGAACTCTTTCTAACGATAGAGTATTGCACAGGTTATTTTTAGTTTACTTGTAGATAAGATGGCAAAAAGTATAACGAAATGTAGTAATTGAACATCCAACTCTTCTTTCATGACGCACGTGTAGCACGCCTACGTTGAAGCAAAAATAAAACGAAAGCAAAGGGTAATGATGAGAGAGGTTACTATTACAATAAAAATAAAGCAAGATTGTTTTTTACAAGACTCTTCTTCCGTTCCTGAAATAAATTGATATTTTTATTATTCAAACGACCAACTTGTTTTTTTATTTCATAGAGAGTTATTTCGTCTGAAGGATAAAAATGGGTAGTAGGTAGGTACTCGTTTACGCAATAATAAATAAATTGTTTAAACTAAATGACCTATTTCTCTCCCCATTTTTGAAAACTAGTTTTTGTAGTTATTGCCAATGTTTATTTATATTTCAGAAATAAGATCATGACTAAACAAGAGCTCGTATTTACTTGTCTGTTGTTGCAATAAATAAAAAATGGTAATTGAATATTTTGTTAGAATCCAATTACATATTGTTCTCTTTGAAATACCATTTTATATTTCATAATTTTGATTGTTACAAGATATCATGTAAAATTATTTGTCATATTTGATTTGCACACGAAAAGTTGAGGTTACATGTGAACCAAGACACAAATATGATAATATAGAGTTATTTGCCTTAGCTGTCATATTTCTTTACATATCAAAATACATTCACGCAGTTTCTGATTCCGAAAATGATTTGCCTACAGTCTGAATACTTGTTTTCTATCACAAATTCACAAAACTACCTGCATATTTGTAATGAGAATTAGCCCCGCCCGCTCCTCCTCCGCAAAGAAAAGTACGTGACGCTCTCTTCTATAAAATAGGTAATAGTTAACCATCTCAACAAATTTATTTCTTCCTAGATTGTGTCAAGAAAAAAAATATTCCTACTTATAAGTACGTAATAGGATACTTCATTATTACTTCGTCCTTCCTTCCGTAGATGCTAAAGTTGTACCGGCTTTTAGAAGAAAACCTTTTTCTGGAAACTTCTTTGCGACGGAAGCAAAACTCTCCCAAGTAATAGTTTTTACTTATTCATTTTCCGTCGTCAGCTAAAAGCTTGGCACAATTAATGCATCAAAGGAGCAAGGAAAGTTTTCCATTCATAAGTAAGACTGTAATCGGAGGAATCTGGAAGTTTCCGTCATGGCCGACAGAGGGTCTGCGAGCTGCAATTAATGGCTTTTAAACTATGCACCGAGCCAGATTTCGCCGGTATTTCGTAAATTAATATTTTGGACTTTAAAATATGCACAAATGGTTCTGAAGTGAGCGTATTTGCGGAATTACAATTTTCATTTCACCCATGCGGTACTTCACATTTTTTCAATTTCTTATTTACATTTATAAAAATTCATTGGTTTCTCTTTACAACTTTTTATCCACTTAAACACTTACCGGATATTTTGAATACATTTTTAGAAACAAATACTTACCCAGGTTCGTACACGACGCCGCACCACCAGTTGCGTAGTTTTTGATAGTATGGCATATGACAAATCAAGTGCTCAAAACTTTGATAAATACCTACTCAAACAATCTGAAATTCTGAGACTGAACGTTACGCGTGTGCTTCAATGCTTAAAATATAACCTAAAATTAAAGAAGACAAGCCTTTTGCCAAATCAAAGAAACTTTTATCGAGATAAAATGTTTTATCCAGATTTATGTCATACAGAAGCAAAAGAATGCTCCTAATATCGAGAAAACAATAAAATATTTTTACTACGTTTCTACGCAGCAGCCACAAAAGTAACGAAATTCAAACAAACAGTATTATGCATAAAAAGCTTTGGAAAAACTCGTTTCCTCCGAGATAAGGTGGATCCGCTTTTAAAACAAAAGCATTTTTTTTCGGCTCTCAATTCGTCAGCTTTTTCTTTAAAACCTCTGAAGAAAATGGTCATGCTTCTTCGTCTTATTACGGTAACAACTTCAGTCGTAAAAAAATACTAGGCTTCTCTAAGAGAATTTTCAGATTATTCTGGATTCATGAGTGAAAATGCACGGCTGAATATTTTTTTCCGTCAGGAAAACAAAAAATTCAGCTAAGTAATTAATTTGCATAGGTATTTTAAAATGTAGGCAATGGAAATAAAAAAATCTCTTTAAAATTTCCAAACGAGTCTACATTGCCTTACATTGCAAATGCATTTTATAAATTATTTAGTTTCCTAGACTAGTTAATCTATCCAAAGTATTTTAAATATGTATTAAAAATGAATCTATACAAAAAGTTTAATAACCAAACCTTTTTCTTTGGGAATTTACCTAATTTTACGTTTTAACCTATCATTTTTGGGGAATGTTGTACCTGTTGAGCATACCGTTTTTGGGCAAGTTCAGAATCGTTCATCGTTCAGTGCCACCCTGTGTAACAGGTTAATAAGTAAGTCTTACTCATAGTTCATAACGGTATCGCGCGCCCCGAGGGCTGGCCGCTGCCTATTACCGAGTCTCGAGTCAGGAACTTTAACTACACTGATTGGAAATCGCGCGCCGGAGGGCGATCGAGTTCTTGGAATTTATACCCCTACGAGATCGACTTCTGACTTCCAAGTTCCTTACTTTAAATAGTAAGGAATCGGTCCAATCATGTTAGTGTTTTGTGCGAATGAAAATACTTATAAATATAAAAAAAGAGCCAAGTGCGAGTCGAACTCGTGCACAAAGAGTGCCGTGCCCTTTTGTACAAAATCACGTTTCTTCTATGGAATTAATTTTTAAGTAATTCTACTTTTAATATTTGTTGTCGTAGTGGCAATAGTAGGAAATACATGTCATGTTCTGTGAGAATTTCAACCGTCTAAATATTACCGTTAATAGATAATAATCAACGTTTAGTTCTACATCTTGTTTGAAAGTAATATTAGAAACGCTTGGTACTACTTTTATCGCTAATTTAACAGACAGGACGATTTAATAATACTTATTCTAATTCAAAGAACACTGGGAATAAAACCACCTGCTCACGATGAAATTTTCGGAGCAGAATAAAGTTTTTTATGTTTTTAGACAGCTTACCTATTAATTTGTAGAATAAATACCTCCTTCGCACACCTGTTTTCATTTCAAATGTAGGTAAATCTACTCGACAGTTAGGTAAAGACCTCGTAAGTACCTTTATAATAAAAAAATGTTACTAGGATCATGGGATGTAGATTCTACAGAATGGTTTACAAAATGGTTTATGCAGTATATTTTTGTAAAGATGTACTTACTTCATCCCCAATACATCAAGCTAACTATTCAGATGATCAATTTATACTGATTATTGCTCAGTATTTGTATAAAGAGCCAGTATAAGTTGATTCCTTAAATGTTTAGGTTGATGCACTGTTGATATACGTAACAAGTGTCAACGCCGTAGGCAACCTTGTATGCGGTTCCATTAATTTCTCAAACAATACCTACTAACCAAGTTAGCCACAACGGATATAAAAATCTTTCAGTACAATCATAACAAAAGGTTATTGAGGCGGTTCTCATGTGCGGTGCCGTATCCGGTTTATAGACAAATTAAATTTACGAAAACTCTTTCATAGGCCTCTCAGCCCATGGTATGCCACAAGGCGGTCGATCGATCGGGCGAAACAATCTCCTGCTTTTGCCATCCAGTCCTTGCCAGCCTCTCTCTTTCAGTCATCGGTCCATCAGGCCAGAGGGCGTCCAAGCCTTGGCCTTCACTCGAGAACCCTCTTACTCCACCGTCCATTGGTTCTACGACAGATGTGACCTGCTACTGCTATTTCAGCAACGCTTCCAGACAAAAATCCTGACACCATGGTTCATTTTATCTCACCGAGTAGTTTGTCACCTTGATACACTGCACGATGGAAGAAGATGCGAGGCTCACATCACAGGTGCCATTTGAAGAAAAGATCTGTGAATGGCAGCCGGATGTCATTCTCTCCAGCTCTAACAGGATTTCCGCCAGGATTTCGGATGGCCACCCATAGAATGTTATGACCTTCTAAACATGATCTATCGTTATAGTATACTTCAAATCGGTAGACCTAATGAGGTAAGACTTTATCAATGGGAGCTTAGTCTACAGTGACTTTCACGAATCGCAATTTTGTCCGCTACGTGAGTGATCCATCTTAAACTTTCTCAGCAGGTCAGTTGTTGACAAGCAGCGATTCTGATGGAGTAAACAACGGTAAGTAATTGTAAATTCGTCGAAAGCGGCCCCGACGCTAAGCTGTTTGCCGACACTCGCAAACAAGTCAAGGGGAGGATCACTTCTCTATCAACAACAACAATTCTAATGAAAACCTTCGTTGGAAAAACTAAGGTCGTCTTAAGGTTGTTTGGTTACAGGTATTACAGAGGGTGGTACCGATCGACCCACTTTCCCGATAACGATAAACAACTAAGTAAAGTACGGCCATTCGAATAGGCCATATTTGGTAGCTGTCAAACCTATACTAGAAGACATGTCAACAAAGAAAAATAGATCTTATGTCAAAGCATCAACTTGAATTTGACAGCTGTCAAATAAGGCCTACTCGAAACTACCGTCCTGTAGGTAATACGAATGTACCTTACGAAATAGACCTTAATATCATGTAAAACGGTGTTCAAAATGATCTTGGAACAAGCCAGTAAGCTTAAAACATTGCACAAAAAATAAGCTTTTAATTTTATCACCACGGGAGAACATTTTTGTCCCAGACCCAAAATTTAATTTCAAAGCGAACGGGGCAAAATAATCCATGGAAAAACAACGCCAGCCGAATTTATTAAGTAAAAGCAGGTTTGTTTACAAAGGTTTGTTGAAAAGTAAACAACAGCGATTGCAAATCCGTTGAAAAGCGGCGGCGTCAAGTTGTTTACCGAAACTCTTATGAACCGATCGGTTGTCTTACTTCGCTCCCGGACGTCTCGGAATAAAATAATCACTTTTCTTCTTCTTCTTCTACTTTTTTTCGTGTGGGAGCTCGAGTTTCCTATCGAAATTTTCAACCGCCTGCTACCAGAAAGCTGGCCTCTGACAAGGTTGTGTAACAACCGCCGTCTATGTAATCATAGACAGCAACCAGGATGGACAGCATAACGTCCCACTCCGAAGCACGGAACCGTCTTGTTTATCAGCCAACCAGGTGGTTTAGCCTGCAATTACCTAAAATCAGAATGGGAACGAATTAACAAAGTGATAAATTATCTACAATGTACATGACGCAGTCACAATCGAACCCGGAACCTTTTGCGTCTCAGACAATCGCACTACCGACTTTCTTAAAGAGAATATTGTACACTCCTACAAAGAAACAAATGTTTTGACTTTGACTTTGTTTTTACCATTCACTGCGTCACATCGGCAATCACACCCTTCCTTATAAATGGAGATTTCTATGTGTTATTTTAATGTTTATAGATTTCAATATCGTAGTTTTGCACTCTTTCGTTCTGATAAACTCCTTTATTTTTGTTTCTTAAATGCTGGGAAAATTAAAACTACTCTCACTCAATTTTAAAGTTTCGTGGTAAAAAATAAAGCCACTGGGTTAAGTAGGTCGTATACTGCTTGTCAGTAACAGAACTGTGCCTTCGGGAAGGACGAAACTCTGTAAAGTAATATTTTTGTAAATAGGTACTTTGTAAAGAGTAACCAATTGATTCACTTTTCGTTTGTTTATACACTGTTGTCACACTCTTTAATAATGA
Source organism: Phthorimaea operculella (assembly GCA_024500475.1). Lineage (NCBI taxonomy): Eukaryota > Metazoa > Arthropoda > Insecta > Lepidoptera > Gelechiidae > Phthorimaea > Phthorimaea operculella. Next base: position 4,741,898 of record JANFCV010000003.1, on the reverse strand, counting down.
CTGCCCGTGGTTTTGCCGGATTCAGTTTATAGACGAGAAGAATTTACAAAACCCCATTTAAAACGCTTTCAAATACGAATAGGTATCTCGTTGCCGCATTAGATTGAGCTGTGGCAGTTTATCATTTTATAGACGGCTGTCAAAAACCGCAATATTTACTCTGCTCTTACTCACTTAGTTTAGTTAAGTTAGTAAAAATATGATAAAATGGAATGAATACTGGATGATTTGAATGATACAACATATATTATGAAAAATATTCACCCATACATCATGTATGGCGATTATTTAATTTGTAAATCCCTTTCCCACCGAAATTTTCCGGATCGAAAATAAATAGAAGGGTTCGGCCCAGATTTGAAAGAGTCGTAAAGAATAGACATGACAAGGGTCCGTGTACGACGACAATACTAATATTTGCTTTATGGAGGTTCCTGCGGACGAAAAAAGAAGCATTATATTTGATGGCATTTGTTTACCTACCTACTTATTGTACATGTCATATTATTATTAAGTACTAGAAAATCTATGACGTGAGATAAAATACATACGAAAATACTTTGCCTGCTTAGTAAGTAAGTAAGTTTTGTAACCAACCTATAAAATCATCTGAAAATCAACGTTTTATTTTTTTCATCGATATTATTCCTAACATAGTGAACTATCGCCAGTAAATCCACCTTCCCGTTAAAGGGACCAACTAATACGAGTTTTGCCAAGTATTTACATGAAATGAAAAGAAAATGAAAAAGAAATTTTAAAGAATAAGTTGGTCCCTTAAATAGGTAGATGTATTAAATATTATATGTATTAGGTACATATCTTATATTTCGATACTCATTAAACGAAAATCATTTTGTCCATAAAAGGCCCGACTGACAGTTGTAAACTTGTAACCCTCATAAACTCTAGCCTAGCAGCATTTCAAACTACCTTAATATGACAGACAAAAAAATTAGGTAAACATTATGTCACAGTATTAATTTCAGCGCATTTCTACTCAAGCTTAAATGAAAACGACTTCAGCAAGTGACCCTTGGGGCACAGCCGTAGCAAAATGCTACGACGTAGCCGTCTACAAACTTTGCGTAAACATAATAGTTTGTCTTACAACAACTGGCAGTTTTCTAACAAAAGCAAAACCTTATATCAACGCCGAGCTATAGTAAGATAGTCTGGGTTCACCATTATCGCTGGGTGAGCCATAAAACCCGAAACGGGCAGCAGCAAATAGTACTTTCGATAAAAAAGGACACGTTTAAGTACCAGCGCGTGGCGAGGCTGGTTCCGGTGTACCTGAATAGCCTAGGGATACAAACAAACTTATACTACGGTCGATACGAAAAATGTTTAACTAAATCTTTGTACTCGGTTACGTAAAAATATGCTCGAAACAAAATTTTCACCTATTTGAGTATTCTTTGAAGTTGGAGATATAATGTATCAACCAATGAATGACGAGAATGTTTGCCGAGAAAAATCCTCCGTATTTTCACGGAAATCACTTTACCTAAAAACGGAACATTTTGTATCAAAAAAATATAATCACAAAAACGTTTTGTTCTAAGCCTATTTTGCTCTCACTGTAGAATTATCCGAGAATTTACGACCATCTTTACCACAAATCAAATAACAAAATTCCACCGTTTCTCAAACTTTGTAACTTGAACAAAATCCATCGAAAGTCTGCAAATGAATCGGATAACCGCAGGCTAACCGATCGCTTGGCAAGTTGTTTGGCAAGTTCGATTCAAGGTAGCGCCCCCTGGTGATTAAACCGGGCAAAGTTCCGCAAAGTTACCGCACGAACTGGTTATTAATACTCTCTATTTAGTTCGCAAACTTCCTTATCAGAAACGTGTTCTACAGCTCGATGGCGTTTGAGCCAAGTGCTGGACAATTAAATGGATCACTACTAGTTTTGTTTCTGATAAGTATTTATTTTTAAATCACATAAAATTTCGGTAAACAGTCACATAAACTTTAAGTGTAACTACTTACTAATTTTAAGTCCTCATGATTGGCAATTTTAATTAGCTTATAATGTAGCCACTGATTTTATGATATTGTTACTAGGTAGTTGCTGTTGATCAAGGTTACCTAGACTACTGTTGGTAAAACTTGGTCGAAACACTGGCACCGAATGTTGGTTAGTTTGAATTTGGCATCAAATATTTTTCAAGCAACTTTTAATCATACTTCACCATACAATGTAATAAGTTAGAAGAGTCACGTCAAAAAGTAGTGTTGGAAAGAAAATTGTCTCCAGTAAGCGTACGTACAGTGGCAAAATAATGCCTAAAGCTAAAACAAGAAAATCCTTGAACAAATTCACACTTCAACAAATAAACTCCCAACAACCGCCACAAAACTGACTCTCTATATCTTTCCTGCAGTTTATCTTTATCCAACTAGCATTCAATAATGGTAGCGTTCCACATCATAAACCGCAAGATAAAAGTGTGGAATACCGCGGTACAGCTAGTGTTTCATAAAACAACACCTGCATCTGGAACATGTTCCGATGGAGTATAAATTGAACAGAGGCTGCAGCTATCGCGATCTTTGATACTCGCATGCATTGCAAAGTGGAAGTTGCTGTGCAATGGCAGGCATGGAGTTAGAATTTCAGAACTATAAAAGACTATGAACGCTGTTTTATCAGCAGCTTTTTAGGCGAGAAACACACGCAACGTTCGTTTGTGCGTCATTTACTTGAATCCTCAATCCTACCTTCTTACGAATATGGTTTAAGTCAAAAGGCATCGCACAACGCCGCGTCGACAGATGCGTCTGTCAAACCGTTTGACATAAACAAACAGTATTAGTATGAAAATAAGGCGGAAAATCGAACAAACGACGTACAAACGGACGTTACCGCGTGTTTTTTGCCTAAAGGTTTTTCCGTATGTTTTTCGTCTGTATAAAGTAGCTTATGCCTTTGCTCCAGATTTTAACGATGTCCATCAATGATAGTAAGTTTATTTTGCTAACTAAAAGAATAAGTCGAAGCAAACTTTTTCAGCATTTAATTACAGCTAGGTATTGTTAATGAAGGAAAAAACATACAGTGAACCATACGTTCCTAAGCCCCAAGCTCCACAGAGAGGACATAGGACATGCCCTACGACGCTTGACGTTTGATATCGCGACGCTTTGGCGACGCTTGGAAACGGTTTCCATATAAAATGTATGAAAACGTATTGACAAAGGCACACACAAGCGTCGCCAAAGCGTCGCATCTATGACAGCTAGCGTCAAAAATTAAGAAGAATGTTTGACGATTACTTGTCTATCAACTGTCATTCTTACGTCCTATGCCCTTCGTCTTTTTGGTGGAGTTTGCGCCTTAGGTTTACATTTAAGTTTCTTGTCCGCATTTGTTGTCATATTTCTTCATATAAAGGAGACCCCAGAAAACCTAGCCTAGAAAATGTCATTTTCACTTACAATAATTCTGTAAAAAGGGTTTTTTATATCAACCCTAGAAACACCCCTGTGCACCTTGTGCCGTTCACAAAGGAACTCGATCTAAATTGAATACTGGGAACAGAAGACATCACCAGCCATACATCGCAAGATAACTGTCACATAAAAGGTGTAAAAAAATTGCTCTTATTTGATTTGTTAGTTTATATAAATCTCAGAACTTATTAAATGGGTATGTAGGTAATAAAACAATAGCTATAGCAATATTAAACAATAACCGGGTAACAAAAACTCAGTTAATTTCAATTGTGTCTTAAAAATTCTACTCTCAAGCAGCCCCGAGTTCTTGCTGCATAAACATTTCTTTATGGGCGAAGATATTTTATAAATTGTTCCGCTAAAAGCAAGTACTTACCTGCTGTTATAATAAAGTTATAGAGACACTTACTATAATTTAGCCTTGGTGCTAGCATGAAACACTCTTAGAAATCTTAGACATACCTAATACCTATCGTAGATACCTACTTACACCGACATAATTACCTACCTATATTTTGTTACAATTTTATTCCATAATTACATTACATTTCACCTCTTCTCGGTACGTCGTCCCAAAAACAAAAATGCAAAACACATAAAAGAAAAATAAATCTCCATTCGGTGCTGCAAACACAATAAAACGTTATATCTTGTTACAGAAGCTTCTCAGACCCTAAGGCGGGGCCCACACTTAACGTTCATTACTGCGCTATTTAACGCAGCGCTACCGCATGAGTGAAGAAATCAAAGGCAGGCAGACTTACGGGAGTAGGTATATTATCTTTTTAACATCTTACAAGCTACACAGTGATCTTATACTCGTATACTAACTAATCTACGTGCATAATTGCTAAAAAAGTTAGACTTTGATTTGAAGGTATTGTTTGCAGAGCATAATTGCATATTTTAACTAGAACGACTAAAAATCACGTCGTCTGTGATGGATGCTGATGCAGCATCCATAACTCAAGCGCCTGTTAGATGCATGCCAATTTTGAATTCCCTATTCTAAATACCGACGTTATAATAACGCAACGTAGAAACTTGCGTTGAATTAGCGAAACGTAGAAACTTACGTTGTGTTATTTTAATGTCATTTTTATTCTAAATTGGTATCTATCTGAAATAAGCATTCGTTAAAATACCGAAGCAACTAACTTAACGTGTGGGCCCCGTCTAATGTGATGAGATGGGAATGGATTATTTCGCCTGTTCGTAAGACGCAGACAACCGAAATGATATAAGACAATGTCACCTGGGATTTTCCATAAATAAAATATTGGAATGAACAGATTGGCATAAATTGGATGCAAAAAAACGTCTGTTTTGTTTTCATTTCAGTTTCATGTAAGTACCTATGAAACATACTATTCTCATCTCTTCCCCTTCTTTGGCTCGCTTGTTTCAGAAAAACTCTGATTTACTTAGTATGATTAAAAAAGCTAAACGCCGCCATTTCCAGGAGCAAACTAAACTACAGCCGGAAGTTTGGTTCGTATTTTACACGGCGCTGTCTGTAGGAATTCACAGAACTCTGAGGTACAATCAGACTGGCTACTGTGAACAGTGGGGCAACTTCGGCACTTAGCCTGACATCTGTGGAGGCAGTAAAATTGCCCGTTCACATTTAATGACGGCCAGCGCCTGCGGAACAGTAAAACTCGGCCCGTAACCTATTTAATGCGAAAATTTTAGTCAGTTGTAGCCATTCATTCACTGTGGTTGTATTCTGTATTTGTGTCTAGTACGTATTAGGGAAGAAAACTGTAGATCTGTAAAAAAATATGAAAAATTATTTTAATATCCTTGTGTGATAATCATACATCTCTCCTAGTTCATTCCAAACAATTTGGGACCAATGCTACGTGTTTCATTTTTTATTTTGTTCGTATATTCTTCATGTAATAAGCATAACAAAATAACTGCAATATTTTTGTGAAGTAGTAAAAGGAAACACAGTAATTTTCTTGGGGGAGCCTCACCCCTAGAGAACGCGACCCCAGGTGGCGGATAGGGGAATGCTCGCCAGATATGGAGGGTAGGGGCGAAATAAAATAGCTCCCGCGGACCAACAGGCCGGAGAAGGATACTCCGTTATCAAACCCCTGTGTCGGGCTGCTCTGACGTATTCAGAGGCGAGGTTGACATCAGTGCTGTGTATTTTGGCTGTAGTACACAGAAGAGATGGCGGCGGAAGAGTCCAACAGGGAGGACCAACGGCGGCACTCAAGCTCTGGTGCAAAGCTACCTAGAGTAACAGTCTTGGCGTCAGGTGGCAACCGGCCGTAAAAAAAAAATCAATCTCGCCAAATATACCATCTCCTCGTTAAAATGAAAGTACAAAAAATTGGGAAAGAGTCTACTACTAGGGCGTCCCCCGGAAGCGACGACAAGGCGAATAATGCGAAGAATACTAGGGCGTCCCCCCAAAGCGACGAACGAAATGACAAAAGCAAAAATAAGCTGATAACACAGAAGAAAATTAGAATTGCGACATGGAATTTGGGTTCCCTTACGGGTAGATCCCAAGAACTTAGCTTAGTTTTGAAAAATAGAGATATAAATGCATGTTGCCTTCAAGAGACCAAATGGGGAGGCTCAAAGTCGCGGGACATAGGTCAAAATTACCAACTAATCTACCACGGAACATCCAGCAAGCAAAACGGCGTAGCAATAGCCCTAGATGCACATCTAAAAACACGTATCATTAATGTAGACAGAAAAACTGATCGGCTTATGGCAGTGAAACTAGCCTTGGACAATCAACCACCACTTAATATAATATGTGCATACGCTCCGCAAACCGGCTGCTCACAAGAAGAAAAGAACAACTTTTGGGATGATCTCAACGACCTCATACAACAAATACCACCTGAAGAATCAAAATATATAGGGGGAGACTTGAATGGACATGTGGGAAAGGGTAAAATCAAAGATTTACAATGTCACGGCGGCTACGGATTTGGAAATAAAAACAGAGAAGGGGATGAAATCATAAATTTTGCTTCAACACATGACTTAGCTTTAGTAAACACATATTTTAAAAAGAAAGATGAACATTTGATAACCTATAAGAGCGGCGGACACAAAACTCAAATCGATTATATAATAGCTGACAGAAAACTCATTGGAAACTTTAAGGACTGTAAGGTCATTCCCGGCGAAGCTCTTACAAGCCAACATCGGATACTAGTAGCAAGCCTCTGCCTGCCAAAGCCTCTTAAATTCGAAGTAGATAGGACTCCAAAGATCAAATGGAAGGCACTCTATAGCACAAAGGGCGAAACATATGTTGCAAGTACAGAAAAATACCTACAGTTAGACACAGTTAAAGAAAATGATAACAACCTTGCAAATGATATGTGGTCCGATTTTGAATCCCAGGCAGTTGAAAATGCTGCATCTATATTGGGGGTGTCCAGAGGAGGCATTAGCACAAACAAAGATTCTACATGGTGGAATGACTCTGTAAAAGAGCTCATTAGGACCAAAAGAGATAGCTTTAAACTCTGGCAACAAACCCAGTTGGAGAGTGATCGCCTGGAATATAAACACAATAAGACCCTGGCTAAACGAGCAGTGGCGCAATCACTAGCGGAATCTAGACAAGATATGTACAAAAGATTAGATGAAGCTAAAAATGACACCGAAATATTTAAAATTGCAAAACAGAGAAATAGATCAACACTAGATATTAAAGGAAATAGATACATAAGAGATAAAGATGGACGCCTGCTGACTTCTAACGACAAGATAAGCGAGAGATGGCGCCAATATTATGATGAACTGCTAAACGAAGAATTCCCGAGACAAGAACTGCATATCCGCTTACCAATTGCGGGACCTATTCAGAATATAGAGTTTGATGAAGTGAAGAAAGCTGTTGCTGCAATGAAAAACCACAAGGCTACAGGACCTGATGAGATTCCTGCAGACCTCTGGAAAATGATGGGACCTGTAGGTATACAATGGCTAACTATTCTCTTCAACAAAATATTAAAACCCGGTTAAATACCAGACTCCTGGAGAAACAGTTATCTGGTTCCATTTTTCAAAAACAAAGGTGACGTCAGCTTATGTGCCAACTATCGCGGAATTAAACTTACGTCACATACGCTCAAAGTCTTTGAGAGAGTACTAAACAAACGCATCCTACAACTAACTGCGGTGACTGAAAACCAATTTGGCTTTACTGCAGGAAAGTCCACAACAGATGCCATACAAACTGTTCGTGTCGTTATGGAGAAACATCGCTCAAATAAAGAAGACCTACATATGGTGTTCATAGACCTTGAAAAAGCATTCGACAGAGTACCTAGGTCACTGGTTTGGCACGCTTTAACAAATCAAGGAGTCCCTGAATATTACATAGATATAATCAAGGATATGTATTGTAACATTTCAACCCGAGTACGAAGTTTAGCAGGTCTCAGCGAATCGTTTGAGGTCAAAGTAGGTGTTCATCAAGGGTCAGTCCTTAGTCCGCTACTATTTAACCTTGTTATGAACGACCTTTCTAGTGAAATACAAACCCCCCTACCGGCGTGCCTCTTATATGCTGACGACATCGTCCTCATCAACAAAACCGCACAACTTCTACAAAGTGATCTAGACCGCTGGATACTAGCGCTAGAAAACAATGGCCTACGTATTAGCAGAAGCAAGACGGAATACCTTGAATGTAACTATAGCGGAGCAAAAAATAACAACCAAATTGCTATCGACGGCACGCTTGTGCCAAAAGTTAATCAATTCAAGTATCTTGGGTCTCAGTTGTCTGCGGATGCAAAAATTGATGCTGATGTAACGCATAGGATTCAGACGGCATGGCAGAGATGGAGAGCACTAACTGGTGTTCTATGTGACGCAAAAATGCCTATAACCATCAAAGGAAAAGTCTATAAAACAGCTGTTAGACCTGCCATGTTGTACGGGGCCGAATGTTGGGCGACTAGTGCGATTCACCAACAAAAACTTCACACCACCGAAATGAAGATGCTAAGATGGGCAGGCGGAGTAACTAGACTCGATAAAGTACGAAACGAGTACATCAGAGGAAGTTTCAAAGTCGCTCCCGTGGGCGAAAAATTGGCGGAAAGTCGTCTAAGATGGTACGGGCATATAATGAGAAGAGGACCTGAGCATGCCGTAAACAGAGCCCTAGCAATCCCCGAAAAGAAGAAGGGCAGGGGTCGACCGCCTGCAACGTGGTTGTCCACCGTGACCCGTGACCTAAAAGCCTCCCAAATAAATCTACAGACAACCCAGGACAGAGCATCCTGGCGCAGATTAACGAGGAGAGCCGACCCCAAATGATGGGAAGTGGCAAAGGAAAAGAAGAGTAAAAGGAAACACAGTCGGTAATGTAATCTTACCTTCGTGTTAGTTAAATTAAATCAAACCACAATATGTAGTGTGTGAGAAGGTAGGAAGCGAGTAATTCGCTACATAGTAGTAGGGATGTGATTTTCGAAAATAATCAACTATGCAATTGTAATTACTTGATTTTTGGAATGTCCGAGCACAAAAAAAACGATTATATTGTAGCACATAATATGCAAAAACGAATTATAATTCATAATTATTGCATTACAACAAATAGTATTGTAGATTATTAAAGTAATTTATTCTGGTTATTATGTGTAATATTAATAAAAATACACGACACTTTTTATAAGGTCGCTTGTAATATTTTGTTTGGACGTTATGATGTTTGTTTTCCTTTTATTGAAAATGCGTAAAGTTTATGAAAAAAACGTTTTGTAAAATCAATGTTTCCTTTGATTTTAAAAAAATATTTTAATCCACTTATTTTAATGGATTTATTGGCCGAATTGAAATAATCGATTACTGAAAAAGCGATTTTATGTTACCAAGGTCTCGTCCCTGCGTAGTAGGTACAATTATCTATTCTGTGGCTCTTCGCAATCTGCTTGTGCTGATGTGGTGTGTACTGTGGCAGGGAGGTAATTAGGTAGATCTATCTGAGGATGTAATGGGTTCTAAATTAGGCCATCCCAGTTGTGTATATTTGAAGTAGGAATAGTGCTTGCGGCAGATCATTACAGTACCTGTTCCACATTTGTAATGCTAAAGTTCTACAAACTACATAGGTTTACTTCACTCATTCATAACATAACTGCCTGTTATTATATCAAACTATACCAACAGGCACTGAATATTATTATAATATGATAATGAAAAGGAATTTTATCGATAGAACGCATCACAAAACCATATTTTTGAAAGCTACGACAATAATGCAAAAAACACAGAAAACGGAACGTAATTCGGCTACGAACCTGAAATGGCTCATTTGCAAATTTAGTCTTTATCGTTATCACCAGGAACATTATCATTCTCGAGAATTTGGAAATGGCGTGTAATCCAGATTCCTGGCACTTTGGCTCGTGATCCAACCATCTTGATCTGAAGACCCTTAAATACTAACTTGCCAATTTCGTTCTATAGGATCTTGAATCAGGCACATTTGCAGATAGGGTGGTCTTGGACAAAAAGTGCCATTCTTATTCTTAGAAAATGAACACATTTATAATCCAAGTTACTTGCAAATACGCAGTTGTTGGTAGTCCTATTGATGTAAGTAAAGTTTAAGGCCGCTATAGAGCTTTTCACGAAGCCCATACAATTTTCCCTGCCAGACCTCTCGGAGCGTCATTTTGCGAAAAACATGGGGATGTTTGAATATTTTTTACAGTGATATTATGAATAAAAATAAATATATTTTTCTGCAATTAGATTAAGTACATCTTCTTAAATAACATATCTTTTTTTAAAATCTTTACTACTGTTATTTTTTCATACAGAAGCCGTAATAATGGCGCATTATTTTGCAAAAAATCGTATATAAAAACGGGGTATTATTCTATATTTCTGTATAAAATTGTAAAATGTTCACTGTAGACTTTGTTCTCAAATATATACTCTATTTTTTTGTATAATTGATATTTTTTTACAGTGAACCAAAACTCTAAAACTCACGCTTGATTTGAGGTCTTTTCCTGAATTTTGGTTTTGTCGCTTTAGATATCGCTGTTTGTAACAGGTTTAAAACTAAAATGTTAATATTTACATTGTACATTTTTTAGATGAAGATATGCTTGATTAAATGTTCAAGTAACATATCTAGACACACGGCAGTGTGTCCGCCAAGTTCGAGCAAAAAAAGCGACACACCGGCCGTGGGTTATATTACACGAACCATTTCGGGCCAAGTTCGACCCACCTATAACTCAAAATCTATTTTATCTACGCATATGAAATTTCTAGTATCTGTCGAGATCTACTTACTTATCTAAAATACAAAATTTCATTAATGTACCTATTGTAGGTCTTGAGATATTGACGTCAGAAAATCGCTATTTTTACTATACACTCACTGACTGACTGACTGACTGACTCACTCATCAAAAACCTACACCACTTCCAATGGTCGTATTGACTTGAAATTTGGCATGGAGGTAGGTCTTTAGGTCAAGGTAAAGGAAAAAATCTGAAAATGGCCAAGTGTGAGTCGGTTTTAAAAATAATGAAGGAGTAAATTCATACCCCTTAGGAACTAAAACAAAAAATGTATCTATATCTTCCAATCGTCGTACCGACCTAAAATTCATTACAAAGGTTTGTATTTAGTCAAAGTAAAGTATAAATGAGATATTTCCTTACCTAACTTAATCATAAGAAAAAAAGAAAATAAACCTTACAAAAATAATGAAATCCACCCAAAACATAAATGTGAAAGTTCGATAATATTGGAATGCTTCGCCTATAAAGAAGTGAGATCTAAATAAGTACCAAGTTCCATACACAGACCTCAGTTAAAAATAGTTACAGGAATGCACACTTGATTTTTCGCAGTTTGGAAATAAGAATCTACTTTCCAAACTGCGGAAAATCAAGTGTGCATTCCTGTAACTATTTTTAACTGAGGTCTGTGTATGGAACTTGGTACTTATTTAGATCTCACTTCTTTTATAGGCGAAGCATTCCAATATTATCGAACTTGGCAGCCTTTCACATTTATGTTTTGGGTGGGATTATTTTTACATAACGGTTTTCGAGAAACTCGCATGTTTATAAAGCCAATATTTGCAAATTTGCTATAAAAAATTGAATGCGCTCTTAACACAAAAACCTGAATTAATGGCTTAGTCAGCATTTAAGCTAAAACGATGGTCCAACCGAAATTCCGAAGACGGAAAGTTCTAGTTGTTTTATCTTACGAAAATCTCTTATGAGAGTTAGAATCAAGTCCAGTTCTTGAATGCAAATAGTCGCTGGTGCAACGCTGGTGCTATTATTTATTGTACTGAGAAAATTATGAGCGTCGTAAAGGGTCACTTTTTAAGTCAGTAGGTTAAATAAGTATGATTATTTTGTTTTAAAAGATTTGTAATAGATATCAAGGTATTATTAATGTTAGATAGAGAAAAAAATAAAACAGTTTAACCATTCCATTGAGATGATAATAAGAGACCTCGATAGTTTATCAAGATACCGAATTTCCTTTCAATGCGTCCTTGAATAGCTCATTAGTAATAAGGACTGGGTTATCGCCATCAACTCCCATTCCTATTCCCGGGGGCCGCATTAAGTATCTACCACCATGTATGTCGTCAACTGCTTTCGTAGTCTAGTGGTATGAGCGTTTGTCTTCTCTGTTTGGATATGGATCTGGACGTCTTAGGTACGATTACATACATAATTCATCAATTTGTAAATTTGTTCACAGTTTGGTTTGATTTTGCAGGCTGAACCTCCTAATTGTCCGAAGGAATGATAGATTCATGTATCAGACGCCTGTCCCGGTTACAGTCTATGATAAATAACGTAGACACCGTTCGTTACACATAGATAGCAGTTTTTAAACTACTTATCAGTATGCATTGATAGCAGATTTTAAACCACCTACTGGTTGAAGCAGAAGCAGGCGACAATACTTATCGGGTCGTAGGACACGGATTATCGGGTCATTGTTTGATTTGCTGTCCCACACGACAGACGAAGTGCTCCCATTCCAATTTCAGTGGGCCACATTTACAACCGCAATATAAGTCAATTGCAAGTGGTCAGACACCACGACGATTGATGGTGATGTGATGTGGTGTGATATCGTTATCAAAACACCCCACATTCAGAAGCTGTAAAGGCGTGTTCAGACAATAGTGATCAGCGGTCTATCCAGCGCAAGTGGTCGGACACTATGACGATTGATGGTGATGTGATGTGGTGTGATATCGTTATCAAAACACCCCACATTCAGAACCCCTATGTAAGGTCGTGTTCAGACAATAGTGATCATCGGTCCTGTCAAACGCAAGTGGTCAGGCACCATGACGGTTGATGGTGATGTGATGTGGTGTGATATCAGTATCATTATCAAAACACCCCATAATCAGAAGCTATAAAGACGTATTCAGACAATATAGTGATCAGCGGCCCTGTCAAACGCAAGTGCTCAGACACCACGACGGTTGATGGTGATGTGATGTGGTGTGATATCAGTATCATTATCAAAACACCCCATAATCAGAAGCTATAAAGACGTATTCAGACAATATAGTGATCAGCGCCCCTGTCAAACGCAAGTGCTCAGACACCACGACGGTTGATGGATATGTGATGTGGTGTGATATCGTTACCAAAACACTCCTCATTCACAAGCGCTATGTTAGGTCGTGTTCGTACAATAGTGACACAGTATAATTAATAGTGATCATCGGCCCTGTCAAGCGCAATTGGTCAGACACCACGACGATTGATGGATATGTGATGTGGTGTGATATCGTTACCAAAACACTCCTCATTCACAAGCGCTATGTTAGGTCGTGTTCGTACAATAGTGACACAGTATAATTAATAGTGATCATCGGCCCTGTCAAGCGCAATTGGTCAGACACCACGACGATTGATGGATATGTGATGTGGTGTGATATCGTTACCAAAACACCCCGTATTCAGAAGCCCATGTAAAGTCGTGTTCAGACAATAGTGATCAGCGGCCCTGTCAATCGCAAGTGGTCAGACACCATGACGATTGATGGTGATGTGATGTGGTATGATATCGTTATCAAAACACCCCACATTGAGAAACCCATGAAAAGTCGTGTTCAGACAATAGTGATCAGCTGTATCAATCGCAATTGGTCAAACACCATGACGATTCATGGTGATGTGATGTGGTGTGATATCGTTATCAAAACACCCCACATTCAGAAGCCCATGTTAAGTCGTGTTCAGACAATAGTGATCAGCGGCCCTGTCAAACGCAAGTGGTCAGATACCGCTAGGAAACCGCCTTGTCTGCACTGGCCTTTGAATATCAAAGAGGCTATTAACATATCTTGATTGCCAGCCGCTGAACACCAGGAAACGAACGAATTTATTTATATAGAGCTGTTTTTGCTGTAAAAAATAAGTCAATTTGTGTTGTAAGGAAATATTTAGAGCCTTTCTTTCTAAAAGTCTATCTCTAAAAAATACAACAGGCATATTACAATTTACAAAGTTTAAAAAGTTAACTACGTGTGATATTTTAAGCGGTGGACGAGCCTTAACCAGCGTTACTGCACAACTTTTCCCAAGAAACATAAGTCGTTGGAAAAATTATTCGACCTCCCATACAAAATGTACCAGCTGACCAAGTCAATTTGTATAGGAGGAAATTTTTTCATATTTTGGCCTACGTACTTTGAGGAAAGATGTTCCGTTTCATGGGCTGGTTCACCACTTAAACTTATTTTCCTCCTGTAGAAATGTATGTATCCTGTATTTTAATGGTAACAACATCCCCTTATAGATCCATATTCAACTAAATACGTTTGTAGTTAGCATTGCAAACTAACTATATGTAAGATTTCAATCTAGTGATTGCCACCGGTGTTCCATTAATGTAACCAGGGAACGCTACAGCTGTCGGCGAGAGCTATGTTGACCCCCGATCTTAGAGTCTATATGTCGCAGGAATGTAGCCAAATCCGGTTATTCGCGAAATCCCTAGGCCCTTCGCGAAGAGCCGTGGTGGGTCACTGACATGAATGAGTAGGCAATTGCAGGCTAAACCACCTGATCAGCATATGAAACCTTTGCTGGAGACTAGAGAGGGGCTCGACTCCGGCGGAACCTTCCACTACTGCGACAAACGAGAGCTTACGAAGCGTCGCGAGTGCTCCTCTGCGCGAGCTACAGTGGCGTAGAGTAGAGGTAAAAGTCGTAGATTTAGATTTAGATTCATTTATTTCATTTTTACATACATAGATTACAAATGTCATGAAGAATGTCGGTTTCATAATTATAATGCAAAAATGATCGTCAGATAATAATAAAATTCAAATACAATTAAAATAGAAACAATGTCAAGGAATATTAATATTAAAATACAAAGTAATTATCCAAAACTAATAAATTAATTTACAATAAAAACATGTCAAAATAAAAAGTAAAAATAATGTCAAGATATAATATAAAATTACAAAGTTATTCAGATGTCATACAAATAAAATTTAAAATTGAAATAATATAATATGGGAATAAAAATTAAAAACTACAATAAAAACACATGTCAGAAAAACAAATAAATTACCAAGTGTAATTTTTAAATTCATTGATGGAATAAAACTCACCATCCAACAAAAGGTTTTTAAGTCGGCGACAAAACGTTTCGTCATTTGATTCAGCTTTTAAGTCTGTTGGTAGGTACTCATACAGAGTGGGCCCGATAACACGGGGGTTTTTAGTCGCTAGTGCAGTGCGACGCCGTACTGCTGCTAGCCTACCAGCGTTTCTGAGACTATGCCCACCTCCTGTTCTCTTGGTAAACATTGATACGTTCTGTCGAACATACATTAATATGCCAAAAAGATATAAAGAATACAGAGTCATAACATGATGTTTCTTAAAAACTCCTCTGCATGTTTGCCGTACCTTTATACCTTCTATAATTCGTAAGGCTCGTTTTTGCAATACAAATACTCTATTGGAATCTGTTGAGTCACCCCAGAGAATGGTTCCGTACGACATAATAGAGTGGAAATGAGCAAAATATGTTTGGCGAAGTGCACTTGCAGACACAACAGGTTTTAATTTCCGAAGAGCGTAGGCTGCGCTACTCAATCTATCGCATAGACTTTGTATTTGGGTTCCCCAGTTCAAAGTGCTATCAAGGTTTAGGCCAAGGAACTTACACTCTTTACATGTTGGCATGGGAGGAACCAAACTGATTGGCATTTGAATTCGTCTTCCACTAAACAAAATTACGTTTGACTTAGTCATAATTAAAACCAACCCATTACACGAGAACCACTGCCTCAACTGTTCACAAACGTTTTTAATTTTTATATCTAGCTCGGTAAATGACTTTGCACAAACGATAACCGAGGTATCGTCTGCAAACAGAGTTATCGAGCCTTCGGTAATGAAGAAGGCTAAATCATTGATGAAGGTAAGGAACATAGTATTACCTAGTGCAGACCCTTGAGGAATACCGATGACTATATCGCTTGACTGAGATCTGTGTTTACGGCCGTCTACAGTTACTTCTACTGTTTGTTTCCTGTCTGTGAGGAATGATTTTAAAAGATTGTGCGCATTATTGACTACACCGTAGTACTTAAGCTTCTGTATTAGTAGATCGTTTCCTATGACGTCGAACGCTTTGGAAAGATCACAGAATATTCCGGCTGTTTTGTATTTATCGTCGAGTCCGGTAAGAACACAGTCAACCACCTGATGTGCAGCTGATATAGTAGACCTATTCCGCCTATAAGCGTATTGTACCTTTGTAAGTAAATCATTTTCCTCGAGATGCTGCATCAAACTCGTTGACAAAATCGACTCAACAATTTTTGAGATTGTAGGCACAATAGTTATAGGTCGGTGGCTGTCGACTTTGTCCCTATCACCCTTCCCTTTGTAAATTGGGCACACACGAGTGCACTTAAGTACATCAGGATATATACCCAACCTAAACATGTCATTTATCAAATGTACTAGAACACCACATAATAACGGCCAGATGGACAACAATATATTTACAGAAATATCATATAAGTCAAGCGTGCTTCTCGTTTTAGTCATAGATTTTAGGACTTTATTTAACATAGTTTCCGTCACTGTTGGAAATGCTAGTTCAGGTATATTCTGTTCAGTTAAGTAACATGATAAATTACGAATAGCCTGATCATTATTACTCTGAATAGGTAATTTTGAAGTAATGTTTAAAAAATGATTATTAAAGCAGTCTGGTACTTTTTCAGGTGACAATTTTATACCGTGTTGTTCAATATTTATTGTTTTTGGTTTACTAGGTTTAAAGGTAACCTCACTATTCACTATGTTCCATACTTCTTTGGAAGGATTTTTAGAATTAAGTATACGTTCCTTATTATAAACTTTCCTGTCACGCAAGGATGTGGACTTTATCAAATCGCTGTAGTAGTTGATGCACTGTTTTATTGCGTCATCGCCTGGATACTGACGTCGAAATTCACTAAAATCTTCAAAGTTTTTAATGTAGCTTGATAGCTCATCACTTACCCAAGGGGTGCTATTTTTCTTTTTAATTAATACTTTTTTTAGCGGAAAATGTACGTCAATGTAATAACTTAATATTCGAAATAATTTACTAAATTTTTCATTAATGTCAATATTAAAATCCGATACAAAATTCCAATTATAATTACAAATGTCAACATAAAATAAATTAATAGATAAGTCAGTGAATAATCTCTTTTCAATATATAAATTAGGTATTAATGATTGTTTATTTGATGAGTGCAATTTGAGGTGAAACAATTGTGCGCCGTGGTCACTAATGGCCGTATGAATGGGCTTTGCAGTTATGTAATCGGTGCCTTTGTAATTGACCGGTACCAGTCCACAGTCAATTGATGTACATGTACCACTATTTTTTTCGTATCGCGTCGGGAAATCAACAATGTTTACTACGCTATAACTGTTAAGCAGGTCATCAAATTGACTTCTAAGGCTATTACTGATAAGGTAATTAACGTTAGTGTCGCCGACAATAATAAACCTTTTGTTTTCGTGAATAAGTTTGCATAATAGTAATTCCATTGCTTTTAAAAATATTTTAAAGTCACATAATCCTGTTCTATAAATTCCAATAACTAATAATTTAGATTTTATAAGCTCAATAGCGGTCATGTCACAATGGTACTCCACAGCGAGGTTCTGCAAGTCGTTTCTATGTCTGTACGCGACACCATCTCGTGCGTACACAGCCACACCGCCGTGAATGATACGGGGTCTGCAGTAGGCGCTCGCTAGTTCGTACCCGGCCAGCGCCACGCGTTGGATTTCTACCTTTGTACACCAAATTTCAGTACAAACAAGCAAATCTGGACAATGATTACTCAGTAATATGTTCAATAAGCCTGTTTTACTTGTAATTGACCTGACGTTTTGGTGTACAATGGTGATAACATCGGTGTTATTGTGACCTACTACGTTTGAGGTTATTTTTTGTTGTGTAGTGTGCGCCGCGAATTGAAGTTTTTTGGCTGGACTACGTTATAATTCCGTATGGACACACCTTCTAGCCAAAGTTTCATATCACGAACACAGTGAACCTTGCTTGTAGGAACATCTAACCGGAACGAAGAGTACTGGCCCTTGGTAGGCAGCTGCGCACATGTGAGACCTTCCATGCCGAGACGTGACTTCAGATGACTAGTTATATCTGATGGAACCGTGATGGAACTGAAGTTAAATAAGTGAAGGCTGGTGACACGGGGTGGCCCGGCACGGAGACCCACGCCGCCACTACATTCCGTATCCTGCTGCTGCTGGTCATCATGCTTGTGGTGATGTTGGCTGGATGGTCTGCCACCAGCTGCTGGTTGGAGTGCTGATCCTTGGCGAGCAGCAGTACTGTTGGAGGCCTGGACGTGGCTACACGTCCGTGGGGGTGAAGTCCTCTGACCAACGCGCTTCCATGGATTTCCTGAAGCTGTACCAGGGCTGGTGCTAGTATCCGGTTTTGGTGATTCGGGACTGGTTTCCTCGTAGCAGGTGCGTAGGCGGCTTTAGAGCCGCGTGTCGCCTTATACGCAGTTTTCCTGGATTTATGTCCATGCAAATAACGAATTCGCAGTTTTCTGGGAAATGTGCGAATAAATCGATGCATTTTGCAGTTATCCGGTTCTTCGCGAAGGGTCTAGGGATTTCGCGAATAACCGGATTTCGCTACATTCCTGTGACATATATATAAGCAAGCTATAGAGTGCGCGTAAGGCCCCGCGCTGTACTGTCCAAGCATTAGCAGTTGCTGCATAGATGCAGACATCAAATTTATGAGACAATATAGAAGAGAGATTGTGTGCTGACTACTGCCAACCGTTCTGACTTAAAATTATACTCTATCTAAGTCACTTTATTGCTTGTTTATAATTATACTCTAAGCCCCCGTTTAATATCTTAGGCGGGGCCCACACTAGACGCACGTTTGTAAAAAAGGGATAGGTATATTGCATCTATCATAAAAAAGTTGCAGTGGAAAATGTTGACGTACGAACATAATTTTGTAAATTAGAAGTTAGTACTAAAACATAAATGATACTGCCTATTCCATAATTTATTTTACAAATTGTATGAGTAACATAAAAAACACAGAAGCGATTTGTAACTGTATCTAAGTCTACTTAGCTGGTTACCTCAAATTATTTTGACCTTTGCGAGATAACTAGATTACGTAAATATCAAGTATAAAAGAAGGTACAATTTGCTACGAGAAAATAAAAATAAAATAATGTTGAAAGTTAATCCTATTTATTTATAGGGGCACGTTGATTAAATAAAGCGATGACGTTAAATTTATTATTTCTCAAAACATCGTTTTAAAGCAATTTTCGAGGGCCTAAGGCATTAAGATGGTTAAAATGTCTAGCAACTTAAGAGATACGAAATAGGTACTGTAACCTAACCGAAACGCGCGTTGAAAACGAAAGGTACGCGGCATTGAAACTAATATTGAAAATATGGATATTCTAAATTATCAAACAAAACGTTAGTTCAGAGGGACAATTGGATCTCGAGTGTGTCACATACAGACAGATAGACAGGCAGGCTGCATTCTCTATATTAATCAGATTCAAACATTGATTGACTCCTGCAAGCGCCCAAAGATGCCGGGCATGACAGTACCAAGAGCAGCTATAGTTAAGTAATAGAAGAAAACTGAACTTACTATCTAGGACTTACTCGTAAAGTGACTTTTATGTTATACCTAGAATGAGTAAGAAACGTAGAAGGAGCTACAAAGGACCTTCATCATTTGATTTTACATATACCTTAGCTATAGAACAAATTTCTACAAATACCATCTACAGCTGAATTTTTGAATCTTTGATTTGAGAAACCATGCAGAAATGCTAATTCCTCGACGAAACAATTGATTTTTATTTCCCACTAGTTTCGCATTAACCTAAACGAATTCGTTAATTTCTAGGTTGTGTTAGAGTTAATGAGGGTATGTGCGAATGAATGTGATGCCATGTAGTACCGGCTTACCTAGAGTAGCATCACCCCATATCTTTCCCGTGGGTGTCGTAAGAAGTGACTAAAGGATTTGAGAGTCGATTTTTATTGCAATTTTAGGCGACAGACTGGCAACCTGTCACTATGGTGATACAAAGTCTGTAAATGACACTCAAACCTTTGTCAGACGTGGTGTAAATGGCCGTTTTTACAGCTGTTTGCACTCTACCTACCCCGCAGGGAATGAGAGCGTGATTTGTGTATATACATATGTGTATTTTTATGTGCGAATGGATTTGAATAAGTAGTAGGACATGGATACAAGCACAATTAGAAACAGATTTTCACATACGAAAATTCAAACATACAGCTCCTGGAATCTACCAATCCGGCGAATCAATCAAGTCGGTAAGCAGAAATCATCGTAATGGATGGATATTGAATGTAACTTGAGCAAATCCAGTATAGGAATTACCTAATTGACAATTAACAAGATTGTCTATCACGTGCAAACACACCTGTAGATTCAATAGAGAATGGGACTATTAATGGTGGCGGTTCCTTAAGAGGGAGGGGAAAAGTATGTATATGTAATTATGTATGTTTATGGCATACTACATTTACATCCAGGTATCACGCCTCTTTCCCGGTGGGGTAGGCAGAGACTACATCTTTCCACTTGCTACGATCCTGACATACCTCTTTCGCTTCTTCAACATTCATCAATCTTTTCATGCACGCTCGTCGGTTTAGGGTACTTTTGACCTGGCCTTTCTTTAATACGTCCCCGATTTGGTCCAGGTACGTTCATCGTACAAGTACGCCTGGTGTATGAAAAAGCATGACCTTCGGACACCATTTATAATACCAATCTTCAATGAACCAGGTAGTACAGGGCATATGAAAATATGCTGCAAATATTTTTAGGGGCAAACTTGGGCAGATCTGTTTCTGGGCCTACTTACAAATAGAATCAGTCAGCGGCTTATAGGTACAATATGTATGAGAGTTCCTAGTTTTTTCATACTACGGCCTGTATTTTATGGGGAAAGTAGCTCTATTTCACAATTTCAGCCGAAAGGAGGTCAAAGTATTCATAAAACTAAACTGAAATCAAACTTTTCTCCATGGAACAAGAAAAAATATTGGACCTCCCATACAAAATCGCCGGTCAACTGATAGATTTACTATGGGAGCTCCAAATTTCATATTTCGACGCATGTTGTTCAGTTTCATGAGTACATTGACCTCCTTTCGGCTTGTTATACCCCTTTTGTTACTCCCGGTATACGCTGAACACCCGCCTTTGCTTGGAGTTTAGATAATGCAATCTACATAATAATAATTAATTCCCTAAAATAGCACATCACTGTTTTCGTAGGCGACATAACACATGTGGCATATTTGAGGAACCAAAACTGAGGGTACGTACCGTATACTGACTCGAATTTGTGAAAAACAGGGTTCTTAACGCGATACGAGTTTTATTTAAATTTACCGATATTTCAGCCCAGTAAGTAAGAACTCTGTTCTTACTATTTTAAGTCAGTATGTGTGACCACGAAACTTTAATGACAGTTTATTTCTTAGCAATTACTTTAGAAAACTTAGTAGTAGTAATGTAATATCTCAGCGCGTTTAGTCCAAATTTCAAAATGTACAAGTCGAATAATGTCGATTCGCAAAATGTCCATTTTTGGTAACTTAGACCCTTGAAGAATTTGTATAAAAAAAAATTGGTAAGTGTTTTTCCTAAGCTTTAGAGGGTTTGGACAGGATTCTCTGATACGGCAGCACACCTTGTTTATTACTTGGTTCTGCTTCTGATCCTTATTGACGTTAGTATTTTGTGTAATGTATTTTCATATTCTTAGTTAAAATTATGCTCTAAGTCTGATAGCCACATATATTTCGAAACTAACATGTTATGATCGTAATTCGTTACGAGTGATCGTATTAGTAATTTTGACATGGGTACGACTAGTTAACTTGTTAGACACCTGTCGTAAATGCCTGTTGAATTTCAAAGATATAGGCGTAGGCCTAGGTACACTTAAATATACCTATAACATATTCATTTATAGAATGAGTTACAGCACAAAATAGAAAGTTGACATAAGGTTCACTCGACCCTATTTAGGATTTTCACGATAGGCACTTATCACTTAGCCAAACATCCCAAAGTACATATAATAATATCAAAAATACTAAATCTGATACAAGAACGTCATATGATTCTGAGCCAATTTTAATCCAAGAAACATGACGTTCGTGGCAACGATGTTCTAAGTTACCTCGAATTCCCCTGAGATTCCAATTACTTCCAGTTAAAGTCAGTGAGCATCAAAATCGACGCTATTACTGAATGAGCCATTTGTAAAGGCGCCCCAACTTACAGCAGTTCTACTTTTTCCCTTATTTACGGAACAGAAATTGCCTCCATACCACGTAAAATGTTTATTATTAATTATTACAAGAGACAATTTTAGGTACAGTTCCAATTCCAATCATAAACTTTTAGCAATCTGTCAGAAATTGAATTTTCGACATAAAAGATTTGATCAACATTTTTCATCGCAGCTTGGCTGGCAGCTGTGTCAATTAAAATAGATGTCAATTACGGAATATGAAATCAAATTGGAGTTTATTGAGCTGGACATAGTTTATTGGCTAATATCTATGTATAAGAAAAAAATAAAGGCGTTCATTTATTTCCAATCTAACTTCAATTTTAGCCCATATTGCGTATATTCTAGTGAAGTCGGTATTTCAAACAATATGTAACTACTGCAGCACAGATTACCTAATAGTTACTACACTGCAGTTTGGTATTGGTACTCAAATGGTTCTCCACATGACGTCCGTTGCTACGCATTTTAAGCGCAATGCTTACGCATGCGTCTGACAGATGCAAAAAATAACGAATTTCCCATACTAAAAACCGACACTGACGCAGGAGCAACGCAAATACTTTCCCTTGGCATCTATCTCAGTTACATACATTACAACACTTACTATGGTAGATGCAATGTAACTCTTTTGCACGACGGATGTCAGTTGTGAGACCCGCTTAATATCAATTGTGCCTTCAAATGTTCGCAGTAGACATGCAAATTGAATGTAGATTGCCGGTTGCGACTGCGTGACGGCGCTCCACAACCATGCCCTATCATTGATGTCGAATCAATTTGAGGCTAATAGAGCATGAACTTGCAATGAATGCACAAGCCCCTATCAATATTTTCAGTATGTATTCTAATATAGTAGGTATTCTAGATAGTATAGAATGATTTTTTACAGTTTGGCAATAATAAATCAATAGTGCCTTCACTCTTCAGTGATGAGTGCAATAGGCCTTACTATATTTTCAATATCAATTCTAATACAGCCGGTATTTTAGAGAGTATGTAAAGGGTTACTAGTTACTACAGTTTGGCAGTAATATCAATTGTGCCTTCAAATGTTCGCAGTAGACATGCAAATATAACAACAAAATTTTTATTCATACAAATTAATACATAAATGTCAAAATACATTAAAAACTATATAATACTAAAATATACGAGAGCGACGGCTCCGCTCTCAGTCAAACAGACCTCCTCGCAACGCGTCCCTTCCGAATGTGCCCATTATGCTTGCGGCATTACCACGCTGGATGGCGAGAGATATATGTTGGGCTAGAAAATTGCCAGCCCGCGGGTCGCCGCCATTACGCCTCAACCGCTGGCCCACCTCGCGCACAAAAGCTTTTGCTTCGGAGCCCCACGCACCTGATGTCTCGACGGCAAACGGCAGGAAGTCGTATGCGGATTCAAGACTGGCATACTTCGTATGCTTCAGTCCGGCAGCCGCCTCAGCGGCAGACCCCGCAGTATTAATGGTGCCTCTTAGGTGTGAAGCCGCAAAGGTGCTTACGCACGTGGCGTCCCATAAGAGGCACCTGCCCTTTTGCCACGGGATCAAAGTCAATCCGTCCGGCCGCTTACCGTCAGTACGACAGAGTCCAGGCGGCTCCAAACACATGGCACCCTGTAGACACTATGGCTCTGCGTATGATTTCATTGAGGGCCTGATGACGCGATATTCTACCCGCACTGCGAGCACAGGCCAAGCCGTGGTGCCCGGTAGAATCCACCAAGCTTCCACAAACGCAAGTGTGCGGTTCGCAAACGGCGCAACCCAACCTCAATGCCGCAGCCACTCTTAGCGAGTCGTTGTCCAATAGGGTGCCTAAGTGTGGGGAAGGTAGGACCTGGAGCCACACTCCCGATTCTGGCCGCGAAGCCGCGCGCAAGCGCGCTTCGTCTGCACCTACAGCCTCTCCAATAAACCCAACTATAAGCCGTTTGCACAAAATATCATCCCACTGCCTTTGCCGCGTAGGGTCTTCCGGGCGGTCACTACTTGGGCAGAGTGCTGACCATGCCTCTAACGCCTCCGTAGAGTAAGGTATGCGGAGCTCGCTACCATTTGAAGGTAAAATACGAGCAACCAGCTCCGCGACACCAAACGAGGAGGCGAGAAAGGCAGATGGGCTTGACTCCTGCATACGACGCACACCCAGCCCTCCGTGTCTAACGGGCAAACTAGCCTGGGACCACTGCGTGTCATTGAGTTGAATGTTTAGTATTCCTCGAGCGTATTTTTCAGGGTTTCATCGAAACTCGCTACTCGGGGAACAACCATGTGGGGCAGTCCTAACGGTGTACGTTATTTTTGGCATCGAGAAACAGCTTCTAAGCAGAATCAGCGACACGTGAGCCGACAGATGCTCGAGATGTTCAGCAGAGAGGACAAAGTACCTGTTTTTTCTGAAGGTCACCGCTTACTGCTTCAGCAAAAATTGGAGCGCCAAGCAAATATAAGTCCTCTTTGCCCATGACCCTTAACCCCGGCATGAGCTCTCGAAAACATCTCCAGCATCCGAAGAACCTGGTCTGCAAGCGTAGAATTCGCATTTAGCGCTGTTTACCTCTAAACCCATAGCCTTCAAAGCAGGAAAGAGTCTCTGGAGATCTCTTGCGACTACGTCAGGACTTCCCCCTAGCGTCCCATCATCCAAATACCACACGTTGAGTGGTGATTCTAGAGTGGTGATGACATTCTGAACAGCAAGGCTAAACAGTAGTGGACCCAAAGGATCTCCTTGCTGTGCACCCACTTCAGACGAGATAGCGTTACCGTCGTAAAATAAATTGCTTGGAGCGGCGTACACCTGGTGGAGGAAAGGAAACAGTACCGGGATGCGTTCTTTGGCTTCCTTGAGTAGGGTATCGCGTTCCACCGAGTTAAACGCGTTGCAAAGGTCGATTTTTATTAGCACGTTATCCTCGTCCTCGTTGGCAGTAAAGGTGCGGGTGGCGTGGATAGCTGCCTCGCACCCCAGAACCGTTCCAAAACCCACTTGGTGAGGCTGCAGGTGCTCCGCCATCTCCTCTCTGACTGCTCGGCAGCCCAGCTTCGCTACCAGTCTACGAATCGTGCTACCGACCGCTATCGGTCTGACACCACCATCTTTTTTAGACAACGCACACAATGAACCTCCATATAGGTAAGGGCACACTTCTGCATTTAAAGAGCCTTCGAGAAGGAAATTGCACAACCGTGTAAGAGATTCCAACAATTTGAGTCCGTTGTCTCCTGCTGATAGTGATGTCAGCTCCTTGAGATGTTCAGGTCGAAGCCCGTCCAGCCCGGGTGCCGATCCATTAACAAAGGTGTTGAGTGCACTGACTACTTGATCTGGCTTAACCGTGAGATGTGGCTCAGAGTTGTCTGGGGGCAAGGGCAGATCGAGCGCTCGAGAAGGCGACGGGTGCTTAGCCTGCATAGCCAGTAAAGTTTCCGGACTTGTTGGCGCCAAACTGCACTCCGAGACCAGCAGACGCGCTGCTCCCCTCAGGTCCCCCTCGAACACTTTTTTTTCCACGGTTCTGTAAATGGAAGGAGCCCCGCGGGAACCCGGCACCTCACCAAGCTCCAACTGGCCCGCCTCAATATTTTCCTTGACCTTCGCTGTTAAGGATCTCTGTTTATCATGATCAGGGACCTTCAGAGCGGTAAATGAAAATGACATTAAGGCGAACCAATCGTCAGTGGTGTTACTCTGGATGCATTTTTCTATAATGTGTGACAATTTACCGGCCGCTAAATGTCTAGCACTTTAGGTACGTGTTTTAAAACACGTATATTTCTTTAAAAGTGGGTAAATCAGCCAGGCACGCGGAACCTGGAGCATGCACCTGAGAAGTACTGCTCGCAGACCCACCTGGTCCCAATGCCACTGTCGACCGTTTTTCTGCAGCACGGTCTTTGTGCTTATGCCCAATATGCCGACTCAAGCCATGGGGCAAAACAAACAATTTCTGAAGGCCGGGGCAATACGGACAGGGACCACGTCGAGGAAGGCTGTTGCTAACGTGATTGCTACTCATCTTTATTACAAATTAATTATCAAGTAATCCAAAATGTATATAAAACAATGTCAATATTTACGTTATAAAAAGAATGTCAAAATCACTAAATGCTACAACGTAAAAATTAATTATCATGTAATCCAAAATGTATATAAATCAATGTCAATATTTACGTTATAAAAAAAAATGTCAAAGTCACTAAATGCTACAACGCAAAAATGTAAATTCAATACACATTAATAAATAACAAATAATAAAAATTCACAATTCAATATTTTAGTATTTACTTCCATGTAAATACAAAACAAACAATCAGAATAATTTCATTTACTAACTAAACAATATTTTAATAATTACTAAGTTAGGTACTCTTAGACTAGAAAAGTAATCGTAGATATGTAGGTATATGGTCGTGCACTCGCATTCAACTCGTAGCGCTTGTAGCGGAAGACTACGAAGACGCGTAGCGCGTAGGCAATCCTCGCACGGGCACAGGCAGGTAAGCGATGCACGACGGGTTCCGAGCGAGCCCGATCACTTCCGAGTCTTGTTTACATTGCTAATTCGATCGATTCATCTTGGATTCATCACAAGTGTAACTGCTGCGTGGAATTGAACGTGGTAGCTACAAAGTCTGTCATCTGACGTACGCCTTTAACGTCAATCCTCCAATCAGCTTGGTGATAAAACGGTGATAAAACGTCCAGAATATAGTTGGTTTTGTGGTGATGATTAGTTCAGCTTACTCTTCTATGTGTTCTTGTCTGGTGTATCACAACAAATGTAAGTAAACAACAGATTTTTCTAATATTTCGTGAAAATAAATTGCGAGGATGTGTTTACTTCTCAACGGTACCGTTCCGTTCCGAGACTTTTTGGATTGTTCAGTAGAAGAACTTCAGATTGTTTGAATTGATATCAAGATGTTTTGTCAAACCCCATAGAATACCTAGTAGGGACTTAAAAATAACTCGCAACTCGCAACTGAACAATAAGTAGGTGTTTACCAATCCTTATCATCACTATCTAAAATTACTAGGTATTCATTGATCTGTCACATAGAACAAGAAACAAAGATCGACAAATCTGAACTCACTCAAAACGTCCAAAAAAATCACTCGCAAAACGACTGCAGTAGTTCACCAAAGGTGCAATGATTGCATTTTTAAATCGCCATCTATTTTAGCTTTTATTGCGCGTTTTTCATGCAAACTGAATGTAGATTGCTGGTTCCAGCTGAACGACGGCGCTCCACAACCATGCCCTATCATTGATGTCGAATCAATTTGAGGCTAATAGAGCATGAACTTGAGATGAGCAAATTTTGCATAGAAATGCTTGTGTTTTACAAGGCTCTACACGGAAGTTGAAATACATAGTTTTACAGCTACTTCAAAACATTAATATATTTATTTGCAAGTACTGGAAAAAAATCCCCGGATTCATCATTACTTAATCATTACGAGAATAACAATGAAAACCTTTTTTCAGAATTTTTAGAAGTTTATGAATAGAAGTTTGAAATCCTTTGTGTAAGTTTAGCTTCCTTTTAATGATCTTGTTAACAACTGACTAACCTGTTGGTGACGGAGTTCCACGTGGATTAAAAGTTTTAATGTAGGATTACTTTGGTTATTACTTAACCTCGGAATTTTGGACCAGTTCACACTTCCATGTTCACCATACGAGTAGACCTGTGCACCGCGACTTCGATTTTCTCTACAACTTTGTCAAAATCCTTCACTTATTTCGACACGTCTAAAGTTTTTTCTCTACCGTCTACGGTGACTCAACGGTGCATATCATAAGCCTTATTTTGTTCCTTAACTGGTTTTGAAACTGCTTTCAGTTTTTAATTTGATAAACAGAATCAAAAGCATTGCATGCCCCACATAATTTTATTTTTGGAATAACGCTGGTAGACCTTTTGTAGCAGGGCAGCGTTCGTGTCAATTTCATTATGCAAAATATGTATGAAACGCCAGCATAATGACTCGATGTACGAAAATTGCACAGGAATTGATGAGCGAATTAACATACTAATAAACTTCACCCCAGTCAATGCAGCCTGCTGGGTGGTAAAATAATACTGAAAAGTTCCGACGACCTTTTCACCAAACTGACCGAATATTTTTGATTATGTGAAACATTTTGTTACGGAATACACCAACAAATTTAGGCGGTTGTAACATGCATCGCATGATTTTCCGGTGGTGTGCTAGAGCCGGTTTTTTACTAAAGGAGCTTAGCCACAAAACTACAAAACCCATACTAAACCAGACACTGTGGCACACGTCACCACACCAAATTGCGGTTGTTATAGGTTGTCATACGTCCAAATCTTACTACTTACCAATCTACTTCGCGTACTCCTTGACCTACTGATCAAAATTGGGCGTACCAAGTATGCATCACCGCCCTTTTCGTATCACAGCTTGACACTACCCCCAATTTATGATTAGTAGTAGAGTGAAGAAGTACCCTCATGCCGATTTTCAACTTTCTAGTTCTATGTGCAAAACTGAGACTCTTTATTGACGCTAACCTCCTCGCTAAATGACTTCCACTGTCTGACCTCATTTTGAAATATCGAAGCAGTTTCTGTATTAAAATTTGCAAGCATTACAATACGCTTTCCATCTGAATATCGTTACCGAGAAGTTTCAAATTTAAATGTTAAGTGAACTGCACGAATAAAGAAAATATAACAAAGTTTTTCAAACATGAAATTCATTTACCTGTATTTTATGTACTTTCGTTTTTATATAAAAGCTGCGGACCAAAATATTTCTTGAATTCTGAATTGACTATACTGGTAGCTTCTCTGACAAACAAAACGTGTAATTGTTTTAAAACCAAGCTGTATTTTCACTCACTCACTGCTAAAAGCATACCTTTACGTATCACATTTAAATACTAAGCTTTATGGAGAAATGTTTTCTTTGTGTTTGCAGTCGTAATTAAAACAAACACGTAGAGTATTTTGTGTTGTTTCAAATAATTTTGAAGCCAAAATATCTCTCGTAATTAGAAATCCAGCAACTTTTAGAGGATTTTGATTACGTTTCTTCAGAAGCAAAATTGCTTTTAAAATATCATTTTACAGTCACTATTAAAGTTTTCAGTCTACCACCGCTGAGAATTCACTGAATTCAGTTAATTACGCAAACAGAAATATCACTCCCAGTTTTACAGTGACCTAAAAACTGGAAAGGGTGCTTATTAAAAGGTAATAAGCTTAAATGAAGGGGTTCTTAGCGTTCACAGGCAGCTAGTGTAATATAACAGCTGGCCTCGGGCCAAATTGCAAGAGAGCCAAGTGCCGACACTTTTGCCCGCAGAACTTTATGAAAATGAAAGACCTACTTTGTAATGAATCATTCTTGTTCTTTTTGCGTTCAGCCCAGAATCTGGCCAGAACGATTTGATTTTTATTCCTTTCTTTTCGACATTGATTGCTTGTATTTTTTATGGAAAAATTCTATGTGCTGCGCGAGAGCTAGTCCTACCTAACTAAACTATATATTATGAATCCAGCAGGGCATCATCTTCGGTATGCAGGCGACTTTTGACAGTTAAATAATACCTACATTTCTTAGTTCTAAATAAATAAACGTAGGTAAACGGAGTTTCAATGTTATAAACAAAAGTGCTATAAACTTGAATAATTCCTCAAATTTCTCTTCGTGTCGTATTAAAAAGCTGTGTTAAGTTTGGCCACTGGTGCGTTATCCAAGACCGAAACTTTCGGCATAAATACAGAGTTGCATTAAATCTCCGTAAGGACCCAGAGGTTTTTTTATTGTGTTTGGTATCTATTAAAACTATTCACAAATAATATGAACTATAGTGATAGTACGAAAGATGTCATCGTGAAATGACTGCCCATAAAAGCAGTGTACAATTTTAAGACAAGAAAAGATACTGGCCCCAATTAAATAAAGCCTGACAGGTGACAATTATGTCACTTTTCGACAAATAAGTCAGATTGTCGCGACAAGTGCCGTTAAATAAACACGACAAATATGTCCAAATGCGACAGGTAAAAACTGACATAATTGTCACCTATCAAACACGTTTAATAAAGGTGATAATTGTCAGATTTTACCTGTCGCGTCCTAAGAAAATATCCTTGACTTATTTGTCATGGTCATTGACAATATTGTCGCGTTTTGTGACATACTTGTCAAGGCACAATATCAAAGAAGAGGGAAATATTAAATTGTTTACATTTTTTAATTTGGTTAAGATTCCTACTTTCTTAAAACCAGTTAAAAATAGATGCAAAATTAACTATTTTGGGCTTAATCTACGACCAACGTTGTGTTCGGAAATAAAGTGCGACGTCTTCTTATTGCACCTCAAATTCATCTTCACTACTACTGCTATCCGTCAACGAAGTTAACACAATTTTCCGATTTAAGTTTTATTTGTAGCTTTTTAAATTATGAGTAATTAAAACCTAATATCTTAACCACCAACCATCTCTGACATTGTAAGGGTTCCTGTCGATAATCTCCGACAATTCTACAAATATGTCGAATTGTCATTACAATTTAGTGTTTAATAAAACGAAATTGACAAGTTTTTCCGGACAAATTGTCACCTGTCGCCTGTCAAGATAAATTGTTTATTTAACAGAAATTTGTCAAATTGTCACGACAATTCGACATATTTGTCGATTTTCCACCGTGACAAATTTGTCGATCAAATTCTTTATTAAACAAGAAATTGTCAAATTGTCGGATTGTCACCTGTCGCCTGTCACCTATCACCTATCACGTTTATTTAACTGGGGCCTGGTAATAAATTAATACAAGGCAAATAAATACAATAGTATTGTTAACGGAGTGTATTATCTTCAGAGCTAGTACACCTTTACGTATGTTTGTCAGATACCTTATTCCACCAGAAGTCCTAAATATGATAGGGGAGACTGGGGACACTTGATCCCCCACTTTGATTTTGTGATCTCATGAATACATTTTTTAACATATATAAACCGTTTTTACACTAAACGATGCATAATTTAATGAACTACCATCTGTGTATGTGTGGTTAGGATTATACCATAGTTGTAAAAGTTATTTAAAGAAAACTGGTAAAACAGGTTTGCACCATGTGTCCCGTATATAAGGGAGAAATGATCCACCTGGTTGGATGACTTGATCCGCCCCGGATCAAGTCTCCCATAGTATGGGAGACATGGTTTTGTTTATTAAATAGGTGAGGATCATGTGTTCCATAGTCAGGGACACGTGGGACATTACGTAAAAGTAAATGACTATTTTATCAAGTTTAGTTTTGTTTTATCTCCCAAATGTAGTCTAAAAATTTACAGGTAGATACACTTAATGTAATGAATAACCGTTTATAATCGAAAATATAACGAAAAAAAATTTAACTTTTATAGCAGTCTTGGATCATGTCTCCCATATGAGAAATACATTAGTGATTAAATGCTATCAAATTAAAATATTATTTAAAAATGTTCCATACAGCCTGAATATACACGAAATTTAATCAATCAGTCCTGGTTACCATTTTCTTACTAACTGTTTCCCATAAGGGACACTTGATCCTAGGATCAAGTCTCCTTTAAAAAAATGTACCAAGTCTCCCTTGTAGTATGTGGCCAGGAATAATAACAAAAGAAAATTTTTACTTTATATAAATGTCGCAGCCAACTGGTTGAAAACGCTGTCTAATTAAACAACTAGTTCTTTAATCAAACGTCGCCATCTAACCAAACAACTTAACATTCATCAGCTAAGTGGTTGAAGATAACATTCTACACTACAGCTGTATGACGGTTAGCCAACTGGCTTACGTTCAATTTGCTAGGGGTAGGGTAGCTATGTGTGTTAGTGCATATTCACACATACGCGGGTTCACGCGCGTTATTATAATGTCACACGCACAGCTTACGCGTTGCGAGTCGCAAACGCAAGGGCAGCGCGTGGTTTGCCCAGTGGGTGCGTACCAAACTGTCAACACGCGCGGAGCCCGCGTAAATCTGATTCTGTGATCTGAAAGTAAGCCTATTCAAAATATAGCGGAATTGGAACTCAATTACTTGATATTTGTACTAGTCAGAATACCGCGTACCCACGTACAGAGCCGGTTCCGCTCAGGTTTGCATAGCTCATGCTCAGGGCTAGACTTTAGGGTAGACTGGGGTTGGAGTGCACTAGGGGGGCGGCCACACAAACAAAACTTTTTCAAAATTTTCTTAGTGTTTCTCACTGGTTGAGGTGTATGAAAGAGGGCAGCCTGTAAATAAAAAAAAATACCGTCTCCTTTCCCCCTCCACAATAGGCCCCCTTGGGGTCATATTGACACCCCTTTTTTATGACGGGAACGTACAGGGTTGCTCATCAGCAACAATGTTTACCTTGAACACTTTTCTCTGGAGGCCCAAAATCGGTCAGAGGCCCCCAGGGCCCCGTTAAAGGATCCCATGGACCCCTCGATTTTTTGACGGAGATAGCTAGTTTTCATCTGGGGGCCTTTTATGGCCCTAGTGTCTACTGCCTGTTTTTGAGGCCGCTACGCAAACGTTGTTACTGATGAGCAACCCTGCACATTCTCGTCAAAAAACAGGGGGGTCAATATGACCCCAAGGGAGCTTGTTGTGGAGGGCTTTTACAGGCAGCCCTTTCATACACCTCAACCAGTGAAACCACCTAACTAAGAAAATTTGAAAAGTTTAATTTGTATGGCCGCCCCTAGTGCAACCCCAGTCCCTACAGTCTAGCCCCGAGCATGAGCTATGCATACCTGAGCGGAACCGGCTCTGTACGTGGGTACGCGGTATTGTAACTGGTACATATTGTCAAGCGATTGAGTTCCACTACGCTACCCAAGTACCCAACCGAATCCCGCTGTAGTTTGTATAGGGCTTTATACTTTGTAAGTACCTACGTTCACATCACTCTAATTTTCATCGAAAATTAGTAGATACTGCAAATCGAATGATTACGTAACGAATTACCCATGTTTTATTAGGTTTGTGACAGTTTAATAAACATTTAATGGCTTAATATTCGTGTAATAACAACAAAATTACCTTGATGTTGGATTTCATAATTTCGCAGAGTTTCTTCAAACAACTGTTTAAATTTTTGTTCAGGCGTTTCCCCCGTAGGCGCCTCCATCACTTATAACCATGAAACTGCACTGATTACGCTAATTACTGATTATTTAACATAAAATAACAAAATACGGTCTTGATTTTTGTGCCGCTGACGCCATCTTGTAAACAAACCGACTCTAGCGCCGCAGTGGCGTATAAACGTACTTATTCAATTAAACAGCGGGTTTTCGGTCCGCCGCTGTGTTGAACGTTTGGAATGCTTCAAAATTCGGCCAGTGAACTAGTTGTTTGGTTAGATGGCGGCGTTTGATTAAAGAACTAGTTGTTTAATTACACAGCGTTTTTAACCAGTTGGCTGCGACATAAACATTATTCTTTAATAAAAACTCACTGCTAATGAAATATCCCTAATAATGAAACTGTATCTCTTGCTAATTTTCACTTTTTTGTAATAAATAAAAGCCTGCAAGTACTCGCCAAAATGATCTTGCGCCGCTAATGAATATATAAAGACCTGTCATTTTGAAACATGAAATAGTTGACACATATGACTGCGAAAAAAAGTTTGCCCGTACAGTAGACAAAAAGTTTTGCTAGCATTAATACACATAGCTCTGGTAGATTTTCTGGAAATTAAAAGTACCATGTCTCCCACAGGGATCAAGTGTCCCCAGTTTCCCCTAACCGATTATGTTACATGTGGTATCGTTGGAATCCTCATGAGTTCCAAAGCAACATTAAGTTTGCTAGGTATGCTCCAACAATATTGTGTTCTCAAATGAAAAAACGCATTCTCATCTTGAAGAATAGGTACCTATAACAAGCAGATGTAGCATTTATACTATAGCAGTTGGTACCTAGAAAGTTAGATAATTAAATAGCTCATGCCAGCTCGTACGTCTGGTCCAAAAGATCTCCTTAGCAATTCAGCGCGGCAATGCAGCAAGCGTAATGGGTACCTTTAGACCAGGCACGAACAGCAATGAACTTTTAGGTTAGGCTTATGTGTAAATACTTAGCGTTAATTAGCCCCTAATATGACCGAAATGTAATTAGAATTCATATCATAACTAAAAACATTAAAATTAACTTAGAAAAGTTAAAAAAATATTTATTTTATGTTTGATTAAGCTTATTGAATAAAAAACCCTTTTTTCGTAGCTGGTATATTTTGATTTTCTATTTCATTCGCTACCCAGATCTTCTAAGTAGTATTTGAAATTCCTACCGCGCCCTGATCCACAATTCACACGTGTTAACTACAAGGACGCACAATTTACGTGTAGTGTGTAGTTCAGTAGATATTTTTCGTTACTTCTAATATTACTGATAGGTATCTTTAAGAAAGGCAAACAAGGTTTGTAGGTAAGGTATACTTTAGTATAGAGATAGGTACTACCTACATTTTCTTTTAGGCGGATAACATATTCTGATTTTGATAGCTAGCAAGCAAACGAGAGTCAGTTATTATATTAGCCGGACAATTGGTCGTGCGGCGATGATGTAAACGGCTGTTATGCGATTTTCGTATGCAATTTTAGAACGTGCCTTAAAAAAACGTATCCGGCAAATACTCCAGCTATCTTAGATACACTAGTGAATCAGCGTTATTCAAGCTGGTAGCTAAGCCTTTTGTGATTTTTATGAAATAGGTAGTGTATAGCCACCATTTGTGGTTTCTACCACAAACGAGAGACAAGCTATACATCATTCTAGGTATACAAGTAAAAATAGAAAGAGCAATATTTTATACGTTTACCTGTAAGAGACGTCTGCATATCTCGCCGTAATGCGATATTTTCTCAGATACTCAAATATTACAATATACCGTCGAGGCATTCACGGCAGGTACCTCGCTTGCTAAGGCGGGGGCCATACCTAACGTTCGTTGCTGCGCATTTTTAGCGCAGCGCCAACGCACGCACCAAAAACCGATGTTAAACAATTCAACACAGAAACTTGCTTTAAAAAAGCTTATTAACGTTGGTTTATAGTATGGGGAATTCGAAAACTGCATGCATCTAACAGAAGCATGCGCTACCGTTGCGCTAAAATAGAGCAGAAACTGACATTACGTGTGGGCCCCGTTTTGCGTAGGAATGTAATAAGAATAACACATACATAGATACTTGTGCTTGAGCTACATAATGCGTACAATTTGAAATCACGAATGCCTCCATACCCCATTCACGACATATTCTCGTGGCGGAGAAAAATATAAGATGTGTTGTATTATCTGAACGCGCTCCTTTATTTCAGAAGAAACGCTTTATAGTGTCGTGAAATGTTTAAATAAACGGTTTTCATGGTTATTGTAGAGAAAACAAAGAACATACCTAAGCAATTGCAATGTTAACTATATGGCTTGATTTATTTTACTGTTATTGTCATCCGAAAGCTATAATCTTATTATATTTATTGATAAATAGTAAAGTGTAAATAAATATGTTTTTAAAAATTACAACACTGCAATATTCATAGCGCTACGTATTTCGTAGCACTCCGTAGCTCGGATGTAGCCATTGGGCTACATTTTGCTACGCTGATATTGTATTGAGCCTAATGAATAACGACAATTTCGAAGATGGTAAGAAATCTTTCTAATAGAGTTTTCTATTCCTTTTTTGTTCAACAGCATCCTCACGTCAGCCTATAGCTTTCCACTGCTAGACGTAGGCCTCCCCCAGGGCATGCCACAAAGCACTAACTTTCTTTTCTTTCATACCTGCAATGTTAAGTAGACATTTTTTTTTATCTTTCATGTAAGTATATTCATGGCAAAAGTAAATACTTACCTCGTTGTCTCGATATACCTGAATTCATGTATTTCTGTGTGAATTTCTGTTCGACTGGTACAAATCGTAAATTTCATTGTTATATTTATGTGCGCTTCAATAAAATCAAATTCATGTTTACGTTTTGACATCGAAAGCGGTTTATACGGCGATAAAATTTCACTCACTCGTTTGTTAGCTCCTTACAGCACTGTACCTCGCTACTATACAGCCTTACAAGTAAATACAATTCGGTATATTTTGGATTTTACAGCTACATGATTTGGGATATATCTAGTTGAAGAAGACCGGCTATTAGTGTGACTTGCTTCTACAAACATGTAGAAGACGGAGTGCCTACAGGAGTTTGGGTTTTAACATAGGATAATGCCAATTTTAAAACATACCCTGTTACGTGTTATTATGAAGCTTTCAAACAATGTAAAAATCCTTAGTACCATAGATCCGCGATGCTTGTGCAAATATTTTACGGAGTGATGAACCATAGAATATTTTCACACCGTTTTTTACACCTTACAAGGAAAGTGTTTCAGCTGTGGCTTACTTTCCGCGGCACACTTCCCTACAAACACTTTTAGCAACTCACTTAACCAAGAAAATGTATCAAAAACAGGGCCAGGGTGGAATTTCGCATCAAAAGAAGTTTTCCCATAAATCGAGCGGGTTCGCCGGACACCACATCTGTTCCAACTTTTAAACAAGCGCGCTAAGTAATTTTTATGGGCTCTACGTAGTAACACGCTTAGCGAAGTTGGGCCTCCTCAAAAGACAGAAACTGGTCTTTGACTTGTGTTTATGAAAGGAAAAAATATTAAGGTAACATTTCATGACCATCAACATTGTCCGTGTAAGACATCTAAA
This sequence comes from Phthorimaea operculella, assembly GCA_024500475.1. Lineage (NCBI taxonomy): Eukaryota > Metazoa > Arthropoda > Insecta > Lepidoptera > Gelechiidae > Phthorimaea > Phthorimaea operculella. The sequence goes on along the minus strand of JANFCV010000003.1, from coordinate 4,704,747 downwards.
AATTTTGAACTCGGTGACCGGAGTAAACATTACATGGAATTCCCGGGTTACATTAGGTATACTAAAAAATGTGACGCTAATAACTGTTCGTCCATCTATTGACTTTATTGCTGGAAGTACGACCAGTGACATGCACATATGACGTTTAAAATGGTATCCAGCAGATATCCTAGATACTGATTAAAATCTAAGCTACTCACAACAGGAATGAATGAAATCACACCCGCGTATAACCGACAAAAAGCTATTTAGCTAATAAAACCGTAGCAACAAGCAAACTTCCCCAGCTGTTATTAACACGAACAATGAGTTTTAATTTTAACTTTTTCACTGATTCTCCTTTAAGAGTTCTTGTCTAACAAGATCGCGCTCGCTCTTTTGTAGTCGACTACCAACTTTGCCTCGTTCCAACCGAGTACGGTTTCCACCTCTTTCAGTCAAAAAGCTGGGATTTTTGCGCTAATCTGAAATATTTAGTAACCAAACCCGTCTGTCTAAACTTGGAAAGTTTTTAAACATTTAGAAAATTCATAATGTGTTCAATCTGTGATCTAGTAGCTACCTATTGTGCGGCAAGGTGCGGCATATCTGAAAAATGGGACATCCTACAGCCAAGCCAATTTTACGTATTTTAATTTAAACAAACTCTTTGAGATTTAAAGTCAAACCTATATACATCAACCCACCCCTACCGTCGCCGGCGCAAATGAGCCTAATATGCCGGTCTAGAGAAATGCTTTGCACCAGGAACGAACCTAAACGACACCCCTCTCCTATAGACGACGGCCCGGACAAAGTTCTTGACTTCAGTATGCTGCAGTACACGGAGCCCATCGAACTCAGTACTAATACTTCTCGTGTTTCGTCTTAGAAATGTAATTGAAATTTATATAATTTATTTTAAAAAAATAAAAATAAAAAAGACCATGAAAATCATAATGTGTTCAAAGTTTGTTCAAAGCGCCAAAGCTAAAACAAAAATGAAGTCTCGTAAGCTTTTTAAAAACATTAAAAATTACTTTAATCCTAGCGAGATTACAATTGAACGCTAAAATCTCAATCGAACTATCTAAAAATAAAAAGCGTTGAAATCCAAAATACCTTTTCTATTTCAGAAAACAAAATTCACAAAATGTGCCTACCATTCCCGCTCCCGTGTAAAATGTAAATACAGTAAAAACGGTCGCATACCACAAATCGTAATTGTAACGGCTGTTCGGTGCTGATAACCGTTTGTATGCACGGTTATATTCAACGAATATATTTTGCCTATATTATTGTATGCTACAAGTACTTTTGAATATTTACTGTTAATGTTTAATACCCTAGCTTACATGGTATTACCGGAAATCATTACGATAAGTGAAATCATTTTGTGCAGACTTGTATTCGAAGGTCACAATATAAAAGACTAGCAGCCCGCCCAGCGGTTTCACCCACTGCTACTTACCTGTTTTCCCGTAGAAATTGGATCTTTGCCCGTAGTAAAAAGTCCATTGCTGCGATCCAGCAGAGGTAAATGTGCGAGCAGAAGCGGCCCGTCATGCTGAATAACTTTTACTTTGAAGCTATTACCGTATCTCTTATTGTTTATATGAGATGCTGGTGGTCTACATCAGGTACTCCAGACCCTCGTGACCATGTGCCAGCAGAAGCGGCCCGTCATGCAGAATAACTTTTACTTTGAGGCTTTTACCGTATCTGTTATAGTTTATATGGGATGCTGGTGGTCTACATCAGTTACTCCAGACCCTCGTGACCATTTGCCAGCAGAAACGGCCCGTCATGCTGAATAACTTTTACTTTGAAGCCATTATCGTATCTCTTATAGTTTATATGGGATGCTGGTGGTCTACATCGGGTACTCCAGATCCTCGATGACCATGTGCCAGCAGAAGCGGCCTGCCATGCTGAGTAACTTTTACTTAAAAACCATTACCGTATCTCTTATAGTTTAGATGGGATGCTGGTGATGTTCATCAGGTACTCCAGATCCTCAATGACCATGTGCCAGCAGAAGCGGTCCGTCATGATGCACAACTTTTTCTATGAAGCCATGGCCGTATCTCTTATAGTTTAGATGGGATGCTGGTGGTCTTCATCAGGTACTCCAGATCCTCGATGACCATGTGCCAGCAGAAGCGGCCCGTCATGGTAAACAACTTTTTCTATGAAGCCATGACAGTATCTTTTATAGTTTAGATGGGATGCTGGTGGTCTTCATCAGGTACTCGTACTCCAGATCCTCGAGGGCTGACAAAAAGTAGTCCATGTCCATCTTTACTATGATAGTAATATCAGTGCCAAATTTCGCGAAGATCGGTAAAGCGGTTTGGCTTATTTGGGTAATATCCGCTGTATTTCCCGCTTTTCCTGCTGCTAACCGTTTTCCCGTGGAAATGAGGAATTTTCCCGTGGTAAAAAGTAGCCTATGTTACTCAGGAATGTTGTAGCTTTCTAATGGTGAAAGAATTTTCGAAATCGGTCCAGTAGTTTCGGAGTTTATCGATTACATACATACAAAAAAAACAAACAAAGTTTTCCTCTTTATTATATTATATTAGTGTAGATGTAGATAGTATCTTTGTACCTTTTTAAACTTACTTACCTTTTTTTATTAGGCACTATTGCCGTTACTTCACAACTGAACATGTAGGTTTGGTACTGAACGGCATCCGCAATTCATATTCATACAATAAAATACACCACCACCATAACAGCCACAACAGTCCACTGCTGGACATGGGCCTCCTCCTATCGGGGGGGTATTGCCACACTCACCACGCTTGGCAGGCGGATTGGCGAGCGCAGTGCCAAGATGTTACATTTACAGGGAACGCTGCTGCCCGTTCCCTGGATGAATATCCCTTAGTTGCTTTTTACGACACCCACGGGTAGAATTGGGGTGATGCTATTCTAAGCCGGCATCACACGGCAATAAAATACAAAACAATAAAATATCATTTATTTGCAAGAACAGTTAAAACAAATTATTGGATATCTTCCCTACAACATCGGTAGTTCTCAACCCAACTATTTTAGGTACAATAATAACAATAAATTACCTTTTTTGACAGTACGAAACAGAAAACTCATTGAAATAGTAAAATCGCTTTCAGATTTCACAAACACACCGGACCGTGATGTTTGCGCTGCCATCGTGTGTTGATGTCATTCCGGACTAGAGCACGTAAAAACGGTCAAAAAAACCTAAAATCGGTCTAAAAAGGGTCTCAAAATTAGAACCTGCAACCTTCGACATATGTACTGGTGACGTCACTACCAACTAGTCGGGGCTAGTGGCCAAGATAATAATACTTGTTTAATTCCCAGACTAGAATAGAACCGTGGTAGCCCAGTTGGTAGTGGCGTCGGCAGTACAGATGTCGAAAGCCCTCAATTAATATTTTGGTTTCCGATCCACCATAGAGGTCAATTCCAGAATTGCAGTTTTGATAATTCTTATAGCAATGATATTTTATTTCAAATTTCCGCGGTTTAGTGAACAGTTGCGAGAAAAATTGCTTGAAAAGAAGATGCAGATAGCAAATGTTGTTTTTCATTAGTACTTAATGATTTTCATTACTTACATAAAAAGAAAGGAAACAATAAAACCACAATTTCTTACCAAAACCAGTTTTAACGATTATGTTATAAATGTCTTAAAAACCGGAATTGAATCGATAACGGTAAATCGGCCCGATGATCCGGTTTTTTTGTAATTCAAGAATTCCGGTTTTTATCCCCTATTCCGGACCGAGTGCGCAATATCACAGCCATTTTGTATACGCGTGTATTGCATGTTTATCCGTTTTGTTTGCAATACACTTCCAATATTTGGTCATTACTTTGATCGTTGTCAATAGAAAAATAGGTGACTAGGTACTGAAAAAAGAGAGCGACTTTTATATTGTGTCAAATTACCTACGTATATAGAGCTTATTCTGCTTTATAGTAGAATACATATAGTTGAAATACACTTCGAATGATGGATAGTAAATTTTCAAATCTGGTAGGCTAGACCCATTCTACTTGATTTCACATAACTCAGGGCCCATCCTATTGTAACAAATTCAATAGAAACAGTCTAGACCTAGTCTGGACCGAATCATATCAACAATGGACCGAAATTACCCACAAAACCGATGACACATTCAATAAACCTAATATCACAGGCCATTTTCTTTTCACGAAAATGCTGGCCGCTTTTCGAAGAAAAAAGTAAATGACCGTTACTCGAGTTAATTCGAATTTGGAAGCGAGATAGCGGCTGCCATCAGGCCATCAAGAAAGCGATTCAGCTGTTCGTCTTTATGATGGTATTTTTCATCAATTGGACGCGTGACTGCACACCATTGCGTATCCCGACGAGGAATAGGCTCGTTACATGTAAGTATGGCTTGATGTGAGTGTTGCCCTTTTTTGTTTTTCAGCTGGATGAGATTTTTTTGTGTCTTGCAGTCCTGGGAGCAAAATATTTGATTTGAAACTTATTTATTATATTAGCCTAATGGCGTCCCACTGCTGGGCAAAGGCTTCCCCTTCCTTTTTCCACCTTTTTCTATCCACCAGTCTTCACAATATGGGTTATTACCTATATGTCCACTCTATCTTTTACATTTAAACATAATTATTGGAAACATATTTCACGTCAAAATTATACACGTGCGTGCGTGAGTATCAACAAATCACGAATATGACATCAAAGATTTTCCACTCACATTGTCGTATTGTCGTGTCAATAATTAACAATATAAAAATCAAAAAATCGATTTTTCGACAGAAGGATCACTCGACCCTAATCAGGATTCTCGCGATTGTCACTTGTTAGATACATACTACAGTCAAAAATCTCAAAATAAAAGAATATCTAAACAGCTGAAGTTATGCAAGAACTTCATCTGATTTTGATCCAATTTTAAAATAAAAAAAGTTATGACGTTCGTGGCAACTATGTTCTTAGTTTCCACTGAGTTTTCAGTTATTTCCAGTTAAAGTAAGTAAGCGTCAAAATTTTTGCTAGTACTGATGAGTGAGCCATCTGTAAAGGCGCCCAGCGCACATTTTTCCTAATGTGTGGTCCCAGCTGTTTTTCCGGCCTGGCACACATTACCATAGCAAAATTTTTATTTTTATATTTAGATAAGTTCTTTACCAAATTGACAATACTAAATGTAGGTAGAGGAAAATCGTCGTCTTGATTACATGCTATATCGAAACTGCTGAAAGCTACCATTCTCCCCGCTTGTGTTTTCTTTACTTATTTTATTATCCATTTCTAGTTGTTCTGATTTTCGGAAAAAAACTTGCTATATTTTCCACCGCATGCATTTAAACCAGCTTCTTTCGCCATTCTGTACCAACTGGGCTACTTCTTAATTTGGTATTCGACTTGCTCTAAGTTGGCAACACTGAATGTAGAGGAAAATCGTTGTCTCGATTGCACGCTATGGCGGAACTGCTGACGTCTGCCATTCTCCCCCGCTCGTGTTGTCTCCTCGTGATAAGCAGTCGCATTACTTATTATCTATAGCAAATTGTTAAAATTTTTGGAAAATTTGCCATATGTTCCACCGCCGGAAGGATTTTAACCAGCTAATTTCACCATTATGTACAGAAGTACTCAATTCGGTATTCGACTTGCTCTAAGTTGGCAACACTGGAAGTAGAGGAAAATCGTTGTCTCGATTGCATGCTATAGCGGAACTGCTGACGACTGCCATTCTCCCCCGCCTGTTGTCATCTCGTGATAAGCACTCGCATTACTTATTATCTATTTCTAGTAGGTAGGTAGTTCGAATTTTAGGAAGGCATGCAAATTTTTCCACGGCAGGCTGAATTTGAACCAGCGACGTTCGCCATTCTGTACTGGCGACGCCTCTGCCAACTGGACTCCCGCTCAATTCGATATTCGACTTGCTCTAAGTTGGCAACACTGAAAGTAGAAGAAAATCGTTGTCTCGATTGCACGCCATGGCGGCACTGCTGACGGCTGCCATTCTCCCCAGCTCGTGTTGTCTTCTCATGAGATACACTCGCATTACTTATTATCTATGTCAAATTGTTAACATTTTTGGAAAACCTGCCATATTTTCCACCGCAGGCTGGATTTTAACCAGCTAATTTCACCATTATATACAGAAGATTCCTCTACTAACTGGACTCCCGCTCAAATCGGTATTCGAGTTATTCTAAATTGGCAACACTGAATATAGAGGAAAATCATTGTCTCGATTGCACGCTATGGCGGATCTGCTGACGGGTGCCATTCTCTCCCGCTCCCCCGCTGGTGTTGTCTCCTCATGAGATACACTCGCATTACTTATTATCTATGGCAAATTGTTAAAATTTTTGGAAAACTTGCCATATGTTCCACCGCCGGAAGGATTTTAACCAGCTAATTTCACCATAATGTACAGAAGTACTCCATACGGTATTCGAGTTATTCTAAATTGGCAACACTGAAAGTAGAGGAAAATCGTTGTCTCGATTGCATGCTATGCTGGAACTGCTGACGGCAGCCATTCTCCCCCGCTTGTGTTGTCTCCTCGTGATAAGCACTCGCATTACGGATCATATTACTTGATCGAGGATTTCAGACCTTTTACGTGTTTCAGCGTTTTATACTTACGCTACCTTTTAGAGGAGTGTGTAGGTGGAATAGTTTGGAGAGAAATTATAGTGCAAGAAAAGTGCGATTGTTCGTAGACTATATTATGTAGATATGTACAAAATCCTTTATCCATTTTTTTTCTTCAAATATTGAACTTCTTTTTTTGCTATTATGGTAACTTAGGATGTCCAGAGTCTAGATTATTTCTTTGGACCATGATAACAGGGACACCCTGTATAATCAAAAAGATTGTAGGTTCCGGCAAATTGTACCTGTTGTATCCGGCATAGTACACACACATAAGTAATACACTTAGATAAATATTACTAAGTTGGCAACACTGAATGTAGAGGAAAATCGTTGTCTCGATTGCACGCTATGTCGGAACTGCTGACGGCTGCCATTCTTCCCCGCTCGTGTTGTCTCCTCCTGATAAGCACTCGCATTACTTATTATCCATTTCTAGTAGATAGGTATCAGGTAGGTAGTTCAAATTTTAGGAAAACATGCAATATTTTCCACCGCAGGCTGGATTTTAAACCAGCTACTTTCGCCATTCTGTACTGGTGACGCCTAATTTTGTGCTACTGCTTAATTTGGTATTCGATTTGCTCTAAGTTGGCAACACTGAATGTAGAGGAAAATCGTTGTATCGATTGCACGCTATGGCGAATTTGCTGACGGCTACAGTTCTCCCCCGCTTGTGTTGTCTTCTCATGAGATACACTCGCATTACTTATTATCTAATGTTCCACCGCAGGCTAGATTGTAACCAGCTAATTTCACCATTATGTACAGAAGTACTCTATTCGGTATTCGAGTTATTCTAAATTGGCAACACTGAATGTAGAGGAAAATCGTTGTCTCGATTGCACGCTATGGCGGAACTGCTGACGGGTGCCATTCTCCCCCGCTTGTGTTTTCTTTACTTATTTTATTATCCATTTCTATTTGTTCCGATTTTCGGAATACTTGCAATATTTTCCAGCGCATGCTGGATTTTAAACCAGCTACTTTCGCCATTCTGTACCAACTGAGCTACTGCTTAATTTGGTATTCGAATTGCTCTGTTGGCAACACTGAAAGTAGACGAAAATCGTTGTCTCGATTGCACGCTATGGCGGCACTGCTGACGGCTGCCATTCTCCCCCGCTCGTGTTGTCTTCTCGTGATAAGCACTCGCATTACTTATTATCTATGGCAAATTGTTAAAATTTTTGGAAAACTTGCCATCTTTTCTTCCGCAGGTTAGATTTTAACCAGATACTTTCACCATTATGTACAGAAGACTCCTCTACCAACTGGACTACCGCTTAAATTGGTATTCGAGTTATTCTAAGTAGGCAACACTGAAAGTAGAGGAAAATCGTTGTCTCGATTGCACGCTATGGCGGAACTGTTGACGGCTGCCATTCTCCCCCGCTTGTGTTTTCTTTACTTATTTTATTATCCATTTTTAGTTGTTTCGATTTTCGGAAAACTTGCAATATTTCCCACCGTATGCAGGATTTTAAACCAGCTACTTTTGCCATTCTGTACCAACTGGGCTACTACTTAATTTGGTATTCGACTTGCTCTAAGTTGGCAATATTGAAAGTAGAGGAAAGTCGTTGTCTCGATTGCACGCTATGGCGGAACTGCTGACGGGTGCCATTCTCCCCCGCTCGTGTTGTCTTCTCGTGATAAGCACTCGCATTACTTATTATCTATAGCAAATTGTTAAATTTTTTGGAAAACTTGCCATATGTTCCACCGCCGGAAGGATTTTAACCAGCTAATTTCACCATTATGTACAGTTGACTCCTCTTCCAACTGGACTACCGCTCAATTCGGTATTCGAGTTATTCTAAGTTGGCAACACTGAAAGTAGAGGAAAATCGTTGTCTCGATTGCATGCTATGGCGGAACTGCTGACAGCTACCGTTCTCCCCGCTTGTGTTGTCTTTACTTATTTTATTATCTATTTCTAGTTGATCCGATTTTCGGAAAACTTGCAATATTTTCCACCGCATGCTGGATTTAAACCAGCTACTTTCGCCCTTCTGTACTGGCGAAGCCTCTACCAACTGGGCTACTACTTACAGTCTAACAAAAAAGTAGAAATTAAATAAAATGGAAGTAAAAAAAATCATACTAAATTGTTGCCATTCATAGTGAATTTTGCGATTTAATTTTGAAATTTCGTACAAACTGGCGTCCTCATTTTTGTATACTCTTTTTTGCTGGACTGTAATTTGGTATTCGACTTGCTCTAAGTTGGCAACACTGAAAGTAGAGGAAAATCGTCGTCTCGATTGCACACTATGGCGGATCTGCTGACGGCTGCCATTCTCCTCCGCTTGTGTTGTCATCTCGTGATAAGCACTCGCATTACTTATTATCTATTTCTAGTAGGTAGGTAGTTCGAATTTTAGGAAAGCATGCAAATTTTTCCACCGCAGACTGGATTTTAAACCAGCTACTTTCGCCATTCTGTACCGGCGACGCCTGTACCAACTGGGCTACTAATTTGGTATTCGAATTGCTCTGCTGGCAACACTGAAAGTAGAGGAAAATCGTTGTCTCGATTGCACGCTATGGCGGAACTGCTGACGGCTGCCATTCTCCCCGCTCGTGTTGTCTTTACTTATTTTATAGTGCGTTTCATCTTTCAGTTCCTATGGCGTCATGTTGGTAGCATTGGAAATTTGTATGTAATATTATACGGCGCCAAAAAAATTACATACAAATTTCCAATGCTACCAACATGACGCCATAGGAACTATAAGTTGAAACGCACTATATTATCCATTTCTAGTTGTTCCGATTTCCGGAAAACTTGCAATATTTTCCACCGCATGCTGGATGGCGACGCCTCTACCAACTGGGCTACTGCTTAATTTGGTATTCGAATTGCTCTGTTGGCAACACTGAAAGTAGAGGAAAATCGTTGTCTCGATTGCACGCTATGGCGGGACTGCTGACGGCTGGCATTCTCCCCGCTTGTGTTGTCTCCTCATGAGATACACTCGCATTACTTATTATCTATGTCAAATGTTTGAAAATTTTGAAAAACTTGCCATATGTTCCACCGCAGGAAGGATTTTAACCAGCTTATTTCACCATTATGTACAGAAGTACTCAATTCGGTATTCGAGTTATTCTAAGTTGGCAACACTGAAAGTAGAGGAAAATCGTTGTCTCGATCGCATGCTATGGCGGAACTGCTGACGGCTGCCATTCTCCCCCGCTCGTGTTGTCTTTACTTATTTTATTGTCCATTGTTCCGATTTTCGGAAAACTTGCAATATTTTCCACCGCAAACTGGATTTTAAGCCAGCTTCTTTCGCCATTCTGTACTGGCGACGCCTCTACCAACTGGGCTACTGCTTAATTTGGTATTCGAATTGCTCTGTTGGCAACACTGAAAGTAGAGGAAAATCGTCGTCTCGATTGCACGCTATGGCGGAACTGCTGACGGCTGCCATTCTCCCCCGCTCGTGTTTTCTTTACTTATTTTATTATCCATTTTTAGTTATTCCGATTTTCGGAAAACTTGCAATATTTTCCACCGCATGCCGGATTTTAATCAGCTACATTTTCCATTCTGTACCAACTGGAATACTGCTTAGTTTGGTTTTTGACTTTCTCTAAGTAGGCAACACTGAATGTAGAGGAAAATCGTTGTCTCGATTGCACGCGATGGCGGAACTGCTGACGGCTGCCATTCTCCCCCGCTCGTGTTGTCTCCTCGTGATAAGCAAAGCACTCGCATTACTTATTATCTATTTCTAGGTAGGTAGGTAGTTCGAATTTTAGGAAAACATGCAATATTTTCCACAGCATGCTGGATTAAACCAGCTTCTTTCGCCATTCTGTACTGGCGACGCCTCTTCCAACTGGGCTACTGCTTAATTCGGTATTCGACTTGCTCTAAATTGTAAAATGTACTTGCTCTAAATTGGCAACACTGAATGTAGAGGAAAAACGTTGTCTCGATTGCACGCGATGGCGGAACTGCTGACTCTCCCCCGCTCGTGTTGTCTTCTCGTGATAAGAACTCGCATTACGGATCATATCACTTGATCGAGGATTTCAGACCTTTTACGTGTTTCAGCATTTTATACTTACTTACGTTACCTTAGGAGGATGTAGGTGGAATAGTTTGTAGTAGGAAAAGAGGATATAATAAAACTAGTAGCATAAGAATAAAAAATAACACAGTAGTAGGAATTTTAGTGCAAGAAAAATGCGATTATTCGAAGACTAGATTATGTAGATATGAACTGTTTGTACATTGCATTGTGTCTTATTTTAAGCAATAATTTGATTGTTGGTCGTCGTTGTTTGATTTCCATACTTCCTAACTGTTTTGTACATTAGAATGAAAGTTTTACCATCCTTTCTAGAAGTCTGCTTATAACAAAACTATAAACTGGTTGAACCTTTCTATATAAAGCTATAAAGAGACCTAAAAGTTTGACAAAAACACAGGTTCCTTTCACCAAATTAAACCTTCGTTCGTTGTTCCCATTGTCCTCGAGATTTTATCTGCAAAAGTCCCCTAAAATCCTCCCTAGTGAGATGTTCAATCATAAGTTCGGAGCGAGTCGAGAACTCTTTGCGAACCCTCAAACAAGTAGATAAGTGAAATAACTTTAAAAACTTGTCTGCTCTTTGCCAAAGAAAAAACAATAAGGTAGAGCGAGTTCTGCAAACGAAGAGAAGTCTGAAAACGCAGATACCAAAGGAACATAGGGACGTTGTGGCTAATTCGAATCGTCAACGAATCATGTGATAGTTTCATTAAATATTCTCCTGATCCTCTGTTTTTATTTACTTTTTGGCAAGACAAATTCTGTCTTTAAGAACGTTCAACAGTAAAGATTTTTATATTTTGAAACTGCGTCCATACGGACTACTGGTCCATACGGACGCAGTTTCAAATTCCAACTGTCGTAAGGTCACTTCCTTACCTGAAGAGATGAACTGAAATCGAAACAGTTGCCTACTTATTTTGCAAATATACTTTTCGTCTTTCGTTCTCTTTCACTAGTTCAGCGTAAAAATTGAACTAAGCTACATAAGATTTTTATATTTAACCATTTTTTGTGTCTACAGAATTTGTTTGCAGGGTTCCTTTTACAATACTCTTTATCTTTGATTCTGAACTCTTCGCCTTTTGTAGTGATTTAATTTGAGGACTTTTACCCTTTTGCCGTGTTAAAAGTTCTTTGGTTCTTCGATATGGAGACGAAGAGCTTCTACTTTTACGTTCTTTGGATTCATTTCTTATATGATTTTTAAAAAAGAAATGTGATCACGAGACATGATTATTTGACAACAATTGAGTTTCATAAATCCATTGTTATATATCTAAACTAAGTACAAGATTTTAAGATAAGCGAGGACAACACCTCCTCATTTTCAAATAGGTTAGTTAAGTTTGCTATGACTTTTAACAGATTTTTAACATATAAAGTGTTGGTTATGTTTCGAGTTTCTATTGCCACTCAAAAAATAATACGTAAGGCGCATTTTTAACGACCAATTTTAATGGATCAGTAGAAAATATTTATACGTGTGAAAAGTGCAGGTGGCTGCTGATTCGCGTCAAATATATTTTTAGAAGTTTTGGAACATACAAACTCCATTAATATCTAAAACCTGCAAGTGGATGAAGCTAATCCTTGGGATGGGAATTTCGTGTAAGCGCGCTGGCAGCCGCGCAGCTGTAGGACAGGTGTGGACACAGGTGTGCCGTGTGGCTTAAAAAAGCATCACCCCACTTCTACCCGTGGGTGTCATAGTCGCTATGACCATATGGGACTTTGCCACAGACAAGGCCTACCTATAAAAAATGGCGCCACAGAGGACAGGCTAACAGGCAACTAAGGGATGGATCTAGGGAATGGGCAGCACTGCGCTCGCCAATCCCCCAAGCGTGGTAAGTATGACAATACGTGGTAAGTACAGTGGACTGATGTGGCTGTAGTAGTAGGTGTGAACACAATCCGGTGAGCACACTTTTAAAAGTACCTACCTGACCTAGTACTATCGCTAACAATGAAACTAAGAGACCAACTTATACTGGTTTTTCATACATGTACTTAGGTAAATCAGAATAAGTTGATCTTTTGAATGAACCGTGAGCAATTGTGCTTTGTTTAAATGCTGAACATACCTACCTTGTGTTAATTTGTTCAGCTTGAGGCAAGTTTTTCAAGCAAGCGACTTCAGTCAGGCACGTTTTAAATTGTATGAATATGACAACAAAGACAACATCAATTGTTTGTTTATTTTCAGAGTATAGTCAAGGGGGAAAGGTCTAGTCGTAGGTACAATTCTACTTACCTAAATTACTAAGTAATTAATTACCATAAGTTGCTAATTAATTACTTGTATTCTATACGAGTATTATCGTACTAATTACTTGTAGTCTACTAAAAAGTTACATTATGTTATTCACTTTGAAATTAATTTTAAGCAAAGTGTCAAAATTTTATTTATTCCTCTCTGTATTTCTATGTAGGTACCTACTTAGTACGAGTTCTAGCAAAAAATAACTAACGACCAAATGAACAAAATAGAAGCTTTTTGAATAATTTACCAAACTAAAGCAAAACTTTTTTTTTTTTCAAAGTAGGTAACTAGCTACCTGCATTATGTAAGCGACGTGCGGACTGCATTCAGATTGCATTCTTCTATGCGCAGAATATTCCAGAAAATATGCTGCATATTTGAGTGCGGAAATGGGGTGCTAGGAATAAATGTACGTTTAGATTAAATTTCTATTACCAACAGACTTTCGTAAATGCAAGGTATGGAAATAGGAATTGTGAATTGCGCAGGTACAGAAAAACATTGTAATTTTTAAGTACTTACCCAGTTTCTGATACATTAACAAATAATTTAGGTTAACTTAATAGTTTCAACCTTGTGTTCATTTTGATGTTCATACTTTGAAAAGTTTATCACTCTTGCTATTTACCGTTTTATAAGTAGTGTGTGAGACATCGAGTTGATGAGTGACTCAGTCTTATATCCCTTGCTAGGAAGACAGAATGTAAACGGCTGTAAAAAACGGCCACATACAACACGTGTGACAAAAATTTTGTTTATTTAAGTAACTACAATTAAAGCAATATCTGATTCTGCCTTATGTGTTCCGCCCCTAGAATCGAATCGGGGACCTCAAGCTCACACGACACAAAACTCGTACTCAAGCTCATACTGCTAGATCACAGGAACTGTAACCTAATAAGTTCCTAAAATCATTACACTCCCAGCCTACAAATCAAAACACTAGGCTACGGAGGGTAAGGCCTTTCGCACACGCAACGTCGGTTTCGACGTTATTTTAGCGCTGCGATGCGCAGCGTTAGAAAAATGCGAATTTCCACCTTAATCCCATATAAATACGACGACGCAGGCCCAACGCTGCGTTGCGCACCCTAATGTCAAACGGTATTGACAGACGCATCCGTCGACGCTAAAAATGCGCAGCGTTGTGCGTTGCGCTAAAATAACGCAGGGTATGGCACACGTAACGCAGCAACGGACGTTAGATTTTTGACGGTTTATTAACCCTTAACTGAGCCTGATACTTGGAATAATTAGGACATTTTCTGTGTATATTCAGTGGGTAGATTTAGTCGGCGACGGAATTTCCGCTGAAGTGTGTCATCTCTAATGCAAATAACATTGCTGGCGTAATGGCGCCGAATTTCATCGCATAGGTCCGGTCGTAGAGTATTTAATTATATTTAAATTGTATAGTATTTATTTTTTTTTTATTTATATTAGTTATGTTGGGTAATTAGTAGTACGAGTGAAAGATTATTTCTTTTTTCAAGACAGGTTTTAATCACTAATTTTCAACAGCACCCCCAAGGGTTAATAATCGAAACCGACACTATAATAGAGTACAAAGCAATATAATCTGCAACAATGTATTACAATTCCATACAATATGAAACAGTGAGGCGCAATATCAATCTCAATATCATTCAGAAAGGAAAACGAGAAAGTTGTCTCTGTTCGTTCACTACAACACCTTCAAAAAATTAAAAACGAGGAGCTAAACAAAAACAAAAATGGTAAATAGGTAACTAAATTAGGATCAGTTAACTACTTGTAAACAATCAAATCAAAATCAAAAAATCAAAAAACATTTATTTACTTTCAAAGTATTCTTAATCTAAGCAAGTTGCTAGGGCCTCCTTTTAAGCAAAAATATTGCCTGTGCCAGGAGAGCCCTGCTCTTCTATAACGTTATTTTAAACTTTGAAGGTTTAACAAAAGATCTATAAAACTAAGTTATTCTATTTAGATACTAGTTATTCTGTTTGTGTTTGGATAGTTTGTATGTTTGCGGGGTGTGTACGTGTCTTAATGTAAACAATCATTAACTTCTTAATGGATAATTACTCTAAAATAATAGAAACCACATGTGATACTTGGGATGACTTTTTATATAATGTAACTAATAGCTCACTAGTGTATTTTCATGTAAACATAAGATCTATGTTAAAAAACTTTGCCCAGCTTGAGTACGTTATTTTACAATCAACCCATACTGTGCACCTGATAATATTGACCGAGGTCAATATTAAACAAGATAGCGTAGGTATGTTCAACCTCCCAGATTACACCTTGCACTCACATCTAAGAACTAACCAAAAAGGAGGCGGTGTCCTGCTTTACGTACACAACTCAGTTCAATTCAGTAGGTATAACATAAATACTCGGGAGTTTGAATGTATCTCTGGCCAAGTAAAATCAAATAATGGATACACGATAGGGCTGTGTGCCGTTTACAGACCACCAAGTACCAATAAAGACAATTTTATTAAGGAATTACAATCACTAATTTCAACTTACCCTGTTAAAAATAACTATATAGTTATGGGAGACATCAATTTGAACATAAAACACAGTAATAACGCCATAAACTATTACCTAACTTCACTGTCAGACTTGGGATTCCAATGTGGAATAAACCAATTCACACGAGTAGAAAAATGTGGCAAACATATTTGCAAATCGTGTCTAGACCACATATTTATTCGAAATCACAGTAATTCGACTATTTACACCAGTTTGATAAACATCGCGCTAGCCGATCACCGCATAACTGGCTGTGCAATAGAAGGCGCATGGGGCAGTAATGAGTCACGCGCCAATCAGCTGATAACAAAGTTAGATAATAAAAAACTGCATAGCGAGTTGTGCGATATCGACTGGAGCGAGCCTTTGAAGTATAGCAATCCTAACGACATAGCTAATTATGTGCATACGAAATTTTCAAGCGCTTACGAAAAATGTAAATACACAGTTAAAAATTCAAGTAAAAGAAAAGAATGTAAATGGGCAAACCAAAGGCTAAAAAATATGTGCCAAAAGCGTGATGAACTTTATAAAATCTGGCTAAGTGATGAAAACAATTCAAAAAATAGACTATTGTATAACAAATATAGAAATAAGACCAATAAATATGCACAATATGTAAGAAATAAACAAATAAAAACAGATGTATGCCGCAATTTTAAGAACCCAAGAGAAGTATGGCAAATAGTAAATAATTTAACGGGTAAAATTATGAACTGCATAGAAAATATTTTAATGAAATATTTTGATATTGATCCCATAATCCTATGTAACAATTTTTCGAAAGAATTCGAACAAAATGTTAAAAATATAAGTAATTATTGTAATGAGCCTCTAATCAATCCAACCACCTATGAAATAACTCCAGAAATATCAATAAGAGTGGGACAAGCACGTGAAGAAGAAATTGAACGAATAATAAAAATATTTACAAAAAAGGTAATCATAAAGATTATAACAATTACCGCCCTATCACAATTTTGTCTTGTATAGACAAAGTGATAGAGAGGTTTTTAGGAAATAAAATCAATAATTTCTTACAAAATCATAATATAATAAATGACAAACAATATGGTTTCCAAAAGAACAAAAGTACAACTCAACTCTTAAGAAAATTCACAGATGAGGTTAATTCTCATCTTAATGACAGACTTCACGTGCTAGTCCTATTCATTGACTTCAGCAAGGCTTTTGACGTTTTAAATTATAATATCTTATATAACAAGCTTTCACGAGGTGGTATTCAAGGACCCTTGTTAGAGCTACTCAAAAATTACCATACAAATCGGTACACTACAGTAAAGAAAGCTGATAAGACAAGCAATCTCGTCTTGACTACCCAAGGTACGGCTCAAGGTTCTATTGTAGGACCTACTGAGTACTTACTATATGTGAACGACATGTCTAACATAATTAAGAAGGGTTCCGTATACCAGTTCGCGGATGACACCTGTTTGCTTGTGGCTCATAAAGACATTGTTGAAGCGCAGAACTTATTGCAGAAAAACTTTGACCTTCTATGTAAATGGGCACATGATGTTGGTTTAGTATTAAATGCACAGAAAACGAAATATATTCATATACACTCATCGCATAATAAAGTAACAACTAAACCAACAATCGTGGCCCATAACCACTTATGTCAGCACTCTGTAGTAACTAGTCAATGCTCTTGCGCTCCTATAGAACTAGTTAAAACCCACACTTATGTCGGCCTCGTGATTGATGACAGACTCAGCTGGGGACCGCATAAAGATCATGTACGCAACAAATTGAGATCGGTTTTGAGTAAACTAGCAATCTTAAAATATAAACTACCATATAAAACCCTTCGGTTAATATACTTAGCCTTAGCAGATTCTGTGATTGGTTACGGACTGAGTAGTTACGGTAGAACAAACAAATCTTGTTTAGAGGATATCTATGATCTTCAAATTCGATTATTAAAAACTATTGTCCCAAAACATATTAAAAATAAATATAAAGATAACTACCACCAGTTATTCAATCACTGTAAGATAATGAGTGTATATGATAAAATAAAACTCACAATTCTAACAGAAGTAAATCAACCAGATTTACTAAACGAAAAAGAAAGGAACTCACGTCTGAGGACCTTATCTGAAAATCATAGATATCTTCTACCCAAAATTGTAAATAAGTACGGATCGAGAAAATTGGATTATGTAATTCCTACTTACTTAAATGAATTACCATTGGAAATACAAAATATGTACGTAAATAAATCTAAATATCACGGAAAGTTAAAAAGTCACTACTTGACTAAAAATGATATAGTTATCACTTAACTAAGGACTCGTCAGTACACAGATAAATCCTCTGAGGTTTGCGAGGTACTGGCTTAGTATTAAGTTTCTTATTATTGTAAAGTTTTGAATAAATAACTTAAAAAAAAAAAAATTCATAAGTAAAAAATATACGTCTCATTCATTGTACAATGGTATTACAACAGAAGTTGTCACCATCAGAAGTCTGTGATAAATTTGAAATTAAACTTGGCGTTCAACAAATCTCAGCACTGAGCCAATCGTCTTACTAGCCGCGGCTGTCAGAAGTCCGTGCCGTGGAAAATACTGTATGCAGATGATGTTTCTCTTATGACTCTGTAGAAGACCTGCAGGGCGAATTCGACCGTTGGTTGAAGTTTCTATAAGACATGGGTCTCAAGATTAAATGCAAGAAAACGGAGCATATGTCGTATACTTATGTCTATATATTCATGAAAACATTTAGTATGTAAGAAAAAATATAAATAATTATACTAGAAATTATGACAGGCAGGCATAACCGCAATACAAGAAGTACAAATAAAATAGATCAACCAAAGTACAGACTAGCTAAAGTTAGGTCTTCATTTTGATGGTCTAAGTATACGATACTATAAAAATATACCGGAAAATATATTAAGTCAATCAAAAACTAAATTTTAATCTGTGATTAAGAGGCTACTATACCGAGCTAAAAATTCGTGAGCTGTTAGTTGATAAAAATATTTCTATTTCATTTATGCATCCCACCCGTCCCGCAGTTATAAAAGAGACAGTTGTAGCTCGCTACCGGAAAATTTGCGTTCTGGGTTTACTAGGCTCCCCGTTCGAAATCTCTATCAAATTTCTTGATAGTGGCATTATTTTGCTGCCAATAAAATATTCTATGCTCCTATCGTTTATTAGAAGATACCAAGGCGTAAACTTGCTGATAAGTTTAGAGCACTTTGCGACGGCCATATCTTTTTTAAATGCATTATTACAACCAGAAAAAAGATATGGAGCATGGATGTAGTCCAGAAGAGTTACCGCGCAAAATTTGAGTCGATCGGTTGCGAATTGGCAGAGGGATAGGTTGAGAGCGTTTGTATGAAAAATAATGACTATAGGTCCCCCTTAAGAAAACATTATATTATAAAGCCTATTATAAGTTAGATGATTACATTAATGACAAAAGTCTGAAGTTTCAGCTCATCAAAAGAAACATGAACGCGTTGTTAATACCAAATCGGGACGTGCATTTACAATTGAAATAATAATAATTGTATGATTTTAATTTTCACACTTGAATGACTAAATTTAATTTTAAATTCTATTTTGTTTATGTATATTGATTGTATTTGACATTCTAAAAGAATTATTTGTGAATCTACTTGTAAATAAAGTTTTAAACATTTAAATGTTATAGTCGAGGGCCACAAAGACGCGTCTAAGACAAAACTTTTAGCTTAAAGAAAACTTATACCTACAGTTTTACCATTTTAAATACTTGGGGCCAATCATTAGAAATTATGGCAAAATCGACCTACATGTAACCTATAGATAACCTTTAGAAAAACAACGGGATTGATGAAGTGGAGACAACTCGCAGGTGGTATGTGCGACAAGGAGATGCCCATCAAACTTATAGGAAAATTATATGTATAAAACGGTGATTATATTATACGAAAGGAAGGATATCTCACACAAACGTGCACTCCATTTTGAACCCTTATAATACCCCTACTCAACGTAGAAAACTATTTTTGTAATCTTATGCCTTACTCCGTAGTAAAGACACTTTGTTTGGCTCGTCTTGGCGGGACACGCACGACCGTGCTTCTAGATTGTGCTTTTAAGTTTGATTGACCAGCCGCGCTCTGATATTATTTTGTTTGCAGCAGTAAGATCAACTGCTCTATCGACTTCAAGTGAAACGGCCAAATTCATTTCGACATCCTGTACGGGAAACTCATTTGAAACACAATGTCGCATATAATCAAAAGAACAATATCATGTTGCTACGTCTACCAGTACTTTTCTCGCTCGCTCATTCATACATAATGTCAGGTAAAATGTCAGGCTAGTGCAAGTGTTGCCAGGAACATAAAAATAAATTTACTCCACATTGGTCATTAAATGTTGTTAGATTATTGTCGGACCAGCAGTAAAAGAATATGTATTATATCAGTTACCTAATTCCCATAATACAAGCTTTGCTTAGTTTCGGGCAAATGGCGCTGTGTGTTTTATTCAGGCATATTTATTTACCCCTTGCAGGGTAGGCAGAGCGTAAACAGCTGTAATAAAACGGTCATTTACTCCACGTCTGACAAAAATTTGAGAGTTATTAAGAAGGTTGTGTATCACCATAGTGACAGGTTGTCAGCCTGTCGCCTAAAATTGCAACTATCAAATATGGTAGCTACGGGATAGATATGGGATGATGCTATTCCAGGCCGACACCACACGGCAAATAAAAATAATACAAAGATAAATATTTGAATACTAAGAAAACAACAATAATAATTATTAGTGAATTTTAAGAACAAGACTGCAGATATTTATAACGTTTGAAATCCGCGATCTTGAATTGATAAAATTTTAATATAGTCAGTGCAACTAGAAGACTGTACAAATGTTTTGTGATTTCGGCGGTCTCTCCGGCTATGCTCCGGTAGCGCTAAATGGCGTAACCTTACCAGTCTGCTCCGATTTCCGATACCTCGGTTCACTTCTGCAAGGCGATGGTGAGATAAACCGGACTATCAAGCACAGAATAAATGCAGGATGGATGAATTGGCGACAGGTCACGGGCACAGTGTGCGACCCCCGAATGCCCCTCAAACTGAAGGGCAAGATTTACAAGACGGTGGTCAGACCTGTCGTCATGTATGGATCTGAGTGTTGGCCTACAAAGTGACACTTCATAATAATGTCACTATCCCCAGCCGTTCAGGCTGTTTCCGTGAAAAGAATGTATCTACATGACCGTGTACCTATTATACTTCTAGCGGCCCTTTGAGCGGTTTCACCAGCTTCTACTTACCTGTTTCCAAGTAGAAATTAGATCTTTGCCCTTAGCAAAAAGTCGATTACTCCGTTCCAGCAGAAGTGACTCATCAAGACCATGTGCCAGCAAAAGCGACCGTCATGCTGAACAACTTTTACTTTGATGGAGATATCTTATCTCTTGCAATTTAGATGGGATGCTGATGATCTGCATCAGGTACTCCAGACCTTCGATGACTATGTGCCAATAAAAGCGGCTCGTCATGCTGAACAAATTTTACTTCAAAGCCATTACCGTATCTCTTATAGTTTGAATGGGATGCTGGTGATCTGCATTAGGTACCTACTCCAGATTCTCGATAATCATGTGACAGCAGGAGCGGCTCGTCATGCTGAACAACTTTTGCAATGAACCCATTTTAGTATCTCTTATAGTTTAGCTGTTATTCTGGTGCCCGCCATCATCAGGTACTCTAGTGATGAAAAAAAGTAGTCCATGTCCGTCCCTAATATTATGCCAGCAATATCAGTGGCAAATTTCACGAGGATCGCTAAATCATCGGTTTGATTCATTTTGGCAATATCCGTAACATTTCTCGCTTTTCCTACTTCATTCACCCAACTTCTATGGTAAAAATATGTACGTGGCAACACCTATCAACAAATATTGTTTTGACAAGGTTGTCCGCCAGACGTGCGCAAAAGAGACAAACCTATGTAAAAGAAAGAGTGGTATTGTCAAATTTTGAAGTAGTATATCTCGTTCTTTCACATGCAATCGCCACATCTTTTATTTCATCAATTATCAAACAATACGAATTGTACAGATGGTTTCTTATCTTGTAGGTACCGTCAAATTTGTTTCCGCTTCTGCTGGCACATGGATATCGAATATCCGTAGTGTCTGTCTACCTTATAAAGTAGGTATCATATGAATGTTTAGTATTTTGTAGATTTTTCCACATGAAAGTAATTTGGAATACTTGGTGTTTTAATCAAACACTAGATATTGACATAAACTTTTTGGTTACAAAGTTAATACAAATGAAGCAAATGGAATAAATTCACGCCACTGATGGGATTCGGACCCACGTTTTCGGACAAACCGGGTCAGATGTGTTTGAGCGCTACACTCGACTCCAGACTAAACTTAGCCACATAACAGTTTTGGGCAGAATATATTCGATGCTCAATTACAAGAGCAAACTCTTTCTTAGAAAAAGTGAGAATCTACACTAACTGCGTCAGGCCAATCATGACCTTTAAGACCCATCTGAATATGCTGCAAGTCATCCAAAACCGCTTCATGCGCAGGGCTACTGGAGCTCCCCTAATAGTTGCAGCGTCTAACTACTACCCCTATCCAACTTCGAACTTTCGACTTTGCCCCAGGCACGTCCTTTCGGATGTTGACGGTCCCATCACATTAGCAGCTGATGCAGCCATTGCGAGTAGATCACACTCTACAAGCTCTTAAAGCAACCCTCGTCCCCGGCGAATAGGACACAGAGGCCCCTCACTTGTGCCATTCTTTGGCAACTACCGGCACATACCGGGTAAACACAGTCCGACCCGTTCTTCCCAGAAAAACTCGTAAGCCCAGTCTTACCCCAAGGGCGTGATTAGGCTGGTGGTTTGAACAACATCCGGGTGAGCCCTCGCTCCCCACAAAATAGTTAGGTGTAGCTTTAACCGGCCCCGGGGCCGATAAGTGCAGTGCCACATAACAAAAATAAACCGCTACACTACGGTCTCTACGGGCTCTAACCCAGGCAGCGAAATTGTGAACCACTTGATTCGTTCATATATTTTTGTAACTTTGAATGGAATGGAATTCGATCTCTTTCACTAGTTCAGCGTAAAAACTAAATTAAGCTACATTAAGTTTAGCGATTGCCCCGATTGGGTACAAGAAGCTTATCGTAGAGGACGAAACTCATACCGAGTTGACGTAAGACACACATGAGACCGATGCTTCACAGATTCGCACCAGTAGTCCATATGGACGCAGTTTCAAATTTCAACTGTCGTAAGGTCACTGAAGAGATGAACTAAAACAAAATACTTAGCTGTCGACTTATTTTGCAAATACACTGATCGTTATCCGTTCTCTTTCAATAGTTAAGCGTAAAAACTGAATTAAGCTACATATAGTTCTCAACCCGAGATTATCACGAATACTATAACGGATGCTGTACCACTTAAGTTTTAAGAAACACAAAAGTTTTTCGATTTGCGGTTGGTAACCATACCACTGCAAGCAAACCAACAGCATAATTAACTTTGTTATGTATATCGAAACGTTGACTACAAAACCCTACTTGAAGGTGTGTCTGAGATGCTCTTGGACGGTTTAATCTTCTAGTTCATACCTACTAAATTTATAATAAAAACTTGTTTATTAAATTCAAAATTCTTGCGTACCTACATTTACACACAGAAGATAAATACATAATGTCGCTTCTACAAATTTTAATCTTGACACATTTTTTCCTGTCTTTGTTACTCTTATTGTTTTAAATGCCAACAACTATCTTTGTTGCGCCGCAACGCACAAAAATCGTTCCTCTTTTGTTTTCCAACGCTGCGTTGTGCGCTATTTTGACGCTGCGCTAAAAATGCGCTGGAACGGACGTTGCGTGTGTTCTTCGCCTAAATCAACATCAACTCGCTCTGGAACGATAAATCAATCAAATCTACAATTGGAACGAGCTATTGAATCGCATAAATAGCGACACGCCAGCGATCACACAGACTTGTAGATGCTAAATAAAAGTGAATACTTCCCGGAAAGACTTGGATCTATATTTCTGATTGAAGAACGTGCGTTTAGAGATACCTAAGTCAGTAATTATTTTATGAGATGACGCGACGAAATCCATTAATTTCTGAAGTTCGCCACTCGCATTACCTACAGTTTCTACAGAATTTGGTAATGTCTAGATTGTGTGAGTGAGTGCTTGTCGGTTTTATAAAAGCACGATTCGTAGCACGCGTGCAAAAATTCAAAAATCTAGCTTCTGTAGCCAATCAGCATGCACCCTACCCTAAAATCTCAGCCTGTTTACTGAAATTGGCGCCTACTAGGCTGTATATTCGTTGCGACACGCCTACACAAACATCCGACAAGCGTAACAAAGTTTCATTGCGAAATGTTCGTATCTGGCGAATATTTATTTTCCGTAGGTAAACAAGGAGGCTGTAGTTGCGAATAGGCATCGCGTTTTCAGAAACATCGATCAAAGCTCGATGATCAAAGCAAATAAATGTTCTTTGTTTAACTGATAGTCATTTAACTGGTTTGTTGTTCAATATTTTATTAAAATAAAACTTATTACTTTGCTGAATATAATGCTTTTATTATTAGTTTCCATTTTTTATTATTATTAGTTACTTTAAACGTACCTTCGTTTATATCGTCATCCAATTGGATTTTCGTGATAAGCATCAGTAAACGTCTCAGTAAGCAGTGATGTAGAGTTTATTCAAACTGATTTTCTTAGTCTGACGGGGTAGTGCTATATCATGGGCTCATGGCACATATCGCCGCACCAAGTTGCGTCTGTCACTGATTTCTATTTATATGGTCACGAACTGTAATGGTAATATCGGCCGATGCGTATGTGTGTTACCTGTCTGTTGCGAATTTGTAGAAAAGGTTGGAAAGGAATAATAAAATAGGTATTTTTTTTGTTTCTGTTATTCAAATTATTATGAGGAAACCGGAAGGAGGAAGGTATTATGAAAATAATCAGTGGCATTCTCTAGGGATTAAAACTGCTAACAATAAATATTTTTTCTTTTGTTAGCGAGGCCTGATAACTTAAATAACGAAGAAAATATTAATACGGTTCTCCAAATTATTTTTGACGTTACCTGCTTGATGAAACGGGAGATCTTCGGAGATGTAAGAAATTAAAAGATAGGTACTTTTTGTAGTATATTTTTATTAAATTAGTTTTTAGAAGACATTCTATTAACTTATCAGATCCTTAAGTAGCAACTTAATGTAAACTTACGCTAGGTACATTAAATAAATATTTATAATTTAACATTTCTTGTGACAAAGTTCTTTTATTATACTCATTTATAATATGAAATCTAACATTTATTATACAAGTAAGCAATCAGTAACCATACGAAATACATTCAATGACGTTATAAATAAATAAGCTATGTTTGGTTTGATCATTAGGTAGGTATATAATATGTTTGTGCCATGTACAGTTAAGGCAAAGAATTTTCTACTGTGTAGATATGATATAGTGATATGACAACTTTTTCGAAATATATGTTGTGAAAAAAAATTTTGATCAATAATCTGAAGTTCTGTCTGTCGTCGAAAATCCGTGTGAAAAGTGTGATACGACTGTCACTGGTGACTAGATAAATCCAACCTAGCCCAAACACTACTCATTATTCGTTCGTTACTCAAAAATATGTAAATGGATGGACAGAATCTACATAATAATATCTACAACGATATGTTTTAACAGTCAGACTTATCTACTATTTGGAGTAAAATACTATGTACATATTTGCTGGCATAGATTATTATTCTAAGTTAAATCGAGAAACTTAGCCTACCTACCGATAAATTTTATCATCGTGCGGTGGCATGCTAATAAAGTAGGGTGCCGGGGGCGGCGGCGCGAGGTACCGCACGGAGCCCGGGCCTGATTGCACCTTGTGCGGCAACGTGGCCGTAGATAGCGACGCCGGGGGCAACGTGGCGGCGTACCCGGGCCATGCCGTACCCCACAGCGGCGCTGCACCCGCAGGACTATTCGCCAAAGGCCCCCCTCGATACGACGTCGACGTCATCTTCAACCTAACTATACATATCACTACGATCAGTATAGCTATAAATGCCACCACTCCGCCCACAATGCCGATAATCAAGTTATCGTCATTATTTGATGAAGCCACGCCAACGACTGGCGCGCCTTTGGGCTCACCCGTCACTTTGGGCCGCTCATGCGACGGCGCTACTGACCAAATGATGTCAGGTTCAGCTGAAGTGCGGTGAACTAGGCGAGGGGGTGATGTGGTACTAAAACTGCTTGATGATGACGTGGCGGTTGTTCGTCGGCGTGTATCACATGACAGCTCGTCGTCACCGATTTCGACCAGTAGAAAACCTGACAGATGTTCTGGTGAGTTACATTTCACATCTTCGATTCCTACATTGGGAAGCCATCTCCTCAATGCTCGTGCATTGCAATCGCAATGAATGGGATTCGTCTCTAATCCAGACATAGATAAATCTGCTCTGCGATCGTCGAGAGCTACCAGCAGTTGAGGCTGAATTGTAGCCAGTTGACTTCCAGCAACATCAATTGTTATTTGGGAAGACCTTGGCAAGGGGAACAATAAAGCTGGTGGTAAGTTCGTAACAGAAGTGTTCCGGAACCGCACAGTGATTGCTGGAGCTTTTAATCCTGCAAGAACCCCAGCTGATACAGTCTTCAGACGTGTTCCTCTAACACCTAACTCTTCAAGCCTTGGGTGCAAAATGGAGCGTAGCTGATCTGATCCGATTGTAGTGTCTTTTACTTCGACGTCTAGTTTCTCTAGAGCAACTAAATATTGCAATGCACCTTGAACATCGAAATAGCCAAGTCTCGGGTATCTGTACGCTCGAATTTCAACGAGGTTAGGAAGAGCTCTGAATGCGTTCTTTTCTATTCTTGAACATTTGTCAAGATATCTCATATCCAATACCCTCAATGAAGACAGACCTTCAAAATTACCATCGATAATAACAGTAATGGGATTGCTGGAAATATTCAATCGCTGTAAATTCTTCAGTTTCGGCCAAGAAATGGAAAGAGAATTAGCTACATCCGATATCTGGTTGTTTGATAAATCAAGTGTCTCAAGTAGAGTAGTCCTGGAGAATGTCTTCTCAGTGAGCTTTGTTATATTATTGTACGATACGTTCAAGCTATACAAAAATGGAGTTTCAAGTTGGCCGACTTCTGTTATGCCTGTTCCAGCTAGATTAAGATCTCTTACTGTTTTTGGTTCAGTCAAAATGCTATTTATTGATTTTTTAGACAGTGGATTGAATGAAAGATCTAATTTCTTTATATTTACCAAAACGCTATCTTCGGCTGGTATGTCAACAATTTGATTGTGGGATAAATCGACAGACGACACAAAGAAATCAGTGTTATTACAAAAAATTTCTTAGATATGCCTTAGACATGGTTTAGTTTAGGCAACGTTTAGCGAATTCAAACACTGGCTTAAATTTTTCAGCCCTGCTAAATATGTTTTTAAAATGGCAACGTTTTTACAAACAATCTTTCCATTCATTCAAATTCCTGTCAGATTTGTTTACAATTTTACAAAACGTAAAAATATGTTAGAGAATTTGCAAAAATACATGAAAAATAATATTAAAAAGTCTACATAATCACTTTCTAAGTTAAAAGAAAGTTTAACCAAGTAAAAAAATAATGAAATTACTGCATAGCAAAGCTCCATAAGTTGATTGTAGTGCTGAAAAAATGTCGTAAGTATTCAGTATCAGTTTATCAACCTTTCCCGAAAAAAAATCACGTAAATGATTGTCCAGGAGTAGCCAAATATAGTCATCATCGTCGTACCTGTATCTTCAATGTCCCACTTATCATCTAAAAGTGCCATCTCCTAATAAAAAATCAGATAATTCGTACGTACCTAAATTTCTTTGGAAAATCATCAACAGAGATTTGTATTTTCAGGGTTTAAAGAAGAAACGTGCGTAATAGTGCGGTGTTCTTTCTTTTTCGAATGGAACATTAAGTAGTCGAACGACCCGATGAAGCCTGTTGCAAGATATTTCAAATGCCGCATTATTGCAGTAATACCTTACCTTTACAGCCACAACAGTCCACTGCTGGACATGGGCCTCCCCCGTATTGGGGGGTATTGCCATACTCAACACGCTTGGCAGGCGGATTGGCGAGCGCAGTGCAAGATGTTTAATTCACAGGGAGCGCTGCTGCCCATTCCCTGGATAATTATCCCTTAGTCGCTTTTTACGACACCCACGGGTAGAATTGGGGTGATGCTATTCTAAGCCGGCATCACACGGCAAATAATTGCAGTAATAGACAGCATGCAACGGTCTTGCTTACATGGTTTGGCTACATTCATTTCATAGAACTACGATTGATAGTAGAAGCTTGGGAAATCATGACCGATCATTGCTCCCCATCGAGAAGGTGTTTGCCATGCTCATTATCATTACATTACTAGTCTTGCTAATCGGGGGGTATGCTAGTGCAGAATAAGGAGCCGCATTCACTTAGAACACTGCTGCCTGCAGCCACTACACAGTTCACCTTCTGAATGGATTTTTCCCTTAGTCGCTTTTATGAGGTGCTTTAGTCGTAAGTAAGGTAACAGTAAGTAGGTATATTTAGAAGAATAAAATAAGATAAGTACCTATACCCCTCCCCCCCCCCCACTCACCAAGAATTCTTCAACTACTATAGCTGGTATAACATCATCACGCTTAACCAACGGTTATGACATTTCTGATATGAAATGTCGAGCTCGTTTCGCTCGCAATACTTATAAAACTGATGTAGGACGGTGTCTCCCAGCATGCCTTTTCAACGCGGAATATTTCGCTTTTAATACTTGAATTTTGATGTAGGACAATGTGTCTCTTCGCAGACATTTTTGACGCGAAATGTCGAGCTCGCTTCGCTCACCATACTTGTAGTTGTGATGTAGGACAGTGTATTTCTTCGCAGGCATTTTTAACGCGGGCATTTTTATATTCTAGTGACGAGCTAAGCATTGAAGAGAGAGAACTTCGGATCCCAAGTGATTTAAACGCAGAACCGCCTCAACTGGAAGAAGGCTAGAATTAAGCCCTGCGCTGACTCAACACAGCCGTAGCAGCCTGTCCTCTACTGCCTAGCAAGCCTTCCCTCCGTTCGGCGAGCCAACGCACACCGTTTGTTATTTAGCTGTAAGCTGTGATAACACACCATATTAGGGATGATTCGTGGAATAAATCCTTAGCCATCACCCTGAAACGTCTGCACAGTTATTACAGTTCCTTGCTGCTAAGGCACGAGGTGAGCGAAGCTGAGCTCCAAACCGTCGTTTCCAGCTTGGTCCGGCCAAGCGTAGGTACGGCAAGCCCACGAGCTAGCCAAACCACAACGTACCTACGTTATTATATTCTATTATACATAGATACCCAGAACTCTTGCCGGGTGATGCTGGCTCAGAATGTCATCACCCCATATCTTTCCCGTGGGTGTCGTAAGAGGCGACTAAGGGATAAATTCAGCCAGAGGTTCAATCCCTCGATGTTTTTTTTACAATCGCATTGCAATATCTTGCATTGCGCTCACCAACCCGCCTGCCAAACGTGGTGAGTATGGCAAATACCCCACTAATAGGGGGAAGCCCATGTTCGTCAGTGGACTTTATTGTGGCTGTTATGATGATGATGATGATGATGATGAACTCAACATTAAAAACGATTTCTGGAATAGGTGCCACGCCCACACTATTATTGCAAAGCGCTTTGCTTAGGATGAATCATTACCTTCTTCTTCTTCGTGTCAATAGTACGAATTAGATTTTTTCCTGACAGTACTTGGCGACCTCAACGGCATTATCAGTCACCAACTTCAGATCTCCTTTAGTCATGCATGAATCATCAGCACCGTCTGTATTCACTACTTTCTATTCGCACTAGTCTGTATTCGCAACTGGGCTACTGAGTGTAAAATATATTTTTAACAACAATTTTATCCCGCAAAGCACAGGCGTGTCATGCCGGCTTAGAATGCCATCAGCCAATTTCTACCCGTAGGTGTCGTAAAAGGCGACTAAAGGATGAATCCAGGGAATAGGCAGCCAGCAGCGTTACCTGCGAATATCTACAACACCTTGCAATCCGACTGCCAAGCGTATTGAGTATGGAAATACCTAATTACAATAACATCTAATTGGGGCACGCCCATATCTAGCAGTGAACTGTTGTGGTTGTAGAAGGGTTGTAGTAGTAGTCTCTGTTAAGATAATTATAATAGGTATACAGGGATTTATAAAATCAAAGAGAAGAAAAGCCACCCCTACCGCTCACATTAATGCTCACTGATCGAGTCAGCTTTTTTACACTGTTTCACTTTGCCTAAAAATGTGTTATGGTATGCCTTATGTGTTTAAAATAACTAATACTTTCTCTCACAGTTTCACCCGCCCTGCTAACACCTACCTACGCTGCCAGCTAGCTTACCTTCCAACATTGCAGCAAGATTTGGCCGGCTTCTTCGTAAAATGTAATTTTTCCTTTATTGCTTTTTAACGATATTTTTAGTTGTATTAAAAAACCAAAGTAAGTTCCGGGTTCGATTCCCAGCGAGGCACAAACTTCCGGGTTCACAGAAATAATAATTATCACTTTGTGAATTTGTTCCTAGTCTGATTAGAACATTACAAGCTGTACCACCTGATTCTCGGAAAAGATAGATGGTTCTGTGTTTCGGAGGGCTGGTGTCTATGATAATTTAGACGGCGAGTGTTCCAAAAATGATGTCAGTGGCCTACCTTGTTGTAATAGGTGGTTTAAAATCTTGGCTATAACCCTGAGAAACGAATAAATTATCAATATTATCACAACAGTCAACTGCTGAATATGTTTACCTACACTCCAATCTGAGGTATTTGTATTTGTCACAAAGACTTCACGCTACAAGTATATTTCGAAGAATAAAATACCAAAAAAGAGAAGCACATACCAAATATAGATAACAAAGCATGTTGTACCTGGCAATCTTGTGTAAATAAGTAGTTTAACGAAAATAAGAGCGGGATATATGCAAGAAAAGTAAATAACATACAAAATATAAACTACGTAAATAAGCATTACATAATATTACATAAATAAGTTTAGGTTTACAGAAATAATTAGATGTGAGGATATGTAGTAAACAATACTAATATGGTTATTCTAATAGCTAATTATGTTCTAGGTTGTGACCTGAAAATCGTACCGAGTGTGTTCTAAAAGAGCTGACTGACCCGTAGAGCCCACCGTGCATCACCAATAACCACCAGGAAGCAAACACGCAAACGAGGTAAACAAGGATAAAATAATTGTAAAAATAATTCTTTATTGTTAAGCTTAGTCGTTGTTGAACGAGTGATGCCGGCTTAGAATAGCAACACCTAATTTTTACCCATAGGTGTCGTAAAAGGCGACTAAGGGATGAACCTTGGGAATGGTCAGCCAGCAGTATGCACAACACCTTGCAAAGCGCTCGCCAATCCGACTACCAAGCGTGTTGCGTATGGCAGTACCTAAACCTAACTCAACAGGGCATACTAAAAAAATCTCATCAAGGAAAGAATCAAAGGTCAAACAATTTAAAAATAGGACCTCATATTGAAAATTATAAACATAAATTTATTAATCATGTTTTCTCATATTACAGTTGAACCGGAACCTGCATTAAAATTTTACTACAGAGTGCGAGTTCACACTAAGATAGACAGCGTATGATTCCTGACGATTCTACTCTCTGTAATGCAAAAGACATGCCACCTTCGCTACCGCAAACGAAACGCCGGAGCATCCCATTCAAATAAAGGGAAAATTGACGTAAGAACCGTTTGCATATACCTTATAGGGCGAAATTTTACTAGGGACCGATAGCGAAATATTAGAACCTTCTGATGATAAGGAATAAATTTCCCCAAGGTAAATAGGTCGAAAAAAGTCAATAAAAGTTGACCTCCTATAGTAACTCAATCAAATCAGCTGATCGGCAATTTTGTATGGGAGGTCCAAATTACAATACTACTACTATAACAGTCACAAAAAAGTCCACTGCTGAACATACATGGGCCTCCCCCTAGTAGGGGGGTATTTGCCATACTCACCACGCTTGGCACGTGGGTTGGTGAGCGCAATGCAAGATGTTGCAATGCGTTTGCAAAATCCAGGGATTAAACTCCTGAATGAATTTATCCCTTAGTCGCCTCTTACGACACCCACCGGAAGATATGGGGTGATGACATTCTAAGCCGGCATCACACGGCAATATTTTTTTCATATTTCGGTCTATGATCCTTGGGGAGAAAAGTTGTTCCTTATTATCAGTTTTTCCTTATTGCCGGTTTTCAGTCTCCGCTATCGGTCAGTGGTAAAATTTCACCCAGTTTTGTCTGCCGTTAGTAGCTACTACATATTGTAGAGCTGGGAGAAAAATGGCTGCATCTGCATTTACATCCTGAAGATTTCTGTCCACTCCCGACTACCCTAATCGTCTGCGCTATGCGCATGAAAGCTACATCATCGCTGTATCATCTTTCTCTTTTCCCAGATCAACTGCCAATCGCCCTCGAAGGATCCCTGTGCCCACAGCCAGCTAGTTAATAAGTTTAAGATTAAGTTACCGTTTGAATACAAAGGTGTGCAGAATAAATAAGAATATTATGTTGTGTAATTCTGAATAAATATTATTTTATGTGTAATTGTGTGGTTTTCATTCTTAGCTTACACCCTTAGATAAACGATTGTCCATGCAGTCTTAACGCTGTTGCTGATATGGACTGCATTACACAATAAACGTAGCACATACAATCTAAACAAATCGCATATCTCGAAGTGGTGAAAGCACCACGCAAAATACAATCATGATCAGCCCATATGAGATGATGATGATGATGAGAATACATTTCATTGTTTTATTTTCCACGATATTTTTTATTTCCTCAATCGAAATAAGTTTCTTTATTTTATTAATAATATCACTAACAATAGTATCATACATTAGCCTAGGCTGATGAAAGAGTAAACGACTAGCGGAGAAGAAAACTTACACTATCGGTAGATTTAGTTGCTTGGTCCAGTTTTATGCTAACAACGCTGCTAGGATCTTTTTATTTTGCAAGGAATATAATGAATCAGTAGCGTAAATGAGCATTACGAAAGATATCCTACCATTTATTATAATTTCATAATTTATTATAATGGTGAGATTCAATAATATTTTCATTCAATAGATGACGCTGTTAGTTTTTAAAAGGCAGTATAAATTCAAAATTCATACTTAGGTTCGTGTTTTGGCTAAACTTTGTTTATAGAACTTAGGCAGTTGTTTAGTAATCTTATTACAAAACCAATTTTAAACTATGTCTAGCGAAAAACAGACCAATGTTTTTTTATAATAGCAACACTGGTAATATGTTCGTTCTCTAGATTCGTTCCAATCGTTCAAGAGTACTATCCCACCACCGGTTCTTGGTATTTGAAGATGCCAACGAACTGTCAGTTGAACAAAAATATTGTACGGATAGCAAAAATGTTCCTTACAAATGTAGGGTAAACTCGTCTAAGTAATTCTTTAACTCGCCTAATTCCGTGGCATTAAATGCTACTGTAGGGCCCGTACGACTGAAATCAATCACTGGAAATACAACCTCACGCCTTTGTAAAGTTCAAATTCATTTGCAAAGTTTAGGGACGCTCAAGTGAGCGAGATGGCTACAGTTAACGATTTTTTCAGTTTCGGCCATGTTAGTGGATAGGTGGCGAACTTTGCTATGTTCATGCGAGTATTATAATCTTCATTTGAATTTCATTATTCTTGAGTTAACTTGCATAATTCCATTATATCAGAATTAAAGCAGGATCTATCACGGACTGAAAGAGGTTACCACGGAATTAGACAAGTTGATATGCCTTAGTTAAACCGACATAATGGTCAATATTTTTTGCCATCGCTACCTCACATTCAAGTTTTGAACTTTAATAAGACCCGTAAATTTAGGGTGAACTTGTGGTTCACGGCACTCGATCGCTCGACAATGGGGTATTTACGTACCTGGCACTTTTCAACCCTTTTTATTTCGTCAAATCTGTCTGTCTGTCTAAAAATTTGAAAAAATTATGGGTTATAGTTCTTAACCTGAAGTTACCATGAAAATTATAACGGATACTGTACCACTTAAGTTTAAAGAAATATTAAAGTTTTTCTATTTGCATTATTTAGTCCATCAATATTTCAATTCGAAACACCGCAGTATAGAAAATGCAATTGAAAAATATTCAATTAGTTTTTTTGCATAATATGTGTACAGGTATGGATAATGTAATTTATTTGCCAAACATTTCATTCTACAACTTTTTGTTTGAAGTTCCAACTTAGCTTAGACGAGCAGTATATTTCACCTTTTTTATATTTCAAGCCAATCTAAGCTTTAAAGCAATTGCAATAATGTTTATTTTGAATGGTTAGCTACACCTGTTTTCATGGTCCATTGGTCTGAGAAATGAACTGAGAATCTGGAAGACCCAGGTTCAATTTCGGTAGAGAAAATACACCCAGTTGATGTTTGTTAGTTTTTAGCCGTGTGTACCCCCCCAATTAGGGGAGTCCCATGTCCTGCAGTGGACTTTTGCGACCGAAGTAGTAGTAGTAGTAAGTATGCAGTTGATATCATGCATTCGTAAATTATTTATTATGCATGAACTTAAAAGACACTAGAAAGTTTTAAGATATCATTGCAGGACCTGCATAAAATGCTCACAGTTCTAAATGTTACCTCGAGACGTGCTGACCTCGGGATCTGCTTGGACATGGCGAAGATCATATTTAATCAATTCATCATCTTTTATCAGGCTCATCCAAAAACGAAAATGTAGCCCTTAAACATGTCCAAAAGCATAACAGTTACCTTAACAGTTGCATAAAGACAATTTAAAAGCTGAAATCACCAGTAGAATGCAGCTTGGCTGCACTAAATCACGCAACGGATTTTGATGTGATTTGTATGTCAGATAGATTGATTCAAGATATGTGAGTGAATACTTACATGGTTAATACGTGCAAGGTTTCGTTTTTCTGAGCTAAACATCACATGAGCCTATAGCAGTTCAGGGCTGGATATAGTTCTACCCCAAGATATGGCAACTATCTCCCAATTTCGCAATCCAGTCGTTACCAGCCGCCTTTTTTAAGACGTCTATCCGAACTGGCCTTAGCGGAGTGCTGAGGAGCTACCAAGAGTTAGAATAGCGCCACCCCATTTTTACCAGAGGAACTGTAAAAAGCAACTTGATGATGAGTTTAGTGAATTAGTAGCAGAGTTTCCTGAGTAGTAAAAAGCGTTGTCAATCGTGATTTCCACATACTGAGTCCTCAGAGTAGCATGTTGTGTTCGCTTTCATCTACACGCGCGCGCTCGCACAATACATGGACCAGGCGGGCACTAAACTACCCGGTACTCATGACCTACGACGGTGTGATGCGGCTGCTCAAAAAAATAATCAATGGCGAACGAATCACATCTAGATTTATTTGTGGATTTGGTCGTGTGTGTCCAAAAGTATAGTATTATTAAGATTAAAATTTATTTAAAGTAAAAAGCTTGTTTAGCATTTAAAACGCCCTACCTAATGTTTCTGTAATGTTTTACGTAGTTTTCCCACAAGAAAAACTAAAAATCAGTCAAGTGTAAATGATTTAAACCAGGGCGGGCTTGTGACTAAATATAACGGCATTTTAAACCAATTTTATCTTTAGAAATGAGCTAAATGTGGATTTGTAATAAAGAAATATTTAGACAAGCGTTTAATTATTTGATATAAAAGTCCCATTCGTTCATTACACTAAATTCTTTTTGATTTTAATACTGGCTGTCAAGAAAGTATAAATTACTAAAAAGCAAATATGGTTGTCAGATGTTGTCACCAGCTATAATTTTTTTCCCACTCGTGCGATGCCGTGAGATGCCGGCTCAGAATAGCATCACCCCAATTCCAGGGAATGGGCAGCAGCGTTCCCTGTCAATTCAACATCTTGAATTGTCAATTTTTATTTTATTACCCGACTGCCTCAGAAGGAGGATTATGTTTTTCGAGAGTATGTATGTATTAATGTATGTAATATGTATGTATGTATGAACAATTCTTTTTCATAGGCTACAGCCCAAACGGATAGTTCAATTTTAACATATAAGGTGTCGTTAGATTCGTCTCAGCAGCGCGCGTGACACTGGCTATTGTTTTTAATAGGTACATCTGCTTGTTTAGGAAAACCAACAGCTAATGCAACAATATACTTACTTAAAATAAAATCAGAAAGCCAATTACAGGTTTTCACTATTAGACATTAATTTAGAATAAGAAACTTTCACATAAAATACTAACACCTAGTAGCACACAACCATGAAGAATTAAAATTGAATGAGTAATTTACCTATAAACAATACATGAAATAAGAAAAACATAGTGCATTAACAAACGAACATGCTTGGTTAGCTACAAAATAGAACAAATGAAACTTTTTTTGAATGTTTTCTATGCGATCAATATGTGTGATACATGGGGTTCCAGATTTGAGACGCGTACTCCAAGTATGGCAAAACCCCCTTATAAGGGGAGGCCCATGTCCGGCAGTGGACTGTTGTGGCTGTCATGATCATGGCGATGCGAACCGACATTACTAACATTGTAACAAGTACATGCTAATACTATAGACAATAAGCAATATGCGCTTTTAGAACGCTTCTGTCTTGGGTTTTCTTGCCTTCCGTGTAAGTTTTTAATAACAGGACCGAAAATTAAAAGAAAATACGTTTTTCATTATATTGAAATCAAAAAGTCGGTTCGCACTAGTACAAGTACGCCCATTTATTGAAATGAAAGCTATGTCAGTTCCTGAAATTGTCCAAACTAAGTCTGACATGACTCGTGATTGGTCGAAAATTAAAACCTGATCTAACTTTTTTGTAATAGAAAATTATTTAAACATGTGTCTAAAACCGCTTAAACAATGTTTAACTTTTTTTGTAATAACACTGGTTTTTGTAAAGCTTTTAAAGGTGCATGTTCAAATAAGTTGTCACTTAATATAATCTTTTCCAACATATGCAATCTCGATCTCTCAAAAATGGTTTCAGGCAATTCAGTCAACAAGTTTCCATCTAGATTCAATAGCTCCAATCTGATAAGTCCTTCAAATAGTCTATCTCCCAGCCGATCGATTTTATTATTGGACAGATCCAAGTGCTGAATCTGGGTCGAGTTGTGGAAAGCCATTTCGCTTATTGTTTCGAGTTCGTTGCGTGCCAACAGAATTGTTCTTAGTTTCGGTAGTCGGGCGAAGTCGAGCTCGTCAACATTTTTTAAAGAGTTGCCAGACAAATCCACCAGTTCCAGATATTGTAAAGTGCTTATAAGTTCTGATGGGAAGAAATTAAATTTATTGTTTGCGAGTATAATTTCGCGTAGACGTGGATGGATCTTGAACGAAGACGGGAATAAATAGCTTAACTGATTATCGGAAAGATCGATCACTTCCAAACTCGTGCCGGTATTGAAGAATTCTCCTTTAAATGCACTTAATTGATTGCCTTTCAAAGACAGATATTTTATCGACATTACGTTAACAAATGCTGGTGTCCTTATATTGACTATATTATTGTAAGAAAGATCTAAGTACGTTAGATTTCTAAGATTTTTGAAACTATTTTCGGAGATCTCTTGGAAATGGTTGTTTGACAAGTATATTTGTTCTAAATTAGTGTTACGGGAAAACAAATTTACGGGTAACACTTTTAATCCCATTTGGCTCAAATCCACTGTCAATAAAGCCTGATTGTGTTGGAAAATGTTTTGAGGTAGAGTGCTCATGTGACCACAACGACTCATGTTCAGATGGGATAAGCTGGGTATACTTTCGAATGCATTAACTGGGACCTCAGCGAGCTGATTGTCTGAAAGGTCCAAGAACCATAAATTCACGAACTTAAGTTGCTCTCCCGTGAAACCTAATATTCTATTCTGGCTCATGGACAGAAACTGCAAGGAAGCTTCTAATCCATCGAACACTTCGGCTGATATCGAATTAAGCAGATTGCCTGATAGATCTAAATGGTTCAGCGTCTTAAAGTGATTAAAAGCTGCTGCGGGAAGTTCCCTAATCACATTTCTAGACAGAACCAGAGAAGTTATTCTGTCTGAGACAGATCTGAGAATGTCACTAGATAAGGCAGTGACTCGGTTGAAGCCTAAGTGCACGGAAACTAAGTTTGGGAGACGAGACAGGGCCATGGCTGGAATGAGAAGGATGTTGTTGTCGCGCAGTAACAAAGTTTGAAGGCTTGTTAGTCCGTCGAAAGCATCGTCTTCCACCTGTAACAAAGAAAAGTGCTCGTATATTTATTTGTACAAATAAAAGAAAACTACAAATAAATATCTACGTACGCTCAGCAAAATAAAAGTGTGAAATATTTTCAAATGAAGGCGTTGTTGTTTCCTATTAAGATAATTCCACAAGACAAATCAAAACACAGTTGAGCGTGTCCGGCGCGAATTCTAGATAAGTTGCAAAACATTCGATTTAAGTACCATATTAATATAAAAACTGCACGGCATATTTTTGATAATTTTCAACAATTATTACATCAATCCGAAATACCACCCTTAGCAATATTTTACGCTACTTACAGTCCTAAGGGAGTTGACGCCCACATCCAAATAGCTGAGCTCGGTGAGGCCGACGAAGGTGCCGGGTGACAGTTTCACCAGGTTGTTCCTGCTGAGGTCCAGCACTTGCAGAGACACCAGGGAGCTCAGGTGGCTGTTGTCGATATTCTGAAAAAAATATGCAAGAGTCATAAAGACGTCTTGGCTACCGTGGGCGACAAATGACAAAATAAAATATACGTCATATTCCGCCTACGACGCACAATTCAAATCTTTTGCACGGATTTTTTGAATATGATATGAAATATTTCATGTTGTCATATTTCTTACAAATTGTAAATTCCACGACTGAATATAATTCACACGTAAGTAGGTACCTAATTTTCATTAACACCAGAGTTCATTGGGTCGTTGGACAACTCGGTGTACCACACGAACAGAAAGAGGGAGATGGAAAATGTTTCGTACCTGTACGACTGCTAAAGAAATAGGAGCCGACCAACCTACCTGTACTTGGATCAAACACAAACTTATGTACCAGAAATTACTTAGTAAGCAAATACTGGTTTCCTTCCTATTTGTGATTCCAAATTCGTTTCAGCGAGTTGAAAATCACTTCAAAATTCATTACGCACTTTGAGAAATAATTTAGTTTTCCTAACTTTTAATTGCAAATCTGCGGAAATAGACAATTTATATTCAAGAAACTTGATAATTATACCCAAACCCTTTCCATTATGCCTTCCCCGACCAGCGGCGCGACAATCGAACCCTCGCGAAGATTTCATTCCGAATGAACAAAATTGAAACAAATTGATAGAGATGCAACGAACATTCGGCAACTTTTCGTATTCGGCCTAATCGGCCATTATTTTGATATTTTGTATTCGGCCCAATAGTTCAATAGTTGGCACTATTCGACCGAATATCTCATTCATGAGAAACAAAACATTTTTTTTGCAAGAAATGGTTTATTTCAAAATTATTATTCAGAGGCAAATTGTGGTGAGAATAACTAATTTGTTGGCAACAGACGATTGCATTTCAAACAAACATCGCTTAGCGACAGCCGAATATTTATTCGGCATTTTTAGGCCGAATACCTAAAATTCGGCCGGCGAATGTTTGGTATTACATAAGTGGCGAAATTATTATTCGTTGCATCTCTACAAATTAACAAGTTTGAGTACCCACCGTGATCATGTTGCTGGAGAGATTAAGATGTCTGAGTGCGGCGAACGATTTGAGCGCGACCGTCGGGAAGTCGGTGATGAAGTTTTCGGACAGATCCAACTTTTCCAAGTTCTCGGTGCCTTGGAACACGTCACTGTTGAACTTGGAAAGCCTGTTCCGACCAAGATCCAGATTTTGCAGGGAATTCAAGCCGATGAAAGCGCCTCCCTCAATAGTCGATATCATGTTGCCGTGCAAATCGATTTCCTCTAATGTCTTTTGCGATACGAAGGACGCCTGCCGGATCAAAGCTGAAATAAGATACAAACATTATTTACCGATTCGTCGGTATGAGCATGGATTTGCGTTAAGCTTTGTAGCTGACACCATTTCAAAAGCAATATTGACTGGGAGCGGAGCCAAGAGGTTATTGCCCGGTAGTAAATAAATGTTATTCGTATAGCGTACCTATTCTGTTCTCTCTGAGAGATAGAACTCTAAGCGCCTGGGGCCCGTTCAGCGATGTGGATGGAACGGAGTTCATATTGTTTCGGTCGAGTCGGAGAACCTAAAAATAAAACCACATTTTGAATATCCTACGGCAAAGAATACACGTAAAAATAATTACGTAAAACATTTTGACTGTCCAATATCTAGGATATGAAAAAAAGTTTTATAAAGGAGGGATTCATTCATTCAAAGGAAATTGACAATCTCTTAATGTTGGAATGTAACATTGACCTTTTCAAATCATTTAAAAGTTTTTAACACAAAATAACTTGTGTATAGTACCTTGAGTACTTCGCAACCGATTAGCAGTCCCTCTTCTATTCCTCTAATGTTGTTTCCACTGAGCTCGAGCTCTTCCAGCGCTGGCAAGTTGTGCAGTTCAGCGGTGGAGAAGATCGGGTTGAGGTTGTCTCCAAGCAGGTTGTCAGCCAGCACCAGCCGAGTGAGGTTCCCTCTCACACCCGCCAGCAGCCGGTCCGGCAAACGCCGGAGACTGTTGTGCGAGAAATCCAGCTCCTTCAGAGGCAGCCCGTACGATGAGAAAATCTGGAAATAAAGTATGATCCCCATTAGCATATTTTCAAAAACATTCGCATATTTTCTCCAGTTATTTCAACTCAGTTCTGTAATCTGCTTTATTTGTGTCTGCATTCATTTTACCGCCTTACTTTGGTCTAGAAAGTGCTGTTTGAAAGGAAAATAAACACTGGATGAATAAACAGTGGCTGCTGAGGCTTTAGTTACAATACAATTTATTATGCAGAT
This sequence comes from Phthorimaea operculella, assembly GCA_024500475.1. NCBI lineage: Eukaryota > Metazoa > Arthropoda > Insecta > Lepidoptera > Gelechiidae > Phthorimaea > Phthorimaea operculella. Next base: position 4,664,084 of record JANFCV010000003.1, on the reverse strand, counting down.
CCTAGAGTTCCTGCCCAAGTATAATACTTTATACCCAACAAAGCGGCGCTTACCTATTCTGCTATTGTGAAAATGAATAAATTACTGAACTTGGTTTGTGTTCAGCGCGAGTATTAAAAGCTATAGAATTATTTGATCGCGTAAACGGACTATTTGTATGCTCGGCTTCGAAATGAGACTGGTGGTTGCGCGTTATATTTGGGAATATGGATCGTGGCATTGGAATTGAAATCCGTGCACGTTGGTTAAACTACAGTTTCATTTGGAATGTTCGCGTATGAAGCCCGCCTGTACCAAATCCGATTCCGATCGTGTACAAGCTCGGATATTCGACATGGATTCATTTATGTTGGAAGGGAATACGGTTTGCGAGGTGAAGCTTTACCGTAAATCCTTGATCCCCGCTTTCGTTCATATTAGATTTCACTAAACAGAATTACAGTACGAATACAACAGTGTACCACAAAGTTTTAAGGGTTTTGTTTGAGAAAGTGGTTCTGAAAACGAATTTAGGTGCGGTTTGACTTTCTGCCATAGGATAGAAAGTACATTTACGGACAAAAGTCCCTGTAGGTACAACTAAAATATTCGTTTATATCTAAGATAGTTAAAACAGAACACAAAACTTAGGGGAAAGTTGGCTATATTGTACCCCCTAATTTCAATCTAGTTTTGCGAGAAAACTATTAAAGTTATCCTTATGATAATTGGCTTTTTGGTTAGTCTATTTAATTAACTCTGATGTACCGCAATGGATTTTTTAATAAATAAGTATTTTTGACACAAAACCATTTTCAAAAAAATGTTGCTATCGGTACAATTTAGAGACCGGTACGTTTATTCGTACCACGAGGTATTTTATATCGTACTTTGAAAATTTCAATACAAAAAGCGAAAATAAAATTTTGTGCTAATTTCTAAAAAAAAGACTTTTAAAAAATGCACAATGCTTTCAATCCATATCCACACTTATTAACACTTAATCTCACCTCTCAGATTTGAGATTCATTATGTTCGAGCCAAAACTGAAATATCCTAGTAACAATCCTTTGGTACGATTTAGAAACTACAGATCGGTACGATTTCAAGAACAAGCTATATTTTTCAAAAATAATTTGTCATTTAAAAACCTCAAATGATTGCGTTGGTTCGTTTAGTTAGGTCAAAAGGAAAATAATCAAGAACCAATATGACTAAATAGCAATTTTTGCTGACCTGCCGTTCGTTCGTAAAACCTTATGTTCCACACCTAAAAAACAGTATCGGGGTCAACTAAAACCTGTTATATTTTATTAAATGTATAGTCTCATGTGCAGCGCTGTCACAAACCGTCATAGCATATTGGGCTATCATTTAATGTAACCAAAGTAAATAAAAACGCACGTTTAGTGGAAAATATGCTGGTGGTACGATTAATCTACTGGTACAATATGTCCAACTCTCCCCTAATTATCAGCTAACAGTTTCCCTGGGTTTGGTTTACCTTTGTGTATTCATTGAAGTAAGGCATAAAAATAAATGTATCGTACAAGATGGAACGTGGAGAAATCGAATCTCGAGTAATATCTCTTGCACCTGTGAATGATATACACCAGGAGCTGACTGCACGCGATCGTTCATGATCTGATAACTGCTACGCTTGCTACCTTCGACTTCACTCCGGTAATTTTGTTCGAGTATTGCAGATACTTCTAATAGTGCCTCTCCAACTAGTGAAGGTTGGCTGTCAGCTCTTCAAATTTCTTTTTGTCTTGTGCGAGGCGGAAGAGTTCTTGAGCACTCGCGATACCGGTCCACTCTCTGATGTTGCGTAGCCACGACTTTTTCCTGCGACCAACGCGTCTTTTTCCTGCGATCTTGCCCATCATAATTAGTTGCAAAATCCGGTATCTGTTGTGGCGCAACACGTGCCCGAGATATGCAACCTTTCGTGTCTTAACGGTCTGTAGCAGTCTTCTTTTTTGATTGACGCGTCTCAGAACTTCAATATTGGTGACCATTTGCGTCCAGCTTATGGCTAGCATGCGCCTATATGCCCACATTTCAAATGCCTCTATACGTTTCCTGATATCTTCCTTGATCGTCCAAGACTCACATCCGTATAGAAGTATCGGCCATATGTAACAGTGAAGGAGACGAACTCGTAAAGATATTTTAATGTTACGATTGCATAAGATCTTTTTCATGTTTCCGAAGGCACTCCTAGCAATTTCTATCCTGGTTTTTATTTCCATATCGCTATCCCAAGCATCATGCAGCCAAGTGCCCAAGTACTTGTATCGCTGGACCCTTTCCACACATTGGTCAGCCACTTTCATAACTGGATTAAGGTTTACATTCCTAGATACTACCATGAACTTAGTTTTGTTGATATTCATCCTTAATCCTGCGTTCAAGCTGTGTTCGTTGACTCGTTGGACAATTGTTTGCAATTCGTGTTCTGAAGATGCAATAAGCACAGTATCATCCGCATACCTTAGGTTGTTGATAAGCTGCCCATTTACTTTGAGCGAATGGTAGGTAGGTATAAACATTGTCACAATAAAATTCCGACAATCCGAAATTCGAAATAATGTGGAATGAACCGTATTAAAATATTTGAGACAATCGGAATATTATTTGGTTATCCAAAAAAACAAATGAAGCCGACATTTTTATCGCATTCAAATAACATTTTAAGCTGCGGGTGAAATATCGATATTTTTTATCTGTTTTTTGCGACGTGATAAAGTTTTGCTCGTTCATTCGTTCGTTACGCTATATTTTAAACCAAAGTTTATATTGAGAGCCCTGATGGATAGTCTCAAAGGGAATTGCTGTCGAAAAAGTTAAGTTTATTTTTACAGCACGGTTTTAGTCATAGCTGGTATATTGCTGTAAAGCATCATTTCCAGTTAGGTCCCAGTTAGAGTAATCATTTTACGTTTTGTGTGCTAGTATCAAAAATAATATTATAACCTTAAATAGCTTGAAGATACAGCTGTTAGAAGGAACAAATAGGGAGCTACTAAAATCAAAACACAGCCAGTTCAAATGGAACATGGAACTGATACTTCTCAGAAGTATAAAGTAGGTAGTAAAACGTAACTTTACGATGGAAATAGAAAGTGTTGTAATTTAACCACGACATCTGCTAATAATCGAAAGTGCAGTGGTTCGTTACTTCGCAGAAATATTTTACGAGTCTAGATTTCCAGAAACCAATGTCATTAAAATGAATTCCAACTTCAAAGGAAGTTATTAAATTCGACCCTCTGAAATGTATTTTTACAATGCGTGTATAGGTAAGTATCTGAAAACGATATAAACTTTTTTTGTTTAGTTAGTGGGTGATTTAGTCATCTCTTAAGATACTTACAGGAAGGTAAGTGTACTCACTGTTATTTTTTCGGAGCTCGAGAGAGAGCTTAGAGTTTAGAGCTTTAGAGTTAGAGCTCGGTTTTATTGGACCCGGCAGCGGCAAGAGACATGAGAAGGTAGATAAATTAATGAACACAAACCTGTGTTGGCAAAGCCTGCTGGCCCGACCATCGCTGACTAAACGAAATGATGGGCGCTCCATAGGGCAGAGAAGGGAAGTCGCCTGGGAAGACTACGCGATCACAGTCCATCAGAATCCTCAACTGCAGGGCACGGTCGACTTGAACCCGGCAGCGGCAGGGGTATCGAAGGTCGTCGTTCAGCTCGGAGCATGGCACCCATTGCTGCTGGCCCAGCGCTGGCACCATGAATAAGAGCAGCAGGATCCACATCGTGGTCTGGAAAGAATAAAATAAATAAATTAATATTAGAATTGGTAACTTGTTGACACTTACAATATTTAAGAATATACGGAATGAAAGGAAATCGATCGAACCCATAACATTGGAAGAAGCGTGCAACCGCTTTAATAGCTGAGGTATTTCTAGTTCTAATTAGAACTCTCTCGGTTGCTATAGGATCTTGTGTAAGCAAATTGAAGCATAACCCATAGCTAACCATTAGGTACATAGGGATAGATAGCCATTGCATAGTAACATATCAAATTGCTCATACGTAACCCCCTGTAATACACTTGTAGAATGAAAACTAGCCATACAAATGTTAGAGAGATGTTGCCCTGTATCTCGTTCATACATTTGCAATAGCTACACGGTTGTTCATTACCATAAACGCGCGCCGGCCGGCTGATACAAACATAAAAGAGTCGAATACCTCGTAAACAAACTGAGAGCGTGCGAGTACTCCTAGGGATTTCTGCTGCCCTGGTACATTTGTACTCTATGTTATTTACTAGTTGCTATTCTATCCTCTTTTGCAACTTGTATTACACTTGTAAAACTAGCCGTACAAATGTTAGAGAGATGTTGCCCTGTATCTCGTTCATACATTTGCAATAGCTACACGGTTGTTCATTACCATAAACGCGCGCCGGCCGGCTGATACAAACATAAAAGAGTCGAATACCTCGTAAACAAACTGAGAGCGTGCGAGTACTCCTAGGGATTTCTGTTGCCCTGGTACATTTGTACTCTATGTTATTTTCCAGTTGATATTCCATCATCTATTACAACTTGTAGTACACTTGTAAAATGAAAACTAGCCATACAAATGTTAGAGAGATTTTGCCCTGTATCTCGTTCATACATTGTCAATAGCAACACGACTGTTCATTACCATAATATGATTACCTCGTAAACAAACTAAGAGCGTACGAGTACTCCTAGGGATTTCTATTGCCCTGGTATCTGTGCTGATAATATGATACGGGTTTTTACATACAGCGGTTTATAACCTATACCTAAGGAATTAGTTCAGACTAGGTGTTCTTTTCCATTCATTCACCAAAATATAAATAAGTAGGTATATCACACGGCAAATTCGCCTAAGTAAAATATCAAGCAGTGTAATTTTTGACTCATCAAAACTGAAGTAGACTTAGGCCTATTCTGCAGCATCACCACACGCCCCCCCGCGCCGTGTCCCTAATTTTTGGCATCACCCGCTTTTTATTGATGCTTATCTATTTATTTCTATTTGTAACAAGGTCCCGACGGGCATGTCAACTGGAATTGTCTCTCTTAAAAGTAATTTTCTACCTATTATTCTTTCTGTTTTTCTAAAAGACACACATGTAAAAAATCAACCGGAGATTTTTGAGAAATATTCATCTGATTCAAAGATTTATTACTAAAGATGTATACTGATTCTGATCATGTAACTCAAAACTGAAGAAATGAATTTTCGGCAAGCAAAATCCATCCCTTACAAAAATAACATATTAGATAGTACCTAGCCAAAGCACAGCACTAGGCGTCCAAATTTACGGCGATCCACACGGAACCTCCGTGTTTATTTTATCCGACGATATCTCCGTACTTACGTACCGCTCGCACTTACCCCCAAAATACGTTGTTCTCCAATGACACGCATTATAGAGGAGGGTAAATAATTGCATTATCTCGATGATCACTTGATTTTTGCATACCTACCTACATAGGTACTGCTAGCATGATACTCGCACCAACATAAGGATTGTGCTAACATAATTGCTTTGATACAAAATGGAAGTCGCTGATTCCACCGATCAAGTTCTTACTATCGTGAGCGCCAGTGGTTGATCATGAATGCCATGGTTTTGAATCTCATTAGTACAAAATTCCCGGTCTCCAGTCTACTATAGGTAGCTCTGCAAAATCGGTTGACTCTTCAAAAAAACTTATCAAATTTTTCGCCATGATCTACGAATTCGTAGGAAACTTGAGCTCATGAATTTTAAAAGGGTAATTTATAAACGAATCCCGATTTATTTATGTGGAAAGTTGGGCAGATAAATCCAAGTTTATTCTGAAACTCTCCAACTGTCATCACAATCTCATGCAAACGGCATTTGATATTTCCAAGTGCAGGTTTGGAAAGATTTTACGTATGAAATTTTTTCGCGTAGGTACAGTCTCTCACACTAACTCATGAACTATTCTGTTTTTAAGGATTCGATTTTTTTGTGACTGATACGGACAAGGCGGACAAACACTATGTTGAACGATTCCATAAATGTGGCTGCATCTAGAAATGTAACAATAATTATAGCTGTAAAATATTAACCTCTAAAAAATCTAAACCTTAAATTTTGGATTGTTCATGAGTAAGCGGGAGAGACTGTACCAGTATATCCTCGATGCGACACTCACGGGTAAAAATAAGGTGATGCTATTCTAAGTAGGTACCTCACGGTAGTCATTCGTGTAAATACTTATCAGCTGTTGACGATATAAAGATGTAATCTGCGATTTTAATATTGCAAAGATTATACCCATTAACCTACTTTATGCAAATTAAATATTCAAACAAATTTAGTCTGTTTAATAAAGTTTTAAAGTGGATTAAGGGCGTCAACGGCCCTTAAAACTACATCAAAGTCTGTTCGCCAAGTCTTTAGTGGTTAGAACTTGTGGCGCGTACTTAAAATATTCTCAGAAGCTTTTGAAGTGTACCTAGAGAAAAATAAATAGGAGTTAATTTAATGCGTAAATAATAATCGGTGTACAAGTAATATCTTTGAAGTTAGTAGCTGCGTTTACCTTATTGAAAATAAATAAGGTATAGCACAAATTAGGGAAACTGCGCGTCTATATAGTCAGATGATCACTATGATTCTCCTGCTCACGCACACCGCATGTTTTTCTGGTATTTCACAATGGTTTGACGTCTTGACGAAAGAAAAACTGATACCAGGGCCGCATTAATTTGTGGGTGTCATAGATTGTCATTTGTAAGGCTGTTATCACTTGATGTCCGTTGCTGCCTGCGATAATATATTAAATGTGAATTTTCAACTTATGCACATACAAATACGGTGTCAGTCAAACAGTTAGAGTTTAGACAATGCGTGAAAATCGCAGCAACGGATGTCATGTGTGATGCTTTGTACTTTTACGTAACACTTTAACATAAACATTGTAGACAACTACGGAACAGGAATCTTAAAACTTCCCATTCGTAATAATTGAAATTCAATCAATACTTTTTTTATCTCGGTTTAAGCTTCCTGAACCATGTGAGATCAAACGAAGAATAACAACAATACGCAAGTGACAGTTCACACCATTGATCACATATCAGTAACTGTTGCAGGTACTTACCTACCTAATCACCAGTGATCGGAATAAGGGGGCTATTTGGTACGAAATCGTTAACATGGATATGACTTTCTTCCGGAAAACAATTTGCTAACCGGAAAAAAAATCTAATGACCGGAAAACCGATATTAATTATTATTTTGACTGAACGTACACGCAAAGCTAAAATATAAGGTTATTTTATAAGTTACACTACAACAAATATATTGGTTTATGTCGTAGTTGAGATCTTTAACTGAAACCATTATTGTAACTCTGTTTCTTAGGCATATGTAAAAAAACTAAAAAAAAAACTTGTCAGCAGCGTCCACATCAATCAAGGCTGCTCGCATATGCTCACTTCACTGCCTCGCGCGGAAAACGACCAATAAATTACGTGGATACTACGCAGGCTCATGCTCGGGCGAACGCGTGCGGGCCGAGCCAAAATCAACGCGCCTCAGACGTTTGCCTATTAGACATCGGCAATATTCCTGATGTTAACTAAAATTTAAGAACAACCGCACAAATCTAAAAACATGTATTGAAAAAAACGGCTTCATAGTAAAAGTTTCTCAATCTCAGCATGGCGGGCCGCTTCTACTGGAGTACCTGGAGTACCTGTAGATCACCAGCATCCCATATTAACTATAAGAGATACGGGAATGGCATCTGCGGGTCTCACCGGAGGGGTATTCCAGGGTCCTGCGCCCCGAGGGCAGGCTACGCTTTATGTGGACTAGGTCACTTAGATACCCTAAAAAGTACTAAAAAATCACGACAAGGTGTTCGTTTGACCGAACCCCAAGCCACCCTGCGAGTGTTACACGCCCACGCGCCGGTGCGTCCATCAAGGACGTCGTTCGACGGCCGCCGTCCCGAACGATGCTCCCACCCAGACTGGGATAAAAATTCAGAATTGTGATTGTGAGAAGCAAATGATGTAACAAGTTGCTAAGCGAGTTATTTCTGGGTTTTGGCAATCACTGTTTCCGAAAATTGCTATAAGCACTTCGAATTATCAATAGTTTTCTCAAATTCAAGATGGCGGCCAAAAACAGAAAAATAAAATGCTTACCTACCATGTGGGGTATCAAATGAAAGTGCGTCTTGAGTAGATTACAAATATAAAACATGTACCGTATCAGCACTCACTGCTCCAGAATGTTTATTTAAAACGTTGCAAGAAATCAGGTTTTGGAGTTGATTTTGCATTGCCGTAAATTAAAAACGACTGAATGAATTTCCTCTTAATTAACACAAACAAGACTTAACCAGAAATATTTAAAAAATAACAGGTATAAAACTCGACCATTTTTACTCATTCGTGCAATCAATACATTGACAGTACCTCGTGCAATCCATCCTAGCACCGCGACACTTACATCGGTTTGTTTGACACTTTTCAAGTTTACACTTACAACTGATGAAGTCTAACCAAGTTTATGGCACTGAGCTAGTAGTCGTCCAAATCTGTTTTAAGGTATTTCTGTCATCGTCCATTTATTGGCAAAGATGGGCATTTTCCCAAATGTCAGTCTGCAGGTGAGCTCTTTGAATATGTACAGTCGGAGTCAAAAGAGCATACCTAGGACCGCCTCAAATGGTTCAAAATATCTCTGAAACTACATTACTTTTGTAAATTATTTCTTTTGTTGTCTGTGCAGCTAGTTAAACTCTATTCAAAACCAAAAAAATAATTTACAAAAGTAATGTAGTTTCAGAGATATTTTGAACCATTTGAGGCGCTCCTAGGTATGCTCTTTTGACCCCGACTGTAAGTGTGCAGTATCACTATTGGGAGGTAAGGCCTCCAGTTTTCCTGTAATGCCAAAAAATACGGTAACGGTGTGTTGCAATCGCGCACATCTTCGTTTTTTGAAGACACAACTTTTTTCCCCTCTCGGAATTTACCACCGATAACGACATAGAGCCTATCGTAAGAAGTGGTAGCTGTCAATATGACCTAACGCAGATGATGCACGCGTGAAAAACTAGTTCCTTTGAAGAAGTTATAGGTCTTGCCGAGATCTACATTGTAAGTGACAGCTGTCAAAAGTTAAACTTGTTTATCTCGTTAACTGTGTATGCTACACTACTAGGATCTTTGGAAAAGTTGGAAGTCTTGCCAAGATCTTTACTTTAAGTGACAGCTGTCAAACTTTAAACTCGTCACTTAAAATGTAGATCTCGTCAAGACCTACAAGTTCTTCCAAGAAACTGGTTGTGTAGTATGTAGGGTGCATTTTAACGAGATGAACGAGTTTAAAGTTTGACAGCTGTCACTTAAAATTTAAATCTCGTCAAGACCTACAACTTTTTCAAAGAAACTGTTTATGCGTACTGGAAATTTGAGAATGTGGATCACAGACAACTCAATGGAACTACTGCGAATGATCGTAAACTAAGGTTCGGTAAAGTTTCTAGGAACTAGTGCGAAAAAAAACGCAGTGGTACCATCATGGAACTACTTAATGGAACTACTGCGAATAGTTGGCTAACACAGCCAAGTAGAAAGAAATTCGAGGGTAAAACCACTTAACATATTAAAATCTAAATCGAATACCAAATTTTTAAAACACATCTCGTGTTAGGTATACAATTTTTGGAAAACTTGCAAAATTTTCCACCGGAGGCAGGATTTGAACCTGCGACCTTCGGCATCTGTACTGCCGACGCCACTACCAACTGGGCTACCACGGTTCTAATCGAGCCTGCGAATTTAGCAAGTATATCTTGTCCAAGCAAGTTTTCCAAAAATTGAGGGAATTAGTTGTAAAAACTATCCCGGTAGATGGAGCCCATCCACGCGATAGTGGACAAGATATACTTGCTAAATTCGCAGGCTCGATTAGAACCGCGGTAGCCCAGTTGGTAGTGGCGTCGGCAGTACAGATGCCGAAGGTCACAGGTTCAAACCCTGCCTGCGGTAGAAAATTTTGCAAGTTTTCCAAAATTGTATACCTAACACGAGATGTGTTTTAAAAATTTGGTATTAAATTTATCGCGGGTTTTCATCGCTTTGACTACATTCAATCTGCAAAGAATGAATTAGTCGCTGGGAATTAGTTGTAAAAACTATCCCGGTAGATGGAGCCCTTCCATGCGATAGTGGACAAGATATACTTGCTAAATTCGCAGGCTCGATTAGAACCGCGATAGCCCAGTTGGTAGTGGCGTCGGCAGTACAGATGCCGAAGGTCGCAGGTTCAAATCCTGCCTGCGGTGGAAAATTTTGCAAGTTTTCGCAGTCTATACTACTCGTCACCACGCCGCCGCTGCCTCCTTCCCCCTATCAGCACACTGCCCTTAACGCCCTCTGGGAGAGTGCTGCAAACGTACAGGCGTGAGCGCAGAGTGCGTAGAGCGCAGAAAAGCGTGCACATGGAGCTTCATATTCCACCTCATCGACCCCGCCGAGGACCCGCACAGTTCCAGTTACGAGGGTCACGCCGCCGCTGTCCGTACCCTTGCTGCTCACAAACAGCTGGGGTTCTGGAGACAGCCCAGCGTCGACATCTTTCCAGATGACTTACGCTTCCACGCTGACAATTCTGAAGCCTGCGCCCAGCAAGCCCAGGGAAGACGCCGCCAAGATGGCGCGGCCTGCACCCACAACATCCATGAAGACGCCTGGATGCCTTAAGAAGCCGCGGCCTATTGTTGTGGACTTACCCCAAGACTGGTATGTTCGCTTGAAGAGGCTTAAAGACCAACTTGGGTACGCCCCGAATGTACTATGGACCAACTGGATTCCGCTTTCTAGCGAAGACTAAACAGGATTTTCGCGTCCATCAGCGCTACCTAACCGTGTTAGAGGGCTCCGGGACCGGAATCTTCTGGTTTGCGCATGCTCCGCCGGAAGAAAGACCCGTGAAGTTCGCAATATAAGACCTTCCTGTAAACACTGATTTCGCGAAGGAGCTGACAACCCTGGGTTACGAGGTGGACTGCGTACGCCCCATAAAGGCTCGCGAATGACGCCCAGGACGACGGTCAATCTTTTCCGCCCAACTGACACGCACGGCAAACCTCACCCGGATATTTACAATGGAATGGCGTGGCAAGCAGAGAGCACCACAGTGTCACAGATGCCAGCAGTTCCACCGCAAGCTGGCATGCGTTATCTGCGGCGGTGAATATCCCGCCCGGGAGTGCAGAAGACCCCCTGAGGAGCCGGTCACATGTTCCAACTGTGACAGCACGCATCCAGCCTACAGCATCGACATCCCTGTACTACGCCGTAGGGTACGCAACAAGCTGAGAAGGCAGAGGAAGCGAGCATCGACCCCCGCTCCACCCCCCAGGACGTTGAAGCACCGGGTCAGCCACGTCTAGAGCCACGCAAGGGTTTGTTGGATACAGTCGGCACCTCACAGTGGACACCTTAGCGGCCTAGGGGGAGAACCCGGAACTCCAACGGGCTCCAACTCAAAAGAGCCTAAGAGCACATGTCCTTGAAAAGATAGACAGGCAATCAGGACTTATCCATCTGCATGGGGGGAGGTTGTGCTGTCCAGCACAGTCTAACCTGGCTGGTCATCAGCCGTCCACATCCTCTACTCTACGTCGAGTAGATAGGATCTTGGGGACATTCCCAGAAATGCACGACTACCGCTGCTTAACTAGACATGATCGCTGCTTAGGTACACTCTTGCGAGGAAGACTTGACCCACCAGATGTAACGAGCCGCTGGCTAAAGCGCACTAACTGGGCTTCCCCCAATGAAGTATTGCCTGGATTTCTAAACTACCGCGTCGCTCACCAGAGCGACCCCCATCGTCCCGCTAGGCGGCGATTGATACAACATTAGAATGGTTCAGCCACGAAAACGAAATCTACGATCGAAGAGTCGAACATTTTGCCGCGGTCGTCCGAGCTCTTCCCAATTTATCAGCAAAAGGCTGCTCCCGCGACTCAGTGCGTAAACTGATTCTCCTATTTAAGATCGTGGAGATCTTCTCGAGTCGCCTAAGGACCTGATCCTTTCTGGCGATGCTTCAATCGCCACCTGCAACGATAAGCGGGGTAATGGGGGGTCACTTTGATGAACGACGCGGCTATCCAGTTATCCTCTTAACCGATCCTCCTGAAACTTCGCATCGTGATTGTTAAGACATCGGTGACTGGCTGACCTTTTGTCAGCATTTGAGGGTCAAGGGTACTTAATGTAACCACCAGGAGCCCCCGATTTTTAGTAAAATGAACTTACCGGAATGGCCGATTTCCGGAATTACCAATTCGAAATCTGCCGTTCCGGTAAGTGAAAGGCATATCCATAGTTTTGATAATGTTAGCCCCCTCCGTTCCGATCTTTGCTAATCACAGTACCTAATTAAAATAAGTCAACATAAAAACTCTACGAATGTCTTATGGAACTGATAGGTACGTTATCAACCAGTTACAAATCAGTTGGGGTCGGCGCAATATGTTTTGTTAGAACACAAAATCATGTAGCAAAATGATTTGGCAATGTTATGACCGACCGCCGGTCTGACGTCGACCGTCTTTGAGATTGCTATTGTAGGTGGTATCACCGCCACAATGCAGTTGACCATAGTCGACAGGTATTCAGCCAAGGTCAATAGATTAGTCATAAGTGAGATTATTGGTATGTTTTTATTCGCCTTTGCTCTTCTTATCACGGTATGCTCTAGTGTATTTTATTGATAGGCAAGGAGAGATGTGTCATTCACGCATGTGCATGTGTCATGGAAGCAAAAAAAAAGACGAAGCAAAAAAAGATGCTACGACTACATTTCTGTCTGTTAGATACAAGTAAGATACTTACTATACTACTACTACTATAACAGCCACAATAAAGTCCACTTCTGAACATGGGCCTCCCCCTCGTAGGGGGGTATTTGCCATAGTCACCACGCTTGGCAGGCGGGTTGGTGAGCGCAATGCAAGATGTTGCAATGCAAATGTGAAATTCATCCAGGGATTAAACCCCTGAATGAATTTATCCCTTAGTCGCCACTTACGACACCCACAGGAAAGATAAGGGGTGATGAAATTTTAAGCCGGCATCACACGGCAACGGTTAGATATTTAAACATAGAAGAAACCCTTTAGGTTTTGAGTCTTTTTAGTTTATCTTTAATACTCTGTGATTACGACTGTCACCATTATTACTTCTTCTATTCGGATTGTAAAAGACTGTTATTAAGCAAATTGTATTCAATTTATTATCCTAAATGGTTTGACTTTAGTTACTAGTCAAGAACCAACCCATCATTAACTGCACTCCATTGCGCGCTACGGCGAGCTACACTGACTCTCCAAAAGCGCTAACACTAACCTTACAAATCTGTTGGCCTGTTGCAAAAATTTCAAGACCTCACTTCACTCACATACAAAAATCACACTCACATAAAATTTGACATCACAATAATATCTCACGCTCCTAAATCACTGTACCACCAACCACAGACCAAACATGCACTGATTATCATCTGTCAAGTTCGTGGCTAAACAATTAGGCCAAATTACATAACTGGCTACAATTTGTCAGCCTCGAATTGCACGTCCACAAGCAAAGACCTGCCATCTATAGACTTATACAATAAAAAATACATTCAAATAAATCCAGTGGCGTATACAGATTCAGATAGTGGGGGGTCACAGGTCACTACTATCGCTGAACTGCACTACTCAGGCAAAATATGCATTACGAGCAAAACATTTCACGTTAACAAAAGCCGAAAAGCCAAAAGCCATGATGTTTTAATATATAGGGTTACATTAAATTAAGTACAAATCTCTAGACGGTGTGGTCTACTCACTAAACTAAACAACTTTTGTTAGAAACTTTTCTTGGAAATATGAAAAAAATATTTGTACCTCCCATACGAAAATGTTGAAAAAGTGTGTCACCTAGTATGGGAGGTCCAAATTTTTTTTTTATATTTCCAAAAAAAGTTTCATACAAAAGTTGTTCAGTTTTGTGAGTAGAACACACCCTTCAAAGATTTGTACTTAATTAAATGTAACCTTATATAGCATGAAATTTTACTAGTGACCGATAGCGAAAACTCAGAACCGGCTGGTGATAAGGAACAACTTTCCCCAAGGAACATAGGTCGAAATATGAGAAAAGAAATCGGCCTCCCATAGTAACTCAAATCAGCTGATCGGCAATTTTGTATGGAAGGTACATTTTTATTTCATATTTCGACCTATGTTCCTTAGGGAAAGTTGTTCCTTAGCAACAGCTGGTTCTGAGTTTTCGCTATCGGTCGGTCACTAGTGAAAATTCATCCTATATTTTTGTACAACGTAGTTACTTTAATTTTAGAAGGGATAGTAAAGATATTTATGAATTTAATTTTAAGGGATATTGGATGCCGTCTGAGGGAGAGAGGTTGCGACCCCCGCTCCGGGTCGTTCCTGGTGCAGAGGCTGTCCATTGCCATTCAACGTGGTAACGCGGCGAGTGTGATGGGCACCTTTGCGCCGGGAATGTCACGGGGCGGGATATTCGACTGACCCCTTTAGCTTTAAGTTTTACTTTAATTCGTTGTGTATTTAGCTTTAGTAAATAGATTATTTTATACTTTTTAGCGCACCCAAATAAAAGCTTGTTTTTATAAATTGATTATTTAATTAATTGATCAAAATGTACAGAATTCTAAAAGGCATAGCCACGTCCAAGAATGGATGGTCTCTGATTGACCCAATGATTACTTGCATTACTAATGACAGTCAATAATCAACCGCATTCTCTGCTGACGAATCATTGTTTGTATCACTTGTGAGAACAGGTATTAAATTGCCCACAAACACAATATTAATAATTTATTTTATTTGCACAACTATCACTCATCTCATCACATAACAATAAAACAATTATAACGGATATTAGATTTGTTTATTTTGGATTTTTAAATAACCTACGAGTATGTTTCGAAATATTATCAGTGCTCGTGTTCAGATCAAAACAATGCCATTTCGAAAGTAATTCTTTTGAATTTTCCGGGTGATAAGATATTTTGAAAAAGATAACTCAATATTTAAAGTAATTCCGGAATCCATCAGAATTAAGGTCCAAGTTTTCAACAAAGCGGAAACCCTAAAATGAATTTCCTTCTGTAACAGCCTTAGCTCGCCAATGCCTTGGAAATTTACTCCAAATTGCCTATAAACATTTTAATACTGAGTCTGGAAATTAATCTCCAAGCAACAGGAACACAATTTTACTCATCTAGTTTAGATTAAAACTCGTTCAAAATCTATGAATCTAAATTTATTTGAAATTCCATCTAAGTTGAGCCTCGCACTTGCCAGTTAAAAATCAATCTGCATATTTTATATGGCTCTCAGTGGGATGATGCGGCTCGGGACATCGGTTAGGAAGCTCATGAATTTTGGGAAACAAATTTCGAATATTCCAAATATTCAAATACGGTTATTAACTTCGTGTATACTGATAGGAAGCGACGGTAATTTTGTCGCAAATGTAAATAAGTTGACGTGGCTTTGATTTGGCAATCGAGGAGAGTAGGTCTACAAAATTAAGGGAAGAAACGTGTATGGTATTTTACGAGTACTTCTTTATCGAGTGAATTTGAACTTCACTGACACACTTGAAAATGAATATGAGAAATGGCACTACCCTAGATACTCTTTTACTTTAAACCGTCAACTTTATTTGACAAAGAATAAAAGTCTGCCCATCGTTTTGTGCAGCAATGTTGCTTTTTTCTATAAAAAGTTTGACTTTGCCATTTTCATTGGACCGCTGCAATCCGCTTCGCGCGCAACATGCGGCTGCAACGCAATCAAAGGGGGCGGCATCAATCAATGCCCGGAGCTAAGTAAAGGTGCTACTTGGCAGTCAACGAAACGACGCAGCGACAGTCGCAAGTGTCATTCGCTGGCAACATGCGGCTGCAACGCAATCAAAGGGAGTGGCATCAAACAATGCCCGGAGCTAAGTAAAGGCGCTATTTGGCAGTCAACGAAACAACGCAGCGACAGTCGCAAGTGTCATTCGCTGGCAACATGCGGCTGCAACGCAATCAAAGGGGGCGGCATCAATCAATGCCCGGAGCTAAGTAAAGGTGCTACTTGGCAGTCAACGAAACGACGCAGCGACAGTCGCAAGTGTCATTCGCTGGCAACATGCGGCTGCAACGCAATCAAAGGGAGTGGCATCAAACAATGCCCGGAGCTAAGTAAAGGCGCTATTTGGCAGTCAACGAAACAACGCAGCGACAGTCGCAAGTGGCATTCGCTGGCAACATGCGGCTGCAACGCAATCAAAGGGGGCGGCATCAATCAATGCCCGGAGCTAAGTAAAGGCGCTATCTTGCAGACAACGACACGACGCAGCGACAGTCGCAAGTGTCATTCGCTGGCAACATGCGGCTGCAACGCAATCAAAGGGAGTGGCATCAAACAATGCCCGGAGCTAAGTAAAGGCGCTATCTTGCAGACAACGACACGACGCAGCGACAGTCGCAAGTGTCATTCGCTGGCAACATGCGGCTGCAACGCAATCAAAGGGAGTGGCATCAAACAATGCCCGGAGCTAAGTAAAGGCGCTATTTGGCAGTCAACGAAACAACGCAGCGACAGTCGCAAGTGGCATTCGCTGGCAACATGCGGCTGCAACGCAATCAAAGGGGGCGGCATCAATCAATGCCCGGAGCTAAGTAAAGGCGCTATCTTGCAGACAACGACACGACGCAGCGACAGTCGCAAGTGTCATTCGCTGGCAACATGCGGCTGCAACGCAATCAAAGGGGGCGGCATCAATCAATGCCCAGAGCTAAGTAAAGGTGCTATTTGGCAGTCGACGACTCGACGCAGTAGCGACAGTCGCAAGTGTTGTTCGCGTTCAATCAAAGCTGAGATTTGCTGCGGCCACTTGTCGTTTACGACGACATGATGCGTTTGTTGCAGCGACGAGTCGTTCATTGCCAATTGGGACTTTGCTGCTGGCAACGCATCCATCCATCTACTTGACATCTCCTGTGCTGTTTCGATTTTACTTTTTCACATAGTATTTATTTGTCTGACAGCTGGCTTGTAATTTGATGCATTTAAATGGGCCAGAGAATCCTATTTTTTACAATACGAGATAAATCGCGCTTTGACTAAAAGCTTCTCGGTGTGTCATATATTTTTGACATCTTATCTAGGTTCATATTGTACAGATTGTACAGAAGTATCTGCCAATACATTAGACATACATTAGGGAGGCGGCGTGCGGGGCGCCTTTACTTATGATGGCTCACACACTATTTTGACGCTTCCTGACGTTTACTAGAACCTACTGGAATCTCAGAAGAACTAAAGGTTATCAAGTAGATGGTTGCCATAAACGTCATATTTCTTGCATTCAAATCGGCTCAGAGACAATCGCAAAAATCATAAATAGGGTCGAAAGGGTCGAGCTCTATTTTGTGCTTTGGAGGTGAAGAGGGGATGTAATGACCTCCGATCGTCCTATTAAGG
Organism: Phthorimaea operculella; assembly: GCA_024500475.1. Classification (NCBI taxonomy): domain Eukaryota; kingdom Metazoa; phylum Arthropoda; class Insecta; order Lepidoptera; family Gelechiidae; genus Phthorimaea; species Phthorimaea operculella. Next base: position 4,646,523 of record JANFCV010000003.1, on the reverse strand, counting down.
TCACAAGAGAGCCACTAAGCTTATTTAAATTCAGTATTAAGTCACAGAAAGCCTGCCGTGCCGAATAGTATAGATAGCGGGGATTCAGTTGAAGTGCCAACTAACTATACATAAACGACAAAACATTTCTACCAAAACGAAGGCCTAAATTATATTCTGTCTCTCTCTCTCTCTTCGTGCGGGTCACCAAATGTTCAACGACCCGATAAACCCTGGTAAATTCTATTACTATACCAACTTATATATTACATCTTACATGGCATATTATGGTTTGCGTATATCTATAGTAGCGTATTAGACCCATGATTTCAGCACCAAAATGCATATTTTAGTATTCGTGAGATAATGGCCAAAACGATACAAAAAATTACGATGCTTAAATTTTTCTTTTCGCCAAATCTTGATTGTAAGATTTTGATGTTTTTCAATTTTACTGATCAAACAATCCGTCGCTCCTTTCAGGAGTAAATTTCCTCGAAAGGGAAATCTATGATAAGGCACGCCTCTGTAGGTACATTTACACATCAACATTTTTAAAAGCTTTTTCTTAGGAGTTACTTTATTTTACGTGTTTTTCTTTCATTCATTTGCATTTTCATTTAGATTATCATAAAATTTTGCTTAGCTCGCTATCTTGCTACGTGTATCGAAAATGGAATATATTTTGATGAAATACTGAAATCGGCAAATCGATCGTGCAAAATATACTTAGGTACGGAGAATGTGGGCAAACAGGAAAAACCAGCTCAATACACTTCACATCACAATACATTAGCCTAATAACACTTAACTGCTATAGACGTAGGCCAGGATACACCATTAGATACGATCTCCCGTTTTTGTCATCCAGTTGCTACCAGCCGCCTCGTGTGTAGTTCAAATTCTGATTCTTACTCACCTATCACATGAGCTTCAAAGTTCAACAAAGTTAGGGTTCAGATATAATAAAACTCGCGTCTAGTTAGTGAGTTTCTAAATGTAGGAAAATTTTACATTAATATTAAGTAACCCTCTGAACTTTTAGATTTAGCATAATGTAACGAGTCATCCCAACTTTAGATGGATGAAGAAATACATTGTAAGGGAACTTCATACATTGTGCAGGTTAATTTTCAGTGGAATATGTTAACTCAGCCGGCCAAGTTAGTGCGATATGAAATATGAACTAAATAACAAAGTTTTACTTGCGTTCTATTTTACAAGTATTATTTATTCTTTGATGCAATTTCTAAATGTTTAGCTTTGTTATACAGTTTGTTAATGTTTGCTTTGAACAACTTTGTCGTCGTAAATTTCAATGTAACCGAAGGAGTAATGAAATATCAAGTCTATTTTATTTTTACTTTGTATTCTGTACATACAGAGTACCAAATACCTATCCTACTTTAAGTACGTATAAAACTTTTCAAAAATGCGTGGATCAATGTTTAGTTGTACATGTATTTGAGTTTGGCCGTAAACCGAGTAGAGTATTTTTTATCATTTTACAAGAGATTATTAGTCCACCTTTTTTACTTGCATTGCTTATAGGATGGAAAAATAACTTTACAAGAAACACAGGTCAGAAGAAAAGATATACTACTATTATATATCAGCTATTTCTCGTAGATATCAGTAGTTAAGTATGTAGGTAGGCATAACAGCTAATTGGTATGGTTGTTACGGAACGTCTCAATTTTGGTACTTACTTCATCGCCTACTCCAATCGATCATTCATTTGATAGCATATTTAGACAAGTTTGAACTGTATAAATTCCCTTTTGACTTCAGTTCAGAAACTCCAGACAATGTTTTATACATTAGGCACTACCTACGTCCTTACGTCCTATCCTATTCATGTTACTAACTAGACCTAAATAGACAGTAGATCGATCTTCTGAGTGAAGGTAATTTAAAAAGCGATACCTTCTTCAAAGAAAACATTTTTATAAATTCTGGTCGGAAAAAGAAACAACGAAAAAATAACGCAAAATATCTCGAATCTAAAAACACAAAAAAAATATCAGCTGCGAACTTGAACTATCCAATCCGATATTGCGCTATTTGTTTGAAACTCAACAGTATAGCTTGCAAACATTTACTTTTTTCCTGTGAAGCTAAAGTGTATGCCCGGCGGAATGTGGGCGTCCACTTCACGCAACATAAATCCTTTATGGAGACACACTGCCCGCCCCATACACCAATTCATCCCATGACCCGACTGACATATGCCCTCAGCTTTACCGAGTCTATTGCACATTTCGCGCGAATACCTCGTAGAAGCGAGCTCCCGGAATTTATATTTGCCTGGTAGTTTTTCTTACTCCGCTTTTTCCCCGGAAGAGCTTTGCTAGCTTTGCAGGTTGAGCATTTTAGTTTAGTACGGTATTTTATGAGATAATACAATCATATTTTGATGGAATCAGGTAATACTTATAACATTATATTATTTAGGAAGGAAGGAGAAAGTGAGTGTAAGGGCATTTATCAAGTAGTATGATGACTCAGATAAAGAAGCATGAGATATTATACCAAAACATGCAAATATTTAGAAGTCTACTAGACACTAACCTGTTCATAATATAAGTCGCGCTTTTATCCCTTGCATGGTTGATAAACGTAAACATGTAAATACAGAATTTTATATGCTTATGATTTTGATACTATTTTGATTGACTCTATTATTCGCAAAAGAAGCTTAATTTTAGGTTGAATCAACTAAAGTTCCTCCAGTTATTCAACCATTTTTTACCGGAGTCTATAGATTCTGTAAACATAAGTATTTACTTAGAATCTATACGTGGGTCGTATACATGTCAACATGGTCGGTATTTATGTAATTTTCTTAGTACTTCCCGTTTAGTCCGCCTTCATTAGTCAACATGCAACTTGCGAAGCGCTGAGGCGTCGCGTGATCACCGAGCTACTCTTTCATTTGCTCTGCATGACGCAAACACGCGATTATGCATTTCTAATTTCTTCTACTTTAGTTTTGTAACAGAGACTTATCTTTCAAGTCTTCTGCTGTCGTGTGGGACGCCGACGACACTATTTACTATGGTGTCAGAGTTCTTAAACCGTGTTCTACTACAAGTATACATCTGCTACCTATGGATGATTGTGCAATGACCGGCGTCAAATTAATTAGGTATATAGCAACCGGTACCGATCGCTTAACATACAAACATAAAGCATGATATATCTATCCCTTATCGTGCCCTTTAAATCCTGGGACCATAGCAGGTTTAACCTAGACAATCAACTAATTGAGTCGAAAATGTCTTAACCAAATTGGGAACAAACTCATGGATTCGGGATAAATAATACCGAATTTGTGGCAGGCGACCACTCAGGAATAGACCAAAATAGACCATGGAGGCAGACCACCTTTCAAGCGATTTTCTTACAAGATATTCCGCAAAGCGCAAAATCTCGAAAGCTGTTTGCCGTACCCAAAGCCGTGGGTAAACAACAAACAAAAGAGATAGGGATCGAACTCATTAATCGGTGTCCCTGAAAATGTTGACCGAAGTTAAAGGAGGTCGCATAAAATTGCCTATCAGCTCGTAGCAATATTAGCCGGTCTTAGACGCTTTATGGTTTCGGAGTTTTTATACAAATGTATCCCCTTTCTTTCTGATAAGCTATGCTTATTTTTAAATAAACTAAGCCATACTATTAGGGAAACCAATACTTATTTTTTTCATAATAATTAAAAAATCTATAAGCAATTTCTTTCCTATAGAATATTAAAAACGTATCACAATTATTTAAAAAAATATGGGTAAAGTAGGTATAAATTTAAAGATAAAAATATCTATAAAACTAATGCATTATTTAGGTCGAATACAAGGGAATACGTTTGTATGAAAAGGCTAAAATCAAGCTTCACTCGGGTATCCTCTTAACAAGTGATTTCCCTGGCATTTTACTCGCCAGCTTGCTGAAGTTAAAATAACCTCAGATTAAGCAAACAAACTTTAACTTTAGCGCCATCTCCAAGTCAATTTTAAAGCTATTTGCATATTTTGTGTCGGCGGGATTCAGCACATTGCCGATACTACTTCAGTTTTCATTAAGTGCCGCCAATAATCGATGAGCCTTAACTAAACAAAACTTTTCAAATTACTGGTATCCTGAGGTGCGCGAGGATTGAGTAAATATTTGAAATTTGCATAAAGACGACGAGAAGCACACTGAACGTCTGTTTGTGCGTTATTTTTACGCAGCATCATCGCAAGCGTTAGGAAAATGCGACTTTCTAACTAATTTTTATACAATTACTGCATCCGCTAGCGCTGCGCATCACAAAAAGATGCGTCGACGTAGGTATCTATCAAACCGTTTGACATAAACCGTATTTGTATTAAAATAAGGAAAATAAGGATCTTTACCGTTTGTTTCTACTGGTGGGCGTCGTAAAAAGCGACTAAGGGTCAATTTTCTTTATATCATAATTAATAAGACATCTGCACTGCGCTCGCGAATCAGCCTGCCAAGTACGGTGATCATAGAAATACCCCTCGAGCAGGGGAGGACTGTTTTGACTGTAAAAGTAAAGGCATTGCTAAAGTAGCGCAGCAACGGACGTTACGTTTGTTCCTCGCCGTAGAGCCAAGGCACTGGAGCTGGAGGAGATTGATTAGGCATTTTGAATATTTTTAGCTCATTGATTGCTCGAGAAGGTTGTTTGGGTCAACACGAAGGGTTTTTACAACGAGCCAATATCGGAAAAGGTGCTCCGTCATACCCCTGACAGGGTGAGGGGCTAGTCAGGGGCAGACGTGACGGAATTATAAATAAGCCATTGTTTTACTCTCTTTCTTACTGCTGCTGAAACAATAATAAAACATGACTTTATGAATACTTCGACAAAACATCTTGCGCCGACCCCAACTGACTTGGGATAAGTAGGCAGACGATGATGATTTATGAATGCTTATATTAGAATTGTTGAGTGAATAATATTTTATTTTCATTTTGGTAGCGCAAGTTACTCGCGCAAACAATACCCGAGTTTGTGGAATATTTAAACTTATTTGAAATCCTATTACCTTAAAATTATGATCTACTACATCATATGACATTGTAGATAACAAAATAACTAAGTACCTACCTAAACAAAATTTAGTTATTATTTTCTCAAAATGTTTATAAGTTAGATGTAGCAGGTGGTACCTTCTTCCTGTTCATGTGGATCACCGAGTTGTCCAAGCACCCGATGAACCTTGGTGTCATAGTTTTTTAGCCGGTTTAAAATTAGCATTGGTGTCAGAGTTACAACAATTCTTAAAAATAAGGTAGGTACTTTGTTTTCCTCTTTCACCTTTTGCAAACTAAGGTTCTTTGAGGTCGATCTACAATAATATAAAATAGCAATTCAAAACGGGCGGGAAGCTATGAATCTAAATGACGGAACTCATCAAAGTTGGCTCTTTGCGGGGCGTGGGCCGTCACAACTCATTTTCATACTGCGAATACTGCTCCCGGACTATTTGGAAATCAAAACTGAGGTAAATCGCACTCGAACTGGATCGTTTTCTCTCTCTCTCCGTCTTCGTGTGGAACGCCGAGTCATCCAACGACCCAATAAACCCTGGTGACAAAGCTATACAACCGCCTACTACAAGTAGGAAGCCGGACCGGATGATACTGCGATTCGTGAGAGGCAACATATAAGCGTTAGCCGTAATTTGATGCGGTAATGTGGGCTATGCTATCTATTATGCTATATATTTATATACCTATATGGGATTGTGCAACATAGCAAGCCCCTATGCATTTTATAACCTACTAAAATAATCCATTGTTTAGCACTTTATCAGGTTAAAAAACTTACAACTAAACTATTTACTTCGGTAAATAAAGTTATAACTTTAACAAATGGCTTCACCACAAATCGGCAACATTGAACCTGTCCACACCAACGCTGCTCGGAGCAATATCCGCCACGCTCCGACGCGGATGTGACGACATCACACCACCGGGATATGAACCTACTCACATCTCTGGTTAAATCTTCACTAGTATTCAGCACTGATAGCATAGAACTTGTTGCAGCGACATCAATACCAGCGCCGCCAGAAGCAATATCTGCCACGCTCCGACGCGGATATGCCTACATCTCACCACCGGGATATGAACCAACTCACATATCTGGTAAAATCTTCACTAGTATTCAGCACTAATATACAGTATAGAACTTGTTGCAGCGACGTCAATACTAGCGCCGCCAGAAGCAATATCTGCCACGCACTGACGCGGATGTGCCGACATCACACCACCGGGATATGAACCTACTCATATCTCTGGTTTAATCTTGTCTAGTATATTTAGCACTTGCTATATAAAGCATAGAACTTGGTGCAGCGACATTAATAAAAGCGCCGCTAAAAGCAATATCCGCCATGCTCCGACGCGGATGTGCCGACATCACACCACCGGGATATGAACCGACTCACATCTCTAGTTAAATCTCCACTAGTATGCAGCACTGATATACACTATAAAACTTGATGCAGCGACATTAATACAAGCGCCGCCAGAAGCAATATCCGCCACGCTCCGACGCGGATGTGCCGATTTCACAACACCGGGATATGAACCTACTCACATCTCTGGTTAAATCTTCACTAGTATTCAGCACTGATATACTTACAGTATAGAACTTGTTGCAGCGACATCAATACCAGCGCCGCCGGAAGGAATATCTGCCACGCTCCGACGCGAATGTGCTGACATTACACCACTGGGATATGAAATTTCGATATAAACCTACTCGCACTTCTAATTAAGCCATCACTTTTAAACGCCAGTAATGGAATAAAGGATAGAATCTGTAGCAACGACGTATATACCAGCGCAGCCAGAAGCAATAGCCGCCACGCTCCGACGCGGATATGCCGACATCACACCACCGGGATATGTACCTGCTATATGAACATACTCTCATCTATTGCCCAATCTTCGCTAGTTTGTAGCACTTTCTATATAAAGCATAGAACTTGTTGCAGCGACATTAATACAAGCGCTGCTAAAAGCAATATCCGCCACGCTCCGACACGGATGTGCCGACATCACACCACCGGGATATGCACCTGCTATATGAACATACTCTCATATATTGTCCAATCTTCGCTAGTTTGTAGCACTTACTACATAATGCATAAAAGCAAAATCCGCCACGCTCCGACACGGATGTGCCGACATCACACCACCGGGATATGCACCTGCTATATGAACATACTCTCATATATTGTCCAATCTTCGCTAGTTTGTAGCACTTACTACATAATGCATAAAAGCAAAATCCGCCACGCTCCGACACGGATGTGCCGACATCACACCACCGGGATATGCACCTGCTATATGAACATACTCTCATCTATTGTCCAATCTTCGCTAGTTTGTAGCACTTACTACATAAAGCATAAAAGCAATATCCGCCACGCTCCGACACGGATGTGCTGTGCCGACATCACACCACTGGGATATGAACCTACTTACTATACGAACCTACTCGCATCTCCAGGCGATTTCCTTTCGCATGCTGGGACATTTCAGTGTGAGTCTTACAAAATGATGACACTGCGATAAGGGAGCCTGTTAATTCATGAACAGCAACAAAAATCCCCTGGCTGGCCTGTAAATCCCTTGGTGACATAATGCCGGGTGCAGTGCAAGATCTTTTTAGGAAGAACCAGTGTTGATTGATTGAGTTGAATGATTCATTAAATCTGTAAAACGAGACCCTGTACCTAAATAGTACATTATGCAGCTATTATGCTGCTGCCACTAGCCGCCATCAACCATGCACTATAGACTTAATCAATAGGGTACTTGACTGACTGGTCAATTGAGCTTTTCTTTAAAACGGTATTTTGTATGATATAATAGTTGACGTAATTTGCCAGTAATTTTATTTTAATGTCGTCAACACACTTACTTTTACACTATTTTCTATTTGAAAGTTCTAACTTTGAGTGTGTCAAAAAATTATGGATTAAGATAATAGCATTTTTAAACAGTAGTTTTAAGCGTACAACTTCTGTATTTTTGTAGTTACCTAGTCAAATACACTCTCTAGGGTGAAGTTTGTTATTTTTACACTATTAAATCTACATCTAACTCTTTATGTTCGCAAAATTAAAATTTCAGGTTTCTCTAATGCTGACTTTAAAAAACAGTCTTTGTTATTTTAATCCGTGGTTTTTGTTTGGCCGCAGCACTCAGACAAATCCCAGCTTTCATCCAGGTCCGAAATTGAATTTTATTCGGTTCTTTATTCTAATTGCAAGTTTGTTTTGTAAACAGAGTGTAATTACGGATCGTATGCCTGGCACGGCGCCAGCTAAGCTCGCTTGGCTGCACATCAACTTACCCATTCAAGCGGCCAACCTAGACTAGCTTTTCTTACAAACTGTTTAAAAAACCAGTTGAAGTTGACACCCCAAGGGGCAGCTATAAGCTTGCTATGCTGCTGCTAGTACTAACTAGAACCATCTACGACTTTCAACGGACAAATTTTGAATGTAGAATTTCAGCAGGGGATACAAATGCCACTGAGACTCGTGTAATGTATCGTTGACTCGTTGTTGAGTCGGTTAAAACTTATTGGTGTAACTTTAATAACTTTGACATAGTAGTCTAAAGTTGCTAAAAGATGTATGACGTAGCTAAAATATGTATAAAGAAATAATCAATAGGTACGTATAGTTTGTGAGTGAGTGTGTGAATTAAGTATTTTGTTATCTTGCTTAAAGAACAATACAGCTCGAAAGGTCAAGAAGTACCTACCTACTTGTTCAAAAAAATCGTAGAAATCGATCATCATTTGGTCATTTGTATTACTGCTACATTTGTGTAAAACCTGTATTTGTGAAATACTGCTACGCTGTAGCACCTCGCTACGTCGTAGCAAAACGAAGATCATTATTACAAACTACACTTTGAATTAGAATGCAATTTAAAAATGTTTAGCTACATTCCACGTATATTCGAAAGCAAAAAAATCACAACGTATTTACCATTTGACTGCTCCTAGACCGAGCTTAGCAAACGCAAGGAAAAAAGAGAACATATGAAAACACCGCCGGCTTCCCCTTTTGATAGACTTTTTATTCTGTTACCTTTGGTAGCAGGAATTTAAACACGGTAAAAAAGATCCACATGTTCGGATTTCAAATAAACCTTTGGCATTCTGCTAAACTGTAGTCATCGCGTCTATTTATTTCTTAGATACATACATGCATAACGCCTATATCTTTCGCGGGATAGGCAGAGACGATACAAGTGGTAGGAACATAGCGTCCGTTTCGACGGTTTTTTTTTACCAAACCAATTGACAGCCGCATCCGTCAGCGCACCGTTGAGTATGCGTCGTCGTATTATATGAGAATAAGGTGGAAATACGCATTAATTCCGCTATGATAGCGCACCGAAAAAAATAATATTGATTGAGCTAATAGACAAAACTACGCACAATTGCGACATGTTGCAGTTGTGCGAGAGAGATTTCAAAATTGAAACTCAGCAAATTAAATTAATGAACCTCGATTAAGAGTCTTCTCTGCACGATTCTGCGACGCATGAATGCAATAGCTATGACAATTTGCATAGTTCACCCATTAAAGCAAAATTCAATTAAAATAGCACAGTCCGATTGAAGAATCCGATGCATTACATTCTAGTTCTTTCACAAAGGCTTAAGCTGAATAAACCAAAACGATTCTTCAATTTAGCTGCGAGAAGGGTTTATCGGATCCTTGATGGTGAAACAGATGGTTTCCCGTCATAGTTTTATAAAAATGTATCTCTAGACCAACGAGAGTCTATAGTAATAGCAATAGGGGCCCTCGCTCGATGTGGCGCAGTGGTTAGTATGACTGCCTGCCACGCAGAAGGTTCCGGGTGAAATTCCCGGTGGGGTCACTCACAAAGTTGATATTTATCACTTTGTGAATTTGTTCCCAGTCTGGTTAGGACATTGCAGGCTGAACCTCCTGATTGTCCGAAAATCAAGATTATTCCGTGCTTCAGATGGGTACGTTAAGCCGTCGGTCCCGGTTGCTGTCTATGATGGTGGTCGTTACACAACCATGTCAGAGGCCTGCTACTTGCAGTAGGCGGTTGAAAAAATCTGACACCAGGGTTCATCGATCCGTTGAACGACTCGGTGTCCCAGTTGAACGACTAGTCCAGTTTTTAATCATGCAATATTCATTGTAACATAGCCATATTAATTTTACTATAATCATTACATAGCATAGTCAGATGAAAGAATTCACCGTATTGCATTGCACTACCCACTGCCAACCTATTTACCAGTTATTTACAAAAAGAAGGTATTAGTATTGCTGAATGGCGGATGAACTGAAAGATACTTTAATATATCCGCGAGAATCAGACGGTTTCCCGTTACAGTTTTATAATAGTGTATCTCTTGACGTGCGAGTATCTATCGCAATCGCAATAGGAGCCCCCCGAGGCGCGTGGGCCGTAACTCGTTCAGTTTTCAATTTACAGCTCCTCCCGCTGGGCGCGGAAAAGAGACAAGACAAGCCCCGACGCATATACCTGAGAAACACCTTAAGAGAGCGAGTTTTGCTAAAGAAATGGAAAAAACAGCGTAAGGACACAAGACCAACTCGGTCATCTTAGAAATGCGATAAGGAATCCTATCAGAATGTGAGTTTAGCTGAAGAAATGAAGAATCAACTTCAATTTACAACTGCTTTCGCTGGGCGTGGTGCGGAGATAAGACAAGCTCAACCACGTGCACCTGAGTTATTGCAACAAAGATCTGCTTCACTTGCTTTCAGGGTTCCTCTCGCTGGCGCAATAAAAAGACAAGACCAACTTAGTCAAGTCACCGGTGCACCTGAGAAATAATACTTTAGAAGCGTCTCAAAAACTAAGATCCACTTTAGCTCCCGAGACCCAAGAATTACCTAGTGTGTAAGATGAGAAAGGGTATAACCACCGAACATGGTTTTCTATCTTACATAGCCAATTCCTGGTGCCCTCTAGAACTGTAAAATGATCACGGTGTTACTTCTAGTTTTGACCCCAAATCCTAGGGATAACTGAAGGACAGATAAGACAAACTGCATCGGACAGATCCATTGTTGTGTTGGGTATAGCCACAGTTCACTGATTTGTATGCATGCTGTGACAAAATATGACCAAACGTGAAAAATTTGTTGCCTCTCATAGCTCCAACCATCACTTACCTACTCCTTGCTGAACTTTTATTTACCTCAGCAGCGGTAGACAATATTCACACGACAGCAAACTGCCTGTCCGACATGTGTGAGTGAGCCGATGCATCTGTCTTTTATCCCCCTTTATTGCTTTTCAAAAATAGACGCCTTTCACCACCACGATATTGAAAGACCTTAGAGTATAATATAAGCAAGCTTTAGAGTGCGCCTAAACAGGTATGAACGGTTGAGATGGGTATGAAAACAACCCCTCGTAACATCAGTAACAAAACTACAGTGACAACACTATTTTAGATCTATATTTCCCTTAAATATGACGTAAGTATCTATATAACTTTTTCTTTCGCTAGGAACAATAGCCCTGAGCAATACGCGCACTCTATAGCTTGTAAGTATACTCTAAGTGGAAGACTGATCTTCAATATCCCGCTCAAGATCAGGATTTATTCTAGCCTCAATGGGCCACGATTGTCTTGGAAGACGGGTTATATAAGCTGAGCTCATCAAAGCTCCGTTTAATAACTTAAAGCTATTTTGAGCTTGGTTTTATAGTTGGTTCATCAGGAGCAATAAAGCTCTTTGTTAACCGGTGAAATGGAGAAGAATGCTCGCGAAAATAACGTTAACAAATAAATTGGATTTACGCTTGTAAATACCAACGTACTCTTTGTAAATAACGTTGCAAAAATAGTTGGGATTTCCACCATAAAGTGAAGGGTCGAATGGTTGGTCGAATGTCAATAACATGCATCATATAACATAACCCTCGTCGTCTACAATAGCTTCAGATAAGAATTATGCTTTAAAGAAAGGGGGAGGAGATCTGAATCACCCCAAGGACGTTACGTAAAACTGCTTATATGTGAAAGATACTATCTTTAGACCTACTGTCGATAGATGTGTTAATGTTTGTTATTTATTTGGGTGGTTCTACGAAGTGGCAAATAAAAATAAATAAATGAAATATTGTACATTTATCAAGTTTTTTTTGCTTAAGTACATGTTGGTGTCATACTAACTTTACAAAAATAGTATTACAGATCAATATTCAAAATAATTCAATAAAAATTAAATTTTCATTTTTTGTACGTCGACAGACGTGACACACATGGCGACAGAAGTGATGAATATCACATGTTTAAACATAAACAAAAACGGTACATAAGTAAAAAGTAGTTCTAAACTTTAATTAAACATTATAAGTCATAATGTTTTCAAGTCAACCAGTATCCGACTACTAAATTTCAGTTAAAAAATATATCAAGAAATGTCGACAGAACTGACATCACTTATGTCGACAATAATAAAAAAAAACTTCGTCGGGTGATGACGATAACAATCTTAGTCGATGATAGACCTTAATTAGTAAAGCTTTATCATCGCTAATGAGAAAGCCCTAACCCAAAATATTTTCAGTTTTCTGTTATTCTGATTGAATTATTTGGGGTTCACTCTGTTAGGTTTTGGCGTGTTGTCGTGGTGTCTGCCTATCATCAGTAACATCACCGTCGTTTCCAAAGCACATTTTATAAAACCAAAAAACCTGGGAAGTCCTGTAAAAATAATGTGGTAAGCAGTAAGCAACAGATAACTAAATCTAGCGATTGTCTTGAAGCCTGTGCTTTGGTGGAACTGATTACGAGTTTTTGGAGAATATTGTTCACATTGAATAAAGTCTGGAGAAACTATGCGAGATAGTTGGTGGAAATAAAGAGCAAAGTTAACTTGCAAAGTTATTAATGCCACAAATTATGTATTTTTTTCGACGATAAACCTTTATTTTATAGTGGAAAGTCATAGGTGATGATCCCAAAAAATACTCACGATTTAAGCTACGGGATTGATGAATTCAATTACGCAAAAAAGTCACTTCTGTCGCCAAATATCACTTCTGTCGACAACTTTGTCAACAGGAGTGACGTCGACAGAAGTGAGAAATTTTACAATACCGTCACAAAAACAATAAAATACTGAGTTTATATTGAACTCAATCAGTTTTAGAATAAATATCAACGTTTCAAACAAGGCTCAACTCACGAATTATTTTTAATCCGTTGCATAACTTTTGTATATCCAATTTAGAAGTGACTCGTTAACTTTTACACGGCTGTAGAACTAGTTCTCAAATCATTTTTGGGCCACAATTTAACGCTCAAACGCAATTTTTAGCATTTGTCCTAACAAATGCCTATAGTATTGCCATTTTAATCCAAATAAATGATCAAAACAATCAAAGTTCTTAATTTTAGAGTTAATTTTTGAACTGTCGACAGAAGTGACAAGATTTTTATAACGTTTGTAGAATCAGTTGTTAATTCTTTTGTTCTGGACATAATTTTTTGTTATTTTAGAAGTGATAAGTTAAGGATATAGAAGTTAATTATCGAGGATCTGTGGTGTCATAATTATATAAGTTAATTTTATAATTGCTGCTAAACCTTAGCCGGGCTCACGCGAACAGTCGACAGGACGTGACATGTCACGTACTGTTGACAAAAAAAATCGGCTAAATTATTACATTATTGGTCCATATTGTCGACTGTCATGTAGAATAAGTAGCCATTTCAAACGTTAACAAAAAGCACCCTTCTGCAAGCGATACTTTTCAATTTATAAGTCGCGAACAGTAATATCGTTGTTCTGTAGAATGACCCATTTATTTAAAGTGAGAAAAACAGAAAAAATTTTAACATTAAAATTACGTATTTTTTAGGTTATATACATGTAGGTGCGTCAACTGGACTAAATAGTAAACCCATTAACTATGTAGTTCTAGGACAATCAAAACGTGAGCATGTCTGTAATGTCCCATCATAACATGTGTCATATTTTGGAATTGGGTAGATGTATATTTGGGTCGACAGAAGTAATTTATGCTTCAAACATCGTAGGTATGATGCTACCTAATCTTAGATCTGAAACCTCTCAAATTGGCTTTGAGAGGAAGCGAAATACGTTCCTCAATAATAATTATAATTGTATTAAGCTTCTATAAGGAAAACGAAGGTTTCGCCAAAAATACATTTAGGAATTTACCTTTAAAAGTAAATTCGATACACGTTTTCTGCATCATTCGATACACGAACAGGAAAAGAACATTAGAATACAATAATATACTGAAAAGAAAAGTCCTTGTTATCTTATTTTTTATATCAACCTGAAAAAAACAGGTTACTTATTATGTTTTAATATATTAACGTTGTATTATTTTTTCTGTTGTAAGTAAATGTGAAGAACTCTCGCCGCCTTTTTATAATAAGTAGATGTCTACCATCTGACCATAATAAGACATAATAAGACCTTTTAATTTAACTTTTCTGTTTAAGCACAAAAGCCTTTTTTATGCAGCAATGCTGTTTATAAGAATAATATTGAATATCATTTGTTAATTGTACCTACACGGTGTTTAGGGCATCGTGATGAAAAATCCGCACTCATACAAAGTCAGTCAGGTAATCGTTACTTTAAACAGAGAGTACTTTCTTTTTCGTCTTTGATCATTGGTCTCATAGTGAAGATTGTCTATTACGATGCCCTAAACAACGCGCTAAACACGGTGTATTATGAAGAAAAATAAAAAGGTGTGTTTTTGAATGAAATCCGTTCACCGTCCAGTTATTTCTGTTTCCCGACAGGCTCAAGACTCCGTTCCTGAGTGTAAGCCGCTTCCTTCGCTTCGTTACTTCGGAAAGGATTGCAGCTCAAAGGTGAATCCCACATACACTGGACGATATAGCGAACTCTTTTCTTTACGAGTGTGACACCAATTCGTTCAACGACATGAACGAGTTTTTCAACTGCCTTTGCCTTCTATTAGTAAAGGACCTTTGACATGGTTGTGAAAGAACCGCCGTCTAAGTAATCATATCTGTTCATGTAATATTCTATTCATGTTAATAAAGGGTTAAGCATAGGCCGGAACCGGGACTGACAACTTAACGTGCCCTTCGAAGCACGTAGTTCAGACAACCAGAGTAGAAACAAATTCACACAGTGATAATGATAAATATCACCTTTGTTTATGAATCAATCCGAAACCTTTTGCTTTGCATACAGTCGCACTCACAGATGAACTTAAATATGTAGACTAGCTACAGATAAGACAGTTACTGAAACCGCAAACCAAACGAGGACCACCGTGTCGCTAGCGTCGCACATTAACCATAGATGTTAACTATAGATCACGCAAAAAGCATATAGACCTTAAGGAGATAGTACATCCAAGTAGGTATTATGTTTATTGATAGTGCTGTCCACCGAAGCATTTATCGCTATCGATATTAGTGCTGTGCGGTTGTTATCGATAAAACTGCGACATATGTACTACTGTAGGGTATACTGTATTGATTTTGATTAAATTAATAAGAAATTGTGAATAAAACTTCAGAAAACAGGATTAAATTGTCAGTTTATTAAATTTTCAAAATACATTTATTCAAGGTAGTTCAACAAACTTAGGTACCACATTACCACTTACAAAGAGTTTTATCGGAAATTTCCATTGCGATGTTTGATATTAATTAATTCAACGTGAATTCGGCCTGGCGTTTTAGGTAGATGTAGAAGCTTGTACAATGTTCACAAGAAGGGGCGAAGGTTGCAAATGAAGATCTGAAATTTGATTATTTTAATAAACATTAAAATAAGATAGTGTTGCTATAAGCACACACCTTCCTAGCTCATAAGTTATAATTTAAGAATGCTGTGTTCATCTTTATTGCATATTAGAAACTAGTTCTATAAGTACTTATAATATCTTAAAAATGTAAAATAGGTTATGATGTTGATGATCCTTTTTATAGTAAATAAATAAGATAGAGGTTAGGCAGTTAATTTTAAAGAAAATGTATACCTTTCTAGTAAAAGAATTTTTTTCACCTTCTATACAAAATATATGTCAGATCATATATTTTTTATAGAAGGCCAAAAATATTTCGTTTACTACCATATGTTCCATGGGGAAAGTTGTTCGGTTTCATAGTCTGAGCACGCCTACAAAGATTTCGTTAATCTGACCCTTAAACATACTCTCGAAAAACATAACCCTCCTTCTGAGGCAGTTTTGCGCCTAACATAAGTACAAAGTGCACAATATTAATTTTTAATTACATTACATTGCCGTGTGGTGTCGGCAGAGTAGAATTTCACCACCCCAAATCTGCCCGTGGGTATCGTAAGAGGCGATAAAGGGCTTCCGGGAGGTGGGCAGCAGCGCCTCCCGTGTTGACAACATAGTCCACAAACACACACTGCGGTCACCAACCCGCCTGCCCAGCGTGGTGACTATGGGCAAAACCCTCCATGGATAGGTCGATAAAGAAACGGCCCCTAGTTCCCGGCCGCCTTACTACCCCGGGCTACGGTAGCGGCCCGGGTAATAGTAGGGCAGGGGGTGCGAAGAATCCCCGGGCTACGGACGACGGCTGCCATAAACTGACCCTGGCGACGTATAATGGACGCAGTCTGCGGCTGGACGAAAGTCTCCAAATTCTTGAGGTAGAATTAGATAAGATACGGTGGCATGTTCTTGGGTTGTCAGAAGTCCGAAGAGAGGGGGAGGACACGATAGCCCTAGAATCAGGTCACCTATTCTACTTCAGGAAGGAGCGCACAATCCCAGGGTGGCGTAGGGTTCCTTGTCAATAAGGCTCTCTGTGACAACGTGAAGGAGATCAGCAGCGTCTCGAACAGGGTAGCGTACCTCGTACTGAAGCTGACCGAGAGGTACTCTCAAGGTCGTACAGGTATATGCGCCGACTTCGAGCAGCTCAGATGAAGAGGTGGAGGCCCTATACGACGACGTGTCGAAGGCCATACACCAAACCACTAAGACCCACTTCACTGTTGTCATGGGGGACCTCAACGCTAAAGTGGGACAGGAGCACGGCGAATCAAGCTTGGGACCACATGGCTACGGAGCAGAAACCAGAGGGCCAAATGCTAGTCAACTTCCTTAGCAGGCAGGGGCTGTTCTGTATGAACACCTTTTATCAGAAAAAGCCCCAACGGAAGTGGACCTGGAAGAGCCCTGACGGCAGGACGAAGAACGAGATCGACTTCATCATGACGGATAAACGGCATATATTTAGGGATGTCTCAGTGATCAGTAGGTTCAATACCGGAAGTGATCACCGACTAGTAAGAGGCACCTAAATATCAACTTCAAGCTAGAAAGAAACCGCATGGTGAAGCAAGTTCTCCGTCCCAATCTGCCCCAAGCCGGACATGAGGAGTTCCAACTTGAACTGAAAAATCGATTCGCTGCCCTGGAGACCCCGACAAACGTTGATGAGGACCTAGAGGGCATAGTCGAGGCTGTTCGCGAAGTGGGGACGAAGCATTTTCGTAAAAGGCGAACAGATAAGAAGTCCAAACTTTCAAGCGAGGCCCTGGAACTGATGCGAATTAGACGGAAACACCAGAGGATGCATTGCCAGATCCCCAGTCACTTAACAAAAGATCCGAAGTATGGTAAGACGCGACCTCCGAAGCTATAACACTCGACTCGTTAAGGAGGCGATTGAGAAAAACCGAGGTTCGAAAGTTTTACCAAGACACTGGGAAGGAGTCATCTGGCAAAGCTAACTACCTCGAATGGTGTAACTGTCACATCGGTTCCAGAGATTCTCGCTGAAATTGAGGACTTCTATGGAAGTCTGTATGCCTCGCATGCGAAAAAGCCTCCACCTGATGCGACCCCAGACCCAAGAGCTCCTCTCTCCCGCCACTTTACAGAAGATCTCCCGGACGTAGATATAGACGAAATTGGGGCGGCTCTCAGACAGCTTAAGAATGGGAAGGCTCCGGGAAGACGGAGTGGCCTCTGAGTTACTTAAGGCCGGTGGAAAACCTGTCCTTGAGGAGCTGAAAAGGCTTTTCAACTCTGTAATCGCCAATGGGACAACCCCGAAGGCGTGGAGCAGAGGTGTAGTGGCATTGTTTTTCAAAAGGAGACAAAACGCTTCTCAAAACTATAGGCCGATCACACTTCTGAGCCACGTCTATAAGCTGTTCTCGAGAGTCGTCACGAATCGTCTGGCATCAAGATTTGACGCCTTTCAGCCACCGGAACAGGCCGGGTTTCGTAAGGGCTTCAGTACCGTGGACCACATCCATACTGTAAGGCAGGTTATACAGAAGACAGAGGAGTACAACCAACCACTGTGTATGGCTTTTGTGGACTACGAAAAAGCCTTCGACTCTATCGAAACATGGGCTGTTTTGGAGTCCTTGCAGCGGTGTCAAGTCGACTGGCGGTATGTGGAGGTGCTGAGAAGCCTTTATCAAATGGCTACGATGTCCGTTCAAGTACAAAACCATAATACAAGACCCATCCAACTGCTCCGTGGTGTAAGACAGGGTGACGTTATATCCCGAAACTCTTCACCAACGCATTGGAGGATGTCTTCAAAACTCTACAGTGGGATGGACTGGGCATCAACGTCAACGGCGAAAGTCTCACGCATCTCCGCTTTGCCGACGACATAGTCATAATGGCCGAATCGCTGCAGGACCTGCAAAAAATGCTATCTAGTCTTAACTCTGCCTCGAGACGTGTTGGACTTGGGATGAACTTGGATAAGACGAAGGTCATGTTCAATCAACACATAGTCCCCGAGCCGGTCTCTGTCGAAGGTGTAGTCCTTGAAGTTGTCCAGAAATATGTGTACCTTGGGCAAACTTTGCAGATGGGAAGAGACAACTTTGAGGCTGAAATCACCAGAAGAGTGCAGCTTGGCTGGGTAGCATTTGGAAAGCTGCGTCATATCCTCGAATCATCTTTGCCACAATGCCTCAAGACCAAGGTGTTCGATCAATGCGTCCTACCAGTCATGACCTACGGAGCCGAGACGTGGAACTTGACAGTAAAACTGGCCCACCGGCTACATGTCACTCAGAGAGCCATGGAAAGGTCTATGCTTGGTATCTCTATAATGGATAAAGTCCGGAATGAGGCCATCCGAAAAAAGACCAAAGTGACGGACATAGTCTGGAAGTGTAGCAAGCTGAAGTGGCAGTGGGCTGGCCACATTTGTCGTAGAACCGACGGACGGTGGAGTAAGCGGGTTCTCGAGTGGAGACCACGCCTCGGCAAGCGTAGCGTTGGACGCCCTCCGGCCAGATGGACCGATGACTTAAAAAAGGCGGCTGGTAGCGACTGGATGGCAAAAACGGGAGATCGTGCCTTATGGCGTTCCCTGGGGGAGGCCTACGTCCAGCAGTGGACTGCAATAGGCTGAAATAGAAATAGATAGACATTACATACCTGCTTTTCCCGCAAATAAGGTGAGGTCAGAATCATCATCATCATTACCATCAGATTGAATCTTGAAGTAAATATGGTCACTCAAAGCTTTTGATCTGAAAGAAAAACCGTTCAAGTTAAATAAATAATTACAAGGAACCACTCACAAGGAAACACGAGCAAATGAAGAATCGTCATATTTAGGTAATCAGCCCGTAATCTAAAAAGCGAAGGTACAACTTACCACGTCTCAGGTCATGGTCCACGCCTTAGGTCCACGCATCCGAAGACTTTGCGAAGGAAGCCTCTTATCAACAATTTGAGAAATAAATGATGCGCGGATAAATCAACTACTTATTGCAATCAATTCAAACATTCATTAATGCGAGGACAACTCAAGAAATTCTGCAAATTTCACCAAAAATTCGTTTTTGGTGAAATCAACAACAAATGCCACGTCGAGATTTGAAAAGTCTTGTCATAAGAGTGTCATTGTCACAGATCAATTAATTCCGACAATATTGTTTTTCATTCCAAATTTAAATTCCGCCGCCACAGTCAAATGAAGTGATAGCAGCGACACCAAGGACTATTCGGAGCAACGGCTGACACCCCCCTGGTCGCACTACTACTGCGACACATCATCACACTGACAGCAACCATAGAATGGGAATACAGATTACCAATAATATAATGGGGACGGCCGGTGAAAGCGTAGGGCAGATGGCGCCACCATAGGTAGGTCCCATAGGCTGTATGTTCCTAATACCTTTGCCCGTCCGCCCTATGGAGATAAACGACAAGAAAAAAAAGATGGTCCATTATTTTATGTAGTCTGTGGTCCATATATTATGTCAACAAAGCGCGGTTTATTAATTAACTTGAAAAACTTTTGTGAAAAATTTGTGAGGCGTGAAAATCAAAAGTGAAAATATACTGTACTTGGAAAATGAGCAACCTCTCCGCGGAAGTAAGGCAGGTTTGGTTGAAAGTTAAGAGCTATTTTTAGGTTTAGGTCAGGTTGTTATTTTTGTTGATTTTCATGTGAGCCTGGGTTATACCAGCATCGCTCGCATCTGAATTCTGATATTGCCTTAAGAACCTGTATATTTACTAACATTTCCATAGTCACTTTTCATAAAATGTGTACGACATAACCAAGCTTCATTTTTAGGCTCGAAATCAGGGCGTCTAATCGCTTTGAGCCAAAGTTTTCTTAATTTCACATGTTTTAGGAACCGATGGCTTCCCATTCCCGAACAATTTGGTACACTGCATCTCGTCATTTTAATAAAATTTGCGAAAAACTGATTTCCGCCATACAAAATTGCTTTGTTGTGGGGTGAATATCCCAAGCCCAAAAATTGAGTGTCCGGGCTGATAACGAGGGTGTATCGTGTAGATATCTACTGATGCAATTTTTTTTTGGGTAGAAGATGTCGTGAACTACCTGGTACAATAAATATAATTTAATTTGAAAAGCTATAAGTCACATAAAAAAAATATGCCCTTCGACGCCTTTAATTAGTCCCACTCTAAAGCTCGGTGCAGATTCACGAGAGCTATGTCACTTCGTTTTTCCGCCAGTAAGGAAAATATTTCATTCCTGTGGAGTGGCGACATTTTTTTCATCATTTCGGTGCCTTTTTTAACTCTTGTATTGCTCATTCCTTTTGTCTCAAAATTACTGTGTTTATGTGCTTTAGGAACTGTTTGACTTGAGTGCTGTTGATTTCACCATAATCGTTTTACTTAAAAAAATATTTGAAATTTACTGTTCTATTTTCATTTCTGCGTTCTCATTTCGGAGGATTCGGTGGACTGAAATGTCTATATCACCCCTCAGAAATGATAACACCCCACGGAAATTTGGAGAGGCTCGTTGCCTTAGGGTTCCTTGTGGAATTCGGAGGTAGGGTTTGTTAATTTACGAAACTACTATGAAAACCTCGCTAGACAAAATATGTAAACTGCCCACATAATAATAGCATACCTATACCTACCCCCATCTTCGTACTATCTGGTCAGTAGGTAAGTTAGAGACCTACCTACCTACTAATAGGTAGGTGTGTTAGAGAGCGCGCCTACTAGTATGTGAGTGTGTAAGGGAGAGAGCGCGCATGCCGCGTACCCATCTACCTACTAGTAGGTAGGTGTGTTACAGAGCGCGTATGCCGCGTACCCATCTACCTACTAGTAGGTAGGTGTGTTAGAGAGCGCGCATGCCGCGTACCATCTACCTACTAGTAGGTAGGTGTGTTAGAGAGCGCGTATGCCGCGTACCCATCTACCTACTAGTAGGTAGGTGGGGTGCCCCTTCGAATGCATAACATTTTTACTCCTATTTGCATGACGCATAAAATTGTTGGCATAGTAGTCATTTCGCATAATTGTAACTTGGCATAGTTAAAAATGTGCATAGTGGTTATTTTGCCATAACCATATTTCTCCATAATATTGTGTAGCATAACGTTTTTAACCATAACTGAAAATTCTCATAACAAGCATTTACCTATTATTATTTAAGTGAAGGCGGTTGGTCCCGGTCAGACCAACAGCCACTGTGACTGCGACCTTTGCAGATCTATTGTGGCCGACTCTTTTTGTTAATAACTTCATCCAGCCGGCCCATTTTAAGGAAAGCCACGGTCTGTTTGGGATCAAGGGATTGAACTTCTTTCGGGAACCACATATTTGGGTCAAGGGATTGAACTTCTTTCGGGAAACACATGTGGCCACCCGCAGTCCGGCTCCTTTTGCCTCATATTCGCAGAGGACGTAGAAGTGTTTCGCCGTTCTCAGCGCAGATTCTGCAGTATGCGGCCTCGGGACACTTGATATAATTATTAATAGTTGATGTATCTGTTTTTGAAGATCTGGATTTTAAATCAGATATGAACTCGCATGTCGCCTAAAAATTACGCACAAATAAAGTTGTCTCTAAGTCGCCTCTTGCGACTTCCGCGGTAAAGAAATGAAGAATGACACAATTTTTGGCCGGTATCACACTGGTAGTGAGGAAATTAAACCTAGTTATTTCTAGGTGTTTCCTATTATGCATATTATTATTTCCTAATATGCATCTTATGGTTTAATGTTTTTATGAACTTTTATTAATATGCTTTTCAACTGTATGGAGAAGAAATGTATGCCTAATAGTTTATGCCAAATTTAAATTATGCGAAAAGATGATTATGCCGAATTTCGTGATGCGTTTTTATAATAGGATTTTAACTTTTATGCATTCGAATATGGACCCAGGCAGGTGTGTTAGAGAGCGCGTATGCCGTGTACCCATCTACCTACTAGTAGGTAGGTGTGTTAGAGAGCGCGCATGCCGCGTACCCATCTACCTACCAGTAGGTAGGTGTGTTAGAGAGCGCGCATGCCGCGTACCCATCTACCTACCAGTAGGTAGGTGTGTTAGAGAGCGCGCATGCCGCGTACCCATCTACATACCAGTAGGTAGGTGTGTTAGAGAGCGCGCATGCCGCGTACCCATCTACCTACCAGTAGGTAGGTGTGTTAGAGAGCTCGCATGCCACGTACCCATCTACCAACTAGAAAATATGTGTGTTAGAGAGCAAACATACCGCTTACCTATCGATCTAGTACCTACTTACTCTACTACCTACCTACTACCTACCTACTGCCTACCTACTACCTATCTACTACCTACCTCCAACACCCTCACTCGTCCCACTCTGCTACAACTGCTGATTCCTCACTCGTCCCACTCTGCTGAAACTACTGATTCCTCACTCGTCACACTCTGCCATAGTCACCAGTTCTTAACTAGTCCCACTCTGCTGAAGATACCGGTTCCTCACTCGTCCCACTCTGCTGAAGATACCGGTTCCTCACTCGTCCCACTTTGCTGTAGTCACCAATTCCTCACTCGTCCTACTCAGCTGTAGTCACCGGTTCCTCGTTTTTTTTTTTTTTTTTTTTTTTTTTATCTATGATGGGCTTACTCTTGACCCCAATCTTACCCTAGAGCAGAGATGGGATCTACGGTGGAGCGAGCTTGCCCAGAAGATGCCTATTCACTCTAGACTTAAAGAGATTCAGGTTATATGCACTCGGAAATACAGACGCAGGCAGGGAATTCCATTCTTTAGCCGTGCGCATAATGAAAGATGATTTGAAGCGCTTAGTGCGTAATGTGGGTATATCAACTAAGAACGGATGGTAGCCGGCCGTGCGTCTGGATGTCCGATGGAAGAAAGGAGACGGTGGTATGAGCTCATGCAGCTCACGCGCACACTCTCCGAAGTACAATCTGTAGAAGACCGATAGGCAAGCAACCTTGCGGCGGTGAGCCAGGCTGTGAAGCTTGGTCGCCACCAGTTTTTTATCGCCTATTAATCTCTTGGCTCTGCGTTCCACCGAATCCAGTGCAGCAAGTTGGTATTTAGCCGAGCCATCCCAAAGGTGACAGCAGTACTCCATGCAAGATCGGACTTGAGCTTTATAAAGAGTTAGAAGCTGTTCAGGCGTGAAGTACCGCTTGACTTTATTCAGGACGCCCAACTTTCTAGCTGCAATTTGAGCCTTGGACTCGATGGTGGTGCCGAAGTTGAGGTCAGAGGACAACTCCATGCCAAGGAGTTGAAGAGTGTTGGTCACTGGAACAGATGTACCCCGAAAAGTAGGAGAAAAGGTGAATGGACTCCTTTTGCGGAGAAAAGACACGCCTGCGTTTTTGAAGCATTGAAGCTGACGAGATTGTCTTCGCCCCACTGGGAGACGTTACTTAACGTCAGGCTCGTACGCTCAATCATAGCCTTTCTCAATTTTTGGATTTCATCACCACTGGCTCCTGCGCCGGACAAATATTTCTCGGTGACAGTACTGTCATCTGCGTACCCAACAATTCCTGAAGATAGAAGGTCATTGATGTGCAGCAGGAAAAGCGTCGCGGAGAGTACAGACCCTGAGGAACTCCGGCGTCAATAGCCTTGAGGTCAGAGGAGCAGCCGTCTATGACCACTCGGATCGACCGTTCACTCAGGAAGTCAGCCACCCAGCTACAGAAGCCAGTGGGTATGCCGTACGCTGGAAGCTTGCTCAACAGACTCGCATGCCACACCCTATCGAAGGCCTTTGAAATGTCCAGCGACACTGCTATTGCTTCGCCGTGGTTTTCAATGGCCTCGCCCCAGCAATGCGTTACGTACACTAGAAGATCTCCCGTGGAACGCCCTCGGCGGAAGCCATATTGACAATCACTGAGAAGATCATTGTCTTCGAGGTACGAAAGCAGTTTGCAGTTCAGAACTCTTTCCATAACCTTACAGAGTACGGAAGTGATGGCGATCGGTCGATAGTTGCTAGGGTCGGCACGGCTACCCTTCTTGGGCACAGGTTGCACATTGGCAAGCTTCCAAGATTTTGGTACAATTTTGACACGAGAGAGGCGGTACAAGCGTGTCAGTACAGGAGACAACTCAGGCGCACAATACCTCAACAATCTTGCTGGTATGCCATCAGGACCACTGGCCTTGTTCACGTCCAGACTGCGAAGGGCTCTACGGACCTCTTTATTGTGCACTGTGATCTCAGACATCAAAGAATCACAGTGAGGTAAGGTGGGTGGATATTTCGAGCCAGCGTCTATACGAGAGTTGCTCGCAAACAGATCGGCAAATAAATTTGCTTTCTCTGCCGCGGTGTGGGCAAGCGACCCATCAGGTTTCTGCATTGGAGGTAGTGAGGGACGGCAGAAGTTGGATTCGACTGATTTCGAAAGGGACCAGAACTGCTTACTACCCGGTGGGTGTGATGCAAGCTTTGCCCCAATACGGCTAATATGGTCGAACCTAGCTTTCGTAGCACCCGTTTGCAATACCTGGCGGCGGCATTATATGCTCTCTTCTTTGCTCGCACTCTTCTCGCTCGCACTTTTCGATCACGAGCTTTTACCCAAGCAGTAAGCGGACTGTTTACGAGCCTCAGCTCGAGCACAGTCCGCATTGAACCAAGGTTGGGCTTTATAACCGAGCGGGATATCGGAGAAAGGAATGAAATATTCCATTCCCTGCCGGATTACAGCTGTGATCGCATCAGCGACGTATGAGGGTCTTCCGAAGAGAAACACATTTGCCGCCACGGGTATGAAGCAAAGAAAGCACGCATCTCGTCCCAGTCTGCTGACTCGTATCGCCATACTCTCCTCGTGCCCCTAGGGTGTAATCCGGAGGAGAGCAGATGGACACGGATTTCACCACACAGTGGTCGGATGATCCCAGCGGAGCCGAGACCGAAACCGAATGTCTGTGCGGATCAGTTGTCAGCAGAAGGTCCAGGCAATTGGGTGTGTGGTCTGTGATATCTGGTATTCGCGTCGCTTGTTCCACCAGCTGGGTGAGATCTAGCGCCAATGCTAGTTTACGCGCCTCTCGCCCAGCATGGTCAGTTTTCTGGTATGGGAACAGCCACTCTTTATGGTGAGCATTGAAGTCCCCCAGAAAAACAAGCTCTGCTGTTGGATATCGCTGAATTGCTGTATCTGCCGTCTCAGAGAGGTACTCCATGAGTCTAGTCGTCTCCTGATCTCCGCTGTGCGAACGATAAACACTGGCGTAGAGAGTTTTCTCTACTCCAGTGTCAACCAAAAGCCACAGCACGGGAAACCCTGAATTCTCAAAGCCACGGAGACGCTTACAGCAAACGTCATCGCGAACATACACACAGACCCCTGCACGCTTCTTAAACTTGTGCTCAAGAGTGTAACCAGGGTAGTTGAGGTATGCCACGTCCAACGGTGTTGCTATCTGCGTCTCCGTTAAGAAGAATAAGTGCGGCTTCTCGGTCTCCAGGTGGTGATGGACCGGGTCTAGGTTTGTGTGAAGACCTCGGATGTTCGTGAGATGCACTTTGAGTGGGAGGAAGTGTTGCCGTTGGTCAAACTTTTTCTTCTTTTTTAGCTTTTTCATGTTTTTAAAAGAGTTTTTGTGGGGGAAAGAAAAGATAGTCGAGGCGCTGCTTAGAAACCCTACTCGTACCTTTCGGTTCAACTGATCAGAGAGGGAACTCGCTTGGAGACTGCGGGGACGCCCGAGCCCCCCCGATAACACTCCACCGGGTCCTCCCATCCAGCCGCCAACTGGCACGGTGGAGTATACCGGGATTTTTCACAGTTGGCGGGGCAGCCTTTGCGCGTGGCTAGCGCGCAAGTCGGGCCCCCTACTGACTGCGGTCGGCCAACGGCTGAGACCGTGCCTCGGATCCCGCTACCCTCCAAAACGAGTTACCGGATACAGCATCACCTAAAGACAAAGACCGGTTCCGGCGGCGCAACTGACTACATTGCTACCCCCAATGGCACTGGCAGTCCCGCACACCGACGGAACACAGCAAGGCTGTTTGGCGCCGGACTCCGGCGGGATGGTGGTCGCGAGCCAGGCGGCCCCTTTCAGGGCCTACCACCGCTTTTGGGATCTTCAGCCGCCAACACATATTGTGAGGACGTTGCCCGGGGTGGACCGCTAGGAGGTAGACCCCACCCACCCCAAAACCCTCGTTTGTCTTAATCTGCTGTAGTCACCAGTTCTTCACTCGTCTCACTCTGCTGTAGTCACCAGTTCTTCACTCATCCCACTCTTCTGTAGCTACCAGATCCTCACTCGTCCCACTCTGCTGTAGTCACCAGATCCTCACTCGTCCCACTATGCTGTAGTCACCTGTTCTTCACTCGTCAAACTCGGCTGTAGTCACCGGTTTCTCACTCGTCCCACTCTGCTGAAGACACCGGTTCCTCACTCATCCTACTCTGCTGTGGTCACCAGTTCCACACTTGTTCTACTTTGCTACACCCGCTACGTTAGTTCTTCGCTAATCCCTTCCCATACAGGCTTATTTTTGACTATTGATAAAATCCAATCGCATTGAAAATTACCATACAGAAACAGAACACTGCCTGCCTAGAGAGACTCGCACTTGACCACTTCATTTCGATGGACATATTTCATTTCGGTGCACACTTATTATTATTTCGGTGGACAATTATCATTTCGGTGCACACTTATTATCATTTCGGAGGACTTTTTTCATTTCGGTGCACACTTATTATCATTTCGGAGGACTGTTTTCATTTCGGTGCCTTTTTCAAAATTCAAACTCGAATATCTCAGCTTCTGATTAAGATATTGCTAGAACTTTTTCACAGTTAAAATAAATCACCATAAAGATTACCATTATGTAAAAAAAGTTCCAAAACACGGAAAAAATAAAAAATCCTCCGAAATGAGACAAAAAACGCAGTTGTCGATATTCACCCGGGACCATCTATGCTGGCGCCATTTTGACAGTTGCCCACCCCATTGCTGTAATATGACAGACGCAATCTGATGCCCGGTTATTTTATGCAGTGGTTTCGTCTAAAAACCAGATCCGGCTGAACACCGCAAAAAATTGCAGTTCGTGTGAGAACCACCAAATCTGTCGCAAATAGACTTATCTCTGCATCCTTAGTTCGTCTGTGCTGTTTCCGCCGCCGCGCGGTGTCGCGGACTTTGTTTTATAAACGGACAAAAGAAGCAAGTATTGTGCGAAAAGCTTAGCAAAGCCGAGTGTGAGTAAACTTTTCTATTGAATCGACGATGTTTTCTACAAACTACGAAGTTTATATGACCCTGGTGTCAGAGTATATAGTAAAGCGGGAATCACGCGACCCTGCAATGTCCTTACCAGACTGTGAACAAATTCACAAAGTGATAAATATCAACTTTGTGAAATTACCTACCGGAAATCGAAACCGGAACCTTCTGCGTCGCAGGCAGTCGTACTACCACTGCGGCACATTGGCTGTCAACATCTAGGTAGTTATACTACTAAAGAATCCAGCTTAACTAAGCCCTTTGATAAATAATTAACTAACGGCTGACAAACAAAGCTGGAGCAAAAGCGAGCATAATAAGCAGAAATAGCTATTTTGAGATGGAAATTTATTTTCATTTATTGTTGCGCGTTGCAGCACAAGCGATAATTCAGAAATAACATTATTTTGTGAAACAACTCACTGAAATGCAAGACTACAAGAGGTTTTTAAAACGCTTCCCGTGTTTGGTATATAATTTTTGGAAAGCTTGCAAAAAATTTCCACCGCAGGCAGGACTTGAACCTACGACCTTCGGCATCAGCATCTGTATTGCCTACGCCACTACAAACTGGGCTCCCGCGGCTATCCTAGCCTGCGAATTAAGCAAGTATATCTTGGCCGTTCTCCAAAAATAGTACAGACTGTATTCATCGTTTTTAAATTACTGAAAAATAACATATAAAAAGTGTATTGATTGCTTACAAAAATGGAAATAAACATTTACATTCAAAACGTCGTTTCAAAACGTTTTAAAAATACCTATTTATTTGACTTGTCCTTGACTTGGCAGTCAAGTAGTGGATTTGTGTAATCAATAATCATGATTTACGTTTGATCTGAATTGCGAGTACACGTCACACTTCCCCCAATATAGGTAACCGCCAAATGCACAAGTATCTTGTACAGAGCTTCCTAAAAACTTGACAATTATTTCTAATTTACTTACTTGCCACAATAACTCACAATATCCTAAATTAAAAATAACGCACAACGCTCTATCTAATGTAAATGAATTTGTGTGAAAACATTTTAAAGTTAAATCAGTCTAGATCGTTCCACATTCTATGAAATGTAATGAGACTGTGGAGAAAGGCAAAAATATTTAATTTAGCACACATTAAAGTACAGATATAAATATGATTAGCCCAATTTACGACAGATGGTTTGAAAAGAACGGTATTTTCAGCTAAAGGAGGGTTGAGGTCATCGGGCCACTTTGACTGAAAGGGTTATTCTTGGGTGTGGGTACCTTTATTAATGTAGGTATATGAAATTGCAGGACATGAGTGTCTGTATTTCTGTACTACGTATACATGGCGAAAGGCTCTCAAGCACATGAGGACAGGCCTTTATAAACTTGTCAGTGTTTTCTCTATGTCCTTTGTTATTTCAGGACCTGGGTCTTGCCTGAAAACACAACAGTTATAATTTTGGAATGCCTTTATAATGTTTGCAGACATAACTGTAGCTTTTGGAGACAGATATGCTATAACAATTCAAATAACATGGCAGTTTTAAGAGCGCTACACACCGGGTGCAGGTAACGTGCACGTTGTCACGACGTCATTACGCGCGTACAGATGATTTTGTATCGTACAAATGACTTCGTATTGTGCGGCCTCCGATACGATCCCATACGATACAACGTCATCTCTACGTGCGTGATCACGCCATGACTACGCCGTGCAGCCCGGTGTGTACGCCCTTTAAGCATGCTTAATAAAGCAAAGCTCCATACGCCTGTAATTGTGCGTTATGTCACACGTGTGTACTTTTGACTTTCTTCCTGTAACTAGAGTAGCACTTCAAAAATTACGTAAAAAATTCCAAGCTTTAAATGGATCAACAGGCTGTAAAACTAAGCATCTTTTACAATTTTGTATCTTACTTGAAACTAAATTCTATTCCTGAAATCAGTGGCCAATACTCGTCGTACACACGAAAACCACGTTAGTTATCTAGGTGCAGTGCATTAGGAGCTTCTATCAATAATCGGCCACAATGGGCAGGCGCCGTGAGGCGTGAAGTATCCGCTCTGCACAATACCGTGCCGTAGACCGTAGACGTAACCGTAGACCAACGACTACATAGCCTACGCGATGCCTAATGAAGTAATTTTTCTAAGCATAAAAAGCGCAAATATACCTAGCGCAGAACGCTGCGTTGACGGAAGCATTTGTAAAACAATTTTACAAAAATCATATTTATATGAAAATAAGGTCGAAATTCGTATCGTTTTACAGCGCAAAAAATAACACACAAACGGACGTTACGTGTGATTGTCGCCCGCCAGTCGTAGGCAGACGTGCTGGCTGATTTTTCAAATAATTGCGTCATCTCGTATATCACTACTGAGGTGGGTCTCATACTTGACGTGTGTTGCTTGTCACATCTTCTGTAACGCTTGCGTTTGTCAGATGCAAGGAAATCTCAAATTCCCTATAAAAACTGCCGTTGGCACAAAAACAACGCCAAAAATTGCGTTGGTATCTGTCTCTGTTATCCATTATTTTGTTGAATGCTATATACTTACCTTTTTTGGAAGAACTGTGTTGATTCGCCTGCCTGAGCTGCTGATGTCTAGCCAGTAATCATTCGCCTTTAGTGTACCGTCAAGTAGGGAGGGTGGTCGGTGCCGTAGACGGACAAAGGAAAGCTATTCTCCTACATGTTCACCACCTCCCCATGCTAAATGCTCGGAGGAACATTCACCAACAAGAAAGAAGCGATCGGGTGGTTAAAGGGGTAAGGGTAAAGATTATTTAGGTACATTATCACGTACCGGATTTTAAGTTCATGCTTTTGCGAGTAATTATGTATGTATAGTTGACTTTTTTAGGAATCTGTCCTTATTAGAATCTGCCATACCCTAGTTGTGTTATAAACGTAATGCGGAGGGAATAAATATCGTATTGCTAATATTAGAAACTGGGAATATTCCCTATGGGTGGTCCTAAACGTCGGTATACAGGTTTATCAATAATAGCGACAAACAAAATTGATATACCTATAATTAATTCAAACGTAAAGCGAGAATCACACATAATAACGTCCGTTGCTGCGCTATTATAGGCTAAATGCGTCACGCATGCGTTAGGAAAATGTGAAATTCCTCCTAATTTTCATTCAAATACGGTTTGTTTGACAGATGCATCCGGTAGCGCTGCAAACCTATCGCACAACGCTGCGTGGAAGAGTAGGTAGCACACGTTAAATGTGATCCCCGACATAGCAGGTATAGTTATCTTATCTATTTCATTTCGCTGTGTTTTGCGAAACGCAGAACTATCTTTTTCAACTAACACCAGACTCAGATTCTCATGTATTGAATACCGAGGACCATTCAGGATTGATTTGAGAGTTCGTCCAACCAGTCCAATATGTGCACTGCACTATCAGCAGTGGATAGTGTAGACAAGGCTTAAGGTGTTGTTCCGGTGACTATTGTTAGCTCCTAATTGGAACGTCACAAATATTGTACCAGATCTGTTGGAGAGTTTGGTTGGTCAGAAATGAACAATGGTTCCGATTTCGTCTCAAACTCTCAACTGAATTTGCCTTTACTTACTACATTAATACGCCGAAATTCGTAAATTCGAGTCTTATTTAATATTTGGTTCCTTTGTTTTCCTGTAGGTAAGCTTGTACTAACGCCAACATTATTATTCATTCACCTATTTAAGTGACTGAATTATACTAGGTTTTCAAACAAATACTAAGCAAAATCAGTATACGTTGAGGCCTTAAATAGGTATAGATGGATTTGCTGGTGCGAAGCATTTATTTAATAAGGCTTTTGTCTCACTATTAAAATATAATTTAAAATACGACAATCGAACAACAGATCCGGTCAGATGATTTCATTATTTGCTCGTCAAAAGGTTATTTCATAAATCAAAGTGTAAATCAAATTGGGCTCGTTCGTGGAAGCAGAAAGCTTATTCAATAGCTCGGAAGCACCTTTTGAATGGGATTCATAAACAATAATTTGTGCTGTGAGCCATTGTGTTTACACAATCACTAATTCGCGCCGAGACGGAACCCCGTAGATCATTTTTATTGCGATTGGTTCAACTCAATTTGTAAGAAGGTACTCTATTTACAAGAGAGAAGAGCAAAATATGGCGTAGTAGTACATACAAAGGCTATGCAAAATACAATTGATTCAGCCAAACAAACAAGTGAATATGTTCATACAGATCAGCCTTTTTCAATCGCCAGTTTTCAACTATTTCTATCATTTTCTTAAAGCAAACAGAAAATAACATTCGAGAAATGTACTTTACTTCGCTTTTTACTTTTTCCTTCTTACTTAGTTTTAATGTTTAGTTGATTTTTCCAATCAAATGCCACTACCTACACGTTTTCAAAGCGTTTTACATTTGAAATGTTTTGTAATAAACATTGCTGAAGCTACCAATTTTCAGAGCATTCTGCAAAAAGCGTCTCTTTTTGTCGTGAAATTATTCATTTTATATTTGTTCAAATTTTCGTGTTCCTTTCACACCGAATCCAATAGTGCTCGTCTTTTATTTCTGATATCATTGTCAGCACCGCCTTTTGTTAGCTCAAAAATGGAACGCTGTTAATTAATTAAGATTAATAATTGAAAACAGTAATTACAGAAATCAGTGAGCATACTTGTGATATCAGAAATGTTTTGAACACGTAATATGACAAGAAATATTCAAGAGTCAATATTTGACTCAAAATTTCATTTACTAACTTGTGATCGTGTCCGTGAAACGTACTAAGTACAATTGTTTTACAAGTAAGTATTTACTGTTCTACGACCTACAGGTTGTGGCAATTGAGAAACTCTCAAACTGGAAACTCCGCCAATAAAAAGTCGCCAGATTGTCACGTAGTACATTTAGGTTATGACTTTACAACTCGAACAGGTAGCAATGAAATTTTACGTCGACCCACTTGGTGCCTTGGCCACAGTACGTAGATAGGCAAAAATCAACCCGTTTTGGGGATAATCCTGCTGTACGTTGAAGCGTAATAAAGGTTTCGGTTAATTAAAAATTCAAGTGTCTCTTTTATCTATTTTGAAACTTATAAACATAGAAAGAAAGCTCAAAGCTCATTTTTCCGCTATCGTTAGAATGCTCAAAGGCTACTTTTTACTGTGGGAAGATATTTACTTATAACCATATTTGTTAAGTCGTTTCCTAAGCGCGACATGACCATGACGTAGCATCGTTATTTTCGTGCGTATACGTGAGTGAGTATCTGAACTTTTGTATGAAGTTTTTCTACTGCTTCAGCCTATGCATGTACTGTGCCTTTGTGCTCGACGACGGCAACGACGGTATATTTGGCGGTAAAATTGGAGTTATAACACTCGATATTGAAAATTTCATATTTCCCAGCAACATACTGACCTTTGCTGTCAGCTGCAGTATCTGAAACAAAGTGAGGGGACTTAATTAAATGTTTCCTCAAAAAGACCGATACAATTTAATAGGGCCTAATTAGTGAATATGATGCAGTAAAGTGTCAAAGAAATACACGACGTTGATGATTTTAGAAAAGAAAATGGTTTTAATTATGAAACAGATTATGTGTGAAATATATGCTACGTAGGGTGAAGAACGTATAACCATGTTGTATACTTGTTTCACGGCAGGTGGATGTTTTGACTGCAAATACTTGAAAAGTTGTACCTATATAAGTACCTTTTATTCGAGAGGTAAATAAATAGGCCCTAAAACGATTAGAAGAATGGGCAGGGAATCGCATAGCTAATCGTTTTACTAGCAGTCCTGCAGCGTAATAACTAAGCCGTAACCAATTTACGCCTGCCTGGAACCCAATTAGGTAGTTGTAAAACTTGGTTAGAGTTGGAAGCGATTAAGTCGGCTTTGTGTCGCACGCTCGCTCTACACATGCGAGTTGGGAACATACACAATGTAAGGGAGTGGTGAGTTGGTTGTAGGTTCTTGTGGTTACATAGATCACTTTCAAATGCCTGCCCTTATCCGAAATCAGTTGGGGTCGGCGCAACATCGGTTGGTTGCATAAGAATTTGGCAGTATTTTGTGACCAGCCGCCTGCCTGACGTCAAGTTTACACGGATAATGATCAATCATACCTGCTTAGAAAATTACTCTCATTAGTACCTTATTTATTTAATTTACATTATCTACACAATGTCAGTGTAGGTAAATACCTACCCAATGTTCACGGGTTAATAGGTTAATGAATAATTGTAAGAAGAAGTTTTAAAACAAAACAGAAAGATATTTAGATACAATGTTTGTTTGATGCAAGATGAAAGTACCGAACTGCCCCAAAGAAGGTCATTTACTCACTCATCAGACCAAATAACTTTTCAGAGAAATATGAGTCTGGCACTCCAATTTCTTTCTAATAAGTGAAAATTGGAGTGCCAATATTTTGATTTATAAACTCACTTTTGTGAACTAATATTTTCATTTTCGCTAGATATAAGTAGTGACTATTATATCTAGTCTTTGCTATGACTATTATATCTAGTCTTTGCTTTAATTCTCAAAGTGAGCTTCAAGACATTGTTGATAAGTTTTCCCACGCGTGTTCTCTGTTCTCAATGTCCATTAATGCCAAAAAAACAGTAGTGCTAGCTCAAGGTGGAGAAACACCACGTATTTTGCTCGGTGGCGTTCCCTTGAACATAGTTGACAAGTTTTGCTACTTGGGGTCGACTGTGTCGACCAATCTCACCCTCGATGCTGAGATCAATACTCGTATCGGCAAAGCGGCGACCATGTTCGGCAGGCTCAGTACAAGAGTATGGAATAATAAACACCTGACCACAAAAACCAAGATAATTGTTTACCAAACTTGCGTTCTAAGCATACTCTTGTATGGAGCTGAAACCTGGACTTCGTACGCAAAACAAGAACGTCGACTCAACACATTTCATATGCGCTGCGTAAGAAATATCTTGCATATAACTTGGCAGGACAGAGTCACAAACGAGCGAGTTCTAGAAATTGCACAGCTGCCTAGCTTTACCGCTTTGCTTAAGCAAAGACGATTGCGGTGGCTAGGGCATGTGTACCGCATGGAACCTTCGCGTCTACCGCGGCGTGTCCTGCTTGGCGCCGTAGCTAACGCCAAAAGAGGAGTTGGAAGACTGATGCTACGTTTCAAAGATTGCGCCAAACGGGACATGGCTGCGTTTGACATCGACCATCAAAGCTGGGAGAAGCTTGCTGAGAATAGGAATGTATGGAGAAAGCGTGTGTTTGATGGGCGTAAAGCTCACGACGATGCCTGGTTCGCTGGTCTCGCAAACAAAAGGCAAAAACGACATCTAAACATGCATGTGCCAGTCTCTAATTCCACCTTCGTTTGTAGAGCGTGCGGAAAGTCATGCCGCTCCCGTATCGGCTTATACAGCCATGAAAAATCTTGCCTCAGACACTGAATAAATCGTCTGTCACAGACGTATGAGGCCAATGATGATGCTATGTATGTTGTTGTGCTTAGTTTTTTGTGGAGTAGGTACATTTTGTTTTTGTTCCCGTCCGACCAAATCGTTTTGATGGTAGCTAGACAACCCAACAACAATGCAGCCACATAAAATACAAACTAAACCAATCCATTCATGAAATAGAAATGGTCACATGGCGACCACAGGTAAACCGTTTTATTGGATTGCACATTGGAACAGACGGTTTACCATGAAATCTGCATAGCAACTCTGAGGGTTTACCACGAAACAGAAGTTCTATCAATTGACTCAATCGATGTGTTGATAGGTTGAAATGGCTTTCTATGTCTCTACGTACACAATATAAGTAGACAAACAAACACAAACCATCTTCAATAATTTAACCAGACAGAATCAGACAATTATTCGAACGTCGTGTTGAGAGGATAAGGTATGGATTTTCCGTGATTAACCGTACCTACTATTTCCGCTACGCGAGATGTATTATTGCCATGCTACGGCGTAGCAACTGCATTATAGTGCGTAGCAGTGACAGTGACTTTACTGTACCTTAATATATTTATAGTAATGCGTTGTGTACCAGATGAAGCAATAGCTTTGACCATGCTCTATTCTTAGGTATGGCAGTGCTGAATGACATCACAAAAAAAAACAATTCTTACGATAAGTATGATGAAGGCTTGTGGTCAGTTGACCTACTGCGATAAATAACTTCAGCATTTGACCTTAAAACTGGTGATGGATTTAATGAAAATGAGCTGGGCCACTCTCGGAGTTATAAGTTAAATGAAGGGATTATGTCCGGACTCAAAACGACTGGTGATTTGTCATTAGGAAGCTCCCTGTTAGAAAGATTTGATATTTTATCGTACCTACTGTAAAAGAGAATTGACGACTATTTTTTTTCTTTTTCATTCAATTAGAAACGAGATACTGGCAGTGCTAGAAAATAAGAAATAAACAATTATAGCAGTAGTCGGGTCTTTTTAGGGTGCTGTACCCAAAGTAGTTAACCAACCAGTAAATCAAAATACTTAATCAAAACGTTTACAATATATATTTTTTTAATTACTTAGCTTCGGTTCATCGGGTCGTTGAACGACTCGGTGTCCCACACAAAAAAGAAAGAATTACTTAGCTCTTTATGGACACCAAAAATGGCACATCCGAAAGTAAAGAAGTCTGTGCCAGCTGCTATTTGCAATAAGAGTAGCAAAACTGAATCAGTATTTTTGCCTATTTCTCCTCTATCAATATCGGATATCTCGCCAACTTGTGCGCAAATTTTCCGCTCGTGTAGCCGAGATCGAGACTGGGACGCGTTTAATGGGCATCAATAAAACATGTCCCGATTCGCATTAGTCTCTATCACAGTCAGACGTAGCACCAGCCAGACACTTTCGTTTGCGGCGAGGAATCGAATAGTTTCCACTTTTATACATTCTGGCCTTATTCTGGATCAGATCAACAGAAGAAGAAAACTGATTTTCCTATTCATAATTTTCTAATCTATGAAATCAGACATCGCAACAGGCAGATACTTAAATTTGCGAAGTCAAATCGTACGGTATCCTAGCTTTTGTAAATTCTAGCTCTTCATATCTAGGGCTAAATGTTCGTGATCATTAATGGCAGTTCTGTTATAAATATGACTAAAACATGTCCCGAATCACATTAGTCTCAATACATATATTCAGGCTTTGCATCAGACACTTTTTGGCGAAGAACGGATTCTACTTTTATACGTTCTGGCTCTTCTGAATAGGGATGCCTGTCAGTAATCTAATGGATGTAGGATACGAAATTACGAATATCTTAGATATTTACTAGTATTTTTTTCAAACACTTGAAGTGGGGTGAGGGCATCTCCTGCAAACACAGGGACCATTATGGAGCGCAGGCAGCTAAGTATAATTGCATGCGGAGGCACCATTGTGGGACACAACAATAATTGCACCGATCGCGACGATATCACTGTCCGGCACACGCCGGGTGGTTCTACGTTGCTCCTTCCAATTTCACATACATATATCACGGCTATATCCCTTGCGGGGTAGGCAGAACATAATGGGCTGTAATAACGGACTACGTCTGACAAAAGTTTGAGAGCCATACAGAAGACTGTGTGTCACCTTAGTATCAGATTGTGGGCCTGTCGCTTAAAATTACAATACACTATGATGCTATTCTATGCCTGCACCAAATGTAACACCAGATTATCCATCAGAAATATGGTTCTGTACGTCGGAGAGCACACAACCACGTCATAGGCCTAGTATTTGTAGGCAGTCTAAAAATTCTGAAATGAGGGTGTATCCGGTCGATTGTTGTTGAAGTATTATACACGACAACCAAAGATTCTTACAGTAAAGGTTTTAAACTCATTTCGATAGGTTGACAATAATACATTTAATTATAATCACAAAGAACGCAAAATCGCACATATCTGCGTACCCTTTCGTTTTCAAATATTTTTGCACTTTGGTCAATGTACCATTGGTCTTGCTAACTGCACGCTGCTCGAACAGAATTTCAAAATAGGTAATACAACCATATTATGTTACTGCATTTGAACAAAATATATTTAAGTTATACGGAACCACCCTTTAGCGACCGCACGTCCCATTATTGGTGCCGGCAAATTGTAAACCAATTCACGACAATAGTGTTACAGCTTACAGCTCCAGCTATGGGAGAGCAGAATAGTTCGATAAATTAGAAGCTAGCGCATAGAAAGTTTAAAGATAAAGATGAAATAGGAGGTATACTTTAATGCAAAAAGTCAAAGAAAATTACAGAAGACAGCCAGAAATGAATCGTGTAATTACAATACAAGTTAGATATGGTTTTAGTCGCTTGACAACGTTAAATCGTTTGGAAAATTAATTTAAACGCGCGCCTAACTTTTTTGTAATTACACCGTAAGAATCAGAATTAGGTATTTGTTCATTATTTTTGTTAAGTGCTAACAGGTTGTAAACCAATTCACGACAATAGTGTTACAGCTTACAGCTCCAGCCATGGGAGAGCAGAATAGTTCGATAAATTAGGAGCAGCAGAACAGAATATTTATGCACGATACGATGTAGACGATACAATACATCTTATCATTGATATAATAATTTTGTAGGTACGTAAGTAGGTACTGCTGAATGTAAACCAATTCACGACAATAGTGTACGTACAGCATACAGCTTCAGCTATTGGGAGAGCGGAATAGTTCGATAAATTAGAAGTAGCAGCACAGAATGATTAAAGATAAAGATAAAATAGAGGTATACTTTAATGCAAAAAGAGAGAGAAAATTAAGTTGAGTTATGGTTTAAGTCGCTTGACAAATGCAAATCGTATGGGAAATTAATTTAAACGCTGTCTAAACGCGCGCCTAACTTTTTTGTAATCATACCGTAAGAATATTAGTTAGGTATTTATTTATTATTTTTGTTATGTGCCAACAGGTTGTAAACCAATTCACGACAATAGTGTTACATCTTACAGCTCCAGCTATTGGGAGAGCAGAATAGTTCGATAAATTTAAAAGCTGTTGCACAGCATCTTTATGCACAATACCATATAGACAATAAATTATGATACATTAATTTTGTAGGTACGAAAGTAGGTACTGCTTAAAGGTAAACTAATTCACGATAATTGTGCTACACCATACAGCTTCAGTTTTTGGGAGAGCAGAATTTGTTCGATAAATTAGAAGCTGTTGCACAGCATCTTTATGCACAATATTATGTAGACGATTCGATACAATTTATCATTGATTTAATTTTGTAGGTACGTAAGTAGGTACTGCTTAAAGGTATACCAATTCACGACAGTAGTGTTATAGCTTACAGCTCCAGCTATTGGTAGAGCAGGAATAGTTCAATAAATTAAAAGCTGTTGCAGAGCATCTTTATGCACGATGTAAAGTAAACGATACGATACATTTATTCATTGTTTTAATTATGTAGGTACGTAGGTAGGGACTGCTTAAAGGCATACCAATTCACGACAGTAGTGTTATGTACAGCTTAAAGCTTCAGCTATTGGGAGAGCAGAATAGTTCAATAAATTAGAAGCTGTTGCACAGTATCTTTATGCACGATGCGATGTAGGTATACGATACGATACATTTATTCATTGTTTTATTAAGATATTTTCATTAGGTACGGCACTGAATACGCTTTTCTGTAGATCACGCATTGTGGATCGCATATACTTAAATGAAGTTTAGTCGTGGATTTTTGGCACCTTGCACGTAAAACCTTTGATGTCATATCATATTCGAATAATCTGAAGTTTGAAAACGTATTATGACAGCGACTATTTTGCAATTTATTTTTAGGTTTCTCAATCTACTAAACTACAAGTTGTCTACTTATATTAGGGCTTGTCTGTCTGTCTAAGGCATGCGTGCCCGGTGTTTTATTTTTACTTTCGATCCATTACACTCTAAACCACAAAATTAAATAAACTAACTTCTTACTATATTGAAAGCAGTCTAAGGATGTTGTAGGTACTATCAAAGAAAACTAAATTAAATATGTACTAAGTCTCTTATAAAATACGACTCCTCAAAGAAATTTTAAATTTTCTTTTATTTATTTGATTCTGAATAAAAGATTGTGGTATTAAAAAATTCAAACAACCCGTAATTAATTCATTAAACATTTCTTCAGTTTCTCTCTTTACACCGATCGTTTTAAAAATAGGCTTTCATTAATAGGTTTGGCATTCTAAAGCCCTTTTTAAGGCGATTAATCTATTCAAAATGATTTTATTACTCGCAACGCGGTCGGGGATTACTCCGGCAAGGTGGTTTCACATGCGCCTTACGATTCTGCGGCGTAAAAAAAATACCAGCATACATATATCACGCCTATATCCCTTGCGTGGTAGGCAGAGCGTAAACGGTTGTAAAAACGGTAATTTACACCACATTTGACAAAAGTTTGAGAGTCATTCAAAAAACTGTGCATCACATCACATCAGCAACTCTCAAATCCCTTTGTCACATTTACTACACTGACGGGACAGATATTAGGTGAAGCTAATCTAAGCCGGCATCACACGGCAAAACAGTGTAAATTATATTCTAAAGGGTGAAACAGCCCATGAAACAACTTTTCTCAAAGAACATAATAAAGGCTGAAATATGAAGCAAGAATTGGACCGCCTGGCCTCGCCTGGAACGTCGTCTGGCCAATTTATTAATTTGTATGGGTGGTTCAAAATTTGGTATCTCTTACGGAAAGTTGTTCATATTCATAGGTTCGTTCTCGCTGTAACATATATTAGCAGTAACTCCCGGGTAGTATTGACGAAAAGAAAAGAGTTGTTGAAATCGCGTAGTTGCATCGCCGTGCGGCTGACACAAGTTATTATTATTTATTTGCTGGCTGTAAAAAACCGCCACAGAATTCGGCACGTGTGTAACCCTTGTAAGGTAAAATTCTCATTTGGATTAGTGCATTCGGTCGGAAAAATGGAAAATTGAGTCTTACGTCCCTTTGCGCTAAGTCTTTGTATCAATATTATTAAATCCACTCCAAGTGTCTTTCACTCTTTGTCATGAGGGATTCTATTGTTTTCTTTTCGTTAGATACGAATTTTCTGAATCGTTTTGTGTTTATTAAAGTTCAGTTTAGTAATCCCTAACTAACCTACCTTAAGTAATAAATAATCTATATACTTCACATCAGCCCATAGCAGGACAAAGCTGGACATAGACCTCCCCCACTACGCTGCACTGGGTACGTTTTCGCCACCCAGTACCTAACTACATTAATTATTTAATTAGTGAAGCGTTATGTTATCTATCAAATCAATGACATGATAAGTTGCTTGAATAATCTACCTAATCTATCTAATCTACCTATGATATCATATTCAAATAATCCAAAGTTTTGCTAAAACCTACTAACCTACTAAGTAGGTAGTTTGACATTAATTTTTAAAGCACTTTTTACTTGAAACAAAGCAAAAATCTTTAGAATGCAGTAAGGCTCGGATTATAGTCCCGCGGCGCGGCCGCCGCGACCGGGTCACTTTTTGCATTTTTCTGGCCGCGCCGCGCGCAGAATAATTCTTTGCATACATTTCCTTGTAAACTTGCAAAAAGCGACCCGCTCGCGGCGGCCGCGCCGCGGGACTGTAATCCGAGCCTAAAAGTCATAATAATAATTCTCTCTACACACTCTAATTCATTCTATTTATTAGCTATTTCTGTCAGATTGTGAAAGTGTTGAATTTATTGTCCAGGAAACGCATAAACAACATTCCGCACATGCGAAATTGTCGGAAATTAATCTTTTTTGTTCACACTCTTCTAAACATTATCGTAAACCACAATTATTGATTGCTAGTGTGATGCCGGATTGGAATACCATCGCCCCATTTGTTTCCTAAAGGGTATCGTTGGCTAGTACGTGTTAATTTAAACTTGAAATAGCTGCCTGCTATTTGCTGCAAGCAGCTGTAAAACTCTAACTCCAGGGTTTATCGGGTCGTTGGACGACTCGGTGTCACACGTGAAAGAGATTAGATTAGAGGTAGAGAGTAGTTATTTTTCCACGTATGATCCTGACTGCAGCGAGTAGCGAGCCTATAGTATAGTTGAATAGTAAACCGTAGAAGAAAAGAAATACGTAGCAAAATGCAATTTAATCAATAACAATATGTTCTACTCCATCTTCAATTATTTCACT
Source organism: Phthorimaea operculella (assembly GCA_024500475.1). Classification (NCBI taxonomy): domain Eukaryota; kingdom Metazoa; phylum Arthropoda; class Insecta; order Lepidoptera; family Gelechiidae; genus Phthorimaea; species Phthorimaea operculella. The sequence goes on along the minus strand of JANFCV010000003.1, from coordinate 4,604,327 downwards.
CACTCCAGTTTTTGTTCTGGATGCTCTCAACCAACTTCCTTATTATTACGATGTTCACTGCACATCATAACATCGGTTGCATTCACATTGCATTTCAAACAAGAGTAACACTTTGGTGTTTCTCACACGCACTGTACCATTGATCCGGTTTTATCTATGCCGTGTGGTACCGGCTTAAAATAGCATCATCCCATATCTTTCGTGGGTGTCGTAAGACTAAGGGATTTAAAAATTGATGTGTATTGCAATTTTAGGCGATTGGATGACACCAATGGTATTTCACAGTCTTCTGAATGACTCTCAAACTTTTGACAGACGTGGTGTTAATGGCCGTTTTTTACATAGGCGTGATAATATGTATGAGTTTTCATCTTTTTCGTGTTCCGTAAACAGCACCAAATTGATAAAAGACTCAATAGTTTATTGACGAAAGAAATTATTTGCAATCACATAGAAAATAGGGAAAACCGCATACCACGGCACACGACACCGCGTCAACGCTCCGTTCAGCTGTCACAGCTTGTCATTTTCAGACGATCAAAACCGCAACTTCGTGCGGCAGCGAGTGATAACCACCATGACATCGATTGCATTTCAAACAAATGCAACACTTTACGGCAGCCACTCCGATATTACGCTGCACTTACGAATGCATTAAACCGATGCAAGAAATGTAATGCAGCAATTTGCAATCTCCCTGCACCATCTCACCGCTCGCCGGTTTTTATGGCCACCCTGTATGCAACTGTATCTGATAAATTAGGGTTCCGTGACTCCATTTATTGCGGTTTGACTTTGCTTAAAATTCGTTATTACCTACAGCTGTTAAAGCTGTTGAAAAAAAAACATCGTGACCGAAGATTTGATATAAAAAATCGCGGTAGAACACAGCTGTTTTAGTAAGGTATTGATGAAAAAATCGCGAGACATATCCAATCGGCAAACTACATGAAGCTATCCAAATTTTATCAATTTATCATAGTTAAAACGCGTAGATATGAGCACTCATAAGTAGGTATGTATGTAGTATGCCAATGACTACTTTGTTGTATGTTATGAAGCATGTCCGGTGGTTAGCTACCTAACGAAGCACTAAATTAGAATTGCAGAACCCTCTTCATCGATCTCAACTCACGCTTGTCTTCTTTTTGCGTTACTCCGCGGCACGCCCGCATTCTTGCAGATATGAAACTATCGATAGTGTTAGCTAAGAGATTCGACTTGCTTACATAGGTTATAAGCGATCGATTTAGGTGAGAACTGGGCACTGCCATATATAATCAGACTCAAACATTTCTTTGCTAAGAAAATAGTATATTTAGTAGGTGCATTATTTTTCAATTTCAGTCACTTCTTCTGGTTTAGTTGTAATTTCGTGATCCATTGTGATTCTACAGGATGTAATAATAGATAACAGCGCAAGTCTTAACAAAACTGAACAGGATTTAAGCTAATACCTTTGTGATTTGATCTTCGACTATCGGAAAGTCGCAATTTTTATTTGTTGTTATTTTCTTAGTTTAATTTTCCACTAACGGTAGGTTTTAAAACTGCAACTTCCGCCATTTGATGTTGGTTTTCATGTCATACAATTTTTGTGGATGTTTGCCATATTCGGTACCCTTGATAGACGAGTTGGTGAGTAGTGAGTGCATTGCTGGGCACTATCATCGCCGGAAAATCCACCTACACAGTTAAGGGACCAACTTATACTGATTTTTCATTTAAATACTACGAAAAACCATTATAAAATGATTCTTTAAATGGAAAGGTGGATTTGCTAGCAATAGTAAAAAGGTATTCGGTAATCGCGAGTAAGCGACTTTGCCCATGTAAAAACGGAATTGATCTCTCACTTTCAACTTACCAAAGAATGTCAAGAACTAGGACTAGCCGCCATTAGTTAAACAGTAAATACATGTTCCTAAGAACCGCATTAAGTTCATTAAGCCGCCGTCACGATTGCAGGAAAAATGTGTCGCCAGTACTGTTAGGTACACGACAGCGCAGTATAAGTTTGTACCAGTATACTCACTTTAACCTAGTCCTCCTCAGGGTGTTTCGTAAAGGGTGACGTAGAGTTTATGACCTCGGCTGAATAACTGCCGACTATGGTCAGCCGCATGGTGGTGGTGATACCACCTAACAATAGCATTCCCAGAAAGGGTTGACGTCAGGCAGGCGACCGGTTATCAAACATATCCAAATCGTTTTGCTACATGATTTTGTGCTCTAGCAAAAACCTCATTGATTTTGGGTAAGGGCAGGCAGATGATGATACATAGAATATTATAATAGTCCTAAACTATGCACTGCCACATGCCATAGCACTTTCCATGATGCTGCTCCAGAATTACGTAAATATGTCTTCTATGATTCACAGGCATCTAGGCGACTGGTAGCGACTGGATACCGAAAACGGAGGATTTTACCCTTTGGGAGGTCTACGTCCAGTAGTGGACTGCTAAATTCCGATCAGTTTGATGTGAGCATGCAATATGCAAAAAAAAGCCAATAATTCCTTCAGATTTAACATCGGTACAGGGGTAGCTAATGCTATAAAAATAGAGGTATATTCAGAATACGTAATTTATTTAATAGGTAGGTATAAAGTTTGTTAGGTGAATCTACCCACCTCTTAACTTCTTACAAATAAAGTATATGTCTATACTTTACTAAGTTACTTGAATGTACTAAGTTATTTAAAAAAAGTCTGCTGAAATTACTTTCTAAATTATGTCAATTTATCTTCGTTAATGTTTAAACAGGACTAGATGGACACAACACATTTTTAACACAAAAGAAGCAAGACAATGCTCTGAAATCCGAAATTGAGTTAAGCATAAATGGATATTAAATGTTTTTGGCTAAAAAGTATTCTGTGTTGTTAAATAAACCTTTAAGCTCCGAAAAAATTTAATTTTTATTTCGACAAAATCTTTTTGCTATGTTTTTGTTAGTCAGTGCTATATCATTAAACAATGCCTAATTACTAAAAAAATACAATTATTTCAGAAACGTTAAAACATGACTTTTAGCAATTTATTTAAGCGCAAATCCTCAACTGAAAATTACATAATTTTTGTCTACTTTACTAACGTTAAAAATATTTAGTGTTTTTGTTTCTCTACATCCAAAAATGTATTACAAATACTATACAAATTCCATATGCCTTTGTACAATATAAGTAATATCTATCTATATTACAGTACCTATGGGTAGAAAGCACGCAAAGGTAGCTTTGGAAGGCTTTAATAAAATAAATTGGCAGAGAAAAATCGAGAAAACCTTTCACAGAAATGTGCAGTTGAGATTTTAAATTCGCTTACTACCTCCACAACTTACCAATGTATGCTGTATGGTCGACCGTATAAAGCTGTGGTTTTCAATATGTAGGCTGTGATCCATAGGAGGGTCGTGGAGCTTTACTCTGGGGGTCGCCGATAAAGTAAAAATGTTAACGTAGAAGCTGGGATATAGTCAAGAAGCCCACTATCTGTAATCGCGGCCATAGGGCACTCCCTTTTTCACTTGAGCTTACTACCATATGGGGGGCGCTGTACAACTGTCGTACGGCGGTGAATGCAACGAGTGGCCTTCTCAACTATAGTACAGTAGCACAACTTTAGAAAGACGGATTGTTTCAGAAAACTGCTACTGTGCTTTGGATAGCTTAAGTAATTTTAGACATCAACATGCGTGTTGAGCTGACGTGCAGAAGGCAAGTTTGAAAACCATTACACTGAATTCCCCAATCAAAGGAGTAACATAAAAAAGGCGTATACTCCTACGACAAGAATTAGGTACAGAAGAAGAAGAAGTAATTAAAAAAGTCATGAAAGGAGTATCTAATACCTCATTACTCATGTCAATACAATTAATTCATACAAATTTCAAAAAGTCAACTTAAAACTAAACAAAACAAAACAATAGGTACCTCATTTATAAGTGTAATTAATACTTGTGTCCCAATAACGGCCGGCAGTTATATTAATCCTCGAAAGCAGTGTGGGGTCGTGTTTTCAAAAAGATTGAAAAGCACTGGCATAAAGCAAAACGAGTAAGAACGCCCCTGTAACAGGTTTATATTGAAAAGAATATCTGGGAAATGAAATAAGAGTTCCCCGACAGATGCAGGCCGCTGCTGTCACGGATCGCAATCTGCTGCTGTACAACCCGATACAATGAAAAACAACATCGAAATGTTTTCCTGCTGTTTTCATTTTAGCGTCTGTTTGGGAGGAGCGTTTCAAAAAAGTTTAGAAAATTATTTGAGGAGAGACAGAATTCAACGCGGCTATCGAAATTTCAAATAACTAGGATAGAAATCCTTTGTATTTTGTGGTATTGGAGTACAAATTATAAAGACAGCGCGCTGTTGATACAAGATTCATTCAAACATTCCAGAATTTGAAACTGTTGAAAAACTTTGACAGCTGGTTTCATCGTATCGTTGGACGACTCGGTGTCCTACTCGAAAAGAAGAGGAACCCGACTGAATTACATATAACATCAAAGATTGCAAAGACGTCATATCTCATACTACCTACCCCATCTGAAATTGCTTACAACACGAGAACGCAGTCGGTTTAGGCTTCCGCACATCTCTAAAGCAGTAAAAAAATCATTAGTTCCTCATTTTCTATTAAAAATTAGATAAGCATTAGGTAAAGCTGCACGTTAGCATTCAAAATTAAAACCAAAGAGCCCTTATTCTTTTCCTCAAAAAGGTTTGACTCGAGTGCCTAGGCTTACAATGGGCCCGTCAAGAAGCCAGCCAACCGTTTGACCATTCGAGTAATCTGACAATTTGCATAACAATACGGACTCTTTGAGATGTTACATTCCGACATCCATAAGTTACACCCACGGACATACCAACGTAACACAAAAGTCAAATATTGACCTGCACTTAAACCGCGAATATATGTGGGCGTCCGCGCATGAAGGGTCCAGTTGTAGGGTATTGAGTTAAGACCAGTTTCGGAATCTAGAATAATCCTTCTATCATACTGACTACAAAAAATACCATATTTTGAATATGTATTTTTTTTACAGACATCCAAAGTTGTAACTTTGAAAAAAGTGGTTTCGAGAAAATTGAGTTTAAAGGTTTAGGTTAAAAAAACACAGTTCTACTTATTTGTTACATAGGTCATTATTTTTTCTTAAAGATTACACTAATGTGCATTCAATCATGTGACCATAACTTTAATTTAAATAATCAAGATAAGAAAATCAAGCGTGTGGATTTCACAAAACACTAAAGCCGACTTCTGGTACCTTTTATTGCAAGGTATTAGTACATAATGTTTTGACCAGATATTAACAGCCCTATGGTGTCTAAGAACTCTCTTTTGCCTTTTGTACTGTTAGATTAAATATGAAGTATTAAATTATACGAAATTTTATAGATTTCTATAAGATTTTATGAAACACCGACAAGTGGACCTTTTTTATGCTACACTTTAGCTAGCGTTCAAAGATTTGGCATTTACTAAAATCCCAAAAAAACTATAGCGTAACGTATTATTTTACACTTACAACTTAATTTACATGTATGTTGACACACGATATCTTGCCACACGGTATCTTGCCCCACGGTATCTCTACACACGTTACCTCGATATACGTTATTTCGACACGCGTTAACTCGACACACATTAAATCGACACAAAGTATTTCGATACACGTTAAGTCCACCTTTGTGAATCTTGCTATTTACTTCTTTTACAAATACTGTAAATGTGTTTTGAAAATTGAATATTTTTTTCTCCAACAGAAACAAGTGGTGCAAGTGATTTTGAACCTTATTGACATAGCTTAGAATAACTCGGGTTTTAGGAATTCTTCTTTAAATGACATCACCTTCCTGCCTTTATCCCAATTACTTGGGGTCGGCGCAACACGTTTTGTTGATCACAAAATCGTGTTGAAAAAGGATTTGGCTTAATTTTACGACCGGCCGCCTACCAGACGTCAACCCTCCTTAGAAATGCTTAATTGTGGTGGATTTACCGCCACCATACGGTTGGCCTTGGCTGTTTGGGTCGGGTTTATCCCTCGGTCGCCTCGTATGACCCCCACGGCAAGAGAGGGGGTGGTGCTATTCTACTCTGCCGGCACCACATGGCTACTAAATGTGTAATTATATTTAAAAATAATAACCAAATTTAATTTAAACAAAATAAGACAAATGTCAATAAGGATCAAAATTGCTTTTAGTACTTTATTAGCTTTAAAATTGTTAGTCGAGTCGAAAAATATAGTACGAGCAATTTTTGTCCTTATTGACATAACGATATGTCGATTATTTTAATGACAAGATCACAATAAAAATATATTAAATCGTAGATCTTGTTAAGGCTTACAAATTTCTTAAGAAAATAATAGCCTAGCATGCTTGGTTCCCAGGACTAACGAGGTTTTAGTTTGACAGCTGTCATCTGAATTGTGGATCTCGTCAAGACCTTCAAATTTTTCGAAGCATCAGGTAGTCTACCATGCATAGTTGTCGAAATAAACGTGTTTAAAGTAAGACAGATATCTGCAAAAATCTAGATAATGGCAAGGCCTACAACTTCTTCAAACCAACTGGTAGTCTAGCGTGCATAGTTACCGAGATAAACATGTTTAAAGTTTGACAGCGGTCATCGAAAATGTAGATCTTGTCAAGGCCTACAACTTCCTCAAAGAAACTGATAGTCCCTACCAAGTTATGGGATATGAAAAAAGTTTCTGGCCTCCAAAACAAAATGAACCAGACCACCAAATCTCTCTCTTCGTGTGGGACACCGAGTCGTTCCACGACCCGATGGACCTTGGTGTCAGAGTTTTCAACCGCCTACTACAAGTAGCAGACCTCTGACATGGTTGTGTAACGACCGCCATCATAGACAGCAACCGGCACCGACGGCTTAACGTGCCCATCCAAAGCAAGGAACCATCTTACTTTTCAAACAATCAGGTGGTTCAGCCTAATCAGCCTGCAATATCCTAACCAGACTGGGAACAAATTCACTAAGTGATAAATATCAACTTTGTGAATGACCGGGAATTAAACCCGTAACTTTCTGCGTGGCAGGCAGTCGTACTAACCACCACCAAATCATTTTGTATTTATCTCATCTCTCCCCATCCCACCAAACTTTGCCTCACCCTGCCCCACCTTGCCTCATCTTACCTCACCATGCCCCACTCTGCTAAAGCTTGCTCCAACCCTGCCGAAGCTTGCCACACCTTGCATGTGTCAAGATAACACGTGTCGAGACAACGTGTGTCGAGATATCGTGTGTCGAAATACCGTGTGTTGAGTTTTACGTGGTAGAGTTAACGCTGTCGAGAAAACGTGAGTCGAGATAACGTGTATCGAGATCTGTTGAGATGCCAATTATGTCGAAATATCGTTATTGTCGACCTGACGTTGTCCACTCCAGTTCAGAGTGACAGTACAAACAGTATTTACGTTAAATACCTAAACCCAGTTATGAAAACACCGACTTGTCAAGACTTGCCGACATCTGGACCCTTTTCACTAAACTTTATCATTTAAAAAAAACATACTTAGAAACAAAACTTAAAAGTGTTGATTACATGAAATTGTTTGTATAATAATATTCTTTCAAAATCTCAAAATGACACATTTTCACCCAACTTCATAAAAACGCAAATATCTCGGAAACTAAAAGCCGACAACTGGACCCTTCATGCGCGGACGCCCACATATGTAAATAGAGGCAAATAATATCATCAATAGTCACACCACGCAAAATTCCATTTGATACCACGACTGGACATGGGGCTCCACTTGGGAACTACGTACAATTAATTGTACAGTCACATTATGAATAAGCCACACAGGGGTAATCGAAACGAATGAAAATATTTTTATTTCAATTAAAATTATTATAATTCTTAAAATTGATTCTAGTACAAAATGACTCCCTCTACATGATTCTATTTTCATAACAGATTAATTTTCATTGGAGATTATAATATTTCAATTTGTTTGGAGTAGCGCTGTGTAGCTTATTCCTTTGGTGTGTGTACCATTTTCAGTGCGCTTGGCAGGCTTAAATTGGGGTGCGTAATGCAAATAAATAGTTACATTGTCCTTCGTCGTCTCGGTGTCCCATTCCAGCCGATATTCATTCATCGTGGCATAGAAAATAAGAAATCGGAGCGGAATGCAATCTGAACATAAACTTGGGTCCATGGAGTACGGTGCCACCGCTCTACCAACTGGGCTACCGGAGTCACGGCCGTCTTGTGTCTTCGCACACTGTCATCCATCATCCACTTCAGTTCGTTATCGCTGCCAAAACAAAAACTGGGCTAAGTACTAGGTCAGGTTTTTCGTCACATATTGCGAGTCTTACGATACAAAAATCTGAATAAGGCAGATAATCATTAACTTTTTCTATTGTATCCAATATGTACGACGTGATACAAATTCCAAAATGTGACATTAGAAAATGTATCATTTCTTTGATTATCAATTTGATTAGCTTCATTGAACAAATCATTATTTTGTAGTCCAAGATGTTTCATAAAGACACTCATTACTAATTGTAATAAAAAGATTTCTATTCAGATTTTGATTTCTTATTTATATCCAATTTGATTTTTTCGAAGGGGGGGCAACAAGATGACACCCTTAAATACTAAACCAATAGTTTGATACGATCTTTACCTACAAAACAGGCAGATGCGAAACTCTGACACCAAAGTTCATTGTGACACAAAGGCTAGAATTTATAAATGGCTCTCAACTATGAGATGCCTTTTGTAATATTGTGTTCAAAGTCGAACTCAGAGCGAAGAGATTTTTTTAACATACGATTTCAACAACAATGCCAGATAAAAATATCTAATTTTAGTACCTACCGTAAGACCCAGTATAAGCGAACTCCCACCTCGTTATGAGGTCACGGCCCAAAAGAGGCTACATCAACTTGCTATCAGATTTACCTAAGGAGTGTTTCGCCGAATTATTTTGCTGCCGCATTTTGGACTTCTTTTGCAAGTGATTCCGAGATTTTATTTGAGTACTTAGTTTTCGAATACCTAAGCAAACTGTATTTATTTGTCTGAAATGGTCGGATACCAGGTTTTTTGTTTTTATATTAGGTTTGACCAACGTCTACATATTAGTCTCGTCTATTTTTTTCTTCGCATGTGGATATAATTTTTTCCACGCAGTTTGTATTAAATTTAATTATTTCATATCATATCTATGAAAAAACTAGAGTTGTCTTCGTCTTGAGTATCAACTTAAAAAAAAGTAGAGAAGTAGGCACAAACATGCATACCCCAAAAAGTAATAATAACAAAGATGAATATATTGTGAAAAAATACAAGACTGAAAAAATATCAGAAAGCAACAATAAAACGTACCTAAGTTATTGTTTAGGACTCCTTTGAAGTTCATAATAAAGCAGTCTGCGAAGTATTATTCATGTTTTCTAGATGTTTGTTCTTGGTCTGTGTCTGTAGGTACCTACTTGTTTCATTCAGACAGAGTACTGAAAGATATTAAAATTTACAGCCTAGATCTTAATCCCGGTTGGTGATAATAAGATGAAATTAATTTAGGGGCTGTTTATTAAGAGGTATTGCTTGTTGCCTAGTTGAAAATTTTGAATGTACGTACCTATTTTAAGTATATACCTATCTTCGTACTTTGTAAGCGAACCATAGTACCTAACAAAACAAATATTTTAGTAACATTATCTCCACGTCGGGTCAGGTTAGTAAGTAAGTGAGTGACAATTTATTTGCTTAAGCCAGTTTTAGTTGGTTAAAATGCGTGCCGCGAGATTTTGCGATATTTTACCGTCTAATATTAATGACAAAAAGAGTTTAGTGGGGACTGGGGAGGTTAGCTTACTTGACTTTGCACATCGAGCTAGAAGTCCGAAAATCGGCATAAATATACTTCTTAACATTAGTTGAAGATTCCCTCTCATCCTCGGTATAGTCAGAGAAACAGCCATGTTGGTGCGTAGCGGTAACTATGATCCTTTGGCAGATAAACAAACTTAAGCAGCGCTAGTAATATAATTCTTGCGGATGTTACATTTGAGTCATACTTGTTGGTACCTACATACATTTTGTAACGTCTCTACCTACCTACAGTCGGTGACACAAATCAGTTGAAGATTCTCTCTCGTCCGCGGTACAGTTAGACAAACATCTATTTTGGTGTCTAGCGGTAACTATAGTCCTTTGACAGATAGACAAACTTTAAGTGGCGCTAGCTAATACCATTCTTCCGGATGTTACATTTGAGTAATTCTTAATTTGTAGGTACCAACCTACATAGTTTTCGTATTACGTATCTACACTTTACAGTCGGTGACACAAATCAGTTGAAGATTCTCTCTCGTCCGCGGTACAGTTAGACAAACAGCCATGTTGGTGCGTAGCGGTAACCGTGCTCCTCTGACGGATGGACGGCCTGCTTGGGAACTGGTTTGTCAGCTGGGCTGGCTAAAGCTAATGTCATTCTTCCGGGTGGTACATTCGAGTTACCTTTACTATTACAGCCACAAAAGTCCACTGCTGGACATGGGCCGCCCCCGTATCGGGGGGTATTGCCATATTCACCACGCTTGGCAGGATTGGCGAGCATAGTGCAAGATATTTAATTCTCAGGAAACTTAATTATCTTTTAGTCACTTTTTACCACACCCTCGGGTAGAATTGGAGTTTTGCTAACCAAAGCCGGCATCACACGGCAAATTCAAGTTAACGCAAGTTAAGTTAGTTACATCAAATTCAAGTTACCTACCTACTCAGAACTGTACAAGAGTAGGTAAAAACTTACCTGGTTAGCAGAGCTTTACTGAGTTTTTACTTCATGTGTTCTTAAAGAAAATGAGAGATAGCCAGATCGATTTATCGCCTTTAAATCCTCCTAAATACGATTATTTTATTGTTATTAACTCGACAGCTATAACCTAAATTAAATCATATTTTATTTTATTTACATTCCTAATAATATTATACTTGCTAAATACTATTTACCTATGTTGTTAACTGTTCTGGTTCTTTAACTTTCTAGGAAGTAAACAATGATAAAGGTCTCTACAACACAAGCGTAACTCGTAACTTTCACGTAATAAAACAGCATCTTCCTTAACTTTACCACAGAACAGATTAAACTATCACCACCAGCAAACCCATCTACCCATTCCTTAAACTGGTTCATCTTAGTATTTGTTTAAAAAAGCATATAAGTTGCTCCCTTAATGTGGATTAACTGGCGATAATTTAGTAGTAGAGCACAATATAAAGAAACCAGCCACTATAAACGTCATAGAAATACTCGTACTCTTTTTACATGCATTTGAACCGCACGCACGTCAAAATGAAATTGTCAATTTTTCATACCGATAGCGCTACTTTAAAGAGATAACAATAATATAAAACTAGATTACACTAAGCTGTGTCGGTCTGTTAAAAGCAATTATCGAAAGGCGCTTCAGGCTGCTCACTAATCCTCGAACACAGACAGCGGGAGATTACCAGCCAATGTGTAGCTTTAAGAACGTAGACGGCATGTAGACATAGCAAAAATAAATCTAACATTTTCCAAATCATTCCAAGTTAGTATTTTTAACAGAAAACAACATGAAAGTTAGTGTTTTGTTATCATAAAAGTTATGCTAGTAACATAATACCGGGAGTAACAAAAAGGGTATAACAAGCCGAAAGAAGGTCAAGGCACTCATGAAACTGAACAACTTTCCCTATGGAACATGAGTCGAAATATGAAAAAAAACTGACCTCCTATAGTATATCGATCAGCAGATCGGCTTTTTCATATTTCGACGCATGTTCCATAGGGAAAGTTGTTCAGTTTCATGAGTACCTTGATCTCCTTGCGGCTTGTTATACCCTTTCCATTACTCGCGGTATAATATCATCATCATCATCTTCCTGCCCTTATCCCAATCACGTGGGGTCGGCGCAACACGTTTTGTTGAACACAAAATCGTGTTGCAAAGGATTTAGCTAAATTTTACGATCGGCCGCCTAGCAGCCGTCAACCCTCCTTGGGAATGCTTTTGTGGTGGATTAACCGCCACCAAAAGGTTGGCCCTGGCTGTAATAACGGCTAACATAATATAATATCATTGTCATAAAAACACTGGCATACGATGTCAAATCTCAGATCTTCATACAGAAAATCGTTCTAAAAAGAAGCTCCGTTGACCCGTCAGTCAAGTACCCCATTCCCGCTGTTGGATTTCCTTTTTAATTTCCGTTTCCCATCTATTTCAATCTCGTTAATTTATTCTATCTCCGGATGCCACGGAATCAAAATGCGGTGCGACAAACTGTTACACGTACACGTTATGGCTAGAAACGCACGTAGCGTCTGTTTGTGCGTTATTTTTACGCTGCGTTACGCATGCGTTAGTACAATACGAATTTCGAACTTATTCTCGTACAAATACGGTTAATGTCAAACCGCGTATCGGCCTGCACAGTACTGTCAAAACGTAAGCAGTTGCTCCCTAGATACAGCCGTCAAATGTATGAGAAGTTATAGAGGTTCAATAGTGTTGTCACTGGCGTTTTGCTACTGATAGACAAAGAGGTTGTGTGCAGACTACTGCCAGCCGTTTTTACTTTTTAGGCGCACTGTTTAACTTGCTTATATATACTAAGTGTAAAACTATTTGACAGACGCATCCGTCGCCGCAGCGTTGTGCGCTGCACATCGCTAGCAGACACTTCAGTCAAACCGTTTTACATAAACCTTATTTTTATAACAATTAGGTGGAACATTGGATGTTTCTAACGTATGCGAAAGCGCTGCGCTAAAATAGCGCAGCAACGGACGTTACGTGTGGTGTGTGGGCTTCGCCGTACAATGTAGCCTGCAGCCTGTCTCAATGAAGGTCGCATAACCGGTTAACCGGTTTATCGGTCGGCACACCAACCTTGGTCCGTCCCGACCAGAAGAAAGCGACGGCAAAAACTATTGAGCATCGGTACTGTTATTTTCACAGTACTCGTACTGATGTTGATAGCCAAAAATGGTTGTATGTAAATAGGTAATAAGAATATCAATTCCAAATGCTGTGAAAGAAGGTTCTAGCTAGGTAGTCTCAACAACATCGCAAATGACCTCTTCTAGAGATCAATTTATAATGGTTTTTATTTAGTTTTCTTCTTCTTCTTTTTCGTGTGGGACACCGAGTCGTTCAACGACCCGATGAACCCTGGTGTCAGAGTTTTTCAACCGCCTACTGCAAGTAGCAGGCCTCTGACATGGCTGTGTAACGACCGCCATCATAGACAGCAACCGGGTCCGACGGCTTAACGTGCCCATCCGAAGCACGGAACCATCTTACTTGCGGACAATCAGGTGGTTCAGCCTGCAATGTCCTAACCAGACTGGGAACAAATTCACAAAGTGATAAATATCAACTTTGTGAGTGAACCCACCGGGAATTGAACCCGGAACCTTTGCGTGGCAGGCAGGCATACTAACCACTGCGCCACATCGGCTGTCGATTTAGTTATTAAGAATAACTAGTATTTTCTCAACCCATCAAAGATCGTACCTACCCCAACCCCAACGTACCTACCAAAAGCTATCACTCTATCTAGGCTACACGACCATTACACAGAAAACATCTGAAAGAACCAAAATTATAATAAGATTTACCTTTCCAGTGTTACAAGGGAAAATAATGCTGAAAGCCTGAGCCTCCCTTTTAGTAAAATGAAATAAACAAAATAGGGACAAGGGAAGAACCCTTATCAACCCTAAATACCAAATGAAAGGCGCAATCATCCAACGCGCATTTTAACATTTTAAATAGAATGGTCGGGAGATAGGCTCTCCCATGGGAGTGCAGTCCTATAAAGCTGTACCAAGAGCTTTATTTTGCGGGAAAATTTAATTCGGGACATACTTCACTTCAAGTGTACACAGAATCAGAGTCTATAATTGCCATAAAGCTGAGCTGTACGAGCGCTTGTTTTTTTAAATACAATTACCTAATCTCCTATACGGGGTGTAAGGGACAGCCCTCCGAATACTGAAAGGGTGCATTCAGACCATGAAATTGAATAACTTGCCATAGAAATAAATTTCAGGAAAAGAAAAATTTTTTTCGACTTCCCATACAAAATCACGATCAACTGATTCAATTTACTATGGGAAGTCAAAAATTTATTTTGTTTCCTGAAATTTATTCCTATGGAAAGTTCTTCAGTTTCATGGTCTGCATGCACCCTTTCAGTATTCGGAGGGCTGTCCCTTACACCCTGTATAAATTACGTCAACTTTGAACTTGAAGTATCAGACATTTTTTGTGACTGTAGTAACTTAATTTACACGTAGGCAACCCTAACAATACTTAGTTCTTCTGCTATAAACAACAGCAAACAATATGCACAATTTTGAGCTCCTGACAGCCCAGCTTTGTACCGTCGGACGCGTCGGACGAAGAAAAGTCCCAGCCTCTCTCTGTCCACCCTTTTCTTTCTAACTGTTTTACAAAGCTTTTGAGGCGATTTCTTTGTACAGAGATTTAAGCCTAAACTGAAGTACTAAGCATTGACTGTGACTACAGCTGCTCAAGTTAAACGAAACACGTAGGCAACTCTGGCAACAATGGTACAATACTTAGTTTTCCGGCAATACAGAGGGCCATAGAGTCAACCACCGAACAATATACAATCTGAGCTTTGTCCCGTCGGGCGACGAAAAGTCCCAGTCGCGCCACGTACCACCCTATTCTAACTGTATTACATGGCTTTCGATATTTTTCCCGGGATTTATCACCCTAGTCCCGGGATTTACAGCTTTGACCGAAATGCTTACCCACAGCATTTTGTTAGCTTTTTATTGGCAATTTGTTACCGTGTGTATCTTTTTCGGATCTGTGATTTCGTCCGCAAATTGGACTCTTGACATCTCTGATTTAGTGTGAATGGTCGTGTATTAGCCGATAATTTGTTGCTACATTGCAGGTAAGTAACTACCAACAGATATTTTCAAAAGAAATATTTTGCTGAATAATAAAATAATACACACACACATCAGTTCTTAATCTCTTGTGGCGTAACTAGACAGCTTAAACGACCCTAAAACGTCTGACCTATATTTGTGAAAATAGGATTATTTTAGAAAATTATTACGAATTTAGGTACTATTGTAGTGACATGTTGTGTTGACAGCCCGTCGCCTAGATTTACCCGCTCAAAAGAAATGAGTTGGTGTTAGTCTAAACCAGCATAACACAGATGAAGTAGGCTCGTATTACGAATCAAAAGGAATTTAAAGGTAGATCCGTTTCAAGTATTCAAGTTAATAGTCGTTATATTGTAAAATGGATTCGCAAATATTCAAGTAATTTATTTATTGGGCTGTCTCGCAGTAATTCGACTGGGTATCCGCTCAGTCGCCCGTAGAGGCATGATATCGACAGTTATTCACATTAACAAGACTGGTTCATGTTGTCCGTTCCGGCATTTTGGTAACTAATTAAACTTAAAATGAAGTTGTTCATAGCCTGTACTTTGGAGCTAGTGGTTCAGCTTAGTTATCAAATACCAAAATCACATCAATGCACTCATAGTTCCTATTAATATTTCATGCCTTCATTGCTTCTTTTCCTTGCATGTGTCAGGTTTCGTATTTCTACAAATATTCCCAGATTTTATGAATGTACAGCATGCAGTAGCAAGCATATTTATTTATATGAATCGGTCTTAATAAAAATTTAGATACCTACAGACCTACAGTTACAATCGTAAAATCTGAGAATATAACTACAGTCGATTCAGAGTCTGGATATTTTGAGGCATGGAAAGAGGATTAGGCAGGTGTTGACCTCGTTGTGACTTTGATAGATCGAACGCGGCCACACTCTGACAGATGAATAATCTCTTCCGTGTTTTTTTGACATGGCAATACTTTCCATCGATATGATCGAGATCGAATGAGATCAAACAGGATAGCTTTGAGTCAACGACTTTGAGTGGTGTTCTATTAAGGTCCTATTAAATTCAATGCAAATATATTCAGGGAAACTGAACTACTAATCTTAGTATAATTTTTTCGAAATATAAATGAAATGTTTACACCTCTCATACAAAGTAAGACATATTTGTAAATGTTTATATACGAAGAGTATTTTTTTCCATTTTATCGAAAAAATTGTTGTAGGAAAGTTTGTTGTTAGATGTTATCATACGCGTACGTGCATTCAAGCTGAAAATATTAATATTTGTTGTAAATACTCCTTTTAGATAATGGCACACCCTGTCCATTGTATATTTTAAATTGACTGTGTCAATGTGATATAGAATGTTTATAACAGTCAAACTTCACTCTAATAAAATAAGCTGTCTTGCTTACATCTAAACTCGGTTTTAGTGGTATTATTTACATTTTATAACAGGTTATGGGCCTCCTCTTGCCCCTCTAACCTAAGTTTAGATTCTAGAGTATCTTCAAATGGGCTTTGGAGACCCAAAACGACTCTCCATCGGCGGGTGATCATCACCCATCGGCACCACCAGCGCAAGCTTCACCAGGTGCACAGCCGCAGCATCCACTGACAATGCAGCAGATCGGCGTGCCAAATATAGAAAAGCTGGAAGGAGCACGGAACTTCGCCAGCTGGAGCTTCGCAATGAAGAATACACTCATAGTGAGTGACCTATGGGACTTCGTCGAAAGCCCAGGTACAATGCAAGAACACCTCGGAGAAGCGCAGTTCAAGCGTCTTGATGCCAAGACAAAGGCAAAAATATGCCTATCTGTTTCTACCTCAATCTACCCAGTAATAATGAGCAGCCCAACAGCCCAGGAGACATGGAAGAAGCTACAAACTGCCTATGCAGATAGCGGCCTTCTACGGCGCTTACACCTTCTACGTAAGCTCTTCAACACACGCCTGGAGAACTGTCAATGCATGGAAGAATACGTGAACGGAATTCGCAGCACGCAGCAGCAACTAGCAGAAATAAAAGCTCCCGTCGACGACGAATTCGTAGGAGTGATAATGCTTACCGGTTTAACCGAAAAGTACAACCCTATGGTGATGGCATTGGAAGGATCGGGAACGAAGATCTCGTCGGACTCCGTAGCAACAATGCTACTTATTGAGGTCCATGAAATAATAAAATATTTTTAGAGATCTTGTTTATAATGTGACACACAGGAAGAGTCGATTGACAGAGTCATGCATGACAAGAGTTCAAATAGAAAAATAAATTGTTATCAAAACTCCTTGACATCCTCCCTTTTTGTATACATTTATTGCATTTACAGGGATAGACCAATCCTCGCCGACATTTGAACCAGTCTTGGTTTGTGAATGGCCTTTGTCAGAATGTCTGCCAGCTGGAACTCTGTTGGCACATATTCAACACTTATTTCTTTGCTGGACACCAGCTCTCGAACATAAAAGTGTCTTATCGCAATATGTTTCGTCCTGCGATGCATCTCTGGATTGTGAGCAATCTTAATAGCTGCATCGTTGTCCACGTTAAGTTTAGGGATATCTTTAAGAACTGCTATATCTTCATACAGTCTTTTTAACCAGATCATTTCCCTGGCTGCTTCACTGGCAGCTATCAGCTCCGCTTCCGTGCTAGATATGGCTACGGAGGTTTGCCTTCTGCTTGTCCAGGATATGGCTCCACCTGAATAGAGGCAGACAATACCAGAAGTTGACCTTCCTGTTGTTATGTCTCCACCATGGTCTGAGTCACTGTAGCCTTCTAAGATGCCATGGTTGTATCCCTTTTTGTAAGTTATTCCTGCATCTGTAGTGCCTTTAAGATATCTCATGATACGCTTAACTTTAACGATATCCTCTTGGGATGGATTCGCCAATGTTCTGGACACCACACTTAGGGCGTAGGCCAAGTCAGGTCTGGTCCCGACCATGAGGTAAGCTAAGGCTCCCACAGCTTCTCTGTAAGGGAATTTCTCACTTTTATTCTCGATTTCTTTCTTGTTTGCTGCTGGAGCATCTTTGATTATAGGTGTATTGACTGGCTTGCAATCGCTCATTCCAAAACGAGCTAACACTTTTTCAGTGTAGTGTTTCTGAGAGAGTTTAAGTCCGTCTTTAAACCTTTCTATCTCCAGTCCCAAGAAATACGAGGCAGGTTTCGTAGTTATTTTGAACCTTTTCTTAAGTTCAATTATAAACTTTTCGGAGTCTTTCTTATCTGTAGCGGCAACAAGTCCGTCATCAACGTATAGAGCCAGAATTATTTTATTGTTGCCTTTAACTCTGATGAACAGGCAGTTGTCAGTTTCACACTGCTTAAAACCGATATTCTTCAAGTAGTCAACAATGCATTTGTTCCAACATCGTGGGGCTTGTTTTAGTCCATAAAGACTTCGCTGCAGTTTGCATACTTTTTCTGAACCGTCATTGTAACCATCTGGCTGTTTCATGTAGATTTCTTCTTCAAGAGATCCATTTAAAAACGCCGTAGACACATCAAATTGCGTAAGATGTAGACTCTCATTCGCTGCTACGCTCAAAACTGATCTTATTGTAGTCATTTTTGCGACAGGACTAAAGGTTTCATCATAGTCTATTCCTTTTTTCTGTGTGTATCCTCGAGCTACAAGTCGTGCTTTGAACTTGTCTAGAGAACCATCTGCATTGGTTTTAGTTTTGTAAACCCATTTACAAGATATTGCTTTTCTTTTATCAGGTAGATCTACTGAAATCCATGTATTGTTCTCTTTTAGTGAATTTATTTCACTGTCCATAGCTTTGATCCAGTTATCTCTTTGAGGACTTGACAGGGCTTCTTTGTATGTCTTGGGGTCTTCACCAAATGTGGTACTTTTTGACGTAGACATAAGTACACAGTCGTTGAATCTTTGAGGCTTTTGTATTGTAGATCTATCGCGCAAGTTATAGGTGCGTTGACCCTCTTGTTCGATTTCTTGAATACTTAGTTCGCCTTGTTCTGATTCTACTTGTTCGAGCTCTTCAGTTTCGTCTGGTGCATTATTGTAGTCATCAACGATTTCAGGTATTTCTTCTTCTTCTTCAACAAACGTCGTGTCTATGTCATCTTGTGGTGCATGAGGCACACTTGAAGCGCTTTGTTCAACGATTTGTTGACGATCGCTGTGCTCTTCTTCCCTTGCATCATGCATCTCATGATCATTGTTGTTGTTGGGAAAAGAAATTTCTATCTCGGTGCTTGTTTGTTCTACTTCAGACTCATCAAACCCGATAGACCTGATCACGTTTTCATTAAAGGTCACATCTCTCGACCGTATTAATGTTTGATGACCTGTGCTTAGTAAACGGTACCCATCATCGCCATCATATCCAATTAATATGCATCTTTGAGCTTTCTTTGACATTTTTGTTCTCTTTTGTTTTGGAACATGAGAGTAACATAGAGAGCCAATGATTCTCAGATGTTTAATTTCTGGCTTTTTCTTGAACCATAGTTCATACGGCGATTTTCCTTCTTGAGATGTAGGTCCGGTTCTATTTAGCACGTATGCAGCAGTTGAGATAAGCTCTGCCCATGTGGCAAGGGGTAACTCTTCATGAGTGTGCATCATACTGCGAGCGGCTTCAACTAGAGTTCGATTTTCGCGCTCACTACTCCCATTCTGTTGTGGGGTGTAAGGCATAATGAGTCTTTGTTTTATACCTGCTTTTTGTAGTATGTTTCTCACTTTCTCATTATCGAATTCACCTCCGTTGTCAGAGAGTAATTCTTTAACTTCATGTCCAGCCATTTTGCTTTCTTTAAGCATTTGTTCGAGTTTCAGGTGAACTTCAGATTTATGCTTCAAGAAGTATACATGTCTGTACGAGCTATAGTCATCTTTGAATAGTACAAAGTATCTGTACTTTAGAAAAGATGGTGGGAATGGGCCACATACATCGGTGTGAATCCTTTCACCCGGAGTTGTCGCTTTCTCTCTTGTTCCGAATTTTCGTCTGTGTGTCTTCCCATAAACACATCCAGTACATAATTCTGAATCAAGTCGAACTTTAATGTTCAATTCACGTTCGATAACTTTCTTTACGTGTCTTTTGTTCTGGTGGGCAAGCCTTTCATGGTATAACTGTAGAATATTGTCAGTAGTCAAAACGTTCAGGTTTGGAGCTTCGTTCTTTACTGTTTCAACGTTCAGTTTGTATAGCCCTCCATGCTTATGTCGTTTGCCTTTTAACAATATCTTTCCGTTCACGTTTATTCGGCATTTTTCCGTTTCAGAAACAAATAGACTGTTTTTCAAAGTATCGTGTGCTGCTAGCACTGAGAAAAGGTTTCTTTTTAATTCAGGAACGTACCATACGTCACACAATCGAATGTTGTTGACTTTGCCATTGACAGTTGCTTTCAAATCAACGTTTCCTATGCCTGTAGCTTTTATTACAGCTCCATCAGCCGTCGTCACGGTATGAGTGCTATCGAAGCATTGGTAGTTCGAGAAGAAGTCTCTTCGGAATGTTACGTGACTGGTGGCACCATTGTCAACGTACCAGCCGTCGTGTTCTTCAGGTTCTACAGCTGTAAAGCATTCTCCGTTCTTAGCTGTTGTAACATGCATAAGTGTAAGCGTAAGGTTAAGATTTTGATTCGTTTTGCTAACTGGTTTTGGTGGTCTTCCATCAGAAATCCATTTATTACACTGTTTTATTTTATGACCAGTTTGTTTGCAGTATGGGCATCTAAACTGCTTGACTTTCTTCTTAAATTCACTGCTGTTGGCCATTAAAGCTTCTGCACAAGAATGATTGTCTTCATTTCGAGTCATCAGGGCTTTTTCATGTGCGCACAGTTGACAAGTAAGGTTTTCTATTGTGCGGTCCTTTTTGGACAGTAGGGTCCAGCTTGACTTGAAGGCGAAATAATCTTCTGGCAACGTCTGTAGTATCTTGCATATCAGTAAGATTTCTGGGAGCTCAGATTTTCCGTCTTTGGCTAATTCAGTTTTCATTTCAAACCAGAGTTGTTTGATTGTAGAAATGTGAGTAGCCATGTCATGCTTTGGGTCCTTTCTGTAGCCGAAGAATTGCATACATAAGTCGTAAGCTTTGTCATCTGACGTTCCATCATAAAGACGACAGAGTTCCTCCCATACTTCTTTTGCAGAACCAAATCGCATTATTTTCTGCAGATTTTCGTCGGTCATATTTGCAGTGAGTATTAGCATAGCTGCACTATCTGTTTCGTTGTACTTTTGTAGAGCTTTTTCATATTCCGCAGTACTTTCAGGTGACACGTCACTGCCTGGGTTAGTCGGCTCTTTAAGCTTGCCATTTATGGCATCTAATCCGCCGGGTATTCCTCGCAGTAGTAATCCTACCTTGAATTTCCATGTTGCCCAGTTTTTGGTACCTTCTAATCGACCTATATCGATTTTGCAAGTCGAGCTTGACATCTTTATTTTAGCGAAAGAATTTTTGGTACTAAACTTGGTTTTTCTTACGGAATTTATAGCTCTCCTTATGTAGAACGATTTTTCCTATGTTTTTAACACATTTTACACGCGTTTTCTACCATATTGAGGTCCATGAAATAATAAAATATTTTTAGAGATCTTGTTTATAATGTGACACACAGGAAGAGTCGATTGACAGAGTCATGCATGACAAGAGTTCAAATAGAAAAATAAATTGTTATCAAAACTCCTTGACACTACTCAAAGAGGACCAGAGACCATCGGCATCGACATCGACTGCACTTCAGACATCGACGTCGACGCCTGCTCCCAAGCCTACGCCTGTGCCACCGCGCCCGAAGCTCGTCTGCTCGTTCTGCAAGTGGCATGGACACCTCGCCTCGCAGTGCCGGAAACGCAAGAAGTCGAATAAGGCTAATTTTAGTACACATTTTACACTTTATTCATCTTGTCATTCTTCCAAAACACCTCATTCCTCCTCACATTGGTTCATTGACTCGGGTGCAACATCACATATGTGTAATAATAGAGATTCATTCAGTAACTTATCACCCCAGTCAGATACAGTAACCGTAGCCAACAACCAACAGATAACCAGCGAAGGTATAGGTACAATTTCTATAAATAGTGGCAAAATTAACAAAATTTCTAACGCTCTTTTGGTACCTCAACTTTCTGCTAACTTATTATCTGTTAGTTCCATGGCGGGGAAGGGTTTTGCTACAGTTTTTACAAGTAAGGGCGCTCAAATTTTTAGAGAAAATAGTCTGAAAATTTCGGGGGAATTAGTAGCAACGGGTCAAAATTATAAGGGCAATTTATAAACTAAATATTCCGCAACAACAACAAGCACAGCTGACAAATGTCAACAATGAGACAGCTGTTCTGTGGCATAGACGCTTAGGACATCTAAATGTCAAAGCGCTAGCTTCTCTAAAAAAGAGAACAGTTGGCATAAATTGCGAAATAAATAGTTTAGGTTTGAATGAAACCTGCGTCCCTTGTCTCCAAGGTAAACTGGCAAAAAAGCCATTTAAAAAGTCAAAAAGTAAGTCTTACAGAAAGTGTGAACTCATTCATTCGGACCTTTGTGGACCAATGAGCACACATTCGTGGGGCGGTGCTCTATACCTACTTACTTTCACAGACGACTTTACGCGCAAAACTTTTGGCTACCTGTTAAAGTCAAAAAGCGAAGTTTTCTCAAAGTTTGTTGAATTTAAACAACTTGTAGAAAACCAAACAGGCGAAAAAATTAAAAAATTTCGCACCGACAACGGTCGTGAATTTGTAAACGGACCGATGTCTTGCTTTTTAAGGGAGAATGGAATTATCCATCAGACCTCTGTAGCCTACAACCCTCAGCAAAACGGCGTCGCTGAACGGGTTAATCGGACAATTATAGAGAAGGCCAGAGCAATGTTGCATGACGCAAAACTCCCAAAAGCGTATTGGGGTGAGGCAGTAAATACTGCAATTTACTTAAAAAATATTTCGCCCACCCAAGCTTTACATAACAAAATTCCTGACGAACTTTGGTACGGTAAACGACTTGACGTCTCCCACCTTCGTGTTTTTGGCTGTGAAGCGCACTCTTTTGTACCAAAAGAAAAGCGCAGCAAACTGGATTCAAAAACCCAGTCTTGTATATTTGTTGGATACTCAACTGAGACTAAAGGCTATCGCCTTATAGATCCCCGTAACCCACGAGCGATCATATTGTCAAGGGATGTAGTCTTCATTGAAGATAAACTTGGAGTTACTGAACCGCAGCAACCCACCATCCCAAACAATAGTCTCGCTTACGATTTAATCGTGAGTACAGGAGTAGACCAACCACAACCACCAACGACACAACAAGAGCCAAGTCCACCGCCACCTCAGATCTCAGAAATTCCAGTTCCACCCCCCGAGTCTGATATAATTCCTCAAAGCATTGAAACCCACTCACAGCCTCTACCACAGCTAGATACATCTGCGACTGCTGAACCAGCATCACCAGAGTATCTCTCAGCTACCTCTGAACCGGATGAACCTCTTACTTCAGATGTTCCCACTGAACCTGAGCGCAGGTACCCATCCCGTGTAAGGAATCCTCCTGAACGCTTTGGCTACCTCACTTCAGACCTGGAACCCGAATCTTACAAAGAAGTAACAGATCACGCCGAGAAAGAACAGTGGCTAGAAGCTATGAAAGCTGAATATAATTCACTAATCAAAAATGGAACATGGGTTCTCGTTGACCGACCTTCCGGTAGGAAAACAACTAAATGCAAATGGGTATTTAAATTAAAAAAGGACACCAGCGGCCAAATAACAAAATACATTTTACATACAATTTTAGGGCTGCCAAACGGGTTTTAAGGTACTTGAAGGCAACTAAGGACCTTAAACTAACTTACAAAAATGGTGACGGGTATCCCACCGGCTATGCTGACGCCGACTACGCCAGCAACGTTATAGACAGACGCTCGTACACGGGGTATGTATTTAAGATGTGCAGTGCTGCCATCTCTTGGGAATCCAAGAAACAGCGCACCCCTGCACTGAGCACCACAGAAGCAGAGTACATGGCTCTAGGCGAAGCATGTAAAGAGGCCATCTACCTTCGTACTCTCATTAAAGAAGTCTATAACATCATACAGCCACTCACCATTCATACAGACAATCAAAGCACAATCAAACTCACCCGCAACAACACATTCCACGCTCGCACAAAACACATCGACATTAGACATCACTTCATACGCCTACTCTCAGAACAGGACTATATCATCACATACATACCGACACACAACATGATCGCAGACATCCTCACCAAGCCTCTCCCAAAAATCAAACATTGTAAATTTTCATATGCATTAGGATTAGGCTAGGATTCAGATCATCGTTAGGTATGTAAATAGTTCTCTAGGTTAGGTGTATATACAGGATGAATTTTTTAGCGAAGTGTATATACAGGTTGATGTTATTTTTGTTTGTGTATAGTGTAAATTTTGTGTTGTGTTATCGTGTGTTTGTACAGTGAACTTTGATAAGTCGTTTATTTGTATATAGGTACAGGATGTCCCATTACGGGGAGGTGTTGTAAATACTCCTTTTAGATAATGGCACACCCTGTCCATTGTATATTTTAAATTGACTGTGTCAATGTGATATAGAATGTTTATAACAGTCAAACTTCACTCTAATAAAATAAGCTGTCTTGCTTAAATCTAAACTCGGTTTTAGTGGTATTATTTACATTTTATAACAATATTTACTGGCCTTTGTACCAAGTTTCTACATATGTAAATAGATGACCGAGTTTCCTGGAAATTCATTAGGTAGACCTAGGGTTGTTGACTCATCTCTCTAGAATCACATCTGCTATTAGGTACATACATCTAGCTATAATACTTACATACATAGGTCGCACAATATCGGATTATTTGTATCACTATGACATTAAAGACGTTTTCTACCGAATTGTAAATAATTTCTAAATCAATCAAAAGTTCAGCAACTAAGTAACTACCTATCTTTCTAGAAACACACGTAAATGTGCTTTTGTTTTGCGCTGTATAACGCGTGTGTTAGTACAATACGAATTTTAACCTCCATCCGTTGAAGTTGTGTTGTGCGATGCGTAGCGCTAGCGTAGATATGCGTCTGTCAAACCGTTAATATAAATAATCCGTACATATTTATGCGAAAATAAGGTGGAATATCGCATTTTTCTAACGCGATATTAGGTACGTGTTTTCGCCTTATGCTTGATTCCAAGAACACCTATCTACCAAAATCAGAAAATGAAACAAAAACCTTCAGCGGCAAGAAGAATCTCTACATGATTTACCATTTGAATGAGCAAAAATAAGCCCAAAGGATTTTTTCGATCTCATTACCAGATGCCTTACTTACTTCTACAAACAGTTGCCTTCTGACGAAATATTAATGTCAAGGTTTTATTTATTTTACCTAAAAACAGTTCAAAGGAAAAGCGAGCTTTGAACTTGGTACCTATAAAACAACATTTTTCTTGGAAATACATATACAGATAAATTATGTATGTAACTTTTCGCATCAGACAAGTTATGAAGGCACCTAGATATTATACGATTATTGAAACTTTTCCCGAAAAACGTAGAGTTACTATGTATTACAATCTGTTACTACTTGGCTATTAACTACCTACTTATCTGTACCTACTAGAGGTTGGGCTCCAATATGGCCTTACCCTAGTGATCTTCAAGTAGGTAAAGATGGCAAGCATCATGTAAATAAAGTATCACAGAACTTCAAACACAAATACAGAACCACATAGAAATTCTGTAGACCTTTTCCTATTTACCTATTTTCTATTTCCTATTTTCCTTGTAGTCCGGACAAAAAGAGTTTAAATATAGACTCGACATTGTTAGTTGGTCCGCCCGCCCTAACCGCCCAGGTTATTTGCCTAGCCAAGATTGAACTCCCAGTCCTGTTTGCATGTTCAACAGCCCTGTGCATAATCGCCTTTCTTACTTTTTTTTCCCTTGTTGACAATCCCGCAAAAGATTCGCCTTTAGCCTTCAAGAGGGAGATAGGATTTCCTCACACACGTGGCAGGTTACTGCGGTTTTTGCAAGCCAGCCAGTGGATCGCAGCGTGTGACTGCTGCAAGGCAAAACGGCATCATGTGCGGTGTTTTTACAGTCTTATCCTTCTTAAAAGTACATTTCTTCAACAGCTGTCATATCAATATTTAAACAGATCTCAAGAAAGTAAAATGTTCCTTGATTTGTATATGTAGGTATGCTATATCATACAATGCAAATCCTTTCGTAAATAAAACCGGAGCGTTAAAATGCCGTAAAATCTTACGGCGTGTGTGACAAGACAACCACCATAGCCTCCCAGCGGGAGATAAGGACGTGCCTCAAGTTTACTTGCACAGGCCGGTGCCGGTAACGGCGGGATTTTAAAGTGTAAACAGATTAGGATAAGATGGCCCGAGGTTGGTGAATTTTAGGGCGAGATTTCGTGTCGGATAACAAGAAGGTCCCGGTTATCCATCCCGTATTATCCCGTTCAAATTATATTGCATTTTCTTCTAATAGTCACAAACTCTGAATAGAACAAACCTTCTTTCGGAAGTTAACGTATCGCAGTCACATAATACCTGTAACAAAAAAGAACAGCAGGGTAAAAAGTAGAATAGAAAATTAGATCGCTTAATAGGTAAGCAAATCTCGACACAAGAGTACTCGTATGGATAAAACTCAGTCACGGAATTTAAAATTGTTTAAATATGACATCAAAAGTTGTCATATTTCATACCGTCAATCTTAATTCCGAGATTGATCATATGCAGACGAGTTCTATCCACCAACACGTGTCAATACAGCCAAAGATCATAAACTTAGTTACTAACTAGTACTGCGTGTTTCCTTTTCCTCAACGCTAATTCATATTCGCAGCGATTGATTAAAACTTGAAACTGATTCCATTAATTTTATTTGCACACCGCGAATAGTTGGGGACTGATCAAAGAATGTTCCTCGTTAACTCAAACACTGTGACTGATATCTCAGCAGACGTTCACGAATTGCGGCCAATCAGGAACGCGAAATCTCCAAAGTTTTCCAATATCGCAATGCAAACTCCGCTCAAATACTTTGATAAGCGATTTATAATCATTGCGGTGGTGTTCGGGGGAATTATGAAATATAAAACCTTTTTGGAGTTTCGCTTTGGCTAATTTTACAAAGAGTTCGGATCCAACCCTCTAACAGCCGGCGCCGGCAATTTCATGAATTTAATTTTTCGCCAGAAACAAAACCTTAATTAAAGATCGCAGCATCTTTTACCAAATTAGAAATGTTTGAAGCGAATATTTCTAATGAACAAAACAAACTCCTTTTAGCGAACTGTCGCATTCTTGTGCAACTAAGAGTGCACGAAATATGTGTGGCAAGCGATAAAACACGTTGTTTTGCTGTAATTAAGAGGAGTTTCCTCTGGCACGTCCAAACGAGGAATGCAGCTAACGGTACTGTGTACACGGATACACTACGCTGGACCAACTTACTAACTATACACACTAGAAACTGCTAGAAACTTATCTTAACAGCGTAGTATCATCGTGGAGATGTGGAGATAGGTACTAATTTCAAGTGAAAAGGACTTGGCATACAACATGAACTGTAGAAATATTTACTCAAATTGTAATTTTACAATCGTTAATTTTTTCGCTATTTTGCTAACCAATGCTAACTAATTTGTCTCTCTCAATTAGAGAGTGATAAATGACGAATCTGAGTCGTAAAGATTTAAAATTTTGTGGATACCGATCTCTACAAATACGCAAAAGGTATTAAAAAAGAACAGGTTTTTTTTACGATTGGTTGAAAACTTGAAAATTACGTAACCCCAAAATTGTACGTAACCCTTACAAGGAAGTTGTGACCAGCAAAACAGAAACAATCAAGTAAAATTATCGGTATTAATGTTTGTAGAGATTAATCACAATCAACCAAGATTATTTTTTCTCAAACCGACGAAGGTTAAAATTTTGCGTAGGTATCAAATATCTCATCGAATGTTTTTATATTCAAAGAATTCCTTTACTTCAACATCCGCGTAGCCTAAACCCAAAACCTACTAGCACATATATCAAGCTACACATTCAAAAGTTCAACTTAACATGGTTTTTCATACAGTCACTACGATAACCAGTATAAATTGATCGTTTAGTTTATAATACCTAGTTTAGAAATGTCAACTTTTTTGTTGTTCAAGGTCCGTATTAGCACCACCGCCTACGGCTGTACATTCGATATGCATGTCAATATTGTCAATCGACCCACCTTGACGACAATTTAGCCTACGCAGTGTGAACATGTTTCTCAATGAGAACAGTAAATACATGCAATGTAAGAGGATAAGTACTCAAAAAAGATATACAAGTACCTATTGTTTATACAGAGTGTCCAGGTTATCGTGTTCGTGGTCCAAAGAAAAAATCTAGACTCAGAACATCCTAAGCTAACATAATATAATAGCAAAAAAAAATGTTCACTATTTGAAGAAAAAAAATGGACCTTCCATACTAATTTTGCTGCCTGATAGAGCATTTCGTACGGGAGGTCCAATTATTTTCTTCAAATATTGAACAAATTTTTGCTATTATGGTAGCTTAGGATGTCCATAGTCTAGATTTTTTCTTTGGACCGCGATTACCGGGACACCCTGTAGTATTTTTTGTGGTTTGGATTTGGCTCGAGCTTGTGCAAGATAAAATATATTTGACTCATCCATCACAAATTCATAGGTCTAGATCATTCACAGGGTCCAGCAGCGATTTCTATGATTTTCATGCGTAGGTACACTAATAGATTATTGACAACTAAAATGATTAAGAATAAATTCAACTGATGAGTGTCACACTTTGTCAGACCGTGGTATCGCATCGCATCGTCGCATTTGCTTAGAAGATTAGTGAATGATTTTCGCTTTCGTGCTCTAGGTCATAACACCCAAAGATACCATCTTTCCACACAGACTAGCAACCAACATATAGCTTCCTATATAGGTACCATATTACTACACAAACAAACCATAGGTACATACTCTTCGCCAGCACGAACGAGGCAAGTGGGACTGGCGCATTTCGCGCACGAGAGCGCACGCAAGTAGCACTCCGACGCGCACATGGCCGCACGCGCACATTACCGCGCGCATACTACGCAATCAGGTACGACTAAACGCTATGTTTGAGAAAGAGAAAGGTATGGGCTTAAGAAGTGCCTAGGTTAAAGAAATAAGGTAAAATAACGCTTTTGCAGATAGTTCTCACAGGAAACTGTGAAGTATAGTCAGGCATAACACTCTTAATAAGTTTGTTTACTTACCTACTTGTAAACTTAAAGGAAACAAATCTGAAAACCAGTTGCCAGCATGCAGCACTGGGATGAGACCGTCCCTTCCTACATAATACTAAACTACCTACTTATCTTGGTTGTAATTGGATACTATGAGATAGCAGAATACATTATAGTAACATTTTTGCATGTTTTCTACATCCTTCATTTTTCCTTTATTTCAATGAGTAATGAAGATGTTACGATGGCTGTTCTAAAATTGTACATAATCTTTAACAAAACCGACTGTGCCGTAGCTACCACCACCTAAACAGCGACAAAGTTGACTGCTGAACATGGGCCTCCCCCTATCAGGGAGTGTTGTCATACTCACCACGCATGGCAAGAGATTTGCTTCGCGAGCGCATTGGAAGAAGTTTTACTTACAGACGCTGCTGCCCACTTATTCCCAGGGTAATTATCCCATAGTCACTTTTTACGACACCTGGTAGGATTGAAGTGATGGGGTAAATTATCCCATAGTCACTTTTTACGACACCCGGTAGGATTGGAGTGATGCTATTCAAAGCTGGCATTACACGGCCGTCCGTACCTACCAATCCATACTCACCCTGTTTTATGTATGTTTTCAATTTGCCATTAATATTTTGATACCTCGACCCTCGCTCAAAATGGGAGTTGTAACGTTTTAATGCTAATTTAAACCTAGTTAGAGCGATCTTTCAGTTTCATGTCTCATAAAATTGCACAGTTTACGAGTATTGTGTTCAACATTGAAATATTAAATACTTTAAAGTGAGTAGTTTCCAGTGAAAAGCTAATTACAACATCCCATTTCAAACTAAGTAGTCCAGAATTTCAGTGAGTGCAACATATTTTATTCATTTTCATTACAAGTTGGTGTTACGTAGTTGGATAATTTGTTCGTTTCGCTATGTAGGTATCTACCATAATATTTTTGGTGGAAAGGAGTATTAATATTCTTAGCACGCCATGTTTTATTCTAGGGCACCTAACCACTCTATTTAATTTAAAAATGTAGAACTGTTGCCATGCCATCTACTCAGTAAATTAAGAAAATTGGCACAGTCATGAAAAGCTTTATTTTTTGCGTGTTATTAAAATAAAAGCTGCTAAGTACCTACCTAACAAGCTACTGAAATACCCCTAAAAAAATCTTCTTGACTCGAATTAGGAATCAAATCTACGAGCTACGGGGCTATTACGTAAAAATCGTAACTACTTCCCAGAAAACTAAATACGTACTTGACCTTTCAGTGATTAGATGATAAGTAACGACTGAAAATAATTCTGTCTGAATAATTAGACGGATATTACAGGTTAATGAAATGAATAAGTACAATAAAAGCAAAGTTTGTAAGTATTTAATTATTATGGAATTTAGGTGAAATGAAAACATGGGTGTTGTTAGGAGTACTTAGGCATAAGGGTCTGAGTGTTTTGATACAATTAGGGCGTATTACTAGAAACCTGTTACCTAGCACAAATTTTCAAGAGTATTTCGTGTCTAAATTATTAATATCTCTCATTGATGCTCTGTCTAGTCTGTAACTAATATGGACGTGAGTGTGTGCAATATAAAGAGTCTATTACAGTAAGTATAATAATATATATGTAACATATCTTAAACTAATGGTGCGATGAGCGTTTTGCGCCGAAGCCCGCTGGCGTTAATGCTCTGTTTAGCCTATAACTGACACAGACGTGATTCCATACTAATAAAGAATCTATTACAGTACATATATGTAACATCTCTCTCAAATTAATTGGGCAATGGGCGTTTGGCGCCGAAGTCCGATGCCCATTGTCCAAGACAAAGCGTCCGGTACGCTATTGTTCCAGCTTCCATTGTGTGAAATAAGAGACGTAGGGAATCGTAGCTAAATACTTTGTGTGGAAAGTGCCGTAGCAAATCGTAGCCATGTTGGATCTCCTGTTTTTTGGTATAGTGGGGAGGTTACTGTCAAAACAGAGCCTCAACTTTGCACATCGAGTTAACGATATGAAAATCAACACGAAGGTAATTTTTGGTATACTGATCAAAACTGGAGGTGTTACCACGCGAGATGACTTGCAAAAAAAACCCGCTAGCGACCACCCCCAGTTTTGATCAGTAGCTCAAAAATGACCTTTTGCTGATTTTCAGTTTTCTAGCCCGACGTGAAAAGTAGGTAAAGGCTCTTTTTTGGCGCTAACCTCCTCTCAAACGTAGGGAATCGTAGCTAAATTCTTTGTATGGAAAGCACCGTAGTGAAATGTAGTAATAAAAACAATAACGAAATTGAGTATTAACATTTTTCACTAACATTAAAATTAAAGATTTTATAGGAGAGTAGTATGGCCGTGATGGCCATAAATAATAAGACTAGCTTGGTACGGGACTTCTTTTATTGAGCGTAGGAAACCCTAAAAATTATGGTACAGATTAGTAATTAGTTTTGATGGTGCGGTGATGATGATATGGTGAATATTTGATAGAAGATCATTACCTTGCGGGTTTCCTTGAACTAACACGACACAGTATATACAATTTTAAACAGAACTAGGTATCACAACGTAACACCACACATATCAGGTATAAAATGAAAGCGGACTATTTGTACACTAAGAATAAATAAATATTAACAAATCTGGGGCTTCCAGTGTGGCTCCCAAGGATTGAATGCGTCAAAAGGCCAAGAACGGTGACGTTTCGGTGCCGTGTTCCAAATTTAAGTTATAAAATGATTCGAAAAAGGAGATGTGAGGGTGGCTTAGGAGGATGTCCATGCAGAGTTTGCACTCTGCTACAGTACCGGAGAAAAAAATTGATTGTCCTATAATCAATTTTTTTTTTTTTTATTGTTGAATTATTTCTATTTGTATTGGATGTTGTTAAAATTTTTGTGTGTGTTCCGAAATATTGTGTGTTAATTAGTGAGTGTAATGTTAGTGTAAATAAATTAATTGAAAGTGTTTTAAAGTTAATTAAAAATTAATATTAAATGTAAGTATGGGTCGTGAGTGATCAAAGATTTTGAGTGTATGTGATATCTACAGTGAGTATGTACATGGTGGAAATTCTAAGTCAATCATACGTCATATCAAGCATTCATCACCGATCAAGGTGTCTGATTCCTATTACACGAAATCAGGCCCTTACAAAATGGAGAGCAGTTTTGTTTGTATTAACTGTTCTCGAAGAGTTTCCACCAGGGTGGTGTCGGATTGTAAGTCACAACCGACTCTGTGATCCTTAGCTTTTGGCTTGTTTATCGTGTCGCTAGACCCGCACGGTGATGTAGTATTTACAAGTTTGAGAGAAAATATTAAATAATTACGAGAATCGTAATTGAAAAGAAAAGAAAAAAAATTGTATACGAGAAATAGTTGGCGTATACGTTAAGTTCAAATTGTGGAAATCGTAAGGTAGGCTAAGTTAATATAAACTTGGTTAGCAGCAAGTTTAATTAAAATTGAAGTATAAATTTATTAGAAATTGTTATTATTGAAAAGTGGGTAATTACGACGTTATCTTCGTCGATAAGGTGTATCTAAATTTTTTAATTAGATAATTAATTGTAACAAGTGAAGAAGAAAAATAGTTAAATATAAAATGATTTATCATAAGTTGTCTTTGACATACGTCAATGTTTGATGGTAAAGCCGAAAAGCGTGATGAGGTGAAAAAGGTTTATAAAAAAAATAAAATGGGTGCGTGACTACTCTCTAGTGTAGTACGCTTTATCCAATTATGGATAATTATAGGTTGAATAAATTTTAGTTTAGTTAGGTTGTTTTGCGGTTTTGGTTGGTTTTAGATCTTTGATATGCCAACGTCCTAAGTTGTTGTTGTTCATATCGGTTAGGTTATATACTAAAGGAGAAATCTTTTGAGATACGATGCATTTAATGTATTTTGGTGCTAATTTAGCTGAGAAGTTTTTGTCGGAAGAGCTTATGGGATAATTGCGTTTCCAAACTATATCGCCAGGTTCAAACTCTAAGTTTTGACGATGTTTGTTGTAGTGGGATGCGTTGTTTTGGTGAATGGAGTGTAGTCGTGATTGTACTTTATCGAAAATGGGGATAAGCTGGCCGAGATTTTCTGCATATATATCTCTTGGAGCGAAAATGAGGTCGTCCGTGGTGTCCTTTTGGGAGTAGATAGAACCACACGGTACTAGTTCGCGACCGAATACTAGGAAAGCTGGGGTAAACTTGGTTGATTCGTTAACAGACGAGTTGATAGCGAATTGTATTTTATGGAGGTGTTTGTCCCAGGTTCTGTGGTCGTCATTAACAAATGATGCCACTGCCGTAATAATGGTTCTGTTGTATCTTTCAACAGTATTTACCTGAGGGCAATGAAGGGGTATAAAGTGTATGTGTGGTATTTTGTATGAGTGAAACATGTCCGTTAATTCTGAGCTTGTCATTTGGGGACCGTTGTCTAAAATGACTGTTTCTGGAATACCGTAGTTCATGAATACTAAGTCTTCTAGGACATGTTTGATGACCGAGGAAGTTGCGCGTTTAATTGGGAATAATAGGCAGTATTTAGAAAAGCAGCAGGTTATTACTAGTATGTATCTGTTTAGTTTACGCGATATGGGTAGTGGGCCAATAAAATCGATTGAAAGGCACTGAAATGGTCGTGAGCATTGTTTAGGTTCGCCCATCGACCGATAGCATTTTGGTTACGATGTTTATATGCGAGACATGTGTCGCAGCGTGAGATAAATGTTGCCACATCTTTGTACATGCCAGGCCAGAAATAGTTTAGCTTAATACGATGGTAGGTTTTGAAGGTACCGAAATGTGCTGCGGTTGGTGTGCAATGATTTTGTGCAATTATGGAGTTTCGGTGTTCTGAGGGGACGACCAATTTCCAGCTGTATTGTGAGTTGAATGGGGTTAGCGAATTAGTGTATTTATAAAGTTTGTTATCTTTAATTGTGTAGTCGGGAGTAGATGAGGGATTATTTTTACATTTATTAAAAATGGAGATGTACCATTCGTCCTTGGTACTACTGGAATTGATAATATTAACATTGGGGATGTTTCGTGAAAGCAGGTCGGGTACTAGATTTTCGGAGCCTTTTTTATGTTTTATTTCGAAATTAAACATAGATAGGCGTATGCACCAACGTGCCAGTCTACCTGTGGGGTTGTCTAGGCGGAGGAACCATTGTAGTGCTGAGTGGTCGGTGTAGATGGTGAATTTGTGGCCATTATCTAGATAGCAGCGCCAGTGCTCTAGTGCTGTTATGACACTTAGAAGTTCTCGTTCTGTGATCGAGTAATTTCGCTGGGTGGGTGAGCGATTTGCTCATATAAGCAATTGGCTTTTCTATGCCGTCAAATTCTTGTGTGAGCATCGCTCCGATTCCGAAGGACGAGGCATCGCAATGGACGGCGAAAGGCTTCCTGAAATCAGGGCAGGCGAGGATGGGGTGCTAACTAAGGCTTGTTTAATGGAGTTGAAAGCTGATTCAGCTTCTGGTGTCCATTTGAAGGGTGGTGCTTTTTTGTGGGTAGAGGTTAGTTTGTTTAAGGGTGTAGCTAGTGTGCTTAGGTTTGGGACGAAACGTCTGTACCAGCTTACGGTGCCAAGGAATTTCTTGACATCCTTTGCTGTTTTAGGTACCGGAATGTCCAGGATAGCTTTGACTTTGTCTGGGTCTGTTTGGAGACCTTGACTGTTGACGATGAAACCGAGATACTTTAATTCGTTACGGAAGAATGAGCATTTTGGGAAGTTGATAGTTATGTTGGCATCTGTAAGTTTAGTGAGAAGTTTGTTGAGTATTTCAACATGACGTTCGAAGGTTGAGGTGGCTATGACTATATCGTCGAGGTAGCAGAATACTGAGTTGTCGCACATGAGATCTGATAGAAAGCTATCCAGAAATCTTTGTTGGGTAGCGGGGGCGTTGGTGAGACCGAAAGGCATCACTTTAAATTGATACATTCCACGACCGGGTACGTAAAAGCGGTTTTGGGTCTATCCTCAACTCGCAAAGGATTTCCAAAAGGCTTTGGCGATGTCTATGGATGAAAGGTATTTAGAATCGCGTAGGTTATCTATGATATCAGAAATGAGTGGTAGTTTGTAGGCATCTTTTTTTGTTATTGCGTTGAGCTTACGGCTGTCGACGCAAAATCTCCAGGTATTGTCCTTCTTAGGGGTAATTAATACTGGGTTAAGCCATGGGCTTTCACAAGGTTCAATTACGTCTAGGCGTACCATGTCATCAACTTCCTTGTGAAGGGCCTTTTGTTTTTCAGGGGATAAACGATAGCATCGCTGCTTTATTGGTGGGTGATCACCAGTGTCGATGCGGTGTTCTACCAGGTGTGTCCTACCTAGTGGTTTTGTGTCCGTAGAAATATTTTTGAATTTTTCTATTATTAGGTTTGCTGTAATTTGTTGGGATTCAGTAAGGTTTTTGAAGGAGTTGACAATTTTTGATTCTTGGGTTTTATTTATTAGGAAGGTAGTGGTTTTAGGAAATTGGAAGGAGGCTATTTTGTGTAAGACATTTGGGGCAATGTTGAATGCTTTCCAAAAGTCGATTCCTAAAATTAAATTTTGTGATACCTCAGGTATAACGTGAGCTGATATTAGTGAAAATTTATTGTTATAGGTTACGGGAAGAGTGATTAGTCCGATGGAGTTTATTTTTTGGTTATTGGCTACTGTACCTGTTATCCGTATGTTTTTGTTTAATTTGAGGCCTTGTTTTAGTAGTATTTTGTAAGAATCCTTACCTAATATTGTAATAGTACTGCCGCTGTCGAGGAGGCCGTTCAGATGTAAGTTATTAATTTTATTGTGACAAATGGTCGCTCGTGATCGTTATCATCGAATAAGAGAAGGTTTACGTGGTAAGACTTGAAAAATATCGAAAGTGAGTTTAACCAATTTGTCCAATCTTGTTTATCGAATTTAGAATTGTTATGTTGAACGGGCTCCTCCTTATTTAGTTTTTTGGAGTTTTAGTACATTTAGGGCAGTTGAGGGCTGTGTAACCCTTGTTGCCACAACGAAAGCAGATTTTCTGGGGGTTAGTACAATTCTGTAAAGTATGCGAATTGTTTCTACAGCGGGGGCATGAAAATTGGGATTGGCTGCTGGTTGGGGATGGTTTATTAGTATTTACGGCATTAATGGCGTAAGGGAAAGGGGGGATATATGGTTGATAGTTAGGATTGGTAGTGTTTTTATTTGGGTTAGACGGAGAAGGAGTAGTATTGAAGTAATCTTGGGAGTGATTGTTGACGTGAAGTAACTTTTCAGTGAATTTGCATGATTCTAGGAGGGTAGGAATGGAAAGAAGGTCTGGTTGGGTTACTCGCAAACTATATTGGGGTTGTAGGTTGCGTAATAGAATATCTATTTTTTCGTTTTCGGACAATTGATTATGAAGTTTGTTGAAAAGGGATTCCATAGTGGAGAAGTAGATTATGACGCGTTCGTTAGGGTGTTGTTTTCTATTTTCTATTAGCTTTTTTAGATTATAATCATGATTTCCAATTTCAAAATCGTTTATGATTGCTGATTTGAATGTTTGCCAGTTTGTGAGTGTGTCTTTGTGTGTTCTGAACCAGTCTAGTGCCGGTCCAGAGAGAATGTCGTAGATGTGGTTGTATAGAGTGTGTTCAGTTAGTCCTCTAACTTGGGCGTATTCTTCCACACGGACTATGAAGTCTCGTGGGCAGCCTTGACCCTTAAAGATGAATCTTTTAAGGTCTGTTTGGTATTTGTTATTGTTGTTTGCTATTGTGTTCAATTTTTCGGTAAGTGTTTCGAAATAGGTGTTTGCGGGGTTAAGATTTACGCTGCTGGTTTGTGCCGAGCAGTATGTGGAAGAAGGTGGGTTAATCAAGTTGTTGTATTGTGTTTCTAGCTCTCTTAATCGTTTGAATAAGTCGTTATGAGTAGTTAGTTGTTCGTTTGTAATGTCTTCAGATTCAAGGTTAATAAGGTTGAATCTGAGCTTAGTGTGTGTAATGTAAGGTGGTATTTTATTTTTCCTATTAGGAAAACTTAGTAGGCTAGCTTCTATTAGGTTAAGGCATTTAGTTATATCTCGGATATCGGTATCGAGATTGTTTGGGCTAGTTTGGTTTATTGGTTGATTGGAAGTTATTGCTTGGGCTAATAATTGTTGGAGAGTTTCTACAGTTTGGTTCTGGTTGATTTCAACGTTTCTTATTTTTAATTCGTATTGGAGTTCAGGTTTATTTAGGTAATTATAGTTTTCCATTGTAGTGTTCTATTATGAAAGAAAAGAAACAAAGTTTGTATTTAAAAACTTTGGAGTAAATAAAATTTTAAAATAAAATTGACACTAGCTGAATTGCTCGTGGGCAAAAGTCGAAGTTATTAACTAATACTTGACGTTGGCAAAATCCGTTTGGTCGGAGCCAAAAATTAAAAGAAGTCCAATGACTATCTTTGGTTACTGACACTGGCTAAGTTCTTTTAGCAGATGCCAAAAAAAAAAAAAAAAAAAATAGGGGAGAAATGAAATGACAACTTTGGTGTCAACTGAGTGGCAATGACAATGAGTGTTTGACTTGACACTTGTTTGTTTGATCGTATCTCTGGGCAGTGTCAAGCGTGTCAAATTTGTCAATCTAATTTATTCTACGTTTATTTATTTTGTAAAATGTAAATTATTTTGCTATGATTGGAAAATTTCGGTTTCGAAATTACTTTATACGGATTATTTATGAGCGGTGTAAAAAAATAAATGGAAGATATAATGAGTAGGTATAGTAATCAAATTGAAATTGGTATTAGCTTTTAATATTTATCGCGTTATTTAGTGGACGTATTGTCCACTGTTGGACATTCAGTTTTATGAAATAAGGGTCGCTCTGTACAGCTAAGGGAAACAGAGTGGGTGTACTTATCAAGGATAGTGTGTGTGTTGTGTTTGATGTGTAATTTAGTTTTTGGGGTGTGGGAAAGGGTGAAAGTTTTATGCCGAATTACTTTGCCGAAATTAGGTCAGGGGTGCCGATGCCCGTTTTAGAATTTTGAAAAATAAGCTAGTTGATGGGGTATGAGATGGGGTATGTATTGAGTTGTGGAGTTGGGGTCTGGCTGTCGGTCTCGAAGACCTGCAGAGCCCCGCTAACTACTCGTATGTCCAATTCCTAGGATATTGTCCTAGGTATTGGTGTGAATTATATCTCCGAGTGAAAGATGACTTTCGTCTAAATCCTACACTCGAAAGATATTGTTAGCTACCAATGGGTAGCCGTGATAGTGTCTATTGTCTGTATTATGGGGTGTAACGATTTGATTTGTGTACTGTAGGTGTACTGTAGTTAATGATGATGATGATAATGGGAATTTATTTACAGATTTATTTATTTATTTACAGAGTTGGACGTCGTGGTTCTGGGTGGCTGACGCTTATTATTATAAGATTGGAATTGAAATTGGAGGACTGCAGAGTTTTACTATCTTGTACTATTTTGCCTATTAAATTACCTAATAAATGAATGTGATTATTTGGATTCTTTTTTATTTGCCAAATGGGTCCGAAAATAAGATAGGATAATTTTGAATTTTTTGGTAGTGTATGAATTTGATGATGATGATCACAAAAAAAGGTAACACAATTAATTGAAACAAAATAAATAAAATATCTTGATGTTGAGGTGGTCTTGAGGTGGGTATCTTCTGTCTTGAGTTGTTCTTGTTGGGTAGAGGATCTCAGGGTGGCAGTGGGTCTTGAAGTAACCGGGGCTTCTACCGCGTTGGCGCCAGTATGGCCGTGATGGCCATAAATAATAAGACTAGCTTGGTACGGGACTTCTTTTATTGAGCGTAGGAAACCCTAAAAATTATGGTACAGATTAGTAATTAGTTTTGATGGTGCGGTGATGATGATATGGTGAATATTTGATAGAAGATCATTACCTTGCGGGTTTCCTTGAACTAACACGACACAGTATATACAATTTTAAACAGAACTAGGTATCACAACGTAACACCACACATATCAGGTATAAAATGAAAGCGGACTATTTGTACACTAAGAATAAATAAATATTAACAAATCTGGGGCTTCCAGTGTGGCTCCCAAGGATTGAATGCGTCAAAAAGGCCAAGAACGGTGACGTTTCGGTGCCGTGTTCCAAATTTAAGTTATAAAATGATTCGAAAAAGGGAGATGTGAGGGTGGCTTAGGGAGGATGTCCATGCAGAGTTTGCACTCTGCTACAGTAGTAATATTAGATGTAGTGAAATGTATAAGTACTATTAAGTAATAAGTACCCTACCTAATATAATAAGAGACATAAGATATTTTCTTTGATTTGAAAGTACCGTAGCAAGTCGAAAAAATATGGGATGTCCTGTTTTTGTAAAAGGTCCTTAAAAGTATATTAAAGTTGTATTATGTGAGCTAGGGAACTAGTCGCAGCAAATATGAAACTTCTTCCTTCTGGCTATTTAATAATAGGGCAACGGTTAGAGACATCTTGCAACTTTTGATGTTTAATATGTTATAATAAGAAACAGCTAACAATGTATGACTTTATGGATGTGTTACAGTTTATACAGGTACGTCCTATTGTTATTGAAACTAAGCCTTAGAACAATATTTTGTTACTTTAAAACAAATTAGCCCTGGCCTAAATGCTTACTTCCCTGCACTTTAGTTACTACCTAGTCATTTTTCGGGGAGCGTTATTGGGTTTTTTAAAAACTATCTTAAAATAAAAGAGAGCTTAATTAGGTACGTCCAGCCGATTCGGAGGCTGAACATTTAATAATGAAAATGCAAGTTGAATCTTAGGGCTAAGCTTAAAATGCTAACGTAGCGTCTGTGCGCCCACGTCTCTACGGAGAGCACCAGCTCTACCACCCAAGGCGCTATGCAGGTGGACTTCCTGAAATGCAGCGTCGGCTGCCTGCAAGTACATGAGTATGTACTTGCGATATTATGCCTAACCTTCAGGCTCGGACTTGTATGACATGAGGATGTCCATGGTGCATAACTCCTCCCTCACCAAGAGCGAAATTATCAGGGGCATCTGAAGGTTCCTGATGATTTCGCCAATGACTGAAAACCATTGACTTAAATCTAAATAAGACATATGAAATTAAAACTATAGCTATAAGAACATATATAACTATGGTAGCTAAACTAACACTTCGTACGCGCAACACATTTTCACTTTCACTTTCCGTTTTTTTACCGTTCTGTCCGTTTTTCAGGATGTACGACAGGTGCTTCACATCGTCCAAGTTCACGCCTTTCAGGTTCACCATACCGTTGCTGAAGTCCGTAGTGTTGGTTGCTCGTAGCTCTGGGAGAGTCACGACAGGGGTGACTTTATATTGTAGATTCTCGGAAGTAAAACGGAAGTTGCTCAGTCTCGTAGCTCCGACGTAGACAGCACAGCTTTCATCAATGGTTACGACGTAGGTGCCTCGTAGCGGTTCTCTACTAACATCTTCAGAACACTTCTTCGTCAGTACCACAACGTCCTTGCTGAAAAGTATCCAACTCAGAGGGCCGATCCTTTGCAGCTTGATGTCTTCTATGATCACGACGTGAGGGATGCAGAGTGTGAGGTTCTCCTGAAACCTTATCAGTTGCTCTACGCAGGTTTGCTCTGGATATGGAACGAGATCGTCTTCTGTGCATAAGTACTGGTTGATAGCGACTTCTCTACAGGCACTAGCGAGTGGCAAGAATTTTGGACCTTTCGCCAAAAGGTAAGGGTATTTAGGGATAATTAGGGTTGTTCTATTATCTGATAAAATAGGTAAAGGGTACAACTTGTAATAACTGTAAGTAACATTATCGGTAAGTGGTATTTCCATTAAGTAAGTTATTTGGTTTCCTTTTACATAAGCTTTAACTACCATTGTTCTTTCTATCTTAACTAAATTATTCTTAGAAACTGGGTACATTAAACTATGAGTACCTGAAATTAAATCTAAAATTAACATGAGTTCAGTAGAGTTAACAATAGACTGATGTAGTACTGATACCTTACTGAAAGCTAAAGCTGTTTCAGTTTCACTGAGAGTTAAGTAAATAGACTGAAAGTTAGTTATGAACATAGTGTACATGCCTAATACATAAGTAGAGTAGATAGAGTTATTTTCTTTTGTTGCAATATTTTTGACTATTCTTTCAATTCTTTTAAACGTTCATCCAAGATCATTGTATTTTCATGTAAGGTTTCAGTGCTATTTATTAAGCTATCCAACATTGTAGAGATTATGGTCATTTTCTTATCAACATGGTTTTGTTTGCCTTGTAACTGTGAAATTAATTGGTCGTAGCGTATTGCATCATCATGGTCAAGGTTACCGGTGATAAGCTTTATAATAGAGCCTACAGGATTAAGTAAGCCTCGTTTAGATCTTGATTTTGGAACAAGCTGCTGAAACTTCTCTAAAGCATTATACATAAGAAACTCTACTTGATCTCGAACACCTCTAAACTCATGTTCAAAAGGTTTACTTATATCTATTAATCTACTAAAATTAATATAACTATCAATATTAAAATTAAGGTCATTCTCTATGCCGGTCAGATCTAATACCTTCACTATGACCCATTTATCTTCCTGTTTGAAAGCCTGTCCTTGCTTCACTGGAAGAATGCCAGGATTTTTCTCAACTTTGTCGAGTTGAAGGCCCAGGGTCATCTTCGGCACTAGTGCCAGGACGGCCAGGTAATACCTGTGGAGGACGTTTGATGTTTTTAATCGGGGCTTTAGTCTCTCTAGTGCCTACCATGACAGGGACTACATTCCGTTTAGTTTTCCCTTTTACTTTTGCTTTGCGATACCTCGGCTTGTCCTTACTTTTCCTTTTATTAACGTCTTTCATGAAAACCGTTTCTCCGTCAGAAAAATCTATGCCTGTTTCACCACCACGCTTTTCTCTAGAATTTTCCTTACTTTGTTGCATCTTTTGGGAAATGAACTTGTACAAGAACTTAGTGCGTTTGGCGTGATCTTTCACTAAGCGTTGTGTGTATGCCTGGTTATAGTTTGCGTTAAATAGTGTGGTAGAGTCAGTATGGCCAAAAACTACCTCGAAAGGGGTTAATCCTGTTACAGAATGAATTGTGTGATTATAGGCCATAATGGAGTATGACATGATAGAGGCGGCGTCAGTACATTTTTGCTCATATTTAGCCAAACGATAAATTTCGATAAGGGTAGAGTGGAATCGCTCGATTATACCGGTTGAATTAGGATTGTTAGGGGTGGTTATGTGTAGCTCTACCTTATGAAAAATTAACATTTCTCTAAGTAGTTCATTAGTGAACTCGGCTCCAGGGTCACAGCTGATTTTTCGCGGGGTGCCATAAAATGAGAAGTATCTCACGAGAGCGCGAACTACTTCTGGGGAAGATCGATTAGAGATTTCTATTGCCTGTCCAAGTTTGCTAAAAGCATCTACCAGGGTCAAGTAATATTTGGCATCTATGGTAAAAAAGATCCATGAATATTTCTTGAAAAGGAGCATCCTGTGTTTGAGTTAACTGTAACATGGGTTTTATGGGTTTTCTGTCGTATTTCATTTTGCGACACAGGTCACAGTCATTAAGAATAGCAGATACAGTTTCTTGCATATTATGCCAAAAGTAATTACGTCGGATCCTAACCATGGTTTCTTTGATGCCACGGTGGCACGTCTTGCCTTCGTGAAGTTTTCTAATGATAGCCTCTTGTTCTCTTTCATCTTCCACAAAAATCACTCGCTCTGTACATTCAAAGAATTCTACTGTTCCACTTTTAAAAAGGTTGATAATTACTCTTGCAAAATCTCTACGTAAGTTTTCTGTTTCGAAATAGATAAAATATTTTCCTTTATTCTTAACATATTCCAAGAGGAACTTTTTGATTAATTCTTCGTTATTCTCGGGGATAAAAATCTCTAATACCTTTTGTTTTGGTCTAGATAGATCTTTAACTTGGGTAGAGTTTTTAAACCAAGAGTACACAATGATTTGGTTTGGTTTGGTGTCTATTGCTTCTCTAAGGATAGGGATGCCATGGGATTCCAGTTCATCACCAGAGTGAGCTGTTTGGGTTCGACTGCTGGACATAGAAGGAACAGGTACAGTACATGAGTCTTCATTTTCGAAGGTTAATGTCTCGGGGGCATCGGAAGTTGAATCGCTATGGATACTGATTATGGAGTTTGTGTCACTTACATTGACTGCTAGTGATTTTAGGTCAGGGTCGGAGTCTGAGTCAAGGGCATTAACAGGTATACGCGACAAAGCGTCGGCGTAGTTGGTGTCGATCATGAAGTTCCCATCAAGTTCAGGAAGACGTACATAAGGTAAGCGTAAAAATCTTTCTTTATCACAATTAATTTTTATCACTTTGGTTTCTTGTCCTTGGAGACAAGGGTAAAATTTTCAGGTCCATGAGCAAGGTCAGAGGGCTCTGAATGTTGGGTAACATCGGAATTTTCAATTGCTAAGGGAATTTCTTCCGGGTAAGTACTGCCATCGTAATACTCATCATACGACTCGTCATAGTAGTAGGGTTCGTATGACTCATATTCATTTAATTCAAGTTCATGAAGACGAAACGGTTCCGCACGGCGCTGCGGTGCGGTTCGCATAGATACATCATTGGAGTATGTTATATTACGGTTAGGGTTATTATGTTGCTGCTGTTGCATGCCAAATTGTTGAGGTCGCATTGGCGGCTGTGGCTGAAGGCCATGGGGTCTATAACCGAACTGCATCTGATTAGGTTGACGATTGTTGTTAAAATTCGGGGGTCTGTAGCCAAAATTATTTTGCTGAGGGTTAAATCTAAATGGAATCGGATTTAAATTACGATTCTGGTTTTGATTTTGGTTAAAATTGGGTATAGGCCCAAATTGCAGGTTTTGGGGATTTTGGTTATCATACCTTGGCTGATTTTGAACTTGGAAAGCTGGTTGCCTAGCAAAGTTCTGCTGAGGTACGACGGCATTGCTAGTGCTATGCTGAGGCTGCGGATTTTTCTGAGTGGAGGTGGAAGGTAAGGTCATTTTATTACGCATGTGATACTGATCTAAGAAATTAACTTCTTCCAAAACAACTTGTAGAGCTTCCTCTAAAG
Organism: Phthorimaea operculella; assembly: GCA_024500475.1. Lineage (NCBI taxonomy): Eukaryota > Metazoa > Arthropoda > Insecta > Lepidoptera > Gelechiidae > Phthorimaea > Phthorimaea operculella. The sequence goes on along the minus strand of JANFCV010000003.1, from coordinate 4,559,921 downwards.
TTGCGGGTTCGTGTAGGCGAACAATACGCACCATTTTCTCGGGTAAGTTGTACAGAAAAACGTTAAGCGCTGTATGGTTATATATAGTTCTCTTACTCTGCCTAAGATTGTTGTCTGCGATCAAGTTGAGCTTTGAAAACAAATTGGAACGAACTGACTGAATTCGCTTACAAAAATCACCGTAACTTTCACCTTGACGTGTTTTTAAAGTTTCTAAATCAATTGCTATGCACTCCTCTGAGCGCGGATCTCCAAAATGTTGAATAAGCAAGGCCTTGACCTCGTCCCAAGTCGTAAGGTCCTCGCGTTCACTGATAAGAGCGGACGCCTCGCCGATCAGACGGCTAGTCACTGCATTAAATACATACTGGTCTTGCAATACATTTTCATTGCCACGAAAACGATCGATGATATATTCGTTCTTACGTATGTACAAGTTTAATTGACGTCTATCGCCATTAAATTGGGGAATAAGCTTTAACATTTCTCCGGGAATAAGATTTAGCTCTGCTTCCGCCATTTTTGGTAAAAAGTTTGTATAAGTTATAAAAGCTTGTATAAAATGTGTAAATGTTTGTAAAAGTTATATATTCAGAAAACAAGTATAAAAGTTTGTAAAAGTTGTAAAAACACAAAAATATAAAAATGTAAAGTATAAAAGCTTAACTAATGTGACTCTATAGATTTTGATACAGAGAACACGCTGTAGATAATACTAAGAACGTTATGTTATGACGTCGGTACGACCGTCACTCGCGCGTGGGTGAAACTCACCGTGCGCTTATCACTATCACAAGAACCTGTAGAGTTTTATACAGAGTCCTAACTAATAGCGGGTTTTAAAATTTACTTAACTAAAGGTCATCATAGATTTTGATACGAATCCCTTTCTGTAGAGTTTGATACAGAATCTTAACTAATAGAGGGTCTTAAAATTTACTTAACTAGAGGTCTTCATAGATTTTGATACGAATCCCTTTCTGTAGAGTTTGATACAGAATCTTAACTAATAACGGGTCTTAAAATTTACTTAACTAAAGGTCTTCATAGATTTTGATACGAATCCCTTTTTTAAAGAAACCAAATAACATATTAAACTGGGCGAGGTTTGATCCCAAGATAATCCTACTAATATTATAAAGGCGGATGTTTGTGTGTGTGTTTGTTACGACATCACGCAAAAACGGCTGATTAGATTGACATGAAACTTTGCAGAAATATAAATGGGCATCTGGAATAACACATAGGCTACTTTTTACCCCGGGAAAATGTCTCATTTCTACGGAATCACGCATATTCCAAAATTTTTGAAGTAGGTGGCGTGACTGAGCCGATTCGCGTCTTTGTGGGGAAGCATATCCGTTAATTCAACACTCATTTTAAAGTCACGGTAGCTGCTGCGGTAGTGCGCTTGCCTACCAAACAAGGTGACTCGCGTTCGAATCCGGATAGTGTTCTCCTTATTTGTTTTTATTTTTTCGAACTTTTATTTAATTTAAGTTTTGTCTTACATCATCTTCCTGCCCTTATCCCAATTGCTTGGGGTCGGCAATTGGGATAAGGGCTTAATTTTACGACAAGCCGCCTACCAGACGTCAACCCCCATGTGGAATGCTTTTGTGGTGGCTTAACCGCCACCATACGGTTGGCCCTGGCTGTTTGGGTCGGGTTTATCCCTCGGTCGCCTCTTACGACTCCCACGGGAAGAGAGGGGGTGGTGCTATTCTACTCTGCCGGCACCACACGGCGTCAAGTTTTGTCTTACGATATTGGAAAATCTTACACACTGGTCTTGCTATACTTCCTACGTGTGTGTTTGTTACGACATCACGCAAAAACGGTTGATTAGATTGACATGAAACTTTGTAGTGTTCTCCTTATTTTTGTTTTTATTTTTTCGTACTTTTATTTAAGTGTTGTCTTACGATATTGGAAAATCTTACACACTGGTCTTGATATACTTCTTACGTGTGTGTTTGTTACGACATCACGCAAAAACGGCTGTTTAGATTGACATGAAACTTTGCAGAAATATAAAAGGGCATCTTGAATAGCATACTTTGTACCACGAAAAATGTCTCATGCCCACGGGATCACGCATTTTCCAATATTTATGAAAAAGGTGGCGCGACAGTGCCGATTCGCGTTTTAGAAACTAACAGCGTCATCTCTTGGCGAGTAAGTAAGGCAAAATTGATGTATATCCCACAACACATGTAAGTACGTACAAAAATTACTTGCCAATGAAAATGTTTTAACAAGATTTTGGATCCCACAAATACAGTATAAAAATTACATGGCAGGTAAAAACTTTTACCAACCAATACCCATTGGAAGCAACCAATACATACATATTTTATACAAATATGACATGCCATTAAAAATGTTTTATCAAGGTATTAGATCCCACAAATACATACACACGACGTTGAAAAATGACAGTGCTGTGATTTTTTTTAACAATGTATTGGATCTTACAGATACATACATACATACTACGTAAAAAAATAACGTGGCTGTAAAATTGTTTTACCAAGATTATTATAGTTCGACAACTTCGTGCGCGACCTTCCTGCGGGGTACAGACGGTCGGGGCGAGGAAGCACGTCATTCTAATATGACGTGCGGCGCGGATGCGAGCGTCTTCTTTCCCCGCTACACCTCCCGCTACCCGCTGACACCACCCCTCCCAACGTCTGTCACCCCTAGGGAAGGTCACGCACGAACTTGTCGGACTATAGACCCCGAAATACATACATCATCAATACATAGTATAAAGTAAAGTCCTTCCCGTGTCTGTATGTATGTTTCCTTATATCTTTAAAACCCTCAACGGATTTTGATGCAGTTTTTACGTATATAGAGTAAGTTAAGGGCAGGTTTTAAATATTCTTTACCTCAAATTTTAACCCCCGAAGGGGTTAAAAGTTTGTATGGAAAATCATTATTTTTAGATGTGATCTGGTTCAAAATTTGTGATTGGATCAAAGAGCTGAAAAAAATTGAGTACCATGTTTCAGGGTTTTTCGATTTTTGATCCGTAAAGGGGCAAAACCCTTTTTTACTTTTCATACAAACTGTTATGTTAACCCCTTTTGGTAAAAAGGGGGTTAGCTAAAAAAACGTGTTTCCGGGTTTTCGGTTTTCGAACTCTAAAGGGGTAAAAAAGGCGTTAAAAGTTTGTATGGAAAATCATGATTTTTAAATGCGATCTGTTTCAAAACTTACAATTAGATCAAAAAGCTCAAATAATTTAGTAGGTACGTGTTTCAGGGATTTTTAGGTAAAAGGGGTAAAAGATGGGTTGCAGCGGGTGAAACCGCTGACGGGCAGCTAGTAAAGCATATAGGGAAAGGAAGGCGAAAAAGTCTCACTCACCAGCCAATCACTTTCATGCTGCTCTCTCCGTGTAGACAAATTTATTTGGTTCGACGGATAATTCACTGCGCGCACTGTCTCTGTTCGCTTGTTTGCACCACCATAAAAACGTATGTATAGACGAATAGATTTTGATACTCGTAACACAGTTTTTGGGCACAAAAATCACTTTCCGGAACTGTCCGTTTCTGGATTTACGCGAACGCGAGACTAGGCAGCTTTTTAAATTATCCGTTAGGCTGCGCCAGTCATTTTTCGGGGAGCGTTATTGGGTTTTTTAAAAACTATCTTAAAATAAAAGAGAGCTTAATTAGGTACGTCCAGCCGATTCGGAGGCTGAACATTTAATAATGAAAATGCAAGTTGAATCTTAGGGCTAAGCTTAAAATGCTAACGTAGCGTCTGTGCGCCCACGTCTCTACGGAGAGCACCAGCTCTACCACCCAAGGCGCTATGCAGGTGGACTTCCTGAAATGCAGCGTCGGCTGCCTGCAAGTACATGAGTATGTACTTGCGATATTATGCCTAACCTTCAGGCTCGGACTTGTATGACATGAGGATGTCCATGGTGCATAACTACCTACTGTTTGTTTTGACAACGGAAATCTATCTCGGTAGCTAGTTCCGTTCTCAATTTACTATTGTTTAGAGAAGATAGGTATGGAGGTACCTACATAACTCAAAAAATATCACACAAAAAATTATCGCATATGTATTTGTCTCGTCTGTTTCATACATTTTATATGGAAACAGTTTTATTTAAGCGTCGCTATGCCGCATGTCTCACGTCTCCGACAATCACTTGTTTCAAAGATGCCATCTTACGTGTTACATCTCACGTCTCATTTCTACTCTGTGGATCTTGCGCCTAAGTTTCTTTCAAGTTATTCCATCATGTTATGTTCCAACAATACACTGTCCGACAAAACTTCCAACAGCACACGAACCGCGATGTGGGTAGCGACCAGAAATAAATTATTCCATAAAAAGGTCCTTACTTATTGAGACACACAATGAAAAGGGTTATTTGCATCGGCAAAAAGGCAAAATAGTAGAAAGTCGTTCGCGAGTCCAAAGATTTTCTGCACGGAGGAACATTTAAACCCTTACCCTTGTCAACTTTCAGTGCTTGTTACGCAGGGCTGTGGTGAGTGGCCACATTGATAAAAGAGCCCAACCCTATTATAATTTTCTCATAAGGATGTTATTCGATATTAATAAAAGGGTTTTCTGTTTACTTGTTATTATCCTGCTCCCGTTTCAAAGGGCTAAGGGTCTCTTTTTGTAATATCTTCTTCGAACACGGAAAAATATGGAAAGAGTGGAATCCCAGTTTTTAGGTCACGGTCTAGTACTACTTTATAAATTGATGATAAAAAAAAACCGGCCAAGAGCGTGTCAGACACGCCCACAAATAGGGTTTCGTAGTCAACGTTTAAATATCAGGTTTTTCAGCATTACAAACTTAATTTTGTTGCTGGTTTGTTAGCAGCAGTATGATGACCAACCGCATATAGAAAAACTCATTTTTTTCTGAAACCTTTAAGGGGACAATATCCGATATAGTTTTCATTGTAACTTCAGATTGTAAGCTATATTCCATAATTATTTCAAATTTTTTGCGTTTGTACTTTAGAAGTTACAGCTGGAACAAATTATGGGTCAAAAACGCCCCTTTTAAAAGCAAATATCTCGTGACAGAAACATTTTAGTGACTTTCTTTCAAAGAAACCTCTGCTTAGTTTTAAAAGACCTATTCAACGATACCCTACTCATTATTACAGAAGAAAAAAAAAATTTTGCCCCCCTTTCACTTGTATGGGAGGGGGTCCAAAAAACATTTAAAATATTTTTTTCTTAACATTTCTATATTTGAGTCAACACGATCTATCTTCTCACCAAATTTCATGTCGATAGCTCTAAAACTGACGAAGATATGAGGGCGCGGCATACAGACAGACAGACAGACAGACAGACAGACAGACAGACAGACAGACAGACAGACAGACAGACAGACAGACAGACAGACATGACGAAACTATAAGGGTTTCTAGTAGACTACGAAACCCTAAAAAACATCCCACGTGTAGCAATTTGTCGTCATAGTCATCGTAAATAAAATCTAGGATATCAAAGAAATTAAACACAAGATCTATTTATAAGGTTATATTGGTCATTATTGGTAAACGAGAAAATTTTGACATCCTATCTATCAACTCGCTCAGCTCTACCAAGTTTGATCATGCTTGCAAAATTTTACACCGTCTCTCACATCCGGTATTTCTATTAGAACTATGATGATTGGTATTCGTACATCTCTCACGAACATTTGCTTCGAAATGGGCCTTTGTATGAGCGCAACAATTCGCTTAAAGAAACAATATGTTCCCAAAGTTCCATAAAGAATACGGACCCGACATGGAAGAATGTAATTACGCCGACCTCCGTCAGATTTGAATCTAAATGAAAGGTTCCGAAACATACATAAACAGAGGTATTTTAATATCGTCTGACCCCGCGTGCGTAGAACATTTTGCCATTGTTTCCACTTGCCGATATGCTATTCTACATAAGTACTGGTACTTATCTATTTGTAGAACAACGAAAATACTTAGGTGTAATGTTCCTAAATAACATACTATTCCTGTCGTATTATTTCCAATTCTATGGGACATAAATAACGCGCACGAAAAATCTCTGATATTTTCAAACAATCTGACTACTTTTCGTGTTTCGACGACACATAGGTAAGAAGCATGTAGGTAGTAAAGTTTACCGATTTTATTCTTTCACCTCTTACTACGGGCACGAATGTTAAAGAAAAATGTTATTTTCTAGGTGTTATGCGATCGTCTCTTGCACATTTCAGTGAAGTCCTATTGAATTAATCCATCACAGAATAGCTGCGAATTCTCAAAAAGTCTGAAGTCTTTATACAAGTCTTCGTGTATTTCTCTGTCATCCTATTGCAGTTTCCCAGACACAATGTGCCCAAGAGCAGCTTATGAAGTTCCCGATTGTTCGAGCAATAGCGAGCTTAGTACCGGTGCCACGAGCGGGTAAGAGGCGTGAAGCCGTTCACATCTGGGGAATAAAAGCTTCTTTTACCATCAAAGGAACGATCCGCTCCGCTCCGTCGACCACACAACTTTTACACTACTCTAAGATAGTTATCACATTTGCTGCACGATGCGGCGGCATTTTGCCAATTCGCTTCTTGACTGGGCCATCGAAAAAATACAAAATTTCTACCTATAACTTCTTCAAACTATTGTCTAAAAATACTACTACAGGCTTTATTAAAAGTCAGCGTTATTGAACAGAAAAAATAATATAGAAGTTATTGTTTTGACGCCATATATGAAATACTGAAATATGGCGTCATATTCATTTCAATATATTAGTACAAAATGTTTCAAACCTTACAAAAAGCAACTTATTTGAAAAATTAAAAAATAAAAATTATTATTATTATTAAAAAAATAATAATAATAATTAAAAATTGTTAAATTATTTGACTTTCAGTCAAGTTGCGGATAGTCGATCCGTTGTTGTGTTAAGACAAATTGTATGAAAATGCATACGTAAGGTGCAAAAATGCAACGGCACCGCAGCAGCGCCTTGTATGTCTTGCTGTCCAACACATCAGTATTGAGAGTCAGTAGTCACTTCTTTATGAGCGCCAATTATGTGGTTTGTAGCATAACATCAATGTCATTCTGAAGAAAATGAAAGAAGTTTTGAGCAACACAGGCGCGAGGCGCGATCCAACAAAAAGACTCGATCCGCATTTCATCCTTTTAAAACCCGTTCAACGTCGAAAAGAAAATCCAATAATGAGCGAACACGTCGAAAAAAGCGGCGAATTATCGGGAATACCGTTTTCTGTCGGTTAAATTGCTGAAGGCATGGAGAGAGGCATTAATGTCGGCGAGATATGCGCCGCAGACGAACGCGTGACATGAAAGAGGAATGCCGGCGAGCGCCAATGTTACCACAATTTCAGCTTTTCGGGATATATTTATTGGGCTCTGTAATAAAATTGCCATTTTTGACAGGATAAAATTTTACGAAATAATTTTCTGTACTATCGTGTAGTGCCGGCAGAGTAGAATAGCACCAACCACTCTCTTCCCGTGGGGGTCGTAAGAGGCGACCGAGGGAAAAACCCGACCCAAACAGCCAGGGCCAACCGTATGGTGGCGGTTAATCCACCACAAAAGCATTCCCAAGGAGGGTTGACGTCTGGTAGGCGGCCGGTCGTAAAATTAAGCCAAATCCTTTGCAACACGATTTTGTGTTCAACAAAATGTGTTGCGCCGACCCCAAGTAGTTGGGATAAGGGCAGGAAGATGATGATGAATTTTCTGTACTATCAGCGGCTACTCAGGTCTTAAATGGATTTACACCTAACCATTTATTGGATCAATCATCCTATGTTGGTACTCGGTATTGCTTACCTACATACTGCGGTTGTTCTAAATAGTTGTAAGATAAGCCTTGTAAATACCATGGTAAAATGACGTGCTTCTGATATGTTGGCGGCGATACGACTATATAAAAATAAATCATCGTTATAATAATAAAAAAGTGAATCTCTTATGAGTAGCTATTGCATTTTATAACATTTCATTATATTTGACATGTCACAAATTATAATTTAGGAAATTTCACGGCGCACGGGGCGCCTATCAAATGGCTCACTACTAGCGACGATTTTGACGCTACTTACCTACTGGAAATAACCGGAATCTCAGGAGAACTCAAGGTAGCTAAGAAGATGGTTGCCACGAACTTCATATTGGCACAGACTCATATGACGTTATTAATCAGATTAAGCTGTTTCGATATTCTTATACTTTGAGATTTTTGACAGCTATGTAACAAATATTTAACAAATAGACCATCTCCTAAATAGGGTTGCATGAACCTTCTGGTCGTAATGTGACCGTTCGTAATGGGTACCTACATTAGCAGAAATCAGGGTTCCGTCTACGAAGTTCGAGTAATGAACCCAAATGTCCGGCATCCATCTCTACTCCTGTCTGGAAACTTCGAAACTCATTTAATTAAGAAACGCCATCACCGTCGACAAGGTCGAATGAAGCCCCTGCCAATCGATACCGAGAAATAATGAGGAGCTTAAGATTACTGATAGAATGTCTGACAGTCTATTTCTATACCTAATCAGAAAGTCAGGTCAAAGTGACTTTGTTGTGTACCTATTATTTTATTAAATAGAATTGTGCTTTGCATATAAAAATTAACTTCAAGAGTAATGGGTCTGATATCAAATTTTTTTTTTCTGTATTCCTTAAATAATAATTTAACCTTGCACCATAAACTTGTTGTTGAATACTGTAGATCGCATAATCTTAAAAGCTATAGAGGTACCCATTCTTTTTCCACGTAATGGTTACATCGACGTAAACCTGAAAATCATTTTTTGGTAATATTAATAAGGTACCTAATTTTTTAAGACTAAAATTAGTGAACATTTTAATTAACTAATTATCTTATATTTTAATTAGTACCGTGAAACTGAGTAGTCGTCAAATTAAGTACCTATTATAAGCTTACATTTACTTCGTTAAAGTTAAGTGATAATTCAAGCAAATCCTTTTGTTATCTTAGAAATTAGAACTTAACTCCTAACTCATGAATTTTAGATATCTTTATCTATCTTTAACTTATGTTATGCTAACCTTTCTAAGTAGGTAGTTATATCAAAGCCTGTGTCTCTACTCGAAAAAACTGTGTGGAAAAACTCGACCAATCCTCCTGGCTGGTTTTTTTTTGAGATTTAATATATGGGAAGCATTATTCTGACTATATTAAAAGGTATAGAACAATATTTACACATTGCGCTTTGAATAAAAAATAACAACTCTATGCACTTATTAATTCTGTTCACGCTCTAACTACAAAATGCGATGTGTGTAGAGTTTAACATTCTTAACACATCTTTAGGCTTATTTCAAATGCATCACGCCTATTCAAAACTTATATAATACCTATCTACCTAGAGTCCAAAGTGAATAAAAGTGACTTTGGTTGGAGGCATTCACAAAAGATTATAATTTGTGGTGAACATATTCAAGAAAGTTTGAAAAAAGCTATATACTAAATGAAAAAATATGAAAATAAGAAATAGGTCTGAAAACTTTGCAAGTAAGTAAGTATTGTTATGTTATTGGCAAATTTGGAGTTTATTTACTTTATACCTTAAACTAGGTAACTCTACATCATTCGGTCTGACATGTTCTAGGTAGGTACCTACTGTAGAAATCTACAATCCCTAACTTGTTCTTTAAGGTGCCTAGGTACCTACTACTAGGATTCTCATAACGTTGTGATTTAACTTACTCCATATTTTCCATACAAACTGTACCGGATGTATCTAAGCCAAACTGAGAACAATCTAACTAATCATCGACGTTTGTATATCCCCAGGAATGAAACGCGAAACCTCCGAAGTCCAAAGAGCAATTCTCAGAACAATGAACTACGAACGATACACTCTATTTGAGGCTATATCTGTCGGAGGTGGGTTATGGACAGAACATTGCTTCTTCAAAGTAACCCAGCATTGATTGGAATATCTTCCATGAATCCGGCTATTATGCGGTGCTTCTATTGACGTAGTTTCCATATTTAGCTCCTCCTGTCTGCAATAGTTCCTCAAAGTCTCTGGTAGGAGCTTGCCTGTGTAGCTATTTTCATTGAAATACCAAGAAATGGTTTCCTTCGAAACAGGTATGTTTGGATAGTAGGTATAAGCAAAATCATGGTAAATTCCATACTTAAAGAACGCGTGAGCAAAGAGTTTTGAATTTGAAATTAGATAACACACTGGCTAAAAACTATTTGCGACAAAAAATTAAATAATGAAATGACGTCTGTTTTCTTCTTATAAACTTTACGGCAACAACCAATTTCTTCATGAAAATTTACCGCGACAAAGTTATCAACAAAAAGGTTTTACATAAAATTCGATTCAGTACTGGCCAAAACACCCAAGAAAATTATTGTGTAAGCCATTTGCTGAAGAAAAACAAACTTTTTATTTTCTTTTCTTAATTAATATTTTATGACACCAGCCAGTTCTATGAATAATCAATTCAAAACTAATAAAGTAGGTACGGTTCACCATGGAAACCTTTTTCAAGATATCATTTGATAGTAGGTACTGAACAAATAGAGTTACACGGATTTTCCGTCCCGTTCCGTCCCAGCAGCCGTGTTGCTCGAAGACTGAACATATCAAAAGTAGGTATTACCACGTATTACTGAAAATGAAACCCAGCAACAACCCTTATTAAACATATGATTAAAACTGGCACACGTTCAAGAGACATTTAACGACTGGGTCTTCTAGGCGAGTAGTAGAGATAGCGTTCTGTTATTTATCGTGTTTGAAAAACATAATGAACACTGGCCCCGATTCTAACAAGATACTTCCTTAATAAATATAAGCAAGTAGATGTCAAATTAACAGCAGATATTTTGTTACCAATGAGTGTCAACTATGCACTTTAATTTCGCCTTATATGAGCAGATAAATGACCAATGATTGAGTCTGTGTCAGCTCATAATGTTCTTTTCGCAAAATGCCCTTTTAGCAAAATGTACCTTTTCTCAAAATGTACTTTTCGCAAAATGTATTAGGGGTGAACCAGCCCATGAAACTTTTGAGAAAAGGACATTTTGCGAAAAGGACATTATGAGCTGCGCCAGCGTCAAACGTCAGAATTTGGTTCCGCTTTTTAACTGTCTAACTGCCTCTGCAGCGCTATGGCCCGGTTGAGCATCATTCGCAGCTTGTCGTAGTACATATAAAGCCAGTCTACACGTTAAACTGGTAGGAATTTACCGCATAGTGCTATAATATTAGCTAAGAAATGGTTCTGCAAGAATCGCGAGCACTGAGCATCGAACGTCAGTCGTTGGTTCCGCTTTTTAACTGTTAACTGCCTTTGCGGCGCGATAGTCCGGTTGAGAATATGCAGCCCGTTTTACACTCAATATGGTTAGTTTACACGACATCACGACATAAATATGAAATAAATAATTTAAAAAATACGCAAGGCGTCGCCGTGCAAGTTCTTATTTTCAAACATTATTTATTTATTTAAAGAAAATGTTAGGAGTCCATTATTATGCAACAACAACGACTTTGGCCTGCCTTAGCTTTCAAAAACCTATGAAAAAATTTCATAATAAAATGATCCTACTTATGCAAGCAAAACTTGTATTTTACTTGCTGTATGCCTACCTTACATGGCATGTGATGATGACATAGATCTTTGGATCTTAATAGGTGTATACTATACACCTGTATATTACCTGATCTCCAAAACACAGTACAATATTGCGTAAAAAGCAATAAGAGTGTTCTGTGCTGCGGTTACACTGCGAGACGAAATGGCGGTTGATTACAGAGAGCACCTGCAAAACCGTCCATGGTTACGAAATACATTAATAATACCCTTTAATCAAATTAACCCATTCGTATATTGCTAGATTACTGTAACAGCTACAAGAGTCAGCTGGACATGGGCCTCCCTCTATGAGGGGATTGGATTAAACGCGACGCTACGCTTGGCAGGTGGATTGACGAGCGCAGTGCAAGTTGTAGAATTCACGGGAAACGCTAACAACACTCCCTAGATTCATTCTATAGTTGCTTTTACGACACCTACAAGTAGAAAAGGGGCGATACTAATCTAAGTCAGCACGACTATTATATATTGTGAAATTTTACTAGTGACCGATAGCGAAAACTCAGAACCGGATAGTGATAAGGAACAACTTTCCCAAGGAACATAGGTCGAAAAACGGAATTTTTTTTGGACCTCCCATAGTAATCTATCATTGAAATCAGCTGATCGGCAAGTTTCTATGGGAGGTACAATTTTTTTTTGTATTTAGACCTATGTTCCTTGGGAAAAGTTATTCCTTATCATTAGCCGGTTCTGAGTTTTTGCTATCGGTCACTAGTTAAATTTCACACAATATACGAGTACACAAAAACTACGCACCTTGAAATTTTAATTGCAAAAGACATGTATTATGCAGTGAGAAAGTACCTACATTCCGCGTTGGAAAGAAAGTGAAATAATTGTTCATAATATCTGTGAGTAGGCATCTGTGCACCTACTCTGTTTGCTGATCGTCGTGTGATAGCATAACATGTGTATTGGACCGTAATTGCTATTTTAGATAGTTGGTTGTTGAATGCTAACGATAACTATCTGATAATACATAGTACTTATTTTGCGGATATGATCAGATTATGAAACTGAAAAACTTTTTCTATGGAGGCTATTTATTTATTTTTTCGAATACGACTTTTTGATTTCATACACAAAACTCTCTAGAAGCTGGCTGAGTTTCAATATTAAACCAAAAAAGTCGTTTCCCGACATAGGTTCCATTGTAAAATTTATTCAATTTCATGGTATGATCATGCCTGCAAAGTTTTCGGTACACCGTCCCTTGCACCGATCGGTCGGATCGGTCGGTCTAATCGTTTTAGATTTTTTTGTCAATTATTATTAGTCTTGTAATCGCGTGGCATTGCATCACGATACAGAAAACATTGAAGATATATTTTTGTAAAGATAATGATTAATTGCAATGTTTATTATATGAAAGGTTTTCGGTTCAGTTCATTCTTAGAACAATAAGTAACCTCTGTCATAGGTTCATGGCCATTTAATTATGAGAATGTCTCACATCTTCTTGCGATATGAAGCAAGTGCATGTGTTCTATTTGAAGTGCTGTTTTGTTCATTGATAATTTCCCACAGTTTTATGAGAGAACAATCTGTAACATGCAATCAACGGTTGCGCAAGCGCAGGTGCCGCCGTTTTATTTTGAAATTGGAATACCTTTGCACTTTCTCTGAGCGCTCGTGCCTTGCGGCTCTTATCAACAATCAAGGAGGAAGTTGACAGGTTGGTTACGTAAAAATTAGTACCGCACGGTGGCAACTTTGCTTCGAAACTTATTTTTTGCAAAGTACTTAAATTGAATTTATTTTATGAAAGATTGCAGCAGAAACAAACAAACCTAGAAAGTATTCGATACTTCTGCGAAGTATGTTTATCTTGCATCTTTAAGAAAATATTTGAGTTACGTTGACTACCCAACCCGTTTCTTACTTTACAAAGCTATTTTAAGCCCCGCCTTAGACAAAGCTTAAAGATTTAAGAGTGGCTACCTAGTTTCTTTCAAACTAATTAGTGAATTCCAAAGTTTGGCTAATCTCCGCAACCCGGCGAGCTGTAGCAGCAGATTCTGTGAAATAAACGAGATTTCCGAGATCTTTCCGAGATCGGCGAGATCCTGCCAGCTTGGCACTAAGCGCTTAACCCCCTTAACCCTTAAATACTGTTGTATTAAGTGTATTAAGTTTGATAACGTAGAAGGCAAGATTAAAGTTTAAAACGTGTTAAGTTAAACGCTTACGCTATTTGGTGTTTAAGATAAGTAAGTTTGTTGGAACAACGGTTTAAGTTTGTCAATTACAGATTGTCATCGCATTTTGGGTGTTATCGCGCTGTGGGTACTCATGCATGGCCCCTGCTAATGACATAATCTGAATATTAACCGTACTACCGTACCTACCCTTAATTAACTTCATTTGTTAAGTTATAGGTATCTCTATACAGTGAAGAGGATGACTACAAAATATTTGACGTGTACGAACGAACTAACATGAATGATGATTGAATACAAAGCTAGGTATATTGTGAAAAACCTGTTTTTTAGAATTTTTCGGTGTCATTTCTTCCAAGTTAAAAAAGAAACTATCGCCAGCAAGTCTAGCTACCAATTAAAGGGATCAAATTATAATGGTGTCCAGTATTTGTTTAAAAAACGAGTATAACTTGGTCAGTTAAGTGAGTAGGTGGATTTTCAGGCGAGAATACATACCTAGGTACCTACTTCTATTAACATAATTTTTATTTTTATCTAATAGTCAACATTAACTACTTATTTTACTTGCCTATTGTGGTAAAAAGATACTGAAAAATACTAACACGTACAACACTGTCGATACAAAAATAGATAGATACTTTAGCCGTTTTCCTAAGTTTCCTAATGTAATATTAACTATTATTTTTTTACTTCAATAGCTAGCAAACTATAAAAAACGTGCGTGTGTAATTATTATAAGTATAGTTGCTACAAAAAACGTAGTCATTTTAACGGTTCTTTCTACATCTATGCGAGGCAAGTGCGTACGTATGTGGGCGAATATTGTAGTACACTTTTTCCAGATAAAAAGAAAATAGGCAATATGATATTGTATCAACAGAAAACTTTTAGACTCTATCTTCACACGCGAGACGTGCGATGTAAGATGACATCTGTCAGACAAACTAGTTTATAGTCGATCGTCATCTCTTACGTTTTATACATTTTAACTGGAATCGGTTTCCAGCGTCGCGGAGTATTACTTGTCACGTATCATGTCTTACGTCACATATGTGGAGATATGCCCTTAGTATGCTCTAAAAAAAACAAATCATCCACCTTTGTTGGTATACTAATTCGTGATAGACTAAAACAAAGAAGATCATACATATTCCCTAGAAACGAACGCCTTTTGAAAGAGAGTTTGTAGCGTACTGCTAGTTAGAGCGGTTTCGGTTTCTTATCCGATCCGAACCCGTGAACTATAACGTTCCGTCCGTCCGATATCGGTAGACGGAGACGGATATATTTCATGGGTTTGGATCGGATAAGAATCGGACGTAGTGCGAAACCACTCTTCGTGTCTCCTCATTTCGTTATTTAACTTGGTTTGATTGAAGTCGCAGAACAGGTTCGGCAAAATACCTATTCATCAAGAATGCCGTCAAGTGAAAATCTACTTAAAAGAATTAAAATCCAGATTTTCTAACCTCATCAGCTAATCACTGCAGTCTTAATTGCCTGAGGCAAGCACCAGCTAAGAAAGTAAACGTTTAAAATGCAAAACAAACTTCTAAGTGACTACAGCTCGCGTAAACTAAGGAAAAATATGGCGGCAATCACACGTTACCTACGTTAATGCGCTGCGTTCCGCATGCGTTAGGTAAATTCGAATTTTCACCTTTTCCTTATCATACAAATAGGTACCTACGATAAATGTCAAATGGACTTGACAGAATTGTCAGACGCACCGCTAGCGCTGCGTATCGCACCACGCTGCGTCGACGGGACGGATGCCTCTGTCAAAACCATTTGACATAAACCGTATTTGTATGGGTGTAACGTGGAAATACGTATTGTCCTAACGCATGCGTTACGCAGTAGGTACAAAAATAGCGTAGCAACGGACGTTACGTTAGGTCCCCGCATATTATATTCTTCACGGCTTTCTCTTCGTATTTAAAAATAATATATGGCTGAAGTTGGCACCAAGCTGGTTTTCACGGGTTATTTTAGTCTACTTATAATTCTTGTTAGTATTTCTTGTTTCAAGTTAGAATACTCGAGGGGGAAATAAATTCTTGTTGCGAGTAACTCTACTTGCGTTCTTCTTTTGTTATATTTTAACTACTTGAAACGAAAAACTTTTTCTCATTTTACAAGTCATAAAATCTATTCTACTTACTTTCTAAAAATTACCTCATTTTATCCGCAAGAGGTAACTATGAAGCTTACTGTAAAAGATCTTTGGATCACGTTTTTTTCCAAAATTTCCTATTTGTATCACAATGACAAATCTATAATGTAAAATTGTCACAAGATTGTTCGGGCGCGTCATATTTAATTGTGAAATTTTTATTAAATATTTCCGCAAAGATTAATGTCCTTCACAGTAGGTATTTGATATAGCTAAGGTAGGTATTATTCTGTTCTTCTCATAATTTTAATATACTGGCTAATCTAGCTACCTGTGTACAAAATCAAACACTCGCTTGCTTTCAACATTCGTATGAAATTTCATACTCTGCTCAAAGTCAATGGAAATTAATCTTAAACTTGCCTTGGAAATCTAAACGTGACATGAGCATACCTACTATACATACATATTCCAATTGTATAGGGATAAGGTATGTTATGAAAAGCGAAACTGTATACAACAGGGTATTAAAAAACCGTGACAAAAAAGGTATTTTAATATCGCTAATCTTGTTAAAGCATCAGGGGTCATAATAGCTGATGACAATCATAATTCGTAGTGACAGAGTGACAGCGAGTTGAATATGCATTTTTTACAGTATACAAAACGTATATTATAAAACAAGATAAACTAGTTTCTAGATGAGAAAAGTCAACAACCTTTGAGATAATAAAATATTATAAATTCCTAAAAATACAGTTAGTAAAGAACGACTTTAGACAAGTTTTATGAGAAAACTACAAGTTTTCAGCCGAAAACATTAGCTTACTTGCAATTTGAAGGTTATATTTTGTTATTTAACTTTTCTAGTAAGTCAGACTGGTAAACAGGGGCACCTTGTAGGTACTAAGATCCTTTCAAGACCAGTTTGATGAGAAAACCTGTTTGAAGTACACCTTGACAAAAACTATAAGAAATAACTACGCGGTTGCTATGCCTACCTACATATCCCGTACCTACATATTTTCTAGCTCTAACGGCCGTTTGAATTGGCCGTATTTGACAGCTGTCAAACCCATAGCAAAAGACATGTCAACAAAGAATAATTTCGGAAAGTTGACATGATTGGTAATGGCAATAGTTAAACGGGCTGTTTTCCGCAACTCGACGTTATACATGCGCCTATTTTGCGTGAATTTGACATATGGCAAATATGGTCTATTAGAAGAGCCGTACTGTAGTACAGTCAAATTCAGGCTGGGTCAGTCAAGAATACTTAAACTGCGTGCCACCTCGGCGGTTCAAGAGTCTAATTTGTCGGACCAACTCTACAGAGATGGGAAAATAATGGATAACAAATTGCAAAATCATATTCAAAAAGCAATACAGATATAGAATCCAGCAGTAGGTATTATTCGTTACGATACAAATATTTGTGATAAAAAAAGAACGAAAATACTAAAATCTTGCGCGTGAGTGGAGGACAAAACGTCAATACAAAAGACATCAACGTGAGCGATCCTTTTATCATTTCCGACTTTTGAAGTTAGTTAGTTATGTCAGGCTTATGTAACTAAGTTAGTTATGCAATTAAGGTTATGCTGTGTAGGCTTAATTTTGACAGTGAAAATTTCAACTTATTTTTTAATAGGTATTTTAGCGACAGAATAGTTAAATACAGGAAATCTGGCGTTGTGGTTTGTTTCCTAATATTAAGCAATATAACTAAGAAAAACAGTTATTGCTTTGATGTCGAGTAATAGTTAAAACAACTGCCCTATCAACATGCCTATCAAATCATAAGTGTGATACACCGCTTACGAACAGTTAGACGAACCCGTGAGTATTATGAAGGAAGCAAACATTAGATATAGGTACAATATTTTGATGAAGCCGAAACTCAAAGGCCCATTTTCTCAGCGATCACGTTCTCCTTTGTAGGGCATAAGAAATACTAACAAAAAGAAAAGGCTGTGACCTTAATTTGAGCGTTCTTTGATAGATGGCTATAATAATGTCTGGACCCACATTGTACCAACTTAGTACATTAATACTTTGTTGTTGTTTCGTACAAATAGTTCTCCAAGAAATTTCTGGAACACGTGATAGCGCTTAATGTAAGCCCTTTGTTTTTGTTCTTCTGTCTGTGTTTATTTTCAGAATTGAAACTCATCATTGTCTCCGCTTATGTTACTAAAACCTTCAAAACGAGTATAATGTTCGGCAGGTAGCAAAGTACTTACTTATTTCTTAGTTGGAAAACTCGTTGGTACTACTTCAATGTCACTCTCTGCAATGTCTGCCACAACTGCGCATATTATGTAAATAAATATATAAATACCAATTTATCTAGGCGGTTTCTTATTCGTGTTTTCTGGTAAACCCACTAGAAAACACAGGCTATGGGCCCGCGCCCTGCCTAGATTAAATAGTCAGTGCAGATATCAAAAATCCTCAATAATGAGTAGGTAATTCCAATAAAGTCTTCCAGGATTTTGACTAAACTTTGCAGTCAAAGATCTGACCTAATTGGAGTTTTGCCGAACTAAACGTTTGATTTAGTATTCAAAATGTTTTTCCCGTATTTTTAAGAGTAAACCAAGAGAACCAAGAGCGCTTAGCAAACGACTATACTACTGAGCGCATACTTAGGTATTTTTAGGCAGTTTTTGTAATGTTAATTGGTAATTCTTTTTTATATAAGAAAATACTTTTCAAAAAATCAGTGGTCTATCTTAAAGACAAAGTTTATCATAGGCTCATAACATGGTAGCCCTACAAATTGGAAAATGAAATAGCTATTAGCTATACATATATAAGTATTTTACATCTTTCTGTGTACATATCTACAAACCAAGCAGTAAATAAACTGAACTTTTGATCTTTGGCTTAGTGAGACCATTTCAACTCAGTCACGTTCCACAAGAAACGAACCTAAATGGAGTTACAACTGATCTGATCTAGGTCATTTCATAACACGCTCAACAAACTGAGAAAAACGCTTCTCAAGCGCTGGTTTAGCCCAATTTCTTACACCATTAGACCGATACCCGTTATTTCTAACTGCTTGCTTTGTATGGCCTTTTATGTTGACTTAAACATTTAGGCTTGTTGCAAGGTAGGTGTTACCGCTATCTTTTACCACTTAATTTATAGCTCATCTACATAAGATCCCAATTAGAAATTCCCTTGTTCGTGGAGAAAGAGAACTGCCTCCTGTTCCCACTCTTATCTACATAAATTTTCTCCGTAATTATCAAGACAATACATTCATTTATTCAAGCATCGGAGTCATTCCGCTATCAACTTACCAAATTTAAACAAATGTATTCCTCAAGGGACACGTTTTAGCACAACTTGGAAGTCGTTTATTCGTATTGATAAGTGCTCGCTTGAAATTCTTAACTGAAGCTCGGCTTACCTTTGATGTTGGAGTTTTTCTCTCCGCAATCACGTGTCTCCTTGAAACTCCACAAAATTTCACAGCTCACGCAAAAAAATCACCTTGTCGATACACAAAATCTCCATAACTCACATTCACAAATCACATTCAAACTCGCGAAATATGTCGTCTCGTAAAAGGCTTTATTGAGAAAAGTTTTGCTTCCACACCGGCGCGTACAGTAATAGGCGCTATTAAAACTTGTTCGAAACTCTTCAAATTTTCTTTCCTCAAGTTGTTCCCGACCGGGGAATATTGAAATAGGGAACGTTTCTGTGAGGAATGCGGAGTGTAGCCACTGACGCGTGCAGGCGGAGCGCGGTGCGGCGAGCGCTGTCGGCAGAGGGCAGAGACCCCGTCGTATGCGCGGGCGCAGCGTGGCGGACTGAGCGCGAGGCGCCGGTACCGTTGTCGCTCCGGGCTGCGCGCCTTCAACAGTGGGAAAGGAACACCAAACACCACGGACCGAGGTCGCGTTCTACCTTTGACATTTCTCAAAAAACCTCAAACATTTCGTTACGTTTGACGACGTCATGACTGTATTGTTGTGCCGGCATAGATTGCGACAATAGCGGCCGGAATTTTGGCATTTATCGTGAAATGTAGAGCCGGAGCCTTGAATAAGAGGTCACTATTCCATTGAATGGAAGCTGGCTACGATGGCTGGCTATCATTAATCGTGACAAAGGCGACAGTAAAAGTTGTTTGGGCTGTCTCTCCCATTGTTAGTAAGATTGTTCGAAGGGAAAATTACTCTTAATTTTAGGTTGTTGACAAACTGCCTTTGTGTTTGTGGGAAGGACCATAAAAAACTTTGAACCCTGTTATTGGTGACAATAGGAACTTGTTGGGTTTTCTACAACAAGTTTACGATGATAATAATAATATCTGAAAGGAAGAGAAATTACTTAAAGTCTGATTAGAAAATGGGAGAAGTAAAAGTAAAAAATATACTAATTTTGTCAACAAACCAACAAATCAAATTGCAATAAAATTCTTATTTCTATTTTCCCACGGTTCTATACACTTGCTGGTCTAAACCCAAACACTCGAACAAAACTAGTTTTGCAAATTTATGAGCTTAGATGTGGGACGAGATACAGATTCGTGAAAGGGAACTCAATGGTCACTCGCACTTCTACTTGTCCCTAGGCAAGCAAAAGTTGCTACTAGACTACCGATAGAGTCCGATTTGGCATACATCAATGGCTATTTTATGGGTGTCATTACAGCAAACTCAAGATAACCAGCAATGTATGCCAAATCAATTATGTAGTGTAAGCCGTTAGAAGCTCGATGAAATCTCACCTCTATCAACAGTTAATAGAGTGCTACAGAATCTGTGTACTCGCTTAGCTCGGTATAATGGCTACCGATCAATCGACCGACACACACTTCTCCGAAGTGGACCAACAAACTGTGCCAAAGCAAACTCCAACTTTGACTAGACTCACTGCAAATTAAAGGTTTTGAAATAAATTTAGGCTCTCCTTTTTGCAAATATTTAAGGATGGAGCAAGTATCATCATAATAAACATTGCTGGCGGTAAGGTATTTAAAACTAATAACAGTAAGTTTCCTCTTTTCCTTTTGGCTAGGTAAAACTAGTTACAAAGAATTTTACGTTATAAAGCTGCGCATTACCTATAGAATTTACCATCTCTCCCAACATCCTGGTTTGTCTCACTCACTCAATATATGATGATATTCTTCTCCCATCCCAGAGTCCCATCCCTCCTGAACAAAACTGCATCTCCCTCCCGGTATCATCCAGCTTGCTATGGTCTGGATTTGGCCTGGCTGGGAAGGTTTCAATAATCTCTAATACAATCAATATAATCGGAACTTTACGTAAATGTAGCGAGTAGCTACACATTATTAGTATTCTTTGGTTATAGTACACCTTATAAGGTTACCTAGGTATTTAATAAAACGCGGAGAGGCTGAAAGATTTTCCCGCAAGCAAAATAATAATGATGTAATTTCAGAAAGCTCCTTTTCAAATGAGATTCAATCAAGTTTAATAAGAGTTGGGGGGATAGGTTAGTCCTCGCAATTTTTTACCGTCCGGGTCCTTAGTCCTCAAACCGCGTTATAAATTATCCATAATGAGTCCCATATGTCTTGCTTAAACTGGGTAAAAAGAAAGAGCAGGGACTTCACTTTCTATCCAAAGTTTAGCAGTCTTCCGATTGTTTAACTTGCCTCGTGTGGTCTATATTTCTGAATGATAAAACTTTGATGTAAATAGTAAGTTATGTACGAATTATGATTAAACTACCTTTCAAAAAACCGCAATATACCGGTAGTAACGGAAAGGGTATAAGCCAAAAGGAGGTCAAGGTACTTATGAAACTGAACAACGTATGGGTCAAAATATAAAAAAAAATTGGACCTCCCATAGTAAATCAATCAGCTAATCGGCAATGTTGTATGGGAGGCCCAATTTTTTTCATATTTCGATCCATAGGGAAAGTTGTTCAGTTTCATAAGAACCTTGACCTCCTTTCGGCTTGTTATACCCTTTCCGTTACTCCCGGTAGTGACAAGATGTCGCTTGCATTCTGTTCGTAGCCGCACAACTACAGAACTAATAGGAAAGACATCAACGCGAGCGTTCAACTACGAGTGCTAGGGATTTATTTAGCAGTTAAGTGTTAAGTATAAGAAATATTTTATAAGTAATGTCAAGGATCATTAAAAATGGTAATGTGTAAGTACTTAAAAATAAATTTACTCTACCTTTACCTAGATCAACCATTCATATTATAACCTAATGATTTCTTGTGTCATAGTTTCCAGACCAATATTAGCTCTCTGAGTTATTTGTATTGACCGCCTATTTAGTGATCAATGATCGACTGAAACCGGAACTAACATGCCTTGTGATCCATCTGAAGCACAGAATCATGTGCAATAAAAGAATTATAAGTTCCATTTGAATAGAAAACTAACCACTTCATCCACTTAAGAGCAAGTTGCGCGGAACAACAGCTAATTCTGATGAGGCCACGCTTTCGTGGTTACGATGTTCCTCTCGCACACAAGAGTGCATCATAGTTTAGAGCGAGACAGATTATTTTCATTATGGATGCAAATTCCTGTGACTACTTAATAGTCTGCGGACGAGACAAGTCGTGAGAAAATTGCTGGGTGCAGGGATCTGGTTCTCTATTTTTAAATTCGAAATTTTCTACTACATAACGCTTGTATTAGTAGTACTACCACACATCAGTAATTCACACATACCCTAACCAGTTCTTCACATACACCCTTCACATTAAATTCTTCACAAATTCGAATACGAGAAAGTGTAATTTGCTCCACGTTGATACAATGCCGTGTGGTAGCGACTAAGAATTCTGCCACCCCTATTCTACTCACAGGGTGTTTCGTTAAAGGCAACGTAGAATTTTTGACCTTAGCTACAATATCTTCCGACCATAGTTTCGGTAATACCACCTACGATAGCATTCCCAAAGAGGGTTGACGTCATGCAGGCGGTCGGTTGTAAAATTATGCCAAATCCTATTACAACATGATTTTGTGTTCAAACAAAACATGTTGTGCACTGACCCCAAGTAATGGGGATAAGGGCAGGAAGATGATGATGATGATGATACGAATGGTTGCCAGCTTAGAATAGCTTCACCCTATTTTTACCCGTGGGTGTCGTAAAAAGCGACTAGCGGAAAATCATCAAACCAAGGAATGGGCACCAGCGTTCCCTGTAAATGCCAAATCTTGCACTGAGCTCGCCAATCCGCCTGCCAAGCGTTACAATACAATATCCCCGTGAGTATGGCAATATCCCCCGATACAGGAGACCGTTATGGCTGTTATGGCTACGAATGGTTGACGTAACGTATGTCTTTTGTGAAACAATTTTGTATAAGTACGATAGTTTTCCCATGGATCGTCAAACCGTTTTGCTACTCGAAGACTCACACACATGCGTTCAGAAAAACGCGTCCAGAAGACAAATCGAATCACACATACGAGTACTTTGACTTCACATATACCAAATTCGATTACCTAGTTTAAAGTGTGTAAGAGCTTAAATCACTCGTTGCAGGCTCATGTTTCTGTTGCTTCAAAATTGATTTCTATTGCTTCAAAAATATGTCTCCTGTGTGCTGCGAGCTGAGCGAAATATAAGGGTGCTTGGGAGCTCGGGTGCTTGCTTCTACGCGCGAAGAGAAGGTGCCCACGGGAATTCTGAACACTTAAAATGCTGGGGAAATGTTGCAGCTCTTAAAGCTACTGTAATTTAATGAGCACTTCTGCACACTGGCAGGCGCGGTCGCAGCCCTCAGTTTCAGGGGGGGTCATGGCGGCTGAAATACCTTAGAACCATTTTTTTTATCCGCACTTTAGATTTACAGGCAAAAATTAGTTAATTTTTTGGCGACCCCTGTTCATCATCATAGAAATACAAAATTAGTAATAGCATTTAGGTAATCGGTGGCAGATACAGATAAACTTCAAGCGTTGTGCGCATGCTCAGGCAGGATATTTATCTGGGTAGGCTGAAGTTTTCAGGTAAAAATAAGGCACAAGTACGCGGACTTATCGCGAGCTAAGCGAGTTCAACTTTTTCGCTACAAACGAGCATGTGAGCTTAAAAACTGGCCGCCAGTGAAAAACAGATTAAAAGATACATGTGCAGCTAGCGAAGCGAGCTCGACTTTTCGCGTTATAAAAAAGTGAGAGGCCTCAACACTAGCAGTAGATGTAAAACAGGTAGAAAGGTGTACGTGTTGCGAGCGAAGCGAGCCCGACTTTTCACGCTATAAACAAGCAAAGATTTACACGGTATACACGGTAGTTTTTTTTTCTTAGATTTCAGGGGGGGTCATGACCCCTATGACCCCCCCCCTGTGACCGCGCCTGCACACTGGAGCATAAAATTACGCGAGTTGCTTATTGCGTACACGTCGCCGGGAAGAGGTGGAAATGGGGAGAACCTTTCTGTTGAAAAGGAAAAATTATGTTCTACTTTGAACACAGTGCCTCAAAGATATTAAAACGTGTCCGAAACTAAATAAGTACGTACTTACTTACAAAAATTGTACTACTCTTGAGAAGCCAGCGTGAAGTTATATTGAAGTAGGTTACTTACAGAGTAGGTCAGTCTATCAGTATCACTGCAAAATGCCAGAGATCAACGCATACTGAATAGCTAGGTACCTACACTATTTACACCAGTAAACGTTGATTCCTTTAAGGGTGTCTTCAAAATGACTGGTTTGTATGGGGATGCCAGAAAGACCGGGCGGCACGCAGCGGCGCGCCCTCCATACTATGAACGACGATATCACGTTGACGGCGCACTACGACGCCGCTACGCTTTATCTTTATTTTGACCTTAAAGGTGTCCTGCCTGTAGGTTTGATGTACCTACTTCTGCTACTTATATCATACCCCCCACTACTGTAAGCGTAGTGACCCCATCCAAGGGCGTCGCAATCCGATTACTGCATGCAGCTCGTAGCTCCCGGGCGCCTCAGCTCTAATGAGATCCCAGCTTTTTACTTATTTTATTTTCTACTTACACGAAACTACAAATAAGCAAAAAGTGCTGGACGTAGTATTACAGCGGAATGACTTCGAGTTGGTGTTAGTTTCGTGATAGGTCTATCGTTATAAACTACTAAGTATTAATAATACCTACCTACCTAGTTACCAAGTTTAAAATTCAAAATTCAATAATTTATTTCTCAGTACGAATTTACAAGATTCTCTTTAAGGAAGTCACATTCTAATTCAGATTGGGGTCAAGAGTAAGCCCATCATAGATAAAAAAAAAAAAAAAAATTCAAACTTAAACTTAAAAAAGAGAAAATTTCTAATGCAAAATTTTTCTCTTTTTTATTACAATTTGTGTTCCTACTCTAAACGCGGCTCGGGCGGGATAAAAAAATAACAATAAAGGCACTGCCTCGGGGCTGGCCAGGCCATAAGTTACTCTATGGGCCAGGCTAACCACACAGCATGTAACTTTATGCCACAGTGAATGACAAGTAAATGGAATTAAATTCAGTCAATATTTTAAAAAGGTGTTCCATGTGTATAGTTAGCCGGACCCCCTGGACAGGAAAACCCCCCAAAAACCTGCCCAGAAGTGAACCTATTCTAAAGTTGACAATTTTTAGTTTTTGTTATACCAAACATGACTTATATCTACATTGTATTTTGATTTTAATGCACTCAAAGTACTAAATATCATTCATATTGCCAACACTATGGCAGAGCAGTGGGATGGTACCCCACGGTCCCGGGTTCAAGTCTCGGCCTTATCTCATTTTCATTTACATCGATATATATAGCCGTCTTGGGATAAACCGGGCAGCCTGATGCGTTTTCTATGGCTAACTTCTAGTAAACTGCGCACCGGATAATTAATTATGCACTAAGTAAGACAACCCGCCCGACACACAAGATGAATACGTAAAAGTGAGACTAAATGACAAAGTAAATAAGTAACGTAGAAAGTTTAGTTTCTTAGGTTTCCAATAGCTAAGCATGGAGATATTATGAGGACCAGTCAACATCCGTTAAATAGTTTCCAAGAGCAAGAGTCGTCCAGTCCTTTCCAGTTCTTGGAAGTCGTATTGAATCTAGTGGTTGTAGGTAGGTACTTTACTTACCCACTAAGTTAGAAAAGTTAGAAGTAGAGATACAGTTGTAGAAACTGGACATAAAATTGTACCTACTTTGGTGAGTACCTGCACATTTACAAAGAAGTTAAGGCGGGTATTCATTGGGGACAAAATCTCAGGAACTTTGTATAATATGCCTGCCACAAAGTATCTGGAGAATGTTCCCAATGTGGACGTGTTTTGAACAATGTCCCCGAACAAAATCCCCGAAAAAAAGCGTACACATTCGGGACATTGTCCATAAACATTGTCTATGATACAAAGTATCAGGGATTTTGTCCCTAATGAATACCTGGCTTGACGTTCACAGATGAACTTAAATATGTAGACTAGTGACGTTTGGAAATTGGATTTTTGACACTGACGTTTGTCCTTTCGTTCGGAAATTCAACGATAACGTTCAGGATTACGCATACATGAAAAAAGTTTAAAGAAGGAAAGTGTTTATGTTTCGGATTGTTTCAGAGGGTCCTCATATTTAAATCATTTTTACCGAATACATGAGATAGCCGACTCATACATTATCTATCTGGATTCAAACTTACCTACCGACCATTATTTAGTAGGTACATTTTCAAATGAAAAATATTAAAGCCAGGGGACAAAATCCCACAATGTTTATGGACAATGTCCCCAATGTGTACGCTTTTTTTCGGGAACTTTGTTCGGGGACATTGTTCAAAACACGTCCACATTGGGAACATTCTCCTGATACTTTGTGTCATATACAAAGTTCCTGGGATTTTGTCCCCAATAAATACCCGCCTTCACACACAATGGTCTCAGTGATTTGTTGTTATTAAAAATTATTTTTTGCATTTTATAGGCATAAATAACTAATTTAAACAAATTATTGCACTTCACAGTTGCCTTGAAACAACTTCTTCCTGTTGAAAACATCTAAAGTAACAATGAAAGTGTAAAAATGTTGTTATCAGCAAGATATTCATGTTGATACTTGGTTGAGGAAAATCTGGTCGTAATTAGTATTAACACCAAAGTGATATTATTTTGGATTGAAATATAATTTTATTTAATACCTAAAATGTCGGCGATGCTAACAGCCGATTGGTTTCAACTGGATTCCTATTACAGGTTGGTTTTACATACATTTTTATTACGATGTATTAAGAAAGTAAATGGGTGTCTGTCCTGATTTTAAAGCTTAATGCACACCTTAATTTACTTCTTACGACTGCCTATTAACAAGTGGGCGCTTTCTTAGTCCATGTCAACCCTCACTCCAACTACTGCCTAAGAATTTTGTCCTAAATTTTATACAGACTGTTGTTTCACCTATCTATTCAATTGTTATTCACTTGCTCAGGAAATTCGACCTTTACAACATGAACTGGGAGATGGACGAAGGTCTGGACAACATGATTGTGAGTGGAGCCCCTTATGGAGGTCCCATCGCAGTGACGAGAGATAAGACCAAGTATGTCAAAATCCTGAGCACTTCAAAACCTGTCATCACCATTTACAACTGCGTTGGAAATATTATTTCAAAGCTCTTGGTAAGTTTTCATGGTTAAATTAGTGATTTCAATGTATTAAAATAATTAAGTGCAGCAAGAAAAAGCCTCTGTTGCTAAGTTTTGAATTTTATGAGACATTTTCTAATGGGTACTTAGACATGGAAAGTGTGTTAAAATTTGGTATTAACATTTTGACTAGTTTAAGATACAAAAAACAAACAAGTATCAAAACTATCATCATGCATGACATGATTTAGCTTGTGAATCTTCAGTGCTAGAGTGAATATGTTGTACCTTGTATATTTTACAATGTATAATATAATATTGTACCTATTTGTCACATGATAAATCTTTTAGCTTAAGGTGGGCTTAAAAACCAAGCGACAGCGACAACGACGCGCGTCGTTGTCGCGTCGCTTGGTTTTTAAGCCTATCTTTAGTTACTATTAGTGTTAACTATCTTTAATATGTTGTCAGTGATATGCAATAAAGTAATTGAAATTTAACTAGAATCTTTCATTTCTTAACTAGGTAACCTCTTTTTTTCAGTGGAACAGTGGAGTCCTGGTGCACATGGGCTGGTCAGATGCTGAACAGCTGCTCTGCATCCAGGAGAGTGGTGATGTTCTCATCTATGACATGTTCGGAGCTTACCAGAAGACTTTCAGCTTGGGGCAAGAGGTCCGGGATACTAAGGTAAGGTACTTACTGATATCAGTTTAGAGACTATTTTTAAATTAAATATTTTTTATTATCAGTCTCATTAGCTTTGATTACACAGGTTTCATTCTGTATCCTACCAACCTGGTCTATGTGATGGTACCATCAAATAGTAAAAAAAGTTTACTGGCAACAAGCAGGCAACATACCCAAATATCTGAACTTCATTGATTTCCATTATCTCTAATGCTTTTATTTTACGAAAAAATATCACCATCTTATGGAAATCATTATTCCTTAATTTTCAGGTAAAGCAGGCAGCACTATTCCCTAACCCATATGGAAAAGGACTTGCTGTGATCACCACTACCAACAGAATGTTCCTCCTTAGCAATGTAGCTGAGCCTAAAGCACCCAGGGCTGTACCTGATTTACCTAGTAAGTAAAAGATAGCATTTTAAACTTCCCCAAGGAACATTATATCTTCTGTTATGGACACCATTTTCTTCTAGCTGTAGTTTTTTAGCTGTTTAGGCATTTGGCCACCTCATTTGTTTGTGTAAAAATAAATATACTTTTGTGCTGATATAGTTCAATTCTATACAAAATGTAAAAAAGTCAACTGTAAATATTTTAAGGAGTGAACCTGCCCATGAAACTGAGCAACTTTCCTCAAGAAACATAGGAATGGATGTTCCTTGGGGAAGTTGTTCAACTTCATGGGCTGGTTCAACCTTTAAAATATTAGCAGTTGAATTTTTAAGAGTAAATAAATTCGTTATATATTTTTAAGAGTAAATAAATTCGTATACACATTGCTCTTGATTCTACTGAAAGGACTGATTTAAGATTTCCTGTCTCCTGAAAAAGCTAAAAATTAAACTAAGGTGGTGTTAAAACCTGGAATATATTCTACTTCAATCTGTAGGTACTCATGTGTACCCAATAATATTTTTCAGGAGCGAATGAACCCATCACATCATGGTGTGTACTAAGT
The DNA here is from genome assembly GCA_024500475.1 of Phthorimaea operculella. Taxonomy (NCBI): domain Eukaryota; kingdom Metazoa; phylum Arthropoda; class Insecta; order Lepidoptera; family Gelechiidae; genus Phthorimaea; species Phthorimaea operculella. The sequence continues at coordinate 4,530,741 of JANFCV010000003.1, read as the reverse complement.
TCAGGGCTGTGCACGTCAGCTGTGCTGTGTTTCCTCGTGTGTCGCGACAAAGAGGTGTACAAATGCCAGCTAGGGGAGACCAGGGCTGTTCTTATGGTAAGTTTAATCACCAAAAGTACAGTTCACTGCTGAACATTGGTCTCCTTTTCTTTAAGGTTAACATAATGCGTCATCGGTGGGTCGAGATAAGATGTTTCATTCACAGGGAACACTGCTATTTCCTGAATTGATCCCTTAGTCACCCTCCACGACATTCACAGGTAGCATTTGGAACTAAGCCCTGTTGTGGTGGCTCACATGTTGAGTCATCTCACGTGTAACTTGAAAAATCATGCTTGCCCTACTATTCTTAGTAGGTTGCGTGGGCAACAAATTTTTACGCGTTACTTTTTTGTTCACTGTTCATATTCTACTTCACAGTTTATAATTTATTGACCCTTATTTACCAATATTTTTTCAGCGGCCCGAAATCAGGAACCCGTACACTCAAATTCTATCAATAGTGCCGTCACAAAATGGACGTCACGTGGCTCTATTCACGGATTCCGGCTTCTTGTGGCTCGGCTCGTCAGACTTCAAGAGCAAGTACTGCGAAATAGATACGGGATATATCAAACAGCCTAAAGAGCTGGTTTGGTAAGTAGCATAACTTAATTTTTTTACGAAGACCAAATATTCAACCCTGAGCACCTTATGGGCGTTTGTCCACCGCGCCGTAACCATCACGTCAACCAAGAACGAGATGACGGCACCGAAGTAGTGGTACATACATTTACTTAGCCGCTTGTCCACCGCACATCCGTCACGTCGCCGTCGCACACTTAACTCAGCTCGAAATAATCTCGTTCGCGGTTGACGTGACGGTGACGGTGCAGTGGACAAACGCCCTATCTGTATGCTATTTTGCCGTTGTATTTTCGTTTTTCATTGTCATTTAACTTGACGCAGGAGCGCATACACGGGGCGCGCTGGCCAAAACATTTATCCGCGCCTGACTAGACGGTGATGCCATCTTAGAATAGCGTCGCGTAACTTACTTAGAGCCTATCCTTATTCTTCTATGGAAAAGATTTAATTGTCTCTGTGTGATTGATGTCAGGTTAAATTATTTTAGCTCAGTCACATTTACCCCTAAAATCGAATTAACTTGGAAGGGTTTTAACGTCTCACTACAGCAAATCATGGAAGTGTCATTTGAAATTGTATGTTCCAGGTGCGGCTCTCAAGCAATAGTCGGTCACTGGGACGACACGATGGTAGTGTACGGATTTAACGGCAACGCGTACCCCTACCCCTACGACGGGCCCTTCCACATCATTCCAGAGATGGACTGCGTCAGGGTCATCTCAGGTACCTTGGTTATTTCATGTATTTTGAACAAAGCTTTCTGTTTTCTTCGTTAAACTACATTTTTTAGGACAAAGACTAATGGATCAATGGTTTTTAATAACAAAACAGGACTAACAAGGAGTATAAAAATATTGTTTTGTTTTGATCGGGTCGGCGCGCGGATCGAGTAGTAGGTAACATGCGAACATTTACCTTTTTCCTCGACGTTTCGAACTGGTTGCACAGTTCGTGGACGCGAGGGGACTGATGAATATAAAATTGTCATAATTAATTATAATTTCGTCGTTATCATATTTTTAATTTTATATGTACTTTTATAAACTTCTAAAAGTATTCTTTGTGAATCTAGGTACTGGGAAATAAAAGTTTTGAATCTTTGCATTTCGCGATTGACCGGCTCTTCGCGAGTAGCCTAGGAAAGTTTTATTTCAAACGCTGATATACAGGGTTATTTTTTAGTCAGTGCGCAAACTTTGCAGGATGTTTCTACTCGTGATTCTGAACAACTTTTACTATGGAGTCACCTGCGAAATCTAAAAAAAATGTTTTGTTGTTCCATACATTTTTGCCGAGTAGGTATGAATTTTCCTATGGAACATCCAAATTTTTTCCCATAATGAAAGTTGTTCAGAATCATTACGACACGCCCAAGGTAAAACAACGTAACTAGAGTTACGACAAAAATGAGTTTTTTACTTACCCTTGTTCGTTATAATTTTCTCTACACGAGTGTCGAACAAACGTATCTCTAAGTACAATAGAACCGAAGTTAGCGAGAATCACAACAACGTAACCTGTGGTTGCCGTCTGCAAAAAAAATTGTTCGGCGGATAAAACATGCTATATTGATTTACAATTTGATGTTACGGATCAAATATTGTCTCTTTTAAAAATATAACAACGCATGTTTATTTACGATGTTTGATCGTATTTTTTCAAAAACTAATTTACATGCAAAATGATTCTAAATTGAGTTACGTTGATTTTCTCCGTATTTTACATGGAGCACGATACGTCACAGGGAACGCTGCTGCCTATTCCCTGTATGAATATCCCTTAGTCGGATATCCCTTAGTCCCTTAATGCTTTTTTACGACACCCATGGTTAGAATTGGGGTCATGCTATTCTAAGCCGGCATCACACGGCAAACTAATAATATAAACTACCTTAAAAAAAGGAAAGCACATAAAAGCTGACTTTGAGAGTCATTAAAGCCCTCTAACTTTTAGGTTTGCAGCCTTTCAGGCACCGGAATAGGCCAGGTTTCATGAAAGCGTCATCGATAACAGAGTTCCACTTTTATACCTAACGGCAAGTTATACAGAAGTTAGAGGAGTATACCTATAACAAATTAAAACAATGAAACATAAATGAAAAGGCAAAGTACAAAACAGGCGGCCATATTGCTAGGGTAGCAATTTCTTGAAGGCAACCTTTGGGTAGGATAATGCAAAGATAGAAAGCGGGATAGTGCACAAAACGTGTTTACATAAAATATACCTACATAAAATTAAAATTACTTAATACTCCATACAATGATAAAGCAAGATATAATATACTAATAGAATAATATATAAAATATAATAGGTACATATTTATTATGAACGAATAGGAAAAAATCTCTTCAACACCTCCACCTATAACCAATTGCTGTGTATGGTTTACATGGATTTAAAAAAAACATTTGTCTCCTTTGAAACCTGGACTGTTTTTGAGTATTCTCTTGACTGTCTTATAGCGCTGTCAAGTTGACTGCCAATATGTAATGTAGAGGTAGAGCTACCGAATTGCAGGGAAGCCTATTTAAGTCCAGAACCATTAAGCAAGACCCAATAAACTGCTAGTCCGAAGCATAAGTCAGGGTGATGTCATATCCCCGATGATAAACTTTACACCTGAAGTAGCTTGGCTGGGCAGCATTTAGGGAGTTGCGTCATATTCTAGAGACATCCTTGCCATATTACGATCATGGTGTGCGATATGTGCTATCTTTCATGACTTAAGGAGCTGAAACTTGAAACCTGGTATTAAAACTGGTCCACCAGCTACCTGTCATTCAGAAAGCTATGGAAAGGGGTTTAACTAAAGGATTAAATTACAAAGTGTGATTACCACTTGAAGACCAAAGTGGCTGACTGGCTGGTCGATTCTGTCATAGAACGAGTAAGGAAGTTCTTGACTGGAGGTCACGACTTGGTAAGCGTAGCAATAGACATCTTCCAACTAAACGGACCGATGACATAAAAAGTGTGGCTAATAGTGACTGCGAGCATTATTGGAGATCTCAGACACATTCCGCTACTACGATGAGGTTATCCACAAACATGATCCTCAGTTGCGACATGCCAGCATTGACGTTGCTTTTTCTCACTCTTCATGATATCCTCAAGGACATTATTGAAGAGTTTAGGCGAGAGAGTGTAACCTTGGCAGACACCTCGTTTTATTGATATGGAGACTGTATTTTGGTGCATGTGCACCTGCATCGTTTCAAATCTCCAACAAATGCTCACGTGCTGTGCACAAAGCTTATCTTAGGATCATGCTGAGAATGAACATTTGTGTCCAAGACCAAGGTTCTTTGCGTGTTCGTAATATAACCTTAGGTAATGACATTGGGCATCTTTTATCCTTCGACCCAGTAGATCAGGATAAGAGATGAAAAGACAAATTGGGTTAGGCTTGGCTGCTTTTGGGAAGCTGGATGATGTCTTCAAGTCCAACTATCTCAATACCTAAAGACCAAGGTATATGACAAAATCCTGCTGATACTTACTTAAGGTTAAACCTATAAAAAGTTTAAGATTAAAATAGCACTGAAAGCAATGGAGCGCGCCTACCTCGTTGTTTGCGCATCAAACGTCGAGATTTGACGTAGGACTAAAATTCAAGACGTACTATTAGGTAAGCGACTCGCTAGATTAAGGTGGCGATGGACAGCGGACACTTGTCTAATAGACATAACGGACGATGGACAAAAGCAGTCACAGAGTAGTACCGAAAGGGAGCAAAAAGACCAGTGGGCAGACCGTAAGTCCGGAGGTCAGATGACATCATCAAATGTGTATTTGAGAATGTCGTGTTTATCTTTAATTGTTAAACATATAAGAATAATTCATAATTGTAAGAAACACCATAACTGTTACTATATGTTTAATGTAGATGAACCTTATTAATAAATAAAAATAAAAAAAACGATCGGGTCTGAATTGATAAGATTGGCACAGGACCGTGAAGATTAGCGCAAAACAGGAGAGGCTTATAACCTGTTGTGAGTTGATGTAGGTTGATGATGATCACGAAGATGAATAGTGGCTGGATGGCAAAAACTGGAGATCATGACTTATGAATGACATACCCTGGGAGGCCAAGATCCAGAAGTGGACTGCTGTAGCATAATATTATGTGTGCTTTTGATAATAAATAATGCACTACACGGTTAAAAAACTCATAAAAAGTGGGTTAGTTATTTATAGTTTAGTCTTCAGAAGTTATTGCAATTTACGACAAAAGTCGATTAAAAGTATTTTTCTTTATTCACATGCCCCTTTATTCATTCGTAAATCTGTAAAGTATCATAAATATGACGTTTACACGTCATAAAATAAATAAATCCTTGAAATTACACACAAAAGTGTGAACCATTTACGACCTTTTTGCAGTCAGTAAATTGAAAACTAAAGGGTGTTACTAGCGAAAAGTCTACTTCTCGTAATATTTAGATTGAAAATATTAATTTCTTATAGAGGATGCTCAAAAATGAATAACATGGTCCTAAAAAATAATCTCCAAATAACGCATAGTTTCGTGTTATGATTTTTGGTGATATTTTTTTAGTTTTTCGGTTCTGGTGTAAAGTTGTTTTTTTTTCTAGTTACGACCTTTTCGTTTTCACCCATCGTATATCGATGATGTGTGGAAAATAATTAAAATATAAGATTTTATAAAAGTATTTTATTTCATTGCATTATGGTTCGTAAATTTCATACAAGACTTACGCTACTTGGATTACTTTAAGGTCAAAAGGTTATAAAAACACAAGACAACTCAAGCGTAACTCAGACATACACTGGATTTAACCGTCAAAGGTAACAAGTACATAAGATAACCTCAAACGTAACTCAGACATACACTGGAATTTACCGTAATATCTCTATCATTGAAGATTCACTATCTCAACTTACGTTGTTATTGCAAGTAATATGCATCGTAGCCCTTCATTGTAAGTCATAAAACTCAATAAAAGCAAATTATTATAAATAAAACATATATAACAACATATAAAACTCGTTACATGTATTCTTTAAAACAAACAATCACTTAAGTCCTCATTGCCCGTGGTACAGCATATGTACCAGTGATTTTGAATCTTATTACCCTCAACTTAAAGTTCAAAACCTATGAAAAAACAGAACAATAGCTGGTATTTAAGGGGTTAAATTGATAAAAAAACAAAAGCGTGAGAATTTTTTTAAACCTTAAAATCGCTCTACTGTAAAGTTGTCAAAAATGAGATACGTTGTTTTACCTTGGGCGTGTCGTAGTAGAAACACCCTGCAAAGTTTGCGCACTGACTAAAAAATAACCCAGTATTTTAATCAATATTATTTACTATTGTTTACAGAAACAACACATGAACTGATACAGAAGGTGCCAGTTGTAGTGGAAAAGATATTCCGCATAAACAGCACCGCGCCCGGCTCTTACTTAGTAGAAGCTTCAAAACAGTTCCAAGTAATTACTATACTACTATCTCTATTCATCATCTTCCTGCCCTTATCCCAAATCAGTTGGGGTCGGCGCAACATGTTTTGTGAGAGCGTGAGAACACAAAATCATGTAGCAAAAGATTTTGTTAAGATTAGTTCAGGTTTCACTCATTATTTCTATTAATCTTTCTATTTGTTTTTAGAAACGCAGCCACCGCGCCGACGAATACATCCGGCTTGGCAAAAATGACCTCCCCAACGCAGTGCAAGACTGCATCGACGCGGCCGCCTTCGAGTTCACCCCTGAAGTGCAGAAAATGTTGATTCGAGCCGCACAGTTCGGAAAGGGATTCATTATTGATCCAGTGTTGACCGATCATTACGTCAAGACGTGTCGGTGGTTGAGGGTCTTAAATGCTATACGGGACCCGAAAGTCGCTATCCCGCTGACTTTCATGCAGTATCCTTTTGAAAGTTTCGTATTAGTTTAAGTTTCATGTCGATAAGAAAGTAGGTAGTGATTATTAACTAGGAAAGAACCTGGTTTGGCTTAAAGTTCAGAAAATTTTGATTCGTGCCGCGCAGTTCGGAAAGGGCTTCATTATTGACCCGGTGTTAACAGACCATTATGTCAAGACTTGCAGGTGGCTGAGGGTTCTAAATGCGATTCGAGACCCGAAAGTATGCAGTATCCTTTTGAAAGTTTCTTAATTTGAATCACCTGCTCGTTAGGTAGGTGATTATTTACTAGAAACCTGGTTTGGTCGGTCGGTCGGTAATCCTGAAAATGCTTGTTCGCGCCGCTCTGCTTGGAAAGGGAATCATAATAGACCCAGTGCTAAAGGGAATCATAATAGACCTAACTAAGCACTATGTCAAAACGTGACCAAGATGGCTGAGGGTTTTAAATGCGATTTGAGACCTGTAAGACGCTATACCGCTGACTTTTATGCAGTATCCTTTTGTTTGTATTTTGGTTTGAATCACATGCTCGATACGTTCGTACAGGTTTCTACTTAAGCTAGTCTAATTACGTTAAGAGTGTAGCAGGCGGTTTAGAGTTCTGCACACATTGCTTCAGTAAAAATTACCAATAACTTTTTATACAAAACATCACCTACATGACACCTACATATCTCAAGCAATAATTCCTTGACTTACTGCAACCAGAGTTCAACACCTGGGCGAGCGTGTATTGCTGGACCGGTTGATCTGGCGGCGTCTTCACTGCCTCGCCGGGCACATCGCCACCTACCTTCAAATTAAAGAAGGACAGACCAGAGTCCTGTCTCATTGGGCATGCTACAAGGTAACACAGACTCTCACTTGGCTTGTTACAAGGTAACAGAGAGTCCAACACCGGTTGATCTGGCGGCGCCTGCACTGCCTCGCCGGGCACATCGCTACTTACCTTCAAATCAAAGAGGGGCAGACTAGAGTCCTCTCCCATTGGGCCTGCTACAAGGTAACACAGACTCTCACTTGGCTTGCTACAAGGTAACATTGAGTCCAACACCTAGGCTAGCGCTTACTATAAGACCGGCTAATCTGGCGGCGGCTGCACTGCCTCGCCGGGCACATCGCCACCTACCTTCAAATTAAAGAGGGACAAACCAGAGTCCTGTCTCATTGGGCCTGCTACAAGGTAACAAAGAGTCCTACACCTGGGCGAACGCGTGTTACTGGACCGATTGATCTGGCGTCGTCTTCACTGTCTCGCCGGGCATATCGCAACCTACCTTCAAATTAAAGAGGGACAAACCAGAGTCCTGTCTCATTGGGCCTGCTACAAGGTAACACAGACTCTCGCTTGGCTTGCTACAAGGTCCAACAGAGAGTCCAACACCTAGGCGAGCGTGTATTGTTGGACCGATTGATCTGGCGGCGCTTGCACTGCCTCGTCGGGCGCATCGCCACCTACCTTCAAATAAAAGAGGAACAAACAAGAGTGCTGTCTCATTGGGCATGCTACAAGGTAACAGAGAGTCCAACACCTAGGCGAGCGTGTATTGCTTGACCGGCTAATCTGGCGTGTGCTATTAGACCGGCTAATCTGGCGTGTGCTATTAGACCGGCTAATCTGGCGTGTGCTATTAGACCGGCTAATCTGGCGTGTGCTATTAGACCGGCTAATCTGGCGTGTGCTATTAGACCGGCTAATCTGGCGGCGCCTTCACTGCCTCGCCGGGCACATCGCTACCTACCTTCAAATTAAAGAGGGGCAGACTAGAGTCCTGTCTCATTGGGCATGCTACAAGGTAACACAGACTCTCACTGAGCTTGCTACAAGGTAACATAGGAGTCCAACACCTCGGTGAGCGCTTACTATTAATTAGACCGGTTGATTTGGCGGCGTCTGCACTGCCTCGCCGGGCACATCGCCACCTACCTTCAAATTAAAGAGGGGCAGACTAGAGTGCTATCTCATTGGGCCTGCTACAAGGTAACACAGACTCTCACTGAGCTTGCTACAAGGTAACATAGGAGTCCAACACCTCGGTGAGCGCTTACTATTAATTAGACCGGTTGATTTGGCGGCGTCTGCACTGCCTCGCCGGGCACATCGCCACCTACCTTCAAATTAAAGAAGGACAGACTAGAGTGCTGTCTCACTGGGCTTGCTACAAGGTAATATACATTACATACATACACATATTGTTCAGAAATTGATAATTTATTTACTCTGTGTAACAAAATGTCAAAGTCGCTGTTTCGCTTAGTTTGACGTGAAACGAGCTCACTTCGCTCGCGGTACAAGCTTGCGTGCCTCGCTATAGTCCGACAAGTTCGTGCGCGACCTTCCTGCGAGGTACAGACGGTTGGGGGGCGAGGAAGCGTCATTTTAATATGACGTGCGGCGCGAATGCGCGCGTCTCCCTTCCCCGCTACACCTCCCGCTACCCGCTGACATCTCTCCCCCCAACGTCTGTCACCCCTAGGGAGGGTCGCGCACGAACTTGTCGGACTATAAGTCTGACGCAAAATGTCGAGCTCGCTTCGTCCACAGTACAAAACTTGGCTCGCTCTGACACAAAAAATCGAGCTCGCTTCGCTCGCAGTACAAGTTTGCGAGTCTCGCTTATTCGCAAAATGTCGAGCTCGCTCATAGTAAAAGTTGGTGTTTTCTTAATCTGAAAAGTATTTTTATTTGTCGTGTTGTGATGGATAAACGACCCGATAAACTCTTGTGTCCGAGTTTTATTAATGTCTTGGTACTGTCTACTATTAACTTTATGGGCGTGACCTACGAACCCCGAGGATAAAGTCCAAATCACGTAAGTAATTTATTCTATATTTTACAGGTTTCGCAACCCCACCTAGACAACGAGAGCGCGGCGCGTGAGATCGGCGAGAAGCTGCGCAACGTGCCCGGCGTGTCCTACGCCACTATCGCCATGAAAGCCGCTGAAAAAGGACGCAAATCACTTGCCATCAAGGTACTGATCAGGGAACGTACTGGTAAACCTTTCAGGGGTTACTGATAGGGTTTTACGTATGGGTTTGCTTTCCCTATACGTATCTCGCCAAACACATTCGAGTAACGCTGTCAAAGCTGTCTATCATGCACAGCAACCGGGACGGATGGCTCAACGCGCCCTCCAAAGCACGAAACCACGAAATGTCTTTTTGGGCATTCAGGTGCTTTACCTTGCAATGTCCTAACAAATATGCAAACATATTCACTAAGAGATAAATAAACCTAAAATGTGTGATTACGAAATCACTAATGTTTCTCTTAATGCAGCATTTCTTTTTCAAAATCTGCTGTTGATGTACCTATAGCTTCTTTGTACCTAAATTCCAGATCCTAGAATACGAAACACACAGTAAACTGCAAGTACCTTTGCTACTGAATCTTGGGGAGGGTCCCACCGCCCTTCTGAAGGCCACAGCCAGCGGAGACACCGACCTGGTGTACATAGTGCTGCTGCATCTCAAGGAGAAGATGGGGAAACACGAGTTTGAGGTAAGATCTTCAGTTACACTTACAAATCCTTCAGTTCCTACTAGTAGTACGTATAAAACACACAGTAAACTGCAAGTGCCTTTGCTACTGAACTTTGGTGAAGGTCCCACCGCCCTTCTGAAGGCCACAGCCAGCGGAGATACTGACCTGGTGTATATAGTGCTGCTGCATCTCAAGGAAAAGATGGGAAAACATGAGTTTGAGGTAAAATCTTGAGTTACACTTACAAATCCTTCATTTTCTACTAGTAGTTAGTAAAAATACACAATAAACTGCAAGTACCTTTGCTACTGAACCTTGGTGAAGGTCCCACAGCCCTTCTCAAGGATACAGCCAGCGGAGACACCGACCTGGTGTACATAGTGCTGCTGCATCTCAAGGAGAAGATGGGGAAACATGAGTTTGAGGTAAGATCTTGAGTTACACTTACAAATCCTTCAGTTTCTACTAGTAGTATGAAACGCACAGCAAACTGGAAGTGCCTTTGCTACTGAACCTTGGTGAAGGTCCCACCGCACTTCTGAAAGCCACAGCCAGCGGAGATACTGACCTGGTTTACATAGTGCCGCTGCATCTCAAGGAGAAGATGGGGAAACATGAGTTCGAGGTAAAGTCTTAACGCTAAGTTTCTATATTCTTTGGTTTTAATTTGCATTTGCAATAACAGAAAATTGATAAGGTGCGCAGGAAAGCACTCAATGGTTTGAATCTAGCAAGCTGCTTATCCATTCGTTGAACCTTGTTCTAATTGTAATATCAGGACTTTTTTACTCTTAGAATATCTTATATCTCGATTAAAACTAACTAGTCCTTCCTTTAGAATATGGATGTAATCGAAAACGCAACCCCCGTTTTCATGCAGATTTTTGAAATTAAATTATTGTTCTTTTTACAGCTAACAATCCGAAGCTTCCCGCTCGCACACGCGCTATATATAAAATATTGCGCGAGCCACAACCGCGAGGCTTTACGTAAAGTCTACGTACAAGAGGACAACTTCGCCGGACAAGCGGCGACGCATGTGCGAGACGCATTGGAACAAACTAATCCAGGGTCGGCTGAACATTCGCTGATATCTGCTAGAGAGTGCTATAAGAAGGGGAAGAATGATTTGGGTAAGTGTATAAGAGATCATCTGAATATGATAAGTCTATGTAAAATAGAATAAAGGCAGTAAAGAGAGACGAGACGAGAGACACATTGGACAGATTAACGCAGGGTCGGCTGAACACTTATCTGCTAGAGAATGCTATAAGAAAGGGTAGAATGATTTGGGTAAGTTGGTAAAGGATCATCTAAAAAGGTGAAGTCTACATCTAAGAGTAGGCCAAAAATCATCTGAATAAGATAAGTAGGTATATGTGAAATAGAACAATATTGCTGGACAAGCGGCGACGCATCTACGAGACGCATTGGAACAAACTAATCCAGGATCGGCTGAACACTCACTTATATCTGCTAGAGAGTGCTATAAGAAGGGGAAGAATGATTTAGGTACATCCTTAGAACCTTCGCACACAATAAAATTGTGTGCTCGTTTTGCTCGCTATACATGGGCCCGAAGTCTGCTTAGTAAAAATCGTTTTAGTTGTGTGTCGGTGGCATGTCAGTTGGATAGTTTTGGAAGTTTCGTATTCTGCTAAGCAATGGAATGACAGTTGAGTGTTGCTGGCATAAATGGCTAAAAATTAGCAGACTTGGGGCCCTGTAATGTCTATCTGTTACCTATATTTCTTTGCTATTTACCTTTGCTTGAATTAGAACGAATAATTTATATTTCTCGGTCGAATTACAGGCGTGTCAATATGCGAAGACGCCCGCAAGCTGTGCAAGCAACAATCCAGCTTGCAGGAAACCTACGGCGAGAGTTTCGTCGGCCTGTCTCTACACGATACCGTGAAGAAACTATTACTACAAGGCGAAGTGAAACTCGCTGACAAGCTGAGATCTGAGTACAAGATGCCCGATCGACGGTAAGTAATTATGTTGCAATTTATTAGTAAGTGAGACAAGGACGGCAAGAGTTTCGTCGGCCTGTCTCTACACGATACCGTGAAGAAACTTCTACTACAAGGGGAAGTGAAGCTTGCTGATAAACTACGATCTGAGTACAAGATGCCTGACAGGAGGTAGGTAACATAACCTTACTTTTTACTATACAGCCGTAAAACCCAGAATCATGTGCTAGTCCAGCCAGGCTATCTAGAAATAATCATCTTCAAATGTTCTCTTACACAACTCAATAAACACTTTTCTTTCTAACTATATTTTCCATTTTTTGACGTATTCAAAAAATGTAGCATAGCGGAACTGTAGCATACCGGGACCAAGGGGTTCGAATAGGCCATATTTGACAGCTGTCAAACCCACAGTAGAAGACGTGTCAACAAAGAAAAATAGAGCATAAGTCATTAGAATTACTTAACATTATTTCGACAGCCGTCAAATATGGCCTATTCTAATGGCCATACTGTGAAGTTAGAGTTTACTTTGTTAAAAAGGATTGCAAGAGTTTCAACGGTCTGTGTCTGCATGGTACCGTGAAGAAATTATTTACTACAGGGAGAGGTCAAGCTCGCTGACCAGACTACGGTCTGAATACAAGATGCCTGGTCGGAGGTATATAAGAGGCCATATTCTCGTTGTGTAATGGCGTACTTTGTAACAAGCATCTAGACAAAATCGATGGCATAATCGTCATTTTGCCACTTTTCGATAATTGCAACTTGACATTTTGCGTCCATAATGTCTTGCATAAGTTATGGAAAATATTTTCTCATTTAAAGATGAGTGTGGTAGTAGTAGAGTTCTAGTTTATAAATACTAGAACTAATAAGTTTATTTTTGCGTAAAACGAAAATAAAATCTATTTAATGAAAAATTAATTCAATACGTTATAGTTGAATTCTAATAAAATCGTCCTAAAGTTCTCTAAGTACGATAAAACAGTTTTTGCCAGATTTAGATTTACTTCCATTTTACTTTGAAGACGTGAGGAAAACTAATCATAGTCCTAGCGGTAGTTTCAAACGTGCTGCACCTGAGAGAAGAGTTCTGAAATTTGGTACACTTAATCTTTAGGGTAAAGGAATCGATTTGACCCGTAGTACACAATTTTAAAAAAATCCTGCGAGGAGTTATGACGTCATCTTTTTTTGTATGGAAAAAAACTTTTTGTTTTTAAACCTATCGTGCGTGATATCAAATGAAAGGTCTTGCTAACTCGATTCTAAAAATATATCACATTATTATATTTAAGTCAATTGTTTCAAATTAAATAGGAAATAATTTTCAAAACATGCCAAATTTGGGCTCCTCCAGATATGGTACGGCTGAATCATTGCTTATAAAATATACGTGATATGACGTGCAATATCCTCATTTCCAACCTCAAGAAAGGGTACTACGGATTTTCTTTCATAAAGTATTTTTTTCGAATTTTAATGTTACAGAAATTTATGAAAACACATTTAGTTGAAATATAGCATCAAAAGTGTCCAATGTTAGACACTGAAAAGCATAAAAATAAAGCCAAATGAGTTTTCAATCATAGGTGCATTATATTCGTTCACAAAAAACAATGGTATGTGCTTCGGAGAGCACGGTCAACCGTCGGCCCCATCGCGGTTGCTCTCTATGAATAATTAGGCGGCGGGTGTCGTTACAAAATCATGTCACGTGAGCAACCATGGTTTATCGGGTCGTTTTTGGACTCTATGTCCCATATGACAGAACAACAGTGAAAAACGTATGTAACTTTAAAAATTCAAAAAAATATACTTAATGAAAGAAAATCCGTAGTACCCTTACTTGAGGTTGGAAATGAGGATATTGGACATCATATTACGTATATTTCATAAGCAATGATTCAGCCGTATCATATCTGGAGGAGCCCAAACTTAGCATGTTTCGAAAATTATTTCCTATTTAATTTGAAACAAATGACTTAAATATAATAATGTAATATATTTTTAGAATCGGGTTAGCAAGACCTTTCATTTGATACCACGCATGATAGGTTTTAAAATAAAAAGTTTTTTATTTCCATACAAAAAAAAGATGACGTCATAACTCCTTGCAGGATTTTTTTAAAATTGTGTACTACGGGTGAAATCGATTCCTTTACCCTAAAGATTAAGTGTACCAAATTTCATAACTCTTCTCTCAGGCGCAGCATGTTTCATACATTTGCCTTTCGAGCCAGTAGGACTATCAATGGTTTTCAGACCTTGGCAACTGCGATAACGTTTAATTGTATGTTTGCCAAACCGCCAGCTCACGTGTTATGAAATCACGAGGGAATACCGATTTTACACAGTAGTCTGTTATGCAATTTCGCGCGCCAAGACCTATTTTTGTCATCACAACACGACATCTTTGTATGCATAGGCGGTTTGTATTTATAATCAAATAGGTAATTTTGGATTTGAAAGTTTCGAAAGCAAGTAAAATTAGCTCTCTCTTTATAATGTTCGTGAAGTATATTTTTTTTAATTCTACGTTTCCTCGAACTTGGCATTCTATACCTACCTACCTTAATTGTACAAACTGGTTATGGAAGTTATTTTTGTAATATATGGGGTGAAATTTTACTAGTGACCGATAGCGAAAGTGCAGGATGGGTTGGATGATAGATAAGGAACAACTTTCCTCAAAGAACATGGGCCAAAATATGAAAAATAAAATTACCCCCCATACTAAATTGCCAATAAGCTGTTTGGAGTTACTACGAAAGGTTCAAATATATTTTTTCGTCCTATGTTCCTTGGGGAAAGTTGTTCCTTATCACCAGCCTGTCCTGCAATTTCGCTATCGGTCACTAGTAAATTTTTCCCGTAATTACTATTTAAGGCCGTGCCGTAATGCAAAAAGGGTTTTTTCAATTCAAAATACTTCCACTTGGAGACGACACCTGACTGTGGTTATTTTATATATGATTTTTGATAATATTTGCTAGATTCTCAACGTTCGCAAAACACGATTCGATTAAATTTTCTCGATAGAATTTTTTTTCCAAAGATGACTCCATTTTTTTAGATTTTTTAACTTTATGCCGAAACGGTGCCGAGTTAATCAATGATCTTTCGTAAGCATAAGCACATTATACTTATCTAGTTCGTCAACGTTTGTTTTTTTATTTAAACCTTTTATTGCTGAAAAATCAATAATTTTAGATTTTCAACAATGGCTTGGTTTCAACCATTTTGCGGACGGGTCGCTCTGTCCCTCTCCAACGCGTACGCGCGAATTGCAAACAGGCCACACCCAGCTGCGCTCTCATTCCACCGTGGCCACTGCCAGAGAGAGGTCATGTCGCACGCTACGCCGAAACTGACAGCTTTAGTCGTAATTTCAGTTATTTGTTTATTTGAAGATTGTGTACATTTTTAGGCTTCTAAATATTTTGTAGTCAACTCTGAATAAGATACGTTACTAGAATAAGTGTATCTAGTTTTTTTACGCCAGTTTACGGTCTTGTGCCTCCCTCATCCAGTGTACCCATAATGTAAATTTGAAAAATGGGCAACAAATCAAAAACAATCATATCGAGGAAGCGCAAAAAAGATTTTTTCAACGCGAAAATAGCAAAATGCAAAAAAAATAAGGAAATAAGTACATTTAGCATTACGTGAACGTTTTTTTGTTCATATTTATCAAGTACTATCTATTTATGTGAAAAAGTAAATTATATTTATGTTAGTGAAGAAGAGTAGTTGGCTTTTTTTTACCAATATAACGCGTACACATTATGTAGACACCTTATTGGTAGAGAGAAGTGTTGATGCATGGAATCTCCTCTAATCAATCGCATTACTTTGAACGAGTTTGCCGATACCTACTCTAAATTTTGATACCTCTGTCAGATGTGACTTTGGCTTAGTGGCTAGAGTGAGTGAATTCTTTTGCATACTAATAAACTTTGGGTACTCGGATCAAATCCCCGAGATATAGTTTTTTTGTATTTATTTTGTTGGATATTTTTAGGTTTTCTCTTTTTACACTCATACTTTAATCATAAATTCTTAATACTTATTACTTATTCTTTCATGTTTTTTTTTAACTTGATTAAAGATTATTGGATTATTATTTATTGCTTATTATCAATGAAAACCATCATAATTACATGAACATATTCACAAAATAATTTAAATAACTTTTATATTTACCTATTAGATTAGATAGTTTAAATTGCGAAAATATCTGCCACAGACGTCACGGAGACTTTGGCACAGGGTACATAGAGTCGCCAATACATTATTTAAATTTGATGACCAAACAATGTACGTACCTATCAAAAAATTTTTTTACTTGGTATTATTAGTAATGGCTTTCACAGATAGTCAATTTTTAAATATATTTATAGGTACTAAAATTTATATACAATGAAATTTGACTAGTGACCGACACCTCAGGACGGGCTAGTGATAAGGTTCAACTTTCCCCAAGGAACAAAGGACGAAATATAAAAAAAAAAAATGATCTCCGCTAATAACTCAAAATATCCGCTGATTGGCAACTTTGTTTGTATGGGAGGTACATTTTTTTTCATATTTTGACCCATGTTCGTTGGACAAAGTTGATTCTTATACCAGCCCGATATGAGATTTCACTATCAGCCATTAGTAAAATTTCACCTAATATTATGGGCATTGAATTCTAACACTACTTCCAGTACCTACATACTTACATTTTTTTTGCAATATTGGAAACCCGACCTTCAGTTGAGAAATGTCAATTATTACAAAAAGGGACAATGATAATGACATAAGTGTGAATATACAGCAGTGCAGATGCCGAAGGTCGCATGTTCAAATCCTGTCAGCGGTGGAAATTTTATTGTCTATCTGGGGGCACGACAGTGCCCCCGCCGAGTCGAGCGCAAAGCAAACACTACCGTACCATCCTTTACTGGAACAATTTCGCTGCATTTTCAGGCACCTATCTCGTCGTAAGCTATAATCACTTACTTAAAAGCCAAAATTTCAAGTCCGTAAAGGCAAAGTTTCAGATGATCATCAAAATAGAACTAGTGCTTCCCATAAACTCAGAGAGCTGAAATTTAGTACGGAGTTAGATTTTAATGACCACATAAAGGAAAACTTTAAAAACTAGGATAATCGAAGGTTAGGCCAGGCACACCACTAGGAGCCCAGCTACACCATAGGAGATACAGATATGACTTCAAAGCAAAAGTTGTTCACCTTGATGGGATTCTTCTATAAAAATAAGTGAGATCCCACCAAAAACATTCTGTAAAAAAGTAGCCAAGTCTCGATGGAGCTGCTTGTTTATCTCTAAAAAGTAATCAAATCTAGGCAAAGTCTAAGGTTCCTTGATACTATATCTTTAATACGACTGGCCGTTGAACGTTACGTTTACATACGATTTGTGGTTACAATTTAACGTCCAGTCGTATAAATTTAACTATATGAATAAAGAAATAGCATCAAGGAACCCTAGACTTGGCATGACTTTGCCTAGATTTGACTTTGGCTAATATCTCATCAAATATATTTTTATTATTAATAATAAATAAACTAGGCTGATGATGTAACTCATAGAGCAGACTGGAAAAATGGCGGGAAAAGCTGGAGAGTGTCGGCCTGAGAAACGGCAGAACGGAGACTGAATAAAAGAAATGTTTTGTGATTTCGGCGGTCTCTCCGGCTATGCTCCGGTAGCGCTAAATGGCGTTACCTTACCAGTCTGCTCCGACTTCAGGTACCTCGGTTCACTTTTGCAAGGCGATGGTGAGATAGACCGGACTATCAAGCGCAGAATAAATGCAGGATGGACAGGTCACGGGCACAGTGTGTGACCCCCAAATGCCCCTCAAACTGAAGGGCAAGATTTACAAGACGGTGGTCAGACCTGTCGCCATGTATGGATCTGAGTCTTGGCCTACAAAAGTGACGGATGAAAGACGATTACATGTATCTGAAATGAGAATGTTGAGATGGATGTGTGGTGTGACAAGAATAGATAAAATAAGGAATGAGTATATTAGAGGAAGTTTAAAAGTTGCACCTGTGACAGAAAAGTTGAGAGCTAGCCGCGAGGAGGGATGGAAATCATGTGACGAAAAAGGTAATGAATGTGGATGGACGCAGAAGGAGAGGAAGGCCTAAAAAAGTTTGGATGGATTGTGTAAAAGATGATATGAATCAAAAAGGTGTAAACGAAGATTTGACGACTGATGAATGGAAGAGAAAGACATGTTGCGGCGACCCCAAATAAATTGGGATAAGGGCAGGCAGATGATGAGTAGAAACCCTAAAAAACCCTAAAAATGGCTATGCCAGTCGGTATCTTTTCAATAAGACTACTTTAAAATATATATTTTTTATAACTCGTACATTAATGCCTAGTCCTCTGATATGATTGCCTAGGCGTTTATGACGTTGTGGCGTAGACATCTGACATCGTTGCGTAGGTCTCCGTCTCATTGATTTATGTCTAGTGACGTCACACATGCGAGCCCGGTCGAGCGTTGCTAGCCTATTTAAAAAATATATATAGGAACTAATAAACGTATGCAAGTAAATTTATTTCAGTGAATTTTAACTCATTTTAAAAACTATACGACAAAAACCTACACCTACTGAAATTTAGTGTAGGTTTTGAGTGTTGATCACTAGCGAAATATATTTTTACAATGAAAAAGATCTACTCCGTTCCATAACCCCATTCAGATAATTTTAAACGCAAGTTCTAGGTTTTTAGTATTGTTCACTAGCAAAATTTAATGTTACAAGTAAAAGAAAATATCGACTCCATTCCATCTCAATTCTCACTTTTTGTTACATGAATTCAGAGTTGCAAAGCTGTTTATAGTTAAAAGTACCTACTTATACCCGCACACCCGAAACGCACTCACCGAATTTTGAATGCTTTGTATGAAAATCTATGGAACCTCGAAAATATTTCCGAACCGCACGCGCCGAATCGAACGGATTCCCCAGCCAGTGCTGATCATAGACTATAATGATGATGACTATGATGTTGTCGATGCACAAAATTATATACAAGTTTAACTTCAAATTATAACTTTCCGCATGTAATAGTTGAGTGTAAACAATGTAATCGGGGTTTGGTTGATATTTTGGATCAATTTCATGAAGAATCTAATGCTATATAATGCTATATAAGGAAATAAAACGAAAAAGAAAACACGGATGTATAAACTTAACTTTGTATGCTGACTGTAGCAGCGCTGTCAGCTGTCAAGTGCCGCCATTTATATTCCCCTTCTTTAGTGGAACGGATTATACTCTATATCCTCGTTACAATTTGCCAGCAAAAACACCTCGTCATGCTGAACAATTTTTACTTTGAAGCCATTACAATAACTACATGAACAATAGTAAAATTCAATTACTTGACATTCTGTTACCTTAACATTTAGACATTTGGACAAAATGTTTTCTGCTTCTTCTTTACATTTTATCACATTTACATTCTAGCAATTTGACATTCTGCTACTTTGACGTTTTGTCCTTTTGCCTTTCTGCACATTCTACTTCCTTGAACAATAATATTTTTAAAACGTTGAACTAGTGGCACCTATGATATTCTTACAAGTTTTGTTCCACCGTAGAACTAGTGGGCAAAAATATTTCCACCTATTGTTGCCTGCCGCATGCAACAAATTTCCGAAAAGAACACATACATGGCAAAATTATACATTAAACTGGGAGGAAAGTACTTTCTTGGCAACACCGATTCGATTCGATGCAGCTGTGCTTGCTGCTAAGTGTGCTAAGCCATCCGCATTATTCGGCGCGTACGGTGAGTGCGTTGCCTTGCGGGTGTTCGGGTATATTTACTTTCACCTGTTTTAGAAGTGTATTTGTTCAAAGCTTTTCCCCTAGGTGGCATTGCACTACTTTGTTCCACAATTTATCAACAGATGGCTAATTATTGTAAATTTACTTGGAAAGAAAAGTTTTGACATCTTGACCCCCGCAAAGGGAGCACCCCCTGGGGGCGTGGCTAAAACGGTGCTGACGGCTTCGATGCAGCACCTTAAAAGATTAGGTACGTATGCACATTATAGGTATGGTGACTTACCTATCATCCGTCATTTGAATTGAAATAGCGGATGGAACTTTGGACGGTAGGTACTAGAGTAACTGCTATCATATCTGTAGTACTACGTCCATTTTAAACAAGCTAACTGTTTTGATCCCAGTTCTTTTTACCGACAATTTAATTCTATACAAAGACTTTTTTTTCTACAAGATTTCTATATTTATTACAGATACTGGTGGCTGAGAATCCTAACGCTAGCCGAGCGAGACGAATGGGGCGAGCTGGACAAATTCTCCAAAGCGAAGAAGTCTCCAGTCGGCTACGAGCCGTTCGTAGACGCCTGCCTCAAGTATAACAAGAACGATGAGGCATTGAAGTATTTACCCAGGTGCCGGGAAGACATCAAAGTCAAATATTATGTTAAGGCTGGGTAAGTGTCAGTCAATGTCCTAAATATGGATAAGTTCTGCAAAGCTAAGAAGTCACCAGTTGGCTACGAGCCGTTCGTGGACGCCTGCCTCAAGTATAACAAGAACGACGAGGCATTGAAGTATTTACCCAGGTGCCGCGAAGACATCAAAGTCAAATATTATGTCAAGGCTGGGTAAGTGGTAGTCAATGTTATAAGGTTTATGCAGGGTTTCAATATGGATAAGTTCTCAAAAGCCAAGAAGTCTCAAGTTGGTTACGAGCGGTTTCTGGACGCCTGCCTCAATTATAACAAGAACGACGAGGCATTGAAGTATTTACCCAGGTGCCAGCAAGACATCAAAGTCAAATATTATGTTAAGGCTGGGTAAGTGGCAGTCAATGTTCTGTAGTTAATTTAGGGTTTAAATATGGATAAGTTCTCGAAAGCGGAGAAGTCTCCAGTTGGCTACGAGCCGTTCGTAGACGCCTGCCTCAAGTATAACAAGAACGACGAGGCATTGAAGTATTTACCCAGGTGCCGGGAGGACATCAAAGTCAAATATTATGTCAAGGCTGGGTAAGTGTCAGTCAATGTTCTAAGGTTTATTTAGGTTTTCAATATGGATAAGTTCTCGAAAGCGAAGAAGTCTCCAGTGGGCTACGAGCCGTTTGTAGACGCCTGCCTCAAGTATAACAAGAACGACGAGGCGCTCAAGTACCTGCCTCGGTGTCGGGAAGACATCAAAGTCAAATATTATGTCAAAGCTGGGTAAGTGCCCCTGTGTCCGACATAGTTTACACAAGATCTCTCACATTACCTATGTTAATGTTTAAACGTGAATCGACGAACTTGCTTCGTTCGTTACACATATTTTGTAAATGTTTTTTGTAATATAAAAAGACAAGCTCGCTTTGATGGCAATACAGCTTATTATATCGTGAAATGACGAGCTCGCTTTGCTCGCTATTCATATTAATAATTTAATGTTATTTTACCGTAAAATGTCGAGCTCGCTTTGCTCACGAATCATCAGCCATTTTTTTATCCATCGATGTCACTTGTAGTGACTCTCTTGACAATGAAATGTTCTCATTTCCATGGTATAATAAGATACTCCGCCTGGTATTTCTTTCCACGTGAACCACGTGACCAACACAAGACTACGTCATCATGCTTGTGGGTTACCAGAATTACCCACTCTTATGATGTTTTTTGTAAATCATTTATGATACTGTTAACTAATAAATACAATTGAAGTGTTGTTGTAAAGTTCAAGTTAATACACACGTAAATCTAAATTATAAAATTATTAAGAAATATTTTAACCCATTGTTCTGAGATTGAATTTACCCCATAACGTATTTTATTGAAATAAAGTGGCAATACTAAGTGACGTTGTCTTGTGTTTCTCTGGGAAGGAAAGACCATGTTTTATTAGACTATGCTCATTTCCAGTTTCTACGAGGAAGCGGCGCAAGTGGCGTTCGAGTTGAAAGACGACCGCGCGCTCGCGTTCGTGAAGGGCAAGTGCCCGCTCAGAGACTCCATCAAGCACGAGCGAATCAATGCGCTCATGGAACAACTCGCCACCAGGAAGTGAATTGACTAGTCAACATTAGCACAGACATTAGGTAACTCGCAGTGAGAAAGTGACAACACTATTGTGACCTAAATATTTATAATCATAATTAATCTTACTTTAGCTGGTCTAGTTTAGAATCAAGTCAAGCAAATAGTAATTTACTTGCATATGAAACACAATTTAAATTGGACTTGAAGTGAACGCGTCCGAACGCTGTCGCAAAGTGTAGTGAGTGAATAGTCGCGTCCACACTAAGCGTGGTTGCTCGCTGCCTTGCGCGGCAAACGACAAAAAACTTTCGTGGCTCACCCGAGGAAACGCATGCTCGTGCTCGGGCGAACGCGTTTTTAATTAATTTATTATGCGTCCAAATTGAGCCGAACTTGGCTCGCCTGCGCACGAGCGTATGCCGCGCGAGGCAGCGAGGCAACGAGGCGGCGAGCAGCCTCGGGTAGTGTGGGCGCACCTAGTAAGGTGCTCCTCTACTACACAGTGTAAATGAATGAAGTTGTATTGTGATATTGCGAGTAAAGAATTCATAAGAAAATATCCGCCAAAAAGTTAACTTTGCTTTTAGTCCTAGAATTAAATTATATACTTTTAGTTATTTTACTCAATAATTATGTATTTATCCTTAACTAGGTATATTTCTGTAAAATTAAAATAAGAACTGATTATGTATATTGGATTGCTTATTTATAAGTATAAGAAATGTATTATGTATATCTTTTTTTATCGAAATATGAATAAAAAACATGTAAATCGGTTGCGGATGCTTTTATTATTGACATGACGACAAGTAATATGTATGACACATCAAATCACATAAAAGCTAATTATTATTTAAATACAGAATCAACACCAATTTGCTAACAATAATCATTATGGCTATTATTAAATTAATTTGAAGCTCTCATGTCAACACAAGGAAACCTTGAATTACAATTGGATCAAGTAATATTTTTGTAATCGCATACTACTCACAACCGTACATGAAAACTGCAATTTCGTAGGCAGCTAAATAGTGGGAAAAAAACATAACAAAGTTTTAATCAATCAATGCAAACAAGTAGCTTTTCTTTTCGCCTTCCCTGTTACACCTTTTTAACCAGCAATACAAGAGATAGGTTATTTTAGGCGAATAGGTACATTTTCAAGGCGAGAATATTAAAATTATTAATCGATCAGTCATTGAAGTGAACACTTGTAAGCAAAAAGCTTCAGCTTTGTGACAACACTAAAATCACCTCCCTCTTGCTTATGCAATATACACTGTGTTTCGGAAGTAATTGTATTACAATTTGAGACACTCGTGCAAAATCGTGCTACGTTCAAAAAAATACCTATAACTTTATCATTGAAAAATAACTACGAAAACAATGAATGAAATTTTTCGTGTCGATGAAAATTGTTTTAATATTTATAACGCAATTATTAAGTCATCATACATTTCCTCTGAAACACGGTGTATATCTCAAGTTATCAATCTAGCAGATATAGAGCACGATCACCGCTAATATCTCGCTTGACGCAGTACTTTAGTAGTACATATTATCTGTGACGCAAAACACTGCATCACAAATTTTTGAGATAGTACGACCATTGTGAATCATACAATATTCCATCTTTACGAATCTACTATACATTTTCAAAATTGGTCGTTTCTTATTAATTGACAAAGCCACAGCACGAATATTAAATATTTTCAGTTCCAAAATCCGTTGAAAAATTTAAGGATATAATTTTGACAAGTCAATCATTATTCGTATTTTCGAATAATTAATGAAAAATATTGGGTTGAACGTTGCTGGAAACCTACTACTACAAACACTATTACAAACAACAATGAACATTGTTTTGGCTGCAAACAGCAGGTACCTACAGTCGGTACTAGCGGTCGATTACAGGGTGTAAAAAATGCTACGGCCGTTCGAAGTCATGTTCCGCAACTGTCAACCCCAAACTAAAAGAACTGCCATTAAAGAAAAATAGACCTTATGTCATTCATAGCATTAACATGATTTTGACAGCTGTCAAATAAGACTTATATGAGCGGCCGAACTTATTTCAAGGGGTGGGGTGAGACAGTCAACCCCTTAGGTCAACCCATTTCTCCCAAAGCCAAACTGGCTGGTAAACCATGACATAGCTTTTACTATCTTTTACACCTCATAATCCTGACTCTTATAGTAACATGAAATGGAATACAATGAATAAAATTAATTATGATACTTAGTGGATAATACAATAAATAATATGAGCAATTTAACAATGTCTTTCTAAACTCGCAATAAATTAGTCAAATCAACATTAAATTACAAACTATGGCATGATAAATTAGGAGTTGACCGAGTTAATAAAATATCCAAAAAACAGCAAAATTTAGAAATACAAGGTATTATAGAAGCGCAAAACCTTTTTTATTCTGCTTCTAAAACACATCAACCTATTTTTAAGACTATAAAAAAAGAAATTGTGTTGGGGGAACCTACGAGAAAGTAAGTGCTATTTTTCTAACTAAAGTTAAAATTACAGCGGTATACGGATTGGTACGTGGGTAGCAGAAGTAAATCGCTTGACAAATTTTGCCAATCAGAATTGCCGTACCCACGTACCGCGCCGGTTCCGCTCAGGTTTGAATAAGGCATATCATTCATATCGTAATTTAGTTATTTGGTCTTTCACGCAATCAGCCTCTGTAACCTTAACAGCATTCTATCTTTCTTCAGCTATAGCTTTACTAAGACCAAGTGTATAGTTTAGGAAATATAATTTGACCCGATTAGCCTTAGCGTGTCAAAGAAAATGCGGTTTAAATTTATATTCCCCAAAGTATACTATACCTTACCTACCCTGATATGACTCTGACATAATGGATAGGTACCTACATCGAAATCATGACATAATTAATCAGTCTTAAAAGAAATAATAACTAATAGCATTAGTATGAATACTAGGACGAAAAAAGTCAAATTAATGAGCATATCTGCAGATCGTGTTACAGTAACATTTATTTTATGATAAAGTTCACAAGGCCTCCGCCCACCAACGGCTGACATTCGGTGTCCGACAAAATCTCACAAAACAAAAATTACAGGAAAAAAAAACAATTGTCATTGTGACAGAGATTGTTATGTTTCGCAACACCTTTAATCCGCCCAGCGGTTTGTGAAAACTTTTCCGAAACTATATAAAATAATAAAATTATGAAAACTTAACAATGAGTGAAGACGAGCGAAGCGAGCGCATAATTTTACCATCATACATGCAAGATCACTCGTGCCGTGACATTGCTTCGCATGTCGTTAACAAATAACTTAAAAACCTAAATAATATCGGTTGCAAAGTGACATTTAGCTATTTCTTACATTTACCTTCGGATTTTATATTAATCTTAGCGTGCAATATTTAATATGAATTTAGCATTTTTTTCTTTGGCTTGCACATTTTAGCCTTTTATTTATAAGTATTTTCCTATAAAACTAGCTAGTCTTGTTTGATAGCTACCAAAGCCCTTATACTTTGAGACACAACTTGACGCCTAGCAGACTAGATAAATTTCGAATATGCTTTCATTACTTATATCTAACTCACAATGATATTCCCCGCTTTGTGTCTTTGGTATTCAACTATGGTCAACATTTCTCTAATTATTATCTATCACTCTTTCCTTTACCCGTTAACAGCTCCACTTTTCAACAATCTATTTTATAGGATAACCAAAGGCTTTCTTTTACTATAACAAATGATGTAGACATGTCGTGATCATGACATAATCCACGTGTAAGGTTCTTGAATATTTTTTCATTAACTTTAGCACCAAAATCTTAAATAGAGAGAACCTTGAATTCAAAGTTTTTTTAATAACAGCACTCAGCCAAATCTAATCACGTGCTAATACCCTTGTTTTCTTAGCACCTATGCGCCTATATCAGTTCTATATCGACAAATCTAAAACCATATTCTTACCCAAGTTTTAAAGGATAAATGTCTCCCTTGCACTACTCGGTGTTTACACTTTTAATAGGTATATGTATATAGTTTTAAAGTAAGCTCCAAAAATGGCTTGGATTTGGTTTGTGACAAGGATGTCGTATAATTGAAACATTAATTTCAAAAAATTATCAAACATTAACACAAAAATCACACTCAATCATATTCAAACAAAAACACAAATAAATCAACATTGCACAAATCAAAATTAATGTCAGCTTTCTAACTAGGTATTTTAAATACGTGTACGCTTATAAGCACATTTTTTTTTTACTTTTTCTATTAATATTATCACATTTAGGAGTACATGTTTATCTATCCTAGTTTCAAACGATATAGAAGAGTTCTTTTTGTAGATTTTTTCAATGTTCCTTCATATACGTAATTCTTATTATTACTATGCTCTATTTGGGCTATAAATACTTAAAGAATCAAACTAAGAAAATCTTCATAAATCAATAACATAGGCTGTTCTTTGAAATAATATCATCAGCCCTAGATCTAAAACAGTAGCTTTAATAAAAAACAAATTAAGTACAATAGAAAGTACAAATCCAGCGTGTTGGCAAAGCAGCTACTGGCTATTAACTTATATCTTTGCTTTGCTTTAACAAATAATCATTTTTATATCAAAAGACAAGTAAGATTCAAGACATTGTAATCGTTTGAAATATTATAATCCTAAGACACCGTTTATTTTTAAACACGTCGTACAATTATACGTTCACGTTCTTATCTAACAATTACATAAAATAGGAAATATACTATTTTGAAAAATAAGTACGTAAGTATATAGCTAGCCAGCTTTAAAGCTCGCTTCTCTTACTTACCTTCATCATATGTTTCTTAGGATAAAAACAATTTAATCCTTTTAAGGGGAAGACAATTATTAGTATTAATTATCTATCATTCAGTAAATATTTTGAATATCAATGCAAAATATTTATTTAAATCACGTGACTAAGAGGTAAATAAGATCAACTTCTATTAGTTCGTGTTTCGTAAGTATTATAAACGTTTAAATTATCATTAATTACCAATCAACGTCAACAAAAAAAATGTCAAACTAAATTAAAATATAAATCGCAAAAACAATCAACAAGTTATCGTTGTGGTGAATAATCATAAATACCAACTACTAGATGAAGTTGCAGACCGCGTGAAAATGTTGTGCAAGAAAATACTACACAAATCTATTGCACAAAGTTGACAAGTTATGGAAGAAAGTGGCAACTTCTAAAATAAATAACCAGCATTGAAAATCTAACAACTTATGTATATAAATAAACTATAAATATCGTATTATAATTATCTCTTTTTCAGATAGGAACTTCTCGTCCACATGACTGTTAACACTTATATCTAGTGACTTAAATTCGTTTGCTCTTCTATGCATAATGAGGCTCGAAGGAGGGAAAGGATTAGTCTTTAGGTGGGGGTTGGTCTAGTAGGGGATCTGGGTGTAGGAAGCGTGGTTGTGGGCGGGGTGGACCGTGACGCGCGGGGAGCGGTCCTTGGGAGGGGTGACGATAGACCCCGACCTGGCCTGAACTATGTTCACGTTGGTGAGGCCGTGCTTCGGTATGGTGAACTTGGGGAGATCGTTCGCCTTGATGCTGTCGTAGATGCGGACTAGTTTGTTACCGTCAACTCCGTCGATAATGCTGAGCGGGCGGTGCGGCGCGGCGGTGACCACCAGGCCGGCGAGGGGGGCTGCGTTGGCACGAGGGGCAGTGGGGGCGGAGGGGGCACTCACGGTCTGCACGGGCGCTGTGGTAACGGCTGCAGCTGATGTGGAAGGCGAGCTGCTCGCGACTATGTGGTGGGTTATGGCATGGCTCTTAAGTCCTTGGGCTGTTTTGTAGCTTTTGCCGCATTGGCATTTGTAAGCCTTTTTTATCCTATAAATAAATAGTAAAAATACAAATTAGACTGCCGTAAATCTTACATCACTGCTAAACAAATCTGTGGCGATAGGTATCGAAATCGACAAATTTCTTGCTCACTTCGCTCGTGTTGTCCAGACTACTCGTGGCAGAGACAGTTGTAAACCAAACATAAATATGTTCTGTTCTGAAAATAATTATCAAACGTCTCTGCCCAGGAAAAATTAAAATTAAAACACGAGCAAAGCGATCAAAAAAATTCATGATGTCGATTTTACTAAACTTGACTAAAAACTAAATTTCACTACTTCACTAAACGCTGATATTATGTAGATTTTGGTATTTCAACACCAACGTAAAGTTACTACAAACACATTCTAAAATGTTTAACAATATTTAAACGGGCTCTAATTTTTCTAAGCCAAATAGTTCAAAATAAACTGCCTAAATTACATTGACTAACATACTCCGAATCTATTTTGTGATGGACTACCATCACCAAACTAACTATAAGTTTTTTCGTGTGCTAATAAGCCAGGTACCCATTTCTTCCAGTAATACTCTTGAGGGGCAGCATGAGGAGCAAGACGTTTCTTTACCCCAGGACCAAACTTTTTAGTGTAGTAGTTGGGAGCCGGCAACAATGGGTATCTTCTTTGGAAGTAAAACAAGAATAACAGTCATCAAATATTATCGCCATAAACCCGGTTTTATACTTAGAATTTTAGGGAAGATTGAAGCAGCAGTGCACCGCGTATTATATGATACCACGATACCACGATCTGGCATGCCTACTGTACAGAACTAGACGGATCGACATCTTGGGCATTGATATGTGGCTGTCATATCTAAAAATATTTCCTATATCGGTACTTACTTGCCATCCTTCTTGTGGCCGTTCTTGGAGTGGTACTTGATGCCGTTCACGTTCTTGTACCGCTTGAGGCACCCCGGCACGGGGCAGGCGAAAGGCTTATCTTGCGGACCCCCAGCTGCAATGCCCCGATGTCCCACAGGCCCGGCGCCACCATTTGCGCCGGTCAGCCTGAAAAGGGACGTGAAATGCAATCGTTCACGACCTGAGACGACAGCTTAATTTTAATCAGTGTATGTCAGAATGTGGCTAGTATGATCTCCTATATTAGGCTTTATATTAGGTTTACAAGAAATAGTGTTTATATCTTTGCCATTGCCTCGTCTAAAGTATATGCCATCAGACAAAATAAATTCGTCGTTCGTCGAACACCATCTTAGGTGGATTGGCCAGGAATGGAACTGAGAAGGAACGTTGCACCTAGCTATCCCATACTCGCCCTTTACGACATGAGTAGTTAGGCTCCTGTAAGGATGATGCTATTCTAAACCGGCATGACACTACAGAAATGAAGAGGACCAAGCCACATGTACTTGAATAATACAAAACTCACTTGACACCGTATCGCAGAATGTATTCCGAGCTATACTCCTCGACGGTGGTCCACGAATCATTGCTGTCTTCAGACTGGCTCATCATTTCGTCCTCGTCCATTTCACTACCTGTAAAAAAAAAATGATTTCGATTTATAGCTATCATAACCGGTGGTCAAGAACTCAAGACCTTATCAGTTCCCCTTATAAATTACCATGGCTCTTGAAAGGTTTTTTCCAACAGGCTCTTGACGTCATCATTGGCACATCAGGCCTCTCGCAGGTTACGCCACAAAGCACTATCCATTATTCCATCCGTTACTTTGGTCTTCTGGCGGATAATCATAATCCGGATTTCTTACCAGTAGGCGTTCTGCTTGCTGCGGACTGAAGGACTTTTGGGCGCTGTGGGCGGTTCTACGATAGATGTGGCCAGTCCACTGCCACTGCAGTTTGCTACACTTCCAGACGTCCGTTGCTTTGATCTTCTGCAGATAATCTTTTGCCGGACTTTATCCAGCACCCTGTATTAACGAACAGCCAACGTATTTCTTACCAGTAGGCGTGCTGCTGCGGACTGAAGGAGTTTTGGGCGCTGAAAACAGTCGACTGCGCACTTCCGGCACCGGCGGCATGTTCTGGAACTCGCGCTTCGTCGCCTCCGTGAAGAACCTCAGTACGTAGCTCAGAGGAATGCAGGCTGGCTGCGAAGCCTCTTTTTGTTCCACTACTACTGGGTCATAGTCTGTGGAGAACGTAATAGTGGCTACAGGCACATGTCGCATGCGTTTTTTGTTTCATAATCCCAAACGTAATCTTACAAGTTTATTTGATGACAACATGAGCGTAGTGAGCGAGAAGTTTCACAATACACAGCAACCTGAAACCTCTTTCAGTTACGCTATCTGTATCTACCTAATAGGCTGTTTACGAGAACAGCAGTTGAAGTATAGAAAATCTATGTAATTACTGCACATAGTGGGCATAATGCCACGCAGCGTTCTCTACCGGCCAATCATCACACCATACTTTATTTTATGCATTTCGCGCTCGCTTCGCTCGTGTTGTGCTGTACTTACCTACCTACCAATGAAATTTCTTTTAACCGTTGTTAATACTTTTCTAGTACGTACTACGACCTTTCACGTGCTTTCTACCGCCCATATTCCGGGCGTGAGGAGTATTTGTAAGAGAATATGCCCAAAATACATATGAAATTAAACAAAATGTAGAGCCAAACCCACACACCAAACCTGTATTACTGATATTGATGTCCCTGTGCTGTGGCCTAACAATTATTGCAGTAGAGCACGTTTTTATTAGGATAACAATAACAGTACTCTTCAACAGACTAAAACTATAGCAAAGTGAACAGAAATACTTTTCAGTACTAAAATAAATAAAACTTTCAAAACATTCCGCGCTCTACCATGATTATTGTTATCAATGCTGCCAACATGAACGCATTGATAAGACGTAATGGAGACAATTATTGGATTATGTTACACACGAAAAATATGGACATTAGCTTGGTAATGAGGTGAATCTTTGATATTTACCGATGTGCACGTCTTCGATGTGTTCAATTAGATCCCCAAGTCTTGGAAATGTTATACCACAGCCGTCGAATTTACAGATGTTTATCATGAAGACGGCCATGTCGTTGAGAGGGTAACGCACTAGTCAACTGCACGACTGTACTAACTCGGAAATTGTAGATGAAATCTATATTTAAAATAAATTTATATAAAATCTGAAGTAAAAACAAATTAATTGCTAATTTTGTAAGTAAATTTTTAAAATTATTTTTATTTTATAAATGTTTGACTGTATCTCACAACTCGAAAAGAGTATTGATAGTTTCTGTCATTTCGCGCAGACTGATCAATAGTTGGTGGTACCGATCTGTCTTGTGCCTATTTCAACCAATAGCGAAGCAGAATCCATACTCCGTTTCGCTTCAGCATTCAGAAATTGAACATTCCAAAGGCCGGTCTCCTCCTTCTCGGTGTTCTTTGGTAAGTGCGGTAAAATTGTGAATAAAATAATCGTGAAAAAGTGCTAATATTTCAAGCCATCCTAGGAAATCAAGTGATAAAACGGTTTGATATAAGAATACAGTGTGTGATAGTGATAATATTTCCTTGTGAGTACGTAAGTTGCTAGGTGATTTGTATTTATAATGTCAAGTCGGCAACTCGGCCATTTTCCGTCATCGTATCTTGTCATTTAGTGGAAATATATGTCATTATCCCGTAAAAGTCTGTTGTCAGTAGTTCACCGATTTGTATTTCTGTATAAAAGTGAAAATTAGTTCGTTTCGACCCCTTGTTACGTAGTCCCGTAAATTACGTAACGATCCGCGGTCGGTGGTCAAACGTCAAGTTCGTACGCTACAATTTTTCATTAGTAGTTCGATAGAGCACCAGGCAACAGGGCGACTGGCATTTGATATTCATCCAGTGATACTATTTCTTTCAGTTGTCGCTCGCCGCACCCATAAATAAAGACACAAAATGCTGTCTGCCGCTAGATTGATTGCCCCCGCCGCCAGGAGCGCCGTAAGTACTTTTCATATTATCCCAATTAGAATTTACATTTCTTCATATTGATGGGTTGCTTTTGGAACCCCTAAACTCTGTGTCTGCAAGTGGTAACTTACATAGTTCTGAAACAAGTTAGATCCTTGGGGGTCAGGACATCCCTAACTTGACCTTGCATAAGGTCTCCTTATTTGACTGGTATTCTGCAATAATTATGATTTCCCTTGCAGCCCTTTGCACCCTATTGATCTAGCATTTTGTACTAACCTTGTTAGATAATTACATAATAGGGTGTTCCTGTTTATTTAGCTCATAGTTCCTTCAAAACCAAATATATTTGATTGGTTATAAGTTTATAACTCAAATTAACAGTATTTAGTACCACTCAACTAAATCTGACTCTTGGAACCCTTTATGTAACTACTACTTGATATGCTTACTTATCTTATTTAGGTTAAGTAACTATAGAAAACTTGAAGTGAATCTTTTACAGCCTTCCTGATATAAAGCTAAAGAAATGTGAAGAGATTGTGAAAAATCCATTGAACTGTTCAGAAAAGGACTTGTTCATATTGGAAACATTAATGAATGAAATGAAACATTTTCTTAGTGTAGCATAAAGATAGGATAGGTGCTTGAGTTCTGAAACTTTCTTATACTATAAGAGTTCTTTCTGTGATTTCCAGGTGTTCAGCAACACAGCCCTGGTCAGACCTCTGGCAGCAGTGCCCACACAGAAACAGATTGTGCCCGTAGCCCCACAACTGTCAGCAGTGCGGTCATTCCAGACCACCTCGGTCACAAAGGACATTGACTCTGCTGCCAAATTCATCGGTGCCGGTGCAGCGACAGTAGGAGTAGCGGGTTCAGGTAAGGAAGTTATCAAGCTTTTCTATTTGAAAGACCCAATGTTCATCGTAATGTACAGTATAACTAACATGAATGGTATATGGCTAACATTCTGGGGTTCATAGTCTGGTCAGGTAATGGAAATGTGTTATATTCATTGATTTATTGACATTGGCAGTGAAAATTTACCTAAGTACTGCATTACATAACCTAACCTTTGAAATAGTATCGGAGCATGCTTCAATCTTATCAGATTCTTAACATTTTCATCATTTATCATTTAATCTTTAACATTTATTTCATTAGTTACATAAACTGCTGCTCTTCCCAGTTATATGGAAAAGTTGGTGGTGTCAGTCCTTTCCCATTTAAGACTTAATCAAATATTTCGTAAGTTGTTTCATGTAAGGCTACAGACAGCTTTCTATAAGATACTTAAGTGTTATAATTAATAAGCCAATAGAGAATCCAGAGAATCCTTGGTCTGATTCTAAAGCTAAACATAATGTCACTTTAGCAGTCAATTCAATTCAATTTTTGGTATTATGGACTCTGTCAGCGTAGGACAATTCCGCCAATGTCTAAGTTGGAAAATACACGTAAACATAAAAAAAACCCGCTCACTTTAGCAGTCATATAAATAAAATCACTTAATTTCCTGAAGTAGCAGGCTAGGTAGCAGGTAAATCAAACAAATAATTCCACTGGAGACTAATATTTTCAATGGCTAAATTGATTTGTATCTCTGCCACTTCTTACATGAATACCTACTTGATGTGACTTACTAACAATCTTTGAAGAAAATGTTTGGATTGTCAGTGATAGGAACTCAATTTAAATATTATTAAAGACCTACTATCCTATACCGGAAACAAATATGTCTTAATCCTTTTAAACATAATTCTAACATGCTAGCTTATTTTAATTACAGTAAAAGTGAATTTATTCAACTACAATCATCTATCCAAAAATTAAAATGTTTTTCTAAAAAGAAATACAGATAGATTTTTGAAATAGATAAAGATGAGATAGGAAATAGATAAAGATGAGATAGGAAATCTATCCATACATTAACCAGATTTGTGCCCAATTTAGTAGATAACTTTTGTTGGAAGAAAGAGCATGGTTTATGAAAATTTAAATAAAATCTTTTATCTTTGTATTCATCAATACCTGATTGATGAACTAACTAAACACTGGTCTTACCACAAAAAATGTTTGACTAGTGTTGAACCCATGTTTAAAATAAAACTGCATACCAAAAAATATGCTAGACACACGTTCAACACTCTTCTAAATAATTTGTGGTAAGGCTCCTAGAGACTAACACATTAGGATTAAAAACTAAATCATACCGTGTTTTTCTCCTGGATATCCTAAATTATGCTTGATGCTTGTGTTGTGCTCTTATTTTTAACACACTGATGCTGCTTGATAAGGTTTGTTGGCTTTTTATTTTTATTTCTTCCTTTTCCTATTTTATTTTCTCTGCATGTTAATTACCTATGCATGATGGATGATTGTTAGTAAAATATGTTTTCAACCATCACATACATGTTTTAAACTAGATTGATTATGATTTAGGAATGTGTCTGATGTGTGAATGTTTCTTGGTCGGCAGGAGCGGGTATCGGGACGGTGTTCGGCTCCCTCATCATCGGCTACGCCAGGAACCCCTCCCTCAAGCAGCAGCTGTTCTCATACGCCATCCTGGGATTCGCCCTGTCTGAAGCCATGGGTCTCTTCTGTCTTATGATGGCCTTCCTGCTGTTGTTCGCTTTCTAATCTAATTATTTATAAGAACACCACTGCCATCCCGCATAATGAGGTTTCAGTGTGCACCATCTGAAGTGGACGGCCTTGGAATCGAATCGTGGAAACCTCACCCTCATAGTGATGCAAGGACTGATGTGTAAATGAGTTACACTGACCGGTGTGCGTCATCAGGAATGCAATTATTTAATTATGTAGTATATACAAAACATGCAATAAAATGATGTATGTAAACATTCTTTGGATGCTGCAGTTATTTTTCCGTTCCTGATTCTGTTGTAGACTGTTATCTAAAATCATGTTATGCAAAGTCTCACGGTAAAATATTGTTAAAGTCGATGATAATATTTTAAGCCAGTGATCGCATGAATGCGTGTGAGTATTTTCATCGTCTTTTATAAAATATTTTTGTCGAGATTGTTGGCATCTGTACTGTACATTTTTAGGGCGATTAAATGATACCAATCAACAACCTGAGAGTTTTGATGATATATTTTTAACCCCCTTTTCTTTCATTTTTAATTCTAACAATTATATAATAATTATACATTTTATAAAACTTCTAGCAAAAACTAAAAGCAAAATACGTTAGTATTTCTAAAACTATATTCTTGCATGATTTGCATTAGATAAAACATGCGCATCTTCAGTGCTGAATTTAAAAATCTTGCATTTCCATTCTTGCAAGATGTGCGTTATGGTAGTAGTAATTCCAACCCATGAAGTACTTATCGCACATATACAGGTTGTTAAAAAAATATTTTAAGTGGTGAACCAGACCCCTACGGAAACGAACAACTTTTCGTGTGCGTCATTTTGGCACGGCCACCATGGAATACCATAAGTTTGATGGTGTGAAATAATTGACCTCTAATTGCCTCTAATTGACGCACAAGTAAAAAAAAATGTCTCCCCGCCGTTTAAAAGATATTCCATGTGATAGGTGGCCGTGCCAAAATGACGTTTCTATAGCTGGGCCACCATTAAAGCAGCCACTTGGCGAAGGTCTGATTATTCCAAAAATTGCCCATTTAATTGTCTATTCTTCATACAAAATTTCATCAGTCTTCGAAGAGCCGTTTCAGAGATATATGATTGGTTTGTGGCCGTGCCAAGATGACGTTTCTACAGCTGGGCAACCACCTAAATCGGCACGTAGCGGAGACATGTCTATTACCAAAAATTGCCCATTTAATTGACCATAACTGCCTGCCTAATCATTTTAATTGTCTCGTTTTCGTTAATAAGAAAACTCATTTTTCATTATGTGAGTAGGGGAAACTGGGGACACTTGACCTCAGTGGAAGACATGGTATTTTTAATTTCCAGAAATACTACCAAAGCTATGTTTAGCTAGCAAAACTGTTTGTCTACAGTCGGATGTGTCAACTATTTCATGTTTCAAAGTGACAGGTCTTTATTGACAGGTATTCATAATTTCTATGGTGGCGCAGGATCATTTTGGCGAGTATTTAGCTCAGATGGAGAATTGACAGCTTAATATATATCTCAAATAAGCATAATAGATTAGTGAGAAAGTGATAGAGTTATTGTGGTTGTTTCACTGTACCCCACCTTACCCTACCAAAACAAATTAAAAACAGTTTTCTCTTTCACAAAGACGAGACAATTAATATGATTAGGCAGGCAGTTATGGTCAATTAAATGGGCAATTTTTGGTAATAGATATGTCTCCGCTACGTGACGATTTATGTGGTTACCCGAAACGTCATCTTGGCACGGCCACATCTAAATCGTCACTTTGAGAGGACATGCCTATGACCAAAAATTGCCCATTTAATTGACCATTATTGCCTGCCCAATCATATTAATTGTCTCGGCTTCGTTAAAGAGAAAACTGTTTTTAATTTGTTTTGGTAGGGTAAGGTGGGGTACAGTGAAACAACCACAATCACTTTCTCACTAATCTATTATGCTTATTTGAGAGATATATTAAGCTGTCAATTCTCCATCTGAGCTAAATACTCGCCAAAATGATCCAGCGCCACCATAGAATTTATAAAGACCTGTCAAATTTAAAGACCTGTCACTTTGAAACATGAAATAGTTGACACATCCGACTGTAGACAAACAGTTTTGCTAGCTAAACATAGCTTTGGTAGTATTTCTGGAAATTAAAACAACCATGTCTGCCACTGCGGTCAAGTGTCCCCAGTTTCCCCTACCCACAAAATGAAAAATGAGTTGTCTCATTAACGAAAACGAGACAATTAATATGATCAGGCAGGCAGTTATGGTCAATTTAATGGGCAATTTTTGGTAATAGTCATGTCTCCGCTACGTGACGATTTAGGTGGTTGCCCGAAACGTCATCTTGGCACGGCCACATCTAAATCGTCACTTTGAGAGGACATGTCTATGCCCAAAAATTGCCCATTTAATTGACCGTATTGCCTGCCCAATCATATTAATTGTCTCAGCGTCGTAAAAGAGAAAACTGTTTTTAATTTGTTTTGGTAGGGTAAGGTGGGGTACAGTGAAACAACCACAATAAGTCTATCACTTTCTGACTAATCTATTATGCTTATTTGAGAGATATATTAAGCTGTCCATTCTCCATCTGAGCTAAATACTCGCCAAAATGATCCTGCGCCACCATAGAATTTATAAAGACCTGTCAAATTTAAAGACCTGTCACTTTGAAACATGAAATAGTTGACACATCCGACTGTAGACAAACAGTTTTGCTAGCTAAACATAGCTTTGGCAGTATTTCTGGAAATTAAAACTACCATGTCTGCCACTGGGGTCAAGTGTCCCCAGTTTCCCCTACCCACAAAATGAAAAATGAGTTTTCTCATTAACGAAAACGAGACAATTAATATGATCAGGCAGGCAGTTATGGTCAATTAAATGGGCAATTTTTGGCAATAGTCGTGTCTCCGCTACGTGACGATTTAGGTGGTTGCCCGAAACGTCATCTTGGCACGGCCACATCTAAATCGTCACTTTGAGAGGACATGTCTATGACCAAAAAATGCCCATTTAATTGACCATTATTGCCTGCCCAATCATATTGATTGTCTCGGCTTCGGTAAAGAGAAAACTGTTTTTAATTTGTTTTGGTAGGGTAAGGTGGGGTACAGTGAAACAACCACAATAACTCTATCACTTTCTGACTAATCTATTATGCTTATTTGAGAGATATATTAAGCTGTCAATTCTCCATCTGAGCTAAATACTCGCCAAAATGATCCTGCGCCACCATAGAAATTATGAATACCTGTCAATAAAGACCTGTCACTTTGAAACATGAAATAGTTGACACATCCAACTGTAGACAAACAGTTTTGCTAGCTAAACATAGCTTTGGTAGTATTTCTGGAAATTAAAAATACCATGTCTTCCACTGGGGTCAAGTGTCCCCAGTTTCCCCTACTCACATAATGTAAAATGAGTTTTCTCATTAACGAAAACGAGACAATTAAAATGATTAGGCAGGCAGTTATGGTCAATTAAATGGGCAATTTTTGGTAATAGACATGTCTCCGCTACGTGTCGATTTAGGTGGTGGCCCAGCTGTAGAAACGTCATCTTGGCACGGCCACAAACCAATCGTATATCTCTGAAACGGCTCTTCAAAGACTGATGAAATTTTGTATGAAGAATAGACAATTAAATGGGCAATTTTTGGAATAATCAGATCTTCGCCAAGTGGCTGCTTTAATGGTGGCCCAGCTATAGAAACGTCATTTTGGCACGGCCACCTATCACATGGAATATCTTGTAAACGGCGGGGAGACAATTTTTTTTACTTGTGCGTCAATTAGAGGCAATTAGAGGTCAATTATTTCACACCATCAAACTTATGGTATTCCATGGTGGCCGTGCCAAAATGACGCACACCAACTTTTCCCAAGGGGTAGTAAAGGGAAAGAGTCCTTGGGGTACATGGTAGTTATCCAGCTTGCAGCTTTACTAGCAACCGCTAGTAGTACCAGGTTCACAGAAGAATGGAATATAAATGGCGGACGGAGGTCATGCTTTGTTACTCGCACTAAGCCGTTTATACCGGGAGTAACGGAAAGGGTATAACAAGCCGAAAGGAGGTCAAGGTACTCATGAAACTGAACAACTTTCCCCATGGAACATGGGTCGAAGTATGAAAAAAAAATTGGACCTTCGATAGTAAATCAATTAGCTGATCGGCGATTTTGTATGGGAGGTCCAATTTTTTTTTTCATATTTCGACCCATGTTCTATGGGGAAAGTTGTTCAGTTTCATGAGTACCTTGACCTCTTTTCGGCTTGTTATACCCTTTCCGTTACTCTCTCTCTGTATACCTACACCAGCCCGGCGTTCATGCTTCCTTTCCTTTTTATGAAACCGCCGCCAATTATAATCCCTTACTTCTGTGAATCAGGTAGTAGCGGGCTAGTAAAACCAAGCCAGACATCCGTTACAAAATAATTCATTCATTGCTATTAGCCTGTAATCAGGCGCTTTTATAACAGTAGTTATTTTTAGATAAACAGAATCGACGCCACCGGTAAAATTAAGTAAGTATGCTAGCTATATTGGGTGAGGGTAAGAGAATGTCGATTTGCAGTCCTGATGAAACAATCGGTTTCCAGAGTAGGGGAAGTAGATATGGTTATCCAGGGGACGATACACATTTTGTTAGTTAGGTGCTTTGTTGTATGGTCGGTGAATAGGTTTATTTTCTTGAAGAGGTGCCCAAAATGTGACGATATTAGGACCATAGTTAGCGGTTTCGCACTACGTCCAATTCTTATCCATTCCGAACCCGTGAAATATTACCATCTCCGTCAATCGATATCGGACGGACGGAGACGGAACGTGTATGTATTCCTCATGGTATAATAAGATACTCCGCCTGGTATTTCTTTCCGAGACTCGTGAACCACGTGACCAACACAAGACTACGTCATCATGCTTGTGGGTTACCAGAATTACCCACTCTTATGATGTTTTTTGTAAATCATATAAGATACTGTTAACTAATAAATAAAATTTAAGTGTTGCTGTAAAGTTAAAGTTAATACACACGTAAATCTAAATTATAAAATTATTAAGAAATATTTTAACCCATTGTTCTGAGATTGAATTTACCCCATAACGTATTTTATTGAAATAAAGTGGCAATACTAAGTGACGTTGACTTGTGTTTCACTGGGAAGGAAAGACCATGTTTTATTAGACTATGGTATTCCTCAGGTTCGGTTCGGCTAAGAATCGGACGTAGCGCGAAACAGCTCTTAGTTAGCATTTATTCGGATTCGCAAAATCGGAATTATTTATTTTACTACGAATTTATAATTTTCACTACCGAAGTGTCGACTTCAGACGTAAAATAAAGAGAATCTGCATTTGCGACTCTGCTGTAAACACTGATAATGCTAAGGTTCCAATTTGTTTTTGTACGATAGTTTTTTGTAATTATCTGTATTTTTTGTGCTAATTTATTGCAATAAATTATATCATTCAATTTCTTATTTTTATCATTTCGTACGAGATTGATTACTTAGTAGGGAAGTGACTTCATTACATAGTCTGGTACATACATACATAGCCTGTATATCGTTGCATAGTCTGGGTTGTGTGATTTAAAATAAAAACAGTTTTATCTTTTATTTTAACAAAGTTTATTGCAAATGTGTAATGAATGTCATCTAAGTGTATACCTCCGAGTGAGAAATTGCTCACGGAGCGGAAATAGATACTTAGATTTGAGTTTACAAAAAGGTTTATTTTAATACTTGCTAATTTACTAGTGATCGGGCATTCTAAATGCTTTAGAATTTTTCTTTTCAAAATGCATACAACTCAAAATATTGTTTGATTTGTATGCATTTTGCTTACATACAACAATGCACACTTTTCTCAAAGAAATGTAAAAACTCAATCACAATAAAAGTACAGTAGGTAATCCATAATCTTAATACATGTCAATTTGGTGTAAATTAAATTTTGTAATTAGACCTACAATAAATTACAAACTACCAATTCACAATAATAAATAATCCGCTAGATTTTTTTGCATTTGCCTGAAACGCCTTACACAATTGTCTCCTGTCGTAACGATCTAACATAAAAATCCTAATTAACTAAAAGACAGTCAATAAAAAAAACACTCCAAAATAGAAAAAATAATGTTTTGCTACACTAACACAAAATATACGATACAAGCAACCATTGAATTTCATTAACACTTGAAAAGTCCGCGCCATGAAAGGAGTTCCGCGAAGGGAAAAAGTGTTTAGTATAATAGTATTCCATGCGATCATAGACTGATATTAGACGACGACAGCGCCTACGGACATCTTTTCCTGGCGCGGACTGTAGTTTGGTGATGACTGATGAGATTTCCAGTTAAAAAGAATCGGAAAAGAAGAAAGATTGATGGCATAAGTAACTTGTTTTTTAATTATTTTGTGCATGTATTCTACTCGCGAACTTATTTACAATATATCTACACTTCTTTGAGAAGAGAAAAATCTAATCAATCACGCAAAACCGCCGTAATAAATCGTGCTATTGGAGTCTGATATAACAATATAGCAAATACTATCCACTGAGAAGCTAGAAACGATTTGTAAACAACTTTACAATAATTTCTCTTAATCTAGAGCAAAACAAAATAAGGCATTTGTATAATCAGGTTCATCAAACATAATTTCCAACACTAAATGAACATTCACTTATGGTTCGAGTTCACGGAAATGTAAGTCCAGTTAACGTTCCGATATCTGATTCTTATGAGATCATAAACTCGTTAAATTATTTGGTCCATATGAGTTATCTATTGAGGTCCATGGACTCGAGCCACAAGGCAAACTTACACATTATTTTTGGCTCAATCTATGCCCAAAAGTCCATAATTTTAAAACTAGTTATTAATATTATAACTCTTTTACGAACTATCTCGATATTTTTTATATTACACAATAATATAAATTACTTCATTTCCACTTAAATCGCCTCCGTTTCGAATTGGGCGCCTTTACTAATAATGATGGGTCCATATGTTTCTTCTTGTTGCAATTTTAGCACTTGATGTTTCTTGAGTACTAATAAACTGTAGAACTTTTGTG
Source organism: Phthorimaea operculella (assembly GCA_024500475.1). NCBI lineage: Eukaryota > Metazoa > Arthropoda > Insecta > Lepidoptera > Gelechiidae > Phthorimaea > Phthorimaea operculella. Next base: position 4,489,160 of record JANFCV010000003.1, on the reverse strand, counting down.
CAACCTGTAATAAAAAGAAAATACAATTTCTGTATTAATAGTAACAGAAATGAATTCCTGTGTAATAAAAGCGTGCAGTGTCATTGTAGAAAACTGACAGTAGCAGAATGTCACCGTAGCAAAATGTCTATAAAAGAATGTCATAATCGCAAAACATTGCTCGATCATTAGTCTCTGGGCCAAAAATGTCATAAACTCGCAAAATTATACGAAGACCACGGTCAAAAAATTATCTAGTTTGTGTTGAAAATTGCCAATGGACGCAAAAACTTTTTATAAGCTTTCTCTATGATGTTTAGTGTCAAGTCACCTTTGTCCGTGCTGTATGATGTATTTTACAATCTCTACACGAATCTTGAGGCCAAAGTCGCGTATTATTTTCTACAGTTTGTAGTCACCGAATGTGTGTAAGTAGCAATGTGTGCGTACCTGCTTCCTGTTGTTGTGCCTGGGCGCCAGCTCGGCGAAGCTGAGCTCGGTGCGCGTGACCAGCTTGGGCCGCAGCACGGCGAACAGCTGCGCCGCCCGTCTGTTCAGCACGCGCTCCTCGAACTGCTCGTCTGTCTGGCCCGCCTTATGGTTTGTAGTCATTTCTCAATAAGTAGCAATGTGTGCGTACCTGCTTCCTGTTGTTGTGCCTGGGCGCCAGCTCGGCGAAGCTGAGCTCGGTGCGCGTGACCAGCTTGGGCCGCAGCACGGCGAACAGCTGCGCCGCCCGTCTGTTCAGCACGCGCTCCTCGAACTGCTCGTCTGTCTGGCCCGCCTTATGGTTTGTAGTCATTTCTCAATAAGTAGCAATGTGTGCGTACCTGCTTCCTGTTGTTGTGCCTGGGCGCCAGCTCGGCGAAGCTGAGCTCGGTGCGCGTGACCAGCTTGGGCCGCAGCACGGCGAACAGCTGCGCCGCTCGTCTGTTCAGCACGCGCTCCTCGAACTGCTCGTCTGTCTCGCCCGCCTCGCGCTCGCCTTCCTCAGCCTGAGGGAAACGAACAGATTATACGGGGTGATACAAAACAACTAATAAAGCTGAGGTTAAGGTACTCATAAAATTAGACCTCCCCTACAAAATGAAGTCAATTTGTATGGGAACCTTATTGGTTGTTTTGTAACACGTTGTACAGGGTGATTGATAGGTAATGTATCATTGGGCTACTCAGCCGTGAAGTAAACACTGGATACTACTAAACCACCGTAGATCGTACAAAACAGACTATAGTATTTCGAACCCGTCATAGACCTATTCCAACCTGAGTAGACCTTGTCTGAGCTGAAATGACGCGCCCCACTACCTACCTTACTTACCGCTTGTGTGTGTTAATGCAATGGTGGGGCGCGTCATTTCAGCTTAGACGAGCACTACACGGTATTCTGATAGGTACAAATTGTCAAGCCATTAAGTTGCGTTTCCCACGTACCTATCCAGATAATGCAGTATGAATAGGGCTTTAGACTCACAGTGCCTTATTATGGCATCCGAAATGCATCAGTCCAAAAACTACACCATCACTAAAATGAGAGTCCCACTCATCATAGAATAAAAATAGTCAAAGTCAGTTTTAAAACATGTCTAGAGATTGCCAAACAACTTACCTGTTCATTGCTAAGCGGCAGATCGTAGTCGTGCTGTGGACTTTGGTGGCCGTGCTGGTCGTCGTATCCTAAATTTGTCATCTGCATGTTCTGCATACCACTCTGAAAACGAAGTAAATCTATCAGAAAACAGTCATAGATGATATGATAAGATAATACATCGCCAGTGTTATAATAAAACGTCATTAGCTGAGCTACGTTACTGACCTCATCATCAGTGAAGTGACAAGTTACTGACCTCATCACCAGTGAAGTGACACGTTACTGACCTCATCACCAGTGGAGTGATACGTTACTGGCATCATCACCAGTGAAGTGATACGTTACTGGCATCATCACCAGTGGAGTGATACGTTACTGACATCATCACCAGTGAAGTGATACGTTACTGACATCATCACCAGTGAAGTGATACGTTACTGACATCATCACCAGTGAAGTGATACGTTACTGACATCATCACCAGTGAAGTGATACGTTACTGACATCATCACCAGTGAAGTGACACGTTACTGACATCATCACCAGTGAAGTGATACGTTACTGACATCATCACCAGTGAAGTGATACGTTACTGACATCATCACCAGTGAAGTGATACGTTACTGACATCATCACCAGTGAAGTGATACGTTAATGACTTCATCACCAGTGAAGTGATACGTTACTGACATCATCACCAGTGAAGTGATACGTTACTGACATCATCACCAGTGAAGTGATACGTTACTGACATCATCACCAGTGAAGTGATACGTTACTGACATCATCACCAGTGAAGTGATACGTTACTGACATCATCACCAGTGAAGTGATACGTTACTGACATCATCACCAGTGAAGTGATACGTTACTGACATCATCACCAGTGAAGTGATACGTTACTGACATCATCACCAGTGAAGTGATACGTTACTGACATCATCACCAGTGAAGTGATACGTTACTGACATCATCACCAGTGAAGTGATACGTTACTGACATCATCACCAGTGAAGTGATACGTTACTGACATCATCACCAGTGAAGTGATACGTTACTGACATCATCACCAGTGAAGTGATACGTTACTGACATCATCACCAGTGAAGTGACACGTTACTGACATCATCACCAGTGAAGTGATACGTTACTGACATCATCACCAGTGAAGTGATACGTTACTGACATCATCACCAGTGAAGTGATACGTTACTGACATCATCACCAGTGAAGTGATACGTTACTGACATCATCACCAGTGAAGTGATACGTTACTGACATCATCACCAGTGAAGTGATACGTTACTGACATCATCACCAGTGAAGTGATACGTTACTGACATCATCACTAACGAAGTGATACGTTACTGACATCATCACTGACGAAGTGATACGTTACTGACCTCGTCACCAGTGAAGTGATACGTTACTGACATCATCACTAACGAAGTGATACGTTACTGACATCATCACTAACGAAGTGATACGTTACTGACATCATCACTAACGAAGTGCTACGTTACTGACGTCATCACTAACGAAGTGATACGTTACTGACATCATCACTAACGAAGTGATACGTTACTGACATCATCACTAACGAAGTGCTACGTTACTGACGTCATCACTAACGAAGTGATACGTTACTGACATCATCACTAACAAAGTGATACGTTACTGACATCATCACTAACAAAGTGATACGTTATTGACATCATCACCAGTGAAGTGATGCGGATCTCTACTGACCTGGTAGTCGGGCTGCAGCAGGCCGGTCAGCATCTGGTCGTCGGGTCGGTCGCTGCCCACTTGCGGCATCATCGGCATCTGCTCCATACTGTGTGATAGCATCGCCCCATGTGCTAAACCTGCAGGCAAAAACAGTTGTTGAAACTCATTTGCTGCATCGAAAATAGTTTCAGTAGCCACTCGAAAATTTGTTCAAGTTGGTTTCCTTCAAGGCAAAATCTCAAAGTGACGAAACTTCTGAGCAAAATGACAAAGTAGAAAAACGTCAAGAGCCAAAATGTCAATATGTAAGAGTGACAAAACCTGAGGGCAAAATGTAAAAGAAGTAATACGTTAGAATGAAATATTATCAAAAATGCCAGAATCTCTCGTTGTTATTTTGAAGAAAAAAAAATTGTACCTACTGCCAGTGCCATTAATTAATTGTTCAACTAGAGAAATAAACTAAACTAGACCCGAATATAAGTCCAGAATATTCAAAGGCCTGGTAAGTAATTGTCAAATAACTTATAAATAAGCGGGGCAAATAAGTTTCGCTGACATCCTTACCTCCGGGCGTCATGCCTCCATGCTGTAACCCCACTGGGGTCATCCCGCCGTGCGCTAACCCTGCTGGGGTCATTCCTCCGTGCGCCAGCCCCGCCGGGGTCATTCCACCGTGAGCTAGACCCGCTGGGGTCATCCCACCATGCGCTAAACCAGCTGGGGTTATCCCGCCATGAGCTAAACCAGCCGGGGTCATCCCACCGTGCGCGAGACCGCCCGGCGTCATGCCGCCGTGATCTAGGCCACCTGGGGAATATGCGGCTTATTTACGCATACAAATAAGTTAAATTAGAAACATACTACAAAATAAAATTTGGCAGAACTAAATAAAATATACAGAATAAGGCCGTATTCAATTATGAGCGGAACCTCGTTATGTGGGTTCACGCACGTACAAATTGTCAAGCGATTGAGTTACGCTAACCATATACCTATCCGGATTCCGCTGTGTTGAATAGGCCTGGCAAAAATGATTGAGACCCAAAAAAAGCTGTATGTAACAAAGCGTGATTTCTGCTGCGTTCTTACCTGGTGTCATACCGCCGTGATGTAAGCCAGCTGGAGTAAGGCCGCCGTGGACGAGTCCTGCCGGGGTCATCCCGCCGTCCAGTCCTAGACCAGGGGTCATCCCGCCAGGAACCATACCTAGAACATCAGTCGTCATGGTCATTATCAAGCATTCGTCCTTGCGATTTCATTGTTCCGCTGTGCAGCAAAATCTTATCAAGGAATAAAAAGTTCTAAAAATCTTTCAATCTCTGTTACACGTCTTTGTAAGATTGCGGACAGCCGAAGAATGTAGTCGGCCCTAAGTATATGTATTATAAAGCATGGAAGCGCTTATGTAAGAAGACTATCTAACTATAGTTTATCTATATCAGTCTATTGCAGTCCACAGCTGGACGTAGGCCTCTGGAACGCCATAAGTCACGATCTCCTGTTTTTGCCAGCCAGTCGCTACCAGCCGCCTTTTTAAGTCATCGGTCTATCTGGCTGGAGGGGATTAAACGCTACGCTTGCAGAGGCGTGGCCTCCACTCGAGAACCCGCTTACTCCATCGGTCTTACGACAAATGTGACCAGCCCACTGCCACTTCAGCTTGCTACACTGAAGTGGCAGAGGGCTGCACGCGAAAAGACCAAAGTGACGGACATAGCCAGACTATGTCCGTCACTTTGGTCTTTTTGCGTATAGCCTGATGTAAAAAGATTACTGTAGAATATTTACCGCCGTGGTGTAGGCCAGCTGGAGTCATGCCGCTCAAGTCAGGCGCGTCGCCGTGCTGTAGGCCTGCGGGGGTCATGCCGCCGTGCTGGAGACCACCTGATAAACATTTCGATTATTTTGATAATCGTTTCTACTACCTGATCTATAGAATAAGGGAACCCTAAATGGTAACATAGTTGTTGACATCTTGCTCAAATGTCATGTAATATGAAAAAGCAAACAACAATGTTGCCATTTCGGGTACTTTTCTACTATGAATCAGTTTATACGAAGAATTGTATTTTTTTTAAAGAATGTTATGAATATGGAGGAGACATAGACCAAAGGTCATTGTTTCGTTTTGGGTTTTAGGGGAGAGACGTTACTCGTCAAATCTTTGAAGCCGTTCGATGTAGCCTTATTTGGCCCAGACGAAGTTCAAGAGCAAATACATGCAAAATTGACTGGTTTCTGTACCTGGGGTGATGCCGCCTTGCAGCAGCGTGCCGGGGGTGAGAGGGCCAAGCGTGCCCGGGGTGAGTGGCGGGCCCAGCGAACTGAGCATACCTGAACGCAGCAAACATTTATTAATCACCTTACAAAAGTATCCTTCATTTATAAAAATTGAATAGGAAACCTAGTTTATTTTTCATTGAGCGACGTCCTTCAAAGAATAGGTAATTGATATGTTTTAGAAATGAAATTAATCTGGCGAATATGATCTGAACCTTCACCCAATGGCATTTGATTTGATTTGATGTCGGAAGTTTAGTTGTGATTGTATGCAGGATGTAAAGAAAAGGACTGCGCTCCATTCAAGAAACGAAGCTGCTTGTGAATCATTGAAAATTAGATTCCATCAATCTAATTTTCTTGTGGCTTGATCAAGATCGAGATTTAGCGAGTAAAATGGAAAGTCAGTACTGAAGGCTGGGTTATTTGTTGGAAATTTTGTCGTGCAATGGCGAGTGCACATTGAGTCTCGTAGGCTGATTCGCCTCTGAAAAGAACGCAGTTTCCAAATAGACTAGTTACCTGGCGTACTGGGAGCCTCGTCGTCCATTCTCGGCGTGAGCGGGTACGCGGGCGACGCGGCGCCGGCGGGCGACGGCGCGCGCTCTAGTGTGCGTATGTACAAGCGTTAGGCATGGTTGTTACATGTGGGAGCAAGGCGTTATTTCCAGTATTTTTCATATTAGTCTAGAGATTAACGTCACAGCTATTCGGATTGACCCAGGAAGATGAAAATCTGCATGAAGGTACTTCTTGATCTCCTGATCAAAATTAGACATGAAGCCGAGCGGGCCCACCCCAAAGGTCAATCAATTACTTCAAAAGTTACGCCTTGTAAAGGAGGGGGGCGGTAAAAGGTTAGGGGGGTGGTGCCCGCTCGCTCGGCTCTATGTCTAATTATGATCAGGCGGTCAAGACGTACCTTCACGCCGATTTTTAGCTTACTGGACCAATCCCAATAGTTATAACCGGCTATTGACGTTATTCTCTAAGCTATATGAAGAGACGTGTTGAAGTGTTGGAAATCGAGAATGAAACCAAAACCAATTCTCGGTTGCATTTTTAGTACATGGAATGGATATAGCATCAATCAATACTTTAGTTAATTTAGATATATGTAGGGCCTTATAACAAAAAAGTTAGACACACGTTAAACGCATGTCTAGAGCTTTTTTAATGTATGGAGTTTAATTTTGAACTCGCTGAGCGCTAACTTTTTTGTGGTAAGGCCCGTATAGTTCAGGATCGAATTGAATGCACCCAGTGATAAAAAGAGAAGTATAATAAATGTTTTAAAACCCACAACCGTGCATGATGCCATTGCTATGGGCTGATAAATGATACATTATTTTGAATTTGCAAACCAAACGAATTGAATTTTTCAACTATAATGAAAACCATAACCAAAGAAAATTATCCTTTGGTGTAATAATGAGGTGCACAGAGTTAGTTGTGAAAGAATGTATGACTAGAATTTCATTCTAAAGATGTAGAAATCTACCGCATTTCTTTGAAAGGGTGAAACCAGCCGATCATACAGAACAGCTTACCTATGGAATATGTGAAAAATAATGGCTCTGATATACGATGGACCTCGGCTTATAAAGCCAAAAACTTTCTCAGTTTTTGGGAAACACGCAATATTTTCCGTCGCAGGCAAGATTTAAACCTGCGACCTTCGGCATCTGAACTGCCTACGCCACTACTAGGCTACCGCGGTTCAATCTCAGCCTGCGAAGTAGTGCACGTGAATCTTGGCCACTAACACCTGCGTACGGATGGTGCAGTAGACATTATGCCGAAAGTCGCCGTTTAATTAATTGCCGTGTGATGCCGGCTTAGAATACCATCACCCCATTTCTTTCCTGTGGGTGTCGTAAGAAGCGACTAAAGGACTCGAGGGTATCATGTGTATTGCAATTTTAGGCGGCAGGCTGACAACCTGTCACTATAGCGATACACGACAATAGCTACAACGGCCCTCAAATATGTGTCAGACGTGGCGATAACGACCGTGCTTTTACGGCCGTTGACGCTCTGCCTACCCCGAAAGGGATAAAGGTGTGATGTATGTATGTACGAAAGTCACATGTTTAAATTTTGCAAGTTTTCCAAAATATGTATACCTAACACGGGTTTCAAAGATTTTTGTATTCTACTATTTCTCAGATCGCCCTAATGCTCTTTGCTAAGTTTATTTTTATTTTTACGGGCCGGTTCATCCTTTGCAAGGAACGCGGTACATTCCCTCACACAGTATGGCGCTTGCTTGACTATATGCGCTGTACTGGTACTTACCGACTGAAGGTTCGTATTCCTGCGGCACCGGTGTGGGAGGCTCCAACTCCGCTACGGAGGGCGGCGCGGGCGTCTCCGGAGGCGGGATGTTCTACAAATAAAAACGCCCTTAAATTGTGGTCTACGTAGGCGCTTAGGCGCACGATTGTTATTGCTACTGTATTTCTCGAAATGTAAATCAGCTTGTAGTGTAAAATCATATTCTTATAAAATATCATCAACAGTCAATCAGTAGACACAGGCACACACAGGCCTCTCTCAAGGGGAAGCTACGCTTGGCAGATGAGCGTTGTGCTGCAGCATGTTAATTAGGCGCGTCCACACCAAGCGAGGCTGTTTGCGTGCTCATTACCTCGCGCGGCATACGGCTCGGGTGAGCCTCGTAATTTTTTGGTCGTTTGCCGCGCGAGGACGCGCCTATTCACGGTGAAATGGTAGCTTTTCAGAATATTCACGGGTAAGAAATATATAGAATACTATTCGATCTGGTATTGGGAAGGGAATTGATATGTTACCTCGTCGTGTCGCCGCTTGCGTGTGGCGCGTCTCGCGGGCTCAGGCTCGCGCTGCTTGTCTTCCTCGCCCTCCTCCGCCTCGTTGCGCAGTGTCATGTTGCGCTGGTATTTCTGGAATAATGATAACAAATGTCAGTCCCAAGGACGTAAAATACGCGAAATATTTTAGGAATTGAGGTTTTAATGAACTACATATCGTACTACAAGCGACTGTTATCAGTCCAACCTGTTCTTTCCAAAACAACTCCTAAGCCCAGTCTTGCCCCAAGGATGTTATTGGGCTGGAGTTTGAACATTCATACAAATATTTCCCAGTGAGCCCTCGCTTCCCACCCCACTGGCGTAGTTTTGGATGGCCTTGACATTTAGGCAAAATAAAAAGCAAGTGGATTTTATATTGCTATCCTAGAGTGGTCGTTATCACTTACTGAGTGTCATAGTATTGTTACCTTGGAAAGCACTCTAGACGGAATAGGCCTGGCTGGCAGAGTGAACAGCTTCTCAACTCCCCCAGTCTCCTTCCAGTGCATAAGTCTTCGAGTAGGCGGTGCCAGGTCCAGAATGGTGACAATGTCAGAAATGTTGGAGAGCTGGTTCTTTATAATGAGCATCTACTATTTTCACGCCTCATAATCGACAGTCGTATCTCTATTACTATCATGAACTACAACGAACGTTACCGCTAAAAAAAGTATTGTTACCTTGGAAAGCACTCTTGACGGAATAGGCCTGGCTGGCAGAGTGAACAGCTTTTCTACTCCACCAGTCTCCTTCCAGTGCATGAGTCTTCGAGTAGGCGGTGCGAGGTCTAGGGTGGTGACGATGTCGGAGGTGTTGGAGAGCTGGTTCTTCATCTCTTCACCGGATATGTTCTTGACCTCGTCCACGATAAGTTTGCGCTTGCGTTTCGTTTTTGTTATGCCTGTAAAGGGATTTTATTGTTAGTAGTTTTCTTTTCTACAGTCTTACTTTTATGGGCGTGTTAAACCATAAATAGCCTAAAAACATAATAGATGGTGAACTGTAAAAAAATAATTTGCATATGTATGGATAGATCTTCGATTTTAAAGATAATTCTAGGTATATGTTAGCTCTAGCGGTTGTACTATAAAATTAAGCGATATCTAGATATAAATTACGGATTAGCTTTTACAACAAAATGGGTTGTTTCACTCTGTTATCCGATGGTTTAAATAACACATTTTTTATTGAGGCAATGCTAGTACTGAAATTGTGGTGTCAACAGATGCGAGTACGAAGGACTCCTCTTAGGCGCGCGTGACAGGGGAAGGGGGACAAAATCTAGCCGGGTAGCTCAACGTCAAGAAGTAGAGTAGGTAGTTAAAGCTATACGGGGTTATTTTTTAGTCTGTGTTTCTACTCGTGATTATGAAAAAAAAAATTGCGAGACCACCCGCGAATTCACAAAAAAAAAAATTGGATTCATAGAAAAAATCATACCGACACGACAAAAATGTATGGAAGACCCAAATTTTTTTTTAGATTTGTCTGGTGGCCCCATAGTAAAAGTTATTTAGAATCACGAGTTGAAACATCCTGCAAAGTTTGCGCACTGACTAAAAAATAACCCTGTATACTCGTAAGGTATACACGTAAGACAGTGTACTTTTGAGCACGGTGGTGTCGACAGGGGCTAACGCGAAGGACTCCTCCTCGTTCTGCAGCAGCGTGGTGTTGTCGTGCTCGTGCTCGGCGCCCGCGCCGCCCGGGGGCGACGGAGGTAGAGTGGGCGCTGTGCCACCGCCTACGCTGTCCATATAGCTTGCTAGCTACCTTAGAGCGAGCTACCTTAGAGCGAGCTACCTTAGAGCGAGCTACCTTAGAGCGAGCTACCTTAGAGCGAGCTACCTTAGAGCGAGCTACCTTAGAGCGAGCCACCTTAATAGTGAGCCTACCTTTGAGCACGGTGGTGTCGACAGGGGCTAACGCGAAGGACTCCTCCTCGTTCTGCAGCAGCGTGGTGTTGTCGTGCTCGTGCTCGGCGCCCGCGCCGCCCGGGGGCGACGGAGGTAGAGTGGGCGCTGTGCCACCGCCTACGCTGTCCATATAGCTTGCTAGCTACCTTAGAGCGAGCTACCTTAGAGCGAGCTACCTTAGAGCGAGCTACCTTAGAGCGAGCTACCTTAGAGCGAGCTACCTTAGAGCGAGCTACCCTAGAGCGAGCTGCCTTAGAGCGAGCTACCTTAATAGTGAGCCTACCTTTGAGCACGGTGGTGTCGACGGGGCTAACGCGAATGACTCCTCCTCGTTCTGCAGCAGCGTGGTGTTGTCGTGCTCGTGCTCGGCGCCCGCGCCGCCCGGGGCGAGGGAGGTAGAGTGGGCGCTGTGCCACCGCCTACGCTGTCCATATAGCTTGCTAGCTACCTTAGAGCGAGCTACCTTAGAGCGAGCTACCTTAGAGCGAGCTACCTTAGAGCGAGCTACCTTAGAGCGAGCTACCTTAGAGCGAGCTACCTTAGAGCGAGCTGCCTTAGAGCGAGCTACCTTAATAGTGAGCCTACCTTTGAGCACGGTGGTGTCGACAGGGGCTAACGCGAATGACTCCTCCTCGTTCTGCAGCAGCGTGGTGTTGTCGTGCTCGTGCTCGGCGCCCGCGCCGCCCGGGGCGACGGAGGTAGAGTGGGCGCTGTGCCACCGCCTACGCTGTCCATATAGCTTGCTAGCTACCTTAGAGCGAGCTACCTTAGAGCGAGCTACCTTAGAGCGAGCTACCTTAGAGCGAGCTACCTTAGAGCGAGCTACCTTAGAGCGAGCTGCCTTAGAGCGAGCTACCTTAATAGTGAGCCTACCTTTGAGCACGGTGGTGTCGACAGGGGCTAACGCGAATGACTCCTCCTCGTTCTGCAGCAGCGTGGTGTTGTCGTGCTCGTGCTCGGCGCCCGCGCCGCCCGGGGGCGACGGAGGTAGAGTGGGCGCTGTGCCACCGCCTACGCTGTCCATATAGCTTGCTAGCTACCTTAGAGCGAGCTACCTTAGAGCGAGCTACCTTAGAGCGAGCTACCTTAGAGCGAGCTACCTTAGAGCGAGCTGCCTTAGAGCGAGCTACCTTAATAGTGAACCTACCTTAGAGCGAGCTACCTTAGAGCGAGCTACCTTAGAGCGAGCCACCTTAGAGCGAGCTACCTTAGAGCGAGCCACCTTAGAGCGAGCCACCTTAGAGCGAGCCACCTTAGAGCGAGCCACCTTAGAGCGAGCCACCTTAGGCGAGCCACCCTAGAGCGAGCCACCTTAGAGCGAGCCACCTTAGAGCGAGCCACCCAGAGAGCGAGCTACCTTAATAGTGAGTCTACCTTGGAGCGAGCTACCTGAGAGCGAGCTACCTAAGAGCGAGCTACCTTAGAGCGAGCTACCTTAGAGCGAGCTACCTTAGAGCGAGCTACCTTAGAGCGAGCTACCTTAGAGCGAGCTACGTTAGAGCGAGCTACCTTAGAGCGAGCTAGAGAGCGAGCTACCTTAGAGCGAGCCACCTTAGAGCGAGCTACCTTAGAGCGAGCTACCTTAGAGCGAGCCACCTTAGAGCGAGCTACCTTAGAGCGAGCTACCTTAGAGCGAGCCACCTTAGAGCGAGCCACCTTAGAGCGAGCCACCTTAGAGCGAGCCACCTTAGAGCGAGCCACCTTAGAGCGAGCCACCTTAGAGCGAGCCACCTTAGAGCGAGCCACCTTAGAGCGAGCCACCTTAGAGCGAGCTACCTTAGAGCGAGCTACCAGCAGAGGCGAGCTGCAGCAGAGCGAGCCACTTAGAGCGAGCCACCTTAGAGCGAGCCACCTTAGAGCGAGCCACCTTAGAGCGAGCCACCTTAGAGCGAGCCACCTTAGAGCGAGCCACCTTAGAGCGAGCTACCTTAATAGTGAGTCTACCTTGGAGCGAGCTACCTGAGAGCGAGCTACCTAAGAGCGAGCTACCTTAGAGCGAGCTACCTTAGAGCGAGCTACCTTAGAGCGAGCTACCTTAGAGCGAGCTACCTTAGAGCGAGCTACTTTAGAGCGAGCTACCTTAGAGCGAGCTACCTTAGAGCGAGCTACCTAAGAGCGAGCCACCTTAGAGCGAGCTACCTTAGAGCGAGCTACCTTAGAGCGAGCCACCTTAGAGCGAGCCACCTTAGGCGAGCTACCTTAGGCGAGCTGCCTTAGGCGAGCTGCAGCAGAGCGAGCCACCTTAGAGCGAGCTACCTTAGAGCGAGCTACCTTAGAGCGAGCCACTTAGAGCGAGCCACCTTAGAGCGAGCCACCTTAGAGCGAGCCACCTTAGAGCGAGCCACCTTAGAGCGAGCCACCTTAGAGCGAGCTACCTTAGAGCGAGCTACCTTAGAGCGAGCTACCTTAATAGTGAGCCTACCTTTGAGCACGGTGGTGTCGACAGGGGCTAACGCGAATGACTCCTCCTCGTTCTGCAGCAGCGTGGTGCTGTCGTGCTCGTGCTCGGCACCCGCGCCGCCCGGGGGCGACGGAGGTAAAGTGGGCGCTGTGCCACCGCCTACGCTGTCCATATAGCCTGCTATAGTAGAGCGAGCTACCTTAGAGCGAGCCACCTTAATAGTGAGCCTACCTTTGAGCACGGTGGTGTCGACAGGGGCTAACGCGAATGACTCCTCCTCGTTCTGCAGCAGCGTGGTGTTGTCGTGCTCGTGCTCGGCGCCCGCGCCGCCCGGGGGCGACGGAGGTAGAGTGGGCGCTGTGCCACCGCCTACGCTGTCGATCTCCTGCAATACGAAACATTGTTATTACGATTTGTGATAAACATCACGCAACTGCGTCAACTTAGTAGATTATTTAAAAACTCTGCAACAGAGTCCAATGACATAGTCGTTTTAAAATGGTATCCGAAACATCTATAAAAATCTATAGTTCGACAACTTCGTGCGGAGTACAGACGGTGGAGAGGGCGAGGCAACAAGTCATGCTAATAAAACGCGCGGCGTGGATGCACGCGTGTCCCTTGCCCGCTACATCGCCCGCTACCAGCTGACATCTTTCGTACCTCGCTCGCACCTCACCGTCTGTCGCCCCTGAGAAGGTCGCGCGCGAACTTGTCGGACTATAATTGCGAACAGTTTTTCATATGAGCAAAAATATTATGATTGCTCAAATGATTTCCTACGTCTGAATTAGAAATAAACTCACCATGGGTCTAGTGGAAGGAGGTCTCGGGGTAGCGGGCGGGGGCATGAGGTTGGCGGGGTCGTCCATGCCGCGCGGCGCCGCCTCCACAGACCGCGGGGGGGACCCGCCCCAGCTGCAATATAAAAGAACGCTATAGTCGGGACTGCAATCGCTGTAATCGCGGCCGTATGTCGCTCCTTTTCTCACTTGAGGAAAAGGGAACGCGAGTATAGTAATAGTAGGTTGTTGACGAGGACGGAAAATAAGACTTTGTATTGACGAGTAGAGTTTGAAGTCCGAGCCGCAGGCGAGGACTTTAATTATACGAGTCTAGCAAAGTCATTTTCCCCGAGGCTTACATAGCACTTTTCTCAAAAAAATGCTAGGAAATTCTAAAGATATTAATTTATTTTATAGTAATTTGATATAAAAAGTTGTTTTACTGATTACTACGTCAAGATGTGGATTTGGAGTTATTCTTTTTTTATTTCGTAATTTCTGAACGATTTCGATATCGCGCCAGAAAACTTGTATTGGAATCCATTGCAGGTGTGTAAAAAAGAAATCGTTCAGAAATTAGAAAATCACAGACAATGTCAAACTTTCTGGATTGTTTTTTAGAAAGAAATTGTCATATTTCCTAGCATGTTTGAGAAATAGTACATTACGTCACAGGCCGAGTATATAGCAATTTCTGGTCGAGTGGCATTGGAAGGCCGAGACGAAGTCGAGGCCTTCTAAAGTAAACGAGACCAGAAATTGTTATTTCGGCCGAGGTTTGTATAGTGCTTTTCTCCAATTTGCAAGGAAACAAATATTTAAATCGTGATAAAATTGACACTTTGTAACTTTTAAAGTTCGCAAAGCGTTGGCGCTGGTTTTGCTTACGTTCCGTTTCATAAAGAATGCGCGGGAAATTCACATTCAGCCTTCAAACTTCAAACAAATTGTGTTCCATAAAACACCTAATCACGAAAGTGTGAAGTTTAAGAACCCTTTTATTACCGGCCTAGTCCGGCAATTTCTATTACAGTCCTCTGCGCCTTGACAACATAAATGAGCCCATTGACGTATTCTTTTTTTAAAGTAATGAAGCTATTTCCGAGCAGATTGGAGAAAACATACTTTGCTCATTTAAGTGGGCTTATTTATTCGAAACATCTAAATCATAATTTATTTACATTGTAAAATAGCTTCACAGAGCATGCTGTTGCCCGTTACATAACTAAGTCACCTTTTACTAGAGCACGCAACCTATGGTGATACAGTCTTCTGAATGACTCTCAAACCTTTGTCAGACGTGGTGTAAATGGCAGTTTTCTATAGCCGTTTACGCTCTGCCTCCCCGCAAAGTATATAGGCGGATTGACATATGTTGTCCTGTTAGCTAGGTTCTAAGAGGCACCGGTACTCAGGGAACCGAGGTAACCGCAGGTGTGAACTTAGTAGCTAGGTAAGGGTGGAGTATTGTTGGGAACACGAGTATCTGTGGGCCCTGAGGGCGTGGATGAGTAGGTGGAGTGACCTGTGTGGGGCCCTAACAAGAGGGGCCGCGGCAGGAAAAGATAGTAGTTTGAGTTGCCTACGCGCGCTCGCCCGAGCATGATCTTGGGTGAGCCCGAGCGTATGCCTCACGAGCATTTGCCTCGCGCAGTGTGGACGCGCCTATTTAAGTATTACCACTTTATTAATTACAAGGGACCTCTTAGTATGGGAAAATCAACAAGACGCGGGCAATCACACACCGTAGAGCTCACACAGTCGTCGAAGTAGGCATACTTTTCAGGACGTGGTAGACAGACGTATTACCTGTGTTGCGAGGAATGTCCCGCGTCGTAATGGTCGGCCATGTCGTCATCAGAGTCCCGATCTCAGCCTACAGAATAACGTGTCAAATGACATATGTATTACCTGGGACGCTAAGCCCATAAAATATCAATCTGTCATATTTCTTTCCTAGAATTATGAAACTTGGTACAGTTGTTCTTTAGGTGCTAGTGAGTAGATTAAGCCCGGTTGACAAAGGGTTCCGCACCTAAGGGGGGAGGGGGAGGGGGGGAAGATTTCTTGTTCCGAGTTTCGCTCTAAGCCATACAACTTATAAATTAATGCTATTATGGCAAGTGTGGTATCATTTTCGGGTGAATCATAGACGGGGTATTCATTTATGAAACAAAAAACTCACGTTTTCCTAAGAAAAAATAGAAAAAATAACAAAAGATGTAAAAAAAAGGAAAAGCTATACTTTTAGCGTTAATTATACTCTATAATAATAGAAAATTGAAACAATAAAAAATCTGGCTATAATGCTACATTTATATAGATTATAAATATATATGATACATTAACACTTTGTCAATGGAAAGTAGGTGAAAATAAAAAACTTTTCACTGGAAGGTGTGTCTTGCTTTATGTTGCATCACAAGTCATTGTATTTACATAAGATTTGTATGATGATAAGGATTCCTTTTCAGGTTATTATAACTGTAACTTTCAGTTATGAGCTGTGTATAAAATTATGGAATTAAAAATCAATTTTCTTATATCTTAATTACAATCATTAATATTATATCTATAATCCTCCAAACAAATTTTAACTGCCTCAAAATAGTAAAAACGAGGTATTTACCGCGATTCCATTTTTATTTTAGTTAAAATAAGAAATAGATAAAATGACATGCATCGACCGGGGATCGATCATTTTATCTATTTCTTATTTTCACTTGTGAGAATAATATAGCACTGTGAGTGCATTACAATCCCAATAGATTTATTTTAGTTGTCTGATATTTCGATCCAGTTTTATGGGTCATGATCACTATTGATCACGGAGCAACCACGAAAGTTTAGGACACTTTATTAACTGTGTCTTGAAACAGCGCTGTAAAAAATAAATAATTATGATTTGCTGTCTTGAAATTATAGTAAAATAAGTTAACATGTACAAAAGCGTAATAGATATAAAATTCAATATTTTATTTACTTGCCTTTTTTATATTTACATATTTTTTTATTTATTTTTATTTTCACAGGAAAACTTACAGCCAGTGTTTCACATCACAATAGTAATAAACTGTCCTAAACTTTCGTGGTTGCTCCGTGATCAATAGTGATCATGACCCATAAAACTGGATCGAAATATCAGACAACTAAAATAAAAATGGAATCGCGGTAAGTACCTCGTTTTTACTATTTTGAGACAGTTAAAATTTGTTTGGAGGACTATAGATATAATATTAATGATTGTAATTAAGATATAAGAAAATTGATTTATAATTCCATAATTTTATACACAGCTCATAACTGAAAGTTACAGTTATAATAACCTGAAAAGGAATCCATATCGTCATACAAATCTAATGTAAATACAATGACTTGTGATGCAACATAAAGCAAGACACACCTTCCAGCGAAAAGTTTTTTTTTTTTCACCTATTTTCCATTGACAAAGTGTTAATGTATCATATATACAGGGTGTAAGGGACAGCTCTCCGAATTCTGAAAGGGTGCATTCAGACCATGAAACTGAACAACTTCCAATAGAAATAAATTTCAGGAAACATAAATAAATTTTTGACTTCCCATAGTAAATTCAATCAGTTGATCGTGATTTTGTATGGGAGGTCAAAAATTTTTTTTTCGTTTTTTGAAATTTATTTTTATGGGAAGTTGTTCAGTTTCATGGTCTGAATGCACCCTTTCAGTATTCGGAGAGCTGTCCCTTACACCCCGTATAAATGTAGCATTTTTTATTGTTTCAATTTTCTATTATTATAGAGTATAATTAACGCTAAAAGTATAGCTTTTTCTTTCTTTTTACATCTTTTGTTATTTTTTCTATTTTTTCTTAGGAAAACGTGAGTTTTTTGTTCCATGAATGAATACCCCGTCTATGATTCACCCGAAAATGATACCACACTTGCCATAATAGCATTAATTTATAAGTTGTATGGCTTAGAGCGAAACTCAAGAAATCTTTCCCCTCCCCTTAGGTACGGAACCCTTTGTCAACCGGGCTTAATCTACTCACTAGCACCTAAAGAACAACTGTACTAAGTTTCATAATTCTAGGAAAGAAATATCACAAAATGTGCTTAGCGTCTCAGGTATATTACCTGTGTTGCGGCGAATGTCCCGCGTCGTAATGGTCGGCCATGTCGTCATCAGAGTCCCGATCTCAGCCTACAGAATAACGTGTCAAATGACATATGTATTACCTGTGTTGCGGCGAATGTCCCGCGTCGTAATGGTCGGCCATGTCGTCATCAGAGTCCCGATCTCAGCCTACAGAATAACGTGTCAAATGACATATGTATTACCTGTGTTGCGGCGAATGTCCCGCGTCGTAATGGTCGGCCATGTCGTCATCAGAGTCCCGATCTCAGCCTACAGAATAAAGTGTCAAATGACATATGTATTACCTGTGTTGCGGCGAATGTCCCGCGTCGTAATGGTCGGCCATGTCGTCATCAGAGTCCCGATCTCAGCCTACAGAATAACGTGTCAAATGACATATGTATTACCTGTGTTGCGGCGAATGTCCCGCGTCGTAATGGTCGGCCATGTCGTCATCAGAGTCCCGATCTCAGCCTACAGAATAACGTGTCAAATGACATATGTATTACCTGTGTTGCGGCGAATGTCCCGCGTCGTAATGGTCGGCCATGTCGTCATCAGAGTCCCGATCTCAGCCTACAGAATAAAGTGTCAAATGACATATGTATTACCTGTGTTGCGGCGAATGTCCCGCGTCGTAATGGTCGGCCATGTCGTCATCAGAGTCCCGATCTCAGCCTACAGAATAACGTGTCAAATGACATATGTATTACCTGTGTTGCGGCGAATGTCCCGCGTCGTAATGGTCGGCCATGTCGTCATCAGAGTCCCGATCTCAGCCTACAGAATAACGTGTCAAATAACATATGTATTACCTGTGTTGCGGCGAATGTCCCGCGTCGTAATGGTCGGCCATGTCGTCATCAGAGTCCCGATCTCAGCCTACAGAATAACGTGTCAAATGACATATGTATTACCTGTGTTGCGGCGAATGTCCCGCGTCGTAATGGTCGGCCATGTCGTCATCAGAGTCCCGATCTCAGCCTACAGAATAAAGTGTCAAATGACATATGTATTACCTGTGTTGCGGCGAATGTCCCGCGTCGTAATGGTCGGCCATGTCGTCATCAGAGTCCCGATCTCAGCCTACAGAATAACGTGTCAAATGACATATGTATTACCTGTGTTGCGGCGAATGTCCCGCGTCGTAATGGTCGGCCATGTCGTCATCAGAGTCCGGTGCGTCAGCCGCTGCTTCGCCGCCATCTTCGTGGGCAGCTGCTACGCCCGCTGCGTCGATCTCAGCCTACGGAATTAATGTGTCAAATTAGGTTTCATGAAATGAGAGCAGATGTGGCGCAGTGATTAGTAAGACTGCCTGCGACGCACAAGTTCCGGGTCACTCACAAAGTGAATATTTATCACTTTGTGAATTTGTTCCCAGTCTGGTCAGGACATTGTAGACCGAACCACCTGATTGTCCATAAAGCGAGATGGTTACGTGCTTCGGAGGACACAAGGAAATTCTGACACTCGTACTTTAGTCAAATTTACGACTGCCTGCCCTTATCCCAAATCATGTTTTGTTAGAGCACAAAATCATGCTGCAAGGACTTAGCAAAGTTTTATGACTGGCCGCCTGCCTGACGTCAAACCCTCTTTGGGGAATGCTATTTTATGTGGTATCACCGCCACCATGCGGTTGACCATAGTCGACAGATATTCAGCTGTGGTCAAGAACTCTACGTCGCCTTTACGAAACACTCTGAGTTAACTAGGGATGGCAGTATTCTTAGCCGCTACCACACGGATAAAAATGGCAAAACGCCGATATATATTAAATGTATGTCTGAATGTAGTCCTTACCTGCAAGGACTGCTCCTGTTGCTGCGCAGCGAGCGCGCCCGCGCCAGTGGCGCCGCCGGCCGACACCTCGCCGAACAAGTCGCCCTCGAACAAACCACCCGCCGCTGCAACACAACACATACGTAGTCCTTACCTGCAAGGACTGCTCCTGTTGCTGCCGCCCGCCGACACCTCGCCAAACAAGTCACCCTCGAACAAACCGCCCGCCGCTGCAACACAACACATACGTAGTACTTACCTGCAAGGACTGCTCCTGTTGCTGCGCAGCGAGCGCGCCCGCTCCAGTGGCGCCGCCGGCCGACACCTCGCCGAACAAGTCGCCCTCGAACAAACCACCCGCCGCTGCAACACAACACATACATTACGAAACGGTCGTGTTGCCATATCCATAGTTATAAAAAGCAGCAATACTATTGATATTAACGATTCTCAAGAATGAAAGACGATTCACTGTCGAAATATCAATGGAGGGAGGACTCGGGATTGACAAGTGAAGTAAGATTATTTGACCGATTCGCAAGAAGAGCAAGAGCCGAGCATTCGTAGTCTTTTTCTAAGCTACCGAGATACCTACCACGAGTTACCCCGAGTGTTTCCGAACTTTTTCCCACCATCACTTTTAGAAAGAGATGGTGGAACCTAGACTACAGGTTTAGAGGTGTAGAGGTCAAATTTCTTGACTGCACTTCTTGTTTCCGAGTGCCCCCTCAATTGCGAAATAGAGTCTGGCCAGCGAGTCTTTGGACACGGAAATGGCGCCAATTTTAAAAATCTTTCACATGTTAACACTGAAAAACTACAATAAAACAATTTTGATATTTACTATTTTTTTGTTTTCTGCTCTTCAGTTTGTGTTTACCTTGCCTACCGGTATGTATGTATGATGTATCTACCGGGAGTAACAGAAAGGGTATAACAAGCCGAAAGGAGGTCAAGGTACTCATGAAACTGAACAACTTTCCCCATGAAACATGGGTCGATATATGAAAAAAATATTTGGACCTCCCATACAAAATCGCAGATCAGCTGATTGATTTACTCTGAGAGATCCAATTTTTTTTTCATATGTCGTCCCATGTTCCATGGGGAAAGTTGTTCAGGTTCATAACCTCCTTTCGGCTTGTTATACCTACACTTTCTTTGTTACATCATACTGTTACCGCAGTAGATATCAAAATTATTTTATTGTAGTTTTTCTGTGTTAACATGTTGCCATTTGAATTATTTGACGTCCAAAGACTCGCTGGCCAGACTCTATCAATTAGAGATGAAACGGATAGTTGTTTGGCCGGATACCGGATACCGGATATCCGGCCACCGTGAAAGCCGGATAGCCGGATATCCGGCGGCCGGATATTCGGCCGAACTTTGCCACTTCGTGAAGTGCTCACGATGCGAAGAAAAAACTGTTTTCAGAAGCTGGTCACTATGAAGAAATGCGCAATCGTTTGTTAACTGCCAATTCAGACGAATGTGTATTCATTCATCACAATTACATACGTAGATACATATATCACGCCTATATCCTTTGCGGGATAGGCAGAGCGTAAACGGCTGTACAAAACTGCCACTTACATCAAGTCTGACAAAAGTTTGAGAGTCACACAGAAGGCTGCGCATCACCATAGTGACAGGTAGTCAGGCTGTCGCCTAAAATTGCAATACACATTCATTCTCAAAATCCCTTGGTCGTTTCTTACGACACCCACGGGAAAGATATGGGGTAATGCTATTCTACGCCGGCGCCACACGGCTAACATTGTTATACGAGTTAACATTTCGTCGTCGTGTATATAACTGTGGTGTGAGTTTATATTATTATTACCTAAATAAACACAAAATCTTTGCTTTGTCTAATAGAATAATATTGGTTTGACATTGCGTCTTGAAAAATAAAATGCAAAGTTGGGGCACCCATTTTTTCAGCACAATTACTTTCTTTTAATCAACTTTGGTTACAAAATTGTTATTTCATATCTAATCAACGTGAGACAGTTATTTTTCCTGTAAAATGTTAGTTTAATTTAATTACTTAGCAATGCTGTATATATTTTGATAAAATTGTTGTATATTTTTAGTATCCGGTATCCGGCCGGATAGTCGCCTAATATCCGGTATCCGGCCGGATAGTAAAAACATGGCCGGATAGACCGGATACCGGATAGTTGCCGGATATCCGTTTCATCTCTACTATCAATACTATCGATTGTTTTTCAACCGAAACTATCGATAGTATTGCACTTGTCAAACTACATACAGTACTATCGATTGACCTGTCGCTTGTATACGGTTTTTACAATGAAAACTATCGATAATTCAGCAACAGTACGATACAGTCAGTTGAGCTGTATTTGTCTTTTGTGATACCTAGCACGCACAATGCACATAGCCTTCTTACATAATTTGCGTAGTGCATAGTCCTGTAATTTTCTTCTATATCTTCGCCCAATAAAATACCTTACGCTAAATAATGCAACCATTAAGCCTGTTTTAGAGGTGTAAAAACAATGCAGTTGAATTTTTTGACGATAAAATATTGCAGTGTAGTTTTAATCTTTTATTTTGCCTTCTAAAGACAGGAACGGATAGAATATGAATATGGAAATTTGTAGGAAGTAGGAACCATGCAGCATGGGTGGTATTCAGTTACCTTGTTTAATTTATGGTCCATGCTATGTGATTTCTACCAAAACACCAAAACAGAGACAATGAAATACAAATATGCAAAGCTTAGGTGATGGTTGCAATGCAACTGTCTATTAATGGTGAATTCACAGCAAAATTGCAAAGAAATTTTGCTTCGATAATTACTAACACAAACTAATATAAACAAAAAATATATGTAATGGACCAATATTGACGAAATCCGTAGTACGTTTCTAGACAGTCTTTCAAAAACTTTTGCTCATACATCAAATTAACGGAACAACAAAGTAGCTAAAAACTAAACTTAGGTGAAGAAGGTCTAATCGCTTTATGCGATTTTTTTGGACCTTACTGTAAAAAAAAATTAAAACTAACAACGATTAGCCTAGCACACGCCTTAGGGTCCTGTAGTCAATGGTCCTGAAACCAATTTTCAATTCTCGGAGGAAAATTAAATTTTGATACCCAGTTTCACTCTAATTAGTGTAATATCTTATATTCGAAAGAGCCAATCTTTCCTAATTCGACTACGGAACCCCACATATTTGTGGACGTTGTGTAACAGACAGAATGTCAGACAACCCATTAAATATGTATACCAAAACATATAACAATAATATTCTTGTCATTATGATAGTTAACTTACGTGTTGCCACTTCTTGGTCTGGTTATAAAAGAGAAAGTATTGATTGAAGTATCATGAAATGGTTATAAATAATGATAAATTGAAATAAATAAATTATTTAAAAAAAATGAGTTCAGAGATTTAAATTCTGCCTGAAGATATGTATTTGATGTATTACACATTCTTACTCATGCTGTTAGGTATTCCAAAGAATTGGATAGAGTTATGTTAATGCATATTAAGTCCCATTGCTAGACAAAAGCCCCTCTCCCTCTCTTTTCCAAGACTTCAGTACTCATCTGGTCAAAGCTTTGAGTTACCTGTCCCTCTTATTAGAAATCTCCTGAGATTTTTTCTTCAACCTGCACCTACTCCAGCAGTAGTTTGAAGCCACAGCAACTAGCGAAGACCAAACGATACTCACGTCCAAAATCATCATGCACGTCTCCAATAGTTCCTCCGAAGCCGTCGTCCATGGGCGCGTGCGGCGCGGCCTCCATGCGGCGCGAGTGCACGTGCACCGGCGTGTCCAGCGTCACCCCGCCTCCCTCGCCCCCCGCGGTCGCCGCAACATGCCCCACCCCGCCCTTGCCCAGCTCCAGGGATGAGCCATCATCCGCGAACAGCAGGTTACTCTGGAAATGGAATACAATTTTCAGACTACAGGTCACAACTATCAAATCCATCGAAAAGGATGTCACCAAGAGCAAGGTAAAATGCATGGACCACAATACTACTTCCTGTGTAGAAAAATACCAAATTATACTTATAAAGTTGAGTAGTAAATGTATTGGGATATTTATCAGCATTGAGAAGGGGGAGTGGTGAAATTAGTTGCTACAACTTGATTTTTGTTCATTACTGTTGAAAAAAAGCCTTGAAAAGAAAAAAAGATATGTCTTAGACAAATGACCAACAATCATGATTAAGTATTTAACCCTCATTTACCTGTTCTAATCCTCCTTCATTCCCGATGGCCTCTCGCATGATATCTGGGTTATCAGTATCAAATCCCATGTCTCCGAACCCATCATCATGGGTGACCAGATTCAAAGACCCATAGTCCTCACGCATGGTGATCTCCTCTGCTCGTGACTGGTTTAGGGAAAACTGGGCCTCAATATCCACTTCACTGTAAGGTAAACATAAATAATAAACAATAAATACATCATACCAACATAAAAAAATAGCATGTGATAAATGTATGTAGGTCAACTGAGAATACAGCAGAAGCTTGCTTTGTGCTTGCTTTTTTATACTTTCTGGGTGCATGCAACCATACAGATAACTTTATTTGGAATTTAGCATGTTTTACAAATTGCACACTTTATGTTTGTAATCCTTCAACACATGCAAACCACAACAAAACTGAACAAATTACTCGATAATTTTCTGATGTTATTTAAATCAAACTATTTGATCAAGTGGACAACAGTTCCAGCCTTTAGCCAGCCTTTAAATGAAAGCATCATCAACATCAACAGTCACAAAAATCCAAGCCTACAACTTCCCCTATTCTCAAAGTCAGCTTTCTCTCTCACGCTTTATATAGGCCTTCAAACATTTAGGATATTTGGTATCCTGTTCATGCATAGCATGTATATATGTTTAGTAGGTATTTATAATATTTTTTACACTTACTTGAGCTCTGGCATAGCTGTGTCAAAGTCGTGGAAGACCTCGGGCAAGGTGATGGCGTTCATGGCGGCTTCCCGATGCTCTTCTGGCAAGTCCACCATGCCTGGCCGGAAAGCCATCTACAAACAACATTGGTTTCATAATATACCAGTCAAACACAGAAGGAAAGTAATAATGATAGTGAAACAGAGGTTGGAGTGTACTTAGGGAAGGTGACATACAAATGACTTTGATTTTTCAAACTTTTTAAAGTCTTTTCAGCCCCACTAAGTGCACCACAACTGAAACAGATACTTTACTGATGATTATGGTAGAGATATTCTTTTAGTTTTATTCAAATCACACTTACCTTGATCTTGACAAAAGCCTCATTACAGTCCTGAAGTAAATACTTGGCTTTCCTCGAATAGATCCTGACGACACCCAACAATAGATGACCAGATGTTCGCAGCGCCATTTTCACTTTGGGCTTCAAGATACCATCCACTGACTGCTCAATGTTAGTCTCAAACACATGAGCCTTGGTCAGCTTTTTGTCCCAGTGGGCCGCTAGCCAAATTTTGGCCAGCGGGCCCTTCTTGGCTAGCACAAAATGTGCATAAAACATGGTGTTTCCTCAAGTCCAACCAGTAATTACATCAAATTGATCTGAAATGCAAACAGTATTTTATGAACACACAACCCTCGTAGAATGTCCAACAAGTTGTAACGGGACCCTGAAGCCAAACAAAACACTGGTAAAGCCGTCTTTTGGGTTGATTACGATGGTAATTTGCTAACGACAATGAATGATTTGGCGCCTAATCTATTTACGGGACTAAGAGTGAAATACATGTCCTGTCTGCTAATGTTTTCAATTCAGCACTTTGCCACGAGTTCAGTCACAATATTTACACTTGTTTTAAATTCATATACCTTAATTTTTATTACAATTTGTAATTTTCTCCTTTCACACAACGTAAACATGACAACAATCCGTTTTCAAGATGGCGTCAGTAGGCAGCCGTTGTTTTCGTCCAAAAATAAAAACCGATAATCGTTGGCAGTAGTGTAGAATAGACAACACCACCGCTATCACTTGTGAATAATCTTTGATGTTTGTTAACATTGGAGGATGTGTAGTGGAAAACTAAATTCATATTTCGGAACGAGTATTTTTTAGTGTTACTGTTTATGAAAAATTATTTCAGTGGTAGATTTCAGGGCTGAGATGTGGAAAGGTCGTTACTCTGACAAACAAAGTGCCTCCGCTACGTTATGCAGAAATACGCGCGTACCGGCCCGCGTGTGAAGTTCACTTTACTCAAAGTCAAAGCGCTACATAAGACGTGAGTGAACTTTGCGCTAGTGCTCGTATTGCGTACAATACAATACGCGCCACGTAGTGGAGGGAAGCTTAACCGCGTGGTATTTTTTTAAATAATGATTTGTCGGATTTACTTCTACCCCACCCAATTTAAAGCCAAAACTAGTCAGAAGCGCTAAAAAACCACTGAATTAATAACATAAGTGTGAATGTCATTCACTAATATAATTATTCGCAGGCTAGGATAGAACCGCGGTAGCCTAGTTGGTCGTAGTCGGCAGTACAGATGCTGAAGGTCGCAGGATCAAATCCTGCCTGCAGTGGAAAATTTTTGAATATTTCCTAAAAAACGCATGTGGTAGCTTTTTAGATGCCTTATGTTGTAACACTGAAATATTACGGCCGAAAAAGCTATCTTCCAGGCTAGAAAATCGGTATAAAAAAACATTTGACGTTACGGTTTCCGGTTTTTCGGACGTCTACTGACAGTTCTTCTTTTCAATTTGCCTGTGGAGTACGCGAGACGTATGTTCATTTTATATCTCTAATTATCTTAGTGATCTTTTGTAATTATGTGAAATACTTTCCTCAAAATGTGCTTTTCCATTTACAAGAAGCTGTGTGCATAGTTATTTCAGTGATCTAACGTGTACTTTGATTGCAGAAATATGATAAAGTTGATGATGGGTCTCACGTCGCTGTATTTGTGGCCAGACCGATGATGTGACTTCTGATCAATATGCATTGGTTTTGTTGCTAGGTCTGCCACAGGTTCGCCAAGATGGGCGCGTACAGATACATCCAAGAGTTGTACAGAAAGAAACTGAGCGATGTTATGCGCTTTTTGTTGCGCATCAGGGTATGGCAGTACCGCCAGTTGACCCGCATGCACCGTTCCCCCAGGCCAACCAGGCCCGACAAGGCTAGAAGGCTGGGATACCGTGCCAAGCAAGGTAAATACATCTTTTTGTTAGTCCACATGTCGTCCATCATAACCTCAAAAACATCTATGCTGATAAACGACCGCGAGTATACCCGTGCCGATCACTGGCAATGTGTCGGTACAAACAAGGAGCGCAAGTAATTATCACCCATTCCAAAATTTTCCCCAATATCTTTATACTTACTTCTCAATAATGCTGAGTGTTTCCTGTGCATAGGGTACGTGATCTTCAGAATCCGCGTGCGCCGTGGAGGCCGCAAGCGCCCGGTCGCCAAGGGAGCCACCTACGGCAAGCCCAAGAGCCACGGAGTCAACCAGCTGAAGCCTACCCGCAACCTGCAGTCCATTGCTGAGGTTTGTCATTTATCATTTAATCTCTCTTTTTACTGAGGTAGCCCTAAACTTCATACTTCAACTTCCTGTTACTCTTAAACTGGGGCTCGAACCCAGGCGGAATGGGGTACCCCACCACTCTGCCACTGAGCTATCAATGCCAAATTTCAAAAGCCACACTCCAACTCTCTATCTAGCCAGTACAAAATTTTTACAACTTTATTGCCCCATGTACTATTACTGTCCTGAACTTAACTTTTTTATTTGTAATTGTGTGTAGAGAATTAGCCTGTACAGGCTTGTAGGCTGCAACTCAATGATGAATTACTATGCCATGTACCAATCTGATTGTTTGTGCTGAATAATCACCTACCATTTTATCTGAATACTTTTTTACTCTTCAATAGACAGTAATAGGTCTTTCAACCTCATACAATATGAGACTTGTATCTAAACTTGTTGTTTATTGATTACAGGAGCGTGTCGGTCGCCGTTGCGGTGGTCTGCGTGTGCTGAACTCCTACTGGGTGGCCCAGGACTCTTCTTACAAATACTTCGAGGTCATCTTGGTTGATCCTTCACACAAGGTAATTATTCAAACTACTGTATTATCTAGATGGGTGTTTGGGTAGCAGAACTCAATTGCTTGTCAATTTTACCAATCAGAATACTGCATACCCTTGTAAGTGGAACAACTCTTATTTCAATAGGGCCTTATTTCTCTATTTGATTAGTAAAGCAAATGATGAACAACTTTGTCATGCACCAATCTGAGTGTTTGTGCTGAATACTCACCTACCATTTTTTCTGAACACTTAAAAACTACACAAAACTTTGTCTAACTAAAGTATCCTGCAATGTATAACAAAACAACAATTTGTTTTCCAGGCCATCCGCCGTGACCCCAAGATCAACTGGATAGTGAACGCCGTGCACAAGCACCGCGAGATGCGCGGTCTGACATCCGCCGGGCGCAGCTCGCGCGGTCTCGGCAAGGGTCATCGCTACTCGCAGACCAAGGGAGGCTCGCGCCGCGCCAGATGGATCCGCCGCAACACGCTGCAGCTGCACCGCAAGCGATAAGCTGCAGCGTCCCAGTGCCAGTGACTTTCTATTTGTTTTACTTGAGATTCAGATGGAAAGCCAGTGGATAATAAAATATGAAATCCACATTTTCTTTATTTTAACAGCCATGTACCTTTGTATCAGTAGATTGGATGGATTGTGTAAGTATTGTGATTGTTTCAATATGACATATTTAGGCTAGTTCTTTTATTAATGTGATTTTCTTTACAGGTGCTTACATCGTTAACAGTTGACTGGACAATCGTGAAAACATGCATACTTAAAAAGGTAATTATAATCAGTAATCTGTTTTTAACTATTTAGGTTTCAAACTTACAATGATGATATAATGCATAATGAATGCGCAACCATGATTACCACGCATTTAAAACTTCCTTGGATGGCTGAAATTTTTAAATTCAATTCAACAATATCTGAAAAAAGTGTGTGTTTTACAACTTTTCTTTTGATTGTTTACAGGTTGTTCCTGATGGCGATTGGCACTCTTTCTATACAAAGGTGAGAATTCTATTTTTTATGCTAATGTTTTTTTATTCCAAATGTAATTGATTGTTGTTAGGATTTGTTTTTAACAAAATTTTATATTTGGATAGAGCAAGCTCTTGTCTAAGGTGAGGTAGTAGATATTTTGATTTTCAACTAATCCTCAATCCGGCAAGATACATTCACATCAACAATGTTATATTTTGATTTGTGAAATAGAAATGAACATTGATATAACGTTTTTCTGTTTTTTCTCAGGTACTTCCAGGAACACCGAAAAATATCACCCGAAGCATTATTCTGTTCTGGTTTACTTTTACAAAATAAACGTTAATTTTTTCAAAATATTCTTTGGTTTGATTTCATTTCCTAAATGTCACGCGCGCGAAATGCCCAAGAATCAATTGTCTAATATTTCGTGAAAGGGGAAATGGAAGAGTAGTTCTCACTATGAGGCGGAATCAATCTCATATTCCTTAAAAGGCGAAATAAAGGAGTAGTTCTACTACTCGGCGGAATCAATGGTCTAATATTCCGTGAAAGTCGAAATGGAAGAGCAGTTCTCACTACTCGGCGGAATCAATCGTCGTCTAATATTCCGTGCAAGGCAAAATGGAAGAGCAGTTCTCAATACTCGGCGGAATCAATGGTCTAATATACCGTGAAAGTCGAAATGGAAGAGCAGTTACCACTACTCGGCGGAATCAATCGTCGTCTAATATTCCGTGCAAGGCAAAATGGAAGAGCAGTTCTCACTAC
The DNA here is from genome assembly GCA_024500475.1 of Phthorimaea operculella. Lineage (NCBI taxonomy): Eukaryota > Metazoa > Arthropoda > Insecta > Lepidoptera > Gelechiidae > Phthorimaea > Phthorimaea operculella. The sequence continues at coordinate 4,459,899 of JANFCV010000003.1, read as the reverse complement.
TCGGCGGAATCAATCATAAAACTTTGAGCAATATTTTTATAAGGTAACAAATGAAACATAGAACTTAGCAGTAAAATTTATTGATAATCTAAGACCTTACGAAATAAATAACAATAAAATAGTTTAGTAGCATGGTATTTGGGTAAACATGATCGATCACTAGAAATTTTGAAAGCCCACAACTTCATAAACAGTTGAAATAATGAATAAATCTTATCTTTACGTCGAAATGTTAGAAAACTTACATCTAAATAAATATAAACAGTAGGTACATAAATATCCTATTTTATTTACATTTTGCCGTGATTGCAAATAGCACTGAGGGATTATCTATAGTAGAAAAAAAGATTAGAACTCCACGGATGGACGGTTATTAGAATCTTTTCCCTTTTGTGCAAGCTATTTAAACACTTTACAAGACAGGTAGGTACTTACAAAACAATCGCGATTACATTTAGGTCTAAACATGCCAACAAGCCTAATCATCACAATCTACACAACTCAGACTATAATTGATTTATTTTATCTAGAGCGGCCACTAAAGACCAGATCTAGCACACCCTAGGCATTTAGGCTCAAAGTATATATTCGAGCGCGGGCCTGATTTAGTGTTGCAGCTCGATAGTGGACTTATCGATAAATTATCGACAGTTAAAAAATGCTTGCGACGCGACACCCGGTATCCAGGCCCCGGCGGAGGAATATATTTCGCGCCTTATTTACCTAGCCTCTGAAGTTCGTTCTCCATACCAATGAACCAAATAGAACCAATGGAAAAAGACTTTCTAGTGTTATTCGCTATTGCGAAAATACTACCTCTTCACATTGATAGATAACTCTGTTTTTAAATAATGGGGCCTGAACAACATGATTTCCATAGGCCAATCACAATGTTACCTACATTCTTTTTCAATCAATCATACAATCAAACTACCGATAACAACAAAATCTACATTCCACATGTATTATTGCACGTTTAAAAAGGCAGATATGAGGTCGATACATTCCTTTAGGACCAAACAGTGAATTCCTAACATGACTATCATCTTTTCCCCTCAAAACTCCGACCTACAGGGTTATGGTAGACGAGCGAGTTTAGGAAACCTATTGTACTTTGAAGTGATAGATAAGTAGAAGTAATAAAGAATCATCATTTTAAATTAAATAAATAACCTAGTACCCAATCGACGATATAAGAGCGGGACAGACGTACGCGCCAGCGCGTGCGTGTGAGCGAGACAAACACATCAGACCAGGTGCTGGGCATAAGCATTAGTTTACCGCTCACGGGTAAACTAAATTAGGATTTACAATAAGGCGCGTCATGCATATCTGTATACAAAAAGGACGAGCAGCCTCGCGTGCTCACTGCCTCGTGCGAGGCATGAGTTGCACCGCGCGGTCTTTTCTCGCTCGCTAAGCGTTTGCCTCGCGAGGCTGCTCACCCTTTTGGTATGCAGATATTCGTGACATGTCTAATAAACGCAGAAATTCAATGGAGCCCTGACGTCACGTGACAGCAAGGCAAAAATATAAATCAGTGCGAGAGCGACAATGGAATACGAAACCACTATTTATTTATGTTACACAACAAAATTCATATTTTCTGTCCTATTGTCAAATATCATAGCTCCACTGAATAATGCATGCTATAGTGCGTTTCATCTTATAGTTGCTATGGCGTCATGTTAGTATTGAAATTTTATACGGCGTCCATAATATTACTTTCCAATGCTACCAACATGACGCCATAGGAACTCTATGATGAAACGCACTCAAGTTTAGTTTTAATTGGTAGGGACAGGCTGCGCGGGGGCTGAAGCGGGAGTAGCGGGAGGGGGTGGGGGGGTGTTGCGTCGGTCCGTGTGGAAGGTGTCGGAGAGGTAGAGTCCGAAGATGGCGACACTGTAGAACACCGTGAGACCGAACAGCGCCACGCTCGCCGAAGCGGTGAACATGTTCGAGTACTCGCACCTGGAAAGGCGAAACAAAAACCTTTTCAAAACTTGCAACAGCTACGATCGACTATTTCAAACAGCCGATGTGGCACAATGGTTAGTATGACTGCCTGCCACACAGAAGGTTCCGGGTTCATTTCCCGGTTGGGTCACTCACAAAGTTGGTATTTATCACTTTGGGAATTTGTTCTCAGTCTGTTTAGAACATTGCAGGATGAACCACCTGATTGTCCGAAAATCAAGATGGTTCCGTGCTTCGAATGGGCACGTAAAGCCGTCGGTCCCGGTTGCTATCTTTGATGGCGATCGTTACACAACCACGTCAGAGGCCTGCTACTTGCAGTAGGCGGTTGAAAAACTCTGACACCAGGGTTCATTGTGTCGTTGAACGACTTGGTGTCCCACACGAAGAAAGAGAGACTATTTCAAAATGTAAAGTACACAAACATGAGTCAAATAAAGAGTACCAACACATCAATCAGTTATTAGTGATTTTATAATTAAAACCATCATTAACTTCGTTCATCGTCATCATCAGCCTACATCCACTCACTGCAGGATATAGTAATCTCATCCATTAACCTCTCATTAACCATTGTCGTACTTATTCGTTCAATAATGTCCGATTTGAATCAACCAGTAAAAGCTTCATTCCATGCAATGTTTCAAAAATTGAGTAAAACGAATTTCTAATTTTGTTTTTCCGTTTTAAATACTGTTCTGTAAGTATAAATTTACATCATACAAAAAAGACAAAACGATTTGTGGTGCCCACCTTGCCAATGATTAGACAGCAGATGATTGTCAAATCAAATCAACCCCGCATATTGGTGGGCCTGCTTGTCGCCGATCAACTGATAAACTGTGAAATCAATGGTAATGGATGGAGATGGACTCAACAAATCAGTTTCTAAGATTTTATGGAATAAATAATGAAGAATATAATCAATGAAAACAAATGAACCACAATGATAGGAACCAAAGCATTCGAATTCGTTAAGAATACTGCCATCCGTAGTCCACTTAGTGTTTCGTAAAAGGCGACGTTGAGTATTTGACGTCTCGGCTGAATACCTGTCGACCATGGTCAACCACATCGACGGTGATACCATCTACAATAGCATTCCCAAAAAGGGTTGACGTCGGGCAATCGGCTTGTCATAAAAATAGCCAAATCATTTTGTTACACGATTTTGTTTTAATAAAAAATGTTGCGCCGAGCCCAACTGATTTGGGATAAGGGCAGGAATACGATGATAGAAATCGAATCCGGCTTATTCACACACTAAAAGAATGCCATTGTAGATGGTATCACCACTACCATGCAGTTGACCAAAGTTGACAGATATTCAATCGAGGTCAAAAATTCTACTTCGCCTTTTACGAATTACCCTGAGTTGACTGGGGGTGGCATGGCAGTATTGTTAGCCGCTACCACACACTGCCGTCCGTAGCCTAAAGCCGGGTATTCATAGCCGACACATTTTAAATAATGTTCTGACGAAAAAGCGTCTACATTGGGAACCTTTCGGGAGAAACAAATTGTCTGGGATTTTGTCCCCTCTGACCTGAAGAACCAGACGACGGTGAGCGCTACGGAGACAAGCGTCATGAGGATGTTCTCGAGGTCCCAGGAGCGGTCCGCGCCGCCCGCACCGCCCGCACCCCCCTCGCCCACCAGCTCCGGCCGCGCGCCCATGCTCATGGGGCCCTCCGACGTTACTGTAGGACCCTGGAATAAGAAAACGCTTCTTATAATATGGCTGGGCGTATTTCACCTATTTGTGTGTAACTTCACCTGTTCGTGAGTAAGTTCTCCTGTTTGTTACTAAGTTCTACTATTTGTATAACTTTTAAAGCACTCGCGATTACTTTCACACATAATGATTACTTTAATGTGTTCTACTATTTGTGTGTAACTTCAACTGTTTGTGTTTAAGTTGAGCGGTATGTGACTAAGTTCTTTTGTTTTTGTGTAAGTTCACCCGTTTCTGTGTAAGTTGATCCATTCCGCTTATGACTAAGTTATTTTACCAATTTGGTGAACAACTTGAATATATGACATACATAACAATGAGACGGGACAGGTAGCTTTTGATTAATTATGGTCTGACGATAGTGGAGGCCCAGGGCTCGCAGCGTGGCCGCCTCGTCTGCCAACACTCGCCCGTTGAAGATGAGATCTCTTATCGTTTAGGGGGTGACTGACTAGAGCTGTTTGTGGGTTATGTTAAGCTGTTTAAGGGGTCAGTTGAGCTGTTTGGGGGTGAGTTGAGCTGTTTTTTGGGATGAGTGATGCTGGTTAATAGAGTGGATGAATCTGTCAGTAGTTACCTGGTTGGTGGGTCGCTTGGGGTGCACTAGCGCGTGCACGACGGCGCGGTGGTGGAGGCCCAGGGCTCGCAGCGTGGCCGCCTCGTCTGCCAGCACTCGCCCGTTGAAGATGAGGCGCACGCGACATTCGCCTGACAACTCCGTTGAGAAGTGTCGCCTGGAAAGAGTATCCAACATTTTAAATAGAACCTGGCAATATATGACCTTGTTTCACAGCCAGAAATACGAGCTAAAAATGTTCTTTAATAAAATTTCGTAAGTCAGGTACTTTCGGAGATAGATAGATTTAGGAATTTAGAAGTCAAAAATAAAAGGAATGTCCAAAACGTCTTATTCATATTACGGCGACTAATGAAACTTGAACAACTTTTGCTACAGAGCATATCTCGATATAAGATTAAATGTGTGGATAATCCAAAATGTATTTTTCATATTTCAAGTTAGGTTCCATAAGAGTTGTTTTACAAAGAAATCTATACAAAACTAAAGCAAATCTATACAAAAAATTCTTGATACAATATTGTTCTGATAAGGTAGGTTGGCTACGGAGCTAATAGGTAGATAAGAAATACAAATTAAAGTGTAAGAAAATCTTACCTAAACAAACACCTTTTCTTTTAAAGTAAGTTTAGCGTGTTTTAGAATAGCATCACTCCGATTCTACCTGCTACCTCTACAAAGTAATAATCATACAAGGAATGGGCAGCAGCATTCCCTGCGAATTCAACAACTTACACTGAGCTCGCCAATCCGTCTGCCAATCGAGTTGGCCATAGAAATTCAGCCCAAAAGGGGAGGCCCATGTCCAACAGTGGACTTTAGTGGCTGTTTAGGTAAACGAAAGACTGAATACTTACCATTTAAAATCCTTAAGTAATTCATCTAAGCTTCCCTCGACTTCCTTTAGGGTATCGTTCAAATACTTTAACTTTATAAGTATTTTCTTAGCATTCGAGTCGCCGCCGACATTTTGTTCCGTCGTGACATTGTTTATAGTTTCTGTTGCATTCACACTCGACGCCGAAGGTTTGTCTTCGCTTTTATTTTGTTCCGTTTTGTCTTTCGTGTCGACAATAGGTGTAGTTGTATTTACATCTGGAATAACGGAAAAAAAGATCTTCTAAATAAATGATACAGGTAACATCACTTCTTTCTTTTCGGCACTTATTTCGTTGATCCCCAAGGGGTCTATTTACCAAATGGGCAACTGCCTTGAAGGGTGGCGGCAGTTATTTTTGTGGTAAGCCACCGCACCGTCTTTCTCGCGGTTTTTACAACGAGCAATTGTACTTAGAGCCTTAGCTTTTTTATGAAGTTTAACTCGCGCGTCTTACTTTTTTGTGGTAGGGCTGCGGCTGATGCGTGCGGCTGGGGATGTAGTCGTAGTATGAAAGTGTATGACGCCCGGTGCAACAGACGCGTCATACTCTTTGAAACTATGATACTACGAACTACTCTTTGTATTACGGCCGCAACCGCCTGGGGTTAGGGTTTTCTTCGTTCGCAAGCATAACACTTCTTGTCGACGTTTAGTAGCACCCCTCGGACAGGCTATTTTAACGTAAATAGCCATGCTTCGCTCGCAATGCGTACTACTTTGGTGCAGCTATGTGTAGGTCGCTCACCTGCCTCCATGGCGCTGACGATGCTGTCCATCTCTCTGATCTGCGCGGTGCTGGCTGGTTCCACCTCTTCCACGACCGCGCTCTCATCACTTGAAGATTCCGCCGCACTTTGCGTCGCATTTGGTGCTGATAAACAATATTTGTATTAATAAACATAAGAAATTCAAAAATTTGTCATGCATCGACCAGGGCGCTGAGCTATCGATGCACTAAATGGTGATGCGTGTCAAATTTTTCAATCTCTCGATGCTCGTCTCCAAGCGCAGTCTAGCGACATCTGTAGAACATATTTACGACTCTTCTACCAATGTAATTTTTTCAATTTATTATGTTTATTTATGAGAATAATATAGCACTGAGAGTGCATTAAAAATTCCAATAAAATATTCGTATACTAGGTTAGTAATTCAGTTACTTCAATGTCGACACATACATACTACAATGTAAAGTGGCTTGTTTGTTTAGCTGATAAAATATTTAAATGTATTTACTACGTATATGCTAACTATTTCTAAAGTTAGATGATCTCTTTTATTATCGTAGTGTCGAAAGCCGATGTGGCGCAGTGATAGTGCGAGTTCTTACGACGCAGAAGGTTCCGGGTTGACTATATTTCCGGTGGTGGGGTAACTCAAAAAATTAATATTTATCTCTTTGTGAATTTGTTCCTAGTCTTGGTTGCTGTCTGCTGTCTAAGATTATAGTCTAGTAACTAACGTCACAGCTATTCGGATTGACCCATGAAGCTGAAAATCGGCATGTAGGTACTTCTTGACCTCCTGATCAAAATTAGACATGGAGCCAAGCGGGCACCACCCCCCTTAACCTTTTACCACCCCCCCTCCTTTACAAGGCGTAACTTTTGAAGTTATTGACTTGGAGGGTAGTTTTTATTTCATATCGTGCGTGACATCTCACTTGACACTTATTGTGCCCTCAAAATTACCTTTTAGGCCCCCCGGGGGGCCCAAAAACCCCAAAAAGTGGGGGATCCCGTTCTTATATGAGATTTTCTTATTCTCAAGCTATCGACTCCCAAGAGGTATCAAAAGTTGCGTAATTAGACACAGATTGAAAAAAAAACTAATATATCTTTAAATAATATTTATCTTTAGGGCTCTATCGATCATTATGTGACTACAAAACCAACATATTCGTTTTTTAATGTTCGGCAAAGCCCTAAGGATAAATATTATTTAGATATATATTTTTTTTTGTAATCTGTGTCTAATTCCGCAACTTTTGATACCGCTTGGGAATCGATAGCTTGAAAATAAGAAAATCTCATACAAGGACGGGACACCCCACTTTTGGGGCTTTTGGGCCCCCCGGGGGGCCTAAAGGGTAATTTTGAGGGCACAATAAGCTTTATGTGAGATGTCTTGCACGATATGAAATGAAAACTACCCTCCAAGACAATTACTTCAAAAGTTACGCCATGTAAAGGAGGTTAAAGGTGGTGCCCGCTGGGCTCCATGTATAATTTTGATCAGGAGGTTAAGAAGTACCTACATGCAGATTTTCAGCTTCATGGGTCAATCCGAATAGTTATAACCAGCTATTGACGTTAGTTACTAGACTATTACTTAGATGGCGTTCGTTACACAACCATGTCAGAGGCCTGCTACTTGTAGGAGGCGTTTGAAGAACTCTGTACACCAGGGTTCATGGGTCGTTGCACGACTCGGTGTTCCACTCGAAAAGAAGAATAGCGTAGTGTCGTAAATTTTCGTATTCGTCTTGTGACTGAACAATAAACGGGGAATTGGGTTAGCGCTAAATAAGCTTACATTATTTAAAAGGCAGATATGATAAACAGGTTTACTGTTTCTCGTCACGAATGTCCAGATAGGGTGAATCAGAACAACTATTCCACTTTTAATTTTTACAGAAATGCACCGACTTTGAAAAAGAATTACTTACAGTCAATCCGCCTGTAGAAGTGCAACCGGTTGTTGTCCAACATGGCAACATCGGCGTCCACGATACTGTCCATTTCTTGTAAGGGGATCACTCTAATACTCTCCGACCCTAACTACTCTAACCACATGTATAACTTACAGTCGATCCGCCAGTAGAAGTGCAACCGGTTGTTGTCTAACATGGCAACAATACACAATACTGTCCATTTCTTGTAAGGGGATCACTCTAATACTCTCCGACCCTAGCTACTCTAAACACATGTATAACTTACAGTCGATCCGCCAGTAGAAGTGCAACCGGTTGTTGTCCAACATGGCAACATCGGCGTCCACGATACTGTCCATTTCTTGTAAGGGGATCACTCTAATACTCTCCGACCCTAACTACTCTAACCACATGTATAACTTACAGTCGATCCGCCAGTAGAAGTGCAACCGGTTGTTGTCTAACATGGCAACAATACACAATACTGTCCATTTCTTGTAAGGGGATCACTCTAATACTCTCCGACCCTAGCTACTCTAAACACATGTATAACTTACAGTCGATCCGCCAGTAGAAGTGCAACCGGTTGTTGTCTAACATGGCAACAATACACAATACTGTCCATTTCTTGTAAGGGGATCACTCTAATACTCTCCGACCCTAGCTACTCTAAACACATGTATAACTTACAGTCGATCCGCCAGTAGAAGTGCAACCGGTTGTTGTCTAACATGGCAACATCGGCGTCCACGATACTGTCCATTTCTTGTAAGGGGATCACTCTAATACTCTCCGACCCTAGCTACTCTAAACACATGTATAACTTACAGTCGATCCGCCAGTAGAAGTGCAACCGGTTGTTGTCTAACATGGCAACAATACACAATACTGTCCATTTCTTGTAAGGATCACTCTAATACTCTCCGACCCTAGCTACTCTAAACACATGTATAACTTACAGTCGATCCGCCAGTAGAAGTGCAACCGGTTGTTGTCTAACATGGCAACATCGGCGTCCACGATACTGTCCATTTCTTGTAAGGGGATCACTCTAATACTCTCCGACCCTAGCTACTGTAAACACATGTATAACTTACAGTCGATCCGCCTGTAAAAGTGCAACCGGTTGTTGTCTAACATGGCAACATCGGCGTCCACGATACTGTCCATTTCTTGTAAGGGGATCACTCGAGCGCTCTCCCGAGATTCTTCCATACTTTCTGGAGGACTCACTGTAATGAAAAAAGCTGCAATTTAGACCGAGTGCACAGGCGAATTTTTTGCTCGGCGAAATATGGTTCTCTCGTTTATTTTCCTCGTGTGTGAAAGGGACTTTCGATAAATCGCCGGCCAAAGTCGCACTGCACGTAAAAAATATAGAAAGAAACCCAATACACGGGCGATATTTGCTTGGAATTCCTTCTCTCATCATGGGTTCAAAAAGTAAGCGCAGCGCAGGTATCAAACGGAAGTAGGTAATAAATGTTTCACAGTTTTATTATACCTAAAGTTTTACCTTGCATACGGCCCGACAGCGGTGGCACTCATTTTCCCGGTATAAACCTTTCTTCTTAATCACTTTATCTATCTAATAATAAATTCCATCAGAATCCTTTGTATGGTTTAGAGGGAGATCGGCTGTCCATGACAAACAGAAACGCAAAAAGCGATTTCATTTTATACAATGTATAAGTCAAACTTAAATTAAAGTTATTAAAAAACTTGCTACTATTTGCATGCGAAATTAGTTATTTATGCTGCCCCGACATCGGAATGGACTTTCCACAATCAAGTTATTGTTATCGCGGCACGTCATAATGTGAATATGAATTAACGTGTTGATAACATATTATTGCTTTATGATGCAGTACTATTGAGAACAGATTGGCCCAATTTGGACGCCTAAATAAATTATAGGCAAACTTCTGAGACATGTAGATTTTGGCTCGGCCCACGCGCGTTCGCCCGAACACGAGCATGCGTTGCTTCGGGTGAGGCACGTAGTTTTTGGTCGTTTGCCTCGCGAGGCAGAGAGGCAGCGAGCAGATTCGCTTGGTGTGGACGCGCCTATTCGTACGTAATACTTCCGTAAATAAGGAAACTGTGCTAGTTCAGCGAATCAATGACAAAGGGTTATTTAACATAATTTAATTACATGTATTATGTTAAATTTGTCCTTATGTCGCGTTGATTGTGAAATCACTTGCAGACACTCGTTTTTTCAGTGTTAATTGTTATGTGATACCTACTTACTTGACAATGAAGTACTGTATAATAACAATTATGTAACGCATATTGTATATTATCTAAGATTAAGTATTCTTATTTTAAAGATGTTATGTAGGTCTGCATGGTACTCTAAATATTATGTAGGTACTGCAATACTACATACAACCTCTCTACTAAATATCCGGCGAAAGATGCTATTCAGTATCTCATTCGATATATGTGGTCTATTCTTGGTTTTACTTCAAGTTCAACGAAACTGAACTTTGATTAGCTTGAAAGGTCAATTCAGAATAGAACTGTCCAATATTGTAGTCTGGAGTGGAGGTCAACGCGAGAGACACTGTACTATGTAATAATTTATGTATTGTAAGCACTAAATGGCATTCCCTGGGGGAATAGTTATGTCAGTGGATATAGATATAGAAGCACTAAATAAAATAGAAAGAATTATCAATTTGATTATACTTGCAATTAAATGTTTTAGTGTATCACTGTATGTACCACTTCTTCTACAGGGTGGGCCAAAACATAAAATTTAAATTCCCCTAAACCACAGAATAAATAATATGCCTAAACTGGGTAGTTGTGAGTACACTACAAAAAATCGCGTTACCTAATTTAGGGCATTGGTTCAGCCTGTTTATACAAATTACATTAAAAAGGTGCTTGAAACATAAGAAACAAAGAAATATTGTTCAAACTATTCCCAAATTTCCCAATCAGAAAAATTAATCTCTAAGGAATAATTTTATTTAGGTAAGAACTACTGAACTGGTTTATTGGTTTATTAAACTTTCTATAAATAATTTAAATTCTTCATACAACTCTATTACCTAGTTTACCCACTCAGTAAAAACAACACTAAGTAAAATCAAAACAGTATAAAATGAAGTAATTTTTGCATTTCTCTGTTTGTCATAGAAATTGTTAACTACTCTGGATACAACGGATTTTGTTGTGGTTTTTATAATAGAGAGAGTGACAATAGGAACATTAATGTGTATAACAAATTCTGGGAATATGCCTTTTATCCTGCAGGAAAATGAGTTGCAGCACTGCTGACAGGTAGTTAGTTTTAGTAATAAAATAATACTTACCTAGAGTTTCAGATACAGCTGAAGTGGAAGTAGAACTATTATTATCTTGTGCACTTGTAACCATCAAGTTTGGTCCTGGAACAAAAGTTAAAGTTATAGTAATGGCACAGTAACAATGGACTTGGCTCTACATTATAAGAAAACAACAAAGACACAATAATGGCTGGAGAAGTGGAATCAATTTGTATAGGTAAAAATATAAATACTATGAACTCACTACTCTGCCCAGGCCAATTATTTATTGATATCAATATGATTTATATTTAATGACTACTGTTGTTCAGTAATGCCTAACACAAGCTAGAATGTATGTTTCCACTTCATATAGCTGTTAATGTAATAATTAATCACTTATCTGTAGCCTGTGTGGTATTATTTGAATACATGAATGTGTAGGAATTCTCCATAACAAACTGTATTGTCTTTTCTTTTAATACATTTTATGTACTGTTTAGTGGACATATTCATTAAAATAGTATTTTTTTTTCATTCTGTCACTTTTGTGAGATGTTGTATGAATAGCTGTCACACATTATACATTTTATGTACTGTTTAGTGGACATATTCATTAAAATAGTATGTATTTTTCATTTTTTGTGAGATGTTGTATAAATAGCTGTTTTGTAATGCTGTATACACTCTGCCTACCCTTCAAGGGATGCAGTCGTGTTATTTGTATGTATTAACCAAGCAATAGAACTGGAGTTGGTGCTCAATTCCATGTGAACTTTTTTTAGAGTAAAGTTCATAATCAGGGTATTAAATCAAGATAATTAGATGTTTTAAATTACTTACTAGTTCGTATGCTAACAGTGACAGGATGGTGTGCCCGGGAGCGCATAACCAGCACAGTGCGGTACCGGTCCGGCCGGGCATTGGTGGACCACCAGGCTAGAGCTGCTACCACCACCACCAGCACCACTCCCGCAAATTGAACCACTTCGTCTCCCACACCCTCAATAAATGGCATTCTGTACCACAGGCTGCTTACACTGAAAGTTATAATTTATTTTCATTATTTTTAATATACGCAAAGTTTTCATTATACACATAGTTGTTGTCATAGTATCTAACACCTACATACAAGAAACAGGTTAATATTTAATTATAATGTAATGTTGACAAATGGCTATAGTAGCATTAGCATAGGTACAGTAAAGCAATAGGAGATAGTATTACTGGCAGTCTATAACTTGGTAACATTTGATCATAGAAAGGAAAATACTAGGATCAGAAAACCTATACCTTCTTGTAGCCATTCTAGGAAGCTAATCAACTGACCAATTAGTTATATATTGCCTAGGTTTATCTACTGAGCTGCGTCAGAAGTAATTCAAGGTTTACTGACATTGCAAATCCTAAATCGGCCGCCAGTCTACAAGCTCAAGGTCATCCAGGTAGATGGAAAAACGACTACCAACTATTTAGCACAGTGTTTCCAATACGTACCTACAGAATTAACAGCAGATGTTTACAAAAAATACGTTAATACGTTTACAGAGTGAAAATACATCGCGCAATGCCAGATTGGTTGAAGAACCACCCGCAACTTCGCACAATTCAATCGCAGTATCACGCGATACACATTAATTTCAAATTTTCTTGGACTATGAAACTTCACGCACAACTTGAACTATAATAGGTAGCTCTTTCGATTTTGTGAAACAGTAAAAAATATTTCGACGGGAAAACACGACAAAATGCACGACAAAAGCACAGATACTAGACATGTCCACAGACTAGTTGTCCTTGGTAGCAGCTGTAATGGAGTGTTGCCGGGACCCACTGGACGCATTTCTGACGATATGACCAAATTAATAAAAAAAACTGGCTAAGATAAGAGCACAAAATAGACAGTTTACAGAAATGTTACAGAAGGGATCTTAACAATTTCAAGAGAAAGCTGACTGAGTGGCTGCTAGAAAACTACTTTTAAAGTGTAAAATTGTATTGTATTTTATGAACATGACTTATGTACGTACTTGTTTAATTTATTGTTATTTTGACATGATGATTGATTATACAGTCCAGCAAAAAAGAGTAGACAAAAATTAGGGCGCCACTTTGTATGAAATTTCAAAATCAAATGGCAACATTGACTATGAATGGCAACAATTTAGAATATTATTTTTTTTTAGTTCTAAATTACATAATTTCTATTCTTTTTTGCTGGACTGTACATACCATAGAGTAACTTATGGTACATACCTACTAATTCATTTGATAAATGAAACTGTAAACTGACGCTAGAAATTAGGAAATATTTTATTGTGATTTGTATTGTATAAATGTTAGTGAGCAACTATTTAGTATAAAAATGTGAACGCTTGAACCCAAAATAAATCTGCGGGGAGTATGAAGTGCTATGCGGGCTGAAGGGATAGATAGCATATCAGATGACCCCTTCTGACGGCCAATTCGTTAAGGCACATGGTGCCCCAAACACCCGGTATATTACCTTCCAAAGGAGCAGAGATCGCACGCGATCGCAAAATGAAAATTCACAAAATATGCAACATGGCACGCGAGAAAAAGATATAAGACCTCTGTCGTGGAATAGTCTGGCAAGCAACATTGTGGACGACATAGGACAAATGTCACAAATATGTCGGCTTTCCATGATAGATGGAGCTGGTGTACCGCAGCGCAGCGCAGATCTATGTTTTTTAGGTTTTTTACTTGTTTATTGACAGGCAAAGGTCTATTGATGATGCTTCTTTCGCAAAAGTCAGTGGTCGCGGATAGGGTAACCATAATTTAGAAAAAAGTAGAAAAATTCCTATTAATACAATATTTATGCTATAAACGATAACATTAAAATATAAGATCCGTCCTTTGTAATTCAGTGCAAATATTTTCAAGTAATCGTAGAGCTGAACAAGTTTTCTTAGTAACTTTTTCCGAAATATGAAAAAACTGAATCTCCCAAAGTGACTCAAATTTTTAACATTTTTGACTTAGTATATCGAAGATAAATTTTAGCTCATATGACTGGCTTTTCATGTTTTAACATATTAAGTCTTTACCTAATAAATTTTTGCGTCGTTCATTACAGATGTATGGTAAAGTAAAATACTTTCGCTTTCAGTGGTAGATTCAAACTGGGATGTCACAAAGTGTAAGCATCACATAGGCAATAACTGTTAATTTTTATGGGCATGTATTTAACGTGGCGACAAATTGATACGATGTCGGGTCTTAAAAAAGCTGAAAATGCATAAACTACTTTGGCGACTAATTTGAGGTAGCATTTTAACTAGAAAGCGGCGGCAATTGAATTTCTTCTAAGGCGAAAAATTGTTGGCGGATAAAAATGTTAAAGTAGGCTTTCATAAATTGTAAATTGGGGTTCTCTATAAACTTGACCAAGGCCTGAAATAAATACAAAAATCGTTAAAAAATACTTTTGGTTACATTTGTAGGATCTAAATAAACCAATTGTGACATGCTAACAAACAATTCTTGGTCTATTTATTCTTTCTTATCTTATTTATTATTAACTTTCCCTCTTTTAAATTAAATTTAAATGAACCTACTTACTTAGCAACTAGCTAAGATATTTAATCACTGCAAAGTTAGTTTTTTGTGACTTAATAGAAAGTTGCCTAAAAAGTATTTCAGTTGATTTTCAGTTGCCGTGCTAAATATTTGCCAATTTTCATATAAATTTTATTAAAGACACTTAAAAAATCAATATAAGAAATAAGTAGCGAGCGAGAAACACAGAGAAAGCATATATTGAATCGAAAATTTATGCAAGGGTAAAAATGGAACAAAATGAAATTTGTGCTTTATAGACACACACTAATTACACATTCGTTTTTTTTTGTAAGTTATGCCGTCAAATAATGCCACCCATACCAGACTATTTGTAATAAAGGGTAAAACAAAGTTGTTCAGTTTTATGAAGTAGTACGTTAGTAAGTATCTTGCTTGTGATGAGTAGAATAGAACATTGTCTACGTGCCCTGAAAGTATTTGTGATTAATTAATTTCATAATATTTTACTGGGTTACTTCAGTAAAGTGCGCTTTGCAAGGTGATTCTTTTCGTACCTAAGTAAGTAATACCAAAAAATATAGGTATCCTGTCCATCTGTACATTTTGGACGATAAGATAAGGTATCACTTTTTCTATGGAAATTTATCGCGATTTACCAGATGTCGCTCATGACACCATAGTATATGATGTTGATATTCATGGCGTAAAAGTGTATATCTCGATTTTTATAACTGTGCGTTTGGAGCTGTCAAACTTTGTATGGGTTTTGACAGTTCAAGTGTCAAATCGTATAGAAAGTTTGACAGCTCCAAACGCACAGTTATAAAAATCGAGTTATAATGGTCAAAACATGTAACACCCATAAACTTATGTTATCACGCCTTTATTTCTTGGCGGTAAGCCTGAGCGTTAACGATAGTAAAAAGTTGAACCGCTTGTCGACATCAATTGCAAGTTGCAACTAGGTATATTAAAAAGTAGATTACCTATGTATATTGTTAAAACGTCATTAATCACAAAGAATGTCAAAGATCGCCCAAGTGTGAGTTGAGCTCGCACAAGAAGGGTGGGAAGGTTTTTGTTTGTATGTTAATGATTACAAAAATTCTCTTACCATTACAAATCTTCAATATTCCTCAGTGACATAGGCTACTTTTTACCACGGAAAATATCATATTCCCGTGGGTAAGCGGTTGACAGTGAGTGGAAAAACCACGCGATTGACAGTGACAGGCCTTTGCGGCTAAACTCGACAAATTTTCTTGAAAAGCATTCAGACTTCTAGTACAGCGGAGACGGACACTCTCAGAGGAGCTCATCTAAACTATAAAACAGACAAAAATGCATTCGAAGCAAAAGTTGTCCAGCATGATGAGTCACTTCTGCTGGTACATGGACATTAAGGATTCGGAGTACCTGATGTTGATCACTAAGATCTCATCTCACCTAAACTATAAAAGATACAGAAATGGATCCATTTCAAAAGTTGTTCAGCATGATGATAAGCCTTTTCTCTGGGGCACGGACAAAAATCGAGGGTCTGAGCACGTGGAACGCTAGGAGCAGCTCCTAGCATTTCTAAATCTGTGCTACGGGCAAAACGATTACCTACTATAGGACAACAGGTTCCTATCTAAGAAGCAGCGGGTGAAACCACTGGGCGGGTGGTTAAGTAAAAGAATGCCTTAAAGGCACGGTTTTTGTATGGGAGATCCATTTTATATTTTATATTAGTTATTACTTTGTTACAACAACAACAATGTCAATGACAACAATCTATACCTATAAAACAAATGTCCTGACTGACTGACTCATTCATCTACGCAGAGGCTACTACTGGAAACATTTTATATAGGGTGTCCCGTTTATAGTGGTCCAAGGAAAAATCCCATATCTAACGTGGGTCGTGAGCATCCTTACCTACCATTTTGTGGCTTTAGTGAGGGGAAATACCTTTTCGATAAAAAGTTATGGTCGATATTTCGTTTTGGAGGAAATTTTGTACCACATTCGCCTTTTTTACACTGCGGCTAAACTACTTGGTGGATCGTGCTGATTTTTTGCAGGGATATTCTCTACTAGTGATGGGCCGAACATAGATTTCACCGAACACGAATATTCGGCCGAATATTCGGTAAAAAGTTTGCCGAACCGAATATTCGGCCGAATAATTCGGCAGGAGATTCCTTATTATTCCATTCCATATTAAATAACAGGGACCATAACTTGTTTACGAATAACGCGCTGATTCGCACCAAACCACTCTGCTCTCTCCGCTCTAACATTTTGTATTGGAAACTTTGACAACAAATTAAAATAAAAACTGCATCACTGCTTGTTTTGACATACCAATTACATCATATAGGTATAAAAAGGATGCTTTTTTATTCGGCCAAATATTCGGCAAAATTCACCGAACATTCGGCCGAAACCGAATATTCGGTAAACGTGCCGAACATGCCGAATACCGAACATAAACCGAATATTCGGCCCATCTCTATTCTCTACTAATATGGCCATCTAGGGAAATAACAATTTCGGTGAAAATTTATTAAAAAAGGCATTTATTTTTTAACTTTAGTGCAGGGATTCCGTTTATTCCCTAAGAACCTACCTCTTTTAAAAAATTGTGTGGATTTTTTTCATACTGAAGTGCTCGTGCACATTATCTTAAAAAGTTTTCTAGTAGGTACGTAGTTATTACTGTGTAATTTTTTCACATTTTTATCAGGTGTACTTTTATTTACGTACGCGTAATAAAAATCTGAAAATATTTCACTATTATTACTACGTTCCTAGGCAACTTTTTAAGATAATGTGCACGAGCACATCAGTACAAAAAAAATCACCACAAATTTTTGAAAGTGATGGGTTCTTAGGGAATAAACGGAAACCCTGCAATAAAATTAAAAAATAAATGTGTTTCCAATAAATTTTCACCAAAATTAATATTTCTTTAGATGGCCCTATTAGTAGAGAATTTCGCTGCAAAAAATCAGCACAATCTACCAAGTAGTTTAGCCGCAGTGTATGTGTAGTGTGTGCGGCGTATGTGGTCCAAATTTTCCTCGAAAACGAAATATCGACCATAACTTTTTATCAAAAAGGTATTTTCCCTCAATAAAGCCACAGAATAGGTATATAGGTAGGTAAGGATGCCCACGTTATGGGATTTTTCTTTGGACCACTATAAACGGGACACCCTGTATAAGTAATAAATAAAAAATAAAAATAAAAATGATTTATTTCATTCACAAAAATAACAAACAGTGAACATATGTTGGTGCACTTCTTTTAAGTATGCAATACTTGTATTAGAAGGCCCCGCTCTTCCTCAGACTTAAATGTAAATGAAATTTAAATTGAATTACAAAAACTTATATACTATTTTATTAAAACTAGCCAAGTTGTATGTGTGTGTGTGTGTGTGTGTGTGTGTGTGTGTGTTTAGGAGTATGGTGTGCAAGTATAAGCATGTAAGTAATATATTATGTGTATCATATGAGTTGCAATTGTACCGCAATGCAAAAGTAGACGTCACCTCAGGTCATTATCTCCAACAATTCTTCTGTTTCGTCGTAGTTTAGACTTTTTAACCATTTCAATAGGGTTTTTTTACATAAGTATAGGTATATTCTGCTAGAATTATACTATTTTAATTTAATTTAAGTTTGCAATGTAAAATTGTAGTGAATCAATGTTGCTTGATTAATATATTATGTATGTCATCCTTAATTGTCTAACATACCTATTATCTTATATTATCAACAAAATTTAAATTGCAATAGTCACTATGAAATATGTACGTACCTATAAATTACACTTTATTTTATTAATATCCGATATAAAAACTACTACTAGAGTAAACATTAATTTGGGAATCGATGATTACGAAAAATCATTTTTTTATGAAAAATAAAACATTTTTATGAAATAAAGTAAAAGGAGGATTATGTATGTACCTATGTTCCTCGTGAGTATTTACTTATTTGGACATAATTATAATTAGTTTTCACGGTGTTTCACGGGCTACAGCTCTAACGACGACCCTTCTACAAGGATTGCTGTTATAGAAAACGTGATGAAACTAGGCGTGGAAGTTCAAAGTTCATACTAATCTCAAACTTTTTGTGACTAAAGCAGGTTGTCTCGCTCGCCACATCTCGCTTCATTTTAGAAGATATTGCATCATCCAATTTTATATAAATTATTATCTTTTTGAGTGTACCATCGAATATAAATTACATATCTTTTGTACATTATCAACAAAATATACTTTATCTAAGCTTTAGATTAGCGTACAATTGAAAGAATCATTTTCTTTGGCACTGTAGTTAATTGGATAGAAAGAGACATAATATTGAGAAAATGATCATGTAAGATAGTGACAGAAAATATGAATGACCTTCATACGTCGCATGGATAACTATACCTTTTTACGCAAAATCACAGAACATCAAAGCGTAATTACTTTAAACATAAAATACATTGCAACGGAAAATATTTAAAAGGTTCGCTAGACTGATCAGAAAAAAATAAATATAATATGTAAAATATTTTAAGTAGATTCAATACCCTTAATTTCTCTAGCACTGAATGTTCTAGAAGCTGGCATCGATTAATGTTACGTACAACGGAACGTAAATGTTGCGTCAGCCAAGGCGCGCGGAACAAACACGGCAAAATCTCCCGCGTCACAGTCCCCACGAGTTCATTCCATTTGTCGCGATATTCAAGAGTTTACATTTCCTTTTTCGTTGCAAGTACGAAGTGTTTTTAAATACGAAAAGTGAAGTGTTATTGATTTCAGTATCAAAAATACATTTGAAAAAATTTTGAACGAGTTTTCCGTAACTTGTGTGTTTTTCGGCTGTAAAATCAGTAATACTGGCAGGGAACTCGGTATCATTTTCTTTAAATTCGGTCTTAATAACTAAAAGTTATAAGACCTCCGCCGTAGACATTTCAAAAGTATCCAAGAATCCTAAGTTCAGTGATTCCTAGGCAGAGGTGCTGAAAGTTCAAGTATAATGAGCGGCGCGTATCTTGAAGAACTCAAACATTTGAATACGATTTACTTCATGCCAGTTTTGAACCTGAAACATAATCAGGAGATTTTGCGTCGTATGACACATTGTTGTATGAGAAAGGACAAGATAAAGAAGTTTAAGACAACAATTTTAAGACACCACGTCAAAATGTAAGTACATTAAGGATAGTGTTTTTTAAATTACTCGGTTAAAATTTTAATTCGCACGAAGCAAAATACAGGGTGTTAATTTAAATGCGTTCCATAGCTTCAGGGTAGGTTTAGTATCGATAATGGTGCCGTAAAAAATATTGAAAAAAATCCCAGTGAATAGGTATATATTTTTTTTACTTGGCTGACATTTGATTCAAATGCCTGGGTATATCTCAGCCGAAATTAGTTCAATCTCAAAGTTGTTTAGACGAAAGTACTTGTATAGGCACTCTCTAAACAACAACAGCGTCAAAAAAATTTTTTTCAGAATAAAATAGATTAAATCCACAAAAAACTTTGTTTAACTGGCATTTTTTTCAATACTTTTTACGGCATCCTTACAAATCTAAAATTCACACAAAAACGCATCTTTAACACCTACTTATCTTACGTAGGTTTATAATGACATATACAGGGAGTAACAGAAAGGGTATATCAAGCCGAAAGGAGAACAAGGTACTCATGAAACTGAACAACTTTCTCTTTGAAACATGGGCTGAAATAAGAAAAAAAAAATTGGTCCACGCATAGTAAATGAATCAGCTGATCGGCAATTTTGTACCTATGGGTCTCCCAAATTATCTTTTTTCATATTTCGGCCCATGTTCCATGGGGAAAGTTGTTCAGTTTCATGAGTACCTAGACCTCCTTTCGGCTTGTTAGGTATACCCTTTCTGTTACTCCCGGTATATAAACCTTCGTAAGATAAAGTTTTATAATTATAAACCACCAGATAGGAGGTATATAAAAAGTTAGACATAATGATTACCTACTTCGTTACTGCGATGTGGGTATGGTACCTAATCGGTGTTCAAAAACCGGATCAAGACCAAAATAATTTTGAAAGAGAAAGTTTTTGAAGAATCCGCATCGTTCGTTTTCCTCCTACTCGGTATTCCCCGTGGCATGTTTCAACTCGTCTCTATAACGGCAACGGTAAACATAGGTGGCTTATTCTCCTCGGAACGCGTTCTCCTGAGAATTCCGTCATCATTTTTCAAATTGATTTAATTGATATTTTGAAGGCATGGGGTCATTCTTTGTAGGAATGTAAATAAAATTATGTGAGAGGCCCACTTTTTTATCGAGTAAATGCGAAGTTATAACAAGGCCACTATTTGCTGTGACGGAATCTAGAGAACGGAATTGGGTTGTATGATGGATCTAACAAAAATGATTCACGTGGCTTTGTTTTCAAGTATTGACAAGATGTTCATAATCATGTGCATACATTATCATGTTATAAAGAAAATTTACAAATCTGTTTTGAATTTAAATAGATATTCATAAAGAAAATTAAAGACCACTATTTTATGTGACGGATCTGATAAAATGTCCACTATTTTGGTGACGGATCTGATAAAATGGCATTGTTTATTTTTGCTAAAACCCTGGTTCATATCATTCCTACATCATACTATATCATTTATTGGTTTTGCTTACTTTAAAACACGAATAAAAAGTTGTTAGTGGGTGCTTTTTCAGACCAGCGCCTTTCTGTTAGTGCGAGGCTGAGAATAAGAAAACGTTTCGATATCAATATCAATATTTATAGTTTAGTTAGGCTTTTGAATTCCGAATTACGATCTTTGCCGTGTGGTGTCGACAGAATAGAATTTCACCACCCCAAGTCTGCCCGTGGGTATAGTAAGAGGCGATAAAGGGCTTCCGGGGGTGGGCAGCAGCGCCTCCCGTGTTGACAACATACTCCTCAAACACACACTGCGGTCACCAACCCGTGTGCCCAGCGTAATGACTATGGACAAACCCCCCACAAATAGGTCGAGAAAGAAACGGCCCCTAGTTCCCGGCGCCCTACTACCCCGAGCTACGGTAGCGGCCCGGGTTATGGTAGGGCAAGCGGTGCGAAGAATCCCCGGGCTATGGATGACGGCTGCCATAAACTGACCCTGGCGACTTCCAATGAACGCAGTCAGCGGCTGGATGACAGCCTCTAAATCCTTGAAGTAGAATTAGATAAGATACGGTGGCATGTTCTTGGGTTGTCAGAAATCCAAAGAGACAGGACACGATAACCCTAGAATCAGGTCACTTACTCTACTCCAGGAAAGGGACCGCGCAGTCTCAGGGTGGCATAGGGGTTCTCGTCAATAAAGCTCTTTGTGACAACGTGAAGTAGATCTGCAGCGTCTCGAACAGGGTAGCGTACCTCGTACTGAAGTTGACCGAGAGGTACTCTCTCAAGGTCGTACAGGTATATGCGTTGACTTCTAGCAGCTCAGATGAAGAGGTGGAGGCCCTATACGATGACGTGACGAAGGCCATACACCAAACCACTAAGACCCACTTCACTGTCATCATGGGGGACTTTAACGCTAAAGTGGGACAGGAGCACGGCGAATCAAGCTTGGGACTACATGGCTACGTGAGCAGAAACCAGAGTGGCGAAATGTTAGTCAACTTCCCTAGCACTGTTCTGTTTGAACACTTTTCATCAGAAAAAGCTCAAACGGAAGTGAACCTGGATGAGCCCAAACGGCAGGACGAAGAACGTAATCAACTTCATCATGACGGATAAACGGCATATATTTGGGGATGTCTCAGTGATCAGTAGATTCAATAACGACTAGTAAGAGGCAACCTAAATATCAACTTCAAGCTAGAAAGAAACCAGTACTCCGCCCCAAGCTGCCCCAAGCCGGACATGAGGAGTTGATAATCATAAGAATTCTAACTTGAACTGAAAAATCGATTCGCTGCCCTGGAGACCCCGATAAACGTTGACGAGGACCTAGAGGGCATAGTCGGGGTTGTTCGCTAAGTGGGGACGAAGCACTTTCGTAAAAGGCGAACAGATTAGAAGTCCAAACTTTCAAGCGAGGCCCTGGTTTGGAACTGACGCGAAATAGTCTGGATACGCCAGATTATGATGCATTGCCAGATCCCCAGTCACTTAACAAAAAGATCCGAAGTATAGTAAGACGCGACCTCCGAAGCTATAATTCAATCGTAAAGGAGGCGATTGACAAGAACCAAGGGTCGAAAGTTTTTACCAAGACACTGGACAGGAGTCATCTGGCAAAGCTAAACTACCTCGAATGGTGTAACTGTCATATCCAGATATTCTCCATGCGCAAAAGCCTCCACCTGACGTAACCCCTAAGCCTAGAGCTCCTCTCTATCGTACAGAAGATCTTCCGGACGTAGGTATAGACGAAATCAGGGCGGCTCTCGATTTGATGCCTTTTAGCCACCCGAACAGGTTCATACTGTAAGGCATGTTATTCAGATGCCAAAAGAGTACAACTAACCACTGTGTGGCTTTTATGGACTACGAAAAAGCCTTCGACTCTATCGAAACCTGCATTGTAGTCTTTGCAGCGGTGCCAAGTCGACTGGCGGTATGTTGAGGTGCTGAGATGTATGTAGAGACAACTTTGAGGCTGAAATCACCAGAAAAGTGCAGCTTGGCTTGGTAGCATTTGGGAAGCTGCGTCACATCGTCGAATCATCTTTGCCACAATGCCTCAAGAACAAAGTGTTCGGTCAATGCGTCCTACCAGTCATGACTTACGGAGCCGAGACGTGGAACTTGACAGTAAAACTGGCCCACAGGCTACATGTCACTCAAAAAGGTATGGAGAGGTCTATGTTCGGTATCTCTGGATAAAATCCGGAATGAGGCTATCCGCAAAAAGACCAAAGTGACGGACATAAGTGTAGCAAGATAAAGTGGCAGTGGGCTGGTCAAATTTATCTCATAAGCGATGCACGGTGGAGTAAGCGGGTTCTTGGCCACGTCTCGGCAAGCGTAGTGTTGCCGCCCTCTGGCCATATGGACTGACGACTTAAAAAACGCTGCTGGTAGCGACTGGATGGCCAAAACGGAAGATCGTGCTTTATGGCGTTCCCTGGGGAGCCCTACGTCCAGCAGTGGACTGCAATAGGCTGATATAGATAACATTCTTTGATTTGCATGTACCAGCAGAACCAGCCTATCATTCCAAACAACTTTCGTTTTTAAGCCATTTTCGTATATCTTATAAATTAGCCAAGTTCCTGGTGGTTTACATCACGTACGCCAGACCCTCGATCTCCATGTGCCAACAAAAGCTACCCGCCACGCTGAACAAATTATGCTAAGGAGCCATTCACGTATCTGTTATAATTTCGATGGCCTCCTGGTGGTCTATAAGGTCCTATTAAATTCACTGCAAATATTTTAGGGGCAGATCAAATAAAATATAAGCATGTACTAGGCAAAGTTTTAAAGAAATCTACACGCTAGTTTTCGAGAAAACTGCATTTAACAAAAAAAAAACGAAACTCAAAAAGTGCACCCTGTTTGTCCTAGAAACACACACTTCGATGAATTTAAATTACGCGCCAAACGCGTCGTGCTGTGATTGGTTGGTTGTTAGCGTGCGTGCCGTGTAAGTGAATCATGTTTACATGGCGGAACGTCAGTCGGGTCAGTCAAAGGGTGTTCACATAATTAATTAAAAAGTTTGTTTGAAAATGAAAAACAAAATCTAGCGTGTAGGATTTTTTTAAAATGCCTTAAATGTTTTTCTTATACATATTTACGCATGCCCTTAAAATATTTGCAGTGAATTTAATAGGACCTTATATACCATTTTGTATTGGACTCTCCAGTGCTAACAAGAATGATTAAAGAAATAAGTTATGTTCGTCTTTGATGTGCTAGCAATATCAAAATATTTATTTTCACTTTTATAATTAGTATGTATTAGGAAAAAAAGTGGCCAACTGTGGACACCAAATTTTGTCCACTTTTATCGATTCTCTTTATTCCGTCATCACCTTATCAGATCCATCACCGCAAGGATGACGGAATATGACGGATCTGAGGTGATGGATCTGATGACCAAGGTATATTTTTTCAATTTGCAAGAAACTTACTACGCGTAAGGCAGATTGCTATATACGATTAATTTGAGTAAAAAGTGGTACATGACATACCAGTGTTCAAAAAAATTAAATGTGATACTAACAGGAGAAAATCGCTTTAAAAGGTATGATGAAATCGGGAAACAAACATACGGATCTGAAATGTCTACGCTTATTTTGCCTATTTCTGTAAATATTAGGCAGATCTGACCAATTAATCTTCTTTAATAAGTATGAGGTAACGTCCTGGCAGGATAAAATTATATCTAGGTTTAATAGTTGAATAGAGATATGCTTTGAAAGGGGTGCTTACGGAACTGATATGGACAATGGACACCATTGTTAAAGATAGCTTGTGTTTTAAACTATGGCTTTAAAAAAATATACGAAGGCATAATATGATACTTTGGTTCAGTTTTCATCTATATTTATCAAAATGAAAGCCTCCTTTACTGAAACAGTGGCAATTTTAAGGCGTTTAACAGCCGAAAGTGGAGTGGACACCGCCTACGGAATTTAGAGAATGAAGGTTTGAAAAATATTTTTGAATTATCTACAATATTAATGCTAATTTTGAAACTTTGCCTACATAAACAATGGTTTATACTACCTAAGAAAAAATCGACACATTTTTACCATGATCACATCTGTGTGTTTTCTTGTGCCACTCATCAGATCCATCACCGAGAAGAATAAGCCAGGTATTCACCCGCGTTGTTTGCTGAATGAAAATTTTCTTGCTATTGTACCTAGGTATAGGTAATGCGCACCTAAATGATAAAAATATTTGTATCTGTTTTCTTCCATCATTTTTTATCAACAAGATAAAAAAACTTCGTTTCATTGATGTACCTAGCCATTATGAAAATACTAAAGGTAGGTCAAGCAAAGCTGATATAGATTTTGAATTGGCATAAAGTTTACTCTGTGATCGCAGTCCCTCGGCGTTGTCACTTCTGTGTCAATTCATGTTGGGGCTGGGGCCCCATGGGTGAACCGTCTCACCTGCTTGCTCCGTTTAATGAGGGAGAGGGCATTATGATAGAATAGTACTTAGGTATATAAGTCTAGCTAACGCAAAACATGTGCACGACGATGAATCATTTCACATGTCTGAACTTGTAAACGAGGAAAATAAAAATATTCTTATTATAGATAACTGAAGAAAGGGGCGCGGGCGGGGTATCAAAACCGGTATAAAAATGCAAACCGTTGCAAAATTTCGGTAGTACTATCGGGAGACCTAACGGCACGGTCGGCTCAGGCGTTACCGTTAGTGTTTAATCGCGAATAGCTACGCATAGTTATTGGCACGAAGACTTTTGATGACAGAAAATGTTCTAAGGTACTTTATAAAATATGTATTATAAATAAATGAGCAGGAAACAGACTGGAATGGAAATCGCTCCACCGACGATAGCATACCTAGATCTAAAATGTGATGTAGGAATGAGAATGACTAGTTAAAAAATATACGATTTAAAATAATATTCATTTAAGAATAATAAAATAAGGTATATTTTTTTAATAGTGTGGTTTAATAAATATTTTTAAACAGGATTTAATTTTTAAGGGAGTGTTCACACTTAACAACTTTATTTAAGTATCAGTAACTTTCCTTCAAAAATTAAAAGAATTTTAGACCTTAAATCTCAAATACAATAATTATGAAAAAGTACCTAAGTTACTTAGTATTTAATGGGAGATCTAATAATTTTATTCATATTTCGAAGAAATTTTAGTTTTAATAGGTAGTTTTCAGTTTTGTGAGTAGAACATACCTACCCTTAAAATATTTGTACTTCATTAAATGTAGCCTTTTAATATTAGACTGAAACCAACTAGGTACTAACCAAACCAAACCTTCTCAACCGAACTGAACCCTTCATAGGTATTTCGCCCTAGCACAGAATATTATACCTAATAGTGCCCTAGTTATGTCCATTGGTGGAAATTAATTTCTCCGCTTTCAGTATCAGTCTTGGTATAATTTCTGTCATAATAAAAGTAAACGGTACATGTCAATTCTAGTGAGTATCTTGTCAAAAAACTGTACATAAAGGTATGGTATGAACGACAGTAAAACTATAAGAATGTAGGTATGTATGACAAAGATAAAGGATGGTAAAATAAAACGATTTTATTCTAAGAACATAAACAATTTAGGTAGGTAAATAGGTATTTGCTTGATTTTTTTAAATATTGTAAACAAGGGACTTTGTCTACACAGAAATTGTAAAATAAAACCTCAAATACATATAATTGCATCTTCAAAACGAATGAATGTGCTTTGCTAACTTACCTACCTACCTGCCAAAATATATATTCACATTGTCATCATGGGTACCTACATTTTGATTGTATGGTTTTTAGGTATGATATGAGATATAAAAGTAGGTACTCACTATACACACATTACCTATACCTAAATTATAAGTTGATATAAGATGAAGTTAAATAAATAGTATAACAAATATAATATAAATACCTACTAATCTAAAGATAACGTGTGGTAAAGTAAAGTTCGTTCCTAGTTCATTTAGGTAGATAAAAGATAGTAACATCATTCGATTAAAGGGACATTAGTCAACTATCTGTTACCAAGCAAGTTTATTCATAGAAAAATAAAGGTCAGACAGAATTAAAAAATATTATCCAGTATCATCAAACTAGAAGCGGGGAGCCTTGACTAGGTACAATGACAACAGTTCTTGCCAGCAGCGTTAGGCAGTTCATTGATGCCAGGCATGTACCTTATACCTACTTAATTATCTATTTAGCTATCGTTTTCGTTTTTTCTAACGTATGTTTTCTTAAACTACAAAATTGCTTATAGTAGGTAAAGAGTAGGCAATAAACAAAATTATCGTAAAGTATTGGAATGTATCTAAAATAAAATTGTGTAGATAATTGGGATCTTGTTTTGATTTTGTGATTTCCCCCTGTTCACTATGAAAAAATGTGCTAAAATTGATGTGAAGTTGCTTAAAATAAATATCAAAATGTAGCTGACTGACGTCTATCTAGGTATTTACAACTTTGGTGAACCAAATTGAACTTAAACATTTTTAATTAAAAGCAGACACGTTAATCCCCAGCAGCAGCATTCTAAAACGCACTACTACTACGTAGCAAGATACTACATACATGCATACTACATTCACGCACACAGATATATTATTATCTTTTCATTGTAGAGAACTTCACCAGACTATCGGTCGGGTCTCGTGATACACAAATGATTCTCATTGGCTCTTGCGGATGACGTCATCCTTAACAGCCAATAGAAATTGCGTAGAGTTCTATTTTTAGAACGCAAATACTCAGTAGTGGGGATTGAGGAAAACCGGACGAGTTCCAACGCCGCTGCGACACAGCGTGAATTTTGTATTGCACAACAATTTCGCAGCTCCCCGAGAGAGCACGTTCGCGGTTGCTTGTTTTTGGTATATCTTGCAACGTACCAAGCGGTCACGCTAGGGACAGCAGTTGTTCCTAGCCCATTGCATTCTAATTTAATACAAGTTTCGTGAAAAATTATTTAAGGCTACAGGCGTTACAGTATTTGTTCGTAACAAGGTACGTAAATAGTGTTAAAATGTTTATCAAAAGTGAGCAAGGTCATTACTGTAAAGTATTGCACAATATTATTTCATAGGCCTAAAATATATCAAAATGGTAGAGTATTAAAATAATAAAAGCAATTTTCCTTATCTTTTGGCATGAACGTATTTTCTTATTATTCCTATCGCGAATCGCTATTTGTTTCGTTTAGCTTCTATTCAACCTACTTGCATGCTGGGACAAGTTCAAGCGTGTTGAGCGCATGTTGGGACTTGTATAGCCTCCTCAGTCAGACCCAAGAGGTAAAATGTCATCTGATTGGAATAAATTTTGGTTTGTACCTTTGTAGAAACAAATATTTATGAAAAAAATATGAAAATATTCTCAGTGAGCGTAAAGTGATACTTTGGGTCTTTGACAGATTAAGGAAATAGTATTATATTTCTGTTCAAATACAATACACAAAAACAAAATGTTTATCGCCAAAATAATAATATTTTTAATTTTACAAAAAGTAAAAAAAAACCTAGCCTAAAAAAAGTACCTGTAATGCAATTAATATTTATAAAAATAGGCAGGTGTTTTGATAGAATTTTGACAATTTTTTGCCGAACTCTTGCAGTTTCTATTTATATTTATGTTATTATTTATTAATCAAATAAAATATTTTTATAAAAAATTATGTTTCGTTTAAAAACCATATTTTAAAATGTTAGAAAATATATTTATTCAGGTTTTTTCAGTATTATTACCTATTTCAGAGCTTACAAAAATTTTAGATCTCCAGAAATAGATTAAAAAATATTAATATTAGCCTCCAGTAAACTTTTTTTTCGTAATTGATAATTTACTTTAGGCATTTTGTAATATCATGTGTATTATTTATTAAATTTATGTATATTAATAGCTCTTTTAAACAATCACTTATTTTGAAAACATTAATTTAGTATCCCGTAACTGCCCAAAGTATCACCTATGATACGCAAGGGAAATGCGTTAATTGTAACAAAAAATTGCCAAAAAATATATTGATTTATGTTTTGAAAAATGAAACTTTTAATGTTGGCAATTTGGCATAGACGAAATTTTAAAAACCTTATTTTTCAGTGCCCATTATTAATATTATTAAATTTAATTAAGCATTGTTATTTAATTTTATTGTTAGAAAAGTCAAGCTATCTACAAGAAACATACAATTAATTTTATCAACCATTATGGAATAAAAAATATTTATCCAAGTATCATCATTGGTGATACCGAGGGGCCCAGGAGAAATAGGCAAAGCACGTTTCATAAAAAAAGGCACGTATTTAACGCGGCGACAAATTCATACCATTACAAAAACTGAAAATGGGTAGTAAATAAACTACTTTGGCGACTAATTTGAGGTAGCATCTTAACTAGAAAGCAGCGGCATTTTAATGAGTATTGAGGTTTTATTTAAATTTTATCTGGCAGTGATTTTCTTTTGTGGCAATTGAATTTCTTCTAAGGCGACAAATTATTGACGGATAAGAAAGTTAACATAGGCTTTCTAAAATTCTAAAATAGGGTTTTCTATAAACTTGACGAACGTTAGAAATAAATACAAACAAGATATAAAAAAAATTGCCTACATTTGTAGGGATCTAAATAAACAAAATTGTTACATGCTAAAAAACTATTCTTGACCTATTTATTTTTTTCTTGACTATTTTATTAATTATCAACCTTCCCTCTTTTAAATGAACCTACCTACTTGTACTTACGTAAGTATTATAGGCAACTCTAGTTACTCAAACATAAGTATTAATGGTAAAACTCAAAGTAAGTAGGTTCATTTATTTTAGTTTATTTATTTTAGCTAGCAAAAAATAGAATTTGTATCATTAATTTTTTTTTCTTTAATACACTAAATATATAATTTACTTACTATTCACAAAACCGAAAAAAGTTTTAAAGAAATATAAAAAATATTTCATCCGCCGCTTGTTAATGGCTAGAAACGCGCTAAACCTCCCGCTTCGCAGGCCCCGCGCCCAGACACACGACCGCATTTTTTTTCGCATTTCAAGAATTTACGAATCCCCTCTATAATACCCTTTTTCAGTTTTAAAGCTACCTAACAATCGCTGCGAGATGTAAATTTTTATAATGAAAGGCAATAGTCGCCTGTGAAGAATGTTTGATATTCCCTCGGAAAAATTAGTGGCCACATGAGGTTTTATAATACTTTAACCAGTTTTACACTGATCTCGCTTGATATATTTGGTACCTTACAGTAGCAGCCGTTTTTTAGTTTTTTGTTCCTGATATTTTGTTGCTTACATAGTTTAATAGTTGCTAAGATATTTAATCACTACAAAGCTAGTTTCTTAGTGACTTGATAAATAGTTGCCTCAAAAGGATTTCAGTTACCGTGTTAAATATTTGCCAAAAAAATCTTTTTCGATACTCTGTGTGAGTCTGTACCATTGTGATACTACCTAGATAATATAAACTGAAAAGGTCTTTATTGTTTGTTAATGTTAAGCTTAGGTAAATAATAAAACATGATAAGATAAGGTTAACACAACGCGAACGTTTATCTTACATGTAAAATGTACTTCTAGGTACCTATATCTATCACAAAACAACATATTTTTATGTAGAGGCAGCTAAATAAAAGCCTAGCAGTATCGGACATGCTTAAAATGTAACTCCATATTTTGTATCTTATATTGATTTAAATTCAAATAAATGTATATAATGTAACGTCATACATTCTCTATTTTTGTGTGTGATAAAATTCAAGCATTAGTTATCTATTTACTTGTCTGTAAAATGTTGACTGCGGATACTATGTTGAAATGAAGTGTTGTTAGTGAGCACTTAGATATTTGTTAAAGTTCTGGGAAATCCAGATCGATAGCATGAATACGTAGGCGTAGCTGGTAACAAACAGCATTAGTCATCAAGGCAAGGCTGTCGAATGTTTCAATACAAAGTTAAAATAGTAGATATAGTTAATTAGGTACCTACGTCATTTGCATTTACTAATTTCATTACCAATTATTTACTCATTACATAAATTTACCACTGATTATGTTGTTCTAATTAGTGTTTGCTTGTTACAGGCCTACAGTCGGGACCGTTACGTGGCAAGGCGCTTAAAGAGCTACAATTTCATTAGGGACTCGCGAAGAGTTCGAAGAAGTAAGTAAATTGTTTAGATATTTTTTTCCTTATTTTTCTGTCCACAGGTTCGAAATGGAATAACAAGAATCACAATCAACCAATCAAGAAGCACAATCAAGACTAAACTTGGACATAAAAATCAAAATATTAATGTTCAGTTTAAACCGGTTTAATTAATCAAAACCGAAATAATTTATGTATTAGCTTCCCTAAATAGAGATCTTTAGTTAATTTCACTCAATTCACTCAAAGGCGACTATTATGAATCAATAGATCAAAAGTATTAAATTCTTGATTGCGCTAACCTCCGGTCTAATTCGTTTAGATTCACAACACCAAAATGTTAAGAACCGATCGATTATCGGTTTGTTTTTTATTACACACAACAAAAATTTAAATCAATAAATTTCTTATTACAGTTTTTCGATAACTTTGTCATGTTGTTGAGTTGTTGCTACTTTCTCCATTTCATTAAAACTAACATTCATAATTATATTTTTTGATTTGATCTAATCTCAGAGAACAATTTTTCCACAGTAGTTAAGTGTAGCATTTGAATCAAAATCTAGAATGATTTTCATCGTATCGTACATGTTACAAACAAGTTCCTTTAATGATCATTTAGATAAGTTTACTGCTTTACTTACTTTAAATTAAGATTTTAACTATAGATATAGATTAACTTGGCTTTCGACATCCCGTATAATAATGGGGGTCGCTTGAGCCAGAAATTTTAGAAGTAACTTTACTTTCTATTTTAAGATCTAGATTAAATTAACTTTATTAAAATTACTATAATTAACTTTAGTTTTAATAATTCTTCATAGCTTAGAATTTTAAACAGCTTCACCACATCCCTTCGGCAAATATAATGTCTGTGAAGGGTCATGCCATGCAAGACTAAGTCATGTACGTCTACGATGCGTCATGTCGTTATAGATTTTGATTGGGCAAAAAATGGGTACGATAAAGGGTTCGGGTTATTGTGGAACATTTTATATGTAACTTTTTGAATTATAATTATGTATATGAAATATATATATAATATTATGTATGCATCCACGCATATTATATACTTCATTACATTCTTATTCGTATTTAAAATAAATAGTAAATCTGTTAATTGTTACAAAATTATACATAAAATTCTTTCAGATATTTTTAATTCTTATCGTTTTACACCACTTTTAATATCTTATAATAACGATTATTAAAATAAAAATCATTATTATTTATTATTACACATTTTATGAATTCGATCTACTATTTATATATATCTGTTTCAAATTCGTACACAGTTAGGTATATAACTTTTAATTATCTACATCAAATAATTATATATTCTCTTATTTCTGTCCAAACCATGCTTTTTAATAAATATGTAAATATTGGTTACGTCCTATCATTTCTGTTTGTAGTTCTATTCAAAATGGTTCCTACAAAGATCACCCGTGCGAGTCGAAGCGACCCTATCAGGAGTCAGTACTGTCGAATCGATCCCAATATCGGTAGTCAGAACGCCACAGACAGGCATTGTTTTTTCGCAAACGAATGTACCTACCCACAAAACGTTGAAAGTGGTAGAACAAAACTTTTTAAACCCAAAGAAGGAGAACGGCACAACCGGAACAATTACCGGCGGAGTTTCAACGTACCCAATGTCTTGGACCACACCCAGCTTTGCGGAGGTAAGATTCGTCAGAACCGTGAGTAACTTAAATATAATTTAATCTAATATATTTAAATCATAAGTTAAATCTTAGTTACTCCTCTAATATCTTAATAAGTACTCATATAAAAATTTGTGTTTTCAGGGTTACTTGAAACCAGAACCCGTACTCGAGGTCAACTTGAAACCAGAACCCCTACACGAGGGCAACTTGAAGCCAGAACCTCTACACGAAGACAACATGTTCAACGAAATGGACTGCGAGTTCTTCCAAGACCTGGTGCCATGGTGCCCAGAGTCCACTACAACAGAGCAGCTAGCGATTGGTAAGAACATTAATATAATAACTCATTTATTCATAAATCATAAACTATATTAGTGATTCTAAAGAAATTGAAAATTTACAGATCTTGTTCAGCTATAGTTTATTGATATTTGAATTAAAAATGATTTAGTCTAAGTCACCATTTATTAACCGATAATATATTTTCAGATCCCCTCAAGAAACGTGAAGAAACCACACACATCACCGACACACTACACACAACATTCTCGCCCCAGGGCTGGGACGTCATAGACGCTATTTACCCTGGCCAGGCAGGCCTTTACTCTTCTACTCCAAATGGTCCATTATCACCCAACATGGATGGACTGCTTCCTTTAGATAACAAATTTCTGTACAACTGTGACACAGAAAATGAAAAGGAAATAGAAAATTTGGATATACTTAACCTGCCAGTGGTAATAGGGAATATGTCGTCAGAGGAGACGATCGATTTCAACCCACCGAACGGGGTGCCAGTCAATGGCTATAATATTAACACAACACTAAACACAGAGAACATTTCTTCAATTGACACACACAAAATATTTTTACACAACGTCGATGAGGAAGATTCTCTCGACATGAAGTTGGGTTCCGTTGTTATGAGGGATGTTGAAAACCATGTTATTGTTTTCAACAACGAGAAGACTCAAGAGACACAGATTAGACCACGACAGCAGTTATCACTTAACATCGCAGCTACACCCGTGCAATGGCCGAATGCTGCAATCAACACCCCAGATATTCTCAGTTACGTCGAGCAATTGGAGAAAGAGAAATACCCTGCTATCACAGTAAGTTTCCTAACCCAGCTGATATTTTCCTTTAAAAATTATATGTATTTTGTATGTGTATGTATGTTTGCTACTTACCTAATTTTTGAGGATTTAACGTTATATAAATTTGCTTTAATTGAAGCTGAAGTAACTAACGTAAAAATCACGACGTCGAAAAAAGAATAATGTGGTTAGTTATAAGTCAGTAGGCGAAAACAACAATTTTATACCCATACCGGAGTATGTTTGCTTAGAATAATGCTTTATTTTTCCTGTTTAGTATAGTCACCCCAACGTCACCCCAATTAGAGTACCAATAAAAACTAACATCTATATTAATTTGTTAATAGATACCAACTCGAGCATATCCAGCACCAGACACGGGTTTCATCTCAGTAAGTTCCTGTCCCTTAAACACGACTGCTGAATCACCGGACTTTTCCCAACCTGTTAGTCCAAAGAGTGAAACTCGCATAGAATCGGACCTGGATAGCACAAGTACTAGCAGAGGCAGAAGAAGAAAGCGACGCAGCAGTGAAGACTCCGACGCAACTTATACACCGTACGAAGAAGAGACGCCTCGGAAGAGAGGAAGAAGATCCAATATAGAACTTAAGGATAAAATACAAGCTTTGGAAGAACTGCAACAACTTCCGAAAGCGCGTCGAGGTCGTCCTCCTAAAAGAAGGGACAGTAATGTCTCCTCAGTTTGTAGTTTAGATGATAATGCATCATGCGCATCAACACATGAATACACATACAGAATCGCAAGAAACAAAAATAATGAAGCATCTAAAAGATCAAGAATGAATAGAAAGCTTAAGGAGTTACAAATGGAACAGCTGGCAATAGAATTGGAAGAAAGAAACAAAAAACTTAAAGTTAAGGCAGATATACTCGAAGATATGACAAAAAGGTTAAAAGATGCGCTGATGTCTGCTATAATACAAAAGCAGTGAACTCGTTAGGATAACGATGCTTATGCATGAAAAGTGTCCATAACGGGTTTAATGGATTTATGGAATATCTATCACAGAGATGATAGTTGTAACTAAGAACAAACGCTATGGTACTAGTTTGTAACTGGCTAAACCCATGTCAGTTTGTTCGCGATGTCATCGATGATAATGGATAGATGTTATTTTGACACGGATTTGACGTTGTAATATAATATTTGTATAACTATTAAGACATTTTTGTTGAATAATTAGTTATTAATACTTATATAATACACTCAAGATTGTGTACTCTTAAGAGTTATATAAATTAGACATCGGTAGTATATATGCTACCAAATTAGTTATCTTGATATCTTTTCTCAATGTGTATCAATTTATGAATAAGTACGACTAAATAAATTACCTAATATACCTATTCTATAATTTCATAACGGTATCGGTAAAAATTAATTGGTTTAATTGTTAAAATAAAGTAAGAAATTATTGAATAATTTAGTGTGGAATAAACTGTTATTAGTACAAAAATCTGACTTTGTTTCTATCCCACGAAAGAACAATTGGATGAATCGATTTCGAATAGACTAATTCGCCGACATTTTATTAAAGACGATATTTGAATCACTGTTGAAACTTCATATTCACTGTTCTCCATGCATTATAAAGACAAAATACAAATCTTTACATTTTTCTGTTTAACAACTCTAAAACTGTTACGTAATATATGATTTGTATTTTATTAATCAATATAATAAATAACATGAAAGAGCAATCCCATTTCTACTATTACAACAAGGACTGTCTTGAGGAAACTGGTTCCGGTTCACCCCATAAAATATATCCAGTTTATCTTTTTTACACATGCATAGGGTGTTTACCAGCACACTAGCCAATACTTACTTTGTGTTACGATTACGAGTGAGTGACCGACAGCGAAAGACTTAAGCAAACAACTTTCTCCAAGGAGAATAGGGCGAAATATGGATTTGTTTATTTATTTTTATACTTTATTGCACATAGTACAAAAGGCGGGCCTAATGCCATGGATCAAATTAGATTCTTTCTCAAGCCTTCTCTCAACATCTTGTGCTGATAATTGAGTACTTATTTATTTTTACTTTTAGCGTGACGCTAACAGCTTCAATTTACACAAGTGAAAACAAATTAAAATTTTGAAAATACTTACGACAGTTTCCTGCAGCTCCCCCTGGTGAGTTGTTCGCGTACTACTTAACTAAGAACATGCACCAAAAAATCCAACCCATCACTGAAAACCACATCAAAATCGGACTAGTGGCTTGGGAGATATTTGGTAACATAGGTTTGCACAAACACACATTCTCTCACCCCAAACGCATATACCGTCTCCGTCCCGTCATGGGTAAAAGATGGCTTTGATTTAGGTAGGTAGGGACAGACTTGTATTTTATTTTCTACCTTCTAAGATGTGGTCACCCTACTGTTGAAGCAAACAATAGGTATGGTGGTATGATCACAGGCCTTAGCCAGACTTCTACGAATAAAAGAAAATAAAAACTAACCTATACGATACGATTGAGGTGATTCTTTGGCGGGAATTTGAATCGAGAGGGTGAAAATTTTTCAAAGAAAATTTTAAAATTGCTTTTTGCAGAATAAACTGAGAATTTCTTAGTAAATTTAATTACTAGTAACTTATATTCTAATAGTGCAATAAAAAAGCAACACAGCTTTGCTGCCCAGCTATGGGTCGCAAAAGCAAACGTAAAAAGGGAAACGATGGCGGAGAGGTAAGCGAAGGAGAGGACCCCGCTATGAGCGATGATGCGAGCGACGACGATGTAGACAAATACAAGCCGTATAAAACCGAAAACTACATTCGTCAGTATCCGGAGGATGGCGGTGAGTTCGAATATATAGTAATTTACGAGAGCGCGGACGACAAGACGCCGATAGGTGAGAGAGACTTGATGGGCTTGGGAAGCGCATTGAAGCTTAGTAACAAAGGTATCAAGCAATTGAAAAGAATCAATCGTTACAAAATAGCGGTTATATTTGAGCGACCAGGGTTAGCAAATGCAGCTCTTAATAATGTCAAGTCTCAAAAGAGCTAAAGTTGAGGGCGACTATTCCAGCAAGATTAACGGAAGTGACAGGGGTAATAACAAACGTTCCAACATACATGAGCAACAAAAAAATATATGATGGAATTTCTAGTTGCAGAAATGTTGTATCTGTACGCCGATTCATGCGACGTTCCAAAGACGACGAAGGTAACTCCTGCTTGGTACCAACACAAGCGGTATCGATAACTTTCGCTAGTGCAGTACTTCCTGATTATGTGGATATTAACAGCTGGTATTTCGAAGTAAGGCCATACACGCCTCCTGTGAGCCAATGCCTGAGATGCCTGCGCTTTGGGCACATTGGTAAATTCTGTAAAAACGCCCAGAGGTGCTCAATCTGCGGTGATTCCCACAATTATAAAGATTGCGTAAAACGGCCAGAAGAAGCAGTCTGTGTTCACTGCAAAGGAAAACATGTTGCAATTGCCAAATCATGCCCAGTGAAAATTCAAAAAGCAGAGGAGATAAAAGTTCAGATGCGCAGGGCCTCGTATTCTGAAGTTTTTAATAACAAAAACTTCCCCCCACTAAAAAGTAAAGTAGACCCAGTTCAACAATTGTTTAAATCGGAACAATTCATGAATCTTCTGATTTCTTCAATTATAAAAATTATTTCAGCTAGTAAAGATGCTGAAAATCCCATCCCAATCTCTACTCAAAGTATAAAAGCGCTTTACTTGATTCATTCAGTATCAATAAAACTACAGACCATAAAACTAAGTAAATTCTAATTTATGGATCAGTTAAATATTGTTCAATGGAATGCTCAAAGTTTGTCTAGTAATTTACATGCTTTTACTTATTTTTATATAATAATAATATTCATGTAGCACTTATTTCTGAAACCTGGTTAAAACCAGGGAAAAAAATTAAAATTAAAGGTTTTAACATCGAAAGATTAGATATAGGTACTAAACACAATGGTGTTGCTATATTAATACAAAATAATTTGCGTTACAATTTGTTACACACATATTCTGATAACTCATTACAAAATTTGGCAGTTCAGTTACATTTCAACAATGAAATTATTACAATAATTAGTTTCTATAGTCCCACGTTGGCTTCTCCTTCCAACTTTACTTATTCCCGTCTTGATAGTTTGATTAAATCTGTACCGGGGCCTCTTATTATGGCTGGGGATTTCAATGCACACAGTACTTCGTGGGGTTGCACGTCAACTGATGCGCGTGGTATAATTTTGCAAGATGTGATTGATGATAATAATTTATGCCTCCTTAATGACGGCCAAGCAACTACTGTGGGTTCACATGTGTGGAAACCAAATGCATTGGATCTTACTCTCGTTTCTTCCTCATTATCATTACGTTGTAGCTGGTCAGTTCATGATGATCCAATGGGAGTTATCATCTTCCCACTGTTACTAGTATCCTTGGTTCTGTAAATAGAATTAACAATTCCAATTTAAATCAAGGAAATTATATCCGTCCAAATTTTTCAAATGTTGATTGGAAAAAATATCAAGAAATAGTTAGTGACAAATTAACTACTTTTAACTTTGACTTTGAGCGACCCCAGGAATCCTATTCTAATCTCTGTTCTTTACTACTAAATTGTGCATTTGAGGCTAATCCCACAACCAGAAATAATTCAGTGCAGCCAAATTTAACACGTAGGAAAAGACCATGTTTGCCTTGGTGGAATAATGCCTGCACTTTAGCAGTAAATAATTCTAAAGCTGCTTACATTCAATTTAAAAATGACCCAACATTAGAAAATTATATCTATTTTAAAAAACAACAAGCTATTAAAAAACTTACCATTAAAAGGGAAGAGAAGCTTCATGGATGGCTTTGTGTGAAACATTTAACCGGCAAACACCTCTGTCTGTAATATGGAAAACAATGCGCATGTTTAATAAATCTTTTCTGAATGTAATGTGATACGGTCTTCTAACACAGATTGGATACCAGCATTTTTAAATAAGTACACAACCGTTTCTCCAAATATTGTCACTACTACTGTTAACTCTCCAGTCGCTGGTGGTAATGATTATTTAATTACACCTTTTACTTTAAATGAATTTATTAGTGCACTTAGCTCTAGAAGAGATACTGTTTTTGGTTTAGATCATATTCCATATAAGTTATTAAAAAATCTTTCATTGTCAAGTAAAAAAATGATTTTGGACATATTTAACTTTCTTTGGTCTAATGACATAATTCCCACTGAATGGAAGGTTGATTGTTTAATTCCAGTTTTGAAACCTGGTAAAGATGCGGATAATTGTAATTCTTATCGACCTATAGCATTAACATCCTGTATAGGTAAAGTTTTTGAACAAATACTAAAACAAAGACTGGAATTTTTTATAGAATCTAATAAGTTATTACCTCCAAATCAGTTTGGTTTTAGACGTGGTCACTCTGCAATCGAAAGTTTGAATAATCTCTTTCTTGACATTCATCATTCCTTCTCATTTAATAAATTTGTTGTTTGTGTCTTCTTTGATATTGTTGGAGCCTTCAATAATGTTAATCACCATGTGCTTGCTGCGGAGTTACAGTTGTTAGGTTTACCTGGAAAATTAATTAGTTGGATATTCAACTTTTTAAATGGTAGGCAAGTATATGTCAAGTTTAAAAATAATTTATATGGACCACAATCGTCATATTTAGGTGTTTGTCAAGGTGGAATTTTAAGTCCTTTGCTGTTCATCTTGTATATTAATAAATTAAATAGTATACTGGGTACCGAAGTAAGAAATTTACAATTTGCTGATGATTTAGCTATATATTGTATTGGGTCTAACATGCAAGCAACAGAAATCAAATTAAATTTAGCATTAGAAAGATTAAAAACATACTTTGATTATTTACATTTAAGTGTTAGTCTAGAGAAAACTAAAGTTGTGATCTTTAGTAGATCTAGACTTTTAATATCTCATATATATTATGATGGTAGCTTATTGCCAGTAGAGGATGAAGCAAAATTTCTTGGAGTAATTTTTACTAGAAATTTATCATGGAATAAGCATGTAAGTTATGTGTCAGATAGAGCTTCTAGAGCTTTTAATGTTCTTAAATCCTCGCTAGAACATCATGGGGGCTGATCCTAAAGTTTTACTTATGTTATATAAGTCTGTGGTACGTTCCCACTTTGAATACAGTTTTCTTTGTTATGCTTCCAATCCTATTTTGGTTAAAAGTTAGAAACTTTACAGAATAAAAATTTACGTTTAATAACAGGTGCAATGAAAACAACACCTATTGTTTCTATGCAAGTTGAATGCAATATACCTCCATTGATGTTAAGATTTAAATATCTTAAATTTAGATTTCTACTGAAATTATTTTCTTTTACTCACCATTCCTTATTAGAGAAAATCGCTGAAAATCAAACTTTGGCCTCTGCATCTACTTCAATTAAATTCCCTTCATTCTGCTTGATTATTCTGAAATAAAAGTTTATGATGAAAGGCATAACATTCACAAATCTGACAAGTTGGCATGTTACGAAGGAGCTTTTGAAAGCAAATTTTGCAATATGAATATAGTTATAGATAACTCCATTAGAACTAGAGAAGAGCTATATGAGAAACTATCATTATGGCCAAAATACCAGCATATTTACACTGATGGCTCAAAAACTGATACAGGTGTCTCTCTTGCATACTATCACAGTGCCTTGAAGACAGGAAATGGATATAAACTACCAAAAACCTGCAGTATATTTACGGCAGAAGCTGCAGCAATTCAAGCCGCTTTAGAATATATAAACAATTTAAATCACTCTTTCCCTAAATGGCTTATTATTAGTGATAGTACGTCAGTTTTATCAGCTTTAAAGAATAACACTCTGAGTTCAAATTATATTATTTATAAAATTAAACAGCTGTGGCAAACACTATACAACGCCAATGTTTCAATTGAATTTTTATGGTCTCCAGCACATAAAGGTGTGTCAGGTAATGAAACAGCTGACTACCTTGCCAGAACAATAAACAATAGCTTAATTGGACAACCCAGAGGAATGTCAGTTCCATGGAGAGATTTAATCCCATTGATTCAAGAGGAAATTAGACAAAGCTGGATAAATCAACGTCAAATTATAATACAAGAAAAAGGTGCATGGTATGCTGCAATCAATAAGAATCTTGGAGAGAAACCCTGGTTCGCTAAGAATAATACCTTTATAAAAAGAAGATTCTTCACACAAATAAGCAGGTTACGATTTGGTCATTGTAAATTTAAAGCCCATCTACACCGCATGAAAATTATTAACTCACCTATATGTACAGATTGCTCTCTAAATGAAAATCAAACGCTGGAACATATATTTTTCAACTGTCCCGCTTTAAATATTAACCGAATTTTATTAATTGACAAGCTGCAAGATATTTACAAAGACAGTATCCCGCCTTCGCTTCAAGAACTTCTATCGAACCCTGCCACTTTTAATCCAATATTTGACTTTATTATCTCCACGGTTGGAGAGCTTTGACATGGATTTAACCCGGACATGGAATTTTATGAACCTGAAAATTACACAAGAATGTATAGAAGAATTGGCTTTTTGCCTTGTTTTTATTGGAAATAAGAAATGAACTATAGAAGAATATTGGCAAATAATGCCTTATTTTTGAAAAGATAACAGAAAGAACTAATAAAAGACTAGGCTGTATGGCTAGTACCATTGCCTATCCTGATGGATGAATTTTTAAAACAACAACAACAACGATACGATTGACTGACAGTGACAGGACAGAGACGAACAAGGCAGATTTCAATTTTATTTTTGTGTGATTTTTGTGCGATACGAATACACGTAAAAAACGAGTAATTTAAAGCAAATACGTACTGCTTTAAAGAGTTATAATGCAATCCTACACTGATACTCATATGAACGAGCAGCGGTCGAGTACTATAATTGATGGCAGAGGTCGACAAATTATACTGAATGTGCATAAATATTTCGAAGAGGAAAAAGTGCAGTGTAGGTTGTTGCTACAAAGAATTACTTCGTTAACATACGACAAGGAGGAAGTTAGGGTTCCAATGCCAATATTTACAGATGTAGTAAAGCACCTAAGAACTGCTATCCAAGTCTCCAAACGTGTAGCAGCTGCTACGCTAATAAACAAGAATTCTCTCACCAAAATAAAGAGGGAAGGTGCTGCTGCGATGGCAAGTAGTACCAAATTAAAAACACCGAAAAGGAAACCTCGAGGAAGTAAAGCTTTTTTCAATCAAGATGATCTTGATCAGCTGGAGAGTATTGTTAAAAGTTTAATGAGTAAGCAACAACAGGATTTTAAGTTCAATATGCTACTGTCAGTAGTAAGGCGGGATTTAAACTACACTGGTAGTCTGGCTACTCTACGGCGAATATTGCAGGAAATGGGCTTTCGGTGGAAAAAGAAACCAGGCAGCATGTTTGTCACACTAATAGATAAAGTTGATTCAAATAAACTTGGTAAGTAATACTTAGCTCCAATATAGGCAAATTTTATAACTTGCGCAGATTAATGGACCCAAATTGGCAACATTATTGTTATCATCCTGTTATTATAGTATGACGTGAGGCAAACAATGTTGCCAATTCAGGATCCATTCCTTATCTACGCAAGTTGTTACCTCTTTCAGTAAAGAGATTATAAATGGTGGCACTTCCGTAAGTTGGAGTCAAAATTTATTCTCTTTATTGAACCAGGTAGTAACTATCCATTGTGATACCTAAGGTAAAACATCTATCTTGGTAATTATTTTGTCAAAATAATTATTCTTACAGAAGCTACTAATATGGAAGTTACATTGGACAATAATAGCAAATCCTGTACTGAATATGAGGAATATTTAGAGGAAGACATATTTGAGACAGAAGAAAATTACAGTTCAGAAGACAGTGAACCAAATATGGACAGTTATCGTTATCATGTAGATTATGAAAATCAAAAGGAAATGTGCACTATTGAAAAGACAACAAAGAATATTAATGAAACAGAAACCAAAGAACAACCCATGCCAACTAATAAAGATGTAGATGATATTGAAGTTAAGAATTTCTTGGGAGAAACTGATAACCTGGTTAGTTGTGGTAGTAATAATGGCATAGACTACAATGATCCAGAAAACTCAACATCTACTTTTGCAATCATGCAGTATTTGAAATTGGATCCAAGTATTGACCATTTAGAGGAAGATGTGGATATAGAAGTTTGCCACCCAAAGGCGAAGAGCAGTATTTTAGAGCCACCATGACATGGATGTTGTTTCAGTTTATGAACTGTTAACATGAATTCATAAGAGTAAGGGGGTGTCAGACTCTCTCTCTCTTAATGTGGGACACTGAGTCGTTTAATGACCCGATGAACCCTAGTGTTACTTTTTCAACCACCTACTACAAGTAGCAGGCCACTGACATGGTTGTGTGCGTGCTTACGTGTTTTTCTTCATAACAGCCCAGAACTGGCAGTTGCCGAGTGTAGGAGGTTTTAGTCTATTGGCCCATCCAGGAAATACCCAGGACATCAAGATGCACAATTTTTGCAACGTGCTGCCAGGAGTCTCATTTTGATGTCATTAAACATAGGTATTTCCTGGATGGGCCGATGAACTATTAGGGCATGAGTACGCAAGCTAGTAGGTACAAAATCATTCGTTCAGCGTAAAAAGGTGCGTCCACACCACACTGAGCGAGGTTGCTCAGTTGCTTATAGTCGAAAAGACCACTCGCTGCA
The DNA here is from genome assembly GCA_024500475.1 of Phthorimaea operculella. NCBI lineage: Eukaryota > Metazoa > Arthropoda > Insecta > Lepidoptera > Gelechiidae > Phthorimaea > Phthorimaea operculella. The sequence goes on along the minus strand of JANFCV010000003.1, from coordinate 4,415,882 downwards.
GTCGCGGCCGTATGGCGTTCCCTTTCTCTTTGAGATTATAAAATAGAGAGCGGTGCATGAGCGGCGCCATACGACCGCAATACGGTCGCGACTGGTCTTTTCGTCTATGATTCTGACAAGACAATTTGCAGGATAAATAAAAGAAAAAATTGTGGCTGTAAAAAGAGTAATTTATTTATAATTCACAATTAGAACAAAATTACCGAATAAAAAAAATGTTGAGATATTATTTACTACAAATAAAAACTGTTTTCAATCCCAGTAAATTGTAGCAGGTGAATATCATTGTGACCAACCTGGCCCTACCTGTGGCATAGGTACTTGCAATTTTTTACCGACTAACATTTATTACGATTGTAGGCGCTCTATGACACTGCATAATTGTAAATTATACATTCTGCGCCTTATTATCGTAGCACTTGATTAATTAACATTTTTTGAGTGTAAAGATAAATAATACATACAATTAACATTTATAAATCTAAATCGACTAAATATTTAACATAAAGAAAATACTAAAATAAAGGCATAAGATCCTATGGAGGCATCGCAGATTCCTGCCTGTGGATAATCCAAGAATAAGACCGTTACAGCAATGTAAATCCGGTCGGTTATACACATAAAAAGTAAAAATGGAGAGCAGCACCTGTATCAAAATACCAGTTTTTGATATCTAAATATTTGCTTCTCTCGTCATTCGATTGCAACCTCAATGCTATTACGTAACAAACCATAGAAAAATTTACACCAATCAGTACATTATGGTCACGTTGCGGAGCCCCAGTCTCTGCCGCAGGGAACCTTGTCTCTTCACATCAGATTTGACTATGAACATCTTTATTTGATATCACCTCGATAGCGGCTCCACTTTTGCTGGTTGTAGAGTAGATAACTGCGCTTTCCAGCGTGAATTGCGTAAAGTTTGAATTACGCTGAACGCCAAGATATTTTATCGACAACTAACTCATGTGGAGTGTCTACTCCGTGATATGCGCGGCGATACTGTGTGGACTGCATCAGATTCTCATACAGGCACAGGGAACGGGTTAATTCTTGTCTATGGTTTGCATGAAAATCCGATGCGATGTGTACGTTTTATACGCGATAGCCAGAAGGCCCTGCTGTAGAGACCGGGGCTCGCCCCGCAGCGCTGCGAGCATGTAGCGACCCTAATATACACGTTAACCACACCGCACTATGACTACACTCGTCCTGTTACATAGCACAACTGATCGTCCCCGTGGCTCTCGCACACTAGCTAATTTACACTTTACACTCTCGTCTGTACGGACACTGCAGTGGTGTGCGTGCGCGGTGCACGGGGCTAGTCCGAGCCCGCGTCCACGTCGTCCTCTAAGAAGCTGAATTTATTTGATGCTACGAAGTTCTGTGGATGAACAAGAAAAAATAGCATTAGATTATTAAAAAAACAAAAACCAACAATGCAGAATGTTGTTTTTTTGCGTTTAATGTCCGTCATTTTGAATTTATGGTATTTAAATATAGCCAGTATCACTCGCGCTGCTGAGACAAATCTAACAACACCTCATTTGTAGATATCCGTTTAAGCTTTTGTAGCATGTGAAAATAAATTTTCTTGTTTACAAACATACACACATAAAACAGAAACCTACTTCATAATTTTTGAAGTATCAAATTAGAAAAGAATAATATAATTATTGTAAATGGTCACTCACTTCCTTACAGTAAGTTTTTCAACAAGACAGTCACTAATTTATCAACCTTTGGACTCTAGCGAAACATGTTTATATGACATTTTTATCGAACGACTATCTGCGGAGTATAACGCGTAGAGGATATGTTGAAGTAAGAGAGCAAAAGCTTATAAATATTTTACTTTGAAATTGCAGGATGGAATGGTTTCTTAGGCAGTGAACCAAAAACCCTTTTGGTCGCGGATAGCCATTGGACACCATGACACCATGACACCAGTGCAATGAGACTGGTTGAAATTTGCGGTCTATGTCAATGTCTTGGGGCTGAAATGTACACTTCCTAGCTGTTAAGATTGGTCTTGCTCTTGTCTTGCTTTACATGTGCGACACAGAGGCGTCCAACGACCCGGTGAATCCTGGAGCCAGAGTTACAACCGCCTACTGCAACCGGCTTCTGACGTGTTGATTGTTGTTGTGATAGTAGTTGCACTCACTGGTTTGTCCTGTTCCTTGAGCTTGGGCAGTGGCTTGTCCACTGCAGGGCTGGCAGCGCGCTGGCTGGCTGGTCGCGGGGAGGGGGTGCGGGAGGGGCGGGAGCGGCCGTTGCGCTCGTCGCGCGGGGGGGAGGCGCGGCGCGGGGGCGGCGACCGCCGGGGCGGTGACGCTGATCGCTTGCCGTCCTGGAATGGTAAGAAAATAAAGTCAACTAACAAATCGAAAAATCTGCACTTGTGCACGAAGAGTGTCGTCGTACCTTTGTGTAGGTTTAAAACTGGCACTGCCATTTGGGTACGGCACCCTAAAATCGCGATACAAATCGACAAGTCGTGCCGCATCCTGCACATATTGGATTCGGCGTGACGTGGCTTAATTTGCCTTGATTGTGCACCAAGTCTCAGCATGGCTAAGTAAGTATATCTAGCCTCGCAATATTAGGGCTCCTACAGACGAGCGACGCTTCACCTGCGATAGCTCACGACAACTGTCAGCGACGGTCGAGAGTATAACTGGCAACTTCGCCAAGACATTCAGCCAAACAACACAGTTATTGAGAAACGAAAAAAAAAACTTAAAAAAAAGCACAGTTCTTGGGAAACGAAAGGTACTGCTGTAATAAACAATGAACAGAAACAAACTTACCCTATCGCGGTCGTCTCTGTAGTCTCGCCTGTCTCTATCATCCCTGTTATCGCGGCGATCCCTGTCGTCTTTGCTGTAGTCACGACGGTCCCTGTCGTCTTTGCTGTAGTCGCGACGGTCGCGGTCGTCCTTGGAATAGTCGGGACGGTCGCGTTGTCGCAACGTGAGATATTGGTGTGATGAAAACGCATAAGACTTACCCTATCGCGGTCGTCTCTGTAGTCTCTCCTGTCCCTATCGTCCCTGTTATCGCGGCGATCCCTGTCGTCTTTGCTGTAGTCACGACGGTCCCTGTCGTCTTTGCTGTAGTCGCGACGGTCGCGGTCGTCCTTGGAATAGTCGGGACGGTCGCGTTGTCGCAACGTGAGATATTGGTGTGATGAAAACGCATAAGACTTACCCTATCGCGGTCGTCTCTGTAGTCTCTCCTGTCCCTATCGTCCCTGTTATCGCGGCGATCCCTGTCGTCTTTGCTGTAGTCACGACGGTCCCTGTCGTCTTTGCTGTAGTCGCGACGGTCGCGGTCGTCCTTGGAATAGTCGGGACGGTCGCGTTGTCGCAACGTGAGATATTGGTGTGATGAAAACGCATAAGACTTACCCTATCGCGGTCGTCTCTGTAGTCTCTCCTGTCCCTATCGTCCCTGTTATCGCGGCGATCCCTGTCGTCTTTGCTGTAGTCACGACGGTCCCTGTCGTCTTTGCTGTAGTCGCGACGGTCGCGGTCGTCCTTGGAATAGTCGGGACGGTCGCGTTGTCGCAACGTGAGATATTGGTGTGATGAAAACGCATAAGACTTACCCTATCGCGGTCGTCTCTGTAGTCTCTCCTGTCCCTATCGTCCCTGTTATCGCGGCGATCCCTGTCGTCTTTGCTGTAGTCACGACGGTCCCTGTCGTCTTTGCTGTAGTCGCGACGGTCGCGGTCGTCCTTGGAATAGTCGGGACGGTCGCGTTGTCGCAACGTGAGATATTGGTGTGATGAAAACGCATAAGACTTACCCTATCGCGGTCGTCTCTGTAGTCTCTCCTGTCCCTATCGTCCCTGTTATCGCGGCGATCCCTGTCGTCTTTGCTGTAGTCACGACGATCGCGGTCATCCTTGGAATAGTCGCGACGGTCGCGGTCGTCCTTGGAATAGTCGCGACGGTCGCGATCGTCTTTAGAGTAGTCGCGACGGTCGCGGCTGTCGCGGTTGTAGCTGCGCGAGTCGCGCGGCCGGTCGTCGCGTCGGTCTCGGTCGTCACGCCGGTCACGGTCGTCTCGCCTGTCGTCGCGACGGTCATCTGCGAAGAAAATAATGGTTAAGAATAAAAATATATCTATATAAAACAGATAAAGTTGCATTGCTAACTGATACGGCCGGAAAACTTAGTTATATAAAACAAATAGTTTGAAACTAACTAACTTTTATCAAAGAAAATCGATCGAAATATTCGGTCAGATAAATCAAAACTTTTTTGTATGGTAGATCCAATTATTGTAAGTTGCTGAATGATTTACTTACCACGTCTGGCACCACCGCGACGTTCTCCGGAATGATCATTCTGCAACGAAAGAATGCGTAAGGTATTGGAAATAAGCACATAGGAAATTATACGAATTTCTCTATAAGGTCTTAAATTCAGTGCAAATATTTACAGGGTTTGTTCTACTCGTGAAACTGAACAACGTTTTTAGTAATTTTTCTTCGAAATGTGAAATATATTTTATGCCTCTCTCTCATACAAACTGACACATGTTTTGGACCATTTTGTATGGGAGCTCCAGTAAAACATACCCTGAAAATATTTGCAGTGAATTTAATAGGAACTCATAGATTTGTGACTAGTCAAATAAATGTAATGTATGGATAGATAAATACGATGCAGTGAAATACATACTCTCCTTGCGCCCCACCGCTCCTTCTCCTCAGTGGCGCGGCGAGCCTCCTCCTCTTGCTTGCGAAGTCGTTCTTCTATTTCTCTTTCCCTGTAAAATACATGAGAATATTAAAGCTAAAACACTTCCCGATCCCGAGTTAGGTATAAAAGGATCATTTTGCAAGTTTTCAAATAACACGAGAATATTATTTAGGAATGGCTATGGCTTCGATTTTTTCGGCCCTTTCGTCGACATTATGTTTAGTTATTGCTGTCATATTTAAAGGGAAAAGAAGACGCAAAGTCTAAGATCAGGAGCTGGCGAACAAAAGTGTAATTTTAGGAATCAGAGTTAAACAGGCAGGAATATTTCAAAGGTATGTAGTATTTTTCATTTAAGAAATTCGTGCACTAGAATCGGCACCAATATAATCACAACTACAATACAGCCGTTCAAATAGGCCATATTTGACAGCTGCCAACCCCATACATACTAAAAGACATGTCAATAAAGAAAATTAGACCTTATGTCATAGAATTAACATGTATTTGACAGCTGTCAAATATAGCCTATTCAAACGGCCGTACTGCAGTAAATAAAATAGAATAGAAGAAATGTTGGTTTAAAGCGACCGAACAACGCATGTGGCGCAGCACGGTGTCTAGATGACCCTTCGATCTGGCACACTGATGACAAAGCCATCACAACACGCAAGATACGGATCTTGATTGTTGTTTTCTGTGCACAACATGAAGATATAATAGTTCGGTAGCGGAAAGTAATTGTGTTTTAATATTATTAAAGTTCGCGATTTTTTAAAACCCTATAACTAACATGTTTATAAGACTATTCTTTGAAAAATTAGAAATTATATATACTTGCTTTAGGTACTGTTTAGGTATTTACATATTTAGCAAAAATAAACAGTTATTATAAAATTCGAGTGGAAGAAAAAGTTACATCTAGAATGAAATATCGATGTCTTAAAGTTATGAAATTTTTAGAAGTTTAATGTACTTGCTACATACCTAAACGGAAAAATGCTTATAATTTCGCCAATATTAAATTAGAGTTAGTCTCATAATGGTAAAATTTTCTTTTAGCTTTTACTAAATTCGTTCATAAAAGTTTAGAAGTCTAGGATTAAAGCTTTTATAACGTCAAACTTATTTTTTCATATTAGGGCTTATATTGAATTCGAGTGTATAAAGTTAATATTACTCTACCAGAATCATGTAATTAACAACCATACAAAATATTAGAAGTTTATCTCCATGGCAACATAGGGATTTAACTATATGGCCGACCGAAGCACGGCGCGGCGTGAATTTATACCTATTTGTCGCGGACGATCCGTAAGCGCGCGCCGCGCCGGCGCACACTGGTCGCGGTCAAACGGGGTAGCATTAAATCGGATCGCGGATGTAATACCTATGTAATATTGTAATTGTTGAATAACTATTAAAGTTATACCTATTTAATTAACGTTTTACAACACATTCTACGTAGGTATCGCGAACTTTTGTTCAATTATTTTTAGTAGCGCTATTTGATTATCTATACCTCTAAATCGACATTAATGTAAATAAATAGGAACGTACGCGTACTGCTTCCCATCGTTTCTTTCTTGACTGGCAGATAACAACCGATCAATTCCTCGTCTTTTCACAGTTACTATATCACTATTTGGCTTATTCTCCTCGGAACGCGTTCTCCTGACAATTCCGTCATCATTTTTCAAATTGATTTTATTGTTATTTTGAAGGCATGGAGTCATTCTTTGTAGGAATGTAAATAAAATGATGTGAGAGGCCCACTTTTCTATCGAGTAAATGCGAAGTTATAACAAGGCCACTATTTGCTGTGACGGAATCTAGAGAACGGAATTGGGTTGTATGATGGATCTAACAAAAATGATTCATGTGGCTTTGTTTATAAGTATTGACAAGATGTTCATATACATGTGCATACATTATCGTGTTATAAGGAAAATTTACAAATCTGTTTTGAATTTAAATAAGATATTTATAAAGAAAATTGAAGCCCACTATTTTATGTGACAGATCTGATAACTGAATTTCGCATTACGATCTTTGCCGTGTGCTGTCGGCAGAATAGAATTTCATCACCCCAATTCTGCCCGTGGGTATAAGGGTAAGAGGCGATAAAGAGCTTCCGGGGGGTGGGCAGCAGCGCCTCCCGTGTTAACAACATAGTCCACAAACACACACTGCGGTCACCAATTCGCGTGCCCAGCGTGGTGACTATGGGCAAACCCCCATGAATAGGTCGAGATCTGTATGAACACCTTTTATCAGAAAAGGCTCAAAACGGAAGTGGACCTGGAATAGCCCTGACGGCAGGACGAAGAACGAAATCAACTTCATCATGACGGATAAACGGCATATAATAAGGGATTTTAGTGATTGTGATCAGTAAATTCAATACCAAAAGCGATCAACGACTAGTAAGAGGCACCTAAATATCAACTTCAAGCTATAAAGAAACCGCATGGTGAAGCCAGTTCTCCGCCCCAAGCTGCCCCAAGCCGGACATGAGGAGTTCTTACTTGAACTGAAAAATCGATTCGCTACCCTGGAGACCCCGATAAACGTTGACGAGGACCTAGAGGGCATAGTCGGGGTTGTTCGCGAAGTGGGGACGAAGCACTTTCGTAAAGGCGAACAGATTAGAAGTCCAAACTTTCGAGCGAGGCCCTGGTCTGGCAATGACGTAAATTAGTCTGGATACGCCAGATGATGCATTGCCAGATCCCTTAACAAAAAGATCCGAAGTAATATAAAGAGATAAGACGAAGGTCATGTTCAATCATAATCACTCATTATCCCCGAGCCGGTCTCCGTCGAAGGTGTAGCCCTTAAAGTTGTTCAGAAATATGTGTACCCTGGGCAAACTTTGCAGATTGGTAGAGACAAGTTTGAAGCTGAAATCACCAGAAGAGTGCAGCTTGGCTGGGTAGCATTTGGGAAGCTGCGTCACATCCTCGAATCATCTTTGCCATAATGCCTCAAGACCAAGGTGTTTGGTCAATGCGTCCTACCAGTCATGACTTACGGAGCCGAGACGTGGAACTTGATAGTAAAACTGGCCCACAGGGTACATGTCAGTCAAAGAGGAATGGAAAGGCTTATGCTCGGTATCTCTGGATAAAATCCGGAATGAGGCTATCCACAAATGATCAAAGTGACGGACATAAGTGTAGCAAGCTGTAGTGGCAGTGAGCGATGAACGGTAGAGTAAGCGGGTTCTCGGCAAGCGTAGCGTTGCCGCCCTCCGGCCAGATGGACTGAAGACTTAAAAAAGGCGGCTGGTAACGTCTGGATAGCAAAAACGGGAGATCGTGCTTTATGGCGTTCCCTGTGGGAGGCCTACGTCCAGCAGTGGACTACAATAAACTGATATAGATTACGATCTTTAATTTGTATGTACCAACCAGCAGCACCAGCCTATCATATAAATTAGCCAAGTTCCTGGTGGTCTATCTCCATGTGCCAGCAAAAGCTACCCGCCACGCTGAACAAATTATGTTATGGAACCATTCACGTATCTGTTATAGTCAAGATGGCCTCCTGGTGGTCTATATCAGACACTTTGGATTGGACTCTCCAGTGCTAACAAGAATGATAAAATAAATAAGTTATGTTCGTCTTTGATGTGCTAGCAATATCAAAATATTTACTTTCACTTTTATGATTTGTATGTATAAGGATAAAAAGTGGCCAACTGTGGACACCAAATTTTGTCCACTTTTATCAATTCTCTTTATTCCGTCATCACATTATTAGATCCGTCACCGCAAGGATGACGGAATGACGGACCAAAGTGACGGACATAAGTGTAGCAAGATGAAGTGGCAGTGGGCTGGTCAAATTTGTGTCTGGATGGCCAAAACGGGAGATCGTGCTTTATGGCGTTCCCTGTTGGAGGCCTACGGCCAGCAGTGGACTGCAATAGGCTGATATAGATTACGATCTTTGATTTGCATGTACCAGCAGAACCAGCCTATCATACCAAACAATTTTCGCTTTTAAGCCATTTTGTTATATCTTATAAATTAGCCAAGTTCCTGGTGGTCTACATCACTTACGCCAGACCCTCGATCTCCATGTGCCAGCAAAAGCTACCTGCCACGCTGAACAAATTATGCTATGGAGCCATTCACGTATCTGTTATAGTTTAGATGGCCTCCTGGTGGTCTATACCACTTTGGATTGGACCCTCCAGTGCTAACAAGAATGATAAAAGAAATAAGTTATGTTCGTCTTTGATGTGCTAGCAATATCAAAATATTTATTTTCATTTTTATGATTAGGGGTCGTCCACAAATTACGTAACGCACCTAGGGGGTAGGGGGGGGGTTCTGACCGGGCGTTACGGTCCCGTTACTATGGGGAAGGGGGGGGGGGTCAGAGTCAAGCGTTACGTAACGCTTTTTTAAAGATTTTTTCAAGTATTTTTTATACCTCATTCAGATATTACCAAATTAATTGTATAACAAACATTTAAAACACTTCTAGTGTCAGTGTCAGGAATTCAAATTATTCAAAAAAAAACTGCTAAAGGCAGGATCTGAACGTACGATTTTCGAAAGTAGTACTGACAATGCCTCTTCCATCTGGGCTACTGTGGCTGAATCGTGCGTGAGTAAATTTTATATCCTATTTATAGCAGGTTTCATCGTTTTGGCTACATAACACAAACTGGAACCAAAAAATAATTGCTGGGAACTAGTTGCAAAACTCTCCTTGTAAATAGATCCATTGCCACGTGTTATTAGCCTACAAACATACATACATTTTATATAATTTCGCAGACAATGGTTGAGCCGCAGTAGCTCAGAAGGAAGAGGCGTCGCCAGTACAGCTAGTGCCGAAATTCGCAGCTTCAAATTCAGTCTAATTGTAGAAAAATTGCAAGTTTTATAAAAAATGATTTATTGCTGTATTACAAAAAATAAACTGAAAGATATTACAAAATAAGCGTTACGTAACGGAAAGGGGAGGGGTCATGACCAAGCGTTACGGTCCCGTTACGTGGGGAGGGGGTCAAAATTTTGTGATTTTTGCGTTACGTAATTTGTGGACGACCCCTTAGTAGGTATGTTTAGTAGGTATGTTTTTATGATTAGTAGGTATGGTTTGGATAAAAAGTGGTCAACTGTGAACACCAAATTTTGTCCACTTTTATCGATTCTCTTATTTCCGTCATCACCTTATCAGATCCATCACCGCAAGGATGACGGAATATGACGGATCTGTGGTGATGGATCTGATGACCAAGACATATTTTTCAATTTGCAAGAAACTTACTACGCGTAAGGCAGATTGCTACATACGATTAATTTCAGTAAAAGTGGTACATGACATTAGCAGTGTTAAAAAATTTAAATGTGTTGCTAATAGGAGAAAATTGCCTTAATAGGTATGATGAAATCGGGAAACAAAAATACGGATCTGAAATGTCTACGCTTATTTTGCCTATTTCTGTAAATATTATGCAGATCTGACCAATAAATCTTCTTTAATAAGTATGAGGTTACGTCCTGGCAGGATAAAATTATATCCAGCTTTAATAGTTGAATAGATTTATGCTCTTAAAGGGGTGCTTACGGAACTGATATGGACAATGGACACCATTGTTTAAGTTAGCTTGTTTTTTAAACTATGGCTTTAATAAAATATACGATGGCATAATATGATACTTTGGTTCAGTTTTCATAAATATTTATCAAAATGAAAGCCAACTTTACTGAAACAGTAGCAATTTTAAGGCGTTTAACAGCCAAAGGTGGAGTGGACACCGCCTACGGAATTTAGAGAATGAAGGTTTGAAAAATATTTTTGAAATATCTATAATATTAATGCTAATTTTGAAACTTTGCCTACATAAGCAATGGTTTATACTACTCAAGAAAAATCGACATATTTTTACCATGATCACATCTGTGTGTTTTCTTGTGCCACTCATCAGATCCATTACCGAGGAGAATAAGCCACACTGATCACTCATTATGAAGTAATAAGTAGTAATAATTGCAGCGCAGCACGTAAACAAACAATCAAGTCAAATTTGTTTTGCGGTGGGCGGCGGGGTAGGGTAGTGCGCGCGCAGGGCGAGGCGCGGCTCGCTCGCACGGCGCGCCGCCGGCGCAGCGCGCGAAATATAAAATTACGCGCCTTTTTAAATATTGCTTATTATTTCGTAAGGCTTTTGGCGAAAAATTCTAAAATTTTGTATTATAGTTTTGTTTATTGGTATTATGAAATGGTTACGGACTTATTCACTTAAATTCAATATTAATCTTACTGCGACAAAAAACTTAAATAATTAAGTCAAGCTGAGTTCTCATATTTCTAATCTTTTATTGGTAGCTTTATATGATGCCTAAAAGTTTATTTTATGAATTTTAGAAACTCGAATTCAATATCAATGAAATCAGAAGTAAAGTTTTAATTTCCATATTCGCAAGTACCTAAATATTCTAAAATTTATACAAAATAAAATATAAACGTGTCTGTGACAGTTTCAATCAAAAAATTTAACTTAAATATTATATTTCATTGTATAATTAGAGATATTAAAAATACCTAAATTATACCTAACGCTCGTGCAGCAAAGTTCTAAAAAGTTATAGAAGTGTGTAAAAACCTTGTCCCTAACGAAATATTCTTAAATAACTTAGTCGAATAATATCAAAACTTTTCTAGCTAAAATCAAGTCCCACTATCGGACTATAAATAAACAAGAATGACGCGATGAGGATCGAACCTACAATCTTCGGATCAAAGTCCGACTGTCTAACCACTAGGCTAGCGTGGCTTGCGGTGGAAGCATGAATTTAATTATAGCCTCTTCCGTATGACGTCATTCGTAATCGTAACGACTAACGATATCAAAGTCTGTAGTATGTTCGTTACAAAGGTTTATCATGCATGTTACATCATTTTATAATGGCTCTATAGCACGGGATGTTTGGGCACGTCATTCGGCAACAGTAAATTAGTTCAAATGGAGTGAAAATTATATACCTATATAGGGTGTATTTTTATTAGTGGCGGATCCGTTAAGGGTGTGTTCTGTCAATGAAACTGAACAACTTTCCCCAAGGAACATAGGTCGAAATACGAAAAAAAATTTTGGTCTTCCCATACTAAGTGTGTTGGCCGGCCGGGTCAATTTGTATGGGAGGGCCAAATTTTTTTTTCATATTTCGACCTATGTTCCTTGGGGAAAGTTGTTCAGTTTCATTGACAGAACACACCCTTAACGGATCCGCCACTAATAAAAATACACCCTATATACATTTTAAGATAAAAAAAGTGAACATATTTCAGTGAAAAAGAGCTCAAGAAACTAATAAAATTTTCCTAATAAGTTAGTCAACAATGCTAACGCTATTTTTATGGGAGATTTAAGAATTTAATTTCATATAACTAAATAACAATCTATGTTTTTTGAACAAAGTTGTAAGTACGGTTACGGACTCGTTCACCCGTTGCAATATTTTAGCTTCTACTTTTTCTCAACTTACATGGGCGCGTGGTCGGGTTGTTTTGTGTTCAGCTAAAGATAATGCACTTACTTGGCGGCAGTGTCAACAGGCTTGGCGGCACCGAACACCTTCTCAGCGGGCACGGGTTTAGGTACTGGTTTCTCATCTTTCTTGTCAGTGTCTAGCGGCGCTCCGTCGGCTGGTTTAGTTGGTGTGGGCTCCTCGCGTGGTACTGTGCGCGGTAGTAGGTTCAGTTTCGGTCGCTCGCGGGGCTTCGCATCTGTTTGAGTAAAATATAGTATAAGAACACGCATAATTTTACGCATATCATCTTGAGTGAAGTAGGCAAAGCGTTAATGATTTAACAAAAACAGGTTTTGCAACTTTTACAAAACTCAATTTCATTTTGGACAGCTAACTTAAATTAAGTTGACCAGAAACATCTAGACGGTTGATTGTCGCGGCCCGTCACTTTTTTAGTCAAGTGGCGTAACTGAGAGATACATACATACATACATACATAAATCACGCCTTTATCCCTTGCGGGGTAGGCAGAGCGTCAACGACCGTAAAAGTACGGTCGTTATCGCCACGTCTGACACATATTTGAGGGTCGTTTTAGCTATTGTCGTGTATCGCTATAGTGACAGGTTGTCAGCCTGTCGCCTAAAATTGCATAACTGAGAGATAAACCATAGAAAAAGATGAGGTCCATTTCTCTTGACGAAGCTAAATCCTGATCTACAATTACTACTAACCTTCCCTAGGCGGATCTCGATCCCGGTCTCTGTCGCCAAATCCTCTCCCTCCAAACCCGCGGTCCCGGTCGCGGTCTCTGCCGAAGCCGCCGCCATCTCTCTCAGCTGTGCGGAACCCGTCGCGTCCGCCGTAGCCTGAACGCTCACTGCGCTCGCCGTCGCGACCGAAACCACCGCCGCGACTGAAAACAAAAAACTATGATAAGTACATATTGTCCTAGGAGTCAGGGAAACGCCAGGGACCCGCTTCTAATAAAATTAGGTACAAATCTCTAGAGGAACCAGATTATTAGTGGACATAATGATGGTGATTCTCGCAAGATAACCTGCTCGTAAAACAATCATCTATCAAGTAAACATGGGGCTGTTCAATATCTTTGATTTAAATGAGACGCCCGAGACAATGCCATTCCTGGTAAATTACCAACTATTCCACATCAGATTTGGCAGAGATCGGTTTTCTCCTGACTTGTATTTGTATTGAGGTGTAAGTCAAAATCAATTTACTTGCAACGCGCGACTGTTATATTATAAAATGCGACTAAGGGATGAATCCAGGAAATGTGCAGCAGCTTTTTTAGTGAATATGTGAATGCTGGGTTCTCCAACTCACGCATATTAAATATGAAAAATACCCCCCAGAGGAAACCAATGTCTGGCAATGGACTGTTCTGGCTGTTGATTTTGTCAAGTTTTGGGAGTTGGTCGTAGTTTGAGGGTAGTACTGACCGGTCGTCCCGTCCGTATGAGTCTCGCCCGCCGTAGGGCGTGCGCGCGGGCTCGCGGTCGGGCGGCGCGGGGCGGTCGTCGCTGCGCCACGCGCCCGGACGGTTGTCTGCGCTCGCTGCGAACAAATATACAATGTTTACACACAATGCAATAAATTGTATGTAATCGAAAATCCGAAAATATACAAAACCTAATTTTAAAGCTAACTTAGTTTTATTTTTTAATTTCTAGTAATTATACTTTTTGCCCCGGGACCACTAAAGATACACCGAACTATTTGGTGGGGAGCGAGGGCTAACCCTAAAGACCAGCTAATTTAGTATAAATGACTCAAGATAGGTAAAATTGGAAGAAGGGGAGGGATGGCTTTGCCCTGCAGTGGGACACTTGAGGCTTTTAACAATAATTTCGTATAAGCCTCTTCTATTTCAATCCTACGTCTACACAGCCGATAGAAGAACATCTTTCACTGTCGCCTTACTGACAATAGCAAGATCAAAATACATACTAGGCGGACTAACAGTCACTCAGAGAGTGATCAAAGCTCGAGCAAGCCAAAGACTAGTCTGAATTGAGTTACGGCGAGCCGTGTCACAGATTGAACTAAAAGCGCTGGTCGCGGGAGACTTCCAAAGACCTGAGGGGCCATCTCGTCCATACGGAGTCCTCAACAAGGGCCCCCCGGTCTGCGTTTCTGGGGCCCCCGCCGGCGTTATAGACGCCGCCCCCGGCTAGAGGGTGCTGTGACCACAACGCACAAAGACCTTTACTCAGACCTTCCCGGGACGAAAAGAGCAACAGCTGATCTCGAACTTTGGTGTCTTTAAATTGATAGGCTCCGTTCTTTTTCAAGATCTAAGCCATGGTGGTTTTAAGGCAGGCTGATCAGCCGTGATAAAATCAACTTCAGAGAAGTCGATGATAATTATGAAATTGAGTTGAAACCTGGTGACCAACTGAATGGAAATGAGGCCAACTCAAGATGTTGTGAAGATGGAGACCTGCTATGCTCTGTGTGTGCGTCCCAAGTGTGACATTACAGCTTGCTCTATACTTGTGATCACTTATTCATCATTGTGACATTGTGAACAAAATTTTTTATTTTCAAATTGTTTGAAAGAAAGTTACTGTATCCATCTTATCGACATGTAGCCATCTTAGCTACCCAAGCTGATGCGCTTTCTCGTATGATAGTACATGTGTTACAAAACAACAAAAAGCCCAAAGAGGGTCAACCAACTCACGAAACTGAACAACTTTTCCCATGGAACATGATCTCAAATTTTGTATGGGATGCCCAAAACTTTTTTTTTAATTTTTTGACCTATGCTCCATGTTGATTAATTTCATGAGTATCTTAACCTTCTTTCGGTTTTATTTGTTGTTTTGTAACTCCCAGTATACTCACAGTCCCTGTCCGGTGCGCGCATCCCCTCGCGCGTCATCTCGCCGCGCGGCTCGCGCTCGGGGCGGTCGCGGTCGCGCTCGCGCCGCTGCGGCTCGGCTGCCACGCGCGGGCCCGACCGCCAGTCGCCCATCGTGCGCTCCGGGTCGTATTCCCTGTGGAAATACGTCAGTCAGCCAACATGACGAAAAAATCTAAGGCCCTCCGCTGCGTGACGCGTATTGCCCGCGCGTCCCCGTCATGAAGAACTCGTCCGAAGTTCACTCACTTTATCTGCACCGCTTGGAATAAAGTGAACTTCGCACGCGGACCGTACGCGAGTACGGTCTGCCTGTCGAAGCAGACGTCCTAAGTACTCTATGCAGTTTTAAAACTAGGTAATCATACCATGCTCCTATTAATCCCAGGTGCTGCACTTACGCATTAGGCCTCTGCTGTAGCACAGCATAGAACGCGATTCTCAATCTCCAAACCGAAGACTGCTTCGCCATGTAAATATGTATGTGAGCGAGAATGTTAGGAAAATCTGGACCCAGCAGACCCAATCCAATTTTATCCATCACAGGTAGATAAATCCTAGTCTGAGGGTGTATTGTATTTCACATACTAATATAGCTGTACTCGTGAGAACCGTTTAGTCAGTAACCTTCTTCAGGTCTTTATAGGATGCATGGTATTTTGACAAGTTGTAGGTATGTAGATTACTTTAGAACTAGAATTGCATGTGCATACAATACATTGTGTTAAAAAAACTACCTGCCTATTCTCTTTGGCAACTACCTAACAGATCAAGCCAATTACCATGAGTAGAATGCATCATACATTTCGTTCATCTGTTTGCCTGGTCAGCTTGGTAGTATAGTCATAAAAAAATTACCTGTCGCGGTCATTCCTGCCTCCCATGCGGCGGCGGTCGCTGTCCTGCGTCGATACATCTATTCTGATCCGCCGCCCGCCTATTGTCTATACAACAAACAAAACTGGTTTACAACTCTATTAGGGGACCACCCTTACAAAGGGATACTACCTAACTTTTAAGGGTAGCTTAAAGTTAGGTAGTATCCTTTTGTGTAAGTGTGAGAAAAAAGTTATGGCGAATATTATGCAGAATTTCGTGACAAAAGACTAGCAGGTAAGTTGAAGGATCATAAGAACAAAAGTTCGTTTCGTGGAATCCTTGAGATGAAGCCATTCTTTAAAATTAACACATGTTGCAAATATTCTGCCCATCTTGACAATATGCTGTTTCAGTGAAACTTACCAAGTCAGCTATGTTCATAGCATTGATGAGACTCTCTCGGTCTGCAAAGTCAACATATCCATATCCTTTGAGGCGGTCGCCCTCCCGCGGCAATCTCAAACTGGTGATCTGAGAACAATACACAGGGAAATTATTTGACGTACTGCAGCTATGAAAATCACTGAGAATTATCTCACATAATTTATGCTCTTATTTGAACATAACATTAAAATATTCATTTCAAATAAATTTATTCATACAGGAAGATTTTAGTCTCAAAAGAAAGACATAGGTCAAGGTTGTAATGTTTACTCACAAGTTGGTTTATATAGAAATGATTACCTACCTACTATTTCTTGGTTAGGATGTTATAGCTTTTCAATACTAGTACAATGTATGACTGCTGTAAGGCTGTGATAGTGCAACTGCCCTTGAGTTCAATTTGACAGGAGCAGGAGCAGGCAGCTTCTAGATTATAGATGTTTCCTCAGAGTTTCTCCATGGCCGACACAGGCAATCCTAGTTAGTGTCAGTGTAGGTTTCACTGTACACAGCGACAGCTACTGGTCTCACCTTGAGTCCCTCGAAGAGGTCGGTGATGGCGCTCTCGTCGACGTCGTAGGGTAGGTTGGATATGTGCGCGATGAAAGGCGGTCTGGTCGGGATGGACTCCTCGTCGACGGCCAGCCCGCCGCGCGCCGCGCGCGACGCCGACGGCAGCACGATGGGCGCGCGCGGCCGCGACGAGTAGCCGCCATAGCCGCCGCCGGTCTCACCTCCTGGGAGTTACATATGCTTCAAGTCTGGGGTTTGGTATGGCATTCATAATAATGGTTATGATATCATTGGTTTAAGAAATAATGCCAATACATGGAGGCACTATCACCTCTTGACAGACATGCTTAAGACATGCTTCAAGTCTGTGTTTTTAGTATGATATTTGATTCAAATGGTTACTGGGTTGATTGTTTTGATGTAATTTCAGAGAAGCAAAGCTGTAACTAAAATATACTCAATTTGCTTTTATACTAAACAAGTATCTGAATTTAAGATGTTTGGTTTAATTAGGGCTGTGAAAAGTTTTGTAAAATCATTGGAAAAGATAAAATACAAATATCATTAATTTATTGAAATCTAGAATAGCTCAATATGTTTGTTAATAGTATTTATCAGGAACAATTTCCTAACTACCAGACAATTAGCTATTTACACAAGGTATTTATGTAATCATTAACAATAACAAAGCTAATTTATTTAGAGTGATGAAATAACAATTAGTGGTTACAAATGTCAAAGTAGATAAAATGCAATGGAATGTTAAACAGGAAAAACCCTCAGTTATTTAGGGAGCCGGCCAATGAAAGACTAGTCTGAATTGAGTTGTGGCCGAAGCCATCTCATAGATTATGCTAAAATTGCTGGTCACAGGGGTTTCCAACAGTAGCAATGCCTGCACCTCCACTTGGTTTACACCAAGCTTCCCCGGCTCAACACAGCACCATGATTTCTGGTTCCCCCGCCTTCCCTGTGAGGGAAGCATCCGGCTAGAATGTGTTTATACCACAGAGACCTTTCCTCAGACCTTCCCGGGGCTGTGGGAGCGATAAACACTCTGCATGTAAGCCCCAAGTACGAGATTAACATTGGCCTGCCATTTCCCTTTCTATCATCATAGGGTTGCAACAAAGGATAAACAAACATGACAGTTGAGGCTGTTGACTTACCTTCCTCCTCTACAGAGTCGGCCCAGCTGTTTGTGGTAGGTATTGTGGTTGGTTCTGCAATAATGTCTGTGATGCTGGCAGGGATCCATTTTGCCTTTTTTGATTTCTTGCCTGCAACATAACCAATGCATGTTCATGATCGTAAAACATAGTCGGCGGCGTAGGGCGGATAATAAATCAGACGGAGGGCGAGCTAACGATGACGCATAGCTTGAGAACAGTGAACGACCTACTCCGGTTTGGGAAAGCGGTTATTCGCGGACACATGAAAGGACACTTTACATTAACGAAACATCTGTTCAAGATCACTTTCTCTTACCTCAATGGAAACGTATGAAACTAATACTACAATGAGTAAATCACGTATTATCGAAAATAAAGTGCTCGAAAAGTTGAGAAATGTGGCCACGCGGTAAATCCAAACGTCCGCAGAGGTGAAATGATGACACGTTAGCATTATTAGATAACATCGAATAGCTGTTGGAGCCTCCTCAAATGATAACCATAACACAAGACACTCTGTACAAATGTGCAAATATGCGAGAAATGGAGGAAATAAAGCGAAAATTTGGATTTTTCACGTGACAAAATTTTAGGAACTAACCTGTAGCGGCCATATTACAAGGCTGGGGCCGGTGTTGCCACTGACGCAACTTTGACTACCCAAAATTTTGACAGCACTGACAGTATCGGGTGGCCACAGTTATCGGGAAAAAATATTGTCCCAGCCCAGCCACAACTTTATTGCGCGAGCGACGCGACGCGAATACGCGATGCAAATTGCAATGAGTGACAAACAACGGAGACAAAATAAAAAATCCCAGCCAAGTGCGAGTCAGACTCGCACATGAAGGGTGCCGTACCATTTAATAATAATAGTACAGGGTAGGCCAAAAGAAGTCATCCGATGTGATTAGCCTCCCATTTTTTTATTAGTCATTAAAATTTACTTCTGTTTTCGGAAATCAATCTTTTGAAGACATAGAATTTATGTGATTATGTTTTAAAAAAGACATTGGTCACATTGCCACCTCTCTTCTCGTGTTGGAACGGTCACATTTTTTTTTAATATGTTAAAATAAGTTTTGTTATCAAAGAATATCCTTCGTAGATGTAAACTCAATGTTGTAAAATCATCAATCAATATCAATACACAGTATAAAGTAAAGTCCCTTTCCGTGTCTGTATGTATGTTTCCTTATATCTTTAAAACCCCTAAACGGATTTTGATACGTTTTCTTTTAGTATATAGAGTAAGTTAAGGGGCAGGTTTTTAAATATACCTTACCTCAAATTTTAACCTCTAGAGGGCTAAAAATGGGGTTAAAAGTTTGTATGGAAAATCATTATTTTTAAATGCAATCTGTTTCAAAATTTGTGATTAGATCAAAGAACTAAAATATTTAAACACGTGTTTCAGGAATTTTCGATTTTAATTTGCCCGTCAGCGGTTTCACCCACTGCAACTCATCTTTTACCCCTTTAGGGGTTAAAAATTGAAAATTCCTGAATCAAATTTTTTTTAGCTGTTTGATCTAATTGCAAGTTTTGAAACAGATCGCAATTGAAAATCATGATTTTCCATACAAACTTTTAACTCCTTTATTTACCCCTTTAGAGGTCGAAAACCGAAAACCCCGGAAACACGTTTTTTTTTAGCTTTTTCATCTAATAGCAAATTTCGAAACAGATCGTATTTAAAAACATTTATTTTTTATACAACTTTAAAACCCTTTTTTACTCCTTTAGGGGTTAAAAATCGAAAATCCCTGAAACACGTAGGTATTTCTTTTTTTAGCTGTTTGATCTAATCGCAAATTTTGAAACAGATCGCAATTGAAAATCATGATTTTCCATACAAACTTTTAACTCCTTTATTTACCCCTTTAGAGGTCGAAAACCGAAAACCCCGGAAACACGTTTTTTTTTAGCTTTTTCATCTAATAGCAAATTTCGAAACAGATCGTATTTAAAAACATTTATTTTTTATACAACTTTAAAACCCTTTTTTACTTCTTTAGGGGTTAAAAATCGAAAATCCCTGAAACACGTAGGTATTTCTTTTTTTAGCTGTTTGATCTAATCGCAAATTTTGGCACAGATCGCATTTTTAAAAATAATTATTTTCCATACAAATTGTTAACCTCTTTTTTACCCCTTTACGGGTTAAAAATTGAAAATCCCTGAAACACGCAGTAAATTTTTTTCAGCTCTTTGATCTAATCGCAAATTTTGAAACAGATCATATTTAAAAATAATGATTTCCCATACAAACTTTTAAACCCTTTTTTACCCCTTTAGGGGTTAAAAATCGAAAATCCCTGGAACACGTAATTCTGTTTTTTAGCTTTTTGATCTAATCGCAAATTTTGAAGCAGATCACATTTTAAAATAATGATTTTCCATACAAACTTTTAATCCCTTTTTTAACCCTTTGGGGGTTAAAATTTGAGGTAAAGAATATTTAAAAACCTGCCCCTTAACTTACTCTATATATTTAAAAATATTCATCAAAATCCGTTGAGGGGTTTTAAGGATATAAGGAAACATACATACAGACACGGGAAGTTTATACTATGTATTGATTGATGATGTTATATGTGTGTGCAGTTACTTTAACCACAGTAAAAAAAATACACCATGTGACAAACAGCTGTGGATGAATCTACGAAGAGGGAAAAATGGCTTTAAAAAACAATCTGCACCCCGTGTGGTTGCTGTTTTCCCACATTAAATTTAATATTTTTAACTCTAGCAACATTCATAACAATGACATGTCGAATAGTGCTGTGCGGATGTAATTTAAAAATCGGAACAGTAAAATACCGGTAATGCCGGTTTTACATAATCATTTACCGGCAAATAAAAGTGGCACGACACTGGTCAGTTTTCAGTTGTTTTCAAAATATTTACATAGTGCCAGCAGGTAGGTAGTTTTGTTTTAAATGGGATAGTGGTTGAAGAGGTAATGAAATGAATGAATTATAGGTATGTGCCGGACCAGGAAAAGGTCTCATCCCCTCGGGAAAAGCCGAAAACAGTTGGCAGCAGGCTAAGCCACTGCAAAACGGCTGGGCGGGCCCCGCTAGTACCTAAGTATACAGGGTGTTTTATAGACTGCGTTTTACCGCTATTTCGCTAATAATACCGCATTCGCTTATTTAGGTATAAGTATAATTCCTTTCATTCGGCATCTGCAGTGCAAACACCAGACCAGACTCACCAGACACAGATATAGGTAGTATGGACAACAAACATGGGCGAAGGTAGAGGAGCGCGGCTTTCGTGAGCGCGAGCAGCGGACAGGGCATCTCGCCCGCGCGCCCGTCGCCGCACCAGGGTTGCCAGACGTACGAGAAATCTCGTAACATTACGAGATTTTCAGTGTTTGTACGAGATTCAAGATTAACACAAATCTCGTACTCTTTTTTACGAGATTTTGATAAGTTTTGTTAAAGGTACTGTAAATGGTAAATTTTTAGCTTTAGAAAGCGATAAAGGCACAAACCGTGCGGTTAATTGATTAAGGTAATTGCGTAAATTTCGAACCATCAAATGAAATGTACGCTAGAACGAGAGTTGAAAAGCTATACAGTAGAAATAAATATGGTTTTAGTACTATCCTTGATGTCAAAAATATGATTTTAATTTGTTACGTTTTGATTTTAACAGCCCCAAGCGCAAAGAATGTGACTACCCAAGTTACATAGTATAGTAAGGAATATAAAATTATAAATTTTCTTTAAGATTCTTTAAATTTATGCTTTTACGAGATTTTCTGTTGAAATTACGAGATTTTTAGCAACCCTGGTACGACAAAAAATATTTGGCATCTGGCAACCCTGCGCCGCACCACGGTAGAAGATGGCATTCAGGTCGCGCACTGCCGCCGCACGGACGCACGGACGCGCGCACGCTCCTCGCGACTCACCGCTCCAACTATTTATCGATACTGTTTTTTGTCTCGGAGTGTTGTATTTAGCCACGGTCTCGGGCACCTAAAATCTGAGTGCCAGCCACTCGCCTGTTAATTTGCGATCACCGAACCGGATTGTATTATTGAGTCTGTCTGTGACGTACAACAGTGCCGGTGATAACGGGGTGTGATGTGAACAGTGTTGTGTTTACGCGATGTGTTCGGGTTGAGTGTGGGTAGTGGGTAGCGGGTGGTCGTGGTGGTATGGTGATGGGGTTCGCGGGCGCGGGCGGGGGCCCGGCGGGGCGCGCGGCGCACGAGGCGCTGCTGGCGCGGCAGGACGCCGAGCTGCGGCTGATGGAGACCATGAAGCGGTCGCTGCAGGCCAAGATGAAGAGCGACCGCGAGTACGCTCTCGCGCTCTCCGCCGCCGCCGCGCACGGACAGAAGATGGACAAGTGCGACGATCTCAATGGTTAGCCTTCTTGGCCTTTGTTTCCTATTTCAGCACTGGATGGGTTGGAGTACACTTTATGTGGCCAGCCCCCCTAAGTGTTCTTCAACCCAAAACTGCAGTTGAAAATTCTACCTTCAGTCTAATTCAAAGAAACAATAACACTTTGCGAGTTGCGAGACGAACCTGTTATTCTGACTCGCTAATTGACCGGTCAATTAGACGCCCTAATTTGGACGAATCAATTCCAATAAGATCACGGGTACCTTCCTGTCCAAGCTTATTTATTTTAGTTTAAAATTCCGTTAGGTTCAAATCTTGTTCAAATCAAACCTAATAGTAGTAGCAATAGCAGCTAAGCCAGGACAGCGAATACCTAGTGGTACAAGACAAGACCTAAATAGGTACCTACATGAGCTTTGAATTGTTTGTTTAGTTTACGTTGAGTTTCAACAATCTAGCTTACCTACTGTTTATCTCAAAAGCTCTACTGGCAGATTCACACTCGCCCATATATAATACAAAACACGAGAAACAAGAAAGTTGTTTGTTCTAAGTAGCTATAAAACAAATCAGAGGAAACAATGACATCGCTTGCATTTTTGTTCCGATATTAACTACTTATTCGTTCAGTCATTATTGGAAATCTATTGTGTTTCTACAATAGGCATAAAGCGACATAATTTGGGCAAAACCCAGTGAGTTTTAGAAAACCCAGCAAGATCTCTCACATTCGCATTTGAACTTTTGAAGTTAAGGAAATCGCGTAAACCAGTTCGCCTGCTTCCAGTTAGCGAGATACAAAAGACATCAACGCGTGTTAAGGTTAATACAGCAAGAAATAACAATTTTTCTGCACCAGTTTTTTTGTAATATCCGCGACCGTTTCTGCTAATCGTTTTGAGATTGCTATGAACTACATTTAAGCACATCTAATGGTGATCTACTTATGTCCAATATTGCACGTGCAGCTTATTGTAACATGACGTAGCGTAGGCACAAATTACGGCGCGCGGGGCGCCTTTAGCGTAGGTACCTATAGCAGGTGAAAGAAGGAATAAATAGTTATCTATTATAGCTTTTTTCTTGTGTTAAACCATGTCGACGAACAACCCGATGAACCCTGGTGACAGAGTTTTTGTTTAGTTCGTGATTTCAAATTATCTAATTTACTTATAGGAGTTATGATTTAGTGCTACTTAGATATAGGTACTTAAGTCGAATTCCTAGACGTGGAGTTGCAAAAAACAGCCCGTATAACTATTACCATTACCATTAGGTACCTGCTTATTACCTATAAGTCCTAAAACTGATAGGTACTTACAAAACAATAAACATTGTGCTATGGCCTAACCACTTCCTAAACCACTTAAAATATATAAAGTACTCAAGTTTTATGTCCCTCCAGGGTCGGTGATAGCGTCCGCCTGGCGCACCATGACCGAGGAATGGGAGAACACGGCACGGCTGATCAAGGCCAACGCGGAGGCACTGGAGTCCCGCGCGCTGGACCGCCTCACCACCCTCATGACGGAAAGACGCAAGGCGCGCAAGACCTACCAGGAGGACCACACCAAGATCTCCAGCCAGTTCACGCAGGTAAGGCCTAGACCTAATCATATGAAAACTTCTTCGTTGCTAGTAGTCAGCTTCGAACATGGATGGAAAAGCTAATTTTTTCCTTCATGGCTACGATACGAAGCACAGAATACTATTACTCCTTGGCTTGATACGAAGTACCAAAGTTAAAAGGTAGCATTTTTGTTTCGTCTTCATTTGGCTAACCATCAGACATGAAAGTGTACCTATACCTATGTCTACCTAATACCTACGTTCTCAATGAATTCCTATAATCTACGAATGAAAATTTGCATCTTTTGAATGCGTCTTCGCATCTTGTGATGTGCGTTTGTGTATATGTAGGTACCAAACGTGGTATTTTCATTAAGATATTAAATCAAATTCCACACAAGTGCTTAGGTAACAACCTACTTGACCTAGAAATGCAGCTACAACATGTTCTGAACACAATCAAACTAGTAACGCACACTCGTATCTTGTTAATGACGAAACGGTGCATCTGTGCAACCTTGCGCCCTGGTGCTGCGTATCATCAGCTCCTGGAACTGTGACCGATCACGTCTTTACGTCCACAGCTGCTTTTAAGACATTTAAAATAAGATTTATACGGGTTTTTAGGCAACTAGGTACCTACTTGTCCAAGAAATACAGCTAAGGTAAGGTGGGGTAAGGCTAACATAGTTTATTGCTATACGGTAAAGATAGGATTTTATGACAAATTTTATTGCCCGATCTTCGAGTTCATAATGAAACTAACAAAAATATATTATAAACTTTTATATTATTATGAATAAACTTACGCCAGCGTATCAAAAACGGTTTTATTTTTAAAAATTGGAGACAGCTCAAACTGTTAGTCTTGACCCATAAAACGGGGTAAGACAAACAGGAAATAATTTTGATTCAAAACGTTGCATTTATACAGTTTCTGAACGAAATTTATCAATGTTGAAACTCATTCACTGTAATTTCAACTTTATCACAATGCAACAAGGTTTATTTTCAAAGTAATTCACAGAAATAAAGAATTGGGGCAAGACTAACATAACAGTCGAAATCAGAGGTACAAAACCTTTGAAGGCGGTTGAAATAATAGGTAAAAAAACGCAGAACTCATAATTAAACAAACGAAACTATATCAAACTTATTTAAAATAACGTTAGCTGTAATGAAGTTGTATTTTCTTTCTTAATCATGAATAAATTATGGCACTATTCGATTTTTAATTTATTATAAATATGACAACATATTTGAAAATGTGTGTAACATCTGGTTTTGGGGAAAGACTAACATACGTTAGTCTTGCCCCGGACGAACTGATAGTCTTACCCCACTTTGACTTTTCTGGAGTATGTTTTGGTTTTGTGGTAAATTATTGGAATCCGTTTGTTTTACGTTAAATGTATGTAAAAAGTTGATAGCCAATACTATTGCCAAGCTAGTTAGTAGTTACCTTTAGAAAAGTTTCATTTATTAACTTTTCAAGGTCTTTTCATGATAAAATACGGTTACGCGGCAACTCACAGTTCTTTTTTACATGTCTGTAAGATTTGATTTTGTCATGGTGGTGACACTGTTGAGTTTTATCGACATCTATTAGTTAAATTCAAATTGTTTACGACTTTTCTGTTTTACCGACTCAGTAAACTAGAAAAGAAAGCAGTATTTAACGAGATATTTCAAAGTGATAGTCTTGCCCCGGTGTTAGTCTTACCCCACCTCACCTTACAACTAATCTAAACCAATCAAATTGACTCATTCATGATGATATTGACTGATGATGATAAAACGGTGCACCTACACAACCTTGCTCTCCTATAGAAGCTCGAATTTTAAAACACTGATGTTTGAAATCGTGTTCGGAAGTTCGCAACAAGAGCCGTAACCACTTTCTACTAAGTACTCGTATTTTTTTGTGTCGAGGATGTTTTGGGATTATTTATTAGTATAGTGGGGGAGTAGTATATGGGGGATGATGTTACTCGCGTCCGCAGGAACTACCTTCAATTACCCTGTACGTGTCCCCTGGGTGGTGCCAAATGAGTAACAACGCCGAGTCTCAGGCGGCGGATATGATAACCTGACCCCCGTCCATCGGGTCGGCTGCAGTAGCCGTGAGGACTAAATACCCTCTAAAAGACTGGTGCGGAAAGGCACGGGAATCTACCGCTCTCCCAAGAAAACCACCATGATAAGTCCAATAAAGTATACAGGTGTTTCATCATGCCATCCGACTGATCATCGGCGCCAGTACGGTTCCGGGTCTACTGGTGTGAAATGTGCTACCGGCTGTACGGGAGTGGCTCCGCAGGCTCCCGGCAGAAATCTGGTTACTGCTGGAAGAGTACCACCTCAGGCATCTAAAGTGAACACCAAGGATAGAGCCCTAAATATTGGTACCTGGAATCTACGTGGCATGCTTAAGCCAGGAAAGGTAGAAATCATAGAGAAGGAAATGCAGAGATATGCTTTGGATTTGCTAGGGTTAAGTGAAACACACATGAAGACCAGTGGCCATGACATAACAAGTAATGGATGCAAGTTGATACTTTCGGGCAACCCAGATAACGTTTTCAGTGGGGTGGGCTTCATTGTTTCGAAACATCTAAGGGATAAAGTTATAGGTTATAACACCATAAGCGATCGAATAGTAACCCTTAAAATCGCTGCACAGCCTAACCCAATCAATTTTATCCAGGTATATGCACCAACTTCCAAATCAAAGGAAGAAGAGATCGAGCAGTTCTATTGTCAACTAGGGGAGACTTATCGTTTAATTCCTGGCAAAGAACCCACCATAATTTTGGGTGACTTCAACGCTAAGATAGGCACAACTTTGGACGATGATCACATCAGGGAAGTTGTCGGAATGTTTGGCCTTGGCGTAAGAAACCAACGTGGTGAAATGTTGCTAGAGTTTTGCGCGGAAAATAGTTTGAGCATAATGAACTCCTATTTCAAGCAACATCCCCGGAGGCTATGGACATGGATGTCTCCCAGTGGTCATAAAAACCAGATCGACTACATCATGATTGGTAAACGTTGGAAATCCTCAATATTATTAACCAAAACACGCCCTGGTGCTGACTGTGGCAGCGACCACCAGCTGCTAGTAGCCCGATTTAGAGTGCGACTGAAAGTAATAAAGAAATCGAGTCTACCGAAAACCATCACAATACCTAAGGGCGCAGAGAAACCATTTGAAGACCTTGTACAAGATCGTCTTAGCCAAATAGGTCCGGATCCTTTCGACTCAGCTGACACAACATGGGTGCAACTTAAATCTGTCATCACCGATTCTGCTAGGGATATCAATGCTTCTGCCCAAGTCCAAAGACCAAAATCCGATTGGATGACTGACGAAACTTGGACAGCTGTCAGTAAAAGGAAGTCCTTGAAAGAACTTGGTGCTGCAGGACATGACCCAAAGCAGTACTCTGAACTTAATGCTGAAGTTCAGCGTCTGTGTAGACGTGATAAGAATACGCAAATTGAAGCAATCTGCACAGACATTGAAAAGAGTGCAAGAACCGCCCACTCAAAGGACATGTTCCAAAAGATTAAACTCCTTACAAAAGACTCTCAATTAAAGTCATGGATAATTGATGATGAACAAGGAAAGGCAATCTTAGACAAAGAACATGTAATAGATAGGTGGAAGAGTTACTGCCAACAACTTTACAGTAGTCCTATGAACGCGGATGAACCAATTGCGGAAAGGCTAGACTTTTCAGTAAAAGAGCCAGATATCTTACTACATGAAGTTGAATCTGCGATCCACAGATTGAAGAACAAAGCAAGTGGTGGTGATGGCATTACAGCACAACTTATCAAACACCTTGGACCGAAGGGCATACATTTTTTGCACATTATATGCCTTAAGGTTTGGCGAACAGGTCAATGGCCGGATGACTGGAAAGAATCCATTGTGATACCGCTTCATAAGAAAGGTTCGACACGTAATTGCGGCAATTACCGGACGCTATCTTTAATATCACATGCGGCGAAAATTCTCCTGCATATCATCAACAAGAGGCTTGAAAATTACATCAGCGGCCAAATAGCTAAAGAGCAGGCTGGGTTCGTTAGAGGTAAGGGGACAAGGGAGCAGATATTTAACATAAGACAGCTTATAGAGAAAAGCAGAGAGTTTAATATCCCGATGGTCTTTTGCTTCATCGACTACACAAAGGCCTTTGACTGCATAAGCTGGTCTAAAATGTTCACAGTGATGATTGAGATGGGAGTCCCGCAACATCTGGTTTTCTTGATTCAAGAATTATACATTGAAGGTCAGTCTAAGGTTCGACTCGATGATTTGGTGTCACAACCCTTCAAAACTGAGCGTGGCGTCCGACAGGATGCATCCTCTCCCCAGTTATTCAACTTAGTGGGTGAGCACATAATGCGCAGAGTCCTAGACCACTGGGAGGGTGGCATTCGTGTTGGAGGGCACCTTATCAACAACCTTCGGTTTGCCGATGATACCACGATTATAGGTGCCAACGAAAAGGAACTTGCGGAATTGTTACAGCGACTAGAGACTGTGAGCGCTGACTATGGCCTGAAAGTAAATTTCAGTAAAACAAAACTGATGTTTGTTGATAGAGGCAACAACGTAAGCAGGACGTTTGAACTGCGTGATCTGGACTCGGTCGAACAGTTCGTGTACTTAGGGTCAATGATACGCAGTGACGGCAACTGCGAAAATGAAGTCGTTCGACGTGCTCAGATGGCCAAGGCCGCAGTGAAACGGCTTGAGAAGATTTGGAAAAACCGAAACATTTTCCGCAACACTAAAGTGAGACTCATGCGAACTCTCATATTCTCAATATTCCTGTATGCTGCCGAGACCTGGACACTAAAAGCTAAACTTAGAGCCAAAATTGATGCGTTCGAAATGTGGTGCTGGCGTAAAATGTTAGGCATCTCATGGACTGCTCGCCGCACCAACGCATCAATTCTTGAAGAGCTCAAGATCAAGGAACGCCTCTCTACTACATGCCTCCGACGCTCGCTTACTTTTCTTGGCCATTTGGCTAGACGGGAGCCCGATAACTTAGAGAAGCTTATACTGGTTGGCCACATGGAAGGGAGAAGGAGCCGAGGCAGAGCGCCTACCCGCTGGACAGATTCCATACTGGAAGCAATCGGCTGCAACACACAACAGGCGATGCACCGGGCGCAGAATAGAGTGGCCTGGAGACAAACCATCTCTGGAGCTGCTTTTGGTGGTCACGACCCTCAGCCTTGAGGAAACGACGCAGAAGAAGAAGAAGAAGATTAGTATAGTAGGTACGTGTGAATGGATTTGTGTAGTAGAACGTGAAGCAGATAGATTAAAAAATAGAGCCGCTAGTCCTGGTGCTGCGTATGACAACACCGATGCTGCTTATCAGCTCCTGGCACCGTGACCGATCACGTCTCACGTCCACAGCTGCTTGACTCATATCGGTGTATTTTGAATGGAAATCTGTGGAAATGTCACGCACGAGCAGCCGTTTTCACACTAGCTGAGAATTTCGATGCTGACACCTTTAAAAAGTGTTTTAAGAAAAAAATGCTTTGAGTATGGCTTGTCTTTTAGTTATGAAAACAGTTTCAAAAGTTTCGACGCCGGTATTACCGACAAAATGTGAAACCGCTACACTTTTGTACCTATATGTAGATAACGAAAAGCGTGCAAGCAAATATAACTGAACTGCGCCTTCCGAGAAACATGATTTTCTGTTAAAGTTAAACACTCCAATTTGCATTTCAAGGAAACTGATATTCGTTTCCTTCTTATCGATAAAATTAGGAGCAGGCTACACTACATTACTGAATTCGTCTATAATTTAATGGCTTTGATTGAGTGAAACTGAAACAAATAATAATAAGTAGTTTGTATGAATAAGTAGTAAGTAGACAGAGAAACATATGACAAAGTTGAGTCTGTCTATTATTTTGTAGGATAAACGGAAATATAGAAATAGCGGTAAACATCTTTGTTTTCAATCCAGAGGTTTATAATTTAATGCCAAAGACCACAACATCCTAGAGCGTTGCGTGTTGGCACCAAGTATATGGCGCCGGTGATATGTAAACCAGGCTTTACCGACCGGTCTAGCGTTCCTTACTTCCTATCTGCGATCTAGCACATAATTAGGTCCAGCGAACGGTGCGAGAAGCCGAGAAAGAACTGTGTCGAGGCCGGTCCACAGCTGGGCCAGGCAGAACTAGGAAATACTTCAGAAGGAACCCTACATAGAAGAATGAAAAAAGGAAAAACTAGTTTCATTGAAACTGGGTGCGCGATGATATGTGAACCAGGCTGTACCGACCGGTCTAGCGTACCTTACTTCCTATCTGCGATCTAGCACATAATTAGCAGGTCCAGCGAACGGTGCGAGAAAGAACTGTGTCGAGGCCGGTCCACAGCTGGGCCAGGCACAACTAGGAAATACTACAAAAAGAACCCACAAAGAAGAATGTAACCGGCAAAAACTAGTTTCATTGTTACTGGACGCGCGATGATAATATGTAAAGCAGGCTTACCGGCCGGTCTAGCGCTCCTTACTTCCTATCTGCGATCTAGCACATAATTAGGTCTAGCGAACGGTGCGAGAAAGAACTGTGTCGAGGCCGGTCCATAGCTGGGCCAGGCAGAACTAGGAAATACCTACTTCAGAATAAACAACTAGAACGAAGCTATGAAAATCTGGGTGCTTGTACTGTTTACTTAAGTCAAATGTTAGCTGCCGCACAATTTTGCGATACGTAGGTAGCAGGCTATGAAACCGCATATACAGAAGCACAGTTGACGTCTGTCTAACCGCTGCGCTGTGCTGTGCGGAAGTCACAGGCTGTATTTGTAGGCTGGCTGTCAAATGCCACATTATACTATGCGCAACGCCTGCCCTATGCCGTGTCAAGTCAGTCGACGATTTTTTCATGTTTTCCTTCTGGTTACTCTTAGAGTTCCCTCTAAAAATATTCAATTGCTCTGAGCTGGACTAGGATTATTTCCAATAGCCCGTGTTATCTGGGTTAATGTGGAATAGACAACTTGATGTGTACAAATGACTGACTTCAAAACAAACAAGATATCGACTTACCTGCCACTTATTGATCACTGAAATTACGGTGGGCACTGCAACTGCTCACGGGTTTTTACACGCACTAGACCAGATTGCGGTTTTAAACAGTCGTATCAGCAATCAAATGACAGTCAGTGTATCAGCCGCACAGCGATGCGGCTTCTTGTCGTGTCGTATAAATACGGGATATCCACGCGGTTCCATAGAACGCAATAATTCTGCACCGGCAAAATGCCGCGAATTCGTGCGGTATGTGTGCGATTCACCAGATGTGCAAACATGCAGTGTATGTTATATTATGATCGGAAAATCACCACATTGATTTATATACCCCCAATACCCTTTGGCCAGAGTTCAGTGGCTCGTATTTGCACTTGTGAACCATATTTAACTGCATTAGACGAACAGTGGAGATATCATTACAGCCGCCAGACCTGTATTCGGGCACTGTGCCAATTTTTTCCGGCGGTGTAAATAAAACAACGGTTTTGGCGCCGGCAGTGCAAGCAAAACATCTGGCGAATTTGTGGCTAGAAGCTTCGTGCCTATTGCCTACGACCCACGTGCTTTCTTTGTTCGCTTGCTGCAATGTTTATAGTTTCAGGTTTGGTAGAAAACTCAAAGATCTCTGAGGAAACCCCATATAACCGGTGTCATGTCATGTCACACCAGCGGAATTATGCGTGACGGAAACGCTATGATATTTAATTTATATTATAACACCCGTCTGGAGCTCATGTTATGTTATGTATGTATGCATGTCTGACATCTTGTTGAAATGCACGAGCCAAATCTTCCGCAACGGAACTTCTGTAGTAGGTAGTTCGTTATGGAAGATTTTGGTTAATATTCCTAAGACGTAAGTAAGAGGCAAGCGAGTTAAGTAGGTATGCAAGGCTCGTTCTTTAGAAAGTATTGGTAGTGCACCGTGGTTTTAAGCGGCAGGAAGGACATTTGTATGCAAGGGAATGCACTCCACCTAATGAATGACTGACATTACACTCGGTAACGACCTGCTGGAATGCGTGGGCCTATCCCCACGGAATTACAATAGATGCCAGGTCATTGTCTACTTGGAGATAAAAATGTACCGTGACAAACTAATGCGGCGGCGGCGGCCGAGCAGACAAAGGAATATCGAGCGATCTAGATGTTACAGAATTCGGCCAAAGACGAACCAGATTGAGTCTCTCTCATGAACTTGCTTGTGAAATTGTGACGATGAAGGAAATTTATGCTCAATTTGCAAGTCGCCGTCCGAAGTAACCAAAAAAGGTACAATCAAATTGATTTGATCGCCGGTAAACAAAGGCAGTGAAAAGATAACCGGATCGCGTTCAAAGTGAGAGGAGCATCCTGGCTCTCTCTCTGTCGTAATAACCAGGCTGCGCTGCAGAAAAGGACGTAGAGCGTAATTTAGTGATTTCTAACTGCGGCGCGTAATGCGACGGTGGGCAGGGATTGGCTGGCGGCACCTGTCACCGTTCGTTGGCCTGCGCCGGCGCATGGCGCGTGCAACACTCATTTCTTCGTTCATTTTTATTGCCTTATTGCAACAAGCTTTTTTGCTTGAGGTGACGAGAGCAGACCTAATGTAGATTTAATTTGACTAGCTCTACGTTGAAGCCAGCAGCTACTCTACCAATAGCAACAAAAACAAAACAAACAGCTAGCTAATTTCCATAACCGCGTGAAAAATTGTAGGAATATATACTAGTCTAGGACCCGTCAAGAAAACGTTCAAAAGTGGATCTGTAGTACCTAAACTCGCTAACGAAAAATTACAACATATTGATTGAGGCGGAAGGCCTATTGCTTTGCCTCTATGAAATCCCCATTTTAACAAGCCTTGCCGAAACAAGTGACTCAGTGTGTTACACAACACTTCGTCTATATCCTCCCCAGTATCCTCATCTCAGCAGAGCGTGTGTCAATCGCATCTCATATTCGATGCGCGCGCGCAGCCTCGCCGGATGTGGCCCGGTTTGTAAACCGAACTGTCATGCTCACTATACCACTACTCACCTGATTTCTTCTGACTTGTGTGTGAGAAAATGATAAGGCGTTTTATGAATACATTGTACTGCTGCCCGGTGTAAAGATTTAATCTGAAATTACTGTACTTTTCATGTAAACACCTAATTCAACACAATGTAGAGTCTTCGTAGTACGTTGTAGTAAATAGGTAGGTAGGTAACATACCGTCAATGTAGGTTGTATAATTAGAGTAATCGGAAAGTGACTAGATTACAGATAGATACATTTTTCGGAAAAAGTGGAACGATATTGTGGCATGAAGCTCGTACTCTACAATTTTGTATTCGCAAAACTTAGGTTCATATGCCGTTTAACTGTTTACAACACATACAGGTAGGTACACACAATTTTATACCCTCAATAATTCGCTTTCAAGCAGATTGGGTTGCAAACTTGCAAACGAACCTGCGATTTGCGAATGCAAAATAGTAGAGCACGAGCTTCATGCGACCATCGTTCTACCTTTTCTGAAAAATGTACAAGATGGCTGAAAACTGTGTTCTTCTGGAATGAACTATAGAAATGTATATTAAATAACTACCTAGGCATTAGGTGTATAACATTTCCTAGAATTTCATAAGAGTAAACTGCAAACTTAAAATATAATTTCCTACAGCTGCAAATTGCGCACTGTCTTGCAGTCATCGCAGTAATTAGGTCAAACAAGCGAAATTTACAATGTGCGAACTCAAAATAGTCGGGTAAATCGCAGTGAACTCATTATTTAGATAACATATGCCGCGGATAAGCGCAAATTCACCGGAGAGTTTATGAAATAGGGAAATTGTAGTTAGTGCTCGTTTCGTTATGCTCTTTTCGTGACAGGTTTTTTTGTCATGTGTGTCAGAAAGTCGTCAAACGACCCAATGAACCCTGGTAACAGGGTTTTTGAACCACCTTCTAGTAGGTACTAGTATAGGCGTTTGACATGGGTCAGTCTAAGTTTTCTTATGTACCTATCATAATCATAGACAGCAACCGGCACAAACGACTTAATGTTACAGGGACTTAGTTCAAAGAAAGTTACCCTTCTTCTTCTTTCAAGCTGGACATCGAGTCGCCAAACGATCCGACGAACCCTACTGACCGAGCTTTTCTACCGCCTGCTATAAGAAGCAGGTCTCTGACATGGTTGTCCTATCCTAAATCATCAATACATAGTATAAAGTAAAGTCCCTTCCCGTGTCTGTATGTATGTTTCCTTATATCTTTAAAACCCCTCAACGGATTTTGATGCGGTATTTTTTAGTATATAGAATTAGTTAAAAGGCAGGTTTTTAAACATTCTTCACCTCAAATTTTAACCCCTAAAGGGGTAAAAAAGGGGTTAAAAGTTTGTATGGAAAATCATTATTTTTAAATGAGATCTGTTTCAAAATTTGTGATTAGATCAAAAAGCTAAAATAATTAAACACGTGTTTCAGGGATTTTCGATTTTTAACCCTTAACGGGGTAAAAAGGGGTTAAAAGTTTGTATGGAAAATTTTATTTTTAAATGCAATCTGTTTCAAAATTTGCGATTAGATCAAACAGCTAAAAAAATTGAGTACGTGTTTCAGGAATTTTCGATTTTTAACACCTAAAGGGGGTAAAAGATGGGTTGCAGCGGGTGAAACCGCTGACGGGCAGCTAGTTGTGTATATTTCCAAGCTATTATGTAGTTGAAAGACACACGCACGCTTTATTACATTTGAGTTTTGTAGGTAATGAAATATTTGAACTGGTGCCAGCAATATGTTATAGTCGTTACAAAAGAGACGTGAAACCTAGTTATTTTTTTAAAATTCATGCAAAAATCCGCAATGCGACTTTTGAAAGTGTTATTGATTTCTTCCGTCTTAGAAATTCAAAAGAATATTTTATTTTATTAATATCAACAATATTTAGTTCTTATATAATTTTATGATTAGTCACGAGCGTTGGAGTGACATCATATATTTAGCTCAATCAATATGTTCAAATTTTTAAAGTAGTTTTGTGCTACGCATACGAGGAGTAGGTATGGTGATGTGACGATGAAGTGGGTATGGGATTGGGAATGCTTCTCGTTATCTATCATTGGAAGAGATAAGTTACCTGTAATTCTGATAATGGTGTAATAGGTATATGATATGTGTGTCAAACAAGAAATTATTAAATAAACTTCTTTATCATTCATTTCCTAGATAAGTCGCAGTAAGTCGCTTTTCCGGTGTAAAAGATAAAGAGTGTAAGGGACAACTCTCTGAATACTGATAGGGTAGGGTGCATTCAGATCATAAAACTGAACAACTTCCCTTAAGAAAATATATCAGGAGACGGACCTAAGTAAGTAAGTAAAATTTTTGGAAAACTTGCTAAATTTTCCACCGTAGGCTGGATTTGAACCAGCGACCTTCGCCTTTTGTACTGGCATCTACCAACTAGCGGCTCAGCCGCTGTAGCCTAGTTTTGCAAGTTTTCCAAAAAATTTATACCTTACATGGGAAATGTTTTAAAATTTGGGTATTCAAGAAGGTACGTAAATAAAATTTTGTGATACCCCGTATATAGTACGCCAAATCTGGCCGCTTGCACACAATCGCTCAAATATCACGAGCTCCATACTCAGAGTAGTCAATGAATCAATAGTACATATCGATAGCCGTGCACAATGCACGGCGTGCATCGATGGGAGCAGTCGGCCATTGTTGCAAGCCGAACGATCTCATTAGGCCACCGGGGAAAGTGAAACCGACCGCCTCCGATCAGTGAAAGTCACAGTTAGATAATTTTGATACCTACGCGAACAGGTTCCACTGGGCCCCGCGGTATCGTGGCCTACATAAACAGAGGTAATGAAGCTATCATTTATTTTTGAAGTATTTGGCAGACTATAATAGAACCAACTTCATTGACGACAATGATGATTGATGATGGCTTATCGTAAATTCTTCTTGATTTGTAAAGTTTGTATCCATGAAAAACTTAAATATTTTTAATGCAACGAAGAAAAATGGCAATAAAGAATATTCTGAATTTGAATTGTCACATTTAGATATTGCATTGCTTAGACTTTGCTGGACCTACCATGCCAATTTTAGCAAGTAAAAGTGGAAATAGGTACACCTCAAAGAAGATAACCCACAACTGACTATGATTGTCCTTGATATGGCATTTGATTTTCCTACATACCTAACCTACTATCTTATTTGAAGTTTGTTTTATTAAATTTCTAAACACTACTGTTCAATTATTTACATATTGTAATACGGATGAAAATTAAATAGAAAGATCATTTGACAAAGACTAAATGACATTCCGTAGTTGAGTCAGCACACTCACCTCCCAGTCGCAGCTATCCGTAGAATCTGCCAATACAATAGAAGCCACGCGTATTGTCGCGTTATCTACTGGTATTTCCTTTTGCGATAATGCAGCTACCTATCTGTGACCTTTCCATCAAATAGCAAGGCCGAATGCCATAGCTGATGCTAATTCCAAACCAAACAGTATTTATCTCATATGTTCAAAAAGACTATTGCCAAATTTTCAAAATACTGAGCAATCTTTCTACTCCTGGGTGCATGGGTGGACTGAGTATTTTTTATCAAAGACTGAATTTCAGAGACATCTGATCTGATTTGATCAGGCTTTTGACCAGAATAGAGCCAAGAAGCCATTTCTAATAACGACGATAACAATGACAATTACTTTTCTCAAGATAATCATTTGCTATCAGGCGGTCTCTTAAATGACGTGATATTTATTTGGATAACAGCCAATGGTATATAGTTTATGATATGCACACCATAGAATTCTTATTGAATTGGTGTTTAATAAATAAAATTGCATCATCTACTATAAGGAAGTTTACGATTGGCATTTAATCTGCATATTTCTGAAATGATCATAATACTCAGTCCCTCATTTCTAAAACGGATTTTGGCTGGTCAGAATGATTATGATTATTTATTGATATTTTAATGAAGTAGGCAACCTAATCTTTTGTAAGTATATTATTCATTCAGATAAAAGTTTTCCGTGTATTTTCAGATTATGGTACATTTTGGTCTTCAATGTGACTTAATTTCAAAATTTGTATATGATTAATTTAAATAATAAAATCGTACCTATTTAAAAGTAAAATCAATGTCTACACAATTGACAACAGTTTTACGTAGATCAAAAGACTGGTGAATTTAAAACAAACACTGTTAATTAATTAATCTAGTGGCAGAATGCCAAGGTCCAACGCGTGGCAGTGGCAGATCATGTCTGTCTGAAAAAGATTTTCATAGAAAACGTAACGTTCGTAGGTAGGCACATCATGATCAACATTATTTCTCGAATATAATATGGCACGTGTATTAATTTTGGTGTCATATTTATGTAAATATACGTGTAAAACCTTAGTTATCTGTCAAATATGTAGGATAGGTGCAAATCTTGTAAAAATGAATAGACATAGAAATATAACGTCACTCTTTACCGCGAGTTCCTACCTACTTAACTTACAATAAAACTGTATCGACTATTGAAATGATAAAAGTGTTTTCCAAGAAGTTTTACCATTGTAACATTATCTACACTAATATTCTCTTATATACCTTTTTAAATCTTGCTTGCTAAGACTTCTACACTTATTTTGTGCTAGAGTGCTGTCTATTTCCGATTTTCTCTTCTTTCAGTAGGCTGCAGATGCACTACAGTTAAGAAGACCACTCGCTACATTCGCGGCCGTATGGCGCACCCTTTCTCACTTTTTACAACCACGTGAAGGCCGTGAATGTAGCGACTGGTCCTTTCGACTAAAGACATCTTTTGAATTTCAGTAGGCTACAGTTGAATTAGCACCAGATTCTGGACCAGTGTCACAAGGTGATATCAATCGCGCACGTGTCTATTACGAAACATCATATTCAATGGTGAACTAGAGGTATAACTAGCTTGAATCCAGCCTGGCCTTTGACAATTTAGCAGCTATTTCACCTGTGCTGACGAAAATATAGAATACATTGCTGGTTATCTAGAGTTTATTGTAATGGCATCCATGTAATGGCCAGCAATGTAACTTAAATCGGGCACTGTCGGCAGGCAGGGTATTGAAATAGCCTCTGTTGCCCTGTCTTTACTTTCCCACGGCAGTTGTGCTTTCATTGTACCCTCACCTCGGTTTCATGTTTCACAATGGATTATTATGCCCGTGTTTGATATTAACGAGTCGAGAATATAATTCTAATTTACAGTTTTGATCGTTTGCGAGGCTGATTTTCGCAATAACTGCAATAGTTTTCTGTTTGCTATTCATTCATACCTTACTGCTTATTTTTATTTTTCTGTCAGCAATGGTTCCCATGTTTTTAAGATATGAATCTGAATTGGAATATTTATTTTTATCGTTTATTGGTTTACAACATCTAAGACATAGGTACATCCCAACTACCCTAGGGTCTTGAATGGTCGTCTCGTCTACAACAAAACACATGTCAATAGTGATATGTATCGCAATTTCTATGACCCCAAGTGTCATTTCATTGCTCTACCGATTTATCAACATCACCATATTGCTCGTAACCATTATCAACATCCTGATCGGCCTTCTGCTATTGGCTTTCAAGTCTAACTTCAGCCTTCAAACAAAATCTGATTTGAACCGTTTAGACGTTGCTCAATAGTCTATCTATATAGGGTGTAATTTTATTAGTGGCGGATCCGTTAAGGGTGTGTTCTGTCAATGAAACTGAATAACTTTCCCCAAGGAACATAGGTCGAAATACGAAAAAAAAATTGGTCCCCCAATACTAAGTGTGTTGGCCGCCCGGGTCAATTTGTAAGGGAGGGCCAATTTTTTTTTCATATTTCGACCTATGTTCCTTGGGGAAAGTTGTTCAGTTTCATTGACAGAACACACCCTTAACGAATCCGCCACTAATAAAATTACACCCTATATAGCCAGCCACAAACAGACCATCATACGAACTACGGCGCTCATATAATTTTAATGTGCAATAATCGCGTGCAGCTGCCGGCGCCTCGTAAATCAGCTGGAATAGCTGGCTTCTAATCAGACCAGCTCTTTGGAGACTGCCGCCTCATTTCACCCAGCCAGTAGGCACCACCTCGGATGCGTCTACTCGCCATTTTGCCAGTCGCGACTGATTGTGGGGCAGACGTATATCGGGCTCTATCGGGTCATAATCATAAACGACCAGCCTCTAAAAGGCCACGGCACACTGCCTGAAACCTTTGATATAAAGCGATTTAGTTGCGTGTCGATCTGTGGTGTCGATAGAGTGTTAGTTGGATGGTTTTGGCCATTTCTTATTTCGATATAAGCCTGTACTAGCCAGTATTCTGTGATAAAAGTGAACAGACTTCTATAACATTATAAAATTGTACCAATACTGTATGCTCGCTCGGTTCATTCTGCTCACACACATCACAGAAAACATGCCTTAAGCTCTACTATATTGCGATGCTTAATTTATAGTTGCGATAAAGTCATTAACTGCACATTAACAGTCAATAATGTTAATGACATAATTATAGACTCATCACGTAGTACAGTTGTTACTTAATTAAAATGTAATTAATTTGACTGCCAATTTTTTACTCCAAGGAAATTGTCGGTTGAAAAAAAGCTGTTAATTTGACGCTTTGTGAGATGAATTAATGAAATTCGGTTTGGCTTATGTTCAGTCGTTGGTGGTGTTTGTTTTATTCTGAAAGTGACTTAATTTTTGGAGGAACTCACATAATGTTCACCTACTAAGTGCTTAAAACTGAATGATTTGAAAAGTACTCTTTTGTTTGATAGTATCTATGCTATACCTATTCCTCAGGAAGTTCCATAGTCAACAGGTCAGAATCTGATGATAGGATTCACGAGAAATCTAGGGAACTCTTCAATTCCATAGGCACGTACTTTATTCGTCAGTACCAAAATGTTTTCAACTCCTAATATTCTTGACGTAGTGTATTGTTCTCCCCTGAACTCGTTAGATCGTTCAAGCGGCAGACCTGTTATTTTAGCCGGCTGGCCAAACTATCGGTAACTTTATACGCCGGTTTCCATCTTGCGTGAAATTAGCCTTCGGTGCCTTTGCCTCGGCGCTGCGCCCGCGCACACCGGATGAATGGGAGGCTCTACGAGTAGAGATGGGCGCTGGGTATATACCCATTCTACCCATTTGGGTATTTACCTGGGTAATTGGGTATTTACCGGGTAAATACCCGTACGTACCCAATTCGGTGGGTAGATTGAAAAATTACCTTTCTTTGTATAAAATTGTCGTTATTTTTTATTTTAGCCATCACGATTGGTTACAAAAGATACCTTCTATGAAAGATAATTTATAGATAAGCCTTGTAAAGGCGGACAGAATTAATTTATAAGGGAGCAAGGAGTCAACTTTTAGTGTTTGTTGAATCGTTAGTGTTTGATGGGTGGGTTTTTAGTGTCTGTTGGGTGGCAAAGATTTTCTGGGTGAGTCTTTGGGGTTTTTGGGTCTGAATGGTTTGTAGGCTGGGTCGCTAGTGTCTGTAGACCCTACAGACACTAGCGACCCACCCTCACCCGGGTTTGTAGTGTGGTTTGTAAGTGTCTGTTGGGTCGTACTTTAGTGTTTGTAGGGCAGTGAGGCTTATTTGAATGAGTCGTCAGTGTTCGTTAACTCGTAAGGGTTTGTTGTGTGGGTCGTTCGTGTTTGTTGGGTTGCAAGGGTTTGTTGGGTCGTAAGGGTTTGTTGGGTGGGTCGTCAGTGTTTGTTGGGTCGTAAGGGTTTGTTGGGTGGTTTGTTAGTGTTTGTTGGGTCGTAAGGGTTTGTTGGTTGGTTTGTTAGTGATTGTTGGGTCGTAAGGGTTTGTTGGGTGGGTCGTTGGTGTTTGTTGAGTCGTAAGGGTTTGTTGGGTGGGTCGTTATTGTTTGTTGGGTTATAAGGGTCTGTTAGGTCGTAAGGGTTTGTTGGAAGGCTAGTTAGTGTTTTTTGGGTCGTAAGGGTTTGTTGGAAGGCTAGTTAGTGTTTGTTGGGTCGTAAGGCTTTGTTGGGTGGGCCGTTAGTGTTTGTTGGGTCGTAAGAGTTTGTTGGATAGGTCATTCGTGTATGTTCGGTCGTAAATGTCAGTTGGGTGGGTCGTTAGTGTTTGTTGGGTGGGTCGTTAGTGTTTGTTGGGTAGGTCGTAAGCATTTGTTGAGTGGGTCGTTGAGTTTGATGGGTCGTAAGGGTTTGTTGGGTGGGTCGTTAGTGTTTGTTGGGTCGTAAGGGTTTGTTGGGTGGGTCGTCAGTGTTTGTTGGGTCGTAAGGGTTTGTTGGGTGGTTTGTTAGTGTTTGTTGTGTAACGACCGTCAACAAACACTAACGACCCACCCAACTGACATTTACGACCGAACATACACGAATGACCTATCCAACAAACCCTTACGACCCAACAAACACAAACGGCCCACCCAACAAAGCCTTACGACCCAACAAACACTAACTAGCCTTCCAACAAACCCTTACGACCCAAAAAACACTAACTAGCCTTCCAACAAACCCTTACGAACAAACAGACCCTTATAACCCAACAAACAATAACGACCCACCCAACAAACCCTTACGACTCAACAAACACCAACGACCCACCCAACAAACCCTTACGACCCAACAATCACTAACAAACCACCCAACAAACCCTTACGACCCAACAAACCCTTACGACCCAACAAACACTAACAAACCACCCAACAAACCCTTACCGCTCAACAAACACTCACGACCCATCCAACAAACCCTTACGCCCCAACAAACACTAACGACTCATCCAACAAACCCTAAAGATCCAACAAAAACTAACGACCCACCCAATAAACCCTTACAAACCAACAAACACGACCCACCCTACAAACCCTTACCACCCAACAAACACTAACGACCCATCCAACAAACCCTTACGCCCCAACAAACACTAACGACTCATCCAACAAACCCTAAAGATCCAACAAAAACTAACGACCCACCCAATAAACCCTTACGAACCAACAAACACGACCCACCCAACATACCCTTACGACCCAACAAACACTATCGACCTACCCAATAAACCTTTATGACCCAACAAACACGAACGACCTACCCACAAAACCCTTACGACCCAACAAACACTAACAAACCACCCAACAAACCCTTATGACCCAACAAACACTAACGACCCACCCAACAAACGCTTACGACCCAACAAACACTAACGACCCACCCAATAAACCCTTACGAACCAACAAACACTTACGACCCACCCAACAAACCCTTACAACCCAACAAACACTAACGACCCACCCAACAAACACTATCGACCCGCCCAATAAACCTTTATGACCCAACAAACACGAACGACCCACCCTCCAAACCCTTACGAACCAACGAACACTAACGACCCACCCAATAAACCATTACGACCCAACAAACACTAACAAACCACCCAACAAACGCTTACGACCCAACAAACACTAACGATCAACCCAACAAACGCTTACGACCCAACAAACACTAACGACCCACCCAACAAACCCTTAATACCCAACAAACACTAACTACCCACCCAACAAACCCTAATGACCCAACAAACACTAACTACCCACCCAACAAACACTAATGACCCAACAAACACTAACTACCCACCCAATAAACCCTTAAGACGCAACAAACACTA
This sequence comes from Phthorimaea operculella, assembly GCA_024500475.1. Lineage (NCBI taxonomy): Eukaryota > Metazoa > Arthropoda > Insecta > Lepidoptera > Gelechiidae > Phthorimaea > Phthorimaea operculella. The sequence goes on along the minus strand of JANFCV010000003.1, from coordinate 4,373,121 downwards.
ACTACCCACCCTCCAAACCCTTACGATCCAACGAACACTAACGACCTACCCAATAAACCATTACGACCCAACAAACACTAACAAACCACCCAACAAACGCTTACGACCCAACAAACACTAACGACCAACCCAACAAACGCTTACGACCCAACAAACACTATCGACCCACCCAATAAACCCTTAATACCCAACAAACACTAACTAACCACCCAACAAACCCTAATGACCCAACAAACACTAACTACCCACCCAATAAACCCTTAAGACGCAACAAACACTAAATACCCACCCATTAAACCCTTACGACCCAACAAACACTAACGACTCACCCACAAAATCCTTTCGACCCAACAAACACCAACGACCCACCCAACAAACCCTTACGACCCAAAAAACACTAACGACCCACCCAACAAACCCTTACGACCCATCAAACTCAACGACCCACTCAACAAATGCTTACGACCTACCCAACAAACACTAACGACCCACCCAACTGACATTTACGACCGAACATACACGAATGACCTATCCAAGAAACCCTTACGACCCACCCAACCAACCCAAACTACCCACTTAACAAGCCCCACGAGCCAACAGGCACTAAAATTGCCTCGAAACTTTGCAGGCATGCTCGGATCATGGAACTGGTAAATTTTTTGTATGGAGGTTACGTTGGCAAACGAAAAAGAAATCAACTTCCCCATACATTTTATCTACCCACCAATTTGGGTGCATACGGGTATTTACCGGGTACGTATGGGTATTTACCGGGTAGTTGGGTAAATACCCGGGTACGTGCCCATCTCTATCTACGAGAATTAAATAGCCTTTTGGGAGTTCAAATTGGATGATGATATATTGGTAGAGTTCTTGAAATTTTCATTGACGCCTTGTAACTGTAGCTTTTTGGATTAAGACAGGTAGGTATTTAAGTTTTAAAACTCAGCTTTTTGTGTTTAATCTTAATTTCAATAATGTAAAAGTGTGCTACAATTGGTTTTTATTTGTCTCATTTATTAATAGATTAGATGCAAGTCATAACTATTGTGCGTGTAATACACGGTGTTTGTTTGTGTGTATCTTTGTGCAAAGGGAACGAAGAAAGGCAACAGTCAACGATGGAAATATAAGTAGGTGCACTTGGTACCGCAGTTAAGAGAACTTTCTTACACAACAGATTTACTACAAGATCAATGTTTTAATGCGTTTGCATTGCACTGCAGAAATAGATCGCCCTTACTTGTACAGTTGTCAGAGAGTCTGAGGCCTGCTGTTTATTTATTCGCATTATACACAAAAATAACGCTTCTATCCCTGCGGGTATGAAACACCCTGTACGTTGAGATGTCTAATCAGATCGGCGGGGCTGTGTTTCCGATAATTTTCTGCGTTTGCGTTGCAGAAATAGATCCCCCCGTGCTTGTGCAGTTGTCTGAGGCCAACGGTTGGTGACTTTTGCTCGTTTGTCGCGTTTATAATAATAGTCCGAATCTAACATCGTGTTTTGCATAAATTGCTGATTGTTTTACGTTTATCTTTAAATGTATAGTATCTATACAAGATAACCTACTCAAGTGTACCTGCATATCATGGTTTTATAGAGTCTGCGTTTAAAGTGAGGTTAATAACTTTCTTTTTCTTCTTCTAAATAGGTTTTTGTTTGTTTCAGGTAAGCATCTATCATTGACTTCTAAAATCAAAAGTGTTGGTAAGTGTTTCAATAGGTCGTTCAAATGTAAGTAAAAACAGAATAGGTATATCTTCTTGTCTCTACATTGTTATTAGACTAAACCCAATTATAGTAAGTAAAGCTTACAGTAAATAAGTACTAAATCAGCAGTTAATTAGCTAAGTTTACCAATCTATTAGCAACTTATTGTCCCTGTTGTCGATGGTTTGGTCTTGTTGCGTCATTTTCGACTATAAACCGGTCTACGCGAAATCTACAGCGCACCGCCCCGACCGGCTAACCAAAGTGGCCTATAACTGGTGTCATTTTTGGTCAGTCTTTCTTGTAAGTGTAACTTTAGTTCGACTTGGCTATTGTAGGGGTCAAGATCACATCAAAACTGATTGTAAGATTTTTTCCCCTATGTGATTTGCCCAACGAATGATTTGCCTATATTACAATAAGGAAATTTTCCACACCCACAACTGATCGCTCCTATCGCCTGGTCAAAGTGGCCTATTACTGGCACGATCACCGCTTTTCTTGTAGCTTTACTTTGAATTGGTTGTTGTAGGATTCATGATCATGTCAAAGCAAAGCTGGTTTTTGTAACACACATCACGCCTATTTCCCTCGCGGGCTAAGCAGAGCGTAAATTATTGTTAAGAAAACGGTAGTTATCGGTAGATACGTCTGATAATTATTTCTGGATATGACGGATATAAAAAAAAACTATTTTCTTTTTTAATTGTCAGCCCTAAATTGTAATATAAATTGTAATACCTATCTACGCATGAAACCTTCGTCTCATATGACACCCGGAACTTAATGGGTTAGAATATCGATTTAAAAAGTCGTAGAATTTCTTTTCCGATTATCGTATAGCCCGATAGAGGCCTCCCTGTAGAGATGAGATGAGTCTTTCTTTATCTTCCAAAATCTTTACGATAGGAAGAAGTCACACGATGTACCGTAGTCTGATGCTAAACACCGATAGTCACAAGCACTGACGTGACGAGCGTGACGCGTCAAGATGCCATCTGCCCGTGAAATTAATTAATTTAATTATATGGTGTCATAAAATGTACCGTTTAAGTACGAACAAAGGGTAACACCAGCGGAACTGGCGCCGCTCATAAAAATATGTTTATTGACTTAACAAGCAATTCATCGGGACATCAAACTATAATAATAATATAATAATAAGTTCTTTATTAAAGGCAATAAACCCACAGTACTATGAATAGATAAGCGACAATGTGTAACTCGTAACTCCTAATTAACAGTAAAGATCCTTTAGAAGTAGAAACGATGACACCTTGTCAAATTTTACACTTGTTATGTTTGCACCTACTTATTTCTTACAAAAGTAACTCATGATGAATGAATCTAATCCAATTTATAAGTTCTAAATACGCGTATTGCTGCTAATCCAAACTTCGAATTTTAGAAGACCGCTGCTGGTCTGTACCTACAGTCAGACATTATTCAGTGGTTAGGTGTTTGTTCTGTCGTCAGCCAGAGTCAACACACACAGTGCTATATTATTTTCACAAATGAAAATAAGATATATAAAAAAAATTACATGCATCGACCGGGTATGGAGTCGTCGCTTGGAGATGAGTATCGAGAGATTGATACCGGTGCATCGATAACTCAGTGGCAGAGCGGTGGGGCGTTAACTTCTTTTTCTTGTTTGGGGATAGCACTTGTCTGAAGTTTAACCTTAAACCCTGTCTTGGCTGGCCGGCCGCCGAGAGCCGAGACGAGTTGTCACTTCTGAGAATTGCGTGCGTTTGTCGCATCGCCCTAAATAGTTCGTTGCACTGCCTGGCGACGTGCGGAGAGGCAGGGATCAAAACACATACATACATATGCTACGACTACCATTTACCTACAGAGTAGGCAGTAGGGTTTTCGAATACCCGACCAATTTAGATACCCGGGTATCGGGTACGAATTTTTTAAATACCCGGGTATACCCGGGTACCCGGGTATTACCTTTTTAAGTAAAAATGGGTTCGAAATTGAGAAACAAAGGTTTAAAAGTTAACTCTATTTATACTTAATTATAATACCTATCATTCAAGTTCACAAAGTGGGAATAATTTAGTAAAATTAGACAAACAAAACCGGTATAAAAATACTTTAGTCAGTCTCACTTTTTATTACTTTCGTTTCCACTCGCTTCTAACAGTTTTCACGTGGGAGTAAGATACTTCTCCATGGTAAAAAGCATCTATCTTATACAATTCCAGGATGAGTAACCTAGCATTCTAAAGGTAAAAGAAATCTTAAAATCGTACGCGCAGGTTTTGAGAAAATTCGTTACAAACCTACAAAAATACTCCCAGAAAATAATACAAATATTTTATCTTAAAAATATACCATAGAAAACTAGATATACAGAGAGTAACAGAAAGGGTATTACAAGCCGAAAGGAGGTCAAGGTACTCATGAAATTGAACAACTTTCCCTATGGAACATGGGTCGAAATATGAAAAAAATATTGAGCCTCCCATAGTAAATCAATCAGCTGATCGGCAATTTTGTATGGGAGGTCCAAATTTTTTTTCATATTTCGACCCATGTTTAATAGGGAAAGTTGTTCAGTTTCATGAGTACCTTGACCTCCTTTCGGCTTGTTATACCCTTTCTGTTACTCCCAGTATAAAGTCAATTTGTGTAGAAATTTATACAGGGTTGACCATAGAGTGATGTCAATAAAAAGAAATTAGCTTCCTCACATCTTGGGGTATTCGAAAATACCCCATGTATGTTCCGCGATTATTATTAGTTTTCGAGTTATTCAACTTGTAAAGATGTATGGGAAAACAAAAAAAATGGTAATTTTTTCTTTCCTGTTTTTACTTTCGCATAAAGGCATTTTGCGCGCTTGATTTCATAGCATAATTTTTATGATTTATACTTTATAGCGTACAAAAAAAGAAAATAATTCTGCCATTCGAGTTTTTCCCATACAACTTTAAAAGATGAATAACTCGGAGACTAAAAATAATCGCGGAACATACATGGGGTATTTTCGAATACCCCCACATGTGAGGAAACTAATTTCTTTTTATTGACGTCACTCTATGGTCCACCCTGTATAATATGAAGTCACTTCGTTAAAAGAAACAATACTTTTGTAACTATAAATAAATCCTTTAATCTTTTTACTCTTTTATTTGTATAACATCAGTCTATATATCTCTTTCTCGAGTACCCGGGTACGCGCGTTGTTTATACCCGGGTACCAAAACTCTGAAATACCCGGGTACCCGGGTAGAAAACCCTAGTAGGCAGAGCGTAAACGGCTGTAAAAACGGCAATCTATACTACTCACGTCTGACAAAAGTTTGAGAGTCATTCAGATGAATGTGAATGTGTGACAATTTGTCAGCTTGTCGCCTAAAATTGCAATGCACTTCACCTCTCAAATCCTTAAAGGGCGCCACACTCTGGACCCGTATGTAGAGTAGAGGTGTAGGTACACTGCCTGCGTATGCGTGCGCGTAATTACACGCGTAGCGTGGAGTGCGGTGTCTCATACAATCCCGTACGATACTACGTCATCTCTACGCGCGTGATGACGTGTACGTCACGCATACGGGCCCAGTGTGTGGACGCCCTTTAGTCGTTTCTTACGACACCCACGGGAAATATATGGGGTGATGCTATTCCAAGCCGGCAAAACACGGCACAAAGTAGAGATACCTACTATCTATTCTCCTCTTGTAAGCAAACCATCGGAGCAAGTCGAAGTATCATTCGCTCCATTGGTTTCAATTCTCCAAGTGATAGAGCAATACAGTTACACAACCTATTTAGTTTCCAAACAGAGGACAATGCAACACTTTTGAAACAGATTACTTTACACAAGATGTAGGAAAAACCATAAGAAGAAAATAATATTCAGTTTGTGAGGCTATCGATAAAAACTGACAAACAAACAACAATTATTCTTTGAAACGATGAATTCTTTACAGGATCTTAATGGTGGCAAACATTTAGTTAATTTAAACCACTGTGGAAGCAAGTAAGTAGGACAGTCTTATCAGTAACGTTGAACATTACTTTCATGGAAAAACCATATGACTTGAGGAAAAACCTGCAATCGTTAAAAATTACATACCTACGTACCTCTTTCCGCATTTGCCACGCGTCAGGTGGCCAAGATACACTTGCTGAATTCGCAGGGTAAGATTAAACCGTGGTAGCCCAGTTGGTAGAGGCGTCGGCAGTTCTGTCGCCGAAAGTTGCAGGTTCAAATCCTGCCTGCGGTGAAAAATTTTGCAAGTTTTCCAAAAACTATGTAATGTATACAAAAACACACGAAATTCGGTCGTTACAGATATTCTAACAATGCGATTAATTCGTCGTTATGTTATAATTAAAATGTTATCATTGTGTAATCTTCGTGGGAATGAAGTAAGTGGGATATTCAACATTCACTGTGGACAGTTATTTCGAATAGTGTTTTAAGAGGGATCTATAGTCATTATTTTTCATACAAACGCTTTCAACGTATCCCTCTACCAATTTGCAACCGATCGACTCAATTTTTGGCACGGTAACTCTTCTGAACTAGATCTTTGCTCCATATTCTTATTCTGGTTGTAATAATGCATTTAAAAAAAGATATGGCCGTGGCAAAATGCTCTAAAATTATCACCAAGTTTACGCCTTGGTATCTTCTAAATATGACAATAATTTCAACAAAACAAATGATACGAGCATAGAATATTTTATTGGCAGCAAAATAATGCCACTATCAACAAATTTGGTGGCGATTTCGAACGGGGAACCTGGTAAACCCAGAACGCAAATTTTCCGGTAGCGAGCTATAACTGTATCTTTTACGGCTGCGGGACGGGTGGGATGCATAAATGAGATAGAAATATTTTTATCAACTGACAGCTCACGAACTTTCTGCTCGGTATAGTAGCCTCTTAACAACTTCCGAGTTGTTTTACCCGACATGAAGTAAAATCAATTAGACTTGTATGTAAGTAATAAATATTAATAACTTTCTCAGAATCCGAAAGAAATTTGATTGTGTTGGTTTGGTAAGTGCAAATAAAATGTTGATTGTTGAGTGAGAACCTTCCTCGCATCGCCTTTCCTCAAATTCAAATTGTTTAAATATGATTTAAAACTCACTGCGTGTGTTGTCTGTCTGTCACATTCATATTCCCCGATAGCGGCTCGTTAGCGGTTTTACCCGCTCCAACTTATTTTTCCGGTATGTGTTTTGCACATAAACTTTCCTCTTAATCCACCATATCTATTGCAAAAAACCACATCAAACTCCAAAATCCTTTGCGTGGTTTAGGAGGAGCTAGCGAATTCCACGACAGAGAGACAGACAGAGAAACACGAAAAGCGACTTCATTTTATACCATGTATTGATGATCTAAAATTCCGCGACTGAACAAACAATATGCAGGTGACTTCCAAGCCTTATTATTACAACCTTAATATTATAATAAATAATAGTGTACTACAACAGTGTTTTGCACTTGCACTCTCCTGTTCATTAATTTCACCAGCTTCTCTCATATCTTTCTGGTTCCTATCCGAACTTCTTTGTCTGCTCAATTCAAGAGTCAACTGGGGTCAATTGACAATTTCCTCCAGATTGGCATGGCACTGCCTAATTAATTGCCCAGCCAGTTCGAGAAGGGAATCCGTGTCATCAATTATCATATCATTTAGCATTTGTATCGTGATCACAGGAGGACAAGATACCAACAATTGAGACCTTCTTTATTAGTATGGTTGGTAATAATTCTATCTATCCATCCTAAGAAGTTGATGTGATATAAATTACTTATGCCTGTGTTCATGTTAGCTTGTCCCCATCACGGGAACAACGAGACGTCATTGATTTTTCACGTTGTCCTTGTTATGATATGAGGATAGGGCCAAAGGGGAAATCGCGTGTACGTGTCATTTTTACCTTCAAAGCAAGGTTTTGGTAGGATAGGCGTGGCTCGCTAAGATGTTGCCCCAGCCTTCCCTACCTTGAGAGTGTGTCTCAATGGGAATAGGTAGGTATCGTTTATTGTCCGGGACCACACGAAATTATTGATTGACTCTTTACCAATGAACACGTCCCTTTGCCAGACTTAACGAATGTTCATCTTGTCTGAAAGGTCATGTTAGTTTTTATTGCCGTTATTTACTTGCTAATCACTTTTTGCACATCCTAATGAGTTGTTAATAGCTTGCTAATCGGCGGTTATTTTTAACTTGTCAAATTACAAGACGCTAAAGTCGGGCATGAGAAAAGAGCGGGCGTCAACAAACGCTCTAATAGACGACCATTTTTTGCTGCGATCACCAAAATGATTATTATTGTGTAAATTTGTACCCGCACTGTTAATTCATTTCTTGGAAGTAACTAAACCGGGTAATAAAATAACAGTATCTCGTAGTACTATCGGTACATGAACAATTTTGTTCAGTTTCATGAAACAACTCCGCCTTTGTAGAGACGCATTAGGTAGGTACCTACTCCATGAATGCTTTTAGTTACGGCTGTAGAAAACGGCCATTTACACAAAGGCAGATCAGAGTTTGAGAGTCATTCAGAAGACTGTGTATCACCATAGTGACATGGTGATACACAGTCTATTGCCTAAAATTGCAATACACACAACTCTCAAATCTCGTAGTCGCTTCTTACGACACTCACGGGAAAGATGATACTATCCTAGGCCGGCAGCACACGGCAACAACAAAATAATGACATTTGACGAAATGCATCTAAAACAACCATAGTGAATGGTTTCAATGATTTTGGTTCCACACAGAAAGAAACGTTAAGTTACACCTGTAATAAAAAGCAGGGTAAACAAATAAGGAATAAACCGTTTACGATGGGATGTTTGCCTTTGTGCTCCAAGAGAAAGTTTTACCTCCAAATTGTGGATATTGGAGCAATTATGTTGTTTAACGGTTGTCATAATATAAAAAGTCGTCGATCAGTATAAAAGGGAAAAATGTGGGATTGTGTTTGTCATTGTGATGTGAAGAAAAAAGTCGTCAAGGTAGGGCTTGTCTCTACATTTCCTTATGATTCACCAACCTTGCCTTAAAATCAATTGAGTGGTGACTTTAGTCTCGAAAACTCCGAATGTAACTGTGATAGCGATGGGTCTCTTTTTTACCTTACTTATCTAGTAAAATAATACCTTCTCGGATAAATTAAAACCTACCTACCCAAATACTTAGTTTCAGAAACTATAATCTACTTCAAGAATTAAAAAGCGTGTGTCACGAGTGTGCATGCAATGCAATAAATAATTTAATTATGTCTAACGCTTCGGATAATTGGCCTCAAAGAAGCGTTAAATAGAAACGCTCCCAAAACCAATTACTAATTCATTTTTATGCCGTTTCACACGGACTCTACAATAATATCCCACCATAAAATGGTAGATCACTCTGTTCAGGTACCTGACTCCGAAACATGTTCGTAAAAAACGAAAATTGACAGTAGTAAAAAACGAATATATTAATGAAAAGATGGAAGCTTTAAAGAAAAAAATATATATTAGAATTCGAATTTAAAAAAGGCGGCGCGTTCAAGCGACTGCGCCGGAGTTTATTTTGTTGGAGTGCAGGAAAAAGAAAACAAAAGTGAGGACGTTCTTTTCTCCTATTTGCCTCTGACCTCGGTCTTATTGACAATGGCTGCCAGAATGAAATATGGTGTGCCGCTAACGAAAAAGAGATTAGGTGGACGATATTATTTCTCGTCTATTGTGGCTATCGCAGCGGCGGCACCGTGTTGCTGTTTGAAACATTTCTACATGTTATTTTTTTAATCACTTGTTAAGCTGTGACGAAGGTTGAAATGTTTTCTTAGGGCAAGCTTTGTCTTTTTAGATAGGAAGAGTGATATGGAATTAAGTGAATAGTGAAGTGTCTTAAAAAACTGTATGCAGTTGTATTTTTTTATAGAATTCTACTCTAGAACAGTTTTTATCACTACTTCTGTTTGGATGCGTCTACAAAGGTGAAAGAAAACCTGCCTAAAAAACTTCACTGCATCTCTCGGTTGACTACCTATTTTGTCAGACCTAAATGCTAGTTCGAAAGGGTTGAACATCGTGATCTACAATAGAATAAACACATCACGAGCTGATAGGCGCAGGCGCAGGCGGCGCCTTGCCCGTGAGGACACGTGAGGAGGGCGCGAGGGTCGGGGGGTGGGGGTAATGGAGCGGCGCGTGTGGCAGAGGGCAGCCAGCTCCGTCCGACCAGCCAGACACAATAGTCGCCGCCGACGCCGCGGTGCCGGGCCTTCTTGGAACCGGTCCCGCGGGCAGCGCTCCGCCGAATTTCGCGTCGACCACCCATCGCCGCGCTCCCCAACCTCCCGGCTCCCCGCACCACAGGCGATAGTTATCGCGCCTGTATTTATGACTAGCAACGCCGACTCGATGCCGACCTGGGGCTAGGATTCGCAAGACCACCCGTCGAAAGCGCTCTTGTCGGTGACGTGATATATTGTTGCGATTATGCGCACCGCCTTCACTGCAAAATATATGTATGACATTCGCTCTGATTCATCATATATCACCAAAGTAGAGCAGTCAAGTGGTACTGTTGATCCGACATCTGAAATGTCCTGGTAATCCTGTTGTATGAGGGAGTGCGAGTGAGAAGGAGAGGCTGCACCGCTAGCCGAGGCAGTGCAACGATCCCGCCTACTTAATGCTCTAATCCAGGAGTAGTGCTGTTACTGTTGTCTGGGACGATGAAGCCATCTATGCATTTGCCTGAGATGATCCAAGGACATTGTAAAATTTCGCACTCCAATACATGCACGACATTATGCTATCGCAGAATTTATTCTATTCAGCTTAATTTGCACATTCGCTTGTTTTATTTTTGATTACTGACTATTCTGTCTGCGTGGCTGTCCTCGTCGCCTGACCCTGTATTTCCAGCTGTATTTCAGTCTATGACGTTGGACTCTACGCCTAGACAAAATGTGTGACATTAGGATTGATCATAAAGTTCAGTCAGTTGATATCTTGTCTCGTGGCCACATTTTAACAAGATGACACATCTACAAAAATACATTGGCAATAGACGTTTGTCTGAGACACATATAGCGATTATCTTATTTAAGGTTACTAGTCTTGACAGCTTTTTAATTGGCGCATAATAGAAACAATGTTTTGAATGTAATTAATGTTCAAAAGGTCGTCATAAATTTTATGAAGCTTGATTCTTAAATCCCAAATTAGGTAGGTATCTCTGATCGATCAATCATGTTTTCTAATAATTTGTCTCTATCTACTGTATTATTTCTCAACGGCATCTATAGGTAGATGCGAGTATTAGAATTCATTTGACCAGGGCTGTTCTACAAGTCTGTCCTTTTGTATTGTCGACATGTAACCTTAGAGCGATGAAGGGCATCCCTGGTCGGGTTCATTGAGTAAACCAGCCCATGTCGGCTGCGCGGGCGCACCGGTTGCCGGGGGCGCGCACGACCCGCCACTAGGGTTGCCTTGCTATACACAGGTTTTAAATTTGGATATTACATAAATAGGCGCCTTTAAAATGGTATTAATTATTTTTTACTCTAATACAGTACAGGCTAGGTTTGAAAGCCAGATAAGGTTAAGAAAGAGTCGACGATCAAGCAAGCTCTTGCAAATGCTGCCAAATGAATGCCAAATGTTCAAAAGAACACTGACATTATTATTATAATATAACACTGGAATATAGCAAGGTTTTTTTAACTGTTCTCTGACGCAAGAAGACAGCCTCAAGCCAGACGACTACAGAATTCTACCAACCAACATGCTAGTTTCCATAACACCGAAAAGATCCATTTGGTCAAGAAATTTTAAGTCCATGAAAAAGCCTGAATCTGGTAGACTGACACCCCTATGTTAGGCTTGTGTGCGTCTGTCTGCTCGCTCACACTCATTTTGTTGAACACTCGTAAGATTAGAAGTTCGCCGGCGCCGCCACCGCCACTCTCCGACCGACCGACGTGTTTCCTTTACAGTTGTTATTGTATATTTATTGTTGTTTAGTCCTCTAATCTTGTTCCAGAGCTTGAAACGGTCTGGCTTTCAATGTTTTTCCTTTGATTATCAGATTAGTTCAAACTCTAGCTTTTGTCCCATCGACAGGATCATTTTCTTATTTAGGTACCTCTTGATTTCGTACATAAGAAACAACATCAATACTCAGTACTCTTTATAACGATTAGGGCGGAATTTTATAGTCCAGCACCGGTTTGTTACAAGGGAAAGTTAAACTTTCTGCATACTGATCGATTAAAAGTAAAAGTCACGGCGAGCTATGTTTGAATTTTGACGAGATACCCACTAGTCTATTTTACGTAACATTACGCGTATAGGAACAAATATGGTGCGGCAAGAATAAGCATCATTACGTAATAAATAGGAAACATCATTGAATATTTTGTTCCGTAAAAAGCTTTTGACAGACATCTCAATGATATCAAACATTGTTGGTGTTATGTAACAACATTATTACCATAACAATGTGAACTGACGCACTGAAGAGTTTAATTAGGTGTATCGACAAATAGTAGGCTAATATGAATTACTTTTTAAGGTCATCATTACTTCGAGGTGCCTTAGGGTAGCGTCCTCGGACCAGTTTTATTCCTGTCATGATTACAATCACAAGTTATTATTTTAAATGATTGTAGGTTTAAAAGATGTGTAGCATATTGCAGTCAGGATAATTTAAACAAGTGCTAAGCTACTAAGGTAAATAACCCGACCCAGTTTAGCGCTATCGGACTCGACAATGATGCTATTATTTTACAGTTTTCCTTAGCCTGGCGTAACGTCGTCATTACACTCTGATATAACTTAACCAGTGAAACGTGAGCTTTGCAGAGCCTATAAATACTAGCTGCGGCTTCATTACTCAAACGTTGAAGTACAAGAAGAAGGCTCATTTGCTGCTGGTTCACCGATAACAACAAACGCGTAAAGTTTGCTTAGCTGTGCAAATAGAGTTGGTTTGGTAGCACTACGCGCCGTGCGGCTGTGCCCCGATACCGAGAACTTTCACGTTTTGTGGTAGATACACGTACTTCGATTACGTCAAATCATCAAATGTTTATGTTGATGATTTATTTAGTAAAGTGTGGTTTTACAGTTATGGGGTAATTGTCTATTCGTAGCAGTGGGTTAACGATTGTGAAACTAGCAGTGTCCCTATAAGTAGTTGGCAGTTCAGACCACCTGCACTGCATGCAGTAGTTTTCCACAGGGCCCCATGGCAGGCTGCAGGCGGCGACAAGGGCAATAACATTCTACACGGACGTGTTGGCATGTTGTGTCAACGGCCCACCATTTTGTTTGTTTACTTACTATACTTAGGTACTTACGCAGTATGAGAATGAAATTGTTTTGTACAGGTAGATAATGGATAAGTATTAATGCAAATAATTAGGTATTATTATGATAAAAAAAAGGAGAGCTAAAGAAATGAAAGTAATGGCGGGAACGAAATTATATTATAAGTATTTATAACCAGTAAGCTCTTATACCACTATTTTTTACTATCTCCGGTTCATTATGCAAGATCTGGACTGCTAATATCCACCTTTATTAATTATTACTCATACTGAAACAATCGAATAAAATAGACTGATGAGATGAAGAAAAAAGCTCACGTTATCTTATCAAGAACTAGCCCGACCGTTATTCATCAAGGAATTTCAAGAACATTTTTAAACGACGTTCAAATAGCAATTCGGAATGTTTTCTTTTTAAAATTGGCATCGGTGTGCATGGCATGGCTGAAGGCGTGGTGCATCTAATTGGCGTACGGCCAGGCCGTGGGAATACGCCTGCAGCGGCCGAGCGGCGCAAGCGCAGGGCAGCGAGGATGCGCTCGTGAATGGACCCCGAGGAAATCAAATCAACGCCAAAGTTTATCAACCGAGCGCGGATGATGCACGAGCAACAGCTGCGATGTCTTTGATCATCACGAATCATAGGTTGCAAACTAGACGCAACGGTTTTAATGGTCTTGCACATGATAATTTGATGCGACGTTGTAGATATTATACAGGTACGTAGATGACATGTTGGCAATTACTTTTTTCTCATATTTGTTGACCTGATACACTTTTTTGTTGTTTGTCTTGTCGCACATCGGTAGCAGTAATTGGCGGGTTTTCACTGTTCGTGCTTGTGGTTGTCACGGCTATCTAGCGGCAGTTGTAGCATTTACTTGTAGCACGTGTGGCAATGGCGATTGGCGACGGGCCGGCTGGAGAAAGCCACTCCGACCGGCCACGCCTAGCAGGCTTTCCTGCTTCATACTTTACGACCGCTTTGTGATGCAGTGGAAAGCTGGTTTTCATCAACTATATACTCAGGCTGAACAAGGTTGTCCACCGATTCGCAATTTGTGAAAGTTGTTCTTTGTGAATGAACCAGGAAGGCTTAAAGACAGGAAATAGTGAATCGATGATTCAATTCAGGTAGTCTTGATATAGGAGATAACTTTATCATTTTCGATAGGCAGTAAGCCCTTATAAAGCGAATCAAAACGTCTTGATAAGCAATTTATCAATGCAATGTATCTAAAACCCTAGTGCTCACTAAATGAGTAAGAATACAAATAAGTATCTAGGTATGATAATAGTTTTATAATTGACAAACAACCTGCTCATAATTAAGGTTGCACAAACATGAACGTCGAAAGATATGACGCGACATCATCAATCTCAAAATCCCAATTCTTCACGCTTCTCACTGCGCTCAATCAGCGGATAAAAATGTTGATGTATTTGGTAATTTTCATTCCACAAGGAGCGTAATTATCATTGCTTCACCGTATCGCTATGCAGCCGCGGATAGGATATGCAGTTTGTGGTGTGGAATATGTTAGCTAGCTGGTTCCCGCGCGGAATGCTAAGCGGGCCACGTCACCCGCTGGGCTCCAGGCGTATCCCATTGACTGGTACATACATACAGGTTCCTACATAGTGCATACAGGTTCCATATCCCGGTGAGTCACACTTCCAATTAAAATGTAGCCTGCGAGACAGGCACGATCCGTACGCTGAGCATTTTTGCAAAGTTGGCAAGCTGTGCAGGTTTTCCTGTCTGACTGTGAAGCTGTTTTTGTATGTTATGATGTAATTTAAAAAAGTTAAAATGATTGATTATATCATTGATTATAAATAATAAGAACAAATGTTCGTGAGTTAAACAAAATGTGTTCCATGTTTCTCAGCTCTATCTTTAACTGTCTAACGCAAGAAACTTCAATAATAGCGTTCAATCCATCGTCGTCGGCGCGTGTATTGATGTCAGTAGGTATATTTACAAGTCGGTGGTGTCACAAAGCGGACCGAGTGTCCGACGTTTTCCGAGAAAATAGCTTTCTCTGAGAGCGGCGCGGCTCAAAGTTGCCTCTAGCCGCCCGCTGCCTCGGCCACCGCCAGGTTAACGACGACCGACTCAAAAACGTTATTGTAGATTACTGTATCTTTATTGAAGAATGCTGATTGAGCTTCTTGTTCGACAGTATTGCCTTTGCTATTCACTATTGGGTCGTGTAGATCTACCGGTTCTAAATTTACAACATCCTAATTCACCTAAATTTAGATTTTATGTCTTTAGGGTCAATAAAAGATTTATTTAGTTACTATTAGAAATAATACAACCAGGAGTATTTTACACCATTTCACTGAACTTTATTCTTCAAAGTCCTAATACAGAATGTCAGAGGGTACCGTTACATTTTTAAACTTAGACAATTATTAAACTTTACTACATCACCGCGTATTCGATTGGTACTGCGTTTCGATTCATATTTGGACAGGGTTGTGTAACCAAATTGATAGTGCTATCTTTGTCTGTTAATAAACAAACCGAAAGGATTAATCGTGTTTGTCCGCCATGCAACGAGACACAGTACTATTTCTTTTCAACATGCTGTTTCAAATATCACAACAGTTGAATGTAAAATCAACAGTCTAAAAATCAATAACTAACATTACTTATTTTCTCTTTAGCATAAGCCTAGCTAGGGCTAGGGCTAGTGGATAGCTGAGCTTTAAAGAAAAGACACACTCAACTAAGCAAAAGAGAAACGAAGAAATAAATAGATACCGCTACAATTGATTAGGTTTGCAATTGATTGGCTGGTATCGAATAGACGCTGACGATGTCTGGACAGCGCAGAAAGCCGACTGCGACCGGACCAGTTGCAAATGTAATCAATTTTATATTTATGCCGCAGTCAAAGTCCTTAGGTTCGTTGACTTGGCAACTTTAGTGTTTAATATTTTATGTTCGAGCATAGAATTTATAATGGTTTGTAGGTTGAATACGCCGTGATCTGGCGTTAGTATGAAGTTAATTTATTTGCAAACAGCAAGCTTGATGATCACTTCGTGTAACGTGTATAAATTCTTAACGATAAGTTCTTGGCCTACTTTGAAGATTCTAAAGGGCACAAAGAGTTATATTACTGTGAATATTATAGCAACGAAATCAACACTGTAATTATTCATATTCATAATAAACAACATACGAACGAATTGGGCGATAAAGTTTAAATTAAACCATGCAATCGATCAATATTAAATTTATTGTTAAAAAGATTTAGACTAAAATCCCCAGGAATACCATTTGTCACGTACTCATGAAATAAATAAACGAAATATCCTACAAATAAAATAATTCCAGACAAGACTTTCCTCATGTGCACCTGTGTGTCTTAAAAGTGTTCTTCCTTGTAATAAAATTAGTAATGTTCGTTGTGCGGTAAAGCTGTACCTAACTTAAATAAGTATTTTTGCTTTTTTGAATTGACAGTACTTCTGTGGTAAACGGATTCCTATAGGTACTCTTACAAGGCACAAAAGCAGTTAAAAGCAATTTTAAGTCGTTTTATCATAAACGAGTTTTGATGTTAGGAGTTGGCTCCGTGACATCAACTTGCGAGCTTGCAATTGCGGCGATGACGCCTCGGCTATTGGTTTCAATGAGAGCTAAATGTTATCGACTAATGTCTTAGGGTTGTCCATTATTTATTTTTCCGTCATAGCATAGCAAAGCTCTACTAAGATAAGGGGATTCCTTCGTTTGAAGCCTAACTCTACAAGAGCGAATTCGACAGATCAAATCAAGATTAACAGACATCATTTATATGCAAATTCAGAAATGATTCTTGTTTCTATTAATAGAGCTACAGTACAGGTAATTACTTACAGTACATGAAAGCTTCTCTGTAGAAGGCTTTAGTGTCACTACACTCTAGAATTCTAGAGTCTACACTCTACATACATACGCATACATACCTATGCTAAATTGATTTCTAAAAGTTTATCTAGCCAGCAGCCCTGAAAGAGCTTGGCTTACGGAATGTCATGCGATGCGACCGATGCCTCTATCTGGGTCACCGATGACAATACGCCGCCTGTTTCTTCGGATTATAAATACTATTATCACTTTCCGGCAAACAGTGAACGTGTTTTCTATTCTACATGCCATGTCGAAGTTACGATGAGAGACATTACTGTTGATGTCTTTGTTTGATCTTTGATGTTGATGTGGGTTTTATTTATGTCGTGCTCATCCGTTTTGATAGTTTCCATCGTTAAAAAAACGACTTAGTTTTTTGCTTTGCTTTGTACAAGAAGTCAGAAACGAATGGTTTTCAATAAACTATATTCAGAAGCTACGAGTATGAAATTGTAACTTAAAAATTGGTTCCCAAGTTTCGATCACGTTATTCTATTTTAAGGTATGATTAGTTTGTATAAGGATTACCTCATTTGTTTGGGATGCTGATTGGGGCCTATTACGTAGTCGTAAACATAAAAACAGCCTATTGCCGCCGCGCACTTAAAAAACATAATTAATCATAATGTCTTCTTTAGATTGTTTACTAGATTCTATTACTTATTGGCAGTTCGTTATTTTATTTCAGTCGAGTCGTCAGTATTATTACGCGTTTCTTTAGCCTTATAATCGATTTCTAGGTCCTGTTGAACACTAAGTTTTCTTGTCTATCTTATGACTGGTTTCTGAGCTTGCATAATACATTATTCAATTATAAGAGAGCTTTCTCCAACAAGCTCTTAACGTAATCCAAATAGCGTGTAAACAAATTAAATACCGCTATCTTTAGATGTAATTATTGATTTCGCGTTTCGATTTCTCTTGTTAAAGTTAAATCTGTCCTCGTTTTGTAGGTACTAAAAGCTATATAAACTCAAGTGAACTTTATAATTTGTTTTGCTTGATTTCACAACTTATTCATTTGTTTTCAAGAAAAGTGCCTATTAAAACTAACCACACAATATTCTGTAAAGTTCAGCAAGTAGTTTTAACGAATGCTTCTGACAATCTTAATGTGTGGTATTTAAAGGTACCTGGGATATTTAAATGCATCATTTTGCGTGTCTGAAGGAGTTGGGTTGATGGAGACGGCGATAGGTTACCAATACCGGTAAACACGGTCGAGAGCGAGAGTGAATGAGTCAACGAACTATGTGCTGTTAGCGGTGTACCGCAGGGCTCCGCTCTCGGTCCTTTATTGTTCAACTCGTCTTTTTACAGTTTCATGTTGTTACCAACTCTTGACATTTACTACTGCATTGTTTAATTAAATCCTGGAAATCATAAAAGAACGCATGAAAACTTGAGTATGCGAAATATAAAATCAACGTCAGCTCAAAGACGCTCCACCATAAACGTAATAATTGTTTATTACGATTGCTCTTACAGTGTTACGATTCGTCACGTGTCACAAAATTTTATGGTGAATCTTTAAAATGCCTCGGGCAAAATGGCGGGATTCGTTTTACTCCCTTTGTCTTGGATTTATACAACATACTTATTGTTATTTTAGATACCTACCTAATTGAAAAGTTTTAGTTATTGTCATATTGTTTTTTTTAATAAGTTACATGGTTTGTGGTTTCTTATCTTCGATTATTTTCTGATTATCTTATTATGATAATCTAGATATTACGTTATCTAATAAGAATCGTATGTGAAATAGATGGTTATCATGTCAACGATGTTGAGGTCCCGTACGTCCATTGTGTCGGTAACGGTGTGGGCGCTTGTCGGCTGTCGTCTGCACGCCCGTCATCGCGTGACGACCAGACAACTCCAAGTTGTTATTATAAATCGAGGTCACATTGAAAATTTGCACATTTGTGAAGCTGTTTTAAGTTTTACACAAAACGGGCTGAAGTTTATGGCTTCCCTCGCGTCGATTAGCAAAATACCTAACGACATTCTTAAAACTGTCCGGATTTGCGATGGACTTTTTGTACCTTCATTAATTAGTCAATTAAGAGTCGATTCCTCATTTTCAATAGCCCCTTATTCGATTTTACATAATTGATAAAAGATGCCGATTATTATAAAGTAATTGATTCGACAATTTAACTAGTCTGTTAAATAGGGTCGTTTTAGGAAATGGATTACCTAATTAGGATAATTCGGAAAAGTAGGTAGGTACATGACGCATCAAAGACGATGCATACTAAATATACTTGTGAGACGCATCTTCACTCTATCATGTATAAATTTTACAAGTCTTTTGTAGATATATCTAAATGAAAGCACACTTTGACTGTTGCACGTTGGACAAAAGTTTGGGATTTCCGCAAAACGATGGGGTTTTGTGACGTGAATCATTGTGGTTATGGCGACAGATTAGGTATGTTAAGACCAGCGAATGATAATGATATAGATAGACCTTCTCATTCGAACTGTAATATTTACCTATGTAAGTATAACTCATGTATAACTTGAAAAATTATACTTGAGCTACCTAGCAGGAATGTATAATATAGATACTTACTACCTAGGAACAAAATTATTTGATAAAGCGTGAATTTCTTGCACAACGGACATGACAAGCAGGACATAGGTCAGGACCTTTGCCATTCTCATTAGCGTCACTTAGGAGAGATCTCCTGTATGGTTACAGCTACTCATCATATCACAGAATAGTACATTTTTTAGGTTCCACACTTTAGGTTATGTCTAGCCCAGCTTTTTTCCACAGAATAGACGCGCAACGCGACGCGCTACATGACATCTGTCAGACAAGCTATCTTCAGCCGTTTTCGATGCGACGCGCGTCTCACGTGCTTAGCTTTGTCACTTATTTTATATGGTAGGTTTCAAGCGTCGCGATGTTGCACGACTCACGTCTCCGACGATCACTTGTTTGACAGATGCCATCTTACGTCCCACGTCTCCTCTGTGGAACTTGCGCTTAAAATTGCCAAAATCTGAGCTACCATATTATATTACAGACCAGTATAGTGAGTGCGGCACGCGGTGTAACATGGGAAAGCTATGCGGTCCGCTTCCGGACCTGTCACAAGTCAAAGAGAACATGCGCGTGTCCAACTTTTTGCTTATGGCAATTAGCATTCAATACAGAGAGTACGTTGCCTTGCCACTAATGCAAATGTAATGAAATATTCTGAGAAGTTTAGAAAAGAATATGTCTAAATGTCTAATAGGTACGAAAACAATACCTAACTATGTCCAAATAACAAGAAAAATCCAAGGTTGGGTTGGGAGGCACGAATTCGTATTTTTAGATGCCTAATTTTCATAACATTGTTAAAATATGGGTCGTAAAGATAATCATTTGATTATACCAAGATTACGAAGGTTAATCTCAAGAATGTGCTTATCGAATAATTAGTCGCTGACACAAACAAATTACGATTTCTATTATAAATAACTATGACAATGATGATCACGATTGCAGAAACTATAACTGTTATGTATGTGTTGAGCGTTAAGAGTTCTATTATAAAATGTTAATTGAATTGTCCGTTACCGTGGGATTCTCCCATAAGAGCCGATGATGGTGTTACAAGTGGCTTATTGATTTAGACGCAACGCCATACATAACATAACACAAGGCGAAAACACGGTCACGGCAGCCATTAACATTCTATTGATTCTGATCGCCTAGTAATCGAATTAAAATGAATATAGGCAGCTCTTGAAATCTTCTGGACGGTTTTGGGGAGGTTTCTGTGCAATGAGCTAGGGCGTATATTTAGGCCATGGAGGAAATATACGCTAGGCTAGCTTTAAGCATAGGTACCTCTAGAATCCTGACGTCGGGTGTGGGCAAGAACCAAGTTGTAGTTGAAACCAAGAACTTTAAAAGCTCGGGACGTCAATTTTATTTTCATGCCATGAGGTCAGCCTGACTGGACACGAGGCAGAACGTTTATTTCTAATTTTGATTATTATTAAGAAGAATTTTGTGACGAATTCCATATATGTGCATGCCTTACCATCGATTTTTCATATTTTCGATAAATTAATTGTTTATTTTAAAACAGTCATGTTGTCAGAAATTAAACTTGCGTAAAGAGTGTTTCCTGAACATTAATGATAATATTTAACTTTACTTAAATCATTGATTAATATAGGTTCCTACCTAATTCTTTTATAACGTGCTTAAAGCTCGTAACCACGCTCTGGTTTTTGCTGTGGTAATAAAATGATTGACGTGATGGGTATATATTAATATAACATTAGTGTAATAGCCAAAATTAGGCTAGGCCACGTTAGGCTCTAGTATAGGTGTTGGTTGAATTAATTTAAATAGTGAAATAGATTCATTGTTTTGATGTTACACCCACGCTTGAGGTCTGTTAGGTATGGGTAGGTACCGATGATGACTTCTTAAACAAATGTTGTGATATTTTAATAATGTTATTTATTGTAGTAAACATAGGAAGCTAGAACTATTTATCATTTTCTGCCTAAGACATGCAACCTTATCATTTAACGACAGTTTTACTACCTACCAATGTAGAAAAACCCAGAATAAAAATAAGAAGGAAAAAACATATTGGTAAGTCCTACTTGTATTGCCATGCCAATACTTAACGTCTAAACCATTCTCTCATCAACTGAATCAACTGAAACTCTATCGACACACAACTAAGACTATTTTTAAATACTTAGAAGAAATCGACCCTAGTCTAATGCATTTTTCTCTTTTGTCCACAGCTATCGGAGGAGGTATCGCGGAAGCAGAGCGAGTACCAGAAGTGCTTGGAGTCCTACAAGCAGATGAGGACCAAGTTTGAAGAGAACTACCTTAAATGTAAGTGTAAGTTGCCTTATTCTATTCTATTTACGACTGATAATAATCTGGCGTATCGTCCAGGTTTAAGAAATACCCAAATTGATTGAAAATCGTGTTGTAACAAATCAATAAAACCATTTGCGTTCTAATATATTTCAGGTCCAACGAGTCGAGGAGGGCGAAAGCTAGATGAAACACGTGACAAGTACGGGAAGGCATGTAGAAGATTGCATCGAGCCCACAACGAGTACGTCCTGCTGCTGGCTGAAGCTACGGAGTGCGAGAGGGCGCTGCGAACAGCCGCGTTGCCCGCGCTCTGGGACCAGCAGAGGCGGCAGGGTGAAGCGGCGCATACCTCCTGGTAAGTTCTTACACTCTGGTACTCAGACACACAACGAGTACGACCTGCTGCTGGCTGAAGCTACGGAGTGCGCTGAGTGCGAGAGGGTCCTTCGAACAGCCGCGTTGCCCGCGCTTTGGGACCAGCAGAGGCGGCAGGGTGAATCGGCGCATACCTCCTGGTGAGCTCTCATTCTCTAATAGTCTTGGTCCTCAGTACTAGCATCCCAGCAAGTATAGGCCGCTTTACTCTTGCACTGGCTGGGACAAGCAGAGAAGACAGGGCGAGGCGGCGCATACCATGGGCTCTTACTCCCTGGTACTAGTCGATACCATACCAGGTTTTCTACATGGTCAGCGACATGGCGACGTCCCAAAACTGCTACCTACCGTCCGCAATCCTTAATTCACTTCACTAACATTGCTGATTGGCTAAAAATGCAGGTAAAAGAAAATATGTCGATACTCGTCGAGTCGATACATTATGAAATGAGCGTGTCAAATTGCTTATCAGGCAGATGGTGCTATGTGGTAGGCACTAGGTATGCATGCACGTCATAGGAGAATGACTCACCATTACGAAACTGCTTATACTTTGGAGAGTAAGCGTGTCAACAACTTGCCTATGGAGGGATCCAGTTTCCACTAGGTCATCGACATTTACTTATTTTAAGCGCAACTGCAGATTCAGAGAAGTGATCAGTATGACTCACTGCGTACAGCTCGATTTCTCAATTACTTTAAATAATGCTCTAATTATTATTGTCAACAGGAAAGGCATCCTAATGGAGGTGGTGCAGAAATGTGACTTCGGCACTGATAAATTTAAGGAAATACAAACCAAAATGGAGTCGGCGGTACAAAATTTAAAACCGCAGGAGGAATACAAAGAATTTATAGAAAAGTACAAGTAAGTATATCCATATTATGTCAAAAACTACCCTGATTCGTGAAATAGGATCATAAATTATGCCAACAAAGAGACTTAACTTGTTCCAAAGATATTTTCTATAGCTTGGAACTGTCTGCCGCAGTGTGGTAGTAGCCTTAGAACACTGATTATTGATTGCCTTTACTTAGCACCTTCAAAGTTTGCTTGGATATAAATACAACTCTTAAATTGTCTTTCCAGATCGCCCCCCTCAACGCCTGTGTGCTTCAGTTTCGACGAGAGTCTAGTCGAAGACACGAGCGGAAAACTCCAACCCAACCAGTTAACCGTGGACAACCTAACAGTGGAGTGGCTGAAAGAAAAACTCACGGAATTGGAGGCGACCTTAGTAGATAACAGGGAGAAGCAGACGGCGTTGCAGGGTCCAGAGATCATAGGGAACGGGGTCTGCAAGAATAACAACACCGGACTCACGAATGGAGTGAATGGCATTGATAGGTAAGGGAACAGTGTTGAATAAAGAGGTCAAAAGGACCTATAAAAGCTATGTGGACAGGTTCAAGGCAAATTTATCAGAACTGGAGGCGACCTTAGTAGATAACAGGGAGAAGCAGACGGCGCTGCAGGGACCGGAGATTATAGGGAACGGAGTCTGCAAGAATAACAACACCGGACTCACGAATGGGGTGAATGGCATTGATAGGTAAGGGAACAGTGTTGAATAAAGAGGTCAAAAGGACCTATAAAAGTTATGTGGACAGGTTCAAGGCAAATTTATCAGAACTGGAGGCGACCTTAGTAGATAACAGGGAGAAGCAGACGGCGCTGCAGGGACCAGAGATCATAGGAAACGGGGTCTGCAAGAATAACAACACCGGACTCACGAATGGGGTGAATGGCATTGATAGGTAAGAGACAGTTGAATGTAGAGGTCTAAAGGACTACTTAAGTCTATGTGAAATGGCTATGGGAAAAGCTGACAGAACTGGAGGCGACCTTAGTAGATAACAGGGAGAAGCAGACGGCGCTGCAGGGACCAGAGATTATAGGGAACGGGGTCTGCAAGAATAACAACACCGGACTCACGAATGGGGTGAATGGCATTGATAGGTAAGGGACAGTGTTGAATATAGAGGTCAAAAGGACCAATAAAAGCTATTTGGACAGGTTCAAGGCAAATCTAACAGAACTAGAGGCGACCTTTGTAGTTAATAGAGAGAAACAAACTGCGCCGCAGTGACCCGATATAAAAGGAAACGGTATCTGCAAGAATAACAACACAAGGCTTACTAATGGGGTAAATTGCATTGATAGGTAAGGACTAAAATGGAAATATCTTAGTGTAAAGGACTAAAAAATGTATGATGAGTGGTTTTATCTAGAAATAAATGGGGGAAAAAGCAATAAAAATGAAAGGTAGATAAAGTACTAAGATAACGTAGGTATCTGAAGAGAGTTGTAAGGACAAAGAATTTGAAAGGAGTAAGACGTCGTCGACGTACGTCAATACAATTTTGTTATCGCGGGTTACAATCAACGCTATGGAAGTAGTTGTTTAGTTGTATATACCTACATACATACATACATACATCACGCCTTTATCCCTTGCGGGGTAGGCAGAGCGTCAACGACCGTAAAAGTACGGTCGTTATCGCCACGTCTGACACATATTTGAGGGCCGTTTTAGCTATTGTCGTGTATCGCTATAGTGACAGGTTGTCAGCCTGTCGCCTAAAATTGCAATACACATGATACCCTCGAGTCCTTTAGTCGCTTCTTACGACACCCACAGGAAAGAAATGGGGTGATGCTATTCTAAGCCGGCATCACACGGTATATACCTAAACCATTTTAACCTTGACAAGGCACATTTCTTTGGTATGTTTTAATTGTCATCATTTAACTGTTTCCGTTGTTTAAAAGTCAATAGGTTAGTAGCATTTGCGTCATCACGTAAATGAAAATCTGCCTCGGTCTGGTTTAGCCTCTTCATGGTAATTAAGAGTGTACAGCGGACTCAGTCTCCTGGTTCTATGCCATGAAGTTTCCAAGTAATTTTTTATCATCTTTTGTTGTTCTGCAGGCATTCACCGCCACCGATCCCAGTGACGACATCAGAGCCCGTCAAACTCCTGGAGCTGAGGATAGCGGAGCGGAAGTGCGCGAAGCAGGCCGAGATGATCCGATCAGCGCTGGCCGAGTTGGGGTGCGAGGAGGCGCCGAGCGGCTGCCCCGACCTCTCCGCCGAGACCGTCGGGGTAGACAGCTTGGATGGTAGTTCGCCTGACCATCAGGTAAGATTGCATGGTTTATCAGGAGTATCATTTAACGAAAGAAGATTATGTTAGGTTCGTTCGATTTTCAAATGATGTTAAACCTTTAGGACCGTTCGTCGCTCGGCTCGAAAGCGTCGATGGATGTCTTACGTATCCACCTGCACTCAATAATCCCGCCACGTCCGTTCTTCGGGCGGCTGTTCGGTCGGCCGTTCAGACGCAAGTCGGTGCCGTCCAGCCCCGCGCTGCCGCCCAAGACCTTCCGCAGCAGCAGCGAGGGCCCCGGCGACGCGGTAACCGTGGTCTCCACTCTACGCAAGACCAGGCTCAGAGTGAAGCGACGCTTGAGAAAACATGCGAATGCCAATGTGTATTGTCGTGTCAAACAGAACTCGTTCAAGAGGAAACGTAGCGTTGTTGTCGATGTTAACCAGAGTGGTTGTGTGGTGAGTGCCGTAACGCATGGCATGGATGCATGAGCTTTTGTTGGCACCGCGCGGCACCGAACACAGTTTATTGTCGATAATCCTTGACCTGTTATAGAAGATAGAAGCAAGA
The DNA here is from genome assembly GCA_024500475.1 of Phthorimaea operculella. NCBI lineage: Eukaryota > Metazoa > Arthropoda > Insecta > Lepidoptera > Gelechiidae > Phthorimaea > Phthorimaea operculella. The sequence goes on along the minus strand of JANFCV010000003.1, from coordinate 4,347,251 downwards.
AACGGAAACGCTGTTAACGACGCAAAATTATAGCGTTTGTGTGCCAGATTCTGAACGGAAGAAATAAACTCCAACGTTTATTTGCGCAATTCAATGGGATGTACATCCTATTACCTACCAACCTATGTACTTCGCGGATATTGTTTTGTTTAATCCTCATGATCCTAAAACCGTTAAATCGTAGTTAACCTCATCCGGCACCTGAGAAGCAGATTTGCAATAAATAAAATAAGACACATACAACGTGCCCTGAATGTAGCCGCGCACGACGACGTTGCGCTATATTTGGCACAGCGCACGAACTTCGCCGCGGACTACGTTTTCGAATAAAGTGAAAATAGCTCCGTCCCTCTGAAACTCAGTTTCAAAATCAAGGTGAAGTCGCTTGCGGCGTTCCAGAAATGTTCAGCTGTTTACGCGGAGGAGAGCGGTGCACGCGTCGCCCGCGCGTGCTTCAAGTTCAGCCTGTTTTTTGTTATCTCCATGACGCGGGGACATGATGTGATATATGTGCGTGAAGGATTGTAACCAATGGACCCGTTTTGCCTGTACATCACGCACTCGGAGCTGCCGCCGCCGGTGGTGGTGCCGCGCCGCAAGAAGCGCATCAAGCAGCTGCAACTCGATCTGCAGCGGGAATTGGAAGAAGACGCCGCCGTATGTCGTAATCGTAACGCTTCTCGTGTTCACTGTGTGTTTTAGTAGCTATTAAAACTATTTACTTCAATCGTGTGTTTGCATGGATGTTCTGTTTATTGGATTTGGTTGTGTGTTTGATATTTTTGCGAGCAATAACATGTAAACGCGTTTACTGAAAAATAATTTTATGATTCATAAGTTTTGCCACATGTTCACTCCAGCACTTCGTATTAACTCTATTTTAAATCTCTGGAAGCCCACCCAGGATGTTGCACCCACACGGATTGTTTTCTCACCCACTAACCTGAGCTGACGTAAACTTATACGAACATATAAATTTTCAGGTGAACGGAAGTGAAACAGAGCGATCGCTGGTCGACCAAGAATGGTTCCACGGAGTGTTACCTCGAGAAGAGGTCGTCAGACTGTTGAGAGCTGATGGAGACTACTTAGTGCGAGAAACTACGAGGAATCATGCGAGACAACTGGTGCTGTCCGTGTGTTGGGGACAGCACAAACACTTCATAGTCCAGACCACGCCCGAGGTATGTCCAACTGCAAGCCATCTCATAAAAGTGACGCAAACTTAACGCAATACCGGCGCTGGAGAATTTCCCTTGACCCAATTTAAAGCATGGAATTTGTTATTAAGAGTTTTCTCGACTCTTACCTTTTGTTTTGTATACAAGATGTGTAGCGCGCTTTCTAATTTATGGTAGAACCATGTTGCAGATAAATAAGTATCTTGATAATTATAATAAGGTAACGATCAGGTTTAAACTGCTAATGTGATCGATCACCTTTGATTCTCGAAACATTTTAAGAATTCTTTTTGTTTAAAAATTACCCCGATTCCAGTCACGAAAGAATCGTTTGATTGACGACTTAGTTGCCATTGCAGGGCCACTACCGCTTCGAAGGCGCGGCGTTCCCTTCGGTCGCCGAGCTGATCGCGTGGCAGCGCACCAGCGGTGTCCCGGTCACAGCAAGATCCGGGGCTTTGCTGAGACGAGCTGTGCCCAGGGAGACCTGGGAGCTCAACAACGATGATGTGCAATTGCTGGACAAGATTGGACGGGTGAGACTCTTCAATACCATAAAGATCGTGGACCAATCAGTGGATCTACGGTTGCAACTTTCTTTGCTTGCTAATAACAAGATCTAGGTTTGCAATAAGCTGAAGACATCTACTTATTCCAGCATTCCTTGCTCATTGCCCAACTTTTTCTTCCAGGGTAACTTCGGCGACGTATACAAAGCCCGCCTGAAGACCACCGGCCAGGAAGTAGCCGTGAAGACCTGCCGAGTAGCTCTCCCTGAAGAGCAGAAGCGCACGTTCCTGCAGGAGGGGCGCATCCTAAAGCAGTACCAGCACCCGAACATCGTGAGGCTCATCGGCATCGCCGTGCAGAAGCAGCCCATCATGATTGTCATGGAGCTGGTGTCAGGTAGGCATCATAATTTAGGCTTGCACTTGTCGCGAAATTATGGCAAACAATCTTTAGTTCAAACAAGGCGGTCTTCTCATACTATCCACAATATGTGTTGTGTCCCTGTCCCTGAGAATTAGGCAAATACAAGATGCACCGTTCCACTTACTTTTTGCTAAGTCAACTTTATGCAAAATTACTGAATCACTGTAAGATGTGAAAAGTAAAGATTTGATGTGTGCTGGAGGTACCAAAAATTTCGAACGAATACAAAGCATATATAGAAACATCATAGAAACTAACAATAAAATAGATTTCTCTGATGAAATTCCATGGTTTCCTTTAAACCGTGTTTTGTTTAGGTTTATTGTCTAGGAAATGCTGGTTTATTGTTGAATTCGTCATGTTGTTTGACTTTTCCGTGTCATGGTGAATCATTATTTGTGGTTTGATACTGGAAAACGTTTTGTTTTATTATTCTAACCCATATTATTATTCTTGCAATTGACCTTATTATTAGGAATACGCACGTCAAATGATATTATTATCAAAGCATCTATTTATTAAAACAGGTAATAATCAAAACAACTGGCACCTATTATAAATACAGTAAAGCATAAAGAATGAGCTATCCTTCGTTGATCTCCATAGGTAAGAAACGAATTAAAACGCTCAGCGCAATAAAAAAGACTAAACAAACCAATTCGCATTTTCACACCCAATACTTTTACCAAAAAATACGTAGTGGTTTCGGACCCAACAGCTGATCCGAACACTGCCCCTTTTCAGGTGGATCCCTGCTAACCTTCCTGCGCACGAGATCATCCACCCTCAACTCGCGGTCTTTACTAGCGATGTGTCGCGACGCAGCGGCTGGCATGCGCTACCTCGAGTCCAAGAACTGCATACACCGGGACCTTGCCGCGAGAAACTGCCTCATAGGAGACGACAACATCGTCAAGATATCTGACTTCGGGATGTCGAGAGAAGAGGAAGAATATATTGTTTCTGGAGGCATGAAACAGATTCCGATCAAGTGGACCGCACCAGAAGCTCTTAATTTCGGTAAGTAGTCTAATTAGTTTAAGAACTGCATTCATGGAGACCTTGCTGCGAGAAACTGCCTCATAGGCGACGACAACATCCTCAAGATATCTGACTTCGGAATGTCGAGAGAAGAGGAAGAATATATTGTTTCTGGGGGCATGAAACAGATTCCGATCAAGTGGACGGCACCAGAAGCTCTTAATTTCGGTAAGTAGTCTAATTAGTTTAAGAACTGCATTCATGGAGACCTTGCTGCGAGAAACTGCCTCATAGGAGACGACAACATCGTCAAGATATCTGACTTCGGAATGTCGAGAGAAGAGGAAGAATATATTGTTTCTGGGGGCATGAAACAGATTCCGATCAAGTGGACGGCACCAGAAGCTCTTAATTTCGGTAAGTAGTCTAAGTAATCCAAGAACTGCATCCACCGAGACCTGGCCGCGAGAAACTGCCTCATAGGAGACGACAACATCGTCAAGATATCTGACTTCGGAATGTCGAGAGAAGAGGAAGAATATATTGTTTCTGGGGGCATGAAACAGATTCCGATCAAGTGGACGGCACCAGAAGCTCTTAATTTCGGTAAGTAGTTAAACTAGTTCAAGAACGGCATACATAGGCATACATCTTGCTGCGAGAAACTGCCTGATAGTAAATGATAGTATATATATTGTAAAGATATCAGATTTTGGAATGTTCCGGGAAGAAGAAGAGTATATTGTCTCGGGTGACATAAAGCAGATTCCGATCATATGATCGGCACCAGTAGCCCTTAATTTCGTTAAGTAATCCAAAAACTGCATAGACCGGGACCTTGCAGCGAGAAACTGTCTCATAACACAAAACAGGATCGTCAAAATATCTGACTTCGGAATGTTGAGAGAAGAAGAAGAATATATTGTTTCTGGGGGGATGAAACTCCGACCAAGTGGACAGCTTCACTCTCAATTTCGGTAAGAAATCTAAGGAGTGCAGGTTCTCAGTGGCCAGTCCTAGAACTGAATTATAGAAGAGGACAACATCGTCAAGGTATGTGACATCCGCTGGGCTTTTATGTTAACTCACTCCATCTTCGTCTTTGCCTTATCTGGCACAGTCTAGAGCAAACCCGTCATTAATAAACATTTGGCAGCTGATGCAAATAGATTTTTTAAATTAAATAGTTTATACGTTTTAGGTAGAAATAACACGCTCTTTTTTATCCCCAGGCAAGTACACGTCTTTATGCGACGTGTGGAGCTACGGCGTGCTGATGTGGGAGATCTTCTCCAAGGGCGACACCCCCTACGCCGGCATGAGCAACTCCAGGGCTCGGGAGAAGATCGACGCAGGTATGTCTTCGGTTTGTTGTTGGTGCAATAGAAACGGCCACACAGCAAAATAATGCAAAATAAATGCATTTTGTGTGTTTACTGTGGTAAACTAGTTCACATACACATACATACACACATTCTGTAAAAAGATTTACTATGATTTAATTATGATGGGCAAGATCGCAGGAAAAAGACGCGTTGGTCGCAGGAAAAAGTCGTGTCGTGGTTACGCAACAACAGAGAGTGGACCAGTATCGTGAGTGCTCAGCTCAAGAACTCTTCCGTCTCGCACAAGACATAGTCTAATAAAACATGGTCTTTCCTTCCCAGAGAAACACAAGACAACGTCACTTAGTATTGCCATTTTATTTCAATAAAATACGTTATGGGGTAAATTCAATCTCAGAAAAGTGACCTAAAATATTTCTTAATAATTTTATAATTTAGATTTACGTGTGTATTAACTTGAACTTTACAACAACACTTCAATTGTATTTATTAGTTAACAGTATCATAAATGATTTACAAAAAACATCATAAGAGTGGGTAGTTCTGGTAACCCACAAGCATGATGACGTAGACTTGTGTTGGTCACGTGTGGTTCACGAGTCTCGGAAAGAAATACCAGGCGGAGTATCTTATTATACCATGGCACAAGACAAAAAAAGATTTGAAGAGCTGACAGCCAACCTTCACAAGTTGAAGAGGCACTATTAGAAGAAGAAAAAGATTCACATTCACTTGTCTTGTTACAGTTATTGGTTTTGTGACAAATTTCACCGCAATATGTACACAGGACACGAGTAGCACTTTTTTGCATGATTTTGCCAAGTATCACTTTTTCAAACAGTTCAAACAATTAGAAGACTCATGGCTAATAGCATACCGGTTCCAGCTGCTAAGTAAGTTTGAAATAATGACAAACCTGTTGTGTTTAGGGTACCGCATGCCGGCGCCGGAGGGTTGTTCGGAGGAGGTGTACGCGCTGATGCTGCGGTGCTGGGAGTACGAGCCGGACAAGCGCCCGCACTTCCACCAGGTCTACACGCTCATCGACAACATCTACAACCGGTGATACATACACACACACCCGACATGGAACACTAGGAGTTCAACATTGGAAATAGGTCTCTTGGAAAACTTGCATAATTTACACCGCAAGTAGGATTTGAACCTGCTACTTTCGGCATCAGAACTGCCGACTGCCGTTTACCAACTGGGCTACCGCGGCTCAATCTTAGCCTGCAAAAAAGCAAGTGTATCTTGGCCACTAAGGAAAATAGTTTGGAATAGTATTCGTAGTGTAAAGTGTAGTAGTTTCACTTCGGTGCTGGATTGTAGTAGCCTTAATGTGCCTTTTACTTCTTTGATTCGAAACATACAAAATTTTGGGCCGGCACAATCGATTAATAATACTGAACCTTGAAATATGTGTCTGTATTTATCATCTGCTATGTATCAAGATGTCATTTAATTCTAAAGTCGAGCAACGAATTAACCCGCTGTTCTAGTTGTAGATAATCAAATGATAAAACTTTGTAAACGTGGGAGACATCTAGCTGTGGTTAACATTTTATACTTATGCATGACTTTAAATAAATGTTATAGTTTTAAGTGATGTAGGTTTGTGTGTATAGCTTGTTTTTTAGTATTATTGGAATGCCTCAGATGCGCTGATCTCTTCGAATGGTACTTTTTAGCAAGACGATGAAAATGTTGAACATGTATCTATTATAATGATGTAATCAAAACTATCATTATTCAAATGTATTACTAGACTGATGTCTGTATTTTTTGTAGATTAGTATTATTTTGTAAGAATAATTTTCTGTTTCACGTATTATGTATGAATTTATGTAAGTAAGTATTATTTTATGTATATGTTAACGAGTATTATAAGAAGGTAAGTGTTACTGTGTTATGTATGATTAAGGCAATTTATGAAACATATTAATATTGTACGTAAAAAACCAATTTCAATATTTTATCTACTACATTGATTTTTATCTGCAACTAAGTATATGTCCTGAAATTATGGTTTAAAATAACTTTTATTGCTAACATAAATAAGTATAATCCATTAGCTTAGATAGTGCCGCTCTGACAACGTAATATTTTGTATGGAGCTGACTTATCAGTTCGGCACAATCTATGATGATCTAAGCGAATGGACTGTACAGTCAATTTTATATCGATATTCAGATTGTGTTGTTATATTTTAAAACATATTATTATAATGATAAATGCTGCAATAATATGAGTATGTTTATGTGATACGATACGAAATCTCGTGCTTCCATCAAGATAATTATTGGTACTATATATTTAAGTGCCTACTGTTGTGTGTCTTGCCTATAACGCGCATGAAATTATGAGATGTAACACAAAGTGAGATATTGTTAGTTTGTTGAGTGTTTAGTATTTTAAAAGTAGATCTAACGAATTGAATGTAAATATTATTTTTCTTACGTATTGATTAAAGTGCCAGACAATTTTTAATTAAATATTTTTGCATTTTTATTGATGTACAAAACAAGTCTCGTTTATCAAACTTTTAACACCATAAAAATACATAAATTTCGGCGACGACGGCCGTTTTTACGGCCATTTAAGCTCTGTTTAACCTGCGAGGGTAATGTAGGGTAGGTTTAGGCGCAATATGTGTATGTATAAAAAATATTCCCTACCAGACACCTAAATAACTTAAATTGCTTGTATCCCTTTGCTGCGAAGGTCTACACGACGTAAAGCAATATCTAGCCCTCCACAAAACAATTGCTAAGGTGCCGTCATCCGAATAGGCCATATTTGACGTCTGTCAAACCCATACTAGGAAACATGTCAACAAAGAAAAATAGACCTTATGTCATAGCATTAATATGATTTTGACAGACGTCAAATATGGCCTATTCGGATGACGGCACATTAACAAATCTACTTAGATACGTCACCAATTTACTATACACAACTTTATGAATAAAACACTAAAATATATAAATACAATTTATTACTATACTAAAAAATACTTATAAATACAAGTTTATCAATTCATCACTCACCGCAGAAGGCGTAAGTATTCCTAGATCAGTGAACAATAGGGTTATATACGCGGGCGGCGTGTAATCCACTAGTGGATGCTGTTTTGACAGGTCCTTGCCACTTTTCAGAGCTGATGAGAGGTACTTGAACTCCTGGGGGATGTCCTGCTGGTTGAGAGGGTATATCCGAGAGAACTTGAAGCTCTCTGTGAGAACGTACACTGGTTTTTTGAGTTCTAAAGCTGCCATCGCTAAACCGTATGTGCCGATCTAGAAGGATAGAGAACTTGCATTAGAAAACCAATAACATGCAATACGCTTACATACAAAATATTGGTATTCAGTCAAATATTCAGTGCTCCTGTACGACCAAAAATTACATAATTCTACGTCATCATCTTCTGCCTGCCCTTTTCGCAAATCAGTCGGGGTCGGCACAACATGTTTGGCAATGTTTTATGACCGGCCGCCTGCCTGACATAAACCCTCTTTGAGAATGTAATTGTAGGTGGTAAAACCGTTACCCTGCGGTTGACCATATTCAGCTGAGATCAAAAACTCTACTTCGCCTTTTACGAAACACCCTGAGTGAACTAGGGGTGGCAGTATTAGCCGCTACCACACGGAATTTTCTGCGTACCTTGTTGATAATACCCCCGCTTTCCGCGACGCCTTCAGCGCCCAGCATCACGATATCCACCTGAAGAATAAGAAAAACATTTAACACTCAATGTCACAGATTCATTGTTTTAGTAGCTTAGCTCGAATTGCCCCTTTTTTTGTGTGCGTAATCCCAGCAAGAAAGTATCTCCTACAGATAATTGAGTATGAGTAGCAATTAGTGCATAGTCTTTTGTAAATGTGCGTAAAATAAAAAAATTGTGCGTGTTGCAGTTTTTGAGAAAAACGGAAAAAACTGATCCTGCTGGGGTAACGTTCTTCCAGCAGGAAGATTCTAAACTAAAGCCTGGAGAGAGAAGTTTTGTATATGACCAGATAGCTTATATTTGTGCATATTTGTGCGCCAATAATCAAATTTGTGCCTCTTACGGTTTTAGAGATATTTGATTTCCTGCTGGGGTAACGTTTCGAAGAAACTCGTATCTCGGAAACCACCAAATGTGCAGCTGTGGGATAAACATATTTGAATAGCTCTTAATTTGTGCGAATTTGTGAAAAAGTAATATTCCCAAAAATATGTACTGTTTTGAAGTAATCGTGCATTATTGATATATAAAAGAAATCCTTATAATTAAACTAGAAAGCGTTAATGCTCACTAAAAACGATGTAAGGCTTTTCTTCTTATTCATATCAAGTATTATAAAAAGTTTCAAGAATGTGCATGCACGCGTTTTTGAAAAATCAGACTTAAACCACCTTAAACTTTAATCTAACAATGTCATAACTTTGAATTCAAATTACAAGAAACCAAGTCAAGCTAGGATTTGTGGGAATAAATTAATAATTAGTGCCTGTTCTGACATATATGTCCTGAAAATTTCAGCTCCAAATGCCTAGTATTGTAAAAGATACAAATAAAACACTAAACCTAGGGCTACATAACCGGTTACGCTACCAAATTAGAATGGTCACAAAAAAGCGACGGTTTCATACAAAGGCATGACCTTCTAAATTTGACTTATAAACAAGTATAGGTTTAATGCGTCTAAGTACACTGAAGTACAAAAGTGGTTAGTAGAATTGTCGAGTAAAATATTATTTTCAAATAAATGTATGTAATTAAGAAGATTGATTTAAAGAAGTAAATGTTACTTAAATAAATAAATTTAGCAAGGTTTTTCTTGTCTCTGCCTGTTTTCTCGCATAGCTTTGTCTCGCGCACAGAGAGTGAGACAGATAGTGTTCGCACGGCAGTAGTGTGACAGGAATAGAGACGAGGGTATGTTTAGTTCGGTTATCGCCGTTACCGCTATGAAAATAAAACAGTTGCATTAGTTCCAGTTCACTTTTTTGCCGCGCGACAGTCGGAAATCCCTTTCACTCTCTTCGGATAGAGAGAGATATCCGATTATCGCCCGGCCAGATAGCGCACGACATAAAAAGTCACATGTGTGATCGGAACCTTACAAGTGGCTGGAGTCACGGTTGTCGCTTCTTTGATAGAACTAGTCGCGAGTTCACGACGATTTTTCTGGCATAGTAGTGGCTGATGATTACTGCGGTCTATTTGGCCAAATGGGTGGAAGATTGCCGGTTCTGTTTTTGGTTGGCTTGTCTGATTGGAATTATAATACATGTAAAATAAACTAAGTTCTTTTGTTTATTAAAATTTACACTCCATAATGACATGCCGTGTGGTGCGGGCAGAGTATGCCGTGTGGTGCCGGCAGAGTAGAATAGCACCACCTTCTCTCTTTCCGTGGGGGTCGTAAGAGGCGACCGAGCGATAAACGCGACCCAAACAGCCAGGGCCAACCGTATGGTGGCGGTTAATTCACCACAAAAGCATTCCCAAGGAGGGTTGACGTTTGGTAGGCGGCCGGTCGTTAAATTCAGCCAAATCCTTTTGCAACACGATTTTGTGTTCAACGAAACGTGTTGCGCCGACCCCAAGTAATTGGGATAAGGGCAGGAAGATGATGAATGACAAGGCACAGTCTAGAATAAACAAGACGGACATATTTCACGGGCAAAGTTTCACGGTTTTCTCGGATTCATTGTGGTAGCTGCCTACACCTATCTCAGTTGCATTGCACCGCATCGCAGATAAAAGTTCCCCCACCACAGAATCATGTGTCAGGCGTGCGATAATTTAGCGTCCTTTGAACCGTCCGTTCAAAAATGCAAAGCAAGGGACGTTACGTGTGTTTCTCGCCTAAAAATCGATATATAATTAATACCCATCATGTCAATGTGAGTAAATTTTGATAGAAATGTTAGTTAACGTATTAGCACATCGTACTTATAAAGAGTAGATAAAATACCTACTGATAATGCACTAAAACTAGGATTGCCGATAAACGTAATGAACGCGATTGTACGGGCGTTAATACTGTGCATTTAAGAAGGTCATACCTTTGTATGAAACCGTCGCTTTTTTGTGACCATTCTAATTTGATCGGGTAACCGGTTATTTAGCCCTAGGTTTAGTGTTTTATTTGTAACTTTTACAATACTAGGCATTTGGAGCTGAAATTTTCAGAACATATATGTCTGAACAGGCACTAATTATTAATTTATTCCCGCAAATCCTAGCTTGACTTGGTTTCTTGAAATTTGAATTCAAAGTTATGTTATTGTTAGATTAAAGTTTAAGGTGGTTTAAGACTGATTTTTCAAAAACGCGTGCATGCACATTCTTGAAACTTTTTATAATAATTGATATGAATAAGAAGAAAAGCCTGACACCGTTTTTAGTGAGCATTAACGCTTTCTAGTTTAATTATAAGGATTTCTTTTATATATCAATAATGCACGATTACTTCAAAACGGTCCATATTTTTGGTAATATTATTTTTTCACAAATTCGCACAAATTAAGAGCTATTCAAATATGTTTATCCCACAGCTGCACATTTGGTGGTTTCTGAGATACGAGTTTCTTCGAAACATTACCCCAGCAGGAAATCAAATATCTCTAAAACCGTAAGAGGCACAAATTTGATTATTGGCGCACAAATATGCACAAATATAAGCTATCTGGTCATATACAAAACTTCTCCCTCCAGGCTTTAGTTTAGAATCTTCCTGCTGGAAGAACGTTACCCCAGCAGAATCAGTTTTTTCCGTTTTTCTCAAAAACTACAACACGCACAAATTTTTTATTTCACGCACATTTAAAGAAGACTATGCACTAATTGCTACTAATACTCAATTATCTGTAGGAGATACTTTCTTGCTGGGATTACGCACACCCTTTTTTTCGATTGCAATCAAATTAGAAAAGAATAGGAGAATACACGCTGATTCCTTTTCATCTATAAATTAATTTATTAACACAATATTAACAATACGAAATATATACCTGTTCGAGGATGTACCCCACAGCGGAGTCGAGGATGAGTGTGGCGTCTACACCTGCCGCCACCAGTTGCGCGTGCATGTGCTCCCTGCAATAAAACAACAATAAAAGTTATAGTTTACTCTCTGCTTACTCCGCAAGGGATATGGGCGCACAAATGTATGTATGTATGTATAATTTTGGTGCATCTCAAGTAAATAGGAATCTGCGCATACTGGATTAACCAGTAAAGTTTGATGGTTAACTCAAAATGCTGGTAAAGCAAAAAGAAATTTGATATTCCGAAAGCACCGTAACTAAACCTTGTGTAGGTCCTACACTATAAATACATTGTATGTAGGCGACTTCGGTCAGTTAACACAAATCTATAATATTCTAAAATGATTTAGAGCGCATTTCTAAAGTGCCAGACAATCTGACAAGACAAGGCTACCTGATTAAATATATAAGATTTGTTTTTTGGACCATTGTCTCAGGGCAGCTTGTTTGCAGAATGCTTGTTATCTCACCCAAGGCTAATTTGTTCGAGTAGGCTACCTGTCAACCTTGTTGTGGTTCAAATTAATGAATAGCCTTTCACCAGACTGATTCATAACAGGTTGGTGCACTATGGAAAGAAAGGCCTTGGAAGTCTATTCGGCAGTATTTACACTTCCTTATCAATCATTATCATCAGAGGTCGGAACGCGGCGGCAATTTCGAGCGTTAACATTAACATGGATATGCCAAGTTTACGGATGTCCACTTCAGAAGATCCGCGATTTTTAAAACTTCTAAAACCTAGTTTAAATATCCTTGTGTTTATCACTAGAATACATATCTACATACAAACTAAGTTCATTTACTTACATCGTGTTTACGTTAAAAAAATCGCATTACATTGAATTATAGGATCATTTTAAATTAGGGTACTGTCGCGCTTTACCTCTTTTGGCGTATTAATTCAATTTTGAAATTTCATTATTCCATATACGAGCTTGCCTTATACGCCAATATTATAGTGGTCGCGCTTAGTTGATTGGAATCAAATGTGAAAGTAATCGCGAGTGCTTTAAAAGTTAGATTGGAATCGAGTTTTGAGTTTAGTTGAGAAAAAGCCTAGGGAAACTGTTATTGTGAAATACTGAAGATTTTAGTATAAAAGTATTTTAGTATAAGTACAATAAAAGTACAATAAAAGTTCTCCAAAAGTTCTTTGAGTTTTATTCAGCTAGGTTTTCCAGGGTAGGCCCTACATTAAACGACAAAGGAGTCGTACGTCACTGTACAAATATTTCTAGCGGTAAACTAGATTATGGAACTGACTAACTTTCCCCAAGTAACGTAGGGCTAAATATGAAAAAAGTTGGACCTTCCATACAAACCGAGTCGGTCGGCGAATACATTTTGTATGCGAGATCCAACATTTTTTCATATTCCGACCTATGTTTCTTGGAGGAAGTTGTTTAGTTTCATGAGCTAGTTCACCTAAATAATTCACATAAATTTTGTGTAAATTAAAATTACCCATTATAGTTCATTATCTTTTTAAATACTTTTTTGGGTTATTTACAGTTAAAAACATTTAAATTAGAAATAATAATTATTTTATTAGAGACTGACATCCGGATCCGCGGGCATATCCATACTTTTGATAGCGTTTTGCCACCGCGTTCCGACCTCTGATTATCATCAACATTACAGTCCACTGAATTTATGAAACTGAACAACTTAACAACTTTCCCCATGGAACATGGGTCTAAATATTAAAAAAAAATTGGATCTCCCATACAAAATCTCCGATCAGCTAATTGATTTACTATGGAACGCCCAAATTTTTTTTTATTTTTCTACCCATGTTCCATGGGGAAAGTTGTTCAGTTTCAGGAGTACTTTGACCTCCTTTCGGCTTGTTATACCCTTTCTGTTACTCCCGGTATTCGGTGTGGGGTAGATAGAGCGTAAACGGCAAAGTTTGAGAGACAGTCTGAAAACTGTATTACCATAGAGACAGGCTGCCAGCCTGTCGCCTAAACATGCCATACACATCAACGTTCCAATCCTTTAGTCACTTCTTTCGACACTCATAGGAAAGATATGGGGTGATGCTATTCTAAGCGTGCATCACACGGCAAACAAGTATACAAGTTTCAAATAGACTTACCCACTGTTGTCAGGACTGGACATTGTAACATAAACTTGAAATCTCTTATTTGCTTTAGCTGCTTCTAACATGGCTTGAAGTACTACTCTAGATCTGGAGTGTGTAAGGATTTTCTGAAAAAATAAGAAGTAAATTGATGACTTTGAATCAATCATAATGTAAGAAAATGAATATAGTATTCTTGATACTGATGGGGATGTGAACTGTAAACAGAACATCTTTCCCCAAAACAACAAGGTCCAAATATGGAAAAAAAAATTGGAGTTCCCTCAAAAAAAGACTGAACATTTGTTTTTTTGTATGTCAATTAACTTTTTTACCAGCTTATTTGATTAATTTACAGTTCATATTGCAAAACCCTATCTACATAAAATAAAGAGTATTTTTGTGTATGTTTGTAATCAAATCAATAAAGTCCAAAACTACTGGCCAAATTTTAAAAATTCTTTCAGCATTAGAAAGCTACAACATCTCTAAGTAACATATGCTATTAATTTTTACTATAGAAAAATGCCTTATTCCGACGGGAAAACGGTAAGGAACCGCTGGGCTGACCTCTAGTATTTTATACTTACACATCCATCTCCAATAAAAGGCAGTGCTTGTTTGGCGACCTTCCCCCGCGCCTCCAGCAGGGTGTCGAGAAATATGCGCCCCCGCTGAAGCATCACTTGCTCACACTCTTTGTATGTCTGGAAATGTAAATCAAGAGAGAAGCATACTCAGAATATTAAAAAATTAGTACACTCAATAAGTATTCCAAGATTCCAACATAATAAACAAATGTTAAAAATCATTAGATATAGTCTGTAGTAGCAGAGATAGGTCTTGTAGCATAGGAAGGCATGTGAAATTGATGTTCCTTTTTGCACTAAAGGGACAGCAAAATGATTGGAAAATATGAGCATTTTTAAATTTGTATGAGAATAGAAATTTGCTCATATTTATTTTCCTGTAAATATTTTTTGAAAAAGCTATGGTAGGCTTTAATGTAATAAAAAAATAGTTGAAGCTCTACATGGATGGTTATTCAAGAAGAAAACAGGGAAGTTTGACCTACATTATATTACTCAAAATAAGACAAATAATAAACTGTAGGTAAACTAGACCTTATCTCTGTCATCTAGCTTGGTGAAGGAGATGAACCGCATGAACAGCTCACAGCCGGACGAGATGGCGGTGACGGGCTGGTCGCAGTGCCGCATCGCTTCCACCGCTATGCGCAGGTTCATGTATAGCTCACCTACTGTGTTCACTGTAACCAAACACACATTATAACATGTATATGTTACAGGCAAAACCCTTAACCAGTCAATAACGTTATTGACTGGAAAAACCAGTCAATTACGATATTGCCTAAGGGCCTCAGTCAAAACCCTTATTGACTGGTTTTATCTACTAAAAGCAGTCAATAACGATATTGACTGACGTGCCCAGTCAAAACCCTTAATAGTAGGTACTTCTGCCCCGGTAGCAGCAACCTAGACTGGCTGGCTGACTGTCTCGATCGCCGGTTGTTATTCCTGAGGACATTCCCAAGTCGCAGACGGCTCTTCACTATCTAATGCTGACATTAGCGTATACGTGGCTTCACCTCCTAGATGTCATAGACTTCACGACGGTGGTTGTTAGGCTCCCGCTTAGTTCAATCGGCGAGCGAGGCTGTAGGCTTTCTTCTAGCTGCGACCATCTAACGGTCCTGATGGTGATCTCAGACCAGCCAGGCAGTCTAGGTTGCTACCACCGGGTCGGACGTACCTATTAAGGGTTTTGAAAAAAAATCTAACGGTCCTGATGGTTACTATGCAGTAACCATTGCGTTGCGGTGAGTTTATGTGCGATGCGGCGTAGGGTGGTCCAAAAACCACTTTTTTTGAAAGTTGGTGCTCCACAAAACTCTTCTTGTTTGATATCGTTCTAAATACCCCTCAGCAAAATTTCAGCCAAATCTAATGATATTTAGGGGTCGCTATGATTTGAGTTTTTTTTATATGGGATTTATATGGAACAAATTTCTTTTTGATGTTTTATATTGTAATAAACTATTTTTTATCCCATGTCCATTTAAAATCAGATAAGGATAGTTAGTTTTAATATTAATATCCAAAGCAAATGTTAAAAATGTTGAATTTGGAAGCTACAGGATTTTTTTTCTGTGAAGGTCTATCGAACGGAGGAGATACTGCTTCTGCTGCTTGTTGTTGGAAATACCAGCCTTCAATTTCGTGATAAATATAAAATTAATATAGTTTCGAGTCCAGTTCAATCATTTACTACTGTATTTTGGGGATATTACTCTTTATTTAAATGTACTTCGTAATGGTAGGCCGTTTTAGGGAATTTTCAACCAAAATTTCAGCTATTTTTCAAAACTTACTGAGGCTTCCAAATACAACATTTTCAACACGTGTTTTGGTTAGAAAGCTACAAAGTAATTATCTTTATCTGTTTTTAATGTAAATATCGTAAAAATATATAAAATTTTTGAAAAATTGTTACATAGCAATTTGTGCCATACAAATTCCATATAAAAAAGCATCAAATTATAGCGACCTCTAACTGTGCTGCTATTGATCTGATTTTTGGTTCAGATACTTATTTTGTGTAATGGAACAAAAAAAGCCTTGCGGACAAGGTAAAAACAAACTTTTATTTTTTTCATACAAATTTGGACCACCCTAATGCGGCGGGTAGCACTGCGTTGCGGTGAGTTTATGTGCAGTGCGGCGGAAATCAGTGCGGTGCGGAGAGTTTCGGTGCGCGATGCGGCGGGTATCACTGGGTTGCGGTGTGTTTATGTGCAATGCGGCGGAAAGCAGTTCGGTGCGGAGAGTTTCGGTGTGCGATGCGGCGGGTAGCACTGAATTGCGGTGTGTTTATGTGCTTTGCGGCGGAAAGCAGTGCGGTGCGGGAAGTATTGTTGTCCGTTGCGGCGGGTAGCGCTTAATTGCGGAGAGTTTATGTGCTTTGCGGCGGAATGCAGTACGGTGCGGGAAGTTTTGTTGTGTGTTGCGGCGGGTAGCGCTGAATTGCGGTGAGTTTATGAGCTTTGCGGCGGAAAGCAGTGCAGTGCGGGAAGTCTTGTTGTGTGTTGCGGCGGGTAGCGCTGAATTGCGGTAAGTTTATGTGCTCTGCGGCGGAAAGCAATGCGGTGCGGGAAGTTCTGTTGTGAGATGCGGCGGGTAGCGCTGAATTGCGGTGAGTTTATGTGCTTTGCGGCGGAAAGCAGTGCGTTGCGGGAAGTTTTATTGTGTGATGCGGTGGGTAGCGCTGAATTGCGGTGAGTTTATTTGCTTTGCGGCGGAAAACAGTGCGGTGCGGAGAGTTTCGGTGTGCGATGCGGCAAGTAGTACTTATTTGCGGTGAGATTACGAGCGATGCGGCGGGTAGCAGTGCAATGAGGCGAGTTAGCACTGACTTGCGGTGAGATTAAGAGCAATGCGGCGGGTAGCACGGCGTTGAGGTGAGTTTATGTGCTATGCGGGGAAAAGCAGTGCGGTGCGGAGAGTTTCGATGTGCGATGCGGCGAGTAGCACTGATTTGCGGTGAGATTATGAGCGATGCGGCGGGTAGCAGTACGGTGCGGTGAGCTACGGTGCGATGCGGCGGGTAGGAGTGGTTACTGCATAGTAACCGTCAGGATCGATATACATATAGGGTGTAATTTTATTAGTGGCGGATCCGTTAAGGGTGTGTTCTGTCAATGAAACTGAACAACTTTCCCCAAAAAACATAGGTCGAAATATGGCCCTCCCTTACAAATTGAACCGTCCGGCCAACACACTTAATATGGGAAGACTAAATTTTTTTTTCGTATTTCGACGTATGTTTCTTGGGGAAAGTTGTTCAGTTTCATTGACAGAACACACCCTTAACGGATCCGCCAGTAATAAAATTGCACCCTATATGTACTATATTTTTTTAAATAAGATTGGCTCGCACTTGTCTGCATATATCACCAGCTGATAAAAGGAGTAATCCTAGTCAGCGACGCGATCCTCGGAGGTGGAATGGGGATAATCAGGTCGTGGGGCGATTGTGCACGCTCACTGAAATGCATCTTATAGAAGATAGAGGATGGAGGCAGTTAGAGTGAAAGTCTACTGTTTCGCTCGCCGGTGGCACTAAGCCCGAGTCCTCGAGTAACTACCGGGAGGTCTATGACTTCTGGGAGGGGAGGCCACGTATTTGCTGCCGTCAACATAAGTGAAGAGCCGTCTACGACTTGGGCATGTCCTTATGGAATAACAACCGGCGAGCGAGACAGTAGACTTCCACTCTGGCAGCGACCATCTAACGGTCCTGATGGTGATCTAAGACCAACCAGGACATACCTATTAAGGGTTTTGACTAGGCACGTCAGTCAATAACGTTATTGACTGATTTTATTAGACAAAATCAGTCAATAAGGGTTTTGACTGAGTAGCTTAGGCAATAACGTTATTGACTGGTTTTGCCAGTCATTAACGTTATTGACTGGTTAAGGGTTTTGACTGTAACATATACAACTTGCTTCAGATAAAGAATGGACCCGAATTGGCAACATTATTGTTAAAATCCTTGGTCAGAGTATACTTTCCTTCTCAAATTTCATACACTAACTTAGGATCAATCAAGGACAATGTTGCTAATTTAGGATCCATTCTCTACACAAGTTATAGCAATTGTAATTGATTAAGGGTTTTATTCATAGGTCAGATTAGGTATTTAGGTACGTGTCTATGTCGCACTTTGCAGTATTATGTTGTCAGAAAATATAGTTTTCATTAGTGATGGGCCGAACACAGGTTTTGCCGAATCCGAATATTCGGCCGAATGTTCGGTAAAAAGTTTGCCGAACCGAATATTCGGCCGAATAATTCGGCAGGACATGATGTCCATATAAAATAGTTATGATTATCACTTGTTTACGAATTACGCGCTGATTCGCACCAGACCCCTCCGCTCTTTACCCTCTAACTTGTTACATTGGAAACTTTCACAACAAATTAAAATAAATCTGCTTCACTGCTTGTCTTGACATAAAAATTTACCACACAATTTATATAAAAAGGATACATTTTTATTCGGCTAAATATTCGGCAAAGTTCACCGAACATTCGGCCGAAACCGAATATTCGGTAAATGTGCCGAACATGCCGAATACCGAACATAAACCGAATATTCGGCCCATCTCTAGTTTTCATAGAACAGGTAAGTGCATACCTTGGTAGTTTTCTATAACCGTGAGAAGGGTTTTGATGGCAGCTATCGCGGCAGACACATCCTCCTCCTCTCTGAGGATCTTCAGGAAGATATCTTGGACTTCTGCAACATAAATATGATGCAATTGTTAGCAAATTAAGAACTTTTTGACTAACAAAATAAAATTGATAAAAAACCTAAAACCGGATGACTTACCTTCCGATTTCATTATAATATACCAGGTTGTAATGCACTAGAACTAGAAAATACTAATAAAAAGATACTTTTAGTTCAATTTATTCGTGTAAAACCCTGGTAAAACCAATTTTTGTATTCATAACCTCAACTTCGCGTGACGTTGAAATCAGTGTTGCCGGCACTCGAACATCAAAAGATCCGAAATCTAGTCCGGCAGGATCCGATTGGATCCGATTTTACCCAGAAGTCGCTTATAATTCTGCGATTTTTGCCGTGGTTTTGTGAACCATTTTCCTACTTACTTACAAATATGAGCTTTAATTTTTTCCTAATTTGCTTCTTTTTACCTTGTGTAGTGTCGTATGTAGTTTAATTGCAACGCACCTGATCATGGACGTAGGTAAATGAAACATGCTACATCATATGCGTCGCGCGTGCACACCACGCAACACAACGAAAAGTTATATCTGGTCTGACATAATTCTTACTCCTCCATACGTTACCACTGGAGAAAATATACACGTACGTACGTACGCACGCACGTATTAAGATAGGCTTAAAACCAAGCGACGCGACAACGACGCGCGTCGTTGTCGCCGTCAAATTTTGACCGTCCCATACAAACTCTAAGCTTCTCAGCGCGCTGTCAACGTGACGGCGTCGTGGCGCGCTGCAACCACGCCGTCGCTCGGTTTTCTGGTTCCCATACAAACCCATACAAACCAGTCATTTGACAGCGGCAACGACGCGCGTCGTTGTCGCTGTCGCTTGGTTTTTAAGCCCACCTTTACTCATGTAGACGTCAACGCGTGTGAGTTATTCACGTAGACGTACACGCCACGCACCAAATTCAGTCTGTGCTACCATGTGAATCACGTAGACGTGCACGCCACGCGGCGCATCCGGACTGAGCTAGCCTGTTACGAAGACATGCACGCCACGCGGTGCAACCGGATTGAGCTAGCCTGTTACGAAGACGTGCAAGCCACGCGGCGCATCCGGACTGAGCTAGCCTGTTACGAAGACGTGCAAGCCACGCGGCGCATCCGGACTGAGCTAGCCTGTTACGAAGACATGCACGCCACGCGGTGCAACCGGATTGAGCTAGCCTGTTACGAAGACGTGCAAGCCACGCGGCGCATCCGGACTGAGCTAGCCTGTTACGAAGACGTGCAAGCCACGCGGCGCATCCGGACTGAGCTAGCCTGTTACGAAGACGTGCATGCCACACGGCGCATCCGGACTGAGCTAGCCTGTTACAAAGACGTTCATGCCACACGGCGAATCCGGACTGAGCTAGCCTGTTACGAAGACGTGCATGCCACACGGCGCATCCGGACTGAGCTAGCCTGTTACGAAGACGTGCATGCCACGCGGCGCATCCGGACTGAGCTAGCCTGTTACGAAGACGTGCACGCCACGCGCCGAATCCAGTCTGTGCTAGCATGTGACTCATGTAGACATGCACGCCACGCGGCGCATCCGGACTGAGCTAGCCTATTACGAAGACGCACGCCACGCGCCGAATCCAGTCTGTGCTAGCATGTGACTCATGTAGACATGCACGCCACGCGGCGCATCCGGACTGAGCTAGCCTGTTACGAAGACGTGCACGCCACGCGCCGAATCCAGTCTGTGCTAGCATGTGACTCATGTAGACATGCACGCCACGCGGCGCATCCGGACTGAGCTAGCCTGTTACGAAGACGTGCACGCCACGCGCCGAATCCAGTCTGTGCTAGCATGTGACTCATGTAGACATGCACGCCACGCGGCGCATCCGGACTGAGCTAGCCTGTTACGAAGACGTGCACGCCACGCGCCGAATCCAGTCTGTGCTAGCATGTGACTCATGTAGACATGCACGCCACGCGGCGCATCCGGACTGAGCTAGCCTGTTACGAAGACGTGCACGCCACGCGCCGAATCCAGTCTGTGCTAGCATGTGACTCATGTAGACATGCACGCCACGCGGCACATCCGGACGGACTGAGGAAATATTTTTTTTGCGGTTAGATCTGTTAAACGCTCGTGCTTTTCTTCCACTGAAGGTACGTCTGGACTTAAAAATAAATACGCGTATCTACAAGGTTTTGCCTACTTTTTCAAAATTATCTTCAAATTATCCGAAATTATCCGCTGGAAGTAACGATCCGCCGAGGATCCGATTAGACCCGAAAAAATCCGAAATCGCATCCAAAGATCCGCGCCGGCAACGCTGGTTGAAATGTCAGTTGTTTTAAAAATTCATCCATCAGGATAGGCAATGGTACTAGCCATACAGCCTAGTCTTTTATTAGTTCTTTCTGTTATCTTTTCAAAAATAAGGCATTATGAGCTGATATTCCCCTGGCTATCTCCCTCGCACTCCACTGAGCATATATAAGCGCCGTCATGCGCCGTGCTCCTCACTTTTGATCGTGACGCCACTCGGAGCGGAGGTTATGCCCGGAGGATATCGGTTCCTACGTCTCGAGGATTACGTGAGCCATTCTTTGTGTTTCTTTCGTTATTTTTCTGATTTGTTTTACAAGTGTTGTTCTGGTTGTGTTAATATTTTTCGAATTATTTAATTTGTCCCAATTAAACTTTTTAGGTTAAGATTGATTGTTTTTTTTAAAAGTAAATCCGCTTCTGAAGCTAATATCAGAAGTGGGATATAATCCAAAAAATAGCCCACGATTTTTGAAAACAGAACAACGCTTGCATTTTGTTTGATTTTTGTGTGAAAATTTTTCTGTCGGTACTTTGAAAAATTATTTGTTTACGAGTGTTACAAACCGTTCCGTTTTCATTACTATTGCAATGACGCGTAGTAAAGAGCGTAATAAAACGCGAACTCCCTCATTGGATGGCTCGCGTAATCGGAGGGACAAGCCGCGCTCGCGTACGCGTTCGCGCTCACGTTTGCGTAGCGCGGGGCGCGACGAGTCTGCTCGGAAACGCTCGCGCATCCGTTCTCGGTGTCGGTCCGGTTCGCGTTTGCATCGTGACAGGTCTAGCCGTGATCGATCTCGCGTGCGTCGTCGCAGTGCGTCTAGTCGCGATCGCGAACATTCGCATGTGCGTCGGCACAGTAGCTCGGGTCGAAAACGTTCTCCAGTACGTTCCATTGCCGGGTGTAGTGCGAATCGTCATCGCTCGCGATCGATATCACAATCACGTAGGAAGAATGCACGTTCGCGCACGTCGTCGCACCGTCGTTCGCGTAGTTTTCATGATCACACGGAGAAAAGAGATAAGCGTAAGGCTACCTCACGTCGTTCCGAGAGCGTCACACGTCGTCATTCGAAGGGCCGCGTACATAACAGTAGGTCCATTACGCCTAGGGCTTCCAGTCCTTTGCCTAGTTCCAATAATGTAAACACGACGCAATCTAATGTCATTTCGCAAAACGTTCGTGAACCAAGTCGAATCACTGAACAGGCAGACATGCATAAGTCTGATGTATCCCTCCGTTCTACGGGGCAATGCTCTGAGGCGTCCACTTTGGCACTCGCTTTGTTGGAAGCTATCAAATCATCGCAACCGGTTAAATCGCAAAATTATTTTATTTCGAATTTCGATCCCGCGATACATAATATCGAAGTATGGTGCGAGGAAGTGGACCGCGCCAGGGATGCCAATGGTTGGGGTGATCAGGAGTGTTTATCACGTGTTGGGTCTAGTTAAAGGGGACGCTAAGGTATGGTTGAACGAATGGGTCACAAACGACCGGACTTGGAGTAACTTTAAACGCGAATTCAAGTCGCTTTGCCCCACTAAGCTAGACTACGCTAATATTCTTTTTGATGCGATGAATAACACATCCAACAAATTCGCGACTTACGCTGAGTATGCACGTCGTACTCTCTTACGTCTGAAAATGATTCCGGGACTAAACGATGAACTGAGGACGCTTATCGTGATTCGAGGAATTGATAGTCCGCAAGTACGCGCGGCAGCAGCTAATGCTAACTTGACGATAGAAAATCTTATATCGTTTTTGTCGATATACGTAAAACCGGATGCGAATCGCCCGAAACGGGATAACCGTCCTCCGGTACAAAATAAAAGACCGCATTTCCAAAACGTAACGCACCTTTGGAAGTCAAATGTTTTAATTGTGACCAACGTGGACATACGCGTCGTAATTGTCCTAGGGCTCCGAAGCAAAACGTTCCATCACGTCCGTTACTAACACCCCAAACGAACACCGTGTCGAAGAGCAACACGTGCTCGTTTTGTAAGCCGGGTCACGGAGAGAATGATTGCTTTGCTAAAGCACGTTCGGAAGCGCAAAATAACCCTAGCCAACGAAAAGTTAATTTTTGTTCAGATAACTTAACGGCTAATGAGGATATCACAACCGCGGTGATAAATGGAGTACCGGTGGATGCTCTAATTGATAATGGTGCTATTGGCGTATCCTTAGTTTCCTCAGACGTACCTTAACACCTATCGTGTCAACCAAAACATAGAGTCTGCGTCTTGAAGGGTTTGAGTGAGAAAGAGGTAATCGCCACTACCTACATTACGGCAACAATCGAGTTTAGCGACTTGTCCGTTGAGGCTGACTTAGTTGTTGTACCAGCCGAATGTATGAATGCTCCAGTCATCATTGGTACTGACATTCTTAATCGCGATGGGGTGGTGTTTATTAGGACGAAAGACACACAGCTCGTCACCTTGATGCATTCTGTTAGCTCGGTAAGCCCGTCCGTCGCGACCCGAGTTGACAGCGATCAGATAAACACCCAACTCCAGGGAAAAGAACGCGAAGATTTGCAATCGGTGATAAACGAATTTTCGGATTTTTTGATAACTGGTACAGCAGCTACAACAGTTAAGACGGGTGAGATGGATATCAAACTTACCAGCACTACGCCGGTCGTTTATCGGCCATACAAGCTTTCCTACCAGGAAAAGATTAAGGTACGCGAAATCACTAAAGATCTTCTCGAAAAAGGCGTTATTAGGCGGTCAAAGTCAGAATATGCGAGTCCCATAATTTTGGTTAAGAAGCGCGACGGATCGGATAGGCTATGTGTAGACTACCGTGCACTGAACCGCATAACCGTCAAGGATCGATACCCGATGCCGTTAATCGATGACCACATCGATAGGTTAGGTAGTCACAAGTACTTTTCAAGCCTTGATATGGCCACGGGTTTTCACCAAATTCCCATCAAGGAAGAGTGCATCCATTTAACCGGCTTTGTCACCCCCGAAGATCACTTCGAGTACGTTAAAATGCCATTCGGCCTTGCTAACTCACCTATTGTTTACCAACGGATCATTAATGACACGTTGCGCGATCTGATCGATGAAGGAAAGTTCTGGTATACGTCGACGACGTACTTCTCCTAAGCAATACAGTTGAGGAGGGTATCAGCTTGTTACGTAGGGTCCTTAAGACATTAACAGACGCGGGTTTTCAGTTAACCTCAAAAAGTGCTCGTTCCTTGTTACTGAAATAGAATATCTCGGGAGGGTCATCAGTCAAGGTCAGGTTAGGCCGAGTCCGCGAAAGGTGGAGGCACTTGTCAACACCTCGGCTCCTGAAAACGTTAAACAAGTGCGCCAACTTCTTGGCCTCGCGGGTTATTTTCGCCGCTATATAAAGGACTATGCACTTAAGACTGCACCAATCGCGCATCTCACCAGAAAAGATGTTGTGTTTAACTGGAGCCCGAGTGTGAAGCAGTGCGCCATGATCTTATCAAGCAGCTGACTAGTGAACCAGTGCTTGCCATCTTTGACCCCAAGCTCTCCACCGAGGTCCATACAGATGCCAGCAGTGGTGGCTACGGAGCCGTCTTGCTGCAAACCCATGCTGACGGTAAGAAACACGTGGTGGCATATTACAGCAAAGTCACCCAAGGAGCCGAGAGTAAGTACCACTCCTACGAGTTGGAGACGCTGGCCGTGGTCAAAGCTCTCCAACACTGTCGGCACTATCTCGTAGGCCTTACCTTCACCGTGGTCACTGACTGCAATGCCCTGAAATCCACTGAAAAGAAAAAGGATCTTCTACCACGCGTCGCGCGCTGGTGGATCTACCTCCAGGATTTTCACTTCAGTATCGAGTACCGCAAAGGAGTGATGATGCCACACGCTGACTATCTGAGCCGGAACCCAGTCAAGACGGTAAGTCAAATATCAAGACCTCGAAACTGGGCCCAAATAGCTCAGACAGCCGACAGCGAGACCCAGAAACTTCTGCAGAAGCTGCAAGAGGGAAGTCTAGATGCCGACCGGTATGTTGCACGTAATGATCTCCTTTACTACAAGTACACTCCAGTAGGAGAAGAACCCCGGTTACTGTGCTACATACCCAAGGGACATCGGCTCAGTCTGCTTCGTGTGTTCCATGATGAGCACGAGCACATCGGCCCAGAGAAGACAATCGACCTCATTCTACGCCATTTCTGGTTCCCAAGTCTTAACCAGTTCGTTAAGAAATACATAGCTCACTGCTTGGTATGTATCTCAAAGAAACGTGTCCCTCGAGCCCCTTTACAGAACATCACCTCATGGGAGAAACCAGATGTGCCCTTCCACACGGTGCATGTTGATGCGTTGGGACCGCTGCCGCAGTCAGAGGGCTTCAAGTTCGTGCTTCTTATAGTGGACGCGTTCTCTAAGTACACGCTACTTTACCCAATCGAGCGACAAGATGTGGGTGAGTTAAAACGAGTCGTCAGGCAGGCAGTTTCTCTGTTTGGGGTCCCTAAGCTGATGGTTACCGATAAAGGACGAATGTTCGAATCGAACGAGTTCGTGACCTGGATCAACGAGCTTGGTTGTGAGCTGCATCACATAACGCCGGAGATGCATCATTCGAACGGCCAAGTGGAAAGGTACGTGCGTACGGTCCTTAACATGCTACGCATCGAGGTAAATCACAAGAATGCGGCATGGTCGGAAACCTTATGGAGACTCCAGCTGGTGCTAAACACCACCAAGCAGAAGACCATTCAAGCCTCACCACTACACATTCTGATCGGGACGGAAGCGACTACTCCCGTTATCCGTGCTTTGGTCCGCGATGTGGCACTCGAAACAACTACACCTAATCGAGAGGCGTTACGAGAAATGTCTCGTGGAAGGGTTCGCCAGATGCTTCGCGATAACCAGGCCAAGCAAGACGAACGTGTGAACCGACTGCGCAAGCCTCCGCGCGAATTTAACCTTAACGACCTTGTGTTTGTGATTAAGTTTTCGCAGGCGACAGGAAGCTGGACCCTGGCATGCGTGGGCCGTACAAGGTGGTGGACATCCTGCCCAGTGGTCGTTACGGCCTGAAGCTGCTGGCTGGAAGCTACGGCAAGACCACCCAGGCAGCGGCGCAACACATGGTGCTGTGGCGCGGGGAATGGTGTCCGGAGGCGTGTGCTGCTTTCTTTGCTAGTAAGCATCGCTTCGCTTTCGACCAAACCGGTATATGCCTACAAGTAGCAATCTTTGGCAACTCAATTTCGTCATTTCTACGCATTCTTACACATCACACACTTAGAATAGGGCCCCCACATTACACCTACATAAAAATACATAAAAACTTAACAAAGATTGCATCGTGTATGGATATAACACGGGGAGGTCGTGTTGCTGTAGGACGTGTTCCTAGTCAGCATTGCTGTAGGTCGAGGACCTAGTCAGCGTCGCTGTAGGCTTTGTTCCTAGTCAGCGTTTGACGTAGGCGTTAATTCGTCTAGTCGTCATGGTTGCTGCTGAGTCAGCATCGCTGTAGGCTTTGTTCCTAGTCAGCGTTTGACGTAGGCGTTAATTCGTCTAGTCGTCATGGTTGCTGCTGAGTCAGCATCGCTGTAGGCTTTGTTCCTAGTCAGCGTTAGCGTTTGGCATGGGCCAAGTCGCTCAGGCGTTGGTGCACTTTTGCGCCTGGTCGCCTGTTTTGCAGATGGTCTGTTGTACGAGACGGAGCCTGGGAGTTGGTGGAGCCTATGGTGACTGTGGAACTGGTGGAGCCTGTGGTGCCTGTGGAGCCTTGGAGCCTGTGGAGCCTGCAGAGCGGAGCCAGGAGCCCGGGATCCAGTGGAGCCTGGGAGCCGGTCGCTGCTGCAGAGCCGGTCGCTGCTGCAGAGCCAGTCGCTGCTGCAGGGCCAGTCGCTGCTGCAGGACCAGTCGGATCAACAGATGGATAAACAGGAAAATGATCGATCGGGTTTCATTTACGATTAGAGGCGTCTTGTAAGGTCGTTTACAAGGACTTTGTTAGAGACGATAGAAGATGTATGAATTGATTGAATGTTTTCTGAGAGAGAAATTTGAACCGGAATGCTGTATGTTTGAACTGTTGTAACCCTCAGCAGTTTTTAACGTTGAGCTGGTTTCAGGTGACGATGATGGTGACACGGAGAGTAGTCATCCCGGACGAGCCCCAGAGCCAGTGACGCCGACTCTGGACACGGATCATGAAGAGGAACCAACGCCTGGACCCAGCACCGCGCCCGACCAAGTGGGACCTGCTTCGCAAGCTGGTCTTTCTATGCCCCTACTGGATGAGGATTAGGAGCTAGTTAGAAAGTTGATCAGGTCGAGGACGACCTACCGTCAGGAGAGGCCGTATGAGCTGATATTCCCCTGGCTATCTCCCTCGCACTCCACTGAGCATATATAAGCGCCGTCATGCGCCGTGCTCCTCACTTTTGATCGTGACGCCACTCGGAGCGGAGGTTATGCCCGGAGGATATCGGTTCCTACGTCTCGAGGATTACGTGAGCCATTCTTTGTGTTTCTTTCGTTATTTTTCTGATTTGTTTTACAAGTGTTGTTCTGGTTGTGTTAATATTTTTCGAATTATTTAATTTGTCCCAATTAAACTTTTTAGGTTAAGATTGATTGTTTTTTTTAAAAGTAAATCCGCTTCTGAAGCTAATAGCATTATATGCCAATTCTTCTATAGTTCATTTCTTATTTCCAATAAAAACAAGGCAAAAATGCCATTTCTTCTATTTAGTCTTGTGTAATTTTCAGGTTCATAAAATTCCATGTCCGGGTTAAATCCATGTCAAAGCTCTCCAACCGTGGAGATAATAAAGTCAAATATTGGATTAAAAGTGGCAGGGTTCGATAGAAGTTCTTGAAGCGAAGGCGGGATACTGTCTTTGTAAATATCTTGCAGCTTGTCAATTAATAAAATTCGGTTAATATTTAAAGCAGGACAGTTGAAAAATATATGTTCCAGCGTTTGATTTTCATTTAGAGAGCAATCTGTACATAAAGGTGAGTTAATAATTTTCATGCGGTGTAGATGGGCTTTAAATTTACAATGACCAAATCGTAACCTGCATATTTGTGTGAAGAATCTTCTTTTTATAAAGGTATTATTCTTAGCGAACCAGGGGTTTCTCTCCCAGATTCTTATTGATTGCAGCATACCATGCACCTTTTTCTTGTATTATAATTTGATGTTGATTTATCCAGCTTTGTCTAATTTCCTCTTGAATCAATGGGATTAAATCTCTCCATGGAAGTGACATTCTTCTGGGTTGTCCAATTAAGCTATTGTTTATTGTTCTGGCAAGGTAGTCAGCTGTTTCATTACCTGACACACCTTTATGTGCTGGAGACCATAAAAATTCAATTGAAACATTGGCGTTGTATAGTGTTTGCCACAGCTGTTTAATTTTATAAATAATATAATTTGTACTCAGAGTGTTATTCTTTAAAGCTGATAAAACTGACATACTGTCACTAATAATAAGCCATTTAGGAAAGAGTGATTTAAATTGTTTATATATTCTAAAGCGGCTTGAATTGCTGCAGCTTCTGCCGTAAATATACTGCAGGTTTTGGTAGTTTATATCCATTTCCTGTCTTCAAGGCACTGTGATAGTATGCAAGAGAGACACCAGTATCAGTTTTTGAGCCGTCAGTGTAAATATGCTGGTATTGTGGCCATAATGATAGTTTCTCATATAGCTCTTCTCTAGTTCTAATGGAGTTATCTATAACTATATTCATATTGCAAAATTTGCTTTCAAAAGCTCCTTCGTAACATGCCAACTTGTCAGATTTGTGAATGTTATGCCTTTCATTATAAACTTTTATTTCAGAATAATCAAGCAGAATAAAGGGGAATTTAATTGAAGTAGATGCAGAGGCCAAAGTTTGATTTTCAGCGATTTTCTCTAATAAGGAATGGTGAGTAAAAGAAAATAATTTCAGTAGAAATCTAAATTTGAGATATTTAAATCTTAACATCAATGGAGGTATATTGCATTCAACTTGCATAGAAACTATAGGTGTTGTTTTCATTGCACCTGTTATTAAACGTAAATTTTTATTCTGTAAAGTTTCTAACTTTTAACCAAAATAGGATTGGAAGCATAACAAAGAAAACTATATTCAAAGTGGGAACGTACCACAGACTTATATAACATAAGTAAAACTTTAGGATCAGCCCCATGATGTTCTAGCGAGGATTTAAGAATATTAAAAGCTCTAGAAGCTCTATCTGACACATAACTTACATGCTTATTCCATGATAAATTTCTAGTAAAAATTACTCCAAGAAATTTTGCTTCATCTTCTACTGGCAATAAGCTACCATCATAATATATATGAGATATTAAAAGTCTAGATCTACTAAAGATCACAACTTTAGTTTTCTCTAGACTAACACTTAAATGTAAATAATCAAAGTATGTTTTTAATCTTTCTAATGCTAAATTTAATTTGATTTCTGTTGCTTGCATGTTAGACCCAATACAATATATAGCTAAATCATCAGCAAATTGTAAATTTCTTACTTCGGTACCCAGTATACTATTTAATTTATTAATATACAAGATGAACAGCAAAGGACTTAAAATTCCACCTTGACAAACACCTAAATATGACGATTGTGGTCCATATAAATTATTTTTAAACTTGACATATACTTGCCTACCATTTAAAAAGTTGAATATCCAACTAATTAATTTTCCAGGTAAACCTAACAACTGTAACTCCGCAGCAAGCACATGGTGATTAACATTATTGAAGGCTCCAACAATATCAAAGAAGACACAAACAACAAATTTATTAAATGAGAAGGAATGATGAATGTCAAGAAAGAGATTATTCAAACTTTCGATTGCAGAGTGACCACGTCTAAAACCAAACTGATTTGGAGGTAATAACTTATTAGATTCAATAAAAATTCCAGTCTTTGTTTTAGTATTTGTTCAAAACTTTACCTATACAGGATGTTAATGCTATAGGTCGATAAGAATTACAATTATCCGCATCTTTACCAGGTTTCAAAACTGGAATTAAACAATCAACCTTCCATTCAGTGGGAATTATGTCATTAGACCAAAGAAAGTTAAATATGTCCAAAATCATTTTTACTTGACAATGAAAGATTTTTAATAACTTATATGGAATATGATCTAAACCAAAAACAGTATCTCTTCTAGAGCTAAGTGCACTAATAAATTCATTTAAAGTAAAAGGTGTAATTAAATAATCATTACCACCAGTGACTGGAGAGTTAACAGTAGTAGTGACAATATTTGGAGAAACGGTTGTGTACTTATTTAAAAATGCTGGTATCCAATCTGTGTTAGAAGACCGTATCACATTACATTCAGAAAAGATTTATTAAACATGCGCATTGTTTTCCATATTACAGACAGAGGTGTTTGCCGGTTAAGTGTTTCACACAAAGCCATCCATGAAGCTTCTCTTTCCTTTTAATGGTAAGTTTTTAATAGCTTGTTGTTTTTAAAATAGATATAATTTTCTAATGTTGGGTCATTTTAAATTGAATGTAAGCAGCTTTAGAATTATTTACTGCTAAAGTGCAGGCATTATTCCACCAAGGCAAACATGGTCTTTTCCTACGTGTTAAATTTGGCTGCACTGAATTATTTCTGGTTGTGGGATTAGCCTCAAATGCACAATTTAGTAGTAAAGAGCAGAGATTAGAATAGGATTCCTGGGGTCGTTCAAAGTCAAAGTTAAAAGTAGTTAATTTGTCACTAACTATTTCTTGATATTTTTCCAATCGACATTTGAAAAATTTGGACGGATGTAATTTCCTTGATTTAAATTGGAATTGTTAATTCTATTTACAGAACCAAGGATACTAGTAACAGTGGAAGATGATAACTCCCATTGGATCATCATGAACTGACCAGCTACAACGTAATGATAATGAGGAAGAAACGAGAGTAAGATCCAATGCATTTGGTTTCCACACATGTGAACCCACAGTAGTTGCTTGGCCGTCATTAAGGAGGCATAAATTATTATCATCAATCACATCTTGCAAAATTATACCACGCGCATCAGTTGACGTGCAACCCCACGAAGTACTGTGTGCATTGAAATCCCCAGCCATAATAAGAGGCCCCGGTACAGATTTAATCAAACTATCAAGACGGGAATAAGTAAAGTTGGAAGGAGAAGCCAACGTGGGACTATAGAAACTAATTATTGTAATAATTTCATTGTTGAAATGTAACTGAACTGCCAAATTTTGTAATGAGTTATCAGAATGTGTGTTTAACAAATTGTAACGCAAATTATTTTGTATTAATATAGCAACACCATTGTGTTTAGTACCTATATCTAATCTTTCGATGTTAAAACCTTTAATTTTAATTTTTTTCCCTGGTTTTAACCAGGTTTCAGAAATAAGTGCTACATGAATATTATTATTATATAAAAATAAGTAAACGCATGTATATTACTAGACAAACTTTGTGCATTCCATTGAACAATATTTAACTTATCCATAAAATAGAATTAACTTAGAATTATGATCTGTGGTGTTATTGATACTGAATGAATCAAGTAAAGCGCTTTTATACTTTGAGTAGAGATTGGGATGGGATTTTCAGCATCTTTACTAGCGGAAATAATTTTTATAATTGAAGAAATCAGAAGATTCATGAATTGTTCCGATTTAAACAATTGTTGAACTGGGTCTACTTTACTTTTTAGTGGGGGGAAGTTTTTGTTATTAAAAACTTCAGAATACGAGGCCCTGCGCATCTGAACTTTTATCTCCTCTGCTTTTTGAATTTTCACTGGGCATGATTTGGCAATTGCAACATGTTTTCCTTTGCAGTGAACACAGACTGCTTCTTCTGGCCGTTTTACGCAATCTTTATAATTGTGAGAATCACCGCAGATTGAGCACCTCTGGGCGTTTTTACAGAATTTACCAATGTGCCCAAAGCGCAGGCATCGCAGGCATTGGCTCACAGGAGGCGTGTATGGTCTTACTTCGAAATACCAGCTGTTAATATCCACATAATCAGGAAGTACTGCACTAGCGAAAGTTATCGATACCGCTTATGTTGGTACCAAGCAGGAGTTACCTTCGTCGTCTTTGGAACGTCGCATGAATCGGCGTACAGATACAACATTTCTGCAACTAGAAATTCCATCATATATTTTTTTGTTGCTCATGTATGTTGGAACATTTGTTATTACCCCTGTCACTTCCGTTAATCTTGCTGGAATAGTCGCCCTCAACTTTAGCTCTTTTTGAGACTTGAGATTATTAAGAGCTGCATTTGCTAACCCTGGTCGCTCAAATATAACCGCTATTTTGTAACGATTGATTCTTTTCAATTGCTTGATACCTTTGTTACTAAGCTTCAATGCGCTTCCCAAGCCCATCAAGTCTCTCTCACCTATCGGCGTCTTGTCGTCCGCGCTCTCGTAAATTACTATATATTCGAACTCACCGCCATCCTCCGGATACTGACGAATGTAGTTTTCAGTTTTATATGGTTTGTATTTGTCTACATCGTCGTCGCCCGCATCATCGCTCATAGCGGGGTCCTCTCCTTCGCTTACCTCTCCGCCATCGTTTCCCTTTTTACGTTTGCCTTTGCGACCCATGGCTGGGCAGCAAAGCTGTGTTGCTTTTTTATTGCACTATTAGAATATAAGTTACTAGTAATTAAATTTACTAAGAAATTATCAATTTATTCTGCAAAAAGCAATTTTAATATTTTCTTTGAAAAATTTTCACCCTCTTGATTCAAATTCCCGCCAAAGAATCTTGAAATGTCAGTGAGTGACAGCTGATTTTGCTGCGTTCAGAATAAATCATGTTTTTGACGCGTTCAAGGATAAATTATTTTCAAGTTTCATATGAAGTTTTTTCTATGTAGAGTTCGTAGAGCCTACGTTCCGGGCCGGGACGGAAGATGAGTTGAAAGAGCCTACGTATAGAGCCGTAGAGCTGATATAATGTCAAGCATCAAAATTATTATTTTACTCATTTAAAATTTCATTGATTTCCGGGATATTTAACGGAACAGTAGTAGAGTCATAGTAGAGTCGGCTCTTTCCTGTGATTTTGTCCCACTCCCACCTTTTTTCGTGGTTTTCAGTTTTCGTTTCGACAGGAAATGACAAAGGTTTACCGTGCTCTCCAAAACACGGAAATCCTCAATTGTAGGTATATCGGAAGTCCAAAAAATGTTTCTAATGTTTTATTTATTAATGTTTCTGTTTACTAATTCTGTGTTCTAGGCTGGTTGACTCCTTGGAATACTTACCTACTTATTTCAGGATTTCGGTTTTCAGTTTTCAGGTTTCTATTCAAGTAGTCCTGTGTAGGAATGATTTAGCATTGAGACGTCTAGAAATACTATTATAGGTAGGTTGTTAGAATCAGACAGCCTAGACAAAGTAGTTAGCTACCTACATTAGGGTGGGTAGGGTAAGTACAAGAAGGACCTTTGTAAGCCTATGGAAGGAGTATTGTTCCATTCAAATCTCAAAATCTAGTTTACAGCAGGCATTAAGCAACCAGAATTTTCGCAAGAACGGAGGAAATGGTTCGGCGAGGGAAAGTCACGGCCACCAGTCACCTGTCGGGCTCAAACCCTGACGGCAACTCGAATGGCTAAGACGCGCGCGATACGATCCAATACACGATTAAATAAACCGCGATATTCACAGAAGTGATTGTAGTTGATAAACAAGTGATACACATACGCCGCAACGTCCGGACACCACCGCCAACATGGGAAACACCGCATCTGTTAAATTAAACGACAAGAAAAAGTGGCAGTAAGTTTAAAGAACTTTGACCATACTTTTAGTTAGTTTTAAAAGTTTTAAAACTATTCTGTAGAGGTGTGTACCATATTCATAATAATTCAAACTCTACTTAGTAAATCGATGCTAACATTGCTAACCGTCAGTTTATACCTACCTAATGAATAATTTAATTTATTTAGCAAATAAACTCATAGGTAGATAATATTTGTTCAGATATTCTGGAACGTGTTAAGGATGCGTTTGCTGAAAAATAATCGAAATTGGTTTAGTTTTTCAGCGATCATCCTTATTGGAAAAGTCTCCTAATTCTGCCTCATAAGGTTATTTATATAAATAAGATATTAATGAAACCTAGACTCTTACCCACAATTAATGAATGTGTTATTTAGGTACGCAACTGTTAACTCTTTAAATGCTCTTAACTTTAAAGAGTTTACAATGTGGAACCATCCAAGGCAACCAGTTTCAGTGCGTAATTTCTGTCATATTCATATAGGTACCTACTTAAGTAAAAGAAAACAGATATATTTTCGTTATTAACTATCTATTCTCTACATATTTATAAACAAAACCGTGTAAATTAGGTACTTATTTAATTCCAATGTGTGAAAACTAAAATTAAATCCGATTTAACAATACAATACTAATGAATGAGTTTACAGAATGCCAACAATCTGAAAAGCGTAACTTACAGCATAACTTAACATTGAAACAAAACAATGCAGCATAACTTGGATTGGATTGTCCATTGTAGAGTCAACTTTCTGAAAACACTAAGAAATAAATAACACTAATTTCTTGCCTTGCATAAGATCATCGGGTCGTACATCCATTCGGTTTCCCACAGATTAGATCATGTTTATATCCGTGATAGGAAACTTGGTGAATTTATATGTTTACCGTGTAGGTATGTATACCCTGTTTACAGCTTCACGTATGTACCTTAGATATTCTATTTACATAACTGCATTATTTCTTATCTACTTAGAAAAGTTAAACTACCTATTAGCAACATTGTAGGTACCTATGGAATCAAGATATGTTAGTAACATAAGTAATCTCAAAGTTAAACACAAACTTATTTCCTTATTTAATTTGGCTTATTATAGTTTACCATACCATAACGATAACAGCCACAACAGTCCACTGCTGGACATGGGCCTCCCCCTATCGGAGGGTTTTGCCATATTCACCACGCTGCTTGGCAGGTGGATTGGCGCGCGCAGTGCAAGATATTGCATTTACAGAGAACGATGCTGCCCAATCCCTGATTATCCCTTAGGCGCTTTTTACGACACCTAGGGGTAGCATTGGTGTGATGCTATTCTATTGCAGTTGGTATTTGTTTAGGTAGTTTCGTCAGTTACAAATTACTAGAAGTAAATAAATTCGTATTATAGTAATTTCGGCTCTTTCAGGTGTGAAGTTCTAAATAATCAAACAGGCATGAAACAACACGCGTTGTTGTAAAATTGCAACGGACTGAATAAAAATTATGTTTTGATTTATTTGTCTTTTGTAACGTAGAAAAATGCTTTCTATGATGGATGAATAATAGAGGTAGTTTTAAACGAGAAACACTGTAACGTTGCCAACCTCCTTCACACCATACTTCGTCATACCCAACCTTTGTGTGGTACTTTTGCGCTGCGTAACGCATGCGCCAGGCAGGACAATACGAATTTGGGCCTTGTTCTCATACAAATACGGTTTACTGACTTAAACTAAGTAGATTTTTAATCAATTTCCAAAGGACGTTAGGTTTTCCAAGTTTTCAATAAAATTCGTCAGAGACTTTGTTTTTTGTTATATAGTTGCAATCTCGGTTGCAATGCTAGTCTACATATTTAAGTTCATCTGTGGTTGCAATGACATTGACCCACACATTGACCGCAGCAGTTTAGCATAAAGAAGGTTAAGACAGCAGTTTGAATTAAAGAAATAGGTATATCAATTTATACTAAGTACACTTAGTAGATACCATATTCAGCTTAGCAAATAAGATATCCAGCATATTTTAATCGATAGATCGAGGTTGCGTCTAATACGAGCATTCGCTCTAAAATTCGAGGATGTAGATCTCGAAGGTAAATAGACTACGGTAATACTTTGGTAATACCTATAAGTTATACATCTACATTTAAACTAAATGGGTAATCAAGAGTTGTTTGTTATTTTGAGTGTACGTAATCGATGTACTCCTAAACTACAGTAATGATTTCAAAAATTCTTTCACCATTAGAAAGCTTCAACATCCTGACTGAGTAACATAGGATAACGTTTAACCACGACAAAATGCATTATTCCCACGGGAAAACCATATTTAATACAATAGGAAAAAACGAAACAGGTCATTTTATTTGCCCGGTATTCGATTCAAGGTATCAGATAATAAATATTGATATCTTTGCGATCTTTATCAACACACATTAAAATCCTTTTTGAACTGAACCGAATTTTATGATAAACAGTGCGGTTAAATGTCGTTATCGTTAAAAAACTAAAAAACCCACAATTAGTGCCTACCTAGTGAATAATCGTTAATTCGTCAAATCGGTTACTCACAGGTTTTTATGGGACCTTGGTCTGGTCGTAAGAACGGTGCCAATACCGAGCCAATGCCTATCTTGATCTTGATAAAAACTCATGTTTTTATTGCAAATGACGATTTTACAATCTAATTGACGCTATTTTATACGATTTCATCTAGTTATATTTAACTTTAGATTTGAATCTACATTTTTATCAATTAAGTAGGTATTTTCCACATTCATAGTACGACATATTAGGTTATTATAGTAGGTATTATATTTATACATGAAAATCCAAATTAAGAACCTACATAGTTTAAAAATTCTACTTTTCTGTTACCTTTGTTTTTGATGGTTTGATTACTAATTTTAATACTGAATGACTAATACCTATAATCATAGTCATTTCACTATGTAGTACGGGTAAAGTAGTACCAAAAATACCATTTTGGCGGCAAAATTTGTACCCGGTTTAAACTGTGTTTTGTAACTTTATCTTGGGACTAACAATAAGGATCTGCCGAGTCCTAGAAAAAAAAAAGGTGACTGACGCCTTCCCAGGGTACCTGAAGTGGAACACTAAGAGCCCGGCTAAACTATAGGAGATACAGAAGTGGTTCCATAGCAAAAGTTGTTCAGTATGATCGGCCGCTTCGGTTGGTACTAAAATATTGAGGATCTGGAGTACCTAATGTGGAAGACAGCGATATAAGGTAAGAAAATGACTCGATAGCAAAAAAGGTAACATGGTCTGCCACCAGCTTCTGTAGTGCGGGACTATGAGTTAACGAACGGCCCGATGAGCTAAAATATCAGGCATTACACTGCTAAGCCCCAAGCTCACCAACAGCTGATGATACTACGATTACTTAACGGGTACGTTAATAAATAACCGGTGACTGACGGGGCGGCGATTTTCTTGGTGTTCACAAACACTTTTAGGACGTCGGTCTACCAACCGAGCGTTTTTGAATGAAACTTTTATGAAAGACCCAAAAGTTTAAAGCGACCACGTAAAATTGACATCCGTTTCCTTGTTGTTACTATTAACAAGAGCAGCGTTCAAACGTGGTAGCGTAACCTTTTTATACTACAAAATTTAAATGTATCCTTTGCCTAAGCATCTGGACATAGAGCTGGTACTTATTATTTTTAGCAGCATGCGAGTCTGCCAAATTCAAAAATTAAAAACAAAAAACTTTACACTCACTCAAGGGTGCAGTAGCGCCACGGGGGACATCGTAAAAGTTTTTTGTGGACCAAATTTCGGGCGCGCAGTGCAAGACAATAGGGATGAACCATTTTTTGTTAAAGATTTGGGGCTAACCGTAAGATAATGGACGAAATGAGGATGTTTAAGTAAATCGCCACGTTAAGGCCACTTGACAGTCTTTAAATGGTGGTTAGGGTTTGGTGAACAGTAAAAATTAATTTAAACATGGAATTAGATATCATCGACCGATTATAAATTTAACAGCTGTCGATGAACACCAGCCTAAGTGGCCTCTGAAACGTTTATGTAACTTTTTTCGCAATCTATCTTCGTATGGGACACTGAGCCGTCCATAGATCAGATGAACTCTGGTGTCAGTGTTTTTTGGATTATTTCGCAATGAATTGAAAGAGATCATATCTAAGTATGTTTATAGGATCAACATTTAGTGAGATATGGAGGGAATTTATAGAAAAAAATTAAGAAAACATTTGGATTCAACGATTTTAATTTGTAAACTGGTAGCGACCAACATAAAACGGGTAAAGTATGCCTAATTATACCATTTTGCCAGCAAAAGGCAAAAACAACTCCTCGAGAAGAATCCGAGCCTACAAGAATGTGCTGCAGTTTTTAACAAAACTACTGCTACGACGGACGAAGTACAAAGTGCAGGGGAATCTCTGTTCCTGCTACTGTATGGCGCCAAACACAGCAAAGCCACTCTTGATAGTCATCGTTACACACTGTTTAACAAATCTTTAAAGCGTGCTGCTGCAAAATTAGAGACTCTGCCACCTACATCTGCTAGTGCGATGCAACACTCTTTCAGAACATACCACCAAATACCACAATGGCTGGGAAACAAACTGAATCCTGAACAGTGGGGTTGGCGTCATGAAAATGGTGACATGGTCCCTGTACGTTCTACCCTACCACCAGCTCTGGATGAAATAATGGCTCTTATACAGGGTGTTAATTCAAATGCGTGCCATAGCTTCAGGGTAGGCTTAGTATCGATAAAGGATGCCGTAAAAAATATTGAAAAATATCCCAGTCACAATTTTTTTTACTTTGCTGACATTTGATTCAAATGCCTATATCTCAGCCGAAATTCGTTCAATCTCTAAGTTGTTTAGACGAAAGTACTTGTATGGGCACTTCTAAACTACAACAGTTTCAAAAATAGAATTTTCAAAAAAAAGACTTAAGTAAATCCGAAAAAAAATACTTATTTATTTTTTACTGGGATTTTTCCAATATTTTTTACGGCATCCTTAATCGATACTTAACCTACCTGAAGTTATGGCACGCATTTAAATTAACACCCTGTATTTTGCTCGTGCAAAAGTGGATGTTCCACTCTGAAGTTCTCATGCGACATGCAAAGCATGTGAAGGAATTTCTTCTACCAACTCAGATATGGACAAAGGTATGGCAACCGAGGATGATGATGATCTCAATGAGCTTGGAAAAATTGAAGGATCGATTGTATATTAAACTTTACTTGTTTTTGTCACTTGTATATATTGTTTTGTATAATTAATGTCACAAAATGTTGATTATTTAAGCTTGAGTATGGTCGCTATAAGTTTACAAATTAAAGTCGTTGAATCCAAAAGTGTTCTTAATTTTTTTCTATAAATTCCCTTCATGTCTCACTAAATGTTGATCCCATAAGCATAGGTATGGATGGTCTCTTTCGATTCATTGCGAAAAAATCCAAAAAACACTGGCACCAGAGTCCATCTGGTCTATTTAAGGCT
Source organism: Phthorimaea operculella (assembly GCA_024500475.1). NCBI lineage: Eukaryota > Metazoa > Arthropoda > Insecta > Lepidoptera > Gelechiidae > Phthorimaea > Phthorimaea operculella. The sequence continues at coordinate 4,307,746 of JANFCV010000003.1, read as the reverse complement.
CAGTGTCCCATACGAAGATAGATTGCGAAAAAAGTTAATAAACGTTTCAGAGGCCACTTAGCAGTGTTATGCCTGATACCATAGCTCATCGGGCCTTTCGTTAACTCATCGTCCCACACTACAGAAGCTGGTGGCAGACCATGTTACCTTTTTTGCTATCGAGTCATTTTCTTACCTTATATCGCTGTCTTCCACATTAGGTACTCCAGATCCTCAATATTTTAGTACCAACCAACCGAAGCGGCCGATCATACTGAACAACTTTTGCTATGGAACCACTTCTGTATCTCCTATAGTTTAGCCGGGCTCTTAGTGTTCCACTTCAGGTACCCTGAGAAGGAGTCAGTCGCATTTTTTTTTTCTAGGACTCGGCAGATCCTTATTGCTAGTGCCAAGATAAAGTAACAAAACACAGTTTTAACCGGGTACAAATTTTGCCGCCAAAATAGGGCACTTTACCCGTACTAATGTTGTAAAACTTTAGTTAAGTATATTATTTTATTTACTAGATTCTTAAGTTTCGTGGTTGAGCGTGTAGCAATTCTGCCAGTAGTTTGTTGCTTCATCGTCATCAAGTCGGATGACAGTATTTACGCGGCTTGTGTAGTCATCACACCGTACCACAAACATTAAAAATACACAGATAGATAATGCCCTATATTATTTGATTGAGTAAATCGCATAAAATATATAGGTACCATTTTCTGCTTTTGATGCATGACCATTTTAACTGAAACCACTCAAGAGTTTTCGATTGTCATGGCAGCCTAGTATGAAATTGAACAGAAAGTTTTTTACTTATAGGAAAATTTGTCTGTTCTGTCTGTGGTAGAACGACTGCCGTTTCCCTGATAATGTATGAAATCATGTACATCGGCGTCAAAGCGTGTGATTATGATTACTGTAGTGATCGGGCAATTCTCTAAACATTGCATGATACGTTGCATGATTTGATTCGTGACGTGAAACCCGTTTACTTAGACAGGCAATTTTAATACAAATAAGTTTTCAGTACTAATTATATTTCATTCTTAGATATTAATGATAGGTCCGTGTTCATACGCTTCCGGAGTTAGTACATGCGATCGGAAAAGGTTCAAAATTATCAAAGATTCATTCCATCCATTCCGTGGCGTTTGTTTCCTTTATCTAGGTAGGTGTAAGTAGTCAGTTGTAAGTAACAAAGTCCAACGTAATCATACATAACACTAGAAAAATAATACAATTGCGATTGAACTCTATATTTCATTTCCATGCCTTGCACATATTCCATTATATCCGACAATGGTGATGTTAAAAAGGTTTAAATTAGGTATCAATCTCAGTCTTTCTATAACCTCTTACTTAGTTACTTTCTTCGACTTCCTTATTTTTTAAATTGTTTTCTATAACAGTGTGATGGGTTCTAAACTGCGTCCTAGAATGATGAGCAGGCTCGGCTGGGCGTGCAGAAAAGTGCGTGACAAGTACATAAATGTTTGTATGTAATACTGAGGTTTCTTGATTTATTCTGATTTTACACTCACAGCTTATTGATTAAGTATCATACAGAATATTTGGACAGTCAGTCACAGACCACGGTAGCTCAGTTGGTAGAGCAATAGAACTAATACATTCTACAGTTTCCACAATTAATATTTTTTGACAGAAACTTCGGTGTGAATTTGCTCATAAAAAATAAATAGAGACATTCACTCGAAATGTAATCATCAGGGAAGCGTTTTATTAAATTAGGGTAGAATGTAAGTGCAAATACGTTAGCTAGGTACCTAATCTAACTTTCCATGCCCTTGAGCTGATCTCTGAATGACCCGCGGCTGCGCTGCCGGAGCATGCACGTGCAAATCACACTATTATAGTAGAAAAGAATACCTAATACACGATACCCGCTCTTGAGGCAGAGCTAGCTAGAAATGTAGAAAAAATATAGTTGCTGTGTTATTTATTATTTTTATTTTATGCAGTTTAATCTTAATTAGTGGCAATTGTAGTAGTGGCCGTAAGAGTCATTTTTTGCCAGCGTGACTGACCCAGGGCGGCCGATAGGTATTCTGCAATTAATTCATGTCGAGATAATGACGAGATAACTGAAGTGGTGGTATGATATTAACGTGATCTTCTTCCGTCCTTCAGTCGTCTCTAAGAGTTCGTCAGAGCTCCAGCACTAATAAAAATGTTAGATATTTTCGCTTATTTTAACTAAAAATAACATTAAACAAAAAATAAAATAACACAAAAATAACAAAAGATATAATTTATCTTTTGAGTTTTTTAGTTATCCAGTTATTTATTTATTCTTTTCTCTGTGATATTTGGACGTAGTTTAGCAGAAAGGACTCAACCCACATGAGGTCACTTTTGAGCAATGACGTTTTAAAGTTCGGATTGGTATTCTTCAGGATATTCGTATTCATAGTTTTTTATTCTGTTTTATATCAATTACTAATTAACTTTACTTTGTTTATCAATAAAAAGAATGTCAATTTTATTATGCGTGTGTCTTCTATTTTAATAAAAACGGGGTTGAGTCCTTTCTGTTAAATTAGCATTTGTATGAGACAAGTCACAAAAAATATTTCTTGAAAATGATCCAGAATAGCACTTGCAGTAAAAAAATATGCTTTTTTATAAAAATATTGCCCAAATTGCAGGAAAATGAGTATTTTGATCAATATTTTGTAATCATGAGCATAATTAAAATAAGTGTACATGATTATCTCAAAAAATCAGGCTCCTCCCCGAAATTATCCACATTATCATGTCCATCCTTTACGACATTTTACAAAATTGAGTGGATCTAAAGTTTGTGACGACTGAATGGACTCCTATTTTAACACAGGTTTTCAATGTGACGCTTCCTAGACTGAGTTAACTAGGGCATGTACGCCACAAGGCACGATCTCCCATTTTCGCTACCAGCCGATCTCTTTAAGTCATCGGTTCATCTGGCTGGAAGACTTTCAACGCTACACATGCTAAGGCTAAGCCTCCACTCGGGAACCCTCTTATACCCGACTTATTCCTTACTCCACGATCCATTGGTTCTGTAACAGATGTGGCCAGCCAGCTCACTGCCACATTAACTTGCTACACTTCCAGACCATGTCCGTTGCTTTATTCATCTAGCAGATAATCTCGTCTAGAACTTTATCCATTAGCGAGATAAAGCATAGCATAGGCCTCTCTTTAGCTCTTTGAGTGACGTGTAGCCGGTGGGCCAGATTTTTTGTCAGGTTCCATTTCACGGCCTCGGCCTGATGACCTATCATGTCATGAGTGGTAATACGCATTGATCGAACACCTTGGTCTTAAGAAATTATAGCAAGGGTTACTCCAGAATATAACGCTACTTCCAAATGCTGGCCAGTCCAGCTGCACTCCTTTGGTGATTTCAGCCAGGAAGTTGCGCCTCCCCAGCTGCAATGCTTGCCCAAGGTATACACTTCTGGAAAACTTCAAGGTCTACGCTTTCGATGGAGACTGGCTCAGGGATAACGAGCTGATTAAACATGGCCTTAGTCTTGTCTAATTTCATTCCGAATCCCGAGTCCAACACGCCTCATAGCCGTATTTAGACTGGATAGCAAGACCTGCAGCGATTCGAGTATTCGACCATCGAATACGTGTGAGATTTTTGAAGTTGATGCCTAGTTCATCGCAACGTAAGGTCTTGAAGCATCTCTGTTGAAGAGTTTCTGTTTCAGGAATATAACTTTACCCTGTTTTACACTTCAAAGTAGTTGAAAGGATGTTGTTTTGTGGTCTTGTTTTCCATCGTCGGCGCCATTTGATAGAGGCTTTTCAGCATCTACGCATATCGTCAGACGACTTGGCAATGCTGCAAGGACTTCATAGCAGCCCAGGGTTACTTGTAGTCTACACAAGCCATATACAGAGGTTGGTTTGATTATACTCTTCTGACTTCTGTGCAACCTGCCATAGAGTACGATTTTGGTCCACAGTGTTGAAGTCCTTACGAAATCCGGCTTGTTTAAGTGGCTAGAAGGCCTCAGAACTTGTTAGCAGGTGATTTGTAACAGTTATTGAGAAAAGTTTATAGACGTGGCTCTACTCAGCTGCTCTTTGTTTTTTGCTCGTCCTGTCCATGGGGGGTTTTGCCCATAGTCACTACGCTGGGCAGGCGGGTTGGTGACCGCAGTGTGTTTGTGGACTGTTGTCAACACGGGAGGCGCTGCTGCCCACCTCCCGGAAGCCCTTTATCGCCTCTTACGATATCCACGGGCAGATTTGGGGTGGCGAGATTCTACTCTGCCACACGGCTTCCACTAACATGTCTTTTAAAACTATTATTATTAACCGAAAAAAAGTTAAAGTCTATTCCACAATAATTAAAAATGACTTTAATACTGATGATGATGATGATGACTGTCATAAATAACCAATTTTATCAGATTTGATTTAGTTTGAGTTTTTTCAGATGAATGAAAAATTGTCTCGTTTATTTCAGGTCAAATTTATCAGAAGTGACCTAGATAGTTTGAGTTCTTTCAACTGAATAAACTTCGGCCTGTACAATACCATACACAATTTATGAGAAATGACCTAAAGCGGTTGAGTCGTTTTTGATGAATATTTTTTGCTACTGTTTCTACAAAAAATATTTTATCAAAAACGACTCAGATGGTTTGAATCTTTTTAGATATATTTTTAATGGAACTGATTCACTGCAACCGAATATATTAAAAACGAGTCAAGGAGTTTGGGTCTTTACTGTTGATTGAAAATAGGTACCCTTCATTGTGTGGATTGGTCCCTTGCATATAAAACTCTGCCTTTGGGTTGCCTATTTGTAAATCTGTTCTGCTGAATGAAAGACCTGACCTTATAGACCTCTTTGGTAACACTAACTCATTTTTGACAATTTTGTGGATTGAGTCCTTTCTGCTAAACTACGTCCATTTGATCTCCTTACAAATTACTTTTAAATATGGAATATTTGTCTCGTAAAGTCAAATCTAACGCGGAGTTTGACACACGTCACGTAAACGGCGCGGGACGCAACGGAAGGTGAGTTTTGTTTTGATGTAAACAAATCATAGCAATTTTCCAGTATTTCAAAATTATTGTATATTTCAAGTATAATAAATAGTCTAAGCTGTCCCTCTGCTGGGAAAATACTCTGAACATTTGCTCATAAATCAAAATTTCAAATAGGTAACTTGAACAAGCATGTTTTGCATTTGCACTTTGTTAGCGAAAATTTTAATGGTTGGAACTAGAAGTATTGAAAGTGGTATGTAAAATCTTATATAGATGGTGATGTGAGATAATATTAAAATCTGTGGGTGGACAATTCAAACATGTAATAATTATGTAAATAGTAAATAGGTATCTCAATATTCAAATGTCTTTGATGTGGATCTACTAAGGGATCAACAGTATTTAAAAAAATAGCCCTAAGCAGTAAGCAAGCAAGCCATAGAAAACTGTTTCAATTTAGGTTTCAATGTTATAAAGTGATTATGTTTATATAGGTATTTTTATAACTTTCTTTTTCTGTTTTTTAGTGATCTTCAGAACTTTTTCTACCTATCCTAAAAAGACCGGGTAATTACAATTACAAATTCGTTGAACAAGATAGGTACTTTTATAAAATTGATTATGTTTTTGTTTATTTTTGTACATAGTCGTAGAATTGCCTGATGTTGTCTGTTTTCACACCCATGCTGAAAAACTTTATTGAAATAAATCAATAGAAGCTGAACAATTTCTAAGTAGTTTTCCTAAAATAAGCAGTAGTGCCTTAAATTAATATGCGTTCACTGTAAGCTGAAATAAAGTATTCAGGCGTACAAAATCCACTGCTTATTTTGTTAAGTCCCTGGAGCAAGTAAAATATCGATGTATTCTATTTCCAGGCGTGTGTGAACGATGAATAAGCCGTGTGTGTGTGAGAAGGCAGGCAAGCTTTGCCCCGCGATACCGCACTGGTAGCTTAAGATCTTATTTACTAGTACTTCCATAGCGTACCATAGCGAGGAGATAAGAGTAAAAAAGAACCTGAACTATGCTTTTTCACCTTTCTGGCTTGATATGCAAAGTTGAGGACGGTAACCTCCCCGCTAAAGCACTCGTAGGCTATGTAGCGTAGGGCGGCGTAGCGTGTAGCGCTTTCGTAGCATGTCCTGCGTAGCCGCGTGGACAGAGCTTTTAGATGAAAAGTCTTTAAAACTTAGTAAAATCTTGGTGTAGTTTGGAAGATTTATTTTAAAGTTGCTATAAATTTAACAACCGATGTAGAGTATCTTTGTAGTTATTAGAGAAGGTTCAAAGAGTAACGGTTATACAGCAGTACAACATCTGTTTGAAATATTAAACGGGAGGTCTGAAATTACGAGGCAATTTGCTTTCAAGTAATTCCATTTGATTGTCAGATCAAAAGACGATGATATCATACGTAGATGTAGGCATAGAAATACAAAATCCGCTTGTGAGTGGCTACAAGGAATGATTTCACTTGTAAATTATGTATCGCTATGGATATTGACCCTTCAGTATTATCATTATTCATAACTTTGAGGTTTCATTGTCTAAGGTTTTCCATAGCCTAAATCGATAGCACAGTTCATCGACCTAGAAATAAGTGGTATGAACTAGATGATAAATTTGTTATCGACCAACAATTTTCTTTTTTTAATTGTGGTTAACTTTGTCTACACGCGTAGAGTGGAGTTGCCGCGATAGGGCCACCGCAGGCTATCAGTGTGATCATTCTAGCCAATGTCAACTTTAATTTTAATTACGACAGAGTTCATTTTCGTATTTCTTGTGAAAAGTCCGCGCGAAAAACTTCCGATAGTCTACGGCGGTCGGTCAACGCCATCTATATCAGCCGGCGGAAACCGCTGCGACCGCTGAAAGTGGTTCGTATCTGAAGTTTCCCGTGTTCCCAGGAGCGATTCAGCGATGGGTCCGCCGCAGGGCGCGGGGCACAAAACCGGCGCGGCGTACACAGCCGGCAAGCAGTCGCTCGCAGCCGCGCGCTCCGCCTGCACGCACGACGCCATGGAACGCGACCGCATCGGCTTCTGGGGCACCGGCGACGGCACCGCCGGCTCCAACCTCTCCGGCCTCGACCGCCTCAAGCACCCTGGACTCAACAAGGTAAGTTCGAACCCCAACAACAATTTCAGCGAATAATTCCCATAGGTCATGGTTTGCGGAAGTGTTTTTGTTTGAGCGATTGTCCCAGTTTGAAGTGGAAGTCTGGAAGTCAGCTGGTCCCCATTAATTAGCTGATGGATGCATCTGCAAGTGTTTGTTTTGAAGTGCGCGCGTGTGAACTTTGTCACGCGCCCGCCTGTTCCGGTGTCAACAAACTTTACCTGTTAAACTAATTAAAGCGAATACGTACAAAAGCATAATAATATCCATTAAGGCAAATAAATTGAACTTACCCTAGGTATAGAGACCAAACTAAACGTAGACTTCATATCAGCATTTAGGAAGATCACTTTCATTTTTCCGTAAACAGTAAATGCAAGGTTAGGTTAGTTCTAAACTTTCGATCATAAATTACGCAATGAAATAACATTAAAGTAGTTTAATGGATATATTGAAGTGCGTTATAAACTCGATAATGTATGCAATAAGTGGTCTGAAGCGGTTGTATTGATATATGTACGTACCTACATGGTATTGTAAGTACTTAGGTATGTCTGTAAGGGGAGGTCACGATTCAACGGGCTATGGGGTCGACCGACGGCGACAGGGGTCGTTACGTAAGGACTAAGGGAACCCTGATTATACCCATCTTATAGATACTTAGATGTTTACTATGCATGTATTTTCCTTTCGACTTTACTCCTATTGAACTTTGATTGAATTTATAATAATTTGCAGAATAATTAACGTTCAATGCTTGAATCGAATGCAATAATGAACGAAGTATTGCACTTATACAAGAAAAGAAAGGCTACATAAGAATATTTTTTCAAAAATATGATAGAAGCAGAAGAAAAACAAACAGCGAATCTACTTCTGAATACTAGTATGCTTCTCACGTTTCTAATTTCATCTTTTATGTACTTTCTTGCATTGTACCTACGTATTCAAACCATTTGCGGTGTGAAGTAAATACTTATGTAAGCATTGTTTACATTACTACTATTATTTTCTAGTGAAATTATGAGTACACTCCTGAATAAGTATACCTATCTTGTACCTATTTCATTCAGGTTTGTGAAAATATATTTAAATAAATCACAACCTACAATTTTCACACAGACCTAGATACTTAGTATCAAGACTTTGGTTCATAAAACACAGCCGTCATCATATATATTTGCTTAAATTCCTATAGCATTTTACCTCGGACATATAATGAGTAGTCACGGTCGAGTATTGATTTACGTGTTCGATGGAATCACCATATATTTGTTTTCGTGACGTTGATATAACTGGTCACACCACCAGGCTATAAAAAGTTATACGTAATTTTAATAATGAAAAAAGTAAAAGGAAACTATTCGACTTTGATCTGCGCAAAGATCTCCATTTTCATCCGGTTTGAAGCTGTTATGGAATTCAAAATTTTTGAATTCATTTTTATGCAACATAAGCATTATTGGCAAAACATAAATACCTAATCATAAATATAATAATTATCATCATTAGTATTAGTATGGAGACCCCTTAGCGATCGATCAGAGATAAAATTACGCAATTACCTGAATCACCAGTATTTTTTCGTGACTTACATAAGAAGATCCTCCAGTCTACTTTCCGTCAGTAAAACCCTATAATTTTCTGGTAATACTGTAACCTCTTGTGCCAGTTCGCTAGTGGGTAAGTGGGTCTATTGCTGGGTTGCGTAACTCGAGCAATTTGCGGCAGGACCGGCTTCGAGCCCCGGGGTGTTCTCGACCTTAGAGAGCACGATCTATACCCGCTGGCTGCTGCAGTACAAAAAGGGAAAACAAGATCAAAGATTGGTTCATCAGTTTCAGTTATTTTGGCATGAGGCAAGGTAAAATTTGTTTTCCGAGGCGTGTTTTTTGCCAGGCTAGGCGGCTCGCACGCAGGCAAGAGAATTAGGAAGAAAGAAAAAGTGATTATTTTTTACCAAATACAATCATCAAATAACAGTATAACAGTGGTAACAAAAAGATCCCTGCTCAGCAAAATGCGTTGGGAGAACATACTTGCGCGGGGTACGCTTGACATACCTATAGCTACTTCATCTACTTATTAGATAGCCTTTCAAAATAGTTTACGCGAACAAATTCGCCGGTTGTAATTTTCCTTCTTGAATTAGCTTAGTAATATATTATTTACATCATGTAGGTAGGTACCTAAGTAAACTATTAAAGACAGTTATGTATCTGCTCGTATGCTCATGTTTTATAGACGCGAGGAAATGTTAGTAATAGCGTAAATATTTGTATTTTAGATAACTATTACTATCTACCTACTTACTACATCCGCATACATTTCGCGGTAGGTACATATTATAAAATACCTAAAGTGATGTTTAGAACTGGCCTGGAATAACAAAATTGGTTTAACCAATGACCTCTACCGGAAATTTCATCCCGATTTAACCATCATACTCGCTGTTAAGAATACGGTAAAATACTTACAAGTTAGCTTTTAATTTAATACTGCACAAAGTGAAAATACTTACAAGCATCTTTAAGTTAAAAATAAACTAGCATCGTAGCAGTGTTACCACTCTAACCTAATCCTTAAGCCCCTAAAGTGTTTTCATTGTAGGATCCGATTCCGCCGTAATCCAAGGACTGCCAATGGTCCATGACCTTGGCCAAGGTCAAAAGACGACCTGGTTGGAGGCCGTTCTATACTGCGTTTGTAACACTTAGGTTCCTATCAAGATTTCGACGATAAAATCAAGATAATAATAGTTCTCAAAATTACATACAATTTTGTTAGAGATTAGAGAATGAGGTAATGTCTGCAAATATTCTGTTATTATGAAATTCCTGGGTAATTGCTAATATTGCCACATGATTGCGTTTACCCCCACAAACACGTCATGTTTACGCTCATGCCATCATCATTTTACCGACTGGTTTCTACGTGAATGTTGCAATATGCTGGAAACCACGAATATATGGGAAATAAATCCTTACTTCTTCTATAGAGTAATTCGCATGCCTGGCTATACATAACTCAATCGTCATTAACCCAGTATTCAGCCATCCTCACCGAATCTTCACTTTTACTTGGTTTCCCAAAAAACAAATACCTACAATAAATACTTAGACTAAACAGGTTACAACGGCCTATCCTCTATCCATACCTATTTGAGTTGACTGCATCGATCAATAGTTAGTGCACTAATCTTTTAGTTGATATGCCATATCCAATTTCACCCCATACCATACCATAGTAATAGTAAGTATTAAGTACCTACTCGAAGTATCGGGTTGCTAGGCAAACTACCTACTTACTTACATTTTGTTTATCTAACCAACTAAAATGGTAGACTTCACATAAATTCAAAATCTTCTGTGATTAAGTCGTATTCATCCTTTCAGGCAAAATTGGCGTGAATTACCATTTTCCTTATTTGCTTCAGTTCACCTTGTAAACCTGGGAAAAGGGACTCCTTTCATGCCCTTCTTTTGTTCAATAATCAATAATCATTTATTTGCCATTAAACAAGGTACATAAATCAAGATGAAAATAGATGTATAATACAAAGTCCGCTTGTTTAGCCATAAAAATAGCATGCAAATGTCTACATATAGAAATTAATTAGGAAGATTTATTCATGCGCAGTCAGTAATCAATCAGTAATCACAATAAGTACAATGTCAAAATTAAAATTAAAAAAGGAAATTGAAGATACAAGATGCCAAATAATCAAAAAATTAAAATTACAATATTTAGCGGCTTAAAAGCCGCGTATCAAGGCCAGATATAAAATAAATTTGTTTGGTTGGTGGTACTCGCATGATCTGTCACTGTGACAAAGAAAAACTCACGAGACAAGTTATGAAAGCAACAGACAAGTTTTTCCTTCAACAAAATTTCAACTGAAGAAACCGTCACCAGACAACCAAGTCAAGATGGTGAAAGATTTTTACTTAGAAGAAGATTCAAGGAATTCCTTCACCGAGTAAAAGTTTCCTTTTTTAAGCCAGTCACGCAAAAGACGTTTAAAAGTGCTTAAGGGTTGGTCCTGTATGAATTGTGGTATCTTATTGTAAACCTTAACACACATTGCCATGCAATTTCTAGCGTATCTTGCACTCCTGGGGATGGTGCCGAGAACAAGTTTGTTAGGAAAACGCATATTTTGCCTGCTGCACACATCTTTTGCCTGCTTAAATAGATATGGATGCTGCTTAACAAATATTGCCAGCTCGAAAACGTACAAGCAGGGTAGGGGCAATATATTTAATTTTTTAAAATAAGGTCTGCATGACTCATCCGGTGCAATCCCAGTAATAGCACGTATGCACTTTTTTTGTGCAACAAATACTTTCCCTATGTCTGTGCTGTTACCATATATAATGAGGCCATATCGGAGTACAGACTCAACATAAGCAAAATACGCAATGATAGCAGTTTTCTGTGATGCTGATTTAGTTAATTTATATAACGCATAAGTGAAGCTATTAATTTTATTGCATACTTTGTTCACGTGTTGTTTCCAGTTAAGGTTTTGATCCATTACGATTCCCAAATAATTTACAACTTTTGCGTTGCAAAGAACTTGCCCTTTATAATCGATTTGTTTTAGCTCACTGTGTGAGTTTAAGTTAATGTAATTAGATTTACCAAGGTTAATTTTTAAGTTGTTACGGTTAAGCCAATCAGTTGTGTTGTTTAGGGTATTTATTATTTCTGTTTTGTGGTGTTCAACGGGCAGAGTTTTAGGGGAAGAAATAAGCACGGTTACGTCGTCCGCAAACAATATTGTTTTATGATTTAAAACCCCAGGAAGGTCATTAATGTATAATAAGAATAGAAGTGGACCTAGAACACTTCCTTGGGGTACTCCTGTTTGATTTTGCTTAAGGTTTGAGAAATAATCGCCCATCTGTTGATCTGCATCAAGTTTACTTATAACTACGCATTGTGTACGGTCGCTTAAATATGATTTAAACCAATCTAATGCTTGTCCTCTTATACCATACCATTCCAGCTTGGCCATGAGTAGGTCGTGAGACACAAAGTCAAACGCTTTTGACATGTCCAAGAATACCGCTGTTGTAAAATATTTATTATTAAAGCTACTCAACATTTCCGAAACTACTTGGTACACTGCAAGAGATGTAGACTTATTTTTCTGGAACCCATATTGATCCTTGCTAATTATATCATATTTGTTCAGAAAGGACGTGACTTTTCCGTGCATAACTTTCTCAAATACCTTTGAGAGCACTGGTATTAGTGTAACAGGTCGATAATTCCCAATATCACTTTTACATCCTTTTTTATAAAGTGGTTTTACCACCGACTGCTTGAGACGTTCCGGAAATACCCCGGTTTCCAAAGAGAGGTTTACGAGAAAAGTTAATACAAGTTTTATTTGGTCTTTGCATGATTTTAACACTTTTGTGCATATGCTATCGAACCCTTCACTATTTGTATTTTTTAACGCCTTGATTGCTTTTTCAATGTCGTTTTCATTTATTGGAGATAAAAATATTGAATTATTATGTCGATTTTCTTTAATTGTATTTTTTATGTCGATGTTTAAAGTATTGGTTAAATTGATAAGATAGTCATTAATGGTGTTAGCAATCAAAATAGGATCAGTTATTTCTTTGTTATTAAAGACAATTTTATCCAAATAATTCAATGACTGGTTAGGTTTAGTTTCATTATCAATAACGGTCCAAGTTGCTTTACATTTATTATTGCTTTTGAGGAAGAATAAGTTGTTCGCTATTCTTTTCGCAGTATATGTACATTTTTTTAATAGTTTATTATATTTTTGATATGAAGTCCTATTGGCGTTTGTCTTTTTAGTGTAGAATTTATATCGTAGGTAATTTTTAGTTAGACAACTTTTTTTCAACCCTTTACTTATCCACGTGACAGTCCTAGTCTTATTGATTTTTATTTTTTTGAAAGGAAAACACAGCTTATACAATAGACAGAACAAATCGTGAAATTCCTCAAAAGCTTCGTTTATGTTATTTTTATCAAAAACTTCCGAGAAAGAAAGGCATTGCAAATAATTTTTAAATTTATCAATATTTTCTTGGCAATAATCTCTACGTAGAATATAATAAATTTGAGGTGCAATACCCTTAGAGTCTACCGGAAACGCAATCGCTTGTGCTGTGTCATGATCAGACAAGCGCAGTGGAAGGGTTTTCCCAGTTACGTTTGTAACATTGCTTATAATGTGATCGATGCATTTTTTCAATCTGGTGGGTGAGTTTATATGAAACATTAAATTATATGTTTTGACTATGTCTCGGAGTTTATCTGTAGATTTATCATGAATCAATGTGTTAATATTAAGATCGCCACATAAGATTATTTTTCTTTTGGGAAATTTTGTTACATATGTATGCAGAAGCAATTCTAATTGATCAAAGAAGGCATCAAGTATTTTAACAATATCAGATGGTACTCTGTAAACGCACACAACTATCACATTAACCGCAGGAATATAAGTACTACAGGATTCAAAAATATTTCTTCTGGCTAAATCGTCTAAACATTTGACAGAGCTATGTTTAATGCCCTTCTTGACCAGAATACAGGACCCTCCTCTGTTTTGATTTGTTCTGGAATAGTTTGCAGCTAGTTCGAAATTTTGTAAATGTACATTACTCAGAAACCTTTGATTTCGTCCTCGTTTCGAAAATGTCTTAGCAAATTAGATTTTGCTGTCTTTGAAGACATTTTTATTTAACTTCGTTCGTAGGTACAATAAATTTGCTGAAGGCATTTATTTTAGCGTAGTCCTGATTCCACCCAGTTTCGATTTCACCTTATCCGACTTCACATACTCAGTAAAAACACGGCAAAAATATCGTCGGAGCGGGTGGAATCAGAACTAAGTAGATCGTTAATCTGTCCTAATGTAGAAATTGTTTATCATTTGCATCATGCGTCAATATTTGTGGTCGATGCAGTAAAGCGTAGTGGTATGGCATGCACGAACCACACTTGTATTCATGAGTAAGAATCCTATATGTTTCAAACAGCCAACATCGATTACCTATAGGTTTGCAAAGTCATGGTTATTTTCCTTAACACTTATATCCAATTACGTAACGTTGTTGCTCGCTAGTATCCATGCCATTCATATTTCAATATAGATTCCTTTCTCGACCAACTTTATAAGTTTTAAGAGTGCTACTGTTATCGCTATATCCTTAGGAACGTTTCTACTAATGTTGTTTTTGTTTTTGTAATTTGTACTATCTTCCAAACAGTACAGTTTAGTTGACAGATGATTAAGCAGAAATCTATTAATTATGCAAATTGTTCCTAATGGAACATAAAATAAATGTTGTCGGTATGCAATGCATGTGAAGCTTATCGTGTATCGATTATCGCCTACAGCTGCGACCGGCCTCGGTCGTGATCAATGTGTGGCTGACGCGTGGTAATGACCAAATTGACCAATCAGCTAATGACACTGTTGAAGGCAAAGATCTGGATCTGATGTGAGGTGGGTGGGGTTCGAATGGCCTCAAGCAGCAGAGTCACAAATAGAATAATTCTTGAAGACAATACATTTTCTTCTTCTTCGTCATGTAATCGATAAATAACAAGTAGATTTTTCTTGGACAACGTCTGCAGTTAGCCTCTACTAAGCAGGTCCTTTACAGTGTAAGGCTAAAGCAGTTCTTTAAGACAGCAAAGTAGACGAGCCTGGATTTTCTCTTGCCAGAGTCAATTTAAGTATTTTATTGACATAGATTTTATCTGCACCCCCATATATTTGACACATCTGAAGTATTCCCGGGCGCGAGAGTCTCTCTTCAGTGTAGGTATGTATGCTAGCTCGGAAGCGCGAAGTCTGTTAAGAGATTACCAGACTGTACAGATTCTCTAGATAACGGCTAATGAACCATCACGCGGCAACGAAGGCGGTGTACCTGTGTCGTGCCACGGTATACGGTGCTCATATGTAGTTCAGGGTCACGCCGCCGGCGAAGAATAGACCAGAATAGTGTTGACTCATATGTGTTGTTGTTAGCGCACTTGATTGATACGATTATGTGCAGTCACTGTGTCTCGTAAGATTATCTTCTTATAGTCAGTTAGATTAGACAACTTTATTAGAAAATACGGGGTGCCTTGGAGCTACCGACTTTCTCAAAAACGGTAGCACCAACCCTACAAGCTAAACAACTTTCTCCAAATTGCTCCTTTGGTACCACCCAGTTACCCTGAGTACCCTAAAAGTTGTTTAGGTTTCCCCCTTATTGCATCATAACAACACAAAACACCGATCAAAACATTTGTTCCATTACATAGCAATAAAATTGTAATTAGCTGACCACCGCTAACGATGTACCTAATGACGTCTATTCGATAGAGACACACCTACAATTACTGTTCACTAAGCAGTTCCTTTAAACGCAAATCATCACGTAATTAACTTGGAACTGGTAGAATTCATGTAGTTATTTACTAACATGCATACCAGCTATGCCAACCTACATATTATGTTATCTCAATTAGGTATTAAGCAATGTAATACCTATATTAGTATTCAAATGATGGTTTGTTTGAATTGTGTCAGTCATCAAAAATACCTACATTTAGTGAATTATTTTGATTTTTGACCGTTACCTCATTTCCCTAACCGAACGCTACTCTACATTCTCGTTCAATGAGAATTTACTCGTCCTGAAAAATGATACACTTCTATAGCAATATTTTACGCACATCATGAAATATTTTTGCTCAGTTGTAATTGTAATATGTGTACCTACTTTGTGTTGTTCTGTGAGTGATGGACGTATGGCTTCCCACTGATAAACAATCTGTTCGCTTGTCGGATTACCGGCAGCTCTACAAATTGTATTACAGAATCACAGCAAAATATTATGTAGCTTTCTCTAGATATTTATCTGCCATAATAGAATAAACAGGTAGGAAATTCGTTGCTCATACAAAAACAAGAACCTAATAAATATTTATGGACTAATCTAGCTATTTAGTAGTTACTGAAAGAGCTATTCGGACGAGCGAAAAATAAGCTTCAGCAAAAGCAACATACATACATACATACATCACGCCTTTATCCCTTGCGGGGTAGGCAGATCGTCAATTACCGTAAAAGTACGGTCGTTATCGCCACGTCTGACAAATATTTGAGGGCCGTTTTAGCTACTGTCGTGTATCGCTATAGTGACAGGTTGTCAGCCTGTCGCCTAAAATTGCAATACACATGATACCCTCGAGTCCTTTAGTCGCTTCTTACGACACCCACAGGAAAGAAATGGGGTGATGCTATTCTAAGCCGGCATCACACGGCCACTATTAAAAAAAAAGCAAACAGCAAAAGCAAACCTTCGAATAATTTCAGTAAAATTGTTCCAGTGTAAAAAGAGGAAGCAAATTCCGTATTTTCTGATCTTTGAATTGAATTTACAGATTTTCTTTAGGTAAAAAGATTTCCTCTTGGGAATGTTTCTTGTCGGATAAAGGCCTTTGTCGCTCCTTGCCCTTGAAACCCTCACACTTTGACGCTTTCCATTGTGAAGGTATTGGAGCGAGTAAGGAATTTTGTCAATAAATCTTTTATCAATTGTCTTGTGTTCTTTGCGTGTTTTGGTAGTGTAACGCGCGTCAAGAGCCACACTTGTTTTTATTTATTTGCGAAAAATAAAGTAGTTGTTCCTCCTAACTTGAAAATTCAACTGAGTTTCTATTTGAACCAATAATTTCCTTCATGCAAGCAGGAGCTTCATGGATATAATTTTTAAGGGGGATCGTTACGTCATACAAACTAAAATCTGAACTTCAACCGAGTTACACATGAGCTAAACAACAATTTTATCAAAAATCATTATGTGAGATGAGGAAGGCACACGTAAATATGTCGCAAAACTGCTTATCGTAAAAAAATATCAAGTATTTTCTCCACAAAAAAATTAAACGTGTTTATTGCAGCAGTAGCTCCATCTATGTTCATTAAGTGGCGACACGGTTTTTACAGAGAAATCTGATGGTTAAAAAATTATTTGTTTTATTTTGCGAAAATGTTATAAAAGCACGGGACTTCCCATCAAGTTTTTTAATCATAATTTTGTCTCATTTAAAGACGTAACTCCATTTAAATTTTGTATGGAAAACGATCCACCTTAAGATAGAAAGTTGGTTGTCTTGCTTAAACCTCATATACCTAGTTGTATCTTTAATCCTAATACCTATTAGCCTAACAGTAATCAGCAGTGATTCATTAAATATTCATGCATTTTGCCCTAAATTAAGTAATCAAATTGACTACTGTTTAAACTATTTAGTGAACGATTTATTTTTCAAGTTTTTACTTCACTCGCTATAATCCTTTTAGTAGCCAGTTAGTCGGCAGTTTGAAGGGAATAGACAGCACTGCTCACTGTGAATTAAACATCTTGCATTGCGCTCGCCAATCCGCCTGTCAAGCGTGGTAAGTATGGCAATACCACCCAAAGGCTCATGTCTAACAGTGGATCGTTGTGGGTGTAGTAGTAGTAGTAGTTTGATTTGCAAAGCATACTAATAATCATAAATGTAGGTAGGCAGGTTCCATAGGTACACACGCACCTCCTATTAAATAATGATCAGGATTTTCGCTGTAGTAGATAAAGCCATTATTTAATAAAATAAGGTTACCTTATCTAAACTCATTCATCATCATGCTGTAAAGAATAATTCAATTAGTCTGGCGTAGCCTAAAAAATGCGAACGAAATTTTATTTCTTACTCCACGTTTGTCTGTGTTACTTGAGAAATATGTTTCATTTATAAATTGCTTTATGTATCGTCTAGATATTTGATATTCTATAAAACGTAGGTAGGACTATTTGATTTTTCTTGATGGGCATAGACTGAATTAGACTGAGTTCATTTTTAAATAAACTTATTTCAAAACGGCTATAAAAATATGTGCGTGAACTTCAAAAAAGCTGTAAAGAACAATAACGCCTACTTTCAGTAGAAAATTAAGCACACCTTTAATAAGTAGGGTAAACGCGCCGTGTGTTTACCACGTAGGATTATCGTCGCCATGGTAACGCGATAGCTTACTTTACCCTATAACACCTGTATAGGAGCTCCCCTCTATTAGTTCAATACACTTCTTTGTGGTTTACTGGTGCTCTGTGTTTACAATGACTGGTGTAAATAAATAAAGTGGCCTTATAAAATAGGGGCTAGTGAAAGTATTATACCTAATAAAATCCAAAAACTAAAGGAAAATAAATATTTAACCGCGTATTGTGCAAACTTAAATACCTACAAGGGACATAAAACTAAAGAATACGCAACAGCTCAACGCATTACTAAAAGCAAATCTGTTTCAGCAAACCTAGAATAATAAGATTGTACCTCTATAAAATGAGTCACAAGATTCGAGTACAATGTACTACAACTGTAAAAGAACAAAAATACCTAAGATAAAATATAGGGACGTGCATGAAATAAGTATAGCTACAATATAATCTAATCTAAATTATATTGTTCCATACCTATAATTTTTTAGTTCTTCAGATGCAAAGCTGCAAAACATTGTCAAGGCGTTATTGTTTGCTAATAGTGTTTGATTCACCTTGGCTTCTAGATACCTAGGTCAATCAGCCAGTGTCTGAGCCTGCGCTAGGCCTAGGCCTCGCACACGGTCACATATCCTTGCTTTAAAAGCTGCTCCATTAATGTCATGTGTGTTTTATGTCACGATCTTAAAACACACATTATAATAAGTGTCACTAATTACTGTGCACATAACATTAGCTTTATATAAGGTATAAAAGCGTAGATAAAAGGTTTTTTACCGACTTAAGAAAAGAAGGATATTCACAGTTTGTGTTAGACTTAGGCAGTTATATAAAAAATATGTAGTCAATGTGCGTAATCGGTTTTACACTAAAATGCCTAGACGAATCAGAAAAAATATTTTTATTTGAAATTAAGAGGTATTCTCCATTCCAAGTCCAATGATCACCAGTAGGTCAGGTCACCTCAGGTCAGGAAATTCGAGGAAATGCATTGAATTCCATAGGCACAGTGGCACAGTACATTTAAGGTCCGTTCAAATAGGATTTTAGTTTTAATACCTATTTGTAAAGTAAAATTATTCTCTACCTCAGACAAGACTCCAAGTTTTATAGCAAATTTTAGATGCTTTCTCCCTTAGTAAATCTGTAGGTAGGTACTCGGTTTCGGGTAATTTATTAAGCTTTCCGCTCTCCGATATTTAATCCTCTTACGAAATGCTTTGAACGATAACTTATTATTTCTCCTTACAAAGTTTTAGGAGATTCTTGAAGAATTTTATAATGAATTTATTTAAAGTCTAGTCTATAATTCTTCGTTGTTTCAGAAAAGTTAGCCAAGTTTATGAATAAAGATTTAATTAAGGTTTTTTGACTATAAATAATTTATTTGAAACAAGTATATTTATGTACTACTTACTTAGGTACTCGTGTTAGTTTAGTACTATCAAGAAAAGTTGGTACCTAAATGGTTCCTTTCTGGATTAAAGCTGTAGGCGCCTTTACAAAAACACGTTACCGAAGTACCTAATTCAAAGAAGCCTGTGAAGCAAAGTCCATCAAAATGAGGCCCTTTCATTGGATAATGATCTCCATAAACGTGCCTAAAAGCCTACAAACATTGATCTCCCTCTCATTCTCATTACATATATGTGATTAGGATTACAATTATGGTAAATGTATGCCTCTTCCAAGCCTGTTCAGATTACCTGCTTCAAAAGCTCGCTCTAAATCATTATTACATCAGATTAATCATGTTAGACATGCAAATTACACAGCACTATTCATTACGATATTGGCATGGCAGCGAGCTTTGACAAAATTAATTAAAATTGAATACCAGTCGGAAACGATCTTAAGAGTTGACTGTACCGAGCTGGTGTTTTTTAAATGCATTATTACAATCAGAAAATGAATATGGAGCATAGATCTAGTCAAGAAGAGTTATCGGGCAAAAAATGTTTCGATCAGTTGCGAATTGGCAGAGGGATACGTTGAATGCGTTGTATGAAAAAAAAACACTTCAGATCTCTCTTAATACGATCAAATTCTGGGTTCCGTTATTATTAGGTAGGTACGTAAATACGAACGAATGTAATTAAATATATTCTCATTAGTACATTGAAATGTTTAAAACCGTTTTGAGAAGATTGATTATTTCATCTTTGTGCCTTGGTATTCAAAGTACCTACGGACATAATAATTAACGATTTTGTGGCAACCTTACGTATGTAGGTAGTAATTTATGAATGTGAAATATCAAATTGTTAGCTAGTTCTACGTGCATAGGTACATACATAGGTATATCACGCTTATTCCCCTTGCTCCCTAAAATTGCAATACATCAACTCCCAAATCCCTTTGTTGCTTCTTATGACACCTATGGGAAAGATATGGACGATGGAGTGATGCTATTCTTAGCCGGCACCACACGGCAATCCTACGTAGGTTTGTAACATTAATTTAATTACAGAAGTAAATGAAGTACCTCAAGGGTCGTCATCATAAATTAAGTTATACCTGAGCACAACTCAACCCTCATCCTGATTTTCTCCTGTTTGCTCCATTAACTCTTCTCCACTTTACGTTTACTTACGGTACTTTTACGTATAAGCGCACAGCAGATTGTAAAAGCTCTACCTATAGCTGAGTTTACGAAGAGTCTTTACTTAAATCGTAACGTTCGTTATTTAGTATTATAGTGACGTATGTTGTAGGTGTGATTGCTAGTTATTGAAAACCATTTTACGAGAATTAAGTAGGTACTTATCTAATAATTCACATTTCTAAAACGTAGAGTCAAGCCACAGAATATATAATAGTACTAGGGTACAGAAAATTCACTCCCTAACAAAAGCCGTGGTTAGGTATAAAAAGATACCTACTCTCGACTTAGCCGACCGCCCGCGCGCAAAATTGAAACTTATTACTGCGAGCGAACGGCTCAATCTCCACTGGACGCCGCCGGACAATGACCCGGCCGCGCGCGCTCTCAAAGGGTTGTCACAATAATCGAGTAGGTATTTAATTTATCTGTTCAGTGCATAGGTATTCTAGGTAACTACAAGACAAGTATTGCAAGTTTTTTTAAATCGAATTTAAATTAAGCTAGCGTAACATTATACAATAGTAAGTACCTACCTACCTAATTATGTTATGAATGAGATGATAGAAGCTTACGCAAACTTGATACCTACCTACCGACTTACCTATCTATTTACTATATGAATTTGTTCACAGTCTGGTTAGGACTCGAACGACCTGAAGCAAAATGGTTCCGTACTTTGGAAGGCACGTTAAGCTGTTGGTCCCAGTTGTTGTAGGTACTTATACTCTGACCAATGTTAGAAATAGCAACAAGTATTTGAAAATTATCAAAATACAATTTTAGAAGGAACTTACCTTTCCATCTCCTTCGGAATAACGAAAAAACTTATTTCCGGGTTCTTTTTTATATTGTTCTTACATATATCTACACTGCAGTATTTGCGAGGTCCATGGCTAACCTTTTTTTAGTTTTTAATCCATTTTCGAAACACAAAATAAGACTTCCGATCCGAAGAAATAATCCGAATACGTACACACGTGCGGTGAGTCTCGCGCGCGACAACCGACCGAGATTAGCCCCTTCAAGGGGCACCCGGGCGGGTAATACCTAAACCGCGGAGTGAAACTCCCCTGGTCAAGCCTAGGTCATAGAGACGAAACCCCAGAAAAGCAGTCTTGATCATGCATGATAGATAGATTTTAGCATAAGGTCTTTAATATTTTTATTCTGTTAATAAAATACATTTAAGTAGCGTGAAATAACAGTAAATTGATGTTTGTTTAGGCAGGGTTAATCCAAAAGTTAATCCGTTGTTGAACGAAAGAGCTTATCTACTTTTAGGTCCCATTCGTCTTATTTTTCTAATCTTGTGCATGTTTGTGTAAAAACACCTAAATATTTGTTCTTATTTATTTGTTTATGTCTGGAAACTACCTAACCTACTTCGATTGTTTTTTTTTTCATACTCAAAGAATTACAACTGTATTTTTCATACATAGGATAAGAATTTGAAAAATTAAGAAAGACGGTGGTGGCGGCCGAATTCTCATTAGGTAATTATTTTTTTATTATGGGATTTGTGAATTGGTGTGTATTGCAATTTTCGCTGACAACCAATCCATCAGCCAACCAATCAATAATCCACAGTCTTATAAACAGTCTTCTGAATGACTCTCAAACTTTCGTTAGATGTGGTGCGATTGGCCGTTTTTTATCCCGCATAGGATAGGATAGCGGCGCTTGAAATATGTATGTATGTATAATGTAGCACTTTGAGTGTATCAAAATCCCAAGTAACTTTATTTACCTACCTACCTGTTGTTTCCGCTCGATTTCCATACAGGTGTTAGATATCGTGCGATTACGGCAGCCTCGCCCGCCACTCGACCAGCCGACCAGTAATTCGGTCAAGCGCAAGGTGAAGGTCCACGTAATGGGTAATGATGACGCCAGTAATCGTGCGACTGACACAGTTATATAACAATATAATAAGTGGTTTCTCTTTTTACCCACGACTGAACGGAGACGGTATATGCGTTTGGGGAGTGAAAATGTTTGTGTGTTTGTCAAACCAATGTGGCCAGTTATCACTAAAACTGCTGGTCCGATTTTAATGCTTCTGGGATATGTTCAGATTTTATTGGTCCATGACTTAAGGGAATTTATACCTTTTACAAAGAGTGCGGAAAAAATCAAGTAGAGCAAGGCACCGAAAGACTCAATGTTTTTGAGGCCTGAGTGTTCTAACAGTTCTTAACCGCCCCATAAAAATGTCATCCCATTCCACGGCACCAAACCGAGGCAGGTTGCCGAATACGGAGCCTAGGAAGAGGAGGGGGGAGCGGTTAGATCTAACTTGTTACTAACATTAGTATGTACGAATAGGTTAATAGTTACTTCCTATTTAAATACCTTTCCTTATAACTATGTATAGTAAAGCTACGATAAATATATTCCATGCTTTCATCACATCACATTCAGGAATAGCATATCATTTTAATATTGAACGTTGAATAAATTTCCCTCAGGCAATTTCAGTTTACTCAAAAATGAAAATCTTGCATTTCCGCGTCGAATTTCTGAAACGTAAAATTCAGGCTATCAAAATAAAATAAATTCATTCCAATTCATAATAAAGAATGAAGCTTTTTATTTATAGTTATATGTGATGTTGTAGGTAGGTTGCCTCTATGTCATATTATATGACATTCATTAAGCAGGATGTCAACAATATTTAATGTTGCCAATTCTTACTCTGCGCCAGGTTGTAATCTATAACATCTATAACTTCTGAATTTACTAAAAAAAACTTTCAATATTACATTACGTATTCACAACAACTTTTTACCACGGGAAAAAGTTTAAAAGATTGTACCCTAATATCAACTTATGATGAGATTTTACTTCAGAAAATAAATAAGTATGTACCTAAAACACATGTTAGTATGTAATCACAGGCACTGAACCACTGAATAGACCATAGTAACATGAATTTAGATTGCAACAATGTAAACTATCATTAGAGGGATAACACAGGCTTTTAATCAATATCAGGCTTGGCAATTAAAAGTACTTACGTCTGCAGTAACTAATGAAAAATGAAAGACACTGCAGGAGCATCGATCGCTCGTGTCGGGGACTTCGCTGTAATATCAGAGAAAAGCTTCCTTGACACGGCTTTCCGTCACTTGCCCCGCTAGCGCTAGCGAGCCGCGCGAGCCGCACGAGCGCCCCGAGCAATTCAACTCGATAAATTGAAAAGTGGAAAATACTCCGCATGTAGAGGATAATGCAGTGCTATTGTGTGCAAGAATATAAAATAAGATACGAGTACTTATAAAAGAGCGCGACTGCAAAAGATATGATAGTGTATCGGGTGTTATTTAAGATTCTATTTGATTCAATGTACAATTGCGAATTTGTTGGATTATTACTAAAGTTATAAGTAATGGTTAAACATAAATGGTAGGTACATGAACCTAGGCAGTTTAATGCTCTTGATTTTCTATTTAAGTACTTCTTATTGTTCCCGTGAAGAAGGTGTCAGTGAAGTCTTTTAATATCATTTCAGTACACCTAATTATTGCGGCCAAATAGGATAAATGCATTAAATATTACTCAATAAATAGGTATATGGACTCTACATAGGTCCTTGAACAGAACAGCACAACATCAAAGAACTTATTAAATTCCTAACTACCGCAAGACCGTAATACTCAAGTTTCAGCACCACGTCGAAACTTCGAAGATATTCGCCTAACTTCAACAATTTACTCAAGCATAAGTGGTTGAGAATATTGGTTTAGATTAGGGCATGTTTACCTAGAATTAGGATATATTTGGTCGTATTCCAGTAGGTATTGTCCTAGCAACCCTCTCGACGCCGATAAAACGTCTTTGCACGTAATCCATAAGCCCTCTACGTCGTCGACGACGTCGGGAAATTTATTTTTATTTGATGTAGGTCTCGTAAATGCTGAATTCCAAAGCTAAATTAAATACCCTTTGCGTCACATTTCATTTTTTATCTTGATAAATTCGTCCTTTGGAAATGATAATGAAAGAAAGTTCAACCGAGAGTATTTAATCAACGTAGATTCTGACAAATTGAGCGGATTTTGTCGTCAGAATACTCCTCATAATTTACTTACTCAGATTAACCAAAAGTAGGTATTTGCTCGCTCGAGCTTTAAATTGAATGAAAGTGGAAGTTTTGGAACAAGACCTAAATTAGATAGAAGATCAAAGTCATAAAATTTTACTTCACAAATCGTATTCTAAAGCTAGTCAGCACTGTAGATAACCAACTTTTAAATTGTTTTGAAGTAAGAGCTAAAGGAAAACCAGTATTGAAGTGAGCAGAAATTGAACTACGTAACAGTAAATGAGTTGGGAGAAGTGAATGTGATCAAAAGGGATGATGATGGAGAAGGACTGGTGGCGTCTCACACCGAGGAAGGAGACGTATGGAGTGCCGGAGTGTCTCGGAGCCATCGACTCACGGGTGCGTGTCTTTTATAAGCTCCTTCTTTCTTCCTAGTAACTTCTTTAAATATAGGGAGAATGTAAATGTAGGTACTAGTGTCTGATACTTCTTTTCGAGTGGGACACCGAGACGTCCGACGGCCCGGTGAATCATGGTGAGCGATTCAGGACGAGCAGACGAGCTGTTGAACAACATTCCCGAAGAAACCTACTTTAGGTCAACATATAAAAAAAAAAGTAAAATTTCGGACCTCCCACATAAAACGTACCTAGCATCAGCCGACAAAGTCAATTGTGCCTTCCTTTTCACCAACCCAGTTTTCGATATAGGTCACTAGTAAAATTTCATCCTAAGTATAGGTAGATATGTACTATAATCCATTTGACCGCACTGCGAGAAATACTTCAGTCAAAGTAGAGCGCATTTATAAGTTGTTGGTACTTGACAAAAGCACTTTACAAGTCCGGAGGAAGCCGAGCAATTCTGTAGGAACTTCCGCGAACGTCAACAACAATTTACATATTTTGTATTGGTATTTATTTGTACCTAGTATAAATATAGGTTAATACTTGGTAATTCAATGCAGTTTTCCTAATTGCCTGTTTTTTTTATTATTGCCGTCGGTACTTTGGCACGCATAGCCTGTAATGTGTACAAGTAGCTTATCGTAGAGGACGAAAGACAAGACACTCGTGAGACCGATGCCTCGCAGATTCGCATTCACATACCATCTAGCTAGACTATACCTATCCTATTTCAGGTGTCTTAATTTTTTTTATTTTCCTTTTTAGAACCTATATTGTCAGACTGTTCATTGCATTTGGAATACCCGAAAAAACCTGATTAATATCAAGCTTAAAATATAAATAAAACATTTCTAGCAGGTACGACAAAATAAATTCCAGTACCAGCCCAGATTTTCTCAATCGAAGCAATAAATTATTCATTTGGGTTGTGTTCCTTCCTAACTTACCGACAAAAAAAAAACGCCAATGGAACGGAAAACTAGAATTTTAGTGATCTGAAATCCTTTATTTTGTTTTCCCTGAATATTCGTAGAGAGAATATTCGTTTATACGAGTGAGCGCAATCCGGAATAGTGAATACAAAACAAGAGAACGAGCGAACTAATTGGATTCCACTCTCCTCGGATGAAGTTGGGAATTCCTGCTAGATGTTTGTGTATGGTAAAGTTTGAATATGGGCAGATAGGTGCTGCGAGTTTAGATTATTTTCTGTAATTTTGTATTACTCTACCAGTCACAAATACCTTTATTTACGAGAAATCCTCGAGGCTTTATATTTTGTTGGCAGCGATGTAAAAGTTCCATTCACCGTAATGCACAAAGTATTTTTAACTGATTTCTTCCGCCTGTTGACTCGTATAGTATCATGTACTTACAAGACAGTCTACCTGTATGATAAACGTGTTTCCCGCGTAGTTGATCACCGCTATCAGTCGTATTATCTTAGTTGGGGTCAGCTGTTACGTGCTATAAGTTCACTATCAGTGGAAGGACGGCTTACGGTCACCTTGGCTGCAGACTGCACGTCAGAACAGCTGACCGCGCGAATACTTCCGGGACATTCGCCGCTTGGCTGTGACGTCATCATGTGCTATTTTATTTTGCAAGTTTTATTTCCCGAAAATGACTAAAGTAAAAAGATCCTTGAGAGTAGAATTGAGCCGTTTTTTTACCCGTCGACGTAAAAATATCGACTTGGGAATAATTAAACACGGGTCTTGCTCGCCCTGTCTCGTCGAATGATGTTTATTTAAGACCTTCTGCGTAGGATTGCTTAATAAAAGGCCTTTTCGTGTTATGGGGCATTAAATTGTGATGCTAGCTACGGCGTTTTAAAGTGCGCTATTACGTAAAAATAATTTGTTTCTGAAATATTGCTAAAACAAATGCCAAGCTGGAAGTGTTAAATAAATAAATAAATATCCCTGGACGAGACACACAGCGCCATCTAGCCCCAAACTAAGCAAAGCTTGTACTATGGGAACTAGGCAACTGATATAATACTTATATACTTTTTTTTTGTAAATAAATACATATTATACATAGTAAACACCCAGACTTAACACAAATATTTGAAAATTGACTTTACAAATATTTGTGTCCAGTGGGAATCGAACCCACGACCCTCGGCGTAGAAGGCAGGTGTACTATCCACTACGCCATCGGGACAGTCAGTGTTCAATCAAATCATTTTAAAATACGGGTTCTTTTTACCCACTCAATAGTGCCAATTGCACAAATAGACTGGACTCGGTAGCAAAATAAGGAAGTGTCAATCAGAGCTCAAAGTAGTAGCTTTAGATCGCAAATTACTTCCTAAATCAATCTACCTCAGTCAAAGCGCTCTATTTTACATGCTATTTTAGTTGCTGTAGACTTGTAGAGCAAAGAAATCACGTCAGCTGGCCACGAGTCGGCATTACATTTATATCGTTGCTGTAGAGTCATACATTAAACATGCTGCAATCTGCTCATGAATACTAGCTCAGATTTTATTCTGCATAATGTTGTAGAAACCTAACACATTATAAGAAAGATGATGTGTGAACCATAGGTACTATTCTGTATTTTGGATATGAGCACGCAGAAAACAGCGGAATATTAGGTAAATATATATGTATCTTTTTATATTTATGATGACTATGTTTGATAAATTATTTAAACTACATGTGCAGTGGTTAATGTACAAACTGAAAACGTCACGGACTGCACAAAATTAATGTAAGTAGAGGTATTATGCACATTCACAATCAAACAATCGTATTGTTATACCTATAGTGCGTCGCCTTTTATTGCTTTGTCAATACTAATTACCGTAGTAAATAGATAATATACTGGAATTTTCCCTAAGTTTAAGATGAATAGCTGATAAATCCAAAACATTTAAAAGTTCTTTATTTAGTATGAGATAGTGAGTAGGCTTTTTTGTAAGATAGCTGTCTATTTAACCTAGATATCCTATAGCACAGTGGCCTAGCACTGCTGGACACAGGGCTCTTCTGTAATGCGCCATGGTCCTTTCACATGTTCGCATACTATCTTTTCATAAACAATGATGCTATATAACCTGCGTTGTCAAAGGAAAAGAAAGTACCAAAATGAGTTTCATATTCAATATGTTTTTATTTCATCAAATTTGGTACGTTATTCCCAAAATACGGCGCGGCGTTCCAAAACCAACTACTTACACTTTACTAAAAAAACAAGACCGATTTCGATAAAATAAAAAGTCTAAATCAAAATCACTCAAGATTAGCTTGTGATGTGATGCTAAAAGTAAGTATTTTGACCCTTTACAAAGGCTCATTGTGCTACTCTACCAGTGGCCTGGCCAATCAATACGCTGCAATTGTCCTGTATTCGCGGGTTCACCGAGCTATTGACACACTGTTCGAGTACGAGCACGTTAAATCGGCACAGGTTGACCCACTTGGCCCATTTCCATCAGTTAGCTCTACTCTAGTTTTAGAGTATTGTCCTCTAATGGTTTTAAGTGGGCACAATTATTTGTATTTTCTAATACCTAATGGCAGTACTTTGTTTAATAGAACCAACAACACGGCTAAAACTTTTCGGGTACTTCCGCATGGTATATTTACCTTATTGGGTAAAAGAGTTACTAAATAATAAAGACACACCGATGTGACTAGAAACTATGATAATATTCAGAGAATCTCATTTTCCATAATTCTTTGTCTACAGGGTATGGCGTTCACGATAGAGGAGCGGCAAGTACTGGGTATACACGGACTACTACCAGCCAGGGTGAAGAGCCAGGAAGAACAGGTCCAGCTGTGCAGACTGTCCTTCGAGCGCTATGAGAACCCACTCAACAAGTACATCTACCTGATGGGTCTGCTGGTAAGTAGCTACCTTGGTAGATGAGGGGCTAGTGCTGGGTATACATGGATTGCTACCAGCCAGAGTGAAGAGCCAGGAAGAACAGGTCCAGCTGTGCAGACTGACGAGAACCCGCTCAACAAGTAGGTACATCTACCTGAACACGTTTATGGTTATAAGTCGATAGTCTACATTGCTTATGATGAACCTTGAATTTGAGTAATGTTGTCGAAGACCTGAAGTACTCATTACAGCTATAAATGTAGAGAAAATATATCAGGAGGGCTGGAAGGAAACCATTAGATTCCTACTATTTATTTCAATCTTAATTTCAAATAGGTATCTAAATCTCTAATCGAGCCCGACAATCAAAACGAAATTGCTAAGGTTTGTCGATTGGGCACCTACATTTTTTTTAGGTAAGTTACCTAGGTACATTAAATATGGATTGGACTAACTAGGTTGGTTTGTAGCTACTAGTTCATTACGGTACCTGGAAGAAAACTGCTCTACTTACATTTATCGGTCATGAAACAGGGCATTAGTATTCTGTAGTGGTGAGCCATAGTGCGGCTCCTTGGTTCCGCCCACAAGTGAGTGGATCCGACGACCCTCGGCGCTTCCCGCGTCACGCTGCCGGCCGCAAGGTCACCGGGGTCGCACTTGCTTCAATCAGTGTTGCCGCTTAAGAAACTAGAAAGTCCCCAGACCTGTGTAGAAAAGTCGCTAGATTTGGCAAAAAAATGACTGAAAATATCCGCTAGAAGTCGCTAGAATTTCAAATAGTGGAAATAAAAAATATGTAAATAAAAAGCGTTTTTCAAATTCAATACTTATTTATTACTCAAATTCGCACTAAGATGAACAGGTTTTTATGCAAAATGAATGAACTTGGAATGAAATGAACGATGATTAAAAAGAAATAGCTATACTTGTTGCATCCATGGGAGAGAGTGAGACGCATCCAGCCACGATATAGAACATTACTCGTAGGGGAATTCCCGGAACTCCCCGCCCGATCGGTTTTTCACCCCTTTCGAAAGTGAAAGGGACTTCCTGGTACCAAAAACTATTCAGTATACATAGTAACGCAAGTAAATAATGTTTATTTTCTACTCAAGTATGAATGTCGCCAGAAGTCGCTAAAAAAATTCTAGCGACTTTTTTTTAAAGAAATGTCGCTAAGCATATGAAAAATCCGCTAGATATAGCGACAAAGTCGCTAAAACGGCAACACTGGCTTCAATAGCCCTACTCAACAATGGACAGCAATATCAAACCTTATCCTAAAGGCATAAAGAACAAAGAGTTTTTTATACAGGGTGCAAGGGACGGTGTATCGAAACTTTGCAGCCTTGCAGGCATTATCTCAGACCATGAAACTCAACAACTTTTACCATAGGGTCTATGCTTTTACTATGGAGCATATTAATATTATGTTAATATGATGGGAAACGACAAAAAAACGTGATTCAAAACGCTGAACGGGAATTTTGTATGGCAGGTTTTTGTCATTATAACACTTAGTCTCCATGGAAAAAGTTGTCCTGCAAAGTTTTCAGTATACTGTCCCTTAGACCCCGTATGCTAGCTGTAGTTACGAAACTAAGTCCGCCCCTCGACAACGTAATTGTGCGAATCTACGTTGCGTACCCGTAGTGCGGAACGTGACACACGAATTTGAGATCGATCTAGATTTAGGCGTTAGTTTCCTTGAGATTATGAGTTTATGACTCACGTAATCACGTTTCATTTCTACGTGATTCGGTAGGTACTTGATTTTGTTATTGATCTTTCTGCACAATAGCAGGTATGAAGTCACGAAGGTAGTTACTAAAACTTATTTCTACAATTATGGGTATTATTGAGGAAGCTATAAAATTGATAGTTTATTAAACTGAATGCAATCAAATCAAGCCCACGTCTGGTTAGACACTCGAACAATCGCCTCGCAATCGCAAGTCTTATGTGCGTGGTATACCTACCTCGGTACGGTTCCAAGTCTAAACTGTCTAACCCAGTCTAGAATCGATCGACTGTATAAAGAAATGCATTTGATGCATGTATCTACCCATCTTGTTCCTTACCTACAGTATATAAAAGGTTACTGATTGATATTGACATGATTTCTTCATCCAATAAAAGCAATTTGTATCGCACAGTCAAATAACTTTCTAGCGCAAGATATTAGGTTTAAAGACTTTTATATTTCTTATCCAATATAATTAATTCCCAGGACCGCAATGAGCACCTGTTCTACCGGTTCGTGGGCGAGAACGTGGCGGAGATGATGCCCATCGTATACACGCCCACTGTTGGGCTCGCCTGCCAGAAGTACGGCCTGGTCTACCGCCGGCCCAGGGGACTCTTCATCACCATACACGACAAGGGACACGTTTATGACATTTTGAAGAATTGGTGAGTGGAAATTTCATTCATACCCCTATTTTTTACTTGTTTCAAAACTAAGTTGCTTTTGGCACTGGTAGCTAAAGTCAAAGACTCTCTGTAAATTGCAATTGGTTAAATAGTCAAGACATATTCGTAGGAAAGGAGCGTCGCGTTTTCGCTATTTGAAAGCAAGATCAAAATCCGCGGATCCGCAATTTGAAGGAGCGGGATCCCAAAAAGATGCGCGGGATGGCAGGATCCCGCATTGCTAACTTCCATAGGTATATGTTTCAACTTACCCAATGAATCAAATGTCCCGTTTCTGATGACACATTTTTCTCTTTTTGTCGGGTGGGACAACCAGCGAGTTGACCATGGGAGTTGACACACGTTTCAATCAACCCTGGTGTCAAACTTTCACTCTGAAACCAGTCTCATGGGGTTTCTTAATGTTTGCTTCTTTTATCCAGGCCAGAGACTGACGTGCGAGCCATCGTGGTGACTGACGGCGAGAGGATCCTGGGTCTCGGAGACTTGGGCGCGTGTGGTATGGGCATCCCGGTCGGCAAGCTCGCGCTCTACACTGCGCTCGCCGGCATCAAGCCTCACCAGTGCCTTCCTATCACACTTGGTCAGTTACGTCGCGTCAACCTACTATACATTTTCTCCATAGTATAC
Organism: Phthorimaea operculella; assembly: GCA_024500475.1. Lineage (NCBI taxonomy): Eukaryota > Metazoa > Arthropoda > Insecta > Lepidoptera > Gelechiidae > Phthorimaea > Phthorimaea operculella. Next base: position 4,275,610 of record JANFCV010000003.1, on the reverse strand, counting down.
CGGGAGTACCAGAAAGGGTATAACAAGCCGAAAGGAGGTCAAGGTACGGTACCTACTCATGAAACTGATCAACTTTCCCCATGGAACATGGGTCCAAATATGAAAAAAATTGGACCTCCCATACAAAATTTCCGATCAGCTGATTGATTTACTATGGGAGGTCCAATGTTATTTTTCATATTTCGACCCATGTTCCATTAGGGAAAGTTGTTCAGTTTCATGAGTAGGTACCGTACCTTGACCTCCTTTCGGCTTGTTATACCATTTCTGTTACTCTCTGTATATAAAGGCTTCTCGAAGGCCTTTGATATGGTGGATCACTAGGTATGTCCTTATTTCAAAATTAAAAGCGTACGGTTTTGATGGTAGTTTTCTGAAATGGCTTAGCTCATACTTAACTGATAGGAAGTTGAAGGTTGTCGTGGGAGGTTACGAATCACAGGAATTCACGTCTGGAACTGGAGTTCCCCAAGGATCGCATATGGGTCCCCTCCTTTTCAATATATTCATTAACGATATTGCACAATGTTTCCATCACAGCAACTTTCTCTTATACGCTGACGATCTAAAACTTTATATGGAAATTAAGACACTTGAAGATTGTCAGCAGCTGCAGAGCGATTTGACAAGACTCCAAAAATGGTGTGATATTAATAAAATGAAATTAAATTTAGCCAAGTGTCAACAAATTACTTTCACGAGAAAGGTTAAAACAATTGATTATGACTATAAAATTAACGGACAAATTTTAACGAAACAGAACGGTACTAGAGATTTGGGTGTCATGATGGATGATAAGTTGAGTTTTATATCACACATTGATAAAATCACGACGCAGGCTTTTAGAACTTCGGGTCTCATCAAACGCACCACAAAAAGTTTTAGGAAACCATCCACCAAATTGACCATCTTCAATTTAGGGCCCGAGTAGACGTCAAAACATTAGCTCGCATAAATAAGTTTAATTTTTACGTAAAATTCTTAGTATTTGTGTTTATATTGTGTTTATTTAAGTGATAAAAGTGGACTACAGTGTTACAATGACCCAGTGCAAATAAAAATAACTGTGTTTTTAGCAAATGTTGTTGGTCAACCCACGGACTAACTATTTGAATCAACGGACTACCTAACGGATTAAACCGGGGGAGTATTTTGTTTCTTTAATCAATTTCTTACATTAAGGCTTGTGAAAAGTATATTCTGACCATAATTTCAGATTAGTCAAACACAAAACTGCACATAACCTCGCTTTTGTGGGAAACTACCTACTCACACATTAGCGCGGGACCTTGTCTCAGCTTACTTCTATTGAAGTCTGTCTGAAGATAGGGCTCATCTGCCGCTCAGACAAGTTTATTCAAGCAACACTAAACCTTTAGGAACACTAACACTTTGTTTTTCTTGTTAGTTTTGCTGTTAGTTAGTGTCTCAGTTCACTTATTAGTGTGAAAAGTGAATCTGTAGATACTTGTTAGGTATTTACTTTCATACATAGCATACATTCTTACACACATATTATTATCACACCTAACTGTGGTACTGCTACAAGTAATTGACTAAATTGTAATTGAAAATTAATAATTATACACAGAAGTCCAGCCTTATAATTAGATTACATATACACTAGCCCAACAAGTAACAACTAGTGTGATTTGGATCTTAAATTTGTTTTTATATCAATTCCAGCCCGGCTTCAACCATGTCCATGATGACAACACGTAGCATGCATGCGGAAAAGACAATGGCTAAGCTCCAGCAGAGACTTACTGAAGCCGAGCAAATTAATGAGAAACTTCTAGTGGAACGAGATGAGATTGACTTAGAGATGAAACAGTTAAAATCCAAAAACACTCAGCTGACTGACAGTGTTACTACTCTGCGTACACAGTGTGCAGAATCACAAGTGGAGATTGACCAGCATATTCAACATATAGATTCTCTAGAACGTGCTCGATTTGACCTCATCAATGACCTACATTCTGCCCGAGATCGATGCAAATTTTAAACCAGCAACTAAACGAAGCTAACAAACAGTTAGCGGATTTACACCAAGAAAAAGAAGACATAGAAAATAAATTCAGTGTTTCCTACATCATGAACTGGAAGTGCAGGACATAAGTACAGTACGCCACACAATTCTTACAAAAGGAAATAAAATAAAGAAATATTTAAGACTAAACAAATTCATTAAAAGACTAGACATAACCTGAAACTATTAAGATTAACTGTAAAACAACAACCGAATAGAATTAAGAGAATCAATTTATTGAAGCATACTGATGAATATAAACTGTTAATAAGAAAAATGCAAGAAGAGTTCCATCAAGCAGAAATAAAGATCAAGCAGATGACGATGCAGATAACAGCATCAGAAAGCTTGCACACAAGTAGCGAGTTGTATATTGATCATCTTCAAACGCAGCTCGCTAATGTTGAGACTAAATATGCAGAGAGCCGATTAGCACATGAGCAACTCTCTTGCAACTTCGGAGCTACTACAACTACAGCAACAGAATGCAGAGTTACTGGACCTGCTGATGGAAGATGAGGAGTTCACCTTGGCATCCGTGAATACTGATACATCTGATGCACTCGCCACACCTGACGCGCCGGCACCACCTGACGCGCCGGCACCACCAGCCGCGCGGGCACCTTCTGCCGCGCGGGCACCTTCTGCCGCGCGGGCACCACCTGCCGCGCGGGCATCACCTGCCGCGCGGGCACCACCTGCCGCGCGGGCACCACCTGCCGCGCGGGCACAACCTGCCGCGACGACACCGCCTGCCGTGCCGACACCACCTGCCGCGCGGGCGCCATTTGCCGCGCGGGCACCACCTGCCGCGCGGGCACAACCTGCCGCGACGACACGGCCTGCCGTGCGGACACCACCTGCCGCGCGGGCGCCACCTGCCGCGCGGGCACCAGCTGCCGCGACGACACCGCCTGCCGTGCCGACACCACCTGCCGCGCGGGCACCACCTGCCGCGACGACACCGCCTGCCGTGCCGACACCACCTGCCGCGCGGGCGCCACCTGCCGCGCGGGCACCACCTGCCGCTCCTGACGCGCCTGCCATCGCGGCTGAAGCACCCACCCGGCAAACTCGACGTGGCGGACGAAGTAGAGGTGCTCCTACACTGCCTACACCAACGACTACGTCACCCACCCGGCGAGGACGACGTGGAGGACACCGCGGTGGACGCGGCAGGGGCGCTTCACGTGCTCCTGCCCCCGCCGTGCACCAAGATGCGAGGGCACACCAGGTGTCGGTAGCTGACAGCAACGTGCAGCCTGCGGGGTCACCTGCCGCCTCTCCCATCGAGATCGAGAGGGCTATAGTGCCGCCCACCCCAGCCGCTGCACCGCGTTCTTCTAGGGCGTCCACCGTCTCAGCCCAAGCTTGCCCGACCCCGAAGGCACGACGTCGTGACCCATGCCCGTGCCCTACCACTCGACCACACGCAGGACCAGTTCTTGACAGTGACAGTGCATCCAGATCGACAAAGGACCTTCCTTCAGCGAAAAATCCCAAACAGACTATTATTTATTCGGATAAATTAGGTGTAGGTTTTGGACAATTATTGAACTATCGTTTAAATCAACAAGTGACAAACGTGTGTTGTCCTGACGCCTCTTTTGAGGATATTGTTAAACAAGTAGCTGTAGGGAAATTTGACGAGCACACCACTATAATAATTATGATAGGAAATCATTCCAACATTAGTCGTAGTGCACTAGATAATAGCTTGGAGGTGTTGCTCAATTTACACAATCAGACAAAGTGCAAGTTCATTTTGTGCAACTTTCCATATTGTACGAATTTATCAGCACAACAAAACAAATGTGTGCATAAAATGAACATGCACTTGTACAATATAACATGTCATCATAGCGATGCTATTTCTTATTTTGATGTGAATAATTTTATTCACAAATTTATACTGACTCAGGATACTATGTACCTGTCGGATTATTATAAGAAGCAAGTCGCTACATTGTTAGCATATAATATAAGCGACACAAAATACGTGTCATCATCTACATTAATAAGTAACATTATTAATAATGATTTAAACTAGATTTTAAGACAAAGGAAACCCGTCTTTGACTGATGTAAATGACATAAACAAACCGGGGTCTTCTTGCACTCAGCATAAGACAAAGGAAAAGCTAAATCAATTACAAGTTTTACATCAAAATATTCAGGGCTTTTCCAGCAAGGTATTGAAATTGAATTGTTTTTAGAAAAGCATAACTATGATGTAGTCTGCTTTACAGAACATTTCCAAAATGATCATGACATTTTAATAAATTATGAAAATTACTGTATTGCCAGTTCTTTCAACCGAAAATCCGCAATCCATGGAGGCTCATTAATACTCATTAGAAATAATATTAAATTCAAGGAACGTAAGGATGTTGTTGGATTGTCGGTTGAGAGTTGTACTGAGTTATCTTGTGTTGAGCTGGAAAGTCATGTTATAGTATGCGTATACAGACCGCCTATAGCTAACAATTTTACTACATTATTAGAAGTTATGGAAGATGTACTCAAATTAGTCACAAAAACAAATAAACATGTTATTGTTGCTGGAGACTTTAATGTAGACATTTTAGTAATAAAAACAAAATTAAAAATTTTGAAAGTACCCACGACAGTATAATGATGTTGAAAAAGGATAAAATAATTTTGAAACCCCCGACCTTAATAATCTATGTGATAAATAAGAGACAATTCACATTAAATATAAAGCTTTTATACAAGTGAGTTGATTTAATTGCTCACTGAGTCAGACATAATATGAACAACAAAGTATTCGCTTTTTTAGCACTTTCTTACGTATGTATTTGATTTTCAAAGATGTAGGTGTAGCAATCGCATAGGTAATTAACTCCTTAAATTAATAAATAACACTAGAAAATACGTTGGGGGCTGTGTTGAAGTTTTAAATATTGATAGAGCAGCCCCCGACGTATTTTCAAGTGTTATTTATTAATTTAAGGAGTTAATTACCTATGCGATTGCTACACCTACATCTTTGAGAATCAAATACATACGTAAGAAAGTGCTAAAAAAGCGAATACTTTGTTGTTCATATTATGTCTGACTCAGTGAGCAATTAAATCAACTCACTTGTATAAAAGCTTTATATTTAATGAATTGTATTTATCACATAGATTATTAAGGTCGGGGGTTTCAAAATTATTTTATCCTTTTTCAACATCATTATACTGTCGTGGGTACTTTCAAAATTTTTAATTTTGTTTTTATTTTACTATTTTTAAAGAGAATAGGTTTAAAATAATATAAAATCTATATTTGGTTAAGTTTAATTAGGTACAAAAATTTTAAAGGCGTATTTTACTCACAAAGGTGAACACTTTTTCATCTAAATATTGAAAATATGAAAAAAAAAATGACTTCTCATACAAACAATGTTGAAAAAGGTCGTCACGGAAAATCTAGTTTTTTTTCTCATTTCGATGAAGAGTTGTTTTGTTTTGTGAGTAGAAAATATCAACCGATAAAATATGTGTGCGTACGTAGTTAAAATAATTTAAACTCTGTATTCCTATTAAAATCAATGCAAATATCTGAAGGATGTGTTCTAGTCGTGAAACTGAACAAACTTTTTTTAATATTTTTTTTCATAAATATGAAAAAAAAAACATTTGTTTCATACAAACTGTACCTATGTTTTGGCTATTTTTGGATGGCAAGTCCAAAATTAAATTTTCATATCTCAATTTTTTTTACCAAGAACAGTTGTTCAGTTTCACTAGTAGAACATATCCTGAAAATATTTGCATTGAATTTAATAGGACCTTTTATAATAAGGATTAGTCAATTTATAATTTTTTATAATTAGTCTTTATTATTTATACTCTATATAAACGACCTACCGAAGTTTACTGAGCATCACATGACTTTATTTGCAGATGATAGTACATTAACCATAGCATGTAATAATAACAACTCAATAATATACAAAAATGACATAAATAATTCACTGACATCAATAATAGCTTGGCTGGATAATAATAATTTAAAGATAAATTTAGACAAGACCAAAATTATGCATTTTGAACAACGTTCAAAACTCATATCAAAGTTTGAAATAAGTAATGAGAATAAAATTATAGAAAAGGTGGATAGCACAAAATTTCTTGGTTTAATTATGGACAAAAAACTGGACTGGAAATTACACATCAGCGAACTATGTAAGAAACTCAATCAATCTGCATACGCACTGCATAAGTTGGCTTCAGTGACAAATATAGAAACGTTGCTTACAGCATATTATGGAATGGTCGATACACATTTAAGATATGGTGTTATATTTTGGGCAAATTCTACGGACAGGGAGTTAGCATTCAAGGCACAGAAGAGATGTATTAGGTCAATGCTGCATATAAAACAAGATGATAGTTGTAGGCCTTACTTCATAAAGCATAAAATACTGACACTTCCTTGCTTATATATATTAGAAATGGCATTATTTGTAAAAAGGAACCCAGATCTCTTCACGAAAGTGTCAGATGTGGTAGTTCGTAATCGAAGAGACAATGATCTAGTATGCATCCCTAGATTTAAGACAGCCCTCATGAAAAAAGGTGTTATTTGCATGGCTCCTAGAATTTTCAATAAAATACCAAAACATATAAGGTGTAGCAATGAGAGTGTGTTTAAAAGACAACTGAAAGGCTTTCTTATTGAAAAATGTTTTTATAGAATAAGTGAATTTCTTGAATTTAATTTTTTGACCTATAAAATGTAGTAATACTTAATTTAATTTATTTTTGTTTTTATAATGGATAATAATTGAATGAAATACTCTAATGGATAATAGGTAATTGATTGAAATATTTGTATACCTACTTGTGGGTTGAGCATGGAGATCTAAATAATTTGTAACAATAACAACTGTAATGTACCTACCTGTGTTCACAAATAAAGATATTATTATTATCAATGGCAGCAAGAAAGTGGTTTAAGATTTAGTGGTTGAGTGGGAAGGTTTAAGGAGAGACCAGTTGGAAGACGGAGAGCTGTCCAAAAAAAGTCCTAGTGCAATTTGATGACCGATTTAATGGCAGAAGTCGAAAAGATGAAAATGGGTAGACATTGCACCAGCGACTGCATCTTTTCAATCTCTCTCTCTCTCTTCGTGTGGGACACCGAGTCGTTCAACGACCCGATGAACCCTGGTGTCAGAGTTATTCAACCGCCTACTACAAGTAGCAGGCCTCTGACATGGTTGTGTAACGACCGCCATCATAGACAGCAACCGGGACCGACGGCTTAACGTGCCCATCCGAAGCACGGAACCATCTTACTTTTCGGACAATCAGGTGGTTCAGCCTGCAATGTCCTAACCAGACTGGGAATACATTCACAAAGTGATAAATATCAACTTTGTGAGTGACCCCACCGGGAATTGAACCCGGAACCTTCTGCGTGGTAGGCCGTCATACTAACCACTGCGCCACATAGGCTGTCGATGCGCTGCGCCACATCTTTTCAATGGAATAAGAGTTTTGGTAAAATAGAAAATGTAATGATTCCACTCACATTCTACATTAAGCAGTCACTGTCCATATATTGCAGGGCACGACAGTCGAAACTCAAAAACATTTGCCAAGGGGCAAGTCCCCTTCAACCTCCTGCTGTTGGTTGTTCATTCATACTAGGTAGTCGCACTGTAAAAATCTGTACATTCTATTGTCTTTCTATGTGGAGGAAAACACTTCTCAACCCCCTGATGTTGGTCCTTAAATTCTAGTCGTCTTGTAGAAATCTGTATCTGCGCTTCTATTGTCTTTCTATGAGAAGGACACGAAGCTTCCCTCAAACCCTATGTTGGTTCTTCATAATCGAACAGTCAAAAACTGTTTAAGATCTTAGATAAGATAAATGAAAACAGATTAGCTAAAATGGTTTATATTTATATGATTAATATAAGAGTTTAGCCTAAATGAAGAATATTAAGTAATTTATGATATTTCATACAGATAACGATGGGCTTATTTTAATTTACACTCAAGTTTATGCCCAAAAACCAGGGTCTGCAGGGCATTAAAAAATCGTATGAAGATCAAAACACTCCGCTTAACCAGGTCTCCCCGAAGACAGCTGCACTGCAATATACAATCATCAAGTAAGTAGGTATGTTATTGTTTGGTCAATATTTTTACTACGTAATCTTCTATCAAATAATGAAGCCATGCAAAGAAAAACCAGTGACTCGGTTTCGTGGGTGAACCAGGGAGCTGAGATATCTGTTAGCTTTAGGTACACATTGTGTAAGAAAGAAGTAATAGTTTGTTTTGTCTGATCAGTAATGAAATATAATAATAACAAATTACCAGCATGTGATTATTTAGTATGACATGTTTTGCATTGGCAAAGCTTGCGGATTTAAACTTTATAATGACCATTTTGCAAAAAATATCTCCATTTGATTATTATTCATGATGTTATGATACCTACAATTTATTAATATTATTGAATCAAAAATCAATTTAATTTAGTCAAAACAAACCTAAATATTTTGATTTTGCAAAATGTCAACTCAATCAATGTCATTAATTACTTCCATAGATTTTATTAGATCATGATATTACCAAAAAGTTTTGGTTAAGGAGATTTATTTACGGTTTCTTCTGATTTGCACAAACAAATGCTTACTGCAGCGCCCCCTGGTGATTTAAAAGCATAAAACCTATCTAAGAACAGTCACCAATCAAAATGATACCCATTACTGAAAACCGCATTACAATCGGACTAGTGGTTTTGGAGATAATTGGGAACATTGATTAGCACAAACAAATGTTTATTGCAGCGCCCCCTGGTGAGTTTTTCACGTAATACCTACCTAAGAACATGCACCAAACAAATCCGAATCTACTACTGAAAACCGCATCAAAATCGGACCAGTGGTTTGGGAGATATTTGGTAACAAAGGTTTGCACAAACACACAAACGCACAAACACACATTCTCTCACCCCAAACGCATATACCGTCTCCGTTCCGTCGTGGGTAAGAAATGCGTTCAGTGATAAATTTTTAGGTCTTTTTAAATCATTTAACTTGTCTAATGTATTTTATGAGCCTACTCGTGTGACGGCTACTTCTGCCAAATGTATTGATAATGTATTTAGTGATTGTGACCCTGTAGATAAATGCATTATTAATTCTCTTCAGTCAGATCACAAGGGTCAATCCGTATTATTTCCGTTCAAATTCCATATTAAAACCATCAAAATAGAAACCAGGCGCATCACTGCTAGTAGGTTAGAAAAATACCAAAATGTATTGATGAAGAAATTACCATTCCATAATTATAACTTAGATAATCCTAATACCTTATACCAAGACTTTTTTAATTTATTAAGTGAAGAATTTGAACTGATTTTTAACATAGACACAAAAGAAATTAATACGAAATTTAAATTCTGTGATTGGGCGACCAAAGGTCTTAGGATTAGCAGAGATAGACTTTTTGAACTTTACGAGCTTAAAAACATGACAACTGATGGCAGTTTTAATGAGCTGGTAAAAAAATATTCCAAAACTTTTAAGATAGCTTGTCTAATTGCTAAAGCAAATTTTATTAGTAATAAAATAAAGTCTTCAGGCAATAAAATTAAAGCTGTCTGGAAAGTTATTAATAGCGAAACAGGTAAAACTAAGCCACGCGAAAATAACTTTTCCTTAATACTGACAACGGCATGATTAGTACAAATTCAGATGTAGCGCAGGAGTTTGAGTCATTTTTCACAAATATACCGCTAAAAACGACTGAATCACTGAACTCTTCACCATCAATTTCATCTATTTTACTGAAACAAAATGTAGATGTCTGCAATTCGGAATTAAAATTTCACCATGTTAGTCCACAGTGTATTTTAAAAACTTTTAAAGATATTAAGGTTAAGAGCACCGAAGATTTATGGGGCATGTCAGTTAAAGTTTGTAAATCAGTGATTGAATTGTTAGCGCCATATTTGGCTGATATCTTTAATGATTGTATTGATCATGGCATCTTTCCCGATTTAATGAAAGATAGCAAGGTAGTTCCGCTGTTTAAAGCTGGCGACAGACAAGATCCCAGTAACTATAGACCTGTATCTATTCTGCCAGTTCTGAGCAAAGTATTTGAGAAGATCATACTCAATCAAATGCTGTCCCATTTTAATAGAAACAATTTGTTACACAACCAACAATTCGGTTTTACAAAGGGACGTTGTACCACAGATGCTGGTGTTGCTCTGATGAAACATGTATTTAATGCCTGGGAAGAATCAAAGGATGCCATTGGTGTTTTTTGTGATCTTTCCAAAGCGTTTGATTGCGTAGATCATGAAACTTTATTGCTAAAGTTAGACCATTACGGTATTCGAAACACAGCTCTAAAACTGATGAATTCATATTTAGATAATAGAACTCAAAAGGTCCAAATAAATGGCGCCAAATCACAGGGTCTCGTGTTAAAATTGGTGTGCCTCAGGGCTCTATATTAGGACCATTTTTATTTCTAATTTATATAAATGATTTGCCTTACATGGTACAGAACTTGTCCAAGATTGTATTATTTGCTGATGATACATCCCTTATATTTAAGGTTGATAGACATGCACAGAATTATGACGAGGTAAATCACACTCTTGGACAAATTCATAGTTGGTTTACTGCAAATAATTTAGTTCTAAATGCGAAGAAAACAAAATGTGTATTATTTACTTTGCCAAATGTAGTACATTCATCGAGTAATTATGTACAACTTAATAATGAAAAATTAGAATTTACTACCAGCACAGTTTTCTTAGGGATTACTCTTGACTCAAAGCTACAATGGGGTCCACATATTACATCTTTATCGGGAAGATTAAGTTCGGCTGCCTATGCGGTACGTAAAATTAGAGAAGTTACGGATATTGCAACTGCACGACTTGTTTACTTTAGTTATTTTCACAGCATTATGTCCTATGGAATTTTGTTGTGGGGTCGCGCCGCTGATATTGAAACAATTTTTGTACTTCAAAAAAGGGCCATTAGAGCAATTTATAAACTTTGCAGTCGTGACTCCTTAGAGAACTGTTTAAAGAAATTAATATTTTGACCGTACCATGCCAATATATTTACGAAAATATCATGTACGTCAGAAAGAATATAAATACTTTCACTAGAAATTATGAAAGGCATAACCGCAATACAAGGAGTAGAAATGAATTAGATCAACCTAAGTTTAGACTAACCAAAGTTAGGACTTCATTTCAAGGTCTAAGTATACGATACTATAACAAAATACCGGAAGATATATTAAGTCTATCAGAAAGTAAATTTAAGTCTGTTATTAAGAAAACTTTATGTTATAAAGCTTATTATAAGTTAGATGATTATATTAATGACAAAAATGCGTGGACTTCTGAAATTCCAGCGCAGCACAAGAAACACGCACTTGTTTTGAATACCAAATCAGGACTTACAAGGAGTATAAAATTGTCATAATCAATTGTAACTTCGTCTTAATCATAATTTGAATTTTATATGTACCTACTTTTATTATATTTGATTTGTTTAATATTGACATTCTAAAAGTATTCTTTGTGAATCTACTTGGAAATAAAAGTTTTGAATCTTGAATCTTGAATTCTCTCACGAAGTTTACTGGAGTACTGTTCAATAGCTTGGAACCCTTACTATGAGGTACACTCAAGCCGCATAGAACGTATCCAAAAAAAGTTTTTGCGTCACATCGCCTTTAACGACAGGGCATTAAGAGACCATCCTACATACAATGACCAATTTATTAAAGTATAGGACGCTTCCTCTTATAAATCGTAGGACCATGCTCGATCTATGCTTTCTATATAAGATTATCCACGGTCAAATAGACTCTCCACAACTTCTTCAGAAGTTAAGAATAATTGTACCCAGGCCTAATCTTAGAAGTAAACATTATGTCCCATTCAAAGCCCCACCAGCCAGAACTAACATTGGTGTTTCGGCACCCATTCATAGAATTGTAAAGTCATACAACAAAATCTCTAAGGAACTTGATATAGACATTTTTCACGATAGCCTAGAAAAATTCAAAAAGAAAATTAAAGATTATTTCCTGCATGAGCTCTTTTAAATATCTCATAAGTCACTTAGGTATATGATTTTTATTTATTTTTTTCTGTATTAATTTTATATTTTTGTATTTCTTGCATGACATAGGTAGGTAATTGTGTAGTTTATAGTTTTAATGAATTGATTTTATATAATGATTTTTAATGATGTTTTTGTTTTTAGATTAATTTTTACATGTATTTTCAATGGACTGATATAAGTTGGTACTAGAAATACTTTATTTAAAAAATATGTAATATGAATAATTTTCAATACAATGACAAAATATTTTATGTGCATGTTGTGTTAGCCTTTAAGTGTGATATGTATTAGCTTAAAACTTTACTATTCAACTTGTGGAAATGTGACGTATGTATTATGTTGGCTGACCTAGTATAATAAATAAAATAAAAAAATAAAAATCAAGAAAACAGTGCTAATATGGCTTAGATATTGATATTTCTTGCCATTAGTGCCAAGCTCTTTCCGCCCGCTCTCGCTTATAAATAGATCAAAGATACAATGTACGTACGGCAAGGTCGCCTTACCCAACCTGACTCTACAGACAGATATGTAGAAAATGCATTTTATTTCAGCCCATTTTTTATCAGCATATAAAAGTAACGGTGATCCATTGTATGTTGCGATCTACAATTAACTCGAGAATCGAAATTTTTGGTGGTTTACGCAATTAGCGTCCCTAATATCCCGTCCAGGGTAACTATAGCTACCCAACCTTTCCCGATCAATGTCAAAACATTCTTCTTTATCTTCCAGACGTGGGCACAAACTCGCAGACGATGTTAGACGACCCTCTCTACATCGGTCTGCGGCAGAGGCGCGTGCGCGGCGCCGAGTACGACGAGTTTATCGACGAGTTCATGCGCGCCGTCGTGCGCCGCTTCGGGCAGAACTGCCTCATACAGTTCGAGGACTTCGGGAACGCAAATGCCTTCAGGCTGCTTGAAAAGTACAGGGGAAAGTGAGTCACTTCTTCTTCTTCCACATCAGTCTGTCTTAGCATGACGAGTCTATGCGCCGCTTCGGACAGAACTGCCTCATACAGTTCGAGGACTTCGGCAACGCGAACGCCTTCAGGCTGCTCGAGAAGTACAGGGGAAAGTGAGTCACTTCTTTTAGACGTACCTAAGCATAAACTCCACCAACTATGTTGGCTGACCCCAGCCGTACATCTGTCTGGTCTGAGTATGACGAGGTCATGCGCGCGGTCGTGCGCCGCTTCGGACAGAACTGCCTCATACAGTTCGAGGACTTCGGAAACGCCAATGCCTTCAGGCTGCTCGAGATGTACAGGGGAAAGTGAGTCACTTCTTTTTCGATGTTATGCGTGCCCTTATGCGCCGCTACGAACAGAACTACCTCAAACAGTTCGAGGACTTCGGCAACGCCAACGCCTTCAGGCTGCTCGAGATGTACAGGGGAAAGTGAGTCACTTCTTTTTCGATGTTATGCGTGCCCTTATGCGCCGCTACGAACAGAACTACCTCAAACAGTTCCGGAACTTCGGCAACGCCAACGCCTTCAGGCTGCTCGAGAAGTACAGGGGAAAGTGAGTCACTTCTTTTAGACGTACCTAAGCATAAACTCCACCAACTATGTTGGCTGACCCCAGCCGTACATCTGTCTGGTCTGAGTATGACGAGGTCATGCGCGCGGTCGTGCGCCGCTTCGGACAGAACTGCCTCATACAGTTCGAGGACTTCGGCAACGCCAACGCCTTCAGGCTGCTCGAGAAGTACAGGGGAAAGTGAGTCACTTCTTTTAGACGTACCTAAGCATAAACTCCACCAACTATGTTGGCTGACCCCAGCCGTACATCTGTCTGGTCTGAGTATGACGAGGTCATGCGCGCGGTCGTGCGCCGCTTCGGACAGAACTGCCTCATACAGTTCGAGGACTTCGGCAACGCCAACGCCTTCAGGCTGCTCGAGAAGTACAGGGGAAAGTGAGTCACTTCTTTTTCGATGTTATGCGTGCCCTTATGCGCCGCTACGAACAGAACTACCTCAAACAGTTCCGGAACTTCGTCAACGCCAACGCCTTCAGGCTGCTCGAGAAGTACACGGGAAAGTGAGCCTCTTATTCTATAGCCTTAAACAGTAACGATATTGGTTTGGTAACATTTTGTAGGCCAGGATGATTGAGAGAATTCTGTCTGAAAGACATTGAATACTTACTTGAATCTACTAAACTTCTGCTGGTCTGCAGTCAGAGGAAGTACGTCACACTTTGTAAAATTTGCTCGATTCTATTCTTGTTCCATGACTACATCTTAAATTGTAGTTATGAACATTTCAGAAGGAAAAGTAGGAAAAACAACTTGAAGAAGAGTTTTGACCTGTTTCTTTGTTTGCGGTTACAATGACCACCTACGGGCGCATCAACGCCGACTTGATTAGGAGTAGAAGTGGTCGCCATATGGCCCAAATTGGTCGGAGAGATCATTGACTGTTTTCTTTGTTTCTTAGAGAAAAAGTCCTCCTGTTACGATCGCTACGCCGTAGCAAGGAGCTACGCAGTAAAATACTTACAAATGTGTTTTTCACCAGATACTGCACGTTCAACGACGACATCCAGGGCACGGCATCGGTAGCCGTGGCGGGACTGATCGCCAGTCTGCGCATCACCGGCAAGAAGCTCTCAGAGAACGTCATAGTCTTCCAGGGAGCAGGAGAGGTAAGCTCCAAGAAAAAATCTAAACATCGATGGCGATTCTTTTAAAGCGCCAGCTAATAGGATTTCTGTAAGGCGATCACGCCGTCCCCGAGTAGGCGCCGTGTGGTGCCGGCAGAGTAGAATAGCACCACCTAGCTCTTCCCGTGGGGGTCGTAAGAGGCGATCGAGGGATAAACCCGACCCAAACAGCCAGGGCCAACCGTATGGTGGCGGTTAATGCACCACAAAAGCATTCCCAAGGAGGGTTGACGTCTGGTAGGCGGCCGGTCGTAAAATTCAGCCAAATCCTTTTGCAACACGATTTTGTGTTCAACGAAACGTGTTGCGCCGACCCCAAGTAATTGGGATGGGGGCAGGAAGATCACGCCGTCCCCGACTTGGAAATTAGTTTTTTTTTATCTATTTCCACATCATTGGTATGCTTGTCGTATCCCCATGTCCCTATGATTTTGCAACGAGAACTCTTTTTCTTTCCCACAGGCATCATTGGGTATCGCGCAGCTGTGCGTGATGGCGATGAAGCAGGAAGGCGCGACGGACGAGGAGGCCCGCGCCAGGATCTGGATGGTCGACAGCAAGGGACTCATCGTGAAGGACCGGCCGGAAGGAGGGCTCACCGAACACAAGCTCAAGTTCGCGCGCGACCACCCGCCGCTGCGCACTCTTGAGGAGGTCGTTGACACTGCCAAGCCATCCGTCCTTATAGGTAAGAGAAGACTGTGGTTGAAATACATACATATACCTAAATAATACATATAATCACGCCTCTTTTTAGGCAGATACTACTACCACTTGATCTTCAGTTTCTTCTTGATTTATCGACTTCTTATTCGTTCTCATCAGTTTAGTTAACGAAGCGCCAATTTGATCGAAGTATATTCGTCGAAACCTTTTCTTTCCAACTTTTTTGGCCACTACAGTATGTAAAAAAATCAACGGCAAATACTTATTTTAAGGTGAAGCGAATAACTTTTCTCAAGAGACATAGGCCGAAATGTAAAAAATTAATTAGGACCTCCCATACAAATCTTGTTTCGTTTATCTTCTTGCATTCATCCTCTCAATGAGTTCACTTCGATTTCAGGTGCGGCGGCCATCGGAGGTGCGTTCACAGCCTCCATCCTGCAGAAGATGGGCCAGAACAACGACCGGCCCGTGATCTTCGCGCTCTCCAACCCCACCAGCAAGGCAGAGTGCACCGCAGAGGACGCCTACTCCAACACTAACGTGAGCACCTGTTCCTATTTACCTATACTGTTCGAAGATGGGTCAGAACAACGACCGGCCCGTGATCTTCGCGCTCTCCAACCCCACCAGCAAGGCAGAGTGCACCGCAGAGGACGCCTACTCCAACACTAACGTGAGCACCTGTTCCTATTTACCTATACTGTTCGAAGATGGGTCAGAACAACGACCGGCCCGTGATCTTCGCGCTCTCCAACCCCACCAGCAAGGCAGAGTGCACCGCAGAGGACGCCTACTCCAACACTAACGTGAGCACCTGTTCCTATTTACCTATACTGTTCGAAGATGGGCCAGAACAACGACCGGCCCGTGATCTTCGCGCTCTCCAACCCCACCAGCAAGGCAGAGTGCACCGCAGAGGACGCCTACTCCAACACTAATGTGAGCACCTGTTCCTATTTACCTATACTGTTCTTACAAAAGGGCTTTTCTTCGAATATTGTCAAAGTGCTTTAAGTTTAAGTTTAAGTTTGGGACATCTCACCGAATTCTGTAATTTTTATTACCCACTATTTGCGCTTGAGAAAATTCCTAAATTATTATTCACAAAATACTCTTACAGGACAAAGCGATCTTCGCGAGTGGCTCACCGTTCCCGGACTACCGCACGAAGGACGGGCGCGTGCTGCGACCCGGACAAGGCAACAACGCGTACATATTCCCGGGACTGGCACTGGGCATCATCTGCGCCGGCATCATCGACATCAGCGAGGACTTCATGCTGCTCGCTGCCGAGGTATGTCACTGCCATGAGTCATTCACTACTATTACACCGGGGACCAGGACAAGGCAACAACGCGTACATATTCCCGGGACTGGCACTGGGCATCATCTGCGCCGGCATCATCGACATCAGCGAGGACTTCATGCTGCTCGCTGCCGAGGTATGTCACTACCATGAGTCACTCACTACTATACCACCGGGGACCAGGACAAGGCAACAACGCGTACATATTCCCGGGACTGGCACTGGGCATCATCGACATCAGCGAGGACTTCATGCTGCTCGCTGCCGAGGTATGTCACTACCATGAGTCACTCACTACTATACCACCGGGGACCAGGACAAGGCAACAACGCGTACATATTCCCGGGACTGGCACTGGGCATCATCGACATCAGCGAGGACTTCATGCTGCTCGCTGCCGAGGTATGTCACTACCATGAGTCACTCACTACTATACCACCGGGGACCAGGACAAGGCAACAACGCGTACATATTCCCGGGACTGGCACTGGGCATCATCGACATCAGCGAGGACTTCATGCTGCTCGCTGCCGAGGTATGTCACTGCTATGATCACTCACTACTATGACACCGGGGACCAGGACAAGGCAACAACGCGTACATATTCCCGGGACTGGCACTTGGCATCATCTGCGCCGGCATCATCGACATCAGCGAGGACTTCATACTGCTCGCGGCCGAGGTATGTCACTGCCGTGGGTCACTCACTACTATACTCCGGGGCCTGAACACGGGGTCCGAAGAGAACTAATTAACTAGGATTAGAGGTAGGTAAGGTTTACCTATTTACCTACCAAAAATATAGGATCACAGCAACTCTCCTGTTACCGCGGGTTGTTGAGTTTTTATCAAGAAAATGACTTTTAACATAAAAAAAATATCAACTTATACAGTCACGCTAAATCAAAGAGAATACGGTGCGTTAAATGCATTTTTCAGCTTGTGTTTTAAGCTTTACCATTACGTTACAAAAATGATTTTTTTACAGGCTCTGGCTGAAATCGTATCAGAAAACGACTTGATGATCGGCAGCCTGTACCCTCCTCTGACCGACATCCAGAACTGCTCCGTACAAATTGCCAAGAAAGTCGTTGAGCACGCCTACAAAGTCGGTGAGTATTGTTGAAAATCTGTTTGGAAGTCATCATCTTCCGCCCCTTATCGCAAATCAGTTGTGGTCGGCGCAACATGTTTTATTAGAATACAAATTGCCTTGTACATCATGTATACCGTACGAAAATATTACTTGAACGAATCATCTGGGAGCATACATAATGTATGGGGAAATTGATTCAAGCTGGACTTCATCAGCAGCGATATAGATATTGTCTCATCTGAAAATAGTGCTTGTACTTGCTTACTTGATCGTGATCCTGACTGACTCACCCAAAGGACTGAGCCGAGCAGTATTGCATAGGTACTTACACTCATATCATAACAAGGCAGTCTCAGACTTCGGCGAGTAGGTTTTTACTTCGACCGGCTTAGGAAACCTGCTCTGGAAAATGATAATCATTCGACATGCTCACCAATTCTGTTGTTTCCAGGCAAAGCGTCAGTGTTCCCGCA
The DNA here is from genome assembly GCA_024500475.1 of Phthorimaea operculella. Lineage (NCBI taxonomy): Eukaryota > Metazoa > Arthropoda > Insecta > Lepidoptera > Gelechiidae > Phthorimaea > Phthorimaea operculella. The sequence continues at coordinate 4,257,232 of JANFCV010000003.1, read as the reverse complement.
GCCCGAGAACACGGAGAAGTTCATCCGCGCGCAGATGTACGACTGGCGGTACACGCCCGCCGTGCCGCCCGTGTACGAGTGGCCGGAGAGCTCGCCGCGCGTCGACATCATGTAACCGCCTCCACACCACGTCATCCATACATCACACCACCGTCACACCAGGGTTCATCGGGGCGACTTGGTGTCCCACACGACAAGGAGAACCACATGCAGCAACGGCCAAACCGCTTGAACATGATCCTACCTATTAATGTGGTTGCTTTACTCGCTGAATGAGGCAAGGTTTAAGAAATTCTAATGAGGCCAATTTAAAAAGAAGCTGATTTGATTGCTGGCCATGGAACCAATTTCATTTCCCTTTAAAGACAACTCTTCTAGTATGGATCTCAGGATCTGAAAGCCAGCTGGCAAATCAGGTCTTTATTAAGTGGCTCAAAATGTAATTGCTCCATTTGATTTCCTAGTTGTTTTTATATATTTTAAACTATTATTTTACAAAATGTCATGCGTGGAACTGAAAATAAAATTAGTATTCTTGTGTGTATCTATCTAGCGGGGTCCCCAGAGGTATAATGATGAAATATATAAAAATGAACAGGCATTTCAATGTACTTCACGAATTTGATAATGAAATCCAATGTACCTCATTCCTTTTTGGAAAAAAGCCAAAAAACTACGTGATCTGGCTAGCGGGCTACTTTTTCATTTCAAAACAAATATGAATTATAATTATACAGTTTGATTCGCCTTCCAATGTACCCCCCAAAACAGGTTTTAAATCTTAAAAAAGTTTGTTATTTTATGCGAAATACCAAAACAAAAGATTTCTCTATCCAGCGGGCTACTTTTTATATTTACCACGTACAGACTTGAGAAATATACCATTTGGTTGCATTTTCAATGTACCCCTCAGTTTTGCTGAGTTTTATTTATAAAAGCATTGAATAATTGTAAAATATCTAAAAACAGATCTGTAAGATCAGCAAAAAACATTCAATGTTTATTTATTCATTTATTATTTTATAATATCGACTTTTACCCACCTTGGGTAATTCTGCCAGTGTCAGTAATACAACGTATTACAAAACAACCAATGAATGTCTCATACAAATCGAGTTAATTTTGTATGGGAGGTCCAATTTTTTTTTTCATATTTCGACCCATATTCCATCGGGAAAGTTGTTCAGTTTTACGAGTACCTTGACCTACTTTAAGCTTTATTGTTTGTTTTGTAACACGCAGTATAAGATTCCAGCGCTGCTGCGCCGGACGAGTGATGGCTCCAGCAGGGAGATAATAGTGTCTTCTGCAGACGTTAGGAACATCCTCTTGATCTATCCGGAAATGTCTTGTTAACTCTTTAATTGAAATTTTTAATTCAATGTTTACACTTAGAGTCCAGCAAAAAAAGAGTAGAAATTACATAAAATGGAACTACAAAATTTTCATACTAAATTGTTACTATTCATAGCCAATGTTGCCATTTAATTTTTAAATTTCATACATAGTGGCGCCCTCATTTTTTGTCTACTCTTTTTTGCTGCACTGTAGGGTACCTACTTCACTGCTTATAATACAATTTAAGTTAATCATTGAATATCCGAGTAAAAATAAAATAAATAATTTGATTTGAAAATACGTCTGCCATTGACGGATAAAACAAAATGTTTATGAGAAGTAAAAGAAAAATACCAGTGCAATGGTTAGGGTTGCCACTTTTTTTTCATGGTGGTCCATTCAGGACAGGCGAAGATGAAAGACTATATTGCCTTGCCTAGCTTTACAAAAACTTTTGTTAAACATAAAACGGAAGAAATTATAAAAAACTGTAAAAGATGAAGGCAGTCTAGATCAAAGCGCAGAGATTAGACTTAAATCTGAAACTGAGCATCGACATAGATGTTAGCATTAAAGTTAGGGATAAAATCAGAAAATAGTTTAGTTTTATTATAAAAATACTAGCTTTTTACCCATGGCTTCACCCGCGTGCTCGTAGGGGATTAACAAAGTATTTTGTTTGAGCAGCAAGTGTACCAGCTGCATTGTGATGTATTTCTCTCTCCCTCTACCTACGTCTTATTCCGACGTTATCCCAGGGCGTCCAACGACTCCAGAGTATACGACGCTATCCCGCTCCCTCAAGGTCATCCGTTACCTCCAGGGCGTACGACGCTACACTAGGGCATCCACCTAGTCCCTCCTGCCCCACCTAGCTTTTTTGTTAACTATGTCAGCTCATTTATTAACCGAATAAGGTTAGTTAGTAGTAGTAGCAGTTTTAGGGTCAACCGACCTAATAATATTTTCGTTTGAACCCTTGTAACCTCTAACTTGGACATTGGCAAAATTGTCCTTTCCTGACACAGGCCACTTTTAACAACAACACTGCAACTTTTTTGCAAGCTATACCGACATGCCTCAGAGTTTTTTAGTACAGGGGGTTACATCTACAAGCATGATAAAAAATATTGTAAATCAGGTAGTAAATCAGTTAGGTGATCATTGATATGGTAAATTTGTGTGAAAGTCAACTATGTTCCTCACTTTCATTTCAAATTTCTTGCTAAAATTGGTTGACATTTGAACACACACATAACCATAATGGAGTTTTACGTTTGTACAGCATCCTGTATAAGGCATTATCGTTTTTTCAAAATATTTTTGCATTAGGATATTATCTCACATCAAACTTAGCAAAACTGAGGGGTACATTGAAAATGCAACCAAATGGTATATTTCTCAAGTCTGTACGTGGTAAATATAAAAAGTAGCCCGCTGGATAGAGAAATCTTTTGTTGTGGTATTTCGCATAAAATAACAAACTTTTTTAAGATTTAAAACCTGTTTTGGGGGGTACATTGGAAGGCGAATCAAACTGTATAATTATAATTTATATTTGTTTTGAAATGAAAAAGTAGCCCGCTAGCCAGATCACGTAGTTTTTTGTGTTTTTTTCAAAAAGGAGTGAGGTACATTGGATTTCATTATCAAAGTCGTGAAGTACATTGAAAAGCCTATTCATTTTCATATATTTCATCATCATACCTCTGGGGACCCCGCTAGATAGATACACACAGTATTCTTAGTGAACAAAGTTAAGTTTTATACTTATTGAACTTGGGAACGAAAATAAATTATAAGAATATGTTTTAAGACAACTAACGGTAGGGACGATATTTGACAAATTAGATTTTTATTTATTGTTGTATTTTTTTCTATTTTATAGAGCGATATATTTCGTGATGGCAAACATGGTTACCAATTTATTCCTATAGCATTTAGAAATTGTTCCTGCCAAATATGGGGCAGTGCTTGCTGTGTCTACGTGCGCCAAACAATAGGACTAGGTATTTGAATTTACCATTCCATTGTAAATGTGTGAATAATCAATGTAAAATATTGAAATTATTTAGTTGTAAATGTACTTAAATTGATGAAAATTTCTAAGTAACTTATATCTTGGTAAACCAAGCGTATTCGAACAGTCATTTTATACGAAATAACTCTTGAGGCTACAGATTTTGCATTTGTGGCAGGTGCAGTTCTTTGTAGATCATTATTTTCGTGAATATGTAAAAGATTTTGCAAATATTGTACGCATTATGCATGTAAATTTTTAAATAAATTATTTAATTTCAATTGTATGTTTATTTAATTTTTGCGCCATAATAATACGAATAGGTACCGTTGCGTATGACCACAAACAATCACGTAAAACATTGCTAACAATCATGATCGACGTTGCTAACAATATCGTAGAATATTGCTAAAAATGATGTACGACGTTGATAACAATCACGTGCGACGTTGCTAACAATCACGTATGACGTTGGCAACAATCATGTACGACGTTGCTTACAATCATGTACGACGTTGCTTACAATCATGTACGACGTTGCTTACAATCATGTACGACGTTGGCAACAATCATGAACGACGTTGATAACAATCATGTACGACGTTGGCTACAATCATGTACAACGTTGCTTACAATCATGTACGACGTTGGCTACAATCATGTACGACGTTGCTTACAATCATGTACGACGTTAGCTTCAATCATGTACGACGTTAGCTACAATCATGTACGACGTTGGCTACAATCATGTACGACGTTGGCTACAATCATGTACGACATTGGCAACAATCATGTACGAGGTTGGCAACAATCATGTACGACGTTGCTAATAATAATGTACGACGTTTGCAACAATCATGTACGACGTTGCTAACAATCATGTACGACGTTGCTTACAATCATGTACGACGTTGGCAACAATCATGTACGACGTTGCTTACAATCATGTACGACGTTGCTTACAATCATGTACGACGTTGGCAACAATCATGTACGACGTTGCTTACAATCATGTACGACGTTGGCAACAATCATGTACGACGTTGCTTACAATCATGTACGACGTTAGCTTCAATCATGTACGACGTAGGCAACAATCACGTACGACGTTGGCTACAATCATGTACGACGTTGGCTACAATCATGTACGACGTTGGCAACAATCATGTACGACGTTGGCAACAATCATGTACGACGTTGGCAACAATCATGTACGACGTTGCTAACAATCATGTACGACGTTGGCAACAATCATGTACGACGTTGCTAACAATCATGTACGACGTTGGCAACAATCATGTACGACGTTGCTAACAATCATGTATGACGTTACATACAATCACGTACGACGTTGCTTACAATCATGTACGACGTTGGCTACAATCATGTACGATTGTTAACAATCATGTACGACGTTGGCTACAATCATGTACGACGTTGGCAACAATCATGTACGACGTTGCTAACAATCATGTACTACGTTGGCAACAATCATGTACGACGTTGGCTACAATCATGTACGGCGTTCTTAACAATCATGTACTACGTTGGCAACAATTATGTACGGCGTTGGCAACAATCGTGTACGGCGTTGGCAACAATCGTGTACGGTGTTCTTAACAATCATGTACGACGTTGGCAACAATTATGTACGGCGTTGGCAACAATCGTGTACGACGTTGGCAACAATCGTGTACGGTGTTCTTAACAATCATGTACTACGTTGGCAACAATTATGTACGGCGTTGGCAACAATCGTGTACGGTGTTCTTAACAATCATGTACGACGTTGGCAACAATTATGTACGGCGTTGGCAACAATCGTGTACGACGTTGGCAACACTCATGTTCATTGTTGTTGTTAACCACCATCGTGACATGTAGCAAGAAATTGTGAGATTGCGAATATTATGTTTGAATCTGAGGTAAATTATTTCTGAATGGTTTCTAGATTTCTAGGCCTACATAAGAAGAAAAAAGTTTGCGAAAATAAAAGATTGCATTACTCAGACCAACAGTCTTTATTTTGAATAATAATTATTTTATTATAAATACAAATTGAGAAGTACCGATTCACAACAAAATATTACCTAGATTATAATGTTCGACAAAATAATTATCACTTATCACTTCATTACTGTACAAGTCGTCTGCGCGCTCTGTAGCGCGAGGCGAGGGTAGGGGGGGACACTCGCCGCGGGGGGCGGGGGGCGGTCAGTACCGCCCTCACCTGCTGAGAGAGTGCGAGCGCTCGCGAGAGCCAGAGCCCTCACCGTTGCACCGCGCGCGGTCATTGCCTGCAATAGTGAAAACAGTGTTACAAGTTTGTTCGAATTGATTGTATTGCTACTTAGGATCGAGCAAAGGAATCCGCAGCGGATTGACACGTTGTTCCAACGAATTACCGGCCTCGACCGACATGTGGATAACTAGGTACTAAAGGCGAAAATTTACCAAGATTATAAACAGAAGGATTTGTAGTTTTAGGACTGGTCACTTGTAAAGTTTCAGCCTATAAAATTAGCTAAAAATATTTCAAGAAGCTACCCACTAGAATCCATGAAACCGATTAACTTTCGTCAAGAAACTTAGCTGGAATACGGAAACCATTGACCTCTGTTATAAAATGGTTTTAGCTGACCGAAATAGACTTTATCAATACCTCAAACGAAGGTTACATAATAAGAAAGTTAGTCAGTTTTCTGTGTTTTTGGTTCCCTCTTTAAATATGATTAGCAATTTTTACACCAGTATAAATCTATAAAACAAAATTACAACGAAAAAATTATACAAAAGGATCACTTCATTTCATACTACAGAAAAGTAGTCAACCGATAAAACCGAGTGCAGGCATTATTTTAAAGAAAATTGCTTGTATGAGGTAGTTTATAATGTATGAAGTAAACCTTCTGATCTTGTGACAAAATGATAGTTACGAATGCATTCATGAACGAACGTTAAAAACATGAATTACAGAATCGAAGCGAAATAAAACAGCACACTGACAACACAATATCAAACGAAACCGTAAGAGTATCATGTCGCTTTATGTTTTAGAAAAATAAACAAAGCTTGTAAAGCGTCTAACAGTGGTAAGGAGGCCTGACCTAAGGAACGACGGCCTCGTAAACTGGTGTCCTATAACAAAACATTACACATCACAACTCGGCGACTCAACAATGTCGCATCAGTATTCACAATAGTATTTTTTTCTAGAATTTCGTGCCCGAAAGGTAGAATTGAATCCCATTATGGAGTGCATAATCATTACAAGAAATTGAACATATACTCAGATGTTTTTGTCTTGAAAATATGTAATGCTATTCATTACATCACAATTAAGTTGTCAGTTGAAAATATATTGCATTTTACTTTGACAGCTTAGCGAATAAGTTCCTTGTTTCTACTCGTGCGTACGATTTGGCTCATTTTTTTATACAGTAAGTCAAAGTTAACTGCAAATATTTTACGGAATGAATCAGTCCATGAAACTGAACAACTTTCGCTTAAGAACGTAGGTTGAAATATGAAAATAAAAAAAATTGGGCCTCGCATTCAATCTGACCCGGCTGGTCTAGTTCGATCACGCGCGTACCGGTCATAATGTATGGGGTTGTACGAGAGGCCGCACACTGCCTGCGTATGCGTGCGCGTAATCATACATAACGTCATATCTACGAGCGTGATGACGTGCACGTCAGGCACACAGAGGCGGAGTGTGGCACTCTTCAATATTTCCAGTTATTTGTATAAACTACATATTGATGTGACATGATATGGAATGTTGCGCTCACCGAGTCGCTGATGGCTGGGCAGTTTGCTGAAGAAGGGGTGGTTGAGCGCGTCGCGGAGCGTGATGCGCTGCGCGGGCTCGTACTCCAGCATGCGCGCGATCAGCTCGAACAGCTGCCGGTGCTCCTCCGACGCCGACTGCATGTACCTCTGCAATAAGTTACAACACTGATTAAATTACATTCTCATCATCATCATCTGCCTGCCCTTATCCCATATCAGCTGGGGTTGGCGCAACATGTTTAGTGAGAATACAAAATCATATAGCAAAAGAATTTGCCAATGTTTTATGACCAGTCGCCTACCTTCTTTGGAAATGCTATTGTAGGTGTTAGACTATAGTTGACAGATATTCATCCGAGGTCAAAAACTCTACGTTCTACGAAACACCCTGAGTGGACTACGGCTGGCACACGATGAATAATCTCAAGGAACATAATATTGAAGATAACGCTACATAACGAACACAACATATATCAAGCTCTTAACATAACTGCTTACAGAATATATCAAACTAGGCAATAAATTACGACTATACATGGATCTCACCACCAAGTCTGCGAGTAGTTGCTAGATTAACATAACCAATTTAGAAAAAGTCGCCTTTCACGACATCAGTGGTCAGAAATAGGGTGATGATGTTCTAACTTGACTTCACACGATAAAGAGGTATTTATTCGTAAAATTATAAGGTAACAAAGTATTACTTACTAATAATGGTTTACAATTTTCTCTAACGTATCTGCCTGCTGACGATTTTTCATCCCAGTCTAATTTGCCATGGTAAAAGTATTTCGTCCTAGTTTTGCGTGCCATTCTGAAAATGAAAAGAAACGAAACTAATTAGTACATAACATTTTAAACAAAACGTTTTACATTTGGTTAATTTTTATGAAATACAAAAAATATAAGACTTTGTAAAGTATGTAAATCACAATATGTCAACAACACGTAAAACAAAGGTTACTGCACCAGAATATTTATCTACGGTAATAAAGTTTCATGATGCGTGAAACTATTTGGAAATTGCATCTCAAATAGCCTAGCGAGCGGCTACCATTTTACGAGTAACCGACCATCAACTGGTCATTCGAGTATCAAATTTCTACGTGGCCTAGTTTTAGGATAAATGGTTGTGACGACAGTTTGCATACGAGGCATGGAGTGACCTTATTCAGTTGATTTGGTGTTTTTCCTGTATCAAATACATGCGACCGTTATCATTGGGTTGGTCTATGTTTGTTTTACATTACAAGATAATGAAACAAATAGGGGCATCGATATTTACATAGCGAATTAGATAAGGGATATTCATGAAAGACACAGTAGCATAAAAAAGGTAGCAAATGATATTCTTATGGAGACTATTGTAAGAGTTTTGTTACATCAGCCGTAATTTTATTGAAACTCCGTTCCATTCGGTTTTATCAAACGTAATTTGTAAAAAATCTGTTCTCCCATTTTTGGCCAAAATGCATGGTATTTGATAGCATAAGTTTTCACCGTGTACTAAATCTTACAAAATACAAAATATTTCATTCATGAAAACTGTTAACATTTTAATGACTGTGGACTCATCATTTAAACATAGCAATGCCTTAAAGACGCCGCTGTAAGTTGAATGGTCCGAAAAGCCGTTAGTAGACACGAAGGATATAACATGTAACCCACACACGTACCTGTAGGGTATGGGTCCGAGTATGCGCTCCATCATGGCGAGGTGCTCGCGGTTGTCGTGCGTCTGGAAGAGCGTGATGCCGAGGTGCAGCTCGAACATGATGCAGCCGATCGACCACACGTCGCACGGCTGCGCCCAGCCCAGCTCTGGAATATAACAACGAGAAACGGTTATCCTGTGAACGATGTAAACGGCTAGTTAGCCAACTGTGGCGGGTGCCATTTTACGTGGAGCCAAATTTTGGCTTTCGCACAGTATGTGGAAAAAACAACAACAGAAAAAGCAAACTCTTGGCTCTTACGCAATTCAAGGCGTTCCTATTCCAAGCAATATTTGCATCCAATTTATCTTGCATCGGGTGCAAAACATTCGAAAGAGACTTTGCATGCAACTCGTTTACACATGGCGTATTTTCTACGCGTTAACTTGTGATGATCCGCACAAAGTTCGGCGTAGAAACTACATTGTGCGTAAACTGGCTAAACATAGTATAGGGTACAATTTATGCTGAATGCGAGATTTTTTTCTACAACCCGCATTATCTGAACGCCGTGCTCGCGTTTTACAACACCTTCAATAAGGAACTATTTCGAAGATCTAGAGAAAAAAGTCAAGAGAAAAGGTGGAAAAATCCACCCACTAGAAATTATTTACTTTCTGCGTCAAATTATAATAATCTTCGTTGTTGGCAAGCAACATTTTAAGCTATAAGTGCATATTATAGTGTTTGTGACGCGTTGTTATTGCACTCCAATATATCACTGTCGTCTATAATAAGAACTGTTGACGCTCACATTACGTGAAAGAGGAAACAATTATTACACTCTGTACTTATCTTAATCTGATGAAAAATATTTTAGTTATGGAAAAGTGCAATAAGCGTTTCGGTGATGCAACAATGAGAAGGCACTAAATAAAATGGCTTGCAATAATGTACATTATCTGCGGCCTTCGTGGGGTATGTTATGCAGTTTTTACGATACGCTCGTGTTGTGTTTTGCAAAGCGGATGCGCGCCCACGCTTAGGACATGTCCCATCATTGCAATATAATATGTGATAGTGATAAATATCACGCATGTTCTGCGCGTCACAGTGGCGCATTTACTTGGAACAAAGAAACTTGTGATCGAAATTGGAAATACGAATTTGTCTACAAACATTTTCTTTGCTGTATGATATTTATCTTCATACTTTTGGCATTATACTGTATGTTATTTTAGGATAATGACTTTATAACTATTAGAAATTTTGCATAAAATAACTGCACATATTAGAAATAATTAACTTTTCAAATTGAACGGCCAAAATTGATACAATGTCTCGATAAAAGCCAATCCAGTGAGAACTTTCATCAGACCGTTCGTCGACTCACCTAATATGACCTCTGGCGCTCTGTAGTGTCGCGTGCTGACGATGGTGGAGTGGTGCTCGTGGTCGAAGGTCGCGCTGCCGAAGTCTATCAGTCTCACATCACTTCGCTTTACTCTCCGTAGGTCATGTTTCTGAAAACGGAGGAAACTCTAGTTATAATAGACGTTTGTACGTTACACATAAGGGCTCAATTTCTGCTACTTGAAAAGCATCAAGTCATGTCATAGACTGTTGAATAATGTAGGCCGTTTCGTAGTTAACAAAAAGTTTAAATTAGTAGAAAAATAAAAACAGTGTGTTTCGCTGAAATCGCCACATTACACTCAATAAAGAGAAAATCAAATACTGTTGACAATTTCATGAACTTGGAAAGATAAACCCAAAACTTTCATTCCACGTTTTGATAATACACCTTGCCATACACCATTCATGAGTAAAAATAAAACGGATGCGAATTTGTAAGTATGTTGACGTTTTGTTTTAAATCAAGCATCCGACTCATTTACGTGTGATGATTTCACATGTTGTATTTAACAGCCGACCTTTGAAACAGAAATAAACAGACCACATTCGCAATGAAAAGAAGTAATTGATATGTGATACTGTGTGAAAGAACTTCAAAGTAGACGTGTATTATATCCAGATGTTTCACAATAGTTGCCAATTTTTCGTAACGGTAATTATGAATAAATTATCGTTTTAAAGTTAGCAAAAGCTACGCATTAAAGGCATCAAGTTGGTTTGACAACATCAAACAAGTTGCGAATAATTTTAGCGTTGAGAAATGTATCAACAGCTGGGGTATCATTGCGTTTCCTTGTGGGAGTCGTAAAAGTCCACAAAGGCATAACTTCAGGTAATGCGCAGCAGCTAATCTATTCGTTTAGAAGCTCATTCTCTTTGAAATCGTCATATTTCGACTTTTCAGAGCTGCATTATCTAAGGGAATGGACTTTACCTTTGAATACAAATAATAAATAAACTGTGTTTGCCAACCCATGTTAGTTGGGTGGGCTGAAGCCTACTGCCGAAAGAGTCTGTTATCTCAGCGTCCAGTATAACCTGAGCTAGGTTTACCTTCTTGGAGGATGTGTAGACGGAGACGACCTCGTAGTCGGAGTCGACGAACAGGATGTTCTCCGGCTTGAGGTCGGTGTGCGTGAGCTTGTTGTCGTGCAGGAACAGCACGCTGTAGATCAGCTGGTAAGCGATGTGCCGCACCTGCTCTAACGGGTACGGCTGGTAGTTGTTGTCTTTCTGTGGAAAAAAATAAGATCAACTTTTAGACTATTTTCTACCATACTAATGGAAAAAAATGCAAATAGGCAGTGGAAGTGACTTGGGTCTACAATGTTCGCACAGTACTCAATGTACATTCACTCACGCTAACTCATGAACACATCTATTTTTAAGGTTTCGACTTTCTTGTGATTGAAACCGACAAGTCAGACAAAAACTTTATTGTGCGATTCAGTAAATGTTACTTCACCTAGGATAGTAACAATTATTGCTGTAAAATGATACAGGCTGAAAAAAATCGCAACCTTAAATTTTGAATTGTTTATGAGTGAGCGGGAAATACTGTACATGAGAGGCTCGAAGGATGCAGAATGACCTTAGCTTAACATGTGATAGAGGGGACTCGACCACTTGAAGACTAATGGTAAAAGGAAAGTCAGAATTACAATAGTAAATAGTACAACTAATTGCACAATGGTAACCCGATTTGACCATTTTACAAGCTTCAAGTTGATTTCGTACATACACGTGTTTTGTGTGCAGACACATCGAATAATTATTAACATCGAATATTTATGATCAATATTTATAGCTTTTGTTGTCTGTTGCCAATATATCCCAGGCCATCTGTTCCAATAACTAGGAAACAGCGAAATTAAATTCCCGGTGACGAAATGTTGTGGATTTGTGTAGTGGTAGGTCCTCTTTACAACGTCCAATAAAATCCCCTCAATTATATGCGGTGCTGGGAGTAGGAGGGTTAAGTATGTGTCTCTTTTTTCAGTTTCTCGACTGTAACTCGTAAACGGTGCATCGTATCTTCAAAATGTCTAAGAAACTATTAAAGCTCATAAAATTTCCTATTACTTTGTCATCAACGTGAAAACCATAACATGAATGGTTTTGAAGTTATGGCCATTTCAAAGTCGGTAGTTTTTTCACTTTTTTTATTACGATACTAAAAAGTGTTCGGACGTTTCTGTGAATCTTCGTCATCTTTAATGCAAACTATTTCAAAATTTGTGAGTAAACTAAAAAAATGAAATGATTAAATACGTGTTTCCGCATTTTGCAAATTTTAACCCTTAACAGGGTAAAAAAGAGGTTAAGAGTTTGTATGAAAAATCGTCATTTTTGATGTGATCTGTTTCAATATTTGGGAATAAGCGAATGACCCAAAATAATTAAACACGTGTTTCAGCATTTTGTCAATTTTAACCCTTAACTGGATAAAAAAGAGGTTAAGAATTTGTATGAAAAATCGTCATTTAATTTTTTGGCTTATTCGCATATTTCCAAGTTTTGGAACAGATCACATCAAAAATGACGATTTTCATACAAACTCTTAACCTCTTTTTTACCCTGTTAAGGGTTAAAATTTACAAAATGCTGAAACACGTGTTTAATTATTTTGGGTCATTCGCTTATTCCCAAATTTTGAAACAGATCACATCAAAAATTACGATTTTTCATACAAACTCTTAATCTCTTTTTTACCCTGTTAAGGGTTAAAATTTACAAAATGCGGAAACACGTATTTAATCATTTCATTTTTTTAGTTTACTCACAAATTTTGAAATAGTTTGCATTAAAGATGACGAAGATTCACAGAAACGTCCGAACACTTTTTAGTGTCGTAATAAAAAAAGTGAAAAAACTACCGACTTTGAAATGGCCATAACTTTCAAACCATTCATGTTATGGTTTTCATGTTCATGACAAAGTTATAGGAAATTTAATGAGCTTTAATAGTTTCTTAGACATTTTGAAGATACGATGCACCGTTTAAGAGTTACAGTCAAGAAACGGAAAAAAGGGACACATAATTAACCCCCCTACTCCCAGCACCGCATATTATCGAAGGGATTTTATTGTACGTTGTGAAGAGGACCTACCACTACACAAATCCACAACATTTCGTCACCGGGAATTTAATTTCGCTGATTTTGCTATCTTTCTTGGGATAATAAACAGAATGAAGTCGTGTAAATAATATCACAAATGACTGATAATAATAAAATAATGTAGGTTGCCCGATTACATTTATTATATCGGTCGATATTATAGTAAACTGCACGAGAATTAATTTAATCGAAAAAGTAAATAAACAAGTAAACTGCATCAGTATGAATCGGATGTTATTGTACAGTTTGTCAGGTCATAACCGGTATGATTGGGCCATTCGATCGCATGCGGGGTATTGTGCAAATCCGGGCAGTGAAGCTCGATATAGCGCAAGGGCGGATGATTCACGGCAAAGGGGTGGTCTCTCTCTTATCGAGTAGGATAATAAGCTGATCAATGACTTGATAATTCTGTGGTGTCAGAACTGTTAAGCCGCTACTAGGCCTACTGGGCTTCCGCCCTGGTTGTGTAACGATTGGCATCTAAGAATCATCACAGACGTGGACCAATGACTTAACACGCCATTCAAAATCTTATCTAACGCCAGTCGTGTTGTTTATTATCCTAACCAAACTGGTTCACAAAATAATAAGTTTAAGAGTTTGTATAAACTTTGTAACCAAAAAGTTGATATTTAATGACTGTAAGAAGGTATATTACTCACCAGGAAGTCAAACACGCTCTGTCCTAACATCTCGAACGCGATGCACATGTGCCCGTGGTACTCGAACCAGTCCAACATCTTCACACATAAACTGAAAACAAAACAAACCAGACATTTAACACAAGACTCGTGAAAAATACTGAAATAAGTTTATGTCTGTCATGGGTAAATAAATATGACATTCTCAAGCACTACACAAAAAAACTGAATTATATTTGTTTTCAGATAATTGAATACCTATTGTGTTATTTTTATGTTTTCAAGAAGTTAGATATCCTAGCTTTATTGGCTTTTCATGAAAAAGACACATTGTACAGGTATTCATATCATATTGAAAATGCCGAGAATAACAATGTTGATAAGACCTTGTTTCGGGGCCTCCCGGATCATTTAGTAGGCCAAGGAGGGAGTCACCCACAATAACGGCATAAACTCGCCGTAACTCAAAAATAGGCTGGAATTCCACGCTACGTGCCAATCCCGCAAAAATGAAACTATGATATTGACGCTGACGATTAATTTATAAAATCAAGGGCAATTCGCACTTGTTTATAGCTACATCGGAGAGAATAGTCTATTTAGAAAGTTAGGACGGTCGGCGGACGGTATTTTCGTGTTCGAGTTGACATCGAGTTGCGCTGGCGCGCGGCCAGCGGCGTCCATCGCGTGGAGTATAAGCAAAGCAAGGTCAAATATTGCTACATTCGCGCGAACCGCGGCCGCCGCTGCGGGTTACTCATATCAACAACGCTGATTGACATTACACAGAAAACAATGTAAACCGTACTCACTTCTTGCAGTCTGGATCCACGTCAGCTAACTTTTCTAATACATTTATTTCTAATTTTGCAGCCTCTCTGTACTTCTCAACATTCTTGATTATCTTGAGAGCCATCCTGTGCTCCCTGGAATTTACAAAGTACGTGGTTATTATCGATGTGAAGCGTAGATAATTTCCTGGAATAACGTTTCTAAAATTGAATATGTATCATAAACAAAGTGGAAATAGAAGTGAATAATGAAAATAAAGTGCTGCCAAACTAAAATTATTTGCCAGAGATGTGAACGACACCAGGTGCTCGCAAAACAAATCTGTAACACAAAACACACCTACCTACAGACATAGACGAGGGTATATCGACCTATTCAGAACTAAAATAGTTATGTTGACCCGACCGAATTCCACGCCATATATCCTTGCAGTTGTAAAGAATAAGCGTAGGTGATCAATTAACATGTTTTTCTAAAGTGGTTTGGCTTAAATGACTTAATCTTTTGTATAAAACAAAGACAAGTTTTGATGTTAAGAAAATAATATTAGAATACATTTAACAAAATCTACACGGCGGCATAAAATTTGCAAAAAACCCTTGGACTATGGTAAGAGTTATAGAGGTAATGAACCACTTTCCCTAAGGCACGATCATGAACATGCGATCGGTCCCATGATGTTCATTATCATGAGGATATTGTCTATAATTTATGGAATTCCCATGCTTTACATTTTCATACATATTAATTTGATAATTAATTGAAAAATAGGGTGTAAAAAAACAATTATTCGCAATAGCAACAAAAATGTGATAACTCGAAATAATAAGAAAGTGGAATAAATATTTGCAATACTCACATTTCTAAGTCTTTCACCTCCACCACCTTGCCGAAGGTGCCTTCACCGAGCGTGTCGATGATTTTGTCTGCAATCAAACCGACAGCCGTCATTAATCACCGGCTCGAGGAATCAAAGTCATGGCGGGATCGACACTGGCCGTGCTCAGCGGTAACAAAACAACTGACTCTGAGAACTATAAACAATTCCTGAGACAACTAAGCGCGAGCACGCCAGCGATACTATCACCGACATGACTCTCGTATGTGGTATGTAGGTAATGAATTCTGTAATGAAATTTAAAATAGAAAAAGAAAATCAAAAGATAAGAAATTTAAAACTGAAATCTTCTTTGAGCACGAATGTCTTGAACTGCAAAGTTATTATTGGTTTTATGACACTTGGGGTCTCTTGAACTTCACTTTAGTTTGCGAAATTTCTGCTTTGATTAGTTGAAATGTATCAGTGTTTCTGTAAGAAGTATGTAGACTGGATGTGGTGTAGTGTTTGTGTGGAGTGTGTGTGATTGTGTAGTGTGATACGTTTCGTTAAGTTATGTTGTGGACACGAACATCTCGCTCCCATGACATATCCGGGCCAGTAGACGAGGTGTCCGTCCTTGTCGTCCTTGACGGAGGAGCGTGCCCGGGAGCTCTGCAGGCCGCCAGCGCCGCGCCGCCGCCGGGGGTCGCGCCGCCGCCGCCGCCGCCGCCCGCGCCACACGCCGCACCGCGCACGCAGCCAGCACCAGCGTCATCAGCACCACGCCACCAATGCACGGAGAGCGCCACGTTCGCCACGACCCGAGTAGTGTTGTACCCAACAATCAGACAATGGAACGGTTGCCCGTCAGACAAGCGACATTTGGTATGGTGTGTCGTACATGCTGTTAGAGGGCGGACGGGTGGGCGCAGCAGCCGCAGGCCGCGGGACGGGCCGGGAGAGGGAGCGGGTGCGGGACCGGGGGTGGGAAGGGACCCTCCACGGGGAAATCCATGTAAACTTTCACTCGATCGCTTTCATTATTGCCTAGCACACCGGCTGTTTAGGATAAGTGTCCACCCGAACCACTCGTATAAATAAAATAGTTAAAAAATCACAGTACTAACTCTAAATTTGCTTGAACTTCGTTTACGTTTTGAATTTGTAAATATTTTTATGCAAAAAAGTGACATGTTAGTTCTGAACACACGAACAAAAAAGCGTAACACATGCACTATCATTTCACTGTAAATTTTCCTGTTTCGATAAATACACTATCAAATCAACAGTTCGTTAGGAACTAGTCATTTCGTTGAGTTTTATACATGTACCCCCACGTGGCTGTATTAACTACCGTTGGCCAACGAATTATAGATGGTCAGGAAAAGTAACTCTCTAACAAAGCCCGCTAAAATATGGACCCATAACTCACACATAACAACGCAAATGACAACGTAGCGCAATGCACACACCGATACAAAAAATCTGCAAAAATAAATATTTATCAACTCATTTTAATATGTTTACCTAAAGCCTACTCTAAAACTTGGTAGAATAATAAAGTATTAGAGAACCAGCGAGAGTGAACGAAAGAGGTGACCACGCGTCATTCTAATATGGACGGTGTTATGCCAAAGGTAGTCATGAATTCAACAACCCGTAATTAAAAAGAGTTTCTTGGGGAATTATTATAAAAATTCAAATGCATTTTTTTTCCTTAATTTTCATTTTCGTGTGGAAAACTGAGTTGTCAAACGGCCCGATAAACCCTGTGGAACGCCCATGCTTACATTAGGGGTAACAAAAAGGGTATAAGGAATAAAAACAAACCTTGCAAAGGAGGTCAAGGTACTCCTAAAACTGAATAACTTTCTCCATGGAACATGCGTCGAAATATGAAAAAGATAATTGAACCTCCCACACAAAATTACCAATAGCAATTCCAAGCAAAGCAATAACTAGCTCCTTATTCGCAATTATGTTTACTTAATAAAGAATTTTAATTTGATTTAAAAATTGCCTATCAGCTATTTCATTTACTATGGGAGGTCCAATTTTTTTTTCCATGCAATATGCATGAGGAAAGTTGTTCAATTGACGATGGCTTAACGTGCCCTTCGAAGTTTTTCGGACAATCAGGTCGTTTAGCCGGTAATGTCTTATCCAGACTGGGAAGAAATTCACAAAGTGATAAATTTAGTGAGTGTCTCACCGCGAATCGAACACGGAACCTTCACACCGCAGGCAGTCGTACTACCACATCGCTACAACTTATTTTCTTCGGATATGTTTTTTTTAACGCTTATATGATTATATATAGTGGCGTTCGTCGACCTTAACAAAGCCTTCGACACCGTGAGCAGGGAAGGACTCTATACTGCACTTTTAAACATCGGGTGCCCTCCAAAACTTCTAAGCCTCATTAAATCCTTCCACGAGGACATGAAAGGATCTGTTGTTTTTAACGGCAATACATCCGAGCCGTTCGAAATGCGTAGAGGTGTTCGCCAAGGCTGCGTGTTGGCTCCTACCCTGTTTGGTATTTTCTTCTCATTGCTTTTTAAAGTTGCTTTCGGCGATGACCAACAGGGTATACACCTGCACACTAGGGCTGACGGGAAGCTGTACAATATCTCGCTTCTTAAGTCAAAGCGTAACCGCGATGACTTATTCGTCGATAGCCTTTTGTTCGCTGACGATGCAGCCTTCGTTGCTAATTCTCAAAGTGAGCTTCAAGACATTGTTGATAAGTTTTCCCACGCGTGTTCTCTGTTCTCAATGTCCATTAATGCCAAAAAAACAGTAGTGCTAGCTCAAGGTGGAGAAACACCACGTATTTTGCTCGGTGGCGTTCCCTTGAACATAGTTGACAAGTTTTGCTACTTGGGGTCGACTGTGTCGAACAATCTCACCCTCGATGCTGAGATCAATGGAACGATCAATGGAACGCATGGAACCTTCGCGTCTACCGCGGCGTGTCCTGCTTGGCGCCGTAGCTAACGCCAAAAGAGGAGTTGGAAGACCGATGCTACGTTTCAAAGATTGCGCCAAGCGGGACATGGCTGCGTTTGACATCGACCATAAAAGCTGGGAGAAGCTTGCTGAGAATAGGGATGTATGGAGAAAGCGTGTGTTTGATGGGCGTAAAGCTCACGACGATGCCTGGTTCGCTGGTCTCGCAAACAAAAGGCAAAAACGACATCTAAACATGCATGTGCCAGTCTCTAATTCCACCTTCGTTTGTAGAGCATGCGGAAAGTCATGCCGCTCCCGTATCGGCTTATACAGCCATGAAAAATCTTGCCTCAGACACTGAATAAATCGTCTGTCACAGACGTATGTGGCCAATGATGATATGATTATAATAACAAAATTTTATGTTCAGTCAAAAAAATGTTTTGACGGTTTCAACTTAACAGTGATTCTGTTTTTGCCATGTTTGGTGGAAATGTGACGAAGTAAAAGAGAGACTCAGTAGTTTATGTTGTATTCACGCACATTTCCTAATTACATACATATTATATAAACTGCAACTAGCCTAAACATAGGTCCTAGCTAATATAATGAAGCTAATATAATATTTTGAAGCGTAGATAACTTGGTAAGGCTCAAGGGACACGAGGGGTGTCCTCAATGAGAGTCAGAGCCAGAATTATGGATAAACGAGGATCGTGACAGGCGATGGATTTGAAATGATATTATTTCGATATTCCAAAGAGAAACAAGCAAAGAGGAACATCTTCGCCACACATGTAATAAGATAGGGAACTGGACGACTACCTAAAGGTGTCACTCCCGAGTGTGCCTCTGATTTCTGTGATTGGTCGAAAATGTGTCCATGTCAAAGTTTTGTTACTTCTTATTGGTGTCGTAATGTCATTTAGGCACGCACACGAAGCTTAAAATATCGCGTCTTTCAGGGTTTTCTAAAGTCTTAGTTTAAACCATCTACTGAAAACCTTGGCACCTACTGCGTTTCTTCAGTACCTACCTATTAATATTTTGTCATTTAAGATAGCAATTATTATTAATTCATGATAAAATTACAGTAAGTCTTTTCATAATAAAAAAAAAACATTTAATTTGGAGATGAACCTTTTGCAAATACCGTCCCAAAATTTCAAGAACCATGTCAAAGCACGGCGACAGACGTCACTGCTGAACATTGAAGTTTACATTCGAAGTTCTGACCACACAAGAGATACAAAAGCATCAATGTACCGCGAATTTGAATTTCGTCGTGCGCAGCTGCATTAAATATGAAATTATTTGTTTTACTCGCCCGTGAAATATTTTACCGATATTTTTTAAACTCGCATAGCTTCTACCGCATTTTACTACACATTTAGGCATAATTATAATACGAAGTCGCAAATATTATAAATAATTTCTGAATTTTTCGAATCAACAAAATGACATTTCACTCGTCGCGCAGGGCGACCAGTCACGGGGGTACTAACACTGCGGATTGGCTCTCATTTTTTTCCCCGCCCATTTTGGCTTCCATTTCGTGGGGTCTAGTTTGAAGCTTAGTTACATTTCTAGACCATCTATAATTCGTTGCCGTTGGCATAAAAAATGTCATTGACAATGTTTGTTTACATTATTGTTTCCTTTGAAAATATTATTTCGAAATAGTTTATGACAGCACCACACGTTCTTATTGATGAAATTGACGAAAAAATAAATAATCCATAAGTAATGAAAGAAACGTAAGTAATGAAATAAATGCAAACATAAAATTTCGACATATGCGAGTTAACTCTGAACTTTGCTGGGATCTATCAAAATTTTCCGGTTGTTCCGAATTATTACGGACTGCCATCGGCAGACGAACAGTCCGGAACAACCGGCAAATTTTGAGACTCCACCAGAAAAGTGCAGAGTTAATTCAAACGTGTAGTGCATGTTAACGGAAACGGTAGTTCCGATGCAAATGATAGTATAAATGTGACGGACCAGTGATGTTAGCAGCACACAGAGCGCAGACGGTTAGCTTGTGCTTACGGGCGGCGTGATCGCGCGCCGCACGAGGTGGCGCGGTCGCTGCGGGCGTTGCCGGCTGCGCAGCTCGGGCGGCAGCATCACCACGTCACCGACACCCAGCGGCTCGGGTTTGCGAGGAACCACCGCACTAGTCTCAACCGGTGGTGGTGCTCCGTTCGTTTCCTTCTCCACGAGTCGTCCGTACATTTCGTCAACGTTAGCATACTTCATTATCAAGCTCTGAATCTCTTTCCTTCGCGTCTCACGCTCGTTCATCACCATGTCGCCGACCGGGGTTTTTTCTTCGTCTTCATCACTGGTCGGGAAATAGATTTGTTTTTGTCTACCTACTTCTCTAACAGGGGAAGACGCCGGCGTTTTAGTAGTCTTTGATCTGATGTTTGTATCACTTACAGACTGTTGTATCGGAGAGACTAAATCGCGCGCTCCGGATTGTAAACTTATGTCTACTGGTCGGAGTGATAGTTTTCCGGCCTTCCCTTCACTTTTTTCAGCCCGTAGAGATCTTCTTGCATGCCTCCTATAGATACTGTCTCTATCTTTTCCATAGTAGGTTCGATCCTTTAATGGAATATCTATTCCATTTCTATACTCATTTTTCTCGTTTTGTCTATGACTAGAAGACAAACGCCGGTCGGAGTTATTTCTGTAAGGGGTCTTATCTCTTGTCTTTTCGCGTGAGTAGTTGTTTCGTTTGAATGAATTTTCTCCAAACACGGCAGTGGTCAAGCTACGCATAAGGCCTCTAGAGAATGCCGGTTCCGGTTCTAACGTTTTGTCACGATCTTCTTTATCTAGCCTAGCTCTCTCTTTTTTCTGATGCGCTATTCTGTCTAAGACCGATGAGTACTTGTCCTCTAATCGACTACGCGTGCTACCTAGAGAAATGGTTGTATCAATATTATTATTGGCTTCTTTGAGCGGGTATCTTTTGGTGAACGGTGATGATTTATTATCTTTGACGTGCGCTCTACGGAATGAGTCACTGCGGTTGAGAGCGCTCATACTGCCAGAGGTAGCACGGAAAGGTGAAGTGTCGAGCCGGGACTTGGACGAGTTCAGGTAACTCGAGTACAGACGGTCTTCGTTTAATATTCTGGCGGCCGCAGGCGTCGTCACCCCGGATGCGAACGACGCGTACGGAGAGATGTGTCTATTGTTCTCGTATCGATGCACACTCGCTAAAGTGGAATTTTTGTTCGTTCTGTCTAACAGGAGCTTATCATCGTAGCGCGTCCGAGCAGCTGATAGTTTTGAGTCAGCGATCACGTCCGACTTCTCGGAAGGGCCGCGCCGCGTCAGGCGGTTCATGATGCTGGAGTAGCCATCGGACAGCAGCTGAGTCACGCTCGTCGTGGACGAGCGATTGTACCGGTGCTGGCGCCGCGGGCTCGACACCCCGTTGCTGGAAGTCGTTAGACTAGCCATCGTGTAGTTAGGCTAGGTGTTATTATCTTTACAACCACTTTTATCCCGGAGCGATCACAAACTCTTCAGTCATCATAACATCACAGTTGGCAAGATAACACAGATTCACCGGTAACTCGCGTGCTTTTGTCTAGGCGACGGCAATTACGTTCGTAATCGATCATTGGACTGAGTCTCTCCGGAGTTTGAGAGCGTACCTAAGCGCGAACGAATTTCAGAAAGATCACTAGCGCAGCCGAGTGCGGCCGGCAGTGCCAAGTAATGGTGGCGGACTAAAAATATCGGCAACCCGTGGGAGCGCCCTCCCGCGCGCTGATCCGGTGCGCGCGGTGCTACGTCCCGACGCGACGCGCACGCAGCCGCAGCCCGCAGGCAGAGGTACCGCGCACCGACGCGCGCGCATTTCGTCGCATTACACGCGCTAAATGTATCTAGCACCTTCCTAATTGCAAACGATAACATCATTCATTACCAATTAAACTGTTGTAAACTTAAACCGACATTTCACTATGGTAAATTAGATAAGCGGTTTACACACAAAGTCAATTTGCTTTATATAGCATCAAATAAATCTTCCTACTCCCACGTCTCGGAGACATTTATGGGATAAATCAAATTCCTTCTACTTTATGAACAGCGGTCGCAAATAGGTTTTTTGTGCTCACTGAGAGCTAGGTTAGCGTGCATGTATAGTAATTATGTGGGGAGGTTTAACGACATCTGTGAGGCGTTGCCTTTCTCTGTGCGAGCTCGTGCGCCAAGACACTTCTGTCAATAAGAGCCAGGTAATTGGGTCAGTGGAGCGCGTGCGAGCCGACACCGACCACCACCGCGCCGCCGGCCTGCTGCGGCGTCCGTCATAGACATACCTAGGTACAAGCTTTCTCAGTGGACCTTCTTCTTTTGCTCCGAGTTATCATTATAACTCTTAGGGAATCCCAATGATTTCATACATAACGTTGTAAAAGAGTTATAACATTTTATGCACATTCATTCAGACGGCGTGACCGTGTGAGGTCATAATGTCAGTGATAAAAATGTTTTCATGCATCAAAGTTTACTCGATCACAACTATAGTACATACAACCACTGGGTTATATAGCATGGTCGTATTGCACCATATTCCTTTTCAATATTGTCTTCCGGCTCCCAATACAATACCGGCTTCTTCACTCAAAAGCAATTGTTACATGATGATAGCAATATCTATCACATGACAGCGGATGCGGGCGAGAACAATTATCTATAATCAATCAACGCGTTATAAGGCGTATCCACCAAATTAATCGTTGTCATTGTTTACAATAATTGGGCATTGGCATTTACACTTGGTATTGTAAACTACACAGAGCGAGTATCTGATAGCGGTATCTTGTAGTCGCGTGGCGGGAGATAGCAGCCACGACCGCCCTCCGTGCGTCTCACGCTTATCATTGTAAACAGCTCCATCATTTGACACCCATACGCTGCTCATTGTCACTCACTCATACAATTTCCGTGGAATTGGTTCACTAATATAACCATTTGTATCAGCGCTCAACATTGTTTACTTCAGCGGTGGGCGTCTCGATGGTATTAATCTGTGCTCTATCTATTATCAAGATAAATTAGTCCTGATCGAGTCTAGTTTCTTAATGCTCATTTCGCGTTCTTCGATAAGAATCTACGATTCATCTTGATTAGCAACGTGCGAGTCGGAGGTAATACGCAAATCGGTTTGTACTTAGTCATAATGGTATGCTGGGTCGGTACCTTCGTCCTCCGCTCGGGCTAAACGCAGGCTCGAGGCAACGATTGCCGCAGCGGAAGCCGCGGCAGCTGCCTAACATTCTTAGCATACGGCCGGCCTCGACGTCAATATGCTTGCATTTCTACTTTCACTGTCATTTTTCAGTAACGATCGATTTCAGCGGAATACCGACGCTATTACGGCCCGATAAATTGCTCAGTAACAGCAACTAAAACAGCGCATGCAAGTAATACCGTTGGTTAAACGCGCGGAATATTGTTTTTATTAAAAGGCGAAGTTTCGTAATGCTACATGTACCTGTGTATAGATACCTACTTACTTTCCGAACAAAATTAACACTAGGAAACGAACCTCATCTATCTCAGGATAGTTGAATTTAACTAAATCAGTCAAAGCATTTAAAAAACTGTACGTCTTCATCTTGATCCACAATGACAAATAAGAGATAACACAGTCGCGCACAGTTGAGTATTTCATAAACACGTGTATTTATTTATCACTTTTGGTCACTGACACTGTTAGTGTTGAGTTGGCGATCACTGCACTGTTTACGAGCGAAGCAAATGCACCACTGCCAGCTGTTTTGTTCGCGTCGGGGTGCTACACTACAATGAGAAGGGGTGCAGGTAAAAAGGGCTCTCGCTATTGGCTCAAGAATCGATCCCCCATAATATACGGCCGATTGGGGGCAAGACTGACATGAATGTTTAAGAAAGTTTGATGGCTAATAAAACCACGTGAGAATTAATTTAAATTCTAGAACAAAAGTAAAGTTACATCTTTTTAAAACTCAACGAAAGACTGAAGACTAGTTCAGTTAGAATCTTGAATGGTAGATAGAATGTTATGAATTTATGATGATTGACCATTATAGAAATGAGACTGACCTTGCCAGCTAGTAAACTGCATGCGGCATCAATATCGAAAAGAATCTCTGCTAGTACAGAGAGCAATTTCGAAACATCGTGCCACTTGCACCCGTGCTCCTTGAGAAACCGCTTGTACAGTTCATAAAAGGAGTTAAGACGGAGGGGCACACGCAACCGGCCGGCTCTTATTGTCAACTCCGCCATCGCACTGCTATGTTGTCAAAATAATACTACGGAAAGTTTGTAAATTACGAATGTAACTGTAACTTATCTATCTGTTGGGGCGAGTGTATAGATCGCGGGTTGACTAACAACTGTACTAGCGATGGGCAACTCGAGTTGTTTTGATCGAGTTACTCGAGTTAAGCTGCGACCGAGTCAACTCGAGTTGCTTTTTCTACAGACCGAGTTGACTCGGTGACGCGGCCGTACGACCGCGGCCTGCGCCCGCCACCCGAGACGACCCGAGTTGACCCGAGTTAATGACTCGGCTATTCCACCGCATCGTTCATGTTCGTTCGTTTCGCATGCGATTTGGCAAGCGAGGGTGGGATGGCGTTCCACCGTCTCGCTCTTACAACCCGTAGCACCACTGAAGTAGTCCCGCGGCGAAAATAAAAGGCTGTTTAGTTATTGTACATAAGTAGGTACAGCTTATAATTACTATGTCGGTATCTTATTTTAATTATAGGTACAAGAAGAATAAAAATATTATTTTGATTAAACAAATTTTTAATTCACCTCTAGCTCTACATTAAAAACAAAACAGTTAAGCAAGTTGATACTCGACTCGCCATTTTAACCGAGTTTACGAGTCGACAATTAATACGCAACTCGTGCACTTGATCCAACACACAATTGCGAGCAAACTGCGCGTCTAGCGCGCCGACCGAGTTGACTCGAGTTGCAACTCGAGTCAGCCTCCGAGTCAACTCGAGTTGATCGAGTTGAAAAAAAACCGAGTTGACCCATCTCTAAACTGTACCGTGCAGTACCGCGATGGCGCCGCGCGCCAGTCAAGTGCGACTCGCCTTCACACACGCGCCTAATTTCAGTTGTAGAAAAAAGTAATAGCCACGACAATACACTGTTGTGTTTCACTTTTCATTTCACGACAGCGTACACCAAATTAGGAATGAGCGAAAGCGCACATCACATTCGGTCAACGTCTCGATGTAGACTGGGGTCGTTTCAGTTTGAACACCATTTTAATTAAACATGGCAGTACGACACAACTGGAGCAATCAATTTATAGTGGTTAGTTTTCAGTTTTAACAGGATAAAACTGCACATGAGAGGAGTGAGTCGCTAAACTCTTTATTAATGAGAAATCTTCCTCGAAGTACAAACAGCGTGGTTCGTTTTCTTAGTAAACATACCTTCAGACACTACGTAAACAAGTTATCTACTTCTACCATTGTTTTGGTAGATTACGTTTAAATTGGGTTCCGATTTAGTGCTGAATGATAAAATTATAATTTTTGCATGCTAACAACCGATAACATTATTGGAAACAGTTAAAACCTCAATCAGATGATAAAATCTTTGAGTTAGAGAAATTCTTTCCAAATTTGGTCGAAATGAAGATAAAGCAGAGTAGGGTTGTTATGATATCATCCAAGGCCAAAGGTCCCAACGGAGTAGTATGAAATTGCTTCATTTAACAAGCGAATATTAATAATAACCTTCACCTCAAGTCGTGATGGTTATCAGAGTTTAAAACTTTGTAGTAAAAACTGTTATTGTCGTGTGCATGTTTAGATATTGGCGGGGGGTAATTAGAAATAGAGTTGAAGCGATCGGGCGGAGTGGCTGGCTGGCTGGGGCGGGCGGCGCGGCGGGTTGAAGCGACGCAATATGGGGCATATCGGCAAGGCCGGCCGGAAGGAACTGGGCATTACCAAATAGATAGGTGGGCAACAAAACGGCGGGGCGGAGCGCATTTATCAGACCGTATCTCGACTTGCTTCGTATTAATGATCCGCGATACCGAGATAAGCCGTACAGATTGCGAACTTGACCTCCGACTTGGCTATAACGAGGCGGTTACAACTATCTCGACCACTAAATATAGTCATTTCATTTAGAGGGTTACGAAACTCGATGCCATTGTAATATAATTAGTTGATTCATTATTTTACCAACGTTATCATAAAGAAGTACAAATAAGGAAACATGTTAACACCATAAAAAGCTATGATCTTTTAGAGTAAATGTTAAAGAGAGATGTACGCCAGCCATTAGATTCAGGAGTCATGTGCGTTTGGCATGCTGCTAGTAGAGGTCACAAGATAAGCAAATGGGAAGGTTTAGTAAACACCCACACCAAATCACGTAGCCCTGATGATTTGTAATTAGGTAACTATGATAACTTAACTATGATACCCACTAATTTATTAATCGATCGATCGTTATCCGTTTGTTTACTATTTTTAAATACCATCTCTCATGGCTAGCGTCGCCATCTAGATAGGTAAGGAGAAACCAACTCAGGGGCATCGCTGCTCTTCTTACAAATAAAGTATGATATAATGAAAATTATAAAACCATTTCAATATGAAACATGTGAGCCTAAACTTTGTTTCGCGGGTACAATTTGAAAGTTATTCTTTCACAAATTCTGCCAAATGTACTTCGATTGTCAGGAGAGCAGAGTGTTCCACCGGAGTAATTTTTCCTTTGTAGAGTGCGCCACTGTCAAAGAGATCTGGGGGCACGGCAGTGCCCCCACCAAGTCGAGCTGAAAGCGGCACGGCCGTACCATCCTTTTCTCGAACCAGTTCAGGCCATTTTTGACCCCCCCATAACTCCCTTGTCGATAAGTTTAGAACCCTCATTTTAATATATCTTATTAAGCACTGCATAGACACGATACATTTCAAATTTCATTTAATTTGGACCAGTAGTTTAGAAGTTATAGGTAGTCAAAGTTTCTTAATTTTCTGCCTGACTGACTGACTGACTGACTGACCGATCATCAAAATTCTAAGGTACTTCTAGCAGACTGAGGAGCTTGAAATTTAGAATACACCTTGTATTTAGTGTATGAATAAAGGGAAAACTATAACATTCTGCAAATTCGGTTGCAACCGCATAACTAACTTTGTATTTCCATACAAATGTATAGGATTACAAAGTTAACTTTGCGGATGGGCTTTGACGAAATCTGTAGCTGAGGCTCAAGAAGTAGTTCCAGATAAGAGAAGAGGAAGACTATCTACAAAAAGAAATGAGATCCACAAAAACATTTACTTGTAAAAGAACCAAGTCTCGCCTCTCAGTTCATCTACTGTAAAAAGTTGTGAGATCCATGTGATGCCAAGTCGGTTATTGATTTATTCAAGGACTACTTCAGGGAACTTTCATCTAAAGCTATTGCGTAGTTAGGTAACAGACATCATCTTACAGTAACTATATCGATATTTGAAAACTTTTATATTTACAATAACTAGAATGACTTGGCAATCGCACACTATTTGTTTATGAAATACGATGGTCTAGTGCGATGGCCGGGTCATTCTAGTTATTGTAAATAGAAAAGTTTTTAAATATCGATATGGTTACTATAAGATGATGTCTGTTACCTAACTACGCAATAGCTTAAGATGAAAGTTCCCTGAAGTAGTCCTTGAATAAATCAATAACCGACTTGGCATCACATGGATCTCACAACTTTTTACAGTAGATGAACTGAGAGGCGAGACTTGGTTCTTTTTACAAGTAAATGTTTTTGGTGGGATATTTTTTACAAGTTGGCTATTTCTGTGGGACACCGAGTCAACAGAGGATCCGATATAGGTACCGTGATATCAGTGTTGTAGCAGAACAATTACAAAACTTTCCGAACATTACTTTGCGTGTGTAACAAGTTTGGTTTGGTGAGTATCCCAGTGGATCCGCCGCAATCCGGTTGCGACGGGAATCAATTGAGAGATTTTGTACTACGAATGAAACAATTGTACCAGACGCCTCTTGATCATTCTCGATTAGGCAAATGTGTTCGCGTGGGTCCATGCCACATTTAACACTATAACGCGAATAGATAGGTAGGCTAGTGAGTTTAGATTTCAGAGATTGTAAAACCTTCAAAGCGATCTGTTTGATTTAATTTGACTATGCAGTGTCGTTAAGTAATGCGGTCTACCTACAACACCAGGTAGACTAAATTAAACTACAGATCTGGCCAAAAACTTCATAACAACGATACATTTAATCAAACAATGTAACAAAAAAGCATAATATCCGCAGCGCCTAAATTCTTCGTTTTCCGGAATGCCAGACACACACCGACACGTTTCAATCTTATTTTTTAAAATTTATTTTCTGTATAGAGCTTCCTGTGATCGAGTGGGCGGTGAGCGTGCTCGTTATCAGAGCGCTGGCATTCTGCGATCCTCCTAGGTGAAGGTGATCGTCGCGGACCTATTTACGTGCGCATGCGTCCTTCCTTTCAGCGCTCACTGGCGCCATCTAACCATTGCTATCAGAACTATGGAGCACAACTAGTACGTGCCAGCTGCTAATCTATTTTAGACATTCGTACTCACTGTACAACACTGATATGCACATAACATTTTCATTGTTGTTCTATGCCACCACATTGCTACGAAAATACCCACAAAAATGTTTAATGGTTGTAATTAAACGTTAGCATTTACAAAATAGATGGCGTTTACACCATGCAGGAGTAGAAACAGGTTAAAAGAGGGGATAAACAACAAAATTATGACTAGTAAACGAAGTCCAGCTATTTAAACTTATTCATTTCACGATAAATAGAAGAGAAAGGATATAAAAATTATTAAGAACCACGTTTTCATGGCCTTAGGTTTATTTAACACCCATAGTTTACTTAAAGAAAAAAATCGTACAAGAATGGTTATTAAATAAACCCTTGACCTAATAATACACGCTAAAATAGATGCGCAGTGCTCTCAATACGTTTGCTGGCAATGCGTTCCGCGCATATTTATACTTTTAATTCAGCATTTGCTGTATCAGATGGGATTTTCCGAAATATTATGCATCACACACTGCAATCAACTGACCTCGACTTCTATCGGTTTGAGTTGCGTTGCCTGCACGTTTGGCTGAGGGTGTGATGGGGGCACGTAAGAGCAGGATGGTTGCACTTCAACAGCAGGCTGCGTGGGCCGAGGAGGTTGGGTTGGAGGCTGTTTGCTCCTTTCTTTATCTGAATGCTGTTTTTCAGTATTCTGAACTTGTATTTGAGGGGGTGGTTGTGTAACGCTGCCTTGTGCTTGTGATGTAACATTTGCAGGCAGTGCACTTGCAGTTTGTTCACTGTTCGAAGGTCTCTGCGCCAACCAAGCAGTCGGCACGTCCGGAGGATGAGGTGGATGAGTTATTTTCGCTATACTTTGACTAGAACTGGTTTCTGGAGCAACATTTTCAGGTGCTTGATTATTGCTATTATTTTCTTTTACTTCATTTTTATTGACTAGATTTTGAGAAATAGCCTCAGCTTTTTGCGGTGGTAGTGATTGAGTATTTGATAGTGCATCTTTTTCAAGTACTCTATTTGGTACAGGAGGTAGTGTTGATGGTATTTTTTTATTATGAATTGGAATGGACGGCAATTTACTTAAAGGTACATTCGCTAACGTTTCATTTGATTGTAAAACGTAGGTGCCGTCGCTATCATTTCTATTGCTGCCGACATCATTGGTTATCACGATGTTTGGTTTTGGTGGTTCAGGAAACGATGGCGATGCGTCGTCTCTACTTTGAGAGAAGTCAGTGCTTCCAGAAGAGAGGTCATCAAGGCTCTGCACGAGGTCTAGAGCGGACGCTTCCTGGTAGTCGGTGGAGCATGGGGAGGTGTCGTCACTCGTGTCGTCGGCGCCACATGGCACTTGGGAGCTTTTACTGCTTGGCATGAATGCTAAACTGGATGTGACATCATTACTAATGTCGGCATTGAACGATTCCGAACTACGGGAAGATTCTCTATTGGTTGCTGATGAATCTACGACACTTGTTTTTTCGTCTTCACTAACTACATTACTGCTAACGGCTGAAGGGACTGATGAAGCCCCAATTTCTGTTTGGGAACTGGCAACAGTATCATCTTGTTGTGTGTCGGCCTCTTTTGTTGTATGAGATGAGGACATTTCCTCTGAGTGACAGCTGCTATCAGGAAACGTTTCAACATTCGCTTGTTCGACAGTTGGTAAACTCATGTACTGTGGTATGGCATACTCAAAATCTGCCAGAGGCATGTAATGTATGCCATCCTGCTCCCCAATAGGGGCAATGAATTGTGGACTGTAGTAATCATAACCTGCATTTTCAACGCCGTACGGAGCCCAGGGGTCATTCGAAGGTATTAAAGGTACTCCATCATAATATAGCTCAGAATTACCATCTCTGTCCATTAGGACTTCTGGTCTGTATTTCCACGGCACGAAAGTATCTTCAAACGCAAGGTAATTATCAGGCATCATTACCATAGCTGGGTTTATTTGTGAAGGATCTATTGCATACGACCCGTCGTAGAAGGGATTATTGAGCACTAGAGAGGGAGGTTCTTGAGGTTCACATTCTACTGTTACTTCGGTTTCCAAAAACAGCCCAAACCTCGATAAATCCGGCTCGGATCTTCTATGCCTATAAACGCTCGTATCAAAACTGTTTGCACGTTTTGCAGCATAAATATCCGAAATATCAAAACTTTGGGTTCTTTTTAAATAGCTATTCGGAGGTAACTGCTGCTCTGCCATCAATTCACTATTATTATTCACTTGATCACCATAAAATCCATCGTACGTCGGCACACCCACATTGTTTATGTCTTGCAAACCATCCGCATTGCATGTTTGGGTGAAGGAGGGATCGGGGGCTGCATCGAGGGAGTTAATATCACGCACGAGGTCACTGGGCAAGAGAACTACGGTAGGTAGAGCAGGTGGAGGCCCGCAAAATAACAGATTATTAGGCGGAGGACGCGGCGGCTGAGCTGCCATGGCGCTCGGCGCACGCCAGCCGCCCGAGGCCGGCCGCGCGGACTACGAATTCGGTTTGGGCGGGAGACGCGCCGGGCGGACGGTCGAGCTTTGCGACTGACTGAAGGCGTACCAAGTGACGAAGGCGAACACAAATAGAACCGGCGCAAGCGCGAGGAGGTCGCCGTCTCTCGCGCACATCTTCACGGGCGAAGGCGCACGCGCACGCGCATTCACAAGCCAAACCCGTCCCGCGTGTTATCCCGAACAGGGACTGACGTTCATTCTTTATTCTGGTTCCGCACGTTGCGTACGATAGTAGCAAATCTCACACACACACGTGAACAAAATACTGGTTTTCGGGTGGACACTTTACAGGCGTTGTGGCGAATGTTGGGTTTCATAATAACGCTATCCTTTCATTCATCTCTCACATAAAAATAATAATAAGGAACTGTGGGACTCACCTGTTCCGGGGGTGAACGTGTGGACGACTCGTCGCGGTGGTGCCTCCGCCGCCGGTGCGACGTCGGAGAACGCCGGTGATGTGATCGTTTGGAGCGTTCATTTCTCCGCCTCCACGAATGCTCCGAGCTGTGAAAATCATCAATCGGAAGGCTATAGGGTTAGTGAGTAAAAGGCAGGTGGTGCATCATGGTACTTGTCGGTTGAGGTTTGTGTGTGCGAGCGAGTTGGAGGTTGGAAGTTCTTACGTCGGTGAGCGATCAGCGCGGCTGGAGTGAGGGTCTACGAGTCTGTCGAATTGGTCGTTGGGCGGCAGGCAGCAGGCCGCCAGGAAGGCCCTTACGGCAGCCCAACCTCGCCGCCGCCCCTTCAATACTAATTTAATTATTCTTTATTTAGTTTTTACACGGTGCGTTAAAGGTAACGGTCTGGCCAAGTAAAACTGTTTTTAACAATCGCTATAACCTAAGCACATTGCGCAATGTTGTCAAAACCTTGAATCAGATTTCAATTATACGAACGTCGCGAAAATATTGTACAGTAAAGATTTTATCTACAATGGCGCTTAATGACGCGATTTTATCGTACTGAATCATCGTCAATAAGGAAGACGCTTGTTGCTAGGCAACGAGCAGACCATCGCGCGGTGAGGTCGCCGGTCGCGCACAAACTGCCAGCGTTGACAGATCACCGGCAGCGTTTGCGCACGAGATACGCTGCGCCACCGATCAATGTTCGTTTGTAACACTTGCCATACCTAGCGACCGCACTAGTATAGTTTACAACGAAGCAATAGCATCACCATGACATGAGAAACTGGCTGCGATCATTCTCTTTCGGATTAGGAAACATGTAACGAGCAATCAATCAGTAGCGAATCAGAAAACCTTGAATAAATTAAATGTTTTGAATCCATACGCATTCAAACGTGCCATTACGACTCACCGACAGTTTCGTAAACTACGTGGATGCAATAGTAAAATATTATCAAAACGCGTGACACTCGCACTTTTCAATTTTTCCATATCAAGACGGACCATTGCGAACGTTTTTTATAGGAAAAGCTTATCATAACTTGGCGATTCAGCACTTCCACAGCAAAACTTAAATAAACTGAACGGCTACATACATGCGACAATGCAATGCAGAACATACACGCAGTCCACCCTTTAATAGAATTACGTTTAACATAATTGGTTTACCTAGTAGGAGTAGGTCAACTTTATACGTCTATTTAGATACATTTGTAGTGGCAGTGCCACTGTGGCACCTTTAAGAGTACGTACATATTAAATAGAATTGCTGAAGTACTTATAAGATAAAACATTTTGTACATCCTTTTAAAAACAATCTGTCAACGGCATCTCGCGGCGAGTAGCTGAACTATTACATCAAATAGATGTTATCTATGTTGTAATTGATGGAGACATTTAGAACTTAATTACATAGGCATTTAGTCGTAATTATACTCCCCATCAAAAAAATCGAGACAGTTTCGTTTTCATAGTCAAACAAAATATGAAATCTATGAAATAAAAAGTTGAATGTAGAAAATCGACATTAGGATTTTGAAACCTCGTAATACTGACTATTGAACTACATTTGCCATTTATTCCAAAATAAACATAATGTCTCAGATAACGTGATCCCTACAAAACCTAAACTTGCTAAGCGTCTCGATTTTTCTGATGGGAAGTGTAGTTTAAACATACCTAGTGTCAGTAGTTTCCTATTGAAATTATTTTTTCTACCTGAATAAAACTACAAGGAAACAAGTAAAGACTTCGATGACATTCTGCGCGGGCGGCAAGTCTGATAAATACCACGTACTGTAAATCGTAATGTCACATTGTTTAGCTCTGTAGAGAAGTTGAACTTGAGACCGCGAGGCCTTCGCTTGAACAAGCCCACGCCTCACATGTGATATCTGGTCCAATAAAACGAATGTCATTGCATTATGTTCATGTGTGTACATTATTTAATTAAGAAAGAGCAACATACGAATAATGCTAAGGTCAATGGTATCATTAGTGCGACTAGTCAATGTCTTGACAATATTAAAACATGAAAACCAACAAAGATGTTAAAACGAGTCATGAAAGTAACCTAACGTTTTGTTAGACAAAGCTTATGTAAATATCTACGTGCCAATACTCGTAAGTAAGTGTTTTCAAAAGAAATGAGAAGTGTGGTGCGTCGGGCGACGGGATCGCAGTGGAAGTAGTGACTTGGTGACGCGATAACAAAGCACGGCACGTCACCGCGTCACACGATCCGTCGCGTCGTGAATAACAAACGCCGGAACGTTCACTTTCGACAACCGACGACACCGATTTATCGAATTGAGGCCTTCTGTTATGCATTAGCTACTTCCGAAAACCGGCATCTTAAAGAGGGTTTCTAAAACCGGTAAGACAAGAACGGTACGTCAGCGCGTTGCGTTATCTTGACACCATCATTTGTAAGAACTGGTCTATCAAAAATAGGAAGTAAGTAATAAATTAAATTGGGTTGAACTCGTAATCAAGTCCCTTATACATTTTTGAACTCGCAAGCAAGTCCCTTATAAATTTAAAAGCGGAAATATTCTACCTAGCTCTCTTTTGAATTACTCGCAGCAGCAGTAGTCGAGTAGCCTTTAATGAGTAGCCCGAGCTAGGCGCTAGGCTTGGCTAAGGCTGTGGGGAAGGTGAAAGCGAACAGACGTAATTCGCGACTTGTGTACTTATACTCGGCAAGTGTACTTTCAGTTCCGCACAGCGCAACAACCTGCCACCGGAAAGCCTCTGTGATAACGACTAAGTCAATATTTGTAGAAAATATTCTTACGTAGAAAATACTCAATAGTAAAAGGAGAAGTGTTTCGTATTCTTTGAAAGAATTCAATAAGTGAGCAATCGGCTAATTCAGAACGATTGAGATTGTGTTAATTGGTACAAATTGGGAACTGTGATAGGAGCAAATGTTAATTCGTAAAATGCGGTCAACATCCAGTTTGCCAGTACCTAACGGTTTTTCTTTGTAAAACACAGAACATCAATGACTCAGTTTAGGCATGTTTTCCCGTAGCGTATTTTTTATGGTAACCGGAATAACTTTTTATTATTTCCTTCCTTGTTGTACATTAAAAAGAATGGAAATCTATTTGGATTCCATTAATCGCAGGTGTACCAGTAGGCGTAGTCTATAGAGAGTTGGCGACAAGGATTGCGTCGGTGACATTGTACGATGCCTAAAGAAATCGGCACCTCGCAAAGTGTGCAAAGGTCAGCGAGGCAGTGGAGCACGCAAAATCGCGGCGAGAGTGGAACGCCTGTGGCTCACTGACCATAATCGATCGGCCGGAGCACACTGCGGCCGATTACGAAACCCTTGAGACCACGAACTGACAGATTCAACGCTTGCCTGCACACACCTGACAGGGGTACCAAAAATGGTGTAGCAGCATTTTACGGTGAATAACTTCGAAAAGTGATACGCGTATCTATCTATGTGGCTAGTAGTTAAGGCGACAATGTTACGCGGTGCTACAGTGTCAAATGTGGCGCAAAAAGAATTTTCAATTAGATCATACTGTAAAATAGACAATTAATACTAAAATGTAAACATTGATATTTTAATAGCAATGACAAGCTGCTGAACGTAAACAATGGAGTGTTTATTCGTAGAGCAGTCTTGATCTTGAAATGAAAAAGCGTGGAACGTGAGTTATAGAGCAGACAATGAGCCAGCAGTGCGAGCGGTCGTGTTGGGCTGCGGCTCAGGGCATGACCAGCGACCGCTCGACCGCTCGACAAGGCCGCGCCGGATGAGCGATCACTGTGAACCGTGTCAGCGGTGCAGCCGCGACTAATCGCGCCGCCCAACCCGACCGACCGACCGACGACCGACGACCGACCGACGACCGACGCCCGCGCACGGGTCAATGACAACATGGCTCTCTCTCACGATATACAAACGATACGTCCACATTTATGTTACTTCCGTCTTTCTATAATAGATTTAGCAGGTTTCAGTTTATATGTAGGCACGTTTTTTATTAATACAAGTTTGAGCTGCTCAAAATAACATTACCTAGTTTAAAACCGTTTAAAAGCATCCGTCATTAAAATATGAGCTTGTTCCATTGCCCCAATGAGCACGTACCAGATAGTTTTAAATCCATTAACCTAAAATTAATTAATTAAAACCGTATGTATGTTATTAGATATTTCACTTCCAAGAAAATTTATTCTAAGCTATAAAATCGTAGCGAACATCTATCATACGTCGCAATAAGTAATCTTCTATACCATTTACAATACATCGGCACTAGATGATAGAGCCTGCATTAAAATATCGTTAGAAATAACACGGGATTGGTAGTAAATTGCAAATGCATATTTCAACATAGTGTGCAGATGCAGTCGAGTAACGAGAGTGGCGACCAGTCCCCAGTGAAAGTTGATCAACGTGTGCGCAACGCGCTGACAGCACCGCGGAGACATTTTGTCGTATGCACGTGGATCGTCTGCTAATGCCACCATTAGTATTGGCAGTACACACCGAACCGTGTACCGTATTTACGTACGTTACATAAAACAAACGGTCACCGCCGTCGCCCGCAGCATAAGTATACCGTTTAAACACACGGAAGCAATCGTAATTGGTGTTACTTAAGATATTATTTGGAACTTGTTTGCATCTGATACAGTAGCTACAGCGAATGAATAGGAACATAATGGTCGGTGGTGAAATTTTCCCGTAATATAAAACCACATTAAAAGTTATGAAAGTGAGAGCGGATGACAATATCTTAAAAGCCACAATTCAAGCCGCAAGATTACTCTCTCCGGACAATTGCAAATTACAGGCACAATGCCAGCCCTGTTATTGCGGCGATAGGGACAGGAGTAAACACAATGGAAGAGTTTTATTACGTCACTAAGCCTACGCCTTTGACAAATCCTTAGCGAGCGAACAAACCAGGACAGGACCTTGAAACATTCACCACGAACGAACGCTATCGAGACGAATCTCCCGCCGCCGCATTGCCGGACGCCCACGAATTTGCAGCCAGTTTATTATTTGTTATTCAAAATCAGATGATAATGAATGAGATGCGTGATGCGTATGCACGCTGCTAAACCGCAAAAAGAACAGTTAACGAACGCTTGTTTACACAAACATTTGCACGCGTAAGCGCGATCGCTTTGAACGCTCTGAAAACGATCAGCACGATTGTTTGCAAACGCGAATCGACATTTTTGTTAATGAAGTGGATGTAATGCGCGGCGACAGATAATGTCGAGGCGAGGGAGCGGATTATCGAAAAGGCTCCTCTCATCTCAGCGCACATTAAGTTAGCCGAATAGCGATAATGAGCACCGAGATTAAGCAACCACGGCTGCGGGATGGATAAAGCGCAATGCGGGTGAGTCACGCCGAGTTGTGCAATGCTTTTTGCACAACCGGTCCCGACAGCCGCTGCTACTGTCGCACAAGCACAACCCAAATGTTTCAGACAACTCAAAATGACAATCAAATACCTAGGTTACAGTTAGATTAGAGATAGCCATCACGTTACTAACCCTAAACAATTTGCGAGACCGGACTGTTATTATTACAACAGGTAACGGTACCAGGTTGGTAAAATAAAATTTTATTACGACGATACAGCCAAAAGTGCACATTAAAATTGTGATAAACATCTGCACAACATGTTTGTTCACTTTCATGTAAAAGTACCGTAATCTGATTGCGGAATCACGTCCAGTTTCGGAGTTGCATGCAGGCTTGCAGATTTAGTTTGTCATGGGGACTTGAATGCTATAAGGGATAACCTGAGTTTACGGTCAGTCGAACGTACGTAATTGTTTAAAAAATTGGTCTCGTTAGCACACACTTGATAGGATTGGATGAGTTATGGATTAGGAGGGTTAGTAATGCAATTTTGGATTGCTTTCTGGGTACATACGATACACTCCACTCGTGCTCACGCATACTCTTCTGGAAGGCGGCAGATTTAGGCGTCCAAGAATCAACTCCCAGGTAGAGAGCCGGCAGCTCAGCTACCTTCACTTCGAGCCGCTCCGCTAGCCTCTGATCGACGAGAGACTTGGGTCCGCTGGTCAGCGTTCGCTGCTGCTCCTTGGCATTCCATCGTTCTACACCACCGTATCCATTCAGTTTCTCTTCGTGGCAAGACGTTACGCTTTTCGGACTGTCTGTGCTGAGCAATTTACTCTTAACGGTGTCCGCCTTGCCGTAATTTTTATATTGCACTGATTCTGTTCCGTTCGCAGTTCGCGAATACTTTAAAGAATCGTAAGTGTCGCCGTTTAGGCTTGTATATTCGACGTTATTCAGGTTTATGTCTCTGTCACCACGCTTAGAGGTGGTGTCGCACCCGTTCCTTTTAGTGTAACGATCTTCATGGTTCTGCTTGATAAAGTTATTTTCGAAACTAGATTTACATTTAGGAACATTATTTAAGTAGTCGCTATAATTTAATTCTTTGTGAAATTTAATTCCTTGATCACAGCCATTTTTGAGTGTTTCTTGTATATCTATGCCATTACCGTTAAGTCTACTGTAAGCATAACTTACGGTCTGGCCGTTATCAAGTCTTTTGTCCATGGCATCTGAGCGGTCTACGCCCTTGTTTTCAAGTTCATGTTTGACTAGAGCAACGCGCGATACTTCCTCGCCCTTCATTCCATTCTTGTAGTAGGACTTGGGGGCGAAATCCGCGGCAGAGATCGGTGCACGGCTCTGCTCGGCAGGCACCGTCCACGTGTCGTGCTTCTTCTTGTCGCTGCTTTTAGAAGACCAGGCTTTGGCGAGAGCCGCTTTGAGCGCTTCTCGGCGTTCGTGGACGCTCACCCGGGGGTACTCGTGTATGGGCACTATGGCGGGCGCGTACAGAGTCGACCGCGGCGTGGCTCGCGATATGCGGAAACTTCTGAACTCCCTGTTGAACTCCGAATTCAGAGAATAAGCCGGTATTCTCGAAGTCACCATTTTGAGATCAAAATTTCCACTTATTGTTAAAGCTTTGTTCACAAGTTATTTAGCACCGAACACATTGAACTCATATCGACTCTACCTGTGGGAGAATACAAGAAAATGTGTTGAGTTAGGATCCCTGTTGGTGGTAGTGTTGTGTGGTGCGGGCGGAGTGCAGGCAGGCGACCTTCGCGGTGGGCGGCGCGCGAGGCGGCGGTGGCAGGCGGCAGGCGGCAAGCGGCGGGACGACGCACTGGTCAACGAACCGTCGTCGCCCGCCGCCCGCCGCCTGCACTTGCAGCTTGCATAACGCACTCGCGAACCGCTGCCCTGCCTTATCTCTTATGCAGTTATGCCAGATCACCGCAACCGGTACATTACCGAAACGCTCACCGTTGCGCTAACTTTAAGTATTTCATGTAGATAATACAAGTAGTAGACATTGATGATAAAATGTGACAAGAGCGTTAGCTCGTTTTGTGGAGCAGTTACGCCGTATAAGTGCAACAAGTGTCGCCTTGTTGAGTCCCTAATATGGACATCGATGTAGTTGCCATATGGCCGCGGGGATACATCCTCAGCGCGGCTGTCTCCCAGCTGCCACGACACTGCACATTTAAGTACTACACAAGACTATTCTCAGCCAACGCATTTACGTTCCATAGTTATTCGAAATCTAAACAACTGACTTGGAGTTTCAATATTATTAACCTTTATCAAAACTGAATTGCCGTTCTTTGGCAAGATTTATGAAATCGTTATACCTACGATTAAATGTAATGCGTGTTTACAGTAAGGCCGACGTGCATTACATATGCATGAGTACTTTAAGGTTGAATAATTGAATGAGACAACAATAACATCAAAGATAACAATAATAATTCCATGTTTATTGGCATTGTTTCCGCCCTAACAACACACAACACTATCAGCCAACGTGTAACTTGTAACTCAACACAAATTCTGGGCAAATATTCCCGATCGCATGCACTCGAGTAATCCGAACAGATCACTGCGCCGACCACGGCGTTCAACACGCGGACGTCTGCGGCGGCTGCAACCCACTTCCAGCACAAATTACAAACTTGTGTTTAAAGAGAAAAACTATCGTTCGTCATAATGAGGCAGGCGGGCGATCGATAACACGTTCTCGTCACTTTGTGTCGTTTATGCCGAAAGGAGAGCAGCCACCGGAAGCGAGTGCGTGTCGGCCGTGCATACCTTCTCGTTGCGCGCGCGAGAACTGCGTGCGGCGTGCGTGCACCGCTGCGACTATACTGAGTGCCGGAGGGAGCCGGCGGGCGCGCGGCCCGCGAGCGGCGAGCGGCGAGGACCCCACCGCCGAGAGCTGCCTCTCGCCTCTCTCCAGCGCACCACTAGTGACTCTAACTCGAGAGTGCTACGGGTGGAAACACTCAAGCACCCGCCGCAACTTACTGACTAACCGCAAGAGCTTCGAGCTTACAGCCGAGCCTGTGCTCTACCAGCCTCCATTTTGGGTCGACCGCATGCGCATACTGCACAATATTACTTGGGAACTGGTCTCTACATGAAACTTTATCCAGCAGGATTAGAATTGCAATATTTTGAAATAGGCATTTAACCAGACAGCATTTACTTGAAGAACTTTAACCGTCTGTGTTACATGTATACCTATTGGCACAAAGCTATTTTAGTTAGTCATGACATGACATGAAAGTAACCGTAATGAATGAAATGTAAGATTCTAATTGTAACCGAATCCAAGGAACAATGAACGAACATGTTTGTTTGGGGCTTAAGATCGCTGACACCTACATAAGATATTTATTATGTATCTTAAAATTACGCTGTCACTCTTTTCGCATAGTACATAATTGGTTTTTTAAGATGATAAACTCGAATACAAACAAACCTCACCGACTTTCTTCATGATTGCGTAAAAAAACAGCTGATCTTAAAATTTTGGTTACCTGAAACAAAAAACATATCTGTCAGTAATTTGTACAAGATTTACGGATATTAATCCAAAATAAACACAGCGGCATACAAGTACAGAAGGTCAGCAGTGTCGAAACGAAACGCATTAACCACGATTATGTATGCATTTGGGCCACTGACAAAAATATACATACATCGAGTGCTGTACAATTACACATGCAGCCCCGAAACTTACATTTGTTTTCTGTCTGATCTAACTAGCACATAAACCATCTCATACTATATCATTAAAGAAAGCACAGACACGCTTTCAAATAAAAGAGAGAGTCAACTCAATATAAAACAAATTGAATTGACAACATGTCAATACTCAGCAGAATTGATTGCGCGAAACATAAAGCTCGATAGAACACAACTTGCCCGAGACTGTAAATTATATCAGAAACTAGCTGCCCGTCAGCGGTTTCACCCGCTGCAACCTATTATTCCGCGGAAAAAAGCATTATTCGCCAAGAGATGTCGCTGTTAGTTTTCGGCGAAAACGTTTAAAACGCGAATCGGCTCAGTCACGCCACCTATTTCAAAAATATTGGAAAATGCGTGATCCCGTGGGAATGAGACATTTTTCCGTGGTAAAAAGTATCCTATGTGTTATTCCAGATGCCCTTTTATATTTCTGCAAAGTTTCATGTCAATCTAATCAGCCGTTTTTGCGTGATGTCGTAACAAACACACACACAAACATCCGCCTTTATAATATTAGTAGGATTCAGGACTTGTTTCATACATTACTTCAACAAAATTCATAAAAATTTAAATGTTGGAAGACGAAATCAATAACATGTTCTTTTTTTTCTTTAAGATCGAAGATTGCTGATATGGCTCTATTTGCTTGCTCTAAATGCTGTCGATTGTTTAAACAGACGTTGATAATAACATAATGTCAATCGTATTCAAGTAGGGTATGTTTTTATTTATGTTGTGTGTGAAACATAGCCTAGACCGGTACATAATTGCTTATTCAGCGCGATGTGTGTCACTGCCAGCGATTATACGCTCGTATGGACAGATTCCCCTTAGGGCTTAAGATACGCAACAACGGTTTGACCTATTTGGACTTTAAATAAAGCAGATATTAAACTAAATTCTATTAGTTAAATAGTCCAAGCGTAAAATTGCCAGTTATTAAACATGCGCCAAATGATAAATTCTGCTCTACATAATTATTTCAAGGAAATATAAGGAAACAAAAACAACACACATTAGTGGTATTAATAGGAGCAAACTTCCCGTAAATAATTATAAAAAATACGTAGAGGGTTTTCTTAGCCAATTTAGCTAAAACTGAATCCAAGTGATGAATCAGCGACCCATCAATTTCCCTAAGTTACCGTTATGGGTACTCGATTCGCACATCCTACACAGCGTTTCTTTATGCAAACCCTCAATCAAAGACAATCCGTTAGGAGTAAGTGAAGAAAAACATGTTAGCGTACCGGCATTTACTCAATACTCATACGGAGTTCTCGACCTGCGACCGTAGGTAGGCGAGTGTGTCAGATCACAAACAATTTCGTCGTGATACATAAATTGCGGCAAAAAACCACCGCTGCCGGCGGTATCCGACACACGGCAAGGTCCAATGACCCAAATGGTTCACTAGGCCGCCTAGCTAGACCGACCAACGAAAGAAAAATCGGTCAATGACTAGCATGATGTCCTACCACTCTCGTTCTTCTTGTTGATTATTTGAGGAGTTGACTGACACGCACGATTGCCTATTAAGGTCGACTGCTAACTCTTCAATGGAAATAAAAAGCAGCTCTATAAACTGTATTAGACAAGAGCTGTGTTTCCGCGATCATTAGTTCAGTGCGAGGAGCAAGTACGAATGCATCACGCACCAGTTTTGACAATACAAAATACTTCCTTACTCTATAAAAGGAAAGGTCGGTGAGCTTAACTATATCACACAATTAAGTTAGGATGATAGAGTTTGTAGACAAAACAAAAAACGAGGAACTTAATCTGTAGCTATTGGTCGAACGTTTAAGCTGCTGTGATTCTAGCAATGGACACCGCGAATTAATCCATTGCCGTACAAGGCACTCCCACGGAAACCTGATCTGGCAGCCACGAGTCTAATGTAATCTAAACAATTTATCAAAATAGCTGCCGTAAATGGACTTCCTGGAGCCCTAGGAATCCTCGCCTTCTGACAAGTGCTCGCCCCAAAGTAAACAGCTAGGCGGATAGCAAAATTTCCAGCCAGGCAGTAGATAAATTAAAGTAGATATAAAATGCCGCTTGATAATTTACATTTGATTTGCTAGATTGATGTTAAACTTTCTTCGCGTATGGTGTTTGCTCAGTAATTGCAAAATGTAACGCAATAATAACAGAGTCAAATAACGGTGCTCATTAATCATTGAGGTCAGAATCCGTCAAACACTAACTGTATACAGGACATTACTCGATATTGATTCGTCATGGTACAGAGTACTTATTCTGTACTAAACGGTGCCTTATTTGTCTAATTCACGAGTGCTCTATTTTTGGTAGATGTGTGCGCGAGAGAGAAGTTTTCGCCGCATCACTTGTTGCGTCGCGTGCCACAATGCTGTTTATACGCTGGACATTCAAAGAATTCAAAACTAAAATCGCTCATTAGATTTCGTTTCAATAAATAACTCAGCAACAACTGTACAAAAAGTGTACTTCTTCGAATTGAGTAACACGAAGATATCGGTTAATCTGAGCTGGTGAGCATAAAATTTAACAAGACATTTAATTATTTTAAAGCTTCGTAAACCGGGACAGGAGAAATCAGTCCGTCGACCTGCATTAAAAACCTTTCCCACAAAAGACGTGCCGTTGAGGTTCTCGGAAGCCCAACAAAGATCCTGTGCGCGTCTGTGACTCAACCCGTAGAGCCCCGCTCCAGACAACAAAACAACGCGCTTCGATGCTTTGAGACATTTAAAAACAACAACTACGAGGCCGTTCCGTGTATCTCTTGTAATCATAACGAATGCAGTGTAGCACTTCACTCAGAAAAAAACGAGTTCCCTTTTTGTTGTAATAACTTTGAAAGTTGAATCGTTGTTAAAATAAAAACTGAATAAGATTCCTATGATACTCATAAATCTTTTGAATCCGTCATGTCATGAGCCGGAATGA
The DNA here is from genome assembly GCA_024500475.1 of Phthorimaea operculella. Lineage (NCBI taxonomy): Eukaryota > Metazoa > Arthropoda > Insecta > Lepidoptera > Gelechiidae > Phthorimaea > Phthorimaea operculella. The sequence continues at coordinate 4,213,062 of JANFCV010000003.1, read as the reverse complement.
AAAAAGCCAAGTAATAATGGATAAGACAAGTTCAGTTCATTATTTGGATTCGATTTCAAACTGGGAAATCAGGCTTGCCCACGTTCAGCTGTGATGCGTGTGATCTGCGATGGCTTGGTGGCCGCGGTGCCAATCGGGCCAGAGCTGTCAGTTTAGTGGTCCAGTACATCTCGTACAGTTGAATTCGCCGAAGCGAAGAGCGTAGGTGTCACCACTTCTCCACTGCTCGCCAATCACCATCCTTCATACACGAAATTACTTGTTCCCATAATTTGTATTCGGGGTCGCTGTCACACTTATGATGCGCGATTAGAAAGGAGAAGGCAATTGTATTGCAATGTAAAAACCATTATCGTGTGGGTGGTCGTACGACTTTTATAGTGAAGGAGTCATAAAGTAAGAAAACTGACACCACAAGTGAATCTACATGCTTCTCGAGTAATCGTCAGTACCTACGCATTCCAATGACCCTTTTATGTAAATGTTAGGTTAATAAATGGAGTGGAATTGTCGTCGGTACAACAATCAGGGGCAATTCCCTGGACATTACCACTGTAAAAATAATTACACCTTTCATCATTAGCACCTGAGCCGGCAGTGCTGACTCATACAGAGAAATGTACTTCGTACGACGCGGAAGCAAGGGTTTTGTCAAGAAGGTTAAACGATTGACGATATTTTCCGACACGTCATGTATTAAATCGTTCGTCATAAATACTGCATTGCAATAATGCATTGTGAGATATGGTAACTTTCGCTTGTTGATATTTCTTTTGATAAAATGGAAATGATGCCGACGAGTATGACAAGCAGTGGAGACGTGAACAATCAAGGCCACAAAGAAGCTTCGTGGGGCGGAGCCCGAGCGACCGGTTGAAAACAAAAGTGTTCACGGTTTACGCCAGATGTGAATACCTGATTGCGTAAAATGATCATCCACACCGAAGAAAGAATGTAGCCCACGCAATGGCTGGTGCGAGAATCTACCTTATCTTCGTTTTAGAGTAGAAAAATGAGTGTAATTAATAAAGGATGTCGCTACTGCGCCGAATCAACAAACAGTGAGTGTGTCGTCAGTTGGACAAATTGTTAGAAAGTGAAAGACTTCCGCAGGCACATGAAGAGACTAATGTTAGGTTTTACTTTCCCTCAAAATTAACGAGATGGCGAATAAAATGTGGCATTAAGTTAAAAGATATATAAATAACTTTAAAACTGAGTGTTAAAGGTGTATTTTACCATAATAAAGGCTTTTTCATCCAGTCTAACTTTGAGGGGCACGTTCAAGTTAATTGTAACTAAGACTGTTAATAAGAACTAAGAATTTTAATTGATACACAATCACATAAATTGCATTAGATACCGCAAACAAAGCCGCCATTAGTTGACTGTTATTTAAATGTGCTCCAATTTTAAATAATCGATTTACAAGAAGCAAGTTAAACACTTCCGTGAACGAAGGAATTACCGAAAGAGCATTGGCAGTTTTAGTGCGACGCCTCCATCGATTGTTGAGCAGTAGGTACGTAGGCGGGCGATGCATTGCCCTGCCGAACGAACACGGAAACCTTGTTTACCTACTTGTCTTCCCTTCACAATAGCAGACGCCGATGGCGAGTGCAAGGTTTACTCATTATGATGAGACGAATTAAACAAGCAATTAATAAGCTTCTACAGGCAATCCCCTCGCCTTTTTATTAAAATGATTCAATTGAAGTTTTCAACTTCCGCAGACGTGACCGAACCTTGCCTATGCCCATGTACACATCGTGAATATCACTACTGCATCGATAACTATACGATGTAATTGATTTCGAAAAAGGAAATAAGTGACTTCATTTGCATTACCTAGGCGAGTAAGCCTTTATTTAGTACGCAAAGCAAATAAATTCACCATGTACATGTAAACTGCATCGTGTTGCATAAATTATCAATAAAACATCATACGGCTATGCTAATAAGGCTTTCGACGTTTATAGAAACAAAGTGCATTAGCTTCGTATGGGGATAGTGGCGGTCAATGTCAGTGCTACTACACGCGCATCACAGAGACGGTTGTTCAGTAACAAAGGGTGTCTATGATTCAATAACAACGTGTCTAGTCAAAGCTGCTCAATGCTAAACTTCCTGGGAGTGCCAACAACTGATACCGGACCACTTGCTTACCTAGCACGTGTAAACTGGACAATATCAACATTATAGATCAAGCGTGGACGCTCAAGGTTCGACAAGTATGATACCATGTGAAATCAGCTTGCCTTGAAATTAGTGACTTAGCAAAAAGTAGGAAGTAATGATCGAGATAGCATTACCTTGGCCATCACCCAAATGATGCACGTTTAGGGTGTTCCCACGTTAACCAAACACCGGTTTATTAGACACAATCATTACGGACAATTGCTCATGACATTTTTTGGGTCAGCTTGATGATTTGCGGCGATGAGTCAGGATTGAAAGCTAACAATGCCGGCCTAGGTCTGCGTGCTCCAGTTCCCTACATTGCATCTGTTCAGATCACCTTACATACAATACTCGTGAACTCATTACGCGTATGTCGCACACATACCTCTAGTATTTAGTTTCTCTTTACAAACAAGCGTCACTCGCTTTGCCTACCGTGCTGGACGTATTTCAGTGCGTGCTCGATTTACTTCCAAACAAACAGACTAATTAATTACCTGAGCTCGTGTCTCTGACCCATATAGCGGGGCAGCCTACGCACGGTGTTAAACAATACAACAATATATGCATGTGTAGGTACAATTCTCCAAACATAAATATCTAACGGAGTTTAGTACTTATGCGGCCTCGATTCTGACTGGACACAGCCTCACTTATGACTGTCATTTTCTAAATAAAGAATTAACACAGGGAACCTGAAGCTGTCATTTCATAAATTAAAATAGCACTGTGAGTGCAATAAAAATCCCAATACATCTGTCTTTTAACATTCGTTTCTGGAGTACCTATCTTATGGTTCCTAAAATTACGCATTGATTCGATACTAGATACAAAACGCTCTCTATCAATTTCGCCATATCAGCCATATAATGTAATTGAATCCTTTGATTTCCAGTCTCATTTTAATAGCTTATTAATGAATTAACCGGGAAAATAATTGGCTAAGGAAATGTCCCGCCAGAATCGTGAGCAATAAGTTTTTAGCTAGCATGTGCGTATATTTGGCACATTCGATTAACTCTCATAAATAACTCATATGAATACAATGAAGATCTATTATCGAACTTTTCTGTGACTCGTAACTCATTTCCAAAATAAACCGTTATAATAACTAAAGAACAGTCATTTAAACATCTACAGTTAATATGTTACATGTATAATCGATCACTAATGTCACCCAAATGTGTTCGGCGATGAATTAATTTAACTTCAAATTAATAATGTTTGAAGCAATAAAAAATAACTGACACGAACATAAAATTAAGTGCAACAGATTCCATGAAATGGAAAGTTGAATTAAAGGAGAATAATACGCAGATATAAATAATCAGGTATAATATAATGTAGCTTTCACTAGCCGCCTACAGCCACCAACCACTCTTCGCGGCGGGACACAAGCTTAGAAAAGCTAATACAAAACAAAGCCTGCGCCCACTAATTCTAAAATTTAGCTAATTAATCCTAATTATGAAGTGTTTCAGCATATGATTGACATTGTAGCAGTGAAAGTTGAGTAAAGACGTTACGGTTTGTAATCCCGACGGAGAAAGCAACAATATAATTCGTAATATATTTAATTATTTTCAACCAACTATGTTACAGCATTAAAAACGAATTTATATTTTATAGTTTACCAGATAATAAACTTACAAGGCCAATATGATGCCGACTTGAGAATGAGAGCTGTCAATTTATATTCAATCCAAATGTGGATGAAAAATGAATCATTAACGAGATCTACAAATAAAGGAGCTCCTATACTAGACTGGATTAGATTTTGTAATCCTAATTGGCAGATACAAACTACTTGGTAACACATTAGCATATTTTTTTACTCTAGTATCGAGTTGGATTAACTCTGATCTAAGACAACAAACAAAGGTTTTCCATTACTACATTTAGGTATGAAGTTTTTATTATGCTTTCAGTTGTGTTGTGTATGTACACGTGCTAAATACAATTAAGTTATGAGCGTTACAAATAAGCATGACACGTTTCATAATTACATACAGGGTTCTAACACGGAATCAAAGTAAAAGGTAAACGAAATTTGCACTCTTGTATATTTAACTACCTCTTAACCTCCATGTAATATGGCTTCCACCTACTGAAAAACTTTTCGAGCTTAAACCCGACCGAAACAACAAATAAAATGATAAATATTAAGCTTTGGACTCCAAACTAGAATGCTAATATTATAAAAAAAAAGCGTGTGATGGTAATAACTAGGGTTAAAATGAGACGAACAATACTGCAGTGATGTAGCAATCATCGTTTTTGCTCGCGCCTGTACTTTCTACTTAGTCTCGCCTTCTGCGTTCCACAATGAACAATCACGTTATTATGACTTTTTGTGTATATTAGTAAAAGTAAACACCCTTGTCTTCGCCTTGTTATTACTACAGGTGAACAATTTTTGAGCACCAGCTTGTCTTGAAAACCACTGACTTATGTAGCGAGGAGGTTACCGTCAAAAAGACCCTCATCTTTGCACATCGCGCCAGAAAGCTGAAAATCGACATGAAGATACTTACTTCTTAAACAACTGATCAAAACTGGGGATGGTACCTCCCTTCACTTTTCACCGCTTGCCAACACCTCAAGTTCTGATCAAAGGTAAGGGCGCAAACCTCCCCACTGATGACATTAGTGTCCTCCTATTGGTAGTTCACTCACTATTCATAATCTTTAAAGATACCTATAGATATTAGTGGGTGCGAGATGTTATGAACTTATGGACGCTATTACTCAAATTCGTAATTCTATCCCTTAGTCGCCTTTTCCGACTCCAACAGGAAGATATATGCAGTGATGTTATCTGTTTGAACCCATCACGATTCGAAAACGCAGACCAAATATAATATACTACCGTATATTGAATTGTTTTATGTGTTGTTTAGTTTCAATCAATCAAGTTTAGTTAATCAAATAGCGCACAGTTGGAGATTAGAATGACTTTGGAGCAATGTAAAAATCTCTTTGTTAGGTAGTTTAGTGATGCTTGTTGGATGTTAGAGTGAAAACCGACAATAACTGATGAAATATGAGGTATGCGCTTCGTTCAAGGCATGTGTAGTCTTCTCTTTGGAGTGAAGCATTTTACAGGTATCTCTCGGCGCAACGTTTGTAAAATAATTCCAAGCATTTTGAGACAATTAACATTTTTGTCAGCGTGTTAGTCCATTAACACGCTCAGACAGCAAACTCGTCAAGCGTAAACCAATTCACGGGCCGAAAAAAGTTACTCATGTGGACGGAGTCCAACGTGAAAGTACCAAAAATAATGTCCCTTTTATCTTAAAAATAATTAAACAGCTTTATAAAACGGAGGTTAAACAAGCCTACACTCGCTTTCGTCTCCCGAAAAGGCGATAGCAATAACGATGAGTAATGAATAGAGAGCTGGTTTAATTCGCGCCGCTGCCTGGCTGCGCCCACGCACCGCACCGCGCTCGGTACTGCGGCGCGGCGCGCATCCACTGGAACAATGCTTACTGGTTTACTTTCTCGATTGACTCACACTGATTCATTGCTAATGTCTAGCGATTCGAATTAGATTAATGATACCGGTCCGCATTATCCTCCTGAGGCACATATTCATATTGTCATCTAAACTTTCGATGACACCAATTCGTCGACGTAGAGGTCGAACAACTACGGTCACTACATCACGTATACCTTGATGATACGTTGTTTTATAATAGACGCTAGTTTTCAACATCAACGTTTATTTGATAATGTCCATCAGTCACTCAAAGTCATCATAATAATAGTTTAACAAAGGTTTGTGGTTTTATCGGAAAAAGTCAACAAGCCACAAGGAAACCTTTACATCGACCCTGAGTAGCCAACGTCCTCGCAAAGCCTTTAATTCAACAATAGCCACCTTGCCCACAAAGAAAATGACGAATTATTAACCGGACCACACGGGTAGGCATTAAAAAGAAAAATAAACAATCAGAGGACATTTTATGCAAAGACGCCGCGCGTATTTAATAACGCGAGAGTTTGGACAGTGCGGAAACCAAAATTTACAGCTTCCGCAGTCACTTCCGAAACAGCCCTGTCGACCTTCGAGAAGCAATTTCTGCCATATTGTCTAATGAATATTATCCAAGTAATTGCTGCGTACGATACTTAACTACTTAAATGAAAAGGTATAATGTGCATAACCTACAGTTTGCTCAGATTTTGGGTCATTTTATTATCATCGTAATAAACATGTCATATATTTTAATTAACATGGAAGTGGGAAGTGTGGAAAAGGTGACAGTTATATCTTAATTTGATATCATTGGATTCAAGCAATCAAGGCATTTGTTTGCCAGGACAAAGGGAAAGAAATGTGTAACGCGTGACAGCTAGTAGTGCGTTGAATGCAGTGCGGAGCGTCGCAGGCGCATTGCGCTAATGAACGCGTGTCGCCCGCTGACCCCCGACCCACACAGGGTCGATGTCCTCACGTCCTCCTCCTCCCCCTCCTTCCCTCCCCCGGACCTCAGCTCCCCCGGCCCTTGCAGGATACCAGACAGCTTTATCATGTTTAATCAGGACCACTGCTTGTTTACTCTTCTCAAGAATGCACTGACTGCAACATATATCACCGTATCAATTCGGTATGAAGTGTTTTATTGGCCGCGTTGCATCCTGTTTTGCCTTTTACCGCTCAATATAATAGGAACGAACGCCCACGACAGAATTAATAAATACATCACAAGCTGTACTACAAATTATCCAAAAAGATAAAAAAGAATAATATTGTCCGCTACAGTAAATACAAGCTTGAAACCAATATCAATTTAAAACTTCAAGTGGGGAGATTAATGTGTCAACGACCAACGACTTGATGAAAGTTGACAACTCCTACCAGTAGTCTCTCATAGAAAAGTTCCCCGTTTCTAATCTCCAGTTAAAATGGGACCGGTCGCGTAGAAAAAAGCTTGAGTTTTCCTATAATTGCTCTGGCGCACCTGCTGTTTGCAATTACAGTCGAGCGGACGTGTGCAGTTAAGACGAGGCGATACCGGCAGAACCTGTCATCCGCGGAGACATCGGAGTGAAACCCGAACAAGTAACGTCCATGCCATTATACCATACGAGATACACGACAATCGAGCTTACAACATTATTCCAACAAGTTACGGGACTTGTATAACTGCAGGAGGCAAGTAACTGAAATGACAAGATCGCACACAGGGATAGTATGAAGTGCAAACTTGTTCCAACAACTATACTCCTAGGATTAATCTCGGCCAGTAAAGAAGATATACTATCATATTTTTGTTCAAACAAAATAATAAGTCCTTTACAGCGTCAGCGACTCCAAAACCAAGATTGTTATGCACCTGGTTTATTCTCCTGATCAGCGCAGACAGACAAAGCTGCATTTTATATGCCCATTGCAAGTAGGTGGTATTCAATAATATACATAGAATTGCAACAAAGGCTAGACGGGCAGTGTCTCCGAGCCTGCGGTTTCAGTATGGTCTGTGGGGTGAAGGGGAAAGGGGGATGTAGCGAGTGTGCAGTGTGCACAATCGGCGTCTGCGGGCCTCGGTGCCCTGGCGCTGGCTGTATGCGCGGGCGCAGGCAGGAGTCGGGAGTCAACGTACTGCGGGACCGGTTCGCTAATCGAACCCGCGCCAGCGCTCCTGTCCGCACCTAAGCTCGGCTAACGGCTCCTCGAGAACCAGCCAGCCAGCGCGCCCGGTAACGCGCTGAGCCGCACTTTCTGCACTTGCATCGCAACCAACAACCCGTATTGCTACAATATTATTACTTTAGCTATAGGTACTTGGCAACAGCAGGACGTTCGGTTTGATAGAAATACTAACGAAATGACGCAGAGGAAATAAACTTCCTATGTAAAAAAATACATAATTGTACATATTATTTAAGTATAAGGTTAATCGGTCATTAAAGACAATAATTTTAATAAGTTTTCATACATTTAATAGTTGGATGTCGTAACTTTATTGTTCAACAGTAAACTGTCTAAATCTACCCAAAGTTACGTAAAATCTGTAAGAGACAAAGTATTAAGTAATAACGTTTATCGGTCTGCAAGCGCACGCGCAGATAGCGCAATTTCCTCTAAATCGCTCGGATTGGGCGATTGGGCGTCAAATGTCACGTCGATCAAGCCGCCGGCGGCGGCGGCGGGCGGTTTCTCGGACGACGTGACAATCGCCCCATTGTTCGCCATTCGTAAATACCTACGTACGTCTGGACATTACCACATTACCACAGCCGTCTCGGAGAATGTCTTTTGTAAACCATTTAACCGCTCAATTGGACAGTTTATTGCGAATTTTAACAAGAAAATTGTTACAAGTTTAACGTTCACTACCCTAGTTTTCTTTCAGACGTAATTAGAGCGATTTCACATAGGGTGACGGTAGAGCAATGCATCCTTGTTGTAGAAACTTCGGACACGTCTTTTCTAAACCATTAAACCGCATAATTGGAGTTTATTGCAAATTTTAACAAGTAAATCGTCACGAGTTTAATTTTCGATCATCGTTTGATACCCTAGTTTGCCGTAATGAGAGCAAATGTCGCACAACAATATATCGCTACAATGATTTAAGGGGGATCGTTACGTCATACAAACTAAAATCTGAACTTCAACCGAGTTACACATGAGCTAAACAACAATTTTATCAAAAAATCTTTATGTGAGATGAGGAAGGCACACGTAAATATGTCGCAAAACTGCTTAACGTAAAAAAATATCAAGTATTTTCTCCACAAAAAAATTAAACGTGTTTATTGCAGCAGTAGCTCCATCTATGTTCAATAAGTGGCGACACGGTTTTTACAGAGAAATCTGATGGTTAAAAAATTATTTGTTTTATTTTGCGACAATGTTATAAAAGCACGGGACTTCCCATCAAGTTTTTTAATCATAATTTTGTCTCATTTAAAGACGTAACTCCATTTAAATTTTGTATGGAAAACGATCCACCTTAAATACCTTTGTTACTTGCTATGTATCTACCCTACATATTTCCCTAATGGACGAATTTCAATGTAGATATGTAGTAGAAAATATCGCTACGAGAAGGAGAGAAGGAATTTTGTTTTATTTTAAAACAGTTTTTAATAATAATTCAATTCAATAGAAGGTAATTTGGCATCAAATTAGAGTCTAAAAATAGCGAATTCCGCGTGGCTAGTCAGTGTTATTTTTTTGCGTCGTAGCGATAAATTGTTCAGCTCTCACTAGTTCTCGTTCGTCACCTCTTTTCTGTCGTGTGTAGAGTAGAGGCTGTACTTAAACATTGTGTGCTAGTTTCGCGGACAATAGTATCCACTGCCACCAACCCACATAAGTAACTCCACTTCATAGAGACATTACAATAGAATACGATACACTCGTGTATTGCAATGCGGTACCGGCAGCCAAATTCTGAATATTTTGGCGCACCTAGATCAGTGATGTTGTGTTTGATTTACATCATTTGTTAGGTATAGCTAGATACCTACAGTCTCACCAAGCATGATATTACTTTGTTTCGAAGTGACGATCTTCGTGCAGTAAGGTGTAATCTTCAGAAGCGCGGCGTGTTGGAGGGGACCCTGAGGACCACGACAATTCGACGACAAGGCCAATACGCGGGGCTTTGTTAAATTGACAGGATACGAACACAACCTTGCCATCGTCATTCCATGTGCCAACAGAAGGAAATCGTTTTCTTAATACAAATCATCATCACCTTGTCAAAAAAAACTAATGTTACTTAGTACTAAAATATTGTAAACAAAAACAAACGGAAAATGCAAGTTTTTAGCGGGAGATCATTTATCATCATGCTCATCCTTATTGATGCTGTTAAATATTTCCGTATCTAGGCTTTGTTTAAATTCATCATCAACTAAAGAGATTTGAGTGGTTTCATAAACGTGGTCTAACTAACCTTGTGGAAGGAAACAAAGCGCAACGTTCAAGTTTTTGCGGTAAGCTAACTAGGCTCACGGTATTGCATTGCATGGAAAGATTGGAAGTTTACGAGTAAATGTGCCGCTATGAAGTGGGTATGCGGCTAACGAACGGGCAGCCAGGCAGCCAGGCAGCCGGGCTAGCATAAATCGGCGATCGGATTGTATCTGGCTGGCGGGCGCTGCACGGGCCAGGCTGCAGGCGCGGGCAGCGGGCGGCGGCCGGGCCGCGCGATACGGCGCATAAATCGCAGCGGCCGGCGCGGGCGTTCCGCCTCGCGACATGGAAAGCGTTTCTGGCCGAGATCTGCGCGGATCACGCCAGATAAATCTCAGCGAACAGACACATCGCTGAAAACTATCTTTCCGTAGTTACGGAGGAGAATGCCATTTAACGAACACTATTCCAAGTAGACTTTCTACTCAGTTGCATCACTTTGATGCACCTCTCCTTTTAATCATTAGATAGCTCATTTATTACCAACCTACGATAAATTATTAAAGGATTAAGGACAGTGCTGAAATCTGAATGTATGTAGGCACGTCTTTGTCCTGACGTGTTGCTAAGTCTCAGCAAAAGCTACAAGAACTTGAATAGACTGTCTGCGTTGAGCCGATTATCTGTTTGCAAAAAGCTCGGCGTGGGTCGCAGCTGCACCTACTGCACTTCTAGTTTTACTGTGTCAAGAACAACCTCTCGCCCCCACCCCGCGTGGCCGTCGCAACTCGCAAGACGCGAGTCGCGCCACTATTAAATTTGTCACCTGGCGAGCATGAAACACCAACCAAGGCGGGAAAATTGATGTTTGCTACTAGCCTATTTCGCAACTATGCCATGCCACTTACCGAAACGAGGAATACTTTTACCAACAAAGCAACAAAGAAGCTTCCTCATTCGGTAACCGTATTCAGGTTGGCTCAAAAACAATGCCCCAGGCAACTACTGAACTTCTTTGACAATGACACGAATACGACAGGCCGTGGTACCGTTTTCTGTTCAAAATATCTGCTAACATTCATAAAAACAATTCGCGAGCTGACGTGAGCTCCATTAGTGGAAAACCAAAATACGCTCGCGTCCTCACAGATAACATAAAGATTGCCGTTTTAGTGAGCGACCTTTCAGAGGTCCTTGACACACAATTCTTACTAAAGAAAATTAAAACGCATCGACGCATTACAGTTACACGAGAAAAAATATGAGTGTTGCTCAATATCTGTGATTACATTCGGCACGTTTGCGCATACGTGTTGATTGTGACAAATTGCAGGTTTAGGCGGGCATTAGCTGCACCGTATCCTCGAGTCAGTGCGACATGCGATTAAAGGAATGATTTCCACAACACGTCCCTCCATTACCGACAGCCTGCAATTACTGTCGCCGGCCCTTTGTGCAAACTATCAATTTATAACGCACTGAGCTGAATTTATTACGTAAATGGTTTGTAAAGTCTCCCGGTCCGTATGGAGAGGTCAACGGCCCTCGGACCAATGCATTCATCGCAATAACCACTTTAGAATAGAGCTCGTTTACGCAGGTCACCCTCCGCTAAGCATGCCTTCAACTGACTATCCTGGTTATTCTTCAGACACAAATGGATTTATTACATATAGCCGACCTACTCGTGTCTATTTCGTTAAACGATCCATCACTATTTAGGAGACCATTAACAACAAACCATTTAAGGTATATCTAATAGTAGTTTATGCAACTGCCTAATAATGAGAGGCTTTAGCAGCCGAGTGTGATAATAGTTTGACACGAGCATTCTAAAGCCTAATTATTTGCAGTTGCATACACTATTTTATCTACACTTTACAAGAAAAACTATGAAAAATAATTCATACCTCCGCACTTCACTATGGCGATTGCAAGCATATCTACTGAACCAACAACTGAACGACTTTTATACATAAGTAACTTTTTAACTAAACGTTAAAAATTAAAATGGAAGCTCATAAAAACGGAACAACTTTTAAAATTAAAAAGCATTAATCGGTAAATTTTAATTCGGAAAATGATTTGAAGCAAAGATTTAATAATAAATAAGTCCTCATAATTTCAAGTGTCGTCCCATTCTTTGATTGTGTCGTGACATTTGTTTTTTTTTTATTATCTTATAAAAATGTCGATATCATAAAGTCAGAAAAAAGTACTTTATGACATCGACATTTTACTTTATGACATCGACATTTTTTTTTAAAGGCTGAATGGCTGTAAAGCAGTTGCTTTATACATTTGCTTTCGAATTTGTAATAGGAACAGTATGTATGAAGTGTAGATAAAAATCCTTATTTACATAGCCATTTTTAACAAGCAACTCACGCAACTGCATCAAAACACAGATTGCAATTTCCGTAATGATTTAAATTTACCTATCAATATTCAATTTGACCATTAAAAAAGTCAAAGAATTAAAATTGAGGATAGGCAGGTACAGTATATATATTCATATGAATAAGGATTACACTGTAATGTGTACAAGTAGCTTATCGTAGAGGACAAAACTCACAAGAGTTGTCGCACGACACTCGCATTCATAGTCCATTTGGACTAAACCTATCCTAAAAGGTTTTCGCATGGACACTTCCAAACCTGATGATCCGAAAAGAAGGTGAAACAACCAGGACTTTTCGCCATCGGTACTTCAGCACTCATCACTTTAGCTTAAATGCTGACTAAGTGAATTAAACTTGACGCGATCATAAAAGTATTGGAAAACTTCAAAAACAGTAAGATCTGTCTACGAAATAATATGGAAGACTCAGTAATCCGCATAGAAACAGCACGGGCAGAAGCGCTGCAAGCCAATGTAGTGCTACAAAGCTGTGGAAAAAACCCTGTGTGCATTGAACAGCAGCAAAACTGGATTCCTGCGCGTTTGCACAGCCTGCCTGCCTGCCTGCTTGCCCCCGACGAGCCGCAGACATCCACACGCCGCGCACGCCGCGCCGCCACCCCCGATAAAGTCATTTACGATTACTACTTTTTGTGACCATAAGCACAGAATAGCTGCCGTGCCATAAGACATCAGAAACTACACTCTACCAGTCTATATCATTTTAAAGTATTGCTCCAGATAGAAAGTAGATGGAGTTTAAAAGTAGCGCCAGTGACAGAAAAAAATGAGAGGGAACCGTTTATCTTGGTATGGGCATTTAATGAGGAGGGATGAAGAGCATGTAACAAAGAAAGTAATGAACATGAATGTGGATGGACGTAGAAGAGGAAGGCCTAAAAAAGTTTGAGTGGATTGTATAAAAGACAATATGAAAAATAAAGGCGTAAGTGAGGATTTGATTATTGAATTGCTGATACATATAAATGGAAGAAAAAGACATGTTGCGCCGACCCCAAATAAATAGGATGCTCCAGAGATAGATAGGAACGCCAAACGAACGCCTCCTTGGATGAGCTGCTAATAAACTTAACCGAGAGTTGCGTGGGCATAGGTATATATCTGTTTTACTTTTTATTTACGAAATACAACTTGTAAGAAACATAATATGCAGTGTTCCCACGAGTTGATCTACGAAGGCCACTGCGTTAATCAGACTCACTCAGTGACAGCCAACTACACGGTGCGTTGCCTGCCAATTCGCACAAGACCCACCTACTTTAATCATACAATAATTGATTGGCACTTCTTGACGGGAGTCAACAAAAAGCTGCCGCCGCAAACAATTCAATACAACTTTTTAAGGTAACACGGTAAAATTACTTATTTATCTTACTGTCCAATACTACAGCATATTTTACAGGGCTGCTTGCGTCAGTCTGTCGATTATCTTGAAAGGGGCCGTAAACATTACCGCCACTCAATATGCTTTGTTTTTATTTAGGACTCGCTTGGTCTTAATACCAGTCACCTTTTGTAGAATAAGTGAATCAAAACTTAGGTATTTCATGTAAGCGGACATCGTGAGAGAGAACCAGTTTAGTGACTTGTGCATTTCCTTTTTTTTATACGTATGTATAGTATATTATGTATACTTATACTTAAATTGCAGTAAATGTTGTCTCTGTCTAGTCTCTCAAATGTAGGTAATACGGTTTGCCTGATGGTAGGTAAACAAGTACCGTAAACCTACGATTACGAACCCTCAATAAATGAAATGCTGTGCTCACAGTAAAATCATGAGACCCGAGGTGAAATGTGCCAGCAATTTCAACAGTTCCCACGTCCTTCAAACCAGAAACAGGTGGTAGTTCCCCAGGCGAGGTTTGCGCGAAGCCCTACCATTATTGTGCTAGTAGGTACATATGTGCCTGTATGGAAGCTATGGGAGTGGGATCACGGGGTCGCGGCCTAGCCCGCACGACTCCCGCGCGGCCGCCGCTCGCCGCCCGCTGCGCGCCGCCCGGAGCCCGCGGGCTGCGGAGGCTAATCTCCCGGTACCGTAACTAGAGAGCCCGCGAGCCGTTACTTTCCATCTATTCAATCATGTGCATTGCACACCTATCTAGCATCATGCAATGCACAGGTGGACACGACTCTTTGCATCAACACAACTACATTACATAAATAATAAAAATAACTACCTAGCTTTAATCTTGATCTTTTTTAGCCAATGCAGGACATAAGTGAAGGTCGGTCCACACACATCCAAATTGGAAAATGTCAAGTTGCATAACTTTTGTGAACTTGTGCACACACACCCGCTTTTCAGGTCTTTTATTGTCCGCTCTGATAATGATAAGCCCAGTTACATAAGGTTGTAACCCAAAACAAGTTAACTAAAGAAAAAACGTGAACTGAAATATTCTCGTTTCACCAAATTTCACTTGTAAAACATTACAAAACGTACAAGTAGCGCCATCTGGCGGCGAGTAGACGCATGACTTGTAATATCCGTACGCGCTGAGCAGTGCGCTAACAATGTCACGCTACGATAGCGGCAGTAAATGGCTACGAGTATTTGAAACAATCCCTAGATGGCGCTCGCATTGAGAAGTTTACACAAAATGGACGATATTATTCTTAGAAAATTTATTTGAAGTAAATTTTTCGTATAATATTCGTGTTGCGTACATAACGTGATTAATGTAGCGTAACCAATACAATTCGAAGGTCTGAGTAGTAGTAGAATGAATGTAGGCAGTATAAGCGAGCTATAGAGTACACCTTAATAAGTATGAACAGTTGCCACAACCTTTCCATTTATCAATAGCAAAACGACAACTTCTATAGTTGAAATAAGTTTCTATAGAACTTTTACTTTCTGTACCCAATGGTCCGGAGCGATTTAGGCACTCTATAGCTTGCTCATATAAGGATATGGGTTTAATCTCTTACCTGTCACGTTCCCTGCTTCTGCTGCGTTTCCTGTAGGAGCCCTCGCGGTCGCCGTCGTCGAGCCGGCGCCGCTTGGCCTCGTAGCTGCGGGAGCGGGACCGCGAGTGCGACGCGTAGTGCTTCCTGCGGGTGCGCGGCATCTAAAATTGCACCGAATGTTGGTTAGCCAGTTGATGCCAAGGATGTGCACATGACCATGCCAATGCCGCACGCAGGCTTCACTCGTTTTGAAAACCATTCAATGAGCAGATATGACACAAAACTTGTTTATAATCGTCAATATTTATAAGAACACTGATGTTACATTACATTGTTATGTTACATACATTATTGCATGTTGACTAAATGTACCTACATAATCTTAATTCAAAGTGTTTGATGTACCAGTGTGCTATGTAGGTATCAAGTATACTTTAAAACTGTTGATGGGGTTGTAATTTGAAGCAACCATTGGCTATGGCAAATCTACATCATGTGCAAAATCCTTATCTGTTGTATGTGATGTGAGGTGGTATACCATTAACCATGGCCAATGATGTTTATGTTGTGTTAGGTGTTTCAAATTGGTCAATCTATGGGAAATTAACAACTTGAGAAAATTAGAT
Source organism: Phthorimaea operculella (assembly GCA_024500475.1). NCBI lineage: Eukaryota > Metazoa > Arthropoda > Insecta > Lepidoptera > Gelechiidae > Phthorimaea > Phthorimaea operculella. The sequence continues at coordinate 4,197,038 of JANFCV010000003.1, read as the reverse complement.
GATCATTATATCTTTTATCTATCTATACCATGATATTTACTTTAGATTTCAAGATAATAGTAGTGTGTTGGTTATGTGTTTGAGTCAAATGTTAAGAAAATTGTGCTTTAAGCTGAATTAATGCATATCTGAATGTAGATGAAAAGTATGAGTAACAAACTATGTAAATAGTGTATTAATAAGTTCTTGTATTATTTGGGTGTTATTAAATGAATAAGCTATTTAGGTATGATACTTGTGATATAGTATGACTTTAGTTAGAATACCAGTTTGTTGAAGACCTTGAAATTTTGTTGTCTAGATAAATTAATACAAATTAAACCAGCATCAAGTAAATGTATAATCAGCTGCAGATGTAGAGCCAGAATAATATCATAGCTGAGAAAATAAATTGTATGACATTATATCTGAAGAAGTTGTAGACTTTAAAAACAATAATCCCAAAAGTCCTTACTATTGTACTCTATAAAAATAATCCATACTTATAAGAAATAAATTAATCTTCTCATAATAATAACAAATTCTACAATAAAAAAAATATTAAAAATGAAAAGAAATGTTTTTAATTATGAATAGTATAGCCTACTAGCAAGACTAGAGCTTCGGCTTTGAGGTTTTTTATGCAGAATTAAATAAATATCATTATCGGACAGAACAATCCATGAAACGGGCCCAGTTTCTTAAACAACCTTCAAACAGACCCTTGTGTCATTGAGAATGTTATTTGCAAACATGTTTATTAAATGTGGCTACAGATGTTGGTTTAGTTTTGTATTATAAAATAACAGAAAAATGCAAAGAAAAGCCTATCAAGAACACCTTCATGCTGTACCATGCATCTGTCACAATAATCACAAAAGAAACTAGGGTGATTGCATGTTCCACACAATTTTGCATTAAGCCGGTCCAAAGCTATTGATGGAAAAATTACATGAAGAAGCAGATGCAACTCTGCATCACTGTGCACTATTTGCTGGCTGGTTTTCAAATACTGAAATTTTGTATGGCACATGTGTGAAAGGCCTATAAGCAAGAATGTTTGAGGAAATGTTCGGTATTTCTTTTCTTGTTCTAAAAACTCAAAATAATTAAATATAATCTTAAATATTTTGTATACTTTTTATGAATGAAGAATTATTGGACTGTTTCTTTTAAAATTACTGTGACAGTGCACTTCAAGTAGGAAAGTACTGTTAGTACTTCCACTTACCATAAAAAGGTACTCGTTTCAGAGCAGTACAAGCTGAAAAACATAAAAATTGTAAGACCATGTGATTGGTCAAAAGGAAAGTACAAACCAACATGCAGTTTTAGAAGATATTATGTCCAGCATTGTATGGTAACTTTTGGTTTACAGATAAGGGGAGAATCTATCTAGAACATACTTTCTACAATCTCTGTAGATATTGCGAGTAGTGGTGTGCCGTTGGAAATATTCCCGTTACCAGTATTTTCCCCATGGGTATATTCCCAGTAAGTTTCCAATGTTCCCGGGAATATTCCCTTAGTCGGGAACATTCGTTATATGATAATAGTGATTTTTGCCTGACTGCCTCGAGAGTGTTTTTCGAGAGTAGGTATGTATGTATGTATGCTTGTATGTATGCTTGTGTGTATGTGGACAAAACATTCTTTTTCACGGGCTACAAGGCAAAAGGCTTGGCGAATGTTGACTTATGAGGTGTCGTTAGATGCGTCTTATCTTCGCGGGTGACACTGGCTATATTAAAATTTCATAAATTCATAATGGTGGATTTAAAACTCAAAATAAAACATTGAAACTACTACAGTTAGATTTTTGTTTTCATATGATTATTCTTGTTACGTTACATTTGGCAAGAATGTCTTTCTTAAACTACATATTTAACGCTCTTATTTTTACCACTTTTCCGATATTTCAGGGGTTTTCTGTCACATCCAACTTTCACTCCGATACATGAGTGTTAGAGTTAGAACCTACACCCCTCTTTGCATACTAAAAATACACACTAATTACTTAAATCGAATCACAAGTTCATAAGTATTTTTATCTTCACTCGTTTAGTAATGTTGGTTTTATAGAATCGAATGCTGGTTCGTAATGAACTGCTTTATAAATATGCAGCCTTTAAAAAACTTCCTTATCACCAACAGCTACATAAAGTAACTTGATTTCAAGTAATTTGGAAAATTACGAATCGAATATGCCGCTTTTTTAATTCCTGTGTCAAAAGTAAGCCAATAAAAAAAACAAATGTCACCTGGGCGGGATGAGACTTGAAACGATGAGGACTTATTTGTTATTAAATCTTTGTTATTAAATCTTTGTTTCAAATCATTTTTCAAATCAAAATTTACCGTAAAATGCTTTTTAAATTGAAAACTTGTTCAGTTTGTATGAGCCTCCATTTTAACATTTGGTTGAAAAGTTACTTAGGTACAAAAGTCGTGCAGTTGGTGGTTCAGTTGATAGACTTGCAATCGCCATAGTGCAGTGCAGAGGTTTTAATTATTTTTCATAGTTTTGTAGATTGTAGAGAAAGTGTATGCAACTGCATATAATTAGGCTTTAGAATGCTCGTATCAAACTATTATTAGCACTCGCGTCCTTTAGCCTTCTGTTATAATACCTTCTGTTATATGCAACTGGCATAAACTACTATTGCATTGGAGAGTATTTTATGTTAACGAGAAGTTTTAGCCCTATTTTAAATTTCTGAGATTACGCGCGCTCATGCTGTGACGTCACGCCTCAGGGCGGCTCATTCTGCGCGCCTAGTGTTGGCTTGCTCAATTAAATATTGTAAATCTATTGACCAGGTACTGTAACGGTACCGGGACTGTGAGGGAACAGTACGGAGGCCTCTGACATGGTTGCAGAGGCCTCTGTAATGGTTGGAAAGGCCTCTGACATGGTTGGAAAGGCCTCTGACATAATCGCAATGACCTCTGACATATTTTCAGAGTTTGCTGACATAGTTGCAGAGGCCTCTGACATGGTTACAGAGTCCTATAACATGGTTGCAATGACCTCTGACATGCTTTCAGAGTTCTCCGACATGATTGAAAAGACCTCTGACATAGTTGCAGAGTCCTCTGACATGCTTGTTGAGTCCTCTGAAATTGTTGTAGAGTCCTCTGACATGGTTGCAGAGTCCTCCGATATGATTGCAGTGTAGAGGCCTCTGTTATGGTTGCACTGATATGCTTGCAAAGCCCTCTGACATGGTTGCAGAATCCTCTTACCTGGTTGCAGATGGCTCTGACGTGGTTGCAGAGGCCTCTGACATGGTTACAGAATCCTCTGACATGGTTGCAGAGTCCTCTGAAATAGTATAACTCACTCGCAAACAACTTCAAGTGCGTCTACATCAGCATTCCTAACTTCATCCTGTTCAGATTACTGTGATTTGTGAGTTGTGCTGTTTTACTGTGTTTTTTTTTTACTAAAATAATTTCATCTCTATTGTGTTTTATTTATTCTTTCATTTTCTATTCAGCACTCAGGTAGTCACCCCCAAAAAACATGAATACCAAAGAAATAAAAAATATTTTAACTTTCTCAGGAATATTCTTGGGAAAGTTTCTGGGAATGTTCCCGGTATTTTTCCAGTAACATTGGGAATTTAAGAATCGCATTGATCATTTGCTGTGTTTAAATAGTAAATATGATTCATACAGAAATGTGATCAATTTCACAAAATATCGTATTGATTAACACGATTCTTATACAACTTTCCCATATATTTCCACTTTTAGGAATGTGCCCGGGAACGTTACTGGGAATATTTCCACGCTGGGGAATGTTTCCGGGAACGGCACATCAGTAATTGCGAGTAAAAAATGGCATATTGATATTTATGGACAAATTTAAATGAAAGGTATAAGAACAAACAACAGGGAAAGCAACAATAATTAGAAGATATAATGAGAGAATTTTGAAGATAATCAAAATAATAGTTGGCGAGAGTGATGCATAACACCATGATTGAGTCTGGACAATGAAAGGATACTGTACAAAACAAATACCGAGGTACAAGATACGCAGAATGTGTACAGCACTACAATGTAGATAGGAATCAGGTGGAACATTATGGGAACTCTACCAGCTGTAGTGCAAAGTAGGTGTACTATAACCACTGACTGCTACGTAGTAATACAAGCAGGGTTGCCAGATTGGGCGATTTATCGCCGATTGGGCTACTTGAGAGCCTCGTTGGGCGACAAGAAAACCCCTATCGGCGACCTGTCGCCGATTGGGCTATCTCTAAATTGTGTTGGGCGACTTTAAAAATTTCAATCTGAGCACAATTTGAGATAGCAAAATGTGTGTTGGTTTATAAATTGAGCCGAAATAAACGTATTTATACACAATTTTCAGAAATAATTTTACGTAGCAAAAAATAAACGATGTCCTGAACCGCCCTACCTATCAGCAAATAAAATGTTTCTTCAGTAAAAATGTGTTATAGTTTTGAAACCCAATAAAAAAATTGAGCGATTTGGGCTACTTTAGAAGAAAATCGACAAATCGCCCAAGAAAAAAATAATTGGGCGATTTGGGCTACTTCAGATTGCGCGATTGGGCGATTGAGACTCGCTGGCATCTGGCAACCCTGAATACAAGGAATAGAACAGACTCGACAGGATCGCCACAAGACACGCTATGGCTATCCATTTCAGAAAGTGTCTAGTAGTTCTTCTAGATATAAATGGAATGGTCCGTAAATATCAATACCAATGTGGTAAATGTCACTCTGTCAAGTTATTTACATGCTGACGCCATGTTGATTTCTACAGGTTTGCGGAGCCCTAAGTTGCCCCCTTTTCATTTAGAAAGTTATTTAGTAGGACTTACCCTCAGTTCACGTAAATATTTCAATTTACACCAAAGGAGTTGAGTGAAATTAGTAAGACAGTTCCAAGTTCTTGATGCAGAGCCTTGAAGAATACTTCTTCGCAATAAAGGCCCGAACATCGATCCGAATCCAACACAAGCTTTGGTTGGTTGGTTGAACTGCAATGGCGTAAACCGAGGACCACGGCTTCTTCCTTGTCAAAAAAATATTAATTATTCAAATTATGCGAATTTAACCTCCCGTACTTAAAAAAATATTATACTAAATAATTGTAAAATATAATTATCCGAAGATAACTATAAAATTATTCGAATAACATATCTAAAAGATAAAAAATCTATTTTATCTACAGGAAGTTGACTGACATCAGCACCATCTGTCAGATCTTTTTGAAAACTACTCCAATGTGACCAACTTAACAGACTAAAGACTTCGTTCAAAAATAATTATTTAGAGATGCGTTCATCTTTCACAAAAATAGATTTGATTTGGCTAACTAAAATACACGACATGATTGCAACCAACGATGGCAACCATTTTCGAGCCATATACTAGCTTTCCGCCCGCGGTTGCACTCACGGTTTTTTTAGCTGTTTGGTCTTATCGCAAACTTTGAAACACACCTTTTTCTTAACATTTTTACGCTTGTAGGGGATAATATCAAAAGCCCCTGAAACGTGTGCCTATATAATGAACTAGCTGGTACCCGCGAACTTCGTATCGTTTCATTCCTTTCAAAATTCTGATTTCCTCACCAGCATCCTAAAAATCGTCACGCTCTAGATCATCATCACGCTAATATTGTTGGAAATACATTTTTCAAACCATAGTTGCATTGCAACAGATGCCAGCAGATGCGTTCCATCGTGCTGAACAACTTTTGCTTTGGATTCATATCTATATCTATATTTCAGCTGGGATCCTATTGGTGCACCTGGTGGTCTACATCAGGTACCTACTCTAAACCTTCGTTGTCTATTCGCCAGCAGAAGCGTCCCATTAACCTGAACAACTTTTGTTTTGGAGCTAAATCTGTATCTCTTATAATTTAGCTGGGCTCCTGTTGGTGCTCTTTATGGTCTACATCAGGTACTCCAAACCTTCGTTGTCTATTCACCAGCAGAAGCGTCCCATCAACCTAAACAACTTTTGCTCTGGAGTCATATCTGTATCTCCTATAGTTCATCTGGGCTCCTTATGGTGCACCTGATGGTCTACATCAAGTACCGCAAACCTTCGTTGTCTATTTGCCAGCAGAAGCGTCTCATCAACTTGAACAACTTTTGCTTTGGAGTTATATCTGTATCTCTTATAGTTTAGCTGGGCTCCTGTTGGTGCACCTGGTGGTCTACATCAGGTACTGCAAACCTTCGTTGTCTATTCGCCAGAAGAAGCGTCTCATCAACCTGAACAACTTTTGCTTTGGAGTTATATCTGTATCTCTTATAGTTTAGCTGGGCTGCTGTTGGTGCACCTGGTGGTCTACATCAAGTACTCCAAACCTTCGTTGTCTATTCACCAGCAGAAGCGTCCCATCTACCTGAACAACTTTGGCTGTGGAGTTATATATGTATTTCCTTTAGTTTAGCTGGGCTCCTGTTCGTGCACCTGATGGTCTACATCAGGTACTGCAAACCTTTGTTGTCTATTCGCCAGCAGAAGCGACCCATCAACCTGAACAACTTTTGCTTTGGAGTTATATCTCGGCTCCTGGTGGCGCTTCTGATGGTCTACATCGGGTGTTCCAGACCCTTAAGTGGAAGCAAAAGTAGTCTATGTCCGTTCTCGGTGTATGAGTAATCTCTGTGTCAAATTTTATCAAAATTGGTTCATAGGTTTAGGCGTAAAAGCGTAGCAGACGGACAGACAGACAGAGTTACTTTCGAATTATTAGTATAGAAAGTATGGAAGTATGGATAGTGCATGACACTTGGTGTCCTATGTAACTCATTTTTTTTTGTGTTAAAAGAATACCTACGTAGGCATTCATCCTCCCATTTTTTATGAACTATGCATTGGGACAAATTAGCATGCAGTTTTTTTTGTTAGCAAGGTCTTGATGATACGTCCTAAATCTTTTTTAGAATATTGAAAACGAAAGAACGTCTGTAAACCATACTGTAAACGCAGTAGGCAAGCGCCTGACAAAACCTGCAGAGCAATATGAACCACGGAAACTTGTGTGTGGTTTTTCTGAAGGTGGTTTTGGACGGCTGAATAAATCGTTTTTTGGATTTTCAATTTTCCTACGGAATTTTTTCCCAAAAAAAGTATCCTTTCTCAGATTATTATCTATGTTTATGCCAATTTTCATCAAGATCTGTTCAGTGGTTTAGGCGTGAAAGCGTAGCAGACAGACAGAGTTACTTTCGAATTTATAATATTAATAAGTGTTGAAGTGTTGATAGGCTCGTCCACACTGCGCGAGGCAAATGCTCGTGATCGTGAGGCATACGCTCGTGTGGCAGGCGAGCCAATTTGACCCAATTTGGACGCGTACGTTTGAGTTGCCTACGCGCGCTCGCCCGAGCATGACCTTGGGTGAGCCCGAGCGTATGTCTCGGCAATTGCCTCGCGCAGTGTGGACGCGACTATTTGGTATTATCCCATATAACAGATCACTTCAACAAGCAGATGAAAACAAAAACCCGATTACGGTAATTTCAATGTTATATTTTACGATAATAAAAAAAAACGCCATCCTGAATTTATGATTTTTTAATACCTATAGCTTGCCTATAGCCAATGTCACTCACGCTGCTGCTGAGACGAATCTAACAAAGCGACACCTCACATCATCACATGTCAAGATCCACCCAGCCGTTTGGCAGCCGCAGCCGTGACAACGAATTTCTGGATAGGTACCTACATACCGGAACGGGACAGAAGATGGGTTGATCGAAGGGTACATACATCCATAAACTAGCAAAAAATATAAGTAAATCTTCATTACATGTTTTAATTATAACAAAAGACACTACAGCTTGCATCTACATACTTAATTATAACAAAAGATACTACAGCTTGCGTACGAAGTCGCGGGCACCAGCTAGTACATCCATAAATAAATACTCTCGAAAACGTAACCCTCCTGAGGCAGTCGGGTAAAAACTGGTAAAAACCACAATTTTTCATACTAACCGTTAAATTCGTTAACGCTACACTACAGTTTGGGCTACGCGGTCAAATCTGAAAGAGAGAAAAGTCAATATGGTCATGAAAAATCTTTGTTGCATGCAAACGGTTTCATTTGCTTGCTGTGAGTGAAAGTCCGGTTATAGTTGCAAAAGGGAGCAGCAGGCCGACCTTCTGGCGGGAATCAGCTGATCGGGTTTGCGCAGTGCGCAATCTGGCGGGGGCAGGGGCGAGGGAGGAGGGCGCGCGCTAGGCAGCTCGCCGGGGTGTGCGGCGGCGCCCGGCAGCGGCAGGCCAGTCGCGCGCTCCAGCGGCGAGCCGCCCGCGCCCGCCCCGCGCCCGCGTCCGCGTGACTGCGAGCGGGCCGCGTCCCGCGTGCCTTCCGCCGCGAACCGACCAGCGCGGCACCCTGACTGTGATATCCGTACAAACCGCGGCGACCGCGCCGGGCCATGCAACTGCCCCGCCGACACCCCCCAGTTCTTCCACGCGGCGAGAGACGAGCTCGCGCGCTGTCATGAGAGACGTTCACGTACCTGATACATGTACAAAAATGTTCGATATGTCAATTCAAGAGGTGAACGGTAAAGGACCTAAGAAGAGGAAAAAGTCGTTAGAGCGTATCTGTGATAAAGAGAATGAGGGTGCAGAGGTGTCCGCCGCGGCGAAGGAGGTCCGCGGGCTCGGCGAGGGCAAGAGTGGCAGTGGCAGCAGCAGCGGCGTGCAGCTGCTGCACTGGCGGGACATGCCGCAGCACCTGCAGTTCAACCCGTACGTGCTGACGGGCTACCGGCCGCTGCAGAGCTGGACCGACTGCGTCCGCAGCCTCTTCTACTTCCACAACGAGACCATCAATATACTCACACATGGTAAACTATTCAATTATTACCTACCTAAATAATTCGTTCCTAGACACACGTAAGTTAACATCTTGTAACGTAAACCTGTTTATAATTTTTCAAGCGCTGCGATAGGACAAAGGCACCTAATAAGCATCTAATAATAGAATGGTATCAATAGGCAGGTAATATTTCCTGCATTTAAAAAAGTTGCGGGTCGGACTCGCACACGAAGGGTTCCGTACCAAAATGTATAAAAATGTCATAAAAAATACGTTTTTTTGGGAACCTCCTTGAATATTAATTTGTGCCTATTTAAATTTTAGTATTTGTTTTTATAGCGACAAATAAATACCTACGGCATCAATGAAAATTTCATCACACAGACGGACAGACAAACAGATAGATAGGCAGACGAAGTCTTGTCTCAGTAACAGGGTTCTCGGTTTGGGTACTAAACCCTAATAAAAATGTATAACTTTCTCCCGTATTTACATACATGAATACCTAGGGCTACGGCGTAGCAGGAGCGCTACGATTTTCGTAGTACGCAGCTACAAACTATAAGTAATATAAGTTATAGTAAGTGGTTTCGCTACACATCCTATTCATTTTTGCATTTTATTTGGACGAATTATTGTGATACGAATACCATGCAGGGTTGCCAACCTAAAAATTTCTTTTCTCGTACAAAGCTCCTAAAAATCTCGTATTTTACGTTTTGAACCTCGTACAGCTTTGGACGTGTGGCAAAACCATTAAAATTTGAGTTGGCGAGCGATCAGCATCATCGTTGCTAACACTCATATACTGATTTCAGTGAATTCAGACTAAAGTTCATACATCATCATTTATACGTATAGTTTTTCTTATATAAAGTTTGAAAACAATCCCTCAACGCTCTCTTCTACAAAGACAAACAAAAGTACAAAAGTTCTATCTACATGTAAAGAGAGAAAAGAAGATAGATATTTCAGTATGTGCGACAGAGACAAATGGTGCGAGAAACGAACGAATGAACCTGCAAGCGAACGAACGGGAACTTTTCCCGTCTCGCTCGAGAATTTCTTTTATAGACAATCGATGACTTTTCATAGACTATCATTACTTGAGATGCAAAAAAGGGTTTCCAGCAATTATAATTATGTAACATGTGAAAATCTCGTACATAATTGTACGAGATCGACAGTGTCCTCGTACCTCGTACGGGAGACCATTAATCTCGTATTTGTACGAGAAATCTCGTACGGTTGGCAACCCTGATACCATGCCGATATTTACGAACGGAATACTAATATTTACACCAATAATATTAAAAAGAAATCAAATAAATTGGTCGAGAACTTAATTAACTGGTAATCTTAGCAGAAATCTGTATTCGGATCGGAAGTGTTATGCTAGCGGTATAAATTTGATTTCATCCAATTAATTTCTCCCTCAAATTGGCACCTTAAATCTCCACTTACACGACATTCGAAGTGCGAACCGCGAACCGGGTCGTACAATCAAACACAAGTGGAAGGAAGGGAAATGTAAATATGGCGCTATCAGAGCTACGATCTTATTTATTTGTTGGCTATTGGCAGTGGGCACGCCCGAGGCTGCTAGCTACCTAAATGAATTATTGAAATCGCCCCTTACTCCTCACTCAGCTCTGCACTCGGAAAAGTAGTGGACTGAAAACGAGGTAGAAACGAAAATTGTAGAGAAAAAGAGATGTTGATTTTCGAATGTGCCTTTTTTCTTTTAGCAACGCTTATCTTCCATGTCGAAACTTTTTTCACGATCTACACGCCCGCATATCACGCTTTTATCTCTTGCGGGGTTGGCAGCGGATTTTAATACATACATACATACATCATGCCTTTATCCCTTGCGAGGTAGACAGAGCGTCAATGGCTTTTAAAAACCAATAAGTAAATAAACCACTTGCATTCGCAGAATTTTAGATGGTATGATATACATATCTTGCGCGGAAAATCTTTGATATTTAAATCTAAAATTAAACCTTACGAACGATAAAAGACTGCACCACAGATTACTATTGGTATGTTTTGACATTTAACCGTGATACGTCCATACATAATACAGTATATGTACGGACTAATGAGGAAGGTTTATCTTAACATCAGGAATTAAAACAAAGCCAATATCAGGCGTTTGTAGGACAAAGTCTTTACCCGACTGCCTCAAAAGGAGGATTATGTTTTCGAGAGTATGTATATGTGTAGATATGTGAACGAGTAAATTCTTTTTGGCGGGCAACTGCCTAAACGGGTTGACGGGTGTTGAGAGGTGTCAGATTCGTCTCAAGCACATAAACTCGTGGAATAAGTATAGTAAGTATTAAAACATTATTTCTGCAGTTGGATTTTTGTTTCTCAATCATTAGGGTTGTAATTAGTAAGTCGTGCGTAGATTCAGCCATTAGGCTCGTGGGGAGCTGGGGAGGCCTCTAAGCGCTGATTGCTGAAACCCTGATTTATTTGTCTTGTTAGATTTACATAGTTAAGTTAACTTTACAATTACATGTTGATTTGGATGTTGTCAGATTTGTTTGCAATAATTTGGATGTTGATTTTGTCCTTTCAAACTAAATTGATTAAGTAAAGTTACTAGAGCAACGTGTTTTTGAAAGCCACTGTAAATACAAAAATACATACAACTCCACCAAGAACATCGGTAGCATCGGTACTACATTATAATCGACTGAATGCTGCTGGAACATCGTAAAATTCTAGACGAAAGTTATATTATTTCAGTTCGTCGAAATAACAATTTAACTTATAATGTAAATGTGTTGGTTCAGCTCAGCGGGGATTACTCCAGCCCCTGCCTAGTAACCACCTAGTAACCCTTGATTTATTAACGCGCTAACTCGCGAATACATATTCAAAGTGTGGCGAGCGGTGTGGCGAGGTCACGCACGAATCTAAGTTACTTGTTTCTGAACATTTTCGGTCCTCCGCGGCGTCGAAGTTTCAGACGATGATAAATGATTTATCTGTATATTGGTTCTTGGGCAGATTCAGCAGTATTAATAATCTAGGGCAGTGTTTTTCAAACTGTGGGTCGCCGGCAAAAGACAAAAGTCAAGGCAAACAGGGGTAGGGGTACAAGTGGGTTGGTGGGCTACAATTCAGTAAAAGACAATTTTAGTCACAAAGAATGAGCTTGTTTATTTTTCAAAACATTAAAAACGTAGGGCTATTATATGCAGTATACAGTGATGTATACGCTCTTTGCTTGTTTCTAGCGTGAAAAGTCGGGCTCGCTCGCGATACGTACGCCTTTCTACCTGTTTTACATTCACGGCTAGTGTAAAGGCTCGTCGCTTGTTTGTTACGCGAAATGTCGCTTGTTTGTAACGCGAAAAGTCGAGCTCGCTTCGCTCGCTCTACGTGTATTTTTTAGTCTGTTTAAGCTTCCACGCTCGTTTGTAGCGTAAAAAGTCGAACTCGCTTCGCTCGCGATACGTCCAGGGACTTGGGAGTTTTTCTCTACACAACGCTTGAAGTTTTTCTGTATCCGCCACTGATTAAAATGCTGTTATAAGAAATTTTATCTTTCTATGATGCGATGAGGACCCAACAGCGGGGTCACCAATAAATTTTTGCCTGAAAAGGGGTCGCGCATTCAAAAAGATTGAAAAACACTGATCTAGGGGTATGGAATGAATTTTAGAGTGAAAGAAGGCTTAAATTATTGGGGGGATAACATAAAGCCTTTGCCTAAGCGTATCACTAAAAGAAAAACAATTTTCACATAGACACATAGTAGTGAGTGGTGCCATTACTTCCCCCGTTTTCTACTTCATCAGCACGTCTGTCTATAGTTAAACACACGAAGTAAAATAATTAATTAACTTTAGTGTAGCAATTAACTTTTCCATAGGTATATGATTAAATATTTAGTCTTACAAACGTATTATTAGACGTTTATTGTGGTTAAACGCTGAATAGTTAAACGTGTTTACGGGCACCAATCACATGGTGGTGGATGGGGGATGTCTCAGGCGTAATGACAGGGCTAGATAATAAGCAGCCCGCCGACACACGTAATCACACACCAATCACCGGCAAAACATCGATTACCTCCGCCTCAATTATTCAACTAATGTCACCCATTTTGTACTTACTTAGTATTAAAGTTAGTTTAGTGTGGCACGGTATACCTCATTATTTTATAAGTAAGTAGGTAACTTTATGCACGCGCGCACAGGTGCTTTTAATGCATAAACAAGTCTTTTCCTTTTATGACCTATCAAGTACTTTAAGTGCAAGACAGAACACGCAAGAAGCGTGTTCATCAAGTGTTAACACATAATACTAAATTACTAAAGATATTTTTGACTCTCTCCTTTAGAACGTTATTCCGAAACTGTTTTTAGACGTAAACAATCATCCAAGTTTAATCTGGTGCACACGCTCTGTCATTAAAACAACACTGTTTATCGATTGCTACGGCAGACAAAGGCTCAAAGAGCAGACATTGTGACTGGACCTACATCTACTAGCTATGATAGAGCCAGTGCCAACCTTGGTGCCAACTTCCTCATTTCCTTCACGGTCGGGTGCCAGAACACTTGCTGCGTTACGTAATATGGAACCAGCTTGCAAAAGAATGCAAGCCGCTACCAACTGAATTTCAGCAAAAACAGAAAGTGTTTTGCAATTCTGCGACGCTGAAAAGCCAGAAAGTTTCCAGCTGCAGTATGTAGCTAAAAGATAATATTCAAGTTAAGTAAGGTAATGTTAGTTCTGTTATTCAAGTAAATATTCATGCTACCACATGTGTATAGTTAATAGGCTAATCGATTTGATGTCAGGCTAAATTAGAAGAGCATTAAAAAAACAAGTCATTGGGTACGTAGGTATATAAATTTTAATAGCACAAGTAATAGTACCTGCTTATTTCTTTATTGAAGGAACATCATTGATTGATGACTAACTTTTCATCGATTTCTATAAGTGTTTCCTATTGTTTTAAGATTTATGAAGGACATTAATGTTTTAGCCGTTTTTATTCTACATAAAAGGTTCGTTTTCCTTAATTTTTCGCAAATGTAGGCCTTTCACTGTGCTGGCTGTTAGTAATTATTTTTAACGTGCATTAGGGCAAAGTTCGCAATAAGGTGGAGTGGGTACGGCAAACATCAGGCATGTGGAACGTGGGTGCTCCCGACAGTGAGTGATCGAGTTTGCTCGGTCGACCACAGTCGCCAGTCCGCAACACAATACGATACACATTGATCTATGTCTATATCGATTCTACGCAAGGTATTCAACTAATAAACATACCTAGGCTTGAAAATGGCCTTGCATGTGTGAATAATTTATGTGAATGCTGATATTGCAATAAAGTATTAAATTAAAGAGGTATCTACGACATACTTCATGTCGTGGTGTCTTTATTCTGTAAGGATAAAATTCAAAAATCTCTCCGAACGATTTCAGCCATGGCGATCACTTCTACTCCTAAACAAGTCGGCGCTGATACGCCCGTAGTAGCTATAGTTAGTATTCTTTGCCCGTAGGTAGCTATTTTGTAACACTACAAGAGAATGTAACAAAAACATACATTAATTATTACAATGGCATTATTACGCAAACTACACGACGTTAACTTTACCAATTCGTCATCTGACGCGCTTCTTATCGTGACGCGACACATCAACCTGAAATTGTAGACTCGTAGCATCAGCTGGAGTAATCCATCACGCTGGATGCCAGTTTAATATTAAGCGAACGTCACACTGCTACAGGATCCGGTCCGGTGTAAGGAGCGATAGAGTCCAGTTGCGGCTGCGGAAGTTTGGATCCAGGCCCAAAGTCTGCTAAATGAAAATCGTTTCACTTGGATATCGATGGCATGTCAGTCTGTCAGTTGGATGGTTTCGCTAGTTTCGTATTCTGCAATTATAACAGTTTTTAGTATGGAAAATCACATTGGCAATAGAATGATAGTTGCGTGTCGCTGGCATTACAATGGCTGGCAATGGCAATGGCAATTAGCAGACTTGGGGCCCAGACTACTGCACGGGTTTTTCGTGCCTCCGTCGTCCGGAGGATACCACAGACCGCAGCGTAGCATACCCCGCGAAGTGTACCGTACCTCCTTCTAACCATAGTTTAAAACCGGATCACCGCACACCGGAGCGGGGTCCGGAGCAATGTGAGACTTGACTAAGGCGCTATTCACACATAACGTCCTTTGGAACGTTATTTTTGCGCAGCGCTATCCGTTGCGTTTGAAAAATACGATTTTCCACCATATTCATACGGTTTATGTGAAACCGGTTTGACAGACGCAACTGTAAGCGCAAAAATAAATAGCGCACAACAACGCTGCGTTGACGGAAGCATTCGTCAAACCATATTTTGACATAAACCACAATATTTGTATAAGAATAAGGTCGAAATTCGTATTGTCCCAATGCATGCGTTACGCAGCGCAAAAAGAACGTCGAAATGGACGTTACGTTTGTTTCTCGCCTTAGTCTTAGCACCTACTCATCTCGAGATGTTACCCTTTCACAAAGCCACTCCGCGAGGCGCCTGAACAAAAACGAAGAACTGTACATACTTCTCGTATATCGAGACGTCTAGAAACAGATACTTAGCCCTTTGTTTGAAACAATGTCACATATTTTTGGAAACGCTTATGTGAGAAGAGTGTTCAAGTTCCGTAACGTTTTATCTGTTGCTTTACGTAACGTTTTATCTCTGACTTCCTACATGGAAAGGCAGAGGCCAGTACGGCCGTTCAAATCTATGGTTCAAATAGGCCATATTTGACAGCTGTCGTAATAATGTTAATGCTATACATGTCTTCTCGTATGGGTTTGACAGCTGTTTGAAATGGCCTATTTGAACGACCATACTTGCAGAGACTCTAGAAACTAAGGATATTCAGTTTCAGATCACATCTATTCACTTGCATCGCAGATAACAAAAATAGTGCCTAGGCAGCAGACACTACTTTGCGTTCGACGATCCGCCCCTCAGCTGTAAAGTAACCTGTTGACCCCCTCATATCCAGGATGTTTTCCCTCATTGTGTTATCTCGAAAGGAACAGGTGAGAGTAAATGCCGACTATGGCAGTTGGCAGCTCGCCAACTGTTACACAGTGAGCCAGGCGAGCAGGCGGGGGAATGCTACGTCACTAGGGTAGGGATCTAGGCCGTCCTGCGCGACCTTGGGTAACTTGGCTTTTGTTCTCTCAGCGAAAAACAGGAAATTACAAACAACAATCAGCTACTTTCTCTTTGTTACGAATGAAATAAAAATCTAAAGCAAAAATGATCAAAACAATACATAAATAAGCTCAACGTTTAGCTATTCATTAGGCTACCGCAGCGGGGAATTAATAATCAAACAACAAAACGCGAAAAATCATTACGGTTCGCTTTGTTTCGCGCTGTTGAGTCCGGTTCCTGAGGCCGAGTCAATAACTGAAGCAAGAAACAGGTCAAAATTTGACCGAATTTGATAAATGAAGAGTCTCAGTATTTGAGATAATACTGGAGTGAAAACAGGGCGCACCTACCTGGAGGTTATCTATTTAACATAGCCATAAAGTTTCACGAACAAAGGCTCCATAAAAGTTCCGGTATTCTGAAACGTAGGAATATTTGCATTGCAAACATTACTTGCACTAACATTGAATGTTTTATTTATAAGTGTAGGTAAAATAACACTACTCTTATAAAACTAACTCCACTTAAATACCACAGATATTATAAGTACTTAGTTAATTCGTTCGTTAGCTGTAAAGTAGGTAATCTTATTTAGTATAGGTAGTAGATATTTGTACTTACAACAAACTACATACAATATCGTTTTGGTAGTTTTACCTAATGTTGGTAGTTAAGGTGGTTCGTTACGTCATACAAACGAAAAACTGCACTTCAGTCGGGTTACACATGAGCTGTAGAGTTTCTTTTTAAAGAAACTTTATTCTGAATGATGAAGGCACACGTAAATTTGTCGCAAAACTACTTATAGTTAAAAGATAATCAGTATTTTCTGCACAATAAAATTAAACGTATTTATTGCAGCAGTAGCTCCATCTATTTTCGTAAAGTGGCGACTCGCTTTTTACGGGGAAATCTGATGATTTAAAAATTCTTTTTAGTGTTTTGCGACAATCTTATATACCCACAGGACTCCCCATCAAGTTTCTTAAACCGACTCTTGTCTCCTTTACATACATAACTCCATTGAACTTTTGTATGGAAAACGGAACGCCTTAAATAAATAACTCAATAGCAGACCAGACAAATACAATCATTATTGTAGTAAGTACTAACGTAAAGCAATTTTCGTGATATGTCACGCGTGTGTGTGGCCGCAGACCGCGCGGCGCGACCAGTGGCCTATGCAACGAAACTACAGGCTACAATTCTAGGGGTAAAATTCGATGTGCATTGCGTAGTCGGTTAGCCATTATTAAACCAGCTACGCAATGTACATCGAATTTTTCCTGTAGGATTGTAGCCTGTAGTTTCGAAAAACCGGGCGGGCGGCCCCGGGCGACGGTGGCGTGCAAACAGAGCTTACGTGATCACCGCCTATCGTGCCATGTTTAATTCAGAACAGCTGTTCTACTGGCTACCTAGATAGATACATTCAACTTAAAGTAAATGCGATTCATGGAACTACGGACGGTGCCTATGTTTTCGAGCTTGGCGACGTTTTGCTAGCCTCACTGACCTGTTTATTGCCGCCTAGGCCGCGCAGGCCTGCTGATGCAATTTCTATGACTAGCCTACAGTTTTCTTCACTTGTTGTCAGATATTACATAATTTCCATTCAAACTAAAGCCTGAAATAAGATCGCTGCTGATTTGAATCAGGTTTCTTGGCAAGGAGAGGCCGCGGAATTCAATCGAATATTTATCTTTATTTGCCGTATCCGTTACGAGGCATTTCGTTTGTAGTCACGAAAATGTATTTTAGTACGTATCTAGTTCGCTCTTGGAAATGAAATTCGTGTCAGCCTTTGGCAATAAAACGCGAAGCGAAAGCTCTCCTACATACTCCGTAGTAACAGCAAAATAAGTGAATTAGGAATATCCTGTTTTGTTCTAGATAAAAGGCGTGTCAAGAAAACGGAACAATATTTACCTAAATGAATAATAAATTTAGAAAAAGGGATCAAAACGTCGTTTCCTTGAAAAAGTATTCAAATGCATTTTAATTAAGTCTGAGCTAAAAGGAAGAAACAGAGATACCTCGTTTGTTATTATTAAATCAACAATGCAAACTAGTGCGCTTGAATCGATATAGTAGCGAGCGAGCCTCTGATTTACATAAGTGTATGCAGAACTAAACCTTCAGTTCTGAAGTAAACATAAATCGAGCCAATTGCATTCAAATGCGATGC
The DNA here is from genome assembly GCA_024500475.1 of Phthorimaea operculella. Classification (NCBI taxonomy): domain Eukaryota; kingdom Metazoa; phylum Arthropoda; class Insecta; order Lepidoptera; family Gelechiidae; genus Phthorimaea; species Phthorimaea operculella. The sequence goes on along the minus strand of JANFCV010000003.1, from coordinate 4,178,839 downwards.
ATTTGAGAAAATGGAGCAAGATAGTGGCGCCAATAAAAATATCTTATATCTACTGAATCTGAAATGATTAGTAGTAAAGTTTACTCGTACGACTGCAATTTATACAGCTGTAGTTATTTTGAGGCATGTGATTAATCATAATCATCTGCTTGCCATTATCTGAAATCTGTTGGAGTCGGCGCAACATGTTTGTTAGAGCATGAATCAATTCAAAAGGATTTGGCAAAGTTTAACGACCGGCCGCCTGCCTCTTGTCATCCCTCTTTGGGTATGCTATTGTAGGCGATATCACAGCCACCATGCGGTTGATCATAGTCGACAGATATTCAGCCGAGGTAAAAACCCCTACATCGCCTTTTATGAAACACTCATGATTCATAACATAACATCATATTACGGTCGTACAGAATAGACCACTGCTGGCTATTGCCAATTTGCCACATTCACCACGCTTGACAGGATTTGACAGGATTTGTAAGTGCAGTGCAAGGTGTTGCACTCACAGAGAACGGTGCTGTCTATTCCCTGTATGAATATATGATATTTTTAAATCAACCTACTTATCTTGGATGCGTATCATTCACTGTATACCTACTCGTATTATGTTGTTATTTCGAAGTAACGTGAATCCAGATAGTCACCCACTACTGGTTGTAACAATTCAGTATAAAAGTCGACCGATCATTTATTCAAAGCCGATTTGCTGCACGAACCAACAACTATTTCTGGCGTGAATGGATTACCTATTCAACGAGTCTGATTGCTTCTCTTGATGCCCATTAAAATTACTGCCCCTAATGCAGACGCCTTCAACGCTTTAACTAGTCAAAGCTCGTAGTTTCGTGATCCCAGAAGAGGAATACAGGGTGTAACAAAATGTACCAGCTCACTGATTCAATCAAGAAAGATAACATTTTTAATCATATTTTGACTTAATTTTCTAGGGGAATGTAGATAAGTTTCTTGCGCTGGTTCATCCCATAAAATATTTGCAGTGTTTTTAAGCCTTATATTTTAATTTCTTTGTTTTCATTAGAGTAAAGGAAACGCGTTTATGTCTTTTAATAAGCACAGAGTTAAGTACCTATTATTATTACTTGCTGTAACAAGTATCCCACCCAAAACATAAATGTGAAAGGCTGCCAAGTTCGATAATATTGGAATGCTTCGCCTATAAAAGAAGTGAGATCTAAATAAGTACCAAGTTCCATACACAGACCTCAGTTAAAAATAGTTACAGGAATGCACACTTGATTTTCCGCAGTTTGGAAAGTAGATTCTGATTTCCAAACTGCGAAAAATCAAGTGTGCATTCCTGTAACTATTTTCAACTGAGGTCTGTGTATGGACTTATTTAGATCTCACTTCTTTATAGGCAGCATTCCAATATTATCGAACTTGGCAGCCTTTCACATTTATGTTTTGGTGATTTCATTATTTTTGTAATGTTTATTTTCTTTTTCTTATGATTAAGTTAGGTAAGGAAATATCTCATTTATACTTTACTTTGACTAAATACAAACCTTCGTAACGAATTTTAGGTCGGTACGACGATTGGAAGATATAGATAATTTTTGTTTTAGTTCCTTAGGGGTATGAATTTACACCTTCATTATTTTTAAAACCGACTCACACTTGGCCATTTTCAAAATTTTTCCTTTACCTTGACCTAAAGACCTACCTCCATGTCAAATTTCAAGTCAATACGACCATTGGAAGTGGTCTAGGTTTTTGATGAGTGAGTGAGTGAGTCAGTGAGTGTATAGTAAAAATAGCGATTTTCTGACGTCAATATCTCAAGACCTACAATAGGTACATTAATGAAATTTTGTATTTTAGATAAGTAAGTAGATCTCGACAGATACTAGAAATTTCATAAGCGTAGATAAAATAGATTTTGAGTTATAGGTGGGTCGAACTTGGCCCGAAATGGTTCGTGTAATATAACCCACGGCCGGTGTGTCGCTTTTTTTGCTCGAACTTGGCGGACACACTGCCGTGTGTCTAGATTATAGACTTCAGCTGAACTAAGCCTTGGAAATTGCTTTAACCTGCAAAGTTTTAATGAAGATCATTTAAACCCGGCAGTCATTACCGCCTGCCTGCGAGAGTAAAGGTCGAGATAGCCATTCGGAACAACGGCGACGACCACGTTGGAGCCTTGTTTGTTGCGCATTGCGGGTATAGCACGTGGATGTGTCACATGTTTAGAATGACATGCAGCCATGATACAAAAAGTGACAATTTGCTAAGAGTTCCATTTACCTACCAAAACTGGGAGCAACGACAATAGCGGGCGAGGATTCTCACAATATTGCGGGTGCAATATGTGAGCCTGTTACATGATCGCGTTGGCAATGAGGCGATTTGCTAAAGGCCAAAATAGCCTACCATACTTTGGAGCGATGACTTTCTACTTTTGTTTTTTGCGGTTTGCAGGCTCAGTAAGTCAATGCGTAACATGACTGGGATAAATCGCAGCAATTTTGCAAGTAGTGGCGACTTTCTAAAGATCGAAATAGCCTACCATTCAGAACAACGACAATGACTACTTGGTTCTTTATTTGTAATTCACTGCTGGTGTGGTATCTCACTGTGTTACATGGTAGGGTTGCCACGCAGCAATGTGTGGCGACGCTGCGACTTGCAGGGCGCTGCGCGGTGTTGCCAGCAGCTGCGCACACTGCACCGTGCTGGGTAAGCACCGCGCTCGATATCACACCCCCTTGCCTTTGTTTCGGCGGTTGTGTAACGAATGCTAGAGACGAATACTGAGACCCTGACATTCAATGCGGGAATTTGAACTGGAAATTAAAATTACTATAAGAATGATAAGGAAAGAAAGTAAGCTTCTGTGAACAATTTTAAATTATAAAGCGCCTTCAATGATATTTTATTTCCTTTTGAAAGATTTCACAATAAGAAATGGATGCGGTTTTGCAAAAGGGGCGGCAAAAATATAAAATGTACAGAGTATTTTGTGTTTCAACTGCTAAAAACTAGTTTTGGAATGTAGGTAAAATTTACCTAAAAGTTTGAAAGCTTTAGAAGCTTCTAGATAAAACTTGAAATTCTATCAGAGCCCACAGTAAGTTTAGTTTCAATTCTACCTTGCAATCCTAAATAAACGTGCTCCGCATTTTAGCTCCAAAGGCATTCTCTAAGACCATTAAAATTTATTACCAAGTGGCATTACACGTGCGCATATTTATGATTATGAATATTTCCATAATGCTCACAATTTAAGACGTGCTACTAATGCGAGAGCTCGTAAAAGTTTACATCACACCACACCTACTTATAATAAAAATAATAATGCGACTCTAGGTAAAAAGGTAGAAAAGTACAAGTAACGTTTTATGAAAATTACTTTCCACCAACAATAAAATCTAAAAAGGGGTATATAAAACTGTAGAGTCCTCATTTTGCTAGCGGGGCGGGGGTAATGAGGCGGAGTTGGGGGCTGTATGTAATTTGCCTACAAATTAAACTCCTGTTACCGCGAGGTGACGTTTTCTGAGACCGCTATGAAACGTGAGCACGTTTACACGTTTTGAGCACCTTGAGAAATGGAAATGAGAGGAATACGTTAGAAGAACCTAGCTTTCAAAATAAAGTTTGTATCTGTAAAATGGATATTGGTAAAATATTGCTAAATACTAACGTGATTTCGTCTCAGAGCTTGCAATGAAAACCTTACGAATTCAATGTTTATTTTATGTAACGATGATACCAATTGTACCAACGAAAGAAAATCTCCGAAATGAAATCAATTGAGCACACTAAATAAACTATCTCATTTTTCATATTTGGGTTATTTGATGGTTTTATGATTGTTCATAGAACTATAACGTGAGTACGTAGACTATTTACGGATCAGACGTTAAAACAAAATGGAAACAAGTAAAAGAAGAAAGTACCTCTACGTAAGTGTTGGTCGTTTTGCTCGGTAAGTTTGCAGACGAAGTTTTACTGAAGCCGGTATAAATAAAAGCCCCTCCTTACTTACACGTGTCTGAACTAATAAGCAGACAGAATGCTTTGTTCATTCAGAGTTTGTACTAGGTCACAAATTGAAGAATTCTAAAAGATAAAACAATACTTACAATACTAATAATACTACTTACAATACTAATAATAACAATACTTACCTATTGTATTTACATAGACTAGAAAAAAGACTGGGCTGAGATTGATGAGTGATGATGTACAGACCTACATGTTATCTATCACTATGTTATAACGTCATTTTAGAGACCGAAACAAGATACAAAACATCAATAAGCGCAGGCAGGATGGCCTGCAATCGGTTTGATACGTACAACCGGAAATGAAGTACAGCAGTTGAGCTAGTAGGGCGCGCCGGCATCAGCGCGCATCCTGACTAGCCTCAGAGTCATTTCCGACGATTTATAAGCGATGCACGCACGGCTCACACGTACTACTTTGGAAGATATTGCGTCAAAAAAAACGGCTACTAATATCAACCTAGGTGAAAAGATTTTGCTCGGAAATAACTCCCACATTTTTTCAGAAATAAATTCGGAAATTTTATCTTAGATATTTTTGTTCTATTCATGAAACAAGCCTTGCCTCCTAAAAAACACACGACACGACAAGTCAAGCTATCTTTGAGGTTTGTGACATTTTCACACATAAACCCACTACTTTTGTATTGTACTCTCGAAAAACAACCTTCCTTCGGAGTAGTCGTGAAAATTGCAGAATCAAATTACACTTGCGATTTTTTCCAATCGTTTGAATGTGACATCAAATCAAATGTAAATATCTCAATTTACATCAAAGATTTGACTGAACTCTACAATCTAAAACGTGACATGTTTGTATTTTGCAGTATTTTGGCATGTTTGTTGGACCAACGTTGTACTAAATGTACGAGTACACATCATGAAACGTAGGTATCATACAATACCTAGATATTAAATTATTGGTAAAAGTTATAGGCAATAGGTAAAGCAATAAATCATTTGTTGGCTCGCAACGTAGTATCTGTGACAGGCCGTAATGGAAACATGATATCCTGACAGAATCGCAAACACCGACGTCAGAACGCCGAAGCGTTCCATTAGTTGCCGTAAATATTAATAAATATTTATTTACAACATTACCGCCTCGCCCTTCGTGCCAAGATAAAGGTTATTTCTGTTAAGAAAACAAAGACTAAGTAATAGTATTTAAAAGAATGCCAAAAGAACAGATATCGTACTTGCCTATTTTTATGTAAGTACTGGTTTTGCAACTCGCTACGACCGCTACGGCGTAGCAAAAGTGTAGCCGACAAGTAACAGTCAAGTTATTTTATTCTTTTGTTGATTTTCTTCGTGTGATGCTGGTTTAGAATAGTATCAGTTGTTCAGTTTCATGGTCTGAATGCACCCTTTCAGTATTTGGAGGGCTGTCCCTTACACCCCGTAGATACTATTTCGTCTTGATAAAGTTAAAGCTACTCGTAAGTAGTCAAGTAACAAAAATACATGTGAACAAAGCAAGTGGTTCACAATCTCGCCGCCTCGGATAGACCCTACCGTAGTGTAGCGGTTAACACTTCTGACCCGTTTTGAAATCCCATCTGTCTGAAATTTTGCCCACTTGTTTCGTTTGTAACAACTTTGTAACCAAAAAGTTATTTATTAGAATGACAGCCGATGTGGCGCAGTGGCTAGTATGCCTGCCTGCCACGCAAAGGTTCCGGGTTCAATTCCCGGTGGGGTCGCTCACAAAGTTGATATTTATCACTTTGTGAATTTGTTCCCAGTCTAGTTAGGACATTGCAGGCTGAACCACCTGATTGTCCGCAAGTAAGATGGTTCCGTGCTTCGGATGGGCACGTTAAGCTGTCGGTCCCGGTTGCTGTCTATGATAGCGGTCGTTACACAACCATGTCAGAGGCCTGCTACTTGCAGTGGGCGGTTGAAAAACTCTGACACCAGGGTTTATCGGGTCATTGAACGACTCGATGTCCCACACGAAAAGAAGAAGATTTATTAGAATTAGTCGTATTTTCTATCTTACTTTAGGATAGCCATATTCAGTTCCATGGGTTTGGTAATGCGGGTAGACGCGGCAAGGAGTGCAAAGTCAGCCGGACGAGGCCGGAAGCTCGAAGGTCAGCGGATACAAACAGGAAGCCTGCAAGTCCGGCTCAATAAGACACCGCATTCATCAACTTACCGCTCCGCCGGATCGGATCGGAGATAACACGAGATTAATTTAGGAGAATTATTTCATTACTTATTCGTTATCGGATTTAGATACTTATCAAATCACACACTGATCAGTTGATATTATTTTATTAAAAGCTTTTATTTAACTTGCAGTGTATGTAAGTATGTATGTTTGTTCGGGTCAAATCTTGCAACTCAATTTTGAAGCAGATATTCTCAACCGATTGAGCTGAAATTTTGTAAACACGTTTAACTCAGATGACAATTCATGTTAGATTGTGTGTGGTTATTCTAAATCCAATATGGCGGAATATCCAAGATGGCCGACAAGTAATCTTTGACGCACTCCTACAATATGGGTGTCAAATGAAAGGGCTTGCTGAGTACAATTTAGAAAATAATATGGTGGACATCTAAAGATGGCCACCTATGATAATTTACAATATGAGTGTCAGATGAAAGGGCTTGCTGAGAATTACCTATTCGAATTACAAGTTGACGTCATTCTAACTATGGTGGTAACTATGGTGGACTTCTTAAGATGGCAGAATAAAATTTGTATGCTTTTTTACAATAAGGATATCAAATGAAAGGAATTTTTCAGAATAACTCGAAAAATAAAGTGACGTTTACGTCACTCAAAATAAAACCAGATATGACAGACTAAAGGTTAGATGGCGTATTAAGTTTGTTATGTTTTCTTACTAAATGGGTGAAAAACATAGACAAATGAAAGATAAATACTAGTGTGAGGTAAATGACGTCGCTTTGCATAGATTTTTTAGGGGAATGGTTGTTGTGTTGGGGTTTTTAGTCTTCTGTTCATGGCACTGTCAATGAAGAAGCAACATAAAGTTCAGCGATTGCCCCGCTTGGGTACAAGAAGCTTATCGTAGAGGACGAAACTCATACCGAGTTGTCGTAAGACAGTCATGAGACCGATGCCTCGCAGATTCGCACTAGTAGTCCGTATGGACGCAGTTTCAAAGTCAATGAAGAATGTTGTAATTTTTTTCCAGAGGTTACTAAAAAGCAAAAAATAAATTATAAGTAAAAAACATTTTTAAAACAAGCTTTTATTTGGGTGCGCTAAAAAGTATAAAATAATCTATTTACTAAAACTTTAACTTGTAACTTTTAATGGCATTAAATCTACGTCTTCACAATTTATACGATATAAAAGCTTGTCGCGAGATTTGACCTGTATCTAAATCAATAAATAAATTAGAAAACCAGTGTAAATGATCTTAAATTAACTTTTAAACTAAGTCACACCACACGAGCACCTACTTAAATCTCGCGACAAGCTTTTATATCGTATAAATTGTGAAGACGTAGATTTAATGCCATTAAAAGTTACAAGTTAAAGTTTTAGTAAATAGATTATTTTATACTTTTTAGCGCACCCAAATAAAAGCTTGTTTTAAAAATGTTTTTTACTTATAATTTATTTTGTTAAAATATCTAGATATGACAGCAGCATAAAACAATGATGTCACTCGAATCGCTCGCTCGCACGATGACTTTTTACGACATCTTCAAAGGTGTGAAATATATTCAAATATGAAATCAATGATTTTCCGCGCAAGCTTTTGTAGGTATTTTAACAAAACAAATAAATTCCGCTACTGAACTTTATTTAATCAGGCGCGCTCTGAACACGTGTACATAGCTACGTTATAATAAAAAGAAATAGCTACTTTGAAGATAATAAATAACCTCGCTGCGTAGACATTGAGGTGCTTAGCGCAAAATAAACAGAAACATAACGTGCAAGCAATAAAAAAACGTTAACGATCTTTCCCCAGGGTTATGTTGTACATATTGGGGTCGTCTCTTTCACTTACCTGCGCAATATACTCGTAATACCTACGATAAATAAGTACATTTAATTTCACGTCGACTAAAACATAGTATTCATTCATCATAGAATGAAGGGGTGTTGTGTGTGTGTGTGTGTGTAACGTTGGTCCCCATAGGTTTAAGTAAAATGCGCATTTAATTATAGTACACCTCCGGCAGATAAACCTGTAGGTAATGCCTTGATCACACGTAACGAGTAGATCGGCGAGTCAGTAAATTCTTACTCGGCCGAGACAGTGACTTGAGTGAGTATGTGTTTACACGTATTTTGCACTTTATGGCGAGTCAGTCAATTAAAATTGTCAAAAACGCGGTGTGACGTAGCGTAGCGAGCGGCGAATACGCACCGAGTACATGTTTAGACATGCCGAGTGGGCTAGCGAGTCAGTGCGCGGAAGCGGGGGGGTGGGCACTCGGCCTAGTAAATAGAATAGGGTCCGAGTAGCTGTCTCGCCCCAGCCACTCGGACGAGCGCTCGGCCGAGTACTCGGTGATGTGTTTATACATACCGAGCACTCGGCCGAGTGCACTGACTCGCCACTGTACTCGCTACGTGTAATCGGGGCATAACTATTGAACAACCACGTCAAAGTCCAATATTTTTTGGTTGATTGTTTCATTGGACCATGCCATGTAAATTCGGGTGTTTTAGTTTTAGATTTAGGTTAGTAAATGAAAAAGTTTGTCGGTTCCCTAATTTGTGTCATCCATCAGTGTGTGACAAACATCATTCATTTTATCGCAATTATTTGTTATAGTTCGAGTAGGTACAGTGACGAAAACACGGTTGTGAAACGTTGCGTACCTAGTAAGGAACAAAAACTCCGATAACATGACATGTTTTCTATAGAAATTACTTGTCAAACTCTATTTGACATCTCGCCAGGACTTGGGGCGAAATGGAAGCCAAAGGCCTTCGGACGGAATTGATTTCCTACATAACAAGCCGGCGGAAAGCTGTCGCTATTAACCATAATTATTTCGACCCCAGTTTTTTTTTACGTTATGTTAGTATCATAAACAAGTCTTAATATACCTAATCATGATCAAGTAAAAAATCATGTGTGTAAGAATATTTTTCGACAATCTGTATGTGTTGTTGCAGGAGTATCGTTGGTGTTCATGGTGGTGGTGCTGCCGGGGCTGCTGCCGTGGGGCGGCGGCGGCGCCTCCTTCCTGTCCCTCTGCCACCTGCTGGGCGCGCTGGCGCCGTGGGCCGGCTCCTTCCTCTACCACCTGTTCATGAACCACGCGCGGGGAGCGGACCTGTACCACCGGCTGCTGCAGCTCGACATGCTGGGCATCTGGGTGTCGCAGAGCATAGGTACTGTTCCCCTCAGTCACTCGCTCTACAGCTGTTGATCAATGAACCACCTGTACTCGCAGAGCATAGGTACTATGTCACGTCATCGGCATGATATTGAATCTTTTATGGAAATACGGTACATACACCTACATGCGTCATGTCGTGAGCAATTCAAAATCGTTAGCAATGAACTCGCGGTTTTCCAGACACGGAACAGTTTTAGAAAGTATATACTTACTGTACTTACATGCTACATGTAGTACTTATGCGTCCGAATCTGTATAAAGGTGAAATTAAACTTCGGCCGCTGTATGCGGCGCAGTTATCCTTGAATCATAAACAATATTACACAAATCCCTTCATAAAATTTAAAGATCCGGATGTTGGAAAGTCGGGATCAACAATAAACAATACTTACCACCCACAGCAAAATAAACACCCTGCGAAACAATAACCTAAATTAAAAGTATGACAGCCGCACGAGTGAATCCCAAGATTTACTTTCTGTACATACTTTCTAAACAACAATCCACCCACACGTTAGTTAATTATAGCTTGTTAGCTGACAAAGGAAGTATCGTGGCAGCTAATGCGTCGCGTGTTAGTTGGACTCAGAGCAAAGAATGCTTGAGGCGCCCTACGAACAAGCGAAACCATGAAAAAGTCATCTTATTTATTATTTTATTTATTTTTACATTTTTTGCTTGAAGTACAAAAGGCCACGCAGCATTCTTTACCGGCCAACCATCTTATTGAGATTTGGAACGCGCTTAAATTAAATAAAGTCCTGACTTGACTAATTCAGTTTTTGTGTTTTGTCTATTAAAATCATAAAGCTAGGCGTCGCCTGATTACGCTTCATTTTATTCATAGGGTTCTCTATGAATAAAAATCCTTGGTCTGAGTGGTTAGGCAGTTTAAAAATTCACGGCGATTAATCATACACTGGGTGTGAACGTTGATGCTCGCATGTCACCTGCCGCCTCGCACCGCGTGTAGTGGCCGGAATTCACCGCCCTTCATCAATAACCATCACACTAAAAAGCTCACAAAATGTGTTGATATTTATTTTGGTACCGTTCAAAACTGACTGCTAAAAGTATCTTTATAAATTCCGTGCTTAATGGAAGGCAACCAAATCTACTGTGATTTCTAGGTCAGCTGTTACAGTACAAGAGATAACAGAGTCATAAATTTGATGAGTTTCTTGCCCACCCGCCGCCAGCGGGAGGGTCGCTAGCGAGGGTAAAATAATAACGCTTCAAACTCTACGCGAAGGGTGTACGGCCCAGAACCTGTGGATATCCCCGTGGGACGCCGTCCGGCCAGATTAGTTACGTGGCGCGACGCATCACAAATATTTAAAATTTCATAAAACTCTGCTACGGATCGTAGCGCGTAGACATCTCGTAGCACAATTACGGCAGAGAATAAAGGGCGCGCGATATTTTAAAACCAGGCGCAAATTTTGCGCGGATCCTAAAAGTTCGGAACTTTACGAGTTGGGCTGAGTCCGATAAATCCAGCTTTTATTTTAGGAACCTCAATTAGGTTGCCGTATTTCAACCTATAAAACATTACAGGGTTTCTGCCATTTCCACGTCAAATTGTTTATTCTCGGGATTTCGATTCTGTTATACTGCCTCCGATCCAACGAATGACTCGATGAATGTTATTTGTAGGAATGTTGTGTATACCTACTTAAAATGAACATTGAAATCGGAAATCACTTGTGCAACTACAGAGCAAGCGACATTGTTTCCATAATTGGAGTTTCAAATACCCCGTGGCGCTTGTCTCGAGCGCTACATGTCGTCGAAATGTTCGTGCCTTGTCGGGAATGCTGTAACTCTCAACAATCCAACACACTGACACGGCTATGCGTTGTATAATCTTCGCTTTCAAGTGAATAACCGAATCTCTGGCTGTATTTGTTGGAAAGTTATTTGAACAGACTGTCATGCTTTTAACAGTGTGCCCAATTTCGGGACCCATCTACATGTAGGTAGTTCATTCGCAGAGTTTTATATTAATAGCGTGTGACGTACCTATGTGCAATGCAATGAACGTAGTGCATGTGTTCTGACATTTCTACCAAAACACCGTGTGGAAGGTATATCTGTCTCCCGCGGTAAACGAATGAGGCTATACGGGTAGGTACCTACCGGTCTACTTATTTGACTCGGTGAGTCTTATTTCGGGGATGCCAGACATAGGCTGAATAGGGGCAGGCGCTATTCACGAACAAACTCGAGACCATTAGCACTAATAGAAAATACATTGAATACAAGCAGGTATTTTGATAGAAACGTTTAAGGTACATCTTTCTTTGCATTGAAGCTAGATGGATGGAAAATATTTTTTTGTGAATGCGAGGTAGATAAGCCATTATAATATATAACCCATTAAAAAAGTTGGCCAAACTGCGATTATATTATTTTCTACAATCTGTTTTTCCAGTCATATTATTTTGTTGCAATTTGCCATAATGTCACATCCATTCATCCGACCAATAAATCGGATATTTGTTATTAAGGATGGTATGTATTTATTAATTGCTTTAAAAGCTCAGTATTTATTAATTGCTTTAAAAACTCAACATGCTATTTAAAGCTCTGAAGAAATTTTTAAACACAATTTATCCGTGAACGTGCTTAAAACTTTGCAAGACACGTTTTCGAGTTGTAAGCAAATTTTCCGCTTGTTTGGTAATTTGTTGAGATAGCGGTGGAAGTTCTGCAAATATGGAATTGGTAACAAAATCTTTGTGAGTCAAAAGTAAAGGTACAGATAAATTAAGGAGATGTAGATGTGGCAATCTCTTATAATCTATATACCTACATACAATGATATTATATGTTACTATAGCGGAACGCACCGTATAAAAACAGGAATTTGTAGAATTGATAGAGGAAAATACCACACAGGAATCTATTCATAGTCAAAACCAGTGATCCCAAATTTCCATAAGAGGGTTTAGGCCGCCCGCCTCGTGCCAAGTAGTGAATGTGCACAAATGTCAGTGGGGCGGTGTGCCGGGACTGCCAGGCCGACGGCGGCGGCGGCGGCGGGGCGGCCGCGGCTCGGCGGCGGGACGGCGGCGGGACGCCGGTAACTGGGTGACCTTAATAGCGCGTGCACCGTGCAGCTCTTCACCTTCACCACCGCCTTTGAAGCCAGCCGCCACCGCCACCCGCTCGCGCGCCGAGCTTTACTTAATTAAACGAACCCTGACCTTCTTCGCCGCATACAATTTCGGAGGTGATTTCCTCGTACCCATTGAAAAGCGTGGAAATTGTGCACAAAAGATACCTATAACTTCATTTGATCTGTCTGCCCACTATAAGTGCTCTTAAGTGCCTGCGTTTTTTCTCAGTCTAATCTACTTATCTCGTTAGCTGAAGCGCTGACTTAATTATGCAGGGTTAAATTAGGTAAGTTTTCATAATTACTTAGTCTGAAGAGAATAATCGTGAATAATGGAAATAGGCGGCTTGTAGGAGGATCTTGCCATGCGGATTATGAAGCGGGAGTTTGCTTCGCCCACGGCTTCCGCCCCATTAATTTCAGCCTGGAGAGACATTTTGAAGGAGATGTTTAAGGTTAATCAAGTGGCAAAATCTGAGGACCCATCTGTAATGGAAATTAATACCTAGCAGTCAAGTCAATATGATTCAGATCCATTGCCTTTACGTAGAAGTGTAGGAAATGTAAATAATATATGTGAAATAGGTTTGGATTAAAATATATGTATCTTTGAAACTTATCTGCTCCATCGTTGCCTCGGTTTGATTCAGGTTATGAAATTATAACTAATTAAGTATGTGGAGCACGTTCTCTTATTATTTATTATGCATACCTATACTTATAATCGTCATCAGTGTAATAAAAGGTGTTTGCAAAGCATTAGCGTAAAATACAAACATGATCGGCATATTACCTATTACGTGAATGCGATATTACGTTGACACAGGCCAGTAAAACCTACATAATCCCTCAATATAGAGCAAAAACGGACTCAATTTTTAGGGCCGACAACTTGGTCGTAATCGCTTCTTTGTTCCCTTTGTTTTCTTGTCTTTATTCCAAGTCTACAAGAATTCGCATCACTTAAATGTCTATTTATTTTCGGTTTGTATTCCTCCTAGCTAGATGTTAAAACAACTAATCAATACTTGATGCAACAGTTTATTTAGTATCAATTTTGCACAACCGTAGGTACTGAAGTCAAAGAGTAGTTTTAGTTTGGTTCGTCGTCAACTTTCAAAGTCGATAAACAAAGTCCCTCGAAAGCACTAAATAACAAAGCTCGTCTCAACTTCTACGTTCAAGTGTTTAACAGGTAGAGGATTATATAAGGGGTGTACAAGATCGAAGGAAAGAGAGGAAGAGAACTCTCCAGCGACAAGAGCAATGAACTCTTAAATATAAGAAGACAAGATTTTTACCAATTCGACAGTTTCTTTAGATGTTTTGAAATGGAGTTTTGCGTTTGTCAGCGCTTGGTGAAAAAGTATTTTAAGCTTATACGATTTCTTGTAGCAATTGAAAAGACTGGGAAGTGAATGCATAACAAAGTGCTTTTCACGCTATGTAGGTACGTAAAAGGGACTTTGTGATACGTTCACTTCATAAGTGCTACGAAGAATCGTTATCAGGCTATGCAGGCTGTCCGTTGGCTTTATGGAGTTACGCCCATCGCTCGTCCCGGCCCTGACTGACTACGGCCCTAGTGCAGTAATCAAAGATTTACTGCTTTGATACTCGGGCCTGAACGTTACGGCCTCTACGATGCCATGGATATTACCTAAGAGTGTGATAGGCTTGTCCTTTTATCAAAGTAGGCGGAACTCCTTGAAATAATTTCAAAGAATTAATGAGTAAAACTCTGTCCTCTCTGACTAATTAATATTGCAAAGCCTAATTAGGCTTCGCGAAACAAAATGTAGGTTAAATAATTGTCTGTCGACCCAGTTTCCAAAGGCAAACATCGTTACTCTTTCTTGTTATTTTTGTCCTTAATGGTTACGGAATTAGGCGCGACGCTGTGAGGGTGTGGCGTAGACTATGCTCCTCGTGCTCAAGAGCCGACGAGTGCGGACTCTGAATCATTGGAAGTGGAACCAACACAAAAGCAGCCATTTCACGTCCGTACAGTCGTTACCAACTTTAGTATGCCGTAAACGTATTATTTCCCGAAACGTGATTGAAATGTTAAAGTTGGTTATAAAAATGAATAAAATAGATTTTTTTGACATCTTTTTTTTATTGGTGGCCTGCTTACTGATATGTCAAATGTTGCGGTAAATTTTATCAGAGAACAATCAGAGCAGAATGAAATTATTTGTAGACTGGTTGTGGTAGACCGGAATAGCGGCTGTAATCCCGGCGTTTAAATTAAAACCAACGGCCAATCTTTCTTTCTTTCTTTCTTTAAGAAAGAAAGAAAGAACGGCCAATTAGAGCGTGGCGATTGCGATATCAATTTAATACAAACTACACCTTTTAATTTATACTAAGTATTCTTTGTTATTGTTTTAACCTTTTGATTTAGCTGTCAAATACTCAAAATATGCCAATGAAATCTCATCAAAGCTCTGTCTTGGATGAGTTAATATTTTAAACCTTAATCTTTCTAATAGCTCGTGGCACCGGGACTTCGAAGCCAAACTGACTGACATTAGACAGACTGGCTGACGGATAGACAAGTGCTTGTATTTCCATCTTTAAGGCACAAGCTCCACAGCGGATGTGAGACGTGAGACGTAAGATGGCGTCTGTCAAACAAGTAATCGTCGGACACGTGAGACGTGCGACATCGCGACGCTTGAAACCGTTTCCATATAAAATGTATGAAACAAACGAGTCAAAGCTACACCCGTGAAACGTGCGTCGCTTCGATAACGGCTACCGATCGCTTTTCTGACATATATCATGTTGCGCGTCGCGACCCGCGTCTATTCTGTAGAGCTTTCCCTTAATATTACAAAAATAATCACATAAAATGCGGTCAAAATGCGTAATATGGGACCGGAAATGTTTTTGGGTCAACATTTTAAACTGTAATTTATATTCATACAAAACGCGCAAGCTATACATTTCCAAGTGCAACAACAAATCCCTTCCGTCTCGTTAAACATTCCATGGGATGATAAACACAACCTTGGTTCTGAGTATAGTCACGAAATAGAGAGTGTACAGAATGAGCACTCGACCCTATTTAGGATTTTCGCGAAGTGTTGCTACTTGTGGTTGCTACTGTTGAAAATATAAGAAAATCAAAACAACTAAATCTGATACAAGAACGTCATATGATTCTATGCCAATTTCAATCCAAGAAATATGATGTTCTTGGCAATCATCTTACATACCTACATACATACATACATCACGCCTTTATCCCTTGTGGGGTAGGCAGAGCGTCAACGGCCGTAAAAGTACGGTCGTTATCGCCACGTCTGACACATATTTGAGAGCCGTTTTAGCTATTGTCGTGTATCGCTATAGTGACAGGTTGTCAGCCTGTCGCCTAAAATTGCAATACACATGATACCCTCGAGTCCTTTAGTCGCTTCTTACGACACCCACAGGAAAGAAATGGGGTGATGCTATTCTAAGCCGGCATCACACGACCATCAATCAATCATCTTCTTAGTTACATTAAGTTTGAGATTCCAGTTATTTTCAGTTAATGTCTGTAAGTGTCGCTAGTACTAAGTGAGCCATCTATTTCCCTAATTTCTGGTATAGTCAAGCTTAGGCTAGGTTAGACAATTTTGCCGCGCCCATAAGACTTACATTACTGGTTCGAGTGTCTAAATAGACGTGAGCGTGACTGTACATGTCGAGTACCTACATGTTTGCTGAGCCATGATTACACAGGAAGGCTGCGCGTCCCACCGGTCGGGATCCATAGCTTGCGAGTACTCGACACACGACACACACCTAAACCAATTAACCGTGGGTGATTGCACACGTTTGAAAATAATCCAGGTACATAAGTAAGCAGGCATGATATACATATAATATCAAAGTTTCTAAAGTAAGGCCAAGCAGACGAGATAAAAAGTGTAAACAAATCTAAAAGAGACAGCTGACATCATACCATATGACAGATAAGGACAGAGAGGACAGATCGTAATAACTGTCACCGAGTCATACAGAAGTTGTTTATATTAATTATCTCGTTTCGTTGGCCATACTTTACTGGAACCTTCATTCCTTTCGAATACACTAGTAGCAAAATTAATCAGAATCTCAAATATAGTAACGCCACAAAAATAAATGACTCTGTAATAATAAATCGGTACTTCTTACGTAATACGTTTGCTGCAGTAAATGGAACAATAAAACGGAAATATATTATCGGCTGTTTGAGACAGGCATAAATAAAAGTTACAGGGTTAGGTTACGGAATAGTCCATGGCTGAAGTATATGTATAAGTAAGTATATTATATTAGGTTAGGAAGTTACAGATGGTTATAGCTCCATGAAAACAGGGATTGAGAGGCAATATTAAATATTTCTAGACCTTTCTCAGATTGATGAGCAAGCAATTTGACCCCTGCCATAATGGAACGATTATAATACAAAACAAATAGACCCAGTCGGTTGTGAGGAAGAGGGTGGGGTAGAAAGAAAACCTTATCCATTGTCCTACATAGGGTAGCTCTCGGAACGTAGAGCATATTGCGTATTGAACAATGGCATGTGATATCAGACTAATCTTCCCATTCCTGCTACTTTACATTTATTATTTAAGGGGAAGTATTCTATTCACAAGCAGAATTCGTATAGGATTATAAACCTATTATCATATAATATGAGGATATCAAAAACATTAACATTAACTACTTACAAAATATTTCGTTGCGATGGTGAATCGTTACGTCATACAAACGAAAAACTGCACTTCAGTCAAGTTACACATGAGGAGCAGATTTTTTTTGAATAAACTTCATGTGAGATGATGAAGGCACACCTAAATTTGTCGCAAATCTACTTATGGGTATTTTCTGCACAATAAAATTAAACGTATTTAATGCAGCAGTAGCTCCATCTACTTTCGTAAAGTGGCGAATTAGTTTATACGGGCAAATCTGATAATTTAAAATTCATTTTAGTGTTTTGCGAGAATTTTATATACTCACGGGACTCCCCATCAAGTTTTTTAATCCAAGTTTTGTCTCCTTTGAAGAAATAACTCCATTGAACTTTTGTATGGAAAACGGAACGCCTTATGATTTTCTTAAGACTTTACAATAGCAACCTGAAAGTTCGCGAACTGTCAGTTGATAAAAATATTTCTATTTCATTTATGCATCCCTCCCGCCCCGCTGTGGACCCTCCCGCTACCCCCTTGCTCTCATTGTATATTATGATCAATGACATTTACGTTTTGCAACCATTCACAAAATTGACCACTAAGTGCAAGTAACTGCGTGGCGTAAAATGTAAGCCGCTCCCCCCGGGATCAACGGTTTATTGAGAGTACAGGTTTCGAGTCATGACGACGGGTCGTTTTATACAAAAATCAGTTTTTTCTTTGCCTTTTTTTTACACACATCACGCCTACGTCCCTTGCAGGGTAGGCAGAGTGTGAGATATTTCTTGATTATATTTGCAGTATTAGAAATCCTAATGGGTACAATTATTATCTAACTAAACTAATCAGTCACTCTGATGGATGACGTTTCAGATTCTCAAAAATCGGACAAGTGCGAGTCGGACTCGTAAACGAAGGGTCCCGTACCATTGTGTTTAAAAATAGCATTTATATCACATTTGTTGTATGGGAGCTCCTCTATTTTTTAGTTTTTGTTGTCATAGGGCAATAGTAATATTAGTAATACATGGTTGTGAGAATTTCAACTGCCTAACTGTTACTGTTCATGAGATACAGCATTTGAACCATCATAGATAAAATCGAGCATAAAAATGCCGTTTTTTGTATGGCTGGCTGTATTTTTATTTGTATCAAATGTTCAGTATTTGTTGTTATATATAGCGGCAACAGAAATTCATCGTCTGTGAAATTTGCGACTCTCTACCTATATAGGTAGAGACAGACGCTGACAGACGAACAGACGGACAAACAGCTAAGTCTCAGTACCTAACAGGGATCGGTTTCCACCCTTTGGTTACGGCACCCTAAAAATCTACTAGACTTAGTGTTGGAAAAGTATGGATAAGACTTTATTTTTGGATTATAATTACCGCATTTTTTTTTCAGGATGTAAATAAGGTGTCTAAAAATGAACTACAAATATTTTAAGGGGTGAATCAGTCCACGAAAATAAACAACTTTCCCTAAGAAACATAGGCGGATAAATAAATAAAATTTGGATCCACTCAGACGCATCCAGACAGACAGACAATGTTGCCAGCGAATCAAAACTAAACGAAAACTACACTTCCGATCAGAAAATCAAGACGCTTTGCAACTTTACGTTTTGTACGGATCACATTATCTGAGACATATGTTTATTTTGGTATGAATGTCTAATGTAGATGTGTTAAACAAAAAAAACCCGACTGGGGTAATTTTAAAGTATTTTGCTGTATAAAATCCGCCATCTTAAATCTATAAGTTTTCCAAAAATACATACATTCTCTCGAAAAACATAACCCTGAAAAAAGGTGAACGCATACATATACTTACGACTAATTTAATTACACGCCATTGTAAGCATGAGAGGTCCAAAGTATTAAATTTTAATTTTCTTGGTCTGAGTCTCTTGGGGAAAGTTGCTCAGTTTTATGAACTGAACTCAACCCATCAAAAAATATCCTGTTAATTTTTTTACACCATAAATGTCTGTTTTTTTTTATAGGTTTCCCAAATAAAAAGTCCTATCCATACTTTTGCTAACTTGTGAAAAAATTAAAAATGGATCAATATAATAGTTTTTCTATCTGACATTTCCCGTCATTTTATGATCGAAGAAACAAAACAAAATACCCACCCACCCAAGACACTTTCCAAGACATAAGAGCCTATAACACTAGCGTTTTCGGAGCGGATGCTGAGCGGAGCGTACGCGCACCAAATTCGTAGCATACGTGCGGCGGTTGCGTAGCGAATGGATTTGCATTGTTTTGATACAAATAACGACGGTATCCGCCGCACATCCGCGTGAAATTCACTGCGCATCCGCCGCGCATTCACCCCGTTGTGCGAATTCGCTGCACATCTGCCACGCATTCACAAAGTTTGCTGCGCACCTGCTCCGCTCCGCATCCGCTCTCAAGCTGCTAGTGTGATAAGGCCAAACTCCTTGTTGAAACAAATCTGAAACTCCTCCCTTACTCTGCCTATTTTGTTACAAATAATGATAAAACATTTTGTGCATTCATGATCATGCATGACACATTTTATAAGGATTATAAAAGATGCAAAAAAAATACAAAACTTTGAAAGTAAACAAAATATGTATTGGCATTAGCAGGAATTGAACTCCACTCTCTTTGTTTCAAAGTCTCGCATCTGACCATGTGAGCTATTTTGCCATACCATAATCGGTCGAAATAGCTGATATAAATCAAATCGCATCTTATGTCATACCAATATCTGCTATACGCCACATAGGGTAAGCAGTACCTTGTAAATTAACTATACCTGGTAAAATAACTAGTAATAACTACCTACATTTAGCAATAAAACCGCCTCTGTGGTAATCATTGGTTTATTTTCTTTATCCATGCAGTAAAATTTCTGATTTATATTGCTCTTTACTATGGTGCAATTAAAACTTTTACCGCTAAATTGTGATTTATATTGCAAATATGTTGTAAAGTGTTGTATTGCAAATATGTTGTATAGTATTGTATTGGTCGTTGTAGTACTTACATATGTACGTACCTACCTTCATTCAAGTCCAAATAAATAATTAGGTAACTGAAGTAAAGCTACTCAATTAGTACTACGAGTTATTTTATGATCCATTATTTAGCCTATCTTCTGGTGGTTTGGTGTCTATGTTAATTTACATATGTAAATTGTACAAAAATAAACTACACATTAAAGTTTGACTAGTGTTCAAGAAGTAGAAAATATCTACGTAGACATGAATTATTGAATTTAAAACATATCAAAACAAAGTAAAAAATAAAAGACCCGGTATTATTGAGACCTTGTATACTTGCTAAATGAGGGCCAGAGGGACAATCTGTATCGCCACCCCCTTCCTGCCCTCACCCCGCAGCCATGAAAGAGACAGTTGTAGCTCGGTACCGGAAACGTGTATAAAATTTGCGTTCTGGGTTTACTAGGTTCCCCGTTCGAAATCTCCACCAAATTTGTTGAAAGTAGCATCATTTTGCTGCCAATAAAATATTCTATGCCCGTATCATCTGTTTTGCTGAAATTATCGTCATATTAAGAAGATACCAGGGCCTAAACTTGCTGATTATTTTGAGACATATTGCGACGGTCATATCTTTTTTTAAATGCATTATTCCAACCAGAAAATGAATATTAGGCATAGATCTAGTCAAGAAGAGTTATCGTGCCAAAAATTGTTTTGATCGGTTGCGAATTGGCTGAGGGATACGGTAACATCGTTTGTATGAAAAAATCCAGACTCACGATTCTCTTAAGCTACTAGCTGTACTTAGTTTCCCAGATTCGGCGTCGGCTCACGCGGTATTCAATAACCGGCTGGGAGTTGACCCAGATTGGACATTCCATTCTTATGCAGATAAAAACAATTCGTGGACCACTTGAGAACCATTTGCTTGTTCATTTTCAAATGCAATATTTTGAAGTAAATACTTTGAATATTCTTTGCGATTTATTTTATATTTTATACATCACAAATTTTTCACTTAACAGTATTATCTCGAACAAGCTAAAATTCTGCGGCTGAATAATAATAAGCGCTTTGCACACATAACGTCCGTTTCGATGTTATTTTTGCGCTGCGTTAGTTTGTCAGCGTAGCAATGCTACGCCACCGCCGTAGCCGCGTAGCAAAGCTCTACCATAACTGTTATATTAATAACTATTAATAACTGTGCTATGATATGACTAACTTTAGAATCTTTATTATGTATTAATATTTAATGTATTCAAACATCGGGTCGTATCCGAAGAACCTCTGATTAATTTACACTTGCCAAGTAAATAGGCTGACAACCGATGTGGCGCAGTGGTTAGCATGCCTGCCTGCCACGCAAAGGTTCCGGGTTCAATTCCCGGTGGGGTCACTCACAAAGTTGATATTTATCACTTTGTGAATTTGTTCCCAGTCTGGTTAGGACATTGCAGGCTGAACCACCTGATTGTCCGCAAGTAAGATGGTTCCGTGCTTCGGATGGGCACGTTAAGCCGTCGGTCCCGGTTGCTGTCTATGATGGCGGTCGTTACACAGCCATGTCAGAGGCCTGCTACTTGTAGTAGGCGGTTGAAAAACTCTGACACCAGGGTTCATCGGGTCGTTGAACGACTCGGTGTCCCACACGAAAAAGAAAGAATAGGCTGGGGCCGGCCTCTCTCACCACTACAAATAAATAATTCAGCTCTGACCACTCTGGCCTAACTCTCGAGGTGTCAGATGTCAGGCTGAACCTTAAGGTTGAACAATAGGGACATACGGTCATCTATTTACGTACCTACGTCACTGTAGGTGACCTTTAATTACAGCTTCCATTTTAACCTGTAAACAATGAGGGGCTTTTATTTCATTGTATCCTCCACGGCATTGTCTTAAATTAAAAACTTTGTTAAAGGTTTCTGTTTAGAACAAAGTATAAGTTACCTACAATAGGAGGGCGAGAGTATTTTTGTCGCTTTAATGTAGGTTTGAATAAATTGAAAGATGAAACAGGCGTCGGCCCGCTGGCTGATGTATTATGTAGGTTGTTGGTATGTATAAGCGCATTGTTTTGCGGCTGGGTCATGATCTATATATGTAAGTATACATAGTTATCTTTCGTATAATTTTCAACCAATTTTATAATTTTATGACACCTGAGGTCCAAGACGTGTTTTTTGCAGTAGTGGATAGTCTAGTTTATGTAAAGGTAACTCGTTTTACTCAGCTTATACTTCACTCGGGGTTTGTTTTGTATCGGTCCGTTTTGTCTGCAGTTTTGATTTCGGTCCGGAATGCGAAACTTTCTAGTCAACATGTGGTTTTGTAATTAGTGCTTAGTCGGTCATAATATTTATTCATGGTACTAACAAAAAATATGTAGGGACGGAGCCGGAGTAGAAGAAATCAAGATGAATGAGAGAGCCATCGTCATACTACGTATACTTAACATAATGCCATCAAGATCACAAGAAGTCGATGTCATGTCATAACAAAATTTAATATCTAATTTAATCAAGCGACAGCCTGGAGGCTGACGTTGATTAATTGTTTGTTTATTAACGCGATATTACCATTAACTAAAGCTACACTTTTAGTATATAGTAATATGCTTGCTTATACTACACCTACACAGTATATTATGCTTACTTTAGCAAAGCAAACTTAAGTAAAGACTGCGACTATACTCTACAGACATTTACCCAGCTTAAATAAACTTCAAGTAAACTTATCAATAATTTTCTTAGCTTTATATTACGTTATTATATATGGTCCTATTAAATTCACAAATCGCAAATATTTTAAGGGCATGCGTAAATATGTATAAGAAAAACATCTAAGGCATTTAAAAAAAAATCTACACACTAGATTTTTTTTTCATTTTCAAACAAACTTTTTAATTAATTATGTGAACATCCTTTGACTGACCCGACTGACGTTCCGCCACGGAGACAGATTTACTTACATGGCACGCACACTGACAACTAACCAATCACAGCACCTTTTTTTGGCGCGTAATTTAAATTGATCGAAGTGTGTGTTTCCAGGACATACAGGGTGCACTTTTTTCGTTTTGTGTTTTTTTTAGATAAATGCAATTTTCTCGGAAACTAACGTGTAGATTCCTTTAAAAATTTGCCTAGTACATGCTTATATTTTATTTGATCTGCCCCTAAAATATTTGCAGTGAATTTAATAGGACCTTATATTACGAGTAGGGTATCAATAGCTTTTAACTATTCAGTCTTTAATCTTCAGAAAGAATAACTTTAATCTAAAACAATTCAAGTAATCACATGACTTACCATACGATTTTTTTATTAAATCTTGGCTCGATACGATAAGTATACATAAGTCACAAACTTTTAGAATAGCTTGACACTTACGCGAAAAATCATATCCTATCATACTGTAACAAACTCGACCCCCCTATGAAGGACTATACGCCTCCAGCACCGGCCTCTGTTGTTATGAAGATCATGTCTTGAGTTCTAGATTTCATAGAAACCCATACCTCAAGCACAGTGTAATAATGGCTCGTGATATAAGAGTGATCGTCTAGTTAATTATTGACCCATACGTTGTGTTTAAATAAAGTAATATGTAACCCATAAGTTCTTTTAAAGGTAATTGAGACATCTCTATACTAATTATTGTAATAAAGTGACTCTGATGAACAGGAGAGGAAAAAGGCCAGGAAACTGAACTCCAAACGGGCCCCCAGTACTGCTTCGCCCGAGGATTGTGGAATCCCACTCCAACTATACCTATTCGCATTCATAAACACTCCGCAGTCATCTTCACATAACAAATTTATGTATGTAAAGGTAACTCTTAGAGTATTTACCAAATACAAATGGTAAATTACCTGATTCCCCCAGAAGAAGGATAAAATATGGTGAGACGTGCGTCTCTGCTAATAGATGCGTCAGCCACAGACGCTTGTGATGCTTAAAAGCACCACGAAGAAGGATAGGTGATCAGATTCAGACGTCCTTTGCAGAACAACTGAAGTAGTTTAGAATAAACATTCTTATGACAGACCAAACTAACACCCAAGTGTCTAGTTGGTTAAGTAAGTATGTTGTACATATGTTATCAGTCAAATGACATGATTTCAACAATTATCTTTAGGTTTCCCTAAAGAGGTACCGGCAAGGCCAGTAAAAGCACCGAATATGAAATTGCACCGGTCAGTCAGCCTCCACCCACATTTAACTCCTACGGAAGTCAGAATATAATATGAGAATGCTTTATGCAAGTCCCAAATAACATATGAGTATACATTTTTATCAGTTTGAAGACGGGAGAGCAATATTTTGCACATCCCAATAAGGAGTTGTAGGATAAAATATGTTTCTCATATGGATCTCCTGAGAGCATGTGGGCTTCTACGACCAGAAGCTGCCGTTACAACCATACCGAATGCTAGATAGTAAATTGATAGGTATTTGATGAAGATTTGATAAAAATTGTCCCATGACATTTGTTGACAACCATTGTAATTAGTAAGTAAGTTGTAGTCATAGTTTTACTATGATGAGCACCAGTTTAGCCAGTCATAAGAAGAACTTTAAGAACTTCATGACTAGAATATTACTTTAGATATGATTCATCTGAATCTGTTATAGGATAGGATGATAGGAAAGGATATTATCCATTCTACCAGCCATGCATATTCTTAGATAAGAGTACTAACTAAGATATTATAGCAAGTACCATAAAATATTATTGTGGTAAGTACAAATTGTCCACGACTGGACACATTCCCATTCTGAAGTACATTTTGTTTGTATAACAAAATATTGTTATTATAAATAAATGTTCGTCCACTGCCGGACATATTCCAATACTGAAGACTGTTTTCTTTGTAAGACAAAGAAACTGTTGCAAATGATTATTTGTCCACTGTTGGACATAACCAATAAATTAGTAGATATTTAACAATATCTATTTATGTATATTTCATAAACATTAATCAATTAAGTCCATAGTCGCTCAGCAACCATAGTACTTAAAATAGAAATCTGTCCACTGATGGGCCAAGCCAAACAGTAGGTAAGTAGATACAATATGTAAGTATGTTTTAACCACAGGAATTTTATCAAATAAATCCTTGATCGCTCAGCAATTATAGAATAGTAATTTATCCACTGATGACCACAGCAATTAATAGATAAGTAGATACCTAACCATATCTACTTATGTAAGTTTTAACACAGGAACTTTATGCTAGTAGCGCATAGCAATAATAAATTATGTTATTAATTTGGTTATTAAAGTCATATATATGGCATGATAGATAGACAAGTAAGGAATATGAGTAATGGGATTATAGGGTATCCTACCTATTCCTAACATCTAATTTACCTATCTACCGACACACTAAATAGCCCAAATTTCCCTAATTAAAGATTAGATGTGGATACTATAAAGTTTATATGAAACAATCAGAACGCAGATTCTTTAAAACATCTTGACCCAACAACAAAACAAAGTTATTGCAATAAAATGACCTTAGCACTAAAAACCAAAGCATAAGACCATATTCCGAATCTTATCAGCTTTCAATGAATACAGAACTATCAAGCATAGGTAATTAATATGTTTGTAAACATTCATATAGGGAATATATACTGCTGATAGGGTTCGAAAGAAAGCATGAATTGTACTTATCCATCTGGAACTTGAAGCCACCAGCACACGAAGAACCAACAACGACGACATCCACAATGCCGATTCCAGTGCACGCTGAAGCACGCATCCTCTGCATCAAACAACACACTCCACGTGCTACACGGGTTCAAAGCACTTTTCACCAACTAAACACACTCGCGAATCGAGGGTGACCAGGCAAACGTCGAGACTCTCTGGTCCACGGCGCGACTTCACCAGGACTGATAGGTAAACTAATCACTGCACTAGGTATTCCTTTTCTGTCCTAGGAGACTTCACGATTAGAACTGAACTGAACTGCCCGCAGGCCGTATGGCTTGCTATTTTATACCAAAAAGCTTCGAACTTACGAGAAGAATAATGTTCTCGAAATCTGCTACTCATTACGAAAGAAGATATTCTCCTCTCTTTCATACACATTTTAGAAGACATTCGACTATTCTAGATTTTTTTAGAATGTCTTGTTTCGCTACTTGTTGCCAGACACCAATTCAGGGAAGGGGCCACAACCCATCCTGACATCCAAGAAAACTTTTAGTGTATATTGAGTAAATCATGGGTTTACCAATATTATTAAACATTTATTGTTGGTTTATAGAATTTTTAGAAAATACATCAATTTTCTATAAACCGAAAGTGTGACTAATAGAATAAACCTTAGGTATTTCAGTCGCTATGGCCTAGTAGGGCCCTGTCTAAAGTGACACCTTGCAGTTTCCGCTACTCGACAATAGATGGCAGCAGATTACACCACCTCGCGCACCCAACCTCACTTCAGTCACACACCCCTATCATTATAAATGCCACGAAAAATTATAAATGCCACTGCAAACGCTGATCAACTATCAGACTAATTATCCAAAATTATTTAGACTTGCAAATATGAACAATATAAAAAGAAAATAAACAAAACATTTCAATATTGCTTCACGCACATAGCGCCATCTCTCAGCCGCATTCCGAACCTCCATACCAATCTTGACAGAACAGAACCAAACCCACAAGTATTGAATCACATCCCACAGCGGCGATACCAATAGATGTCGCTGTCCCGAATCTTTATAATTAATAAAGACCAGGATACAAGCCTTACAATTCGCCCCCTATTTTATGTAAAATTTAGCTACTTGGAGCTAAATTGAACATAAAATATCAATAACATCAGACACTTCCCGCCCCCAACACTTACAAAACTCCATAAATGTGTATGCCTGAACTAAATGTCATGGAGCCCTAATAGTATTTACGCTAAAAGCTGTATACATCTCTTAATGAAGTTACCTACGCCAAATGCTGCAAATTACACAATTTTACGCTGAATGCAGAATTAACAATTCTCACGCCAATGTGCTAAGTTACGCCAAGAGCATAAAAAAAGAATTACGCAGGTTACGCTTAATGCAACTATGCCTACGCCAAGTGCTTTATTACCAGTAATACTACGCTAAAAGCAGCCAAGTGCTTTTAATATGATTATTCTACCCAAAGTGCTTGTGCCAATAATTACTATTGTCATTCCTGAAAATCATGGATGCTTCATAATAAAGAATTATACAAAGAATCTGAATTGAAAAATGTTAAAAATTGAATTTAAGCGTTTAAACCAAATCTTTGTGCAATCTGTTGTGTGTAGGTTGATTGCAGATAGATTTACTAACCGAAACCTATTGCAACCTTTTGTTGGTCTGTAAAATTGGCCTTGTTCACAGATTTTCGCACGAAAACCTGCTGTGGATTTCTGCTAGCAACATTACCGTAAACAGCGAACCAGCTGAAAGCTAGACTTCATGCTGACCCAAAAAATCCAGCCTCTTCGCCAGCTATCTGCCACAGTAATGACAGAGTAATGAATGATTTGGCTTAAATCAGACCTTAACTCAAAATAGCTAAGATCTTAATTCGCAAAATCAGACTACATATGTAATTTAATTAAAATTAGGTTCCCTACTCACATCCATGACATGATAGAACCAGAAAAGACATATTAGAGAACTGTTCTGATCAAATCGTGACATATGTTGTGTGTTTGGACCAACCTGGTCCTAAATGTTCAGTCTGCAAAATTACCATGTTAAGAAGAATACACTCGTATTCTTCCCTTTGTGTTTTGCTAGCAATACTACCTCTAACAGTGAAATTACGCAAACATATCTTGCCATTGTGCTAACAAAACATGCCTACTATTAAATCACTGCAGAAGTAAATACAGAGTGTCGTGAGATGATTTGATCCTGAACCTTTATATGAAAATAACAATTCTATCTAATTACTTAAAAATTATAAAAAATAAATCCATATCAGGCATGGATGGAGATAAAATTCTAGTGTTTTATCAAAGTAAAACATCTATAAGCAAGTAAATCAGATTTTCAGGAAAGTAAAAAAAAACTTCTGTGCTAATTAAACCACCATAAACTTATGGCACTTACAAACTGAGCAGAACAAACATACCACTCATGCAAAAGTGCCACCTAGTTCAGGCATATCTCATTATCAAAAATGTCGCCCCCCAAATTATTCAATTTTAAGAAATATTTGGTAAAAATTTCGCCCCCCAAATCTATAGAGTCACTGTTTCCAAAACCTATTAAGAATTCCGTCCAACAAAAGTCCTACACTTGATCTCATCACACAACAATAGACAATTCCTAATCTCCTAACAACAACCTATTAAATAAGCAATGAACCAATAGAATCATATCTACCCCAAACATAAACACTAACTCCTGTACTATAACTCTCTAATCATTACCTCCTAGACCACAATTTAGTCAACACCCCCTAGACTACTACCATCTCCTAGACTATAATTTGTCATCACCTCCTAGACCTGCACCTATATATAACATCATCTAGACCATATCCAGTCATCAGCTCCTAGCCTACAACCACTTTCTCTTAAACCATAACTGGATATCACCTAGATCCAGACCCACACCTATACTAACCCAAATTTAATCACCAGCTCCTAGACTATAATCACTATCTCCTAGACTATCACTGGATATCCCCTAGACCTAGACCTTCATCTATACACAACACTACCGAGTCCAAACTTAGTCACCAGCTCCTAGACTATAATCACTATCTCCTAGACTATAACTGGATATCACCTAGACCCAGACCTATACCTATACTAAACCATATTCAGTCACCAACTCTTAGACTATAATCACTACCTCCTAGACTATCATCACCGTTTCCTGCAATGTACTTATTAACACCTTCTAGACCTAGATCTATAGATGAAATGACCCAGACCTCTATTTAATCATCGGCTCCCAGACTACAATCTATCATCAATACTGCTTGAACACTAGATAAAACCTAGACTTAGACACATGCATATGACCTCGACTGTAAATTAATCATCAAATCCTAGACCGCCTAAACCAGACAAAATTGGACACCGCTTCCCTTACTACATAATCAGTAACTCCCAGATAGTAGACCTGCAAGATAAAATTAAGTTTAGTTTATTCAAAATAATTAAATTGAATAACATAATCATTTGGACGGTCGCTTGTGATATTTTTATGTTTGCCTTTGATCGTTACAACCCAAAAATATTAGATGTTTTTATAACAAAACCACGGGCTGCAACCCACAGAAGAGAATCTCCCGTCTGATCACATACATACATATACATACTCAGATACATACTCCCAAAAGACACAACCCCCCCCCTCGAAGGCAGTCGGATAATTATCTTCTTCTTTTCCATTTTACTTATTATCATCAGTATAGATAATCACTCAATCATACATACATATTACATACATACCTACTACACATGTACACACATACATACTCACTCACATACACTTTCGAAAATACAACCCTCCCACCGAGGCAGTCGGGTAGAAATATTTGATTTTCTTCTTCATTTTACTAGTTATTATCAATATACTAATCACTTTCACTCAAATAAAAGCAGATAAACATCTTAAATTTACATACATACCTATTACACTTACATCTTTTACAATGTGAGCAGGCAAATTATATACCTAACTACTAATTTGTAAGTAATTTGATAATGGCAGGCAAATGATGATGACATTTGTTTTGTTGTCGAATAGTGTCAACAAATAAAAAAAATTACATAATTTTAGTAATTTTAAATAATTTAAAAACTTGGTATTCATTTTTATACTTAATTACACTGATAGTTTATGTTTAATACAATTCATAAAATTTCCCTCCGCCCCCTAGTATATCAAATAAATTGTCATCATGATAAATTACCTACTTTGATTTACCTAATAAAGGTTTTTGGTTAGAAGCAAAACTAGCCTTTTGATTTCTATTTATATACCTAAACTCAACTAAATCATCTAAAAGTTAACATGTTGTATGTTCACATGTCCTGCTACTCAAATCAAAACATGTTAGGACCTTATGATATGTCATTGCTTGCTATTGTAGATAAAATATGTAATGGGTATAAGATACCTACACTTTACTTCACATGATATTGTATAGTATGCAACAAGACCAGGTTTATATTTCCCTGTTATAGGCACTACCAACTTCAAACGAGTACCGTCTCTTCAACTATAAAAGGTAAAGCAACGCTAGATACATAAAACCAAAATCTTCAAATCCATGAGAAAACAAGCTGCAACGCCCTAATATCTTTTCCTACCTATTAATTTTGTTATGAAGTAAACAATAAATAAAAAAAAACATCAACTGATTGGTGACTAGCAGCTCAGGACAGGGAAGAATGGCGAAACCCTGTTTCGGAGGCCAAGATCCACCCTGGGTCGCTGAGTCAGCGAAGTAAGTAAGTAACTATCATGAGGCAAATCACTTTCATATTGAATGGCAGGTATCTATCTTTCCTATGTGTACCAATTCTTAAATTCCAACTTTCTTAAATCAATTACCTAGGTTATGTTTAGTTCAAATTATTCCTATGCCTTTAAATAATACCTACAATATCTAACATTGTTTAATATGTAATGCTCAGTTGCATTCTATGGAATTCTTGCACAAATTACATCAAATTAAGAGGTTAAAACCTCCATCAATCAACAAAGTTTTGTAATGAAATTCAAGTATAGTGAGTAATTTTAACCTATTTTAAAACTTACTTGAATGTTGTTAGTGCTCCCATGTACATGTTCTTCACAAAACAAACGATAACATCACTAAATGAGCACATCACAAATCCCCAAAATAAATTTTGGGTCTGAAACATTGCACAACACAAAACCCTACTAAATACACAAAGTTTCCACCGGTATTTGCCTCCATGCACACGGCACACATGGATTTGAGCCGAACTAATTTAATTCAATTCGATTTCTACTAGCGAAATCATAAAACTAATTTATTTATGAAACCCGTCGGCAGTTTTACAAAGAACTGTCAAAACATAACCAAAAACAAACACGTACTTTTTTTCCACACATTTTAGTTTAATCATAAAGTCAGAGCGAGATAGCAAGACACAAAAATACTACTAGTATGACAGGCTGCGTCTCTTTCTTAAATAGCATTTAGCTAATCAAGCGAAAAAATAAAGCATCAGGCTGACGTATCAAGGCTGCGTTTCGTTTTCGTTCAAAAACTTTTTCTCAATGTTATTTTTAGATGGAAAAATGTTTTACAAATTTACCATTTAAAATTATAATAGCATAAAAATAACCTAAATAATGATTATTCTTACACAAATATTGTAAAATCTACGCGAAAATATAATTTGCAAAGTTCCTAACGTGAAATTTCTTGGTTTGAATTTTGACGTTTTCAAAATTATTAGACGAAACCTTGTCGTGCGAACTCACCCCACTTTGACATTTCTAATACGTAAATCCGTGTTCGTACTAATAATTTCTTAATTTTCAGGGAAATAACTGCAAAATTGCTTGTTAATGGATGCCCGATGACTCAAAACGGTCTTCAAGGGACCCCACGGAACCCAGAATCCCGCCAAACCTTCGCCAGCTCACAGAATCACAACATGCACATGAAATGTCTCAATTTTGGGACCTTTTTATTCTGGTCACGCGCAACAAATGTAACAATACAATACAATACAATACAATACAATATTTCTTTATTGTTCACTGTGTAGGTTATACATTAAGGTCTTACAGAACAAATTTTAAGTCACAACAGTGTATCCATTACGGATGTACAATAGCAAAAATTATCCAAAAACAATTAATTAATTATTATTTATATTATTAATTATATAATTACGATGTCATAATACTCAAGGAAATTAGAACTTATTTGCGAAAAACTCATTAAAATTATAAAATTAACCATGCTTAATTGATGTCAATACAATAGAATTACAATGTCAAAATATACAAAATTAGTCAAATTAAAACTTATTTACAAAAAATTCATTCAGATTATAAAAACATTTTAGGATTAACCATGATTTCAATTTATTTTTGAACGCATTTCCATTTAATTGTTTAATCTCAGTAGGCAAATGATTAAATATCTTTACACCATAAAAGAAAGTACTTTTGTATAAGATAGTGCTTTTTACAGCTGGTCCAAGAAAACAAACATCGTTTTTATGCTGCGAACGTGAGCTAGGTCTTATATCTATTTTTGGTTTAAAGAACTCAGTATGTTTTTTTACAAATAAACAAATTTCTAATATGTAAATACTAACAAGGGTCAACATTTTCTTCTCAGGATACACATTTCGAAGGGTTTCAGTATTCTGTATCCCATACAATATTCTTACACACCGTTTCTGTAGGACAAATGTAGACCTGAATCCACAGAGTTGCCCCAAAAGATAACCCCATAAGTTAAAAGAGGATATATATAACCGTAGTAAGCGTTTTTTGCAACTTTTATTGTTGCTACATTAACTAAAATAGAAAGGGCGTAACAGTAGCTAGATATTTTTTTATTTATTACCTCAATATGTGCCTTCCAATTTAAATGTGAGTCGAGGGTTACACCTAAAAATTTTGTGTGTTGAATAAGTTCAACTTTTTCATTAGAATTAACAATGTTTATGTTTGCAGGTTTCTTTCCATAATTTCTAAATTGTATTATTTTCGTTTTGTCATATTTACTTTCAAGTTAATTGTTAGCCAAGTTACTACTGTATCTAAAGTATTATTTATTTCCATTTCATACTGTGTAAAATTAAGGTTGTCTCCAGAAATGAAGATTGTGGCATCGTCAGCGAACATAACGCAAGGATGACGAATAATGCTAGGCAACTGGTTTATGTAAATTAAAAACAATAGGGGTCCTAATACGCTCCCTTGTGGTACGCCTAAATTTACTTGTTGATATGCTGATTCTATTCTTTCTATTGATTTAGTTTGTTTATTGTAAGTATCTAAAACGGTTGCTTGCATTCTATTAAGAAGATAAGATTCTAGAAGTCTTAAAGCATTCCCCCTTATTCCTATATTTTCTAATTGAGCTAATAGTACTGAATGAAGAACACAGTCAAATGCCTTTGACATGTCAATAAATAGTCCAACACATTCTCTTCTTGCATTAACAGCCTGCCAAGTTTGAAGTAAGAATTTAAAATGGCTAAAGTTGTATTCTTATTTTTCTGAAATCCAAATTGGTTGCAATTAATTGTATTGTGCTTACTAAAAATGATGTAAGTCTAATATAAATAACTTTTTCAAATATTT
Organism: Phthorimaea operculella; assembly: GCA_024500475.1. Classification (NCBI taxonomy): domain Eukaryota; kingdom Metazoa; phylum Arthropoda; class Insecta; order Lepidoptera; family Gelechiidae; genus Phthorimaea; species Phthorimaea operculella. The sequence goes on along the minus strand of JANFCV010000003.1, from coordinate 4,145,354 downwards.
TTGCAAAATTTGGGAGCAACGCGATCGGTCTATAGTTGTTCATTTCTGTTTTTGAACCTTTTTTATGAAGTGGTTTTATTAAAGCTTTCTTTAATTGGTCTGGAAAACAGCCAGTTTCCAGCATTAGGTTGATTATGAAAGCTAGGGGTTCAGCAATAATATCAATTGATTTCTTTATTACTTGCATAGAAATTCCATCAAAACCTGTGCTTCTTTTATTTTTTAAATCTTTGACAATCTTTTTAATTTCACTTGCAGTGGCTGGGCTCATAAAAATACTACTACTGTTGCTATTAGTATTTTTCTTATAATTAGCATTAGATTTTTGTGTACAAAGATTTATGAAAAAATTGTTGAATGATGCTGCAATACTGATAGGATTAGTAACTAAGGTACCATCCTTTTTTATAGCTTCAACAGTTTCTTTTATTTTATTGGTCTGGGAAGTATTCTGTCTGACAACCGTCCATGCCGCTTTGTTTTTATTGTCACTTTTATTAATATAATTTATGTTGGCTAATCGTTTAGAACGCCTTGTGACCAATTTCATTATTTTACTGTAATTCCTATATTTATCTATCACAGTTTTATTTCGTTGTGATTGCAAAAAAATACGCCTTTTAATCTTACTTGATATTTTTATGCCTTTAGTTTTCCAGTACGGTTTTTTCTTATAAGTAACTTTCATCTTTTCTATTGGAATACATAAATTGTACACTAACAAAAATAAGTCTAAAAAAATGTTGTAAGCATTATTTGCATTATTCTCTGCGTACACACTTGAAAAGTTTAGTTGAGACAAATATTTCAAAAATACTTCAATATACAAGTCACAGTTTCTTTGAGATACATACCAATGATGTTCTCTAAAACTCATAGAGCAAGGTATAGTTATTTGTTGCCCAGTGTGATCTGACAGACCAAAGTTAAGTATTTCACTTGAGTAATGTTTTACATTTGTTATGATATTATCAATACAAGTTTGAGAATGGCAAGTAATTCTGGTAGCATCATGAACAGTTGGATGAAGTTTGTAAGAGGTCAGTAAGTTCAAGAATGATTCTGTGTGCTTATTTTTGTCTAATAACAGATTGACATTAAAATCTCCACAAATGAATATTTTTTTGCACATATGGCGTGATCTAACTAATCGTTGAAGCAATACCTCAAATTTATTAAAAAATATATCGAAATCACTATCAGGAGTTCTGTATATACATAGGACTATGCAGTTTACATCGCTTAAGATGATACCGCAACACTCAAAGTGACGTTCAATTGCCATTGAAGTAACCCAGTCTATTTTTTTATAATTAATAGATTCTCTAATAAATATTGCAACGCCTCCTCTGGTGGACCTCTTCGGTTTTCTACAAAAATTTGCCGCCATTTTTAGCCCTTCGATTTGTAGCATCGTTGTTTCATCTTTATTCAAAAACGTTTCACAAAAACAGCATACAAACATAACAAACTCGACCCCCCTATGAAGGACTATACGCCTCCAGCACCGGCCTCTGTTGTTATGAAGATCATGTCTTGAGTTCTAGATTTCATAGAAACCCATACCTCAAGCACAGTGTAATAATGGCTCGTGATATAAGAGTGATCGTCTAGTTAATTATTGACCCATACGTTGTGTTTAAATAAAGTAATATGTAACCCATAAGTTCTTTTAAAGGTAATTGAGACATCTCTATACTAATTATTGTAATAAAGTGACTCTGATGAACAGGAGAGGAAAAAGGCCAGGAAACTGAACTCCAAACGGGCCCCCAGTACTGCTTCGCCCGAGGATTGTGGAATCCCACTCCAACTATACCTATTCGCATTCATAAACACTCCGCAGTCATCTTCACATAACAAATTTATGTATGTAAAGGTAACTCTTAGAGTATTTACCAAATACAAATGGTAAATTACCTGATTCCCCCAGAAGAAGGATAAAAATATGGTGAGACGTGCGTCTCTGCTAATAGATGCGTCAGCCACAGACGCTTGTGATGCTTAAAAGCACCACGAAGAAGGATAGGTGATCAGATTCAGACGTCCTTTGCAGAACAACTGAAGTAGTTTAGAATAAACATTCTTATGACAGACCAAACTAACACCCAAGTGTCTAGTTGGTTAAGTAAGTATGTTGTACATATGTTATCAGTCAAATGACATGATTTCAACAATTATCTTTAGGTTTCCCTAAAGAGGTACCGGCAAGGCCAGTAAAAGCACCGAATATAAAAAGCACCGGTCAGTCAGCCTCCACCCACATTTAACTCCTACGGAAGTCAGAATATAATATGAGAATGCTTTATGCAAGTCCCAAATAACATATGAGTATACATTTTTATCAGTTTGAAGACGGGAGAGCAATATTTTGCACATCCCAATAAGGAGTTGTAGGATAAAATATGTTTCTCATATGGATCTCCTGAGAGCATGTGGGCTTCTACGACCAGAAGCTGCCGTTACAACCATACCGAATGCTAGATAGTAAATTGATAGGTATTTGATGAAGATTTGATAAAAGTTATCCCATGACATTTGATGACAACCATTGTAATTAGTAAGTAAGTTGTAGTCATAGCTTTACTATGATGAGCACCAGTTTAGCCAGTCATAAGAAGAACTTTAAGAACTTCATGACTAGAATATTACTTTAGATATGATTCATCTGAATCTGTTATAGGATAGGATGATAGGAAAGGATATTATCCATTCTACCAGCCATACATATTCTTAGATAAGAGTACTAACTAAGATATTATAGCAAGTACCATAAAATATTATTGTGGTAAGTACAAATTGTCCACGACTGGACACATTCCCATTCTGAAGTACATTTTGTTTGTATAACAAAATATTGTTATAAATAAATGTTCGTCCACTGCCGGACATATTCCAATACTGAAGACTGTTTTCTTTGTAAGACAAAGAAACTGTTGCAAATGATTATTTGTCCACTGTTGGACATAACCAATAAATTAGTAGATATTTAACAATATCTATTTATGTATATTTCATAAACATTAATCAATTAAGTCCATAGTCGCTCAGCAACCATAGTACTTAAAATAGAAATCTGTCCACTGATGGGCCAAGCCAAACAGTAGGTAAGTAGATACAATATGTAAGTATGTTTTAACCACAGGAATTTTATCAAATAAATCCTTGATCGCTCAGCAATTATAGAATAGTAATTTATCCACTGATGACCACAGCAATTAATAGATAAGTAGATACCTAACCATATCTACTTATGTAAGTTTTAACACAGGAACTTTATGCTAGTAGCGCATAGCAATAATAAATTATGTTATTAATTTGGTTATTAAAGTCATATATATGGCATGATAGATAGACAAGTAAGGAATAGGAGTAATGGGATTATAGGGTATCCTACCTATTCCTAACATCTAATTTACCTATCTACCGACACACTAAATAGCCCAAATTTCCCTAATTAAAGATTAGATGTGGATACTATAAAGTTTATATGAAACAATCAGAACGCAGATTCTTTAAAACATCTTGACCCAACAACAAAACAAAGTTATTGCAATAAAATGACCTTAGCACTAAAAACCAAAGCATAAGACCATATTCCGAATCTTATCAGCTTTCAATGAATACAGAACTATCAAGCATAGGTAATTAATATGTTTGTAAACATTCATATAGGGAATATATACTGCTGATAGGGTTCGAAAGAAAGCATGAATTGTACTTATCCATCTGGAACTTGAAGCCACCAGCACACGAAGAACCAACAACGACGACATCCACAATGCCGATTCCAGTGCACGCTGAAGCACGCATCCTCTGCATCAAACAACACACTCCACGTGCTACACGGGTTCAAAGCACTTTTCACCAACTAAACACACTCGCGAATCGAGGGTGACCAGGCAAACGTCGAGACTCTCTGGTCCACGGCGCGACTTCACCAGGACTGATAGGTAAACTAATCACTGCACTAGGTATTCCTTTTCTGTCCTAGGAGACTTCACGATTAGAACTGAACTGAACTGCCCGCAGGCCGTATGGCTTGCTATTTTATACCAAAAGCTTCGAACTTACGAGAAGAATAATGTTCTCGAAATCTGCTACTCATTACGAAAGAAGATATTCTCCTCTCTTTCATACACATTTTAGAAGACATTCGACTATTCTAGATTTTTTTAGAATGTCTTGTTTCGCTACTTGTTGCCAGACACCAATTCAGGGAAGGGGCCACAACCCATCCTGACATCCAAGAAAACTTTTAGTGTATATTGAGTAAATCATGGGTTTACCAATATTATTAAACATTTATTGTTGGTTTATAGAATTTTAGAAAATACATCAATTTTCTATAAACCGAAAGTGTGACTAATAGAATAAACCTTAGGTATTTCAGTCGCTATGGCCTAGTAGGGCCCTGTCTAAAGTGACACCTTGCAGTTTCCGCTACTCGACAATAGATGGCAGCAGATTACACCACCTCGCGCACCCAACCTCACTTCAGTCACACACCCCTATCATTATAAATGCCACGAAAAATTATAAATGCCACTGCAAACGCTGATCAACTATCAGACTAATTATCCAAAATTATTTAGACTTGCAAATATGAACAATATAAAAAGAAAATAAACAAAACATTTCAATATTGCTTCACGCACATAGCGCCATCTCTCAGCCGCATTCCGAACCTCCATACCAATCTTGACAGAACAGAACCAAACCCACAAGTATTGAATCACATCCCACAGCGGCGATACCAATAGATGTCGCTGTCCCGAATCTTTATAATTAATAAAGACCAGGATACAAGCCTTACAATACGAATTACTAGAACTTTTAATGGAATTGTACACAGAAGTAGACGATGTCCTCGACAAAAGAACACTTGATGAATAGGGTTTCGAAATAGTGTAGACCTATGTATCTTGTATCTCCAGGACAGGTAGTTTCAGTCCAATTTATTTGAATTCGTTCTCGGATGTTTGCATTAGTGATCGCTTTCTGACCACAAAGCCGCGTCCCTTCCCGGCTAAGCCCCGCTTACAAACCCACCACAATATTGTATTCAGCCTTGGACAGCCAGCCCTCTTAGCTTCTTTAAAACGTTAACGTATTTACGGGGTAGGTTTGGTCCACGGCCCAATCTGAAAAAAATAATTTATACTAAATAGGACCAAGTTCGGATAGTCTCATTTTTTCTCAAGATATTTTTTTTTGTTAGATTAACGAAACAATTTGTAACTTTAAATTTCATCTACTTATCGGATCACTTATTCGGTCACCTCCTAGAATTTTAAATGTCTTGCTCCAATCTTACTCTTTACACACTCCTTATTGCTCAAATATTTCTCTCCATAAAGAAGCCATCATTCATGCGTTGCCTTTGTTCCAATTTATTTGGAGTCGGCGCAACATGTGTTTCCATCCATTTCTGCTTGTCAGCCTTCATTAATATTCATTCCTCCTCCACCTTTTATATAAGCTTAATTACGCATTCCGTATATTTTATTTGAATTTCGTATTCAAATATTGGTAAATATTCGATAAAGCGATTGATAATGATAACGATAAGCAAGAGAGAGCGTTTTTTCCTCGTGCAAAAGTTTCAAGTGATCACAAGGCACAAGGGTTCTTAGCGGTACAAAGACAGAAAGTTATCTGTTTATAGATCTGAGATGTGCTTCAAAGAGTCGAGTCTTCCGCCAGCCCTCTGAGAGGAGATTATCTGCGATGTTACGTCCGTCCACATCGCTACAAAACGACACTTAACGATAAACGCCTAACAACTTGAAAAGGCAAATATTACTTAGAAAGTAGTTGTAAATGTAGACGTTTAAGGTGAAATTGCCTACGCATATTGCATAACTATTTAATTGTTTTGGTGGTCGCTAACCGTTTTGCTTTTTATACCTATAAATTAAAGTTATTTTATGTGGCGAGTGTAGCCTAAAATAGTTGTATGGCTTTTATAAAACTAAAATATTGAAATCATTGTAAAATGTGGGCAGACTAGATTTACAAAATGTTGTAAGCACCAACCACAAAGATAAATTGCTGCGTAGTTGTTCTCTTGTTGCCTGAAAGTTCCAAGGTCTACCCTGATAATAACAATTCTAGAACTAAAACAGCCTATTCTAAAACAAGGGCCTTATCTCTTCGAATATACCTAAAACACATAATCTACAACACTGTCCTACAATTTGTCATTCCTATAACATATTCAAGTTTTTAATTAAATTTCAAGTGCTGCACTGTTAAGTAAAACTTTCGTAGTTGTGCGGGGTAATCGTAGCAACGTCTACGAGTTTCGTAGTATTCTGGGGTATTCGTAGCAGCATCTACGAGTTTCGTAGCTCTGTGGCCTCCGTTCCACATCGCGTCCCACGGGCCGGCCACGCCGCGACTGCGGGGAAGTGGGGCGCATTTGCCAAATGGACCATCCATCGCTACTGCCGCATTTCACTTGTTCAACACTGCATTTACAGAAAAAATATAGTTTCGTAGCTGAGTGTTGTGGTTATAGGAGTTTCGTAGCTTTGTGGTGTATTCGTAGCAGCTTCTACGAGTCTCGTAGCTCCGTGGGCTTCGTTCCACATCGTGTTCTACGGGCCGACCTCCCCGCAGCTGAGGTGAAGTGAGGCACATTTTCCAAATGGACCATCCATCGTTTTTGCCGCATTTCACTTGTTCAACACCGCATTTACAGAAAAAACTACAAAGTTTCGTATTATATTCAGAAAATACTTATGATGAGAGTGAAAGTATAGAAAAGCAGCATTTAAGGTCGAACTTAAGTATATAGGTTAGGTAGTCTTGCCACATTTTAAATCACGTAGTATGAGATATGACAACTTTAAAGAATTTCTTTAATGTCACATTAACACAAGGTACCTATACGCAGGTACAAATACACCATCAATCATTAATTTCCTGTAATATAACATAACTTTTCTCACCCAAAGGCGATATCCCATAAGAATATGCTTCTTCTTAACAAACCGTTAAAACGTAATAAATCACTCGGTACCGAAAAAGAAGCTTCAGTTTGAAGGGCAGCTGGATGTAGGCCAACAGAGCCACTACCAACTTTGTACTCCACTATCACAAGTTTGAAACCAATTAGGTTCTGAAAACGTGTAGTCTTTGTGTCCCGACATCAGCAGAGCTTAGTGAAACTAAATGGATTGTGTCTCTTCATAGGAAGGGAGGTAGTGACATAAAAACTAAATAATTTTGTACAGAAAATGAAAAATATGTTTTAGGAGCAGTGAGACGCTGAAGTTGCAAATTTGCAATGTAGAAACAATCATATGTGCCAGACAACAGATTTTCTATTTAAGAAAACATGTAGAAATGTTGCCAAAATCGTATCTTGTTGCCTTGCCAAATTGCAATGAAGTTGCAAATTCACTTTCTACCTTTTGTGCAACTTCACTACTTAATTAAAAACGCAACCACTCTCGATGGTCTTAAACCCAAATTGTGAAAAACTTCGAAAACAATTGACATAGCAAAATATGTTCAATATTTTGACATGTATGCCGCTTAGGCTATTAACAGGGTGGGTGAAATGTTGTCAAATCGCTACGGCAGGCGAAAACTTCGTTATCATCATACTAAAACTTTCATACCGAGCGCTCAACACGTCAGGTTCTCATTAGATTAGGTACTATTCTTGGGGAATATTGTGTTACGGTGACCTTAATACAAAATTCGCCGGCTTACAATAAATCATGAATACTTAAACCTAATTTTCTGTGTACTCTACGCGTTGAATTCTCTATATAGAACTAACTTAGCTGCGATTTGAGGGTTGTAACAATATACATGTTACAATTTGAGAGTAGTTCGATTAGAAAAAACCAACATCTTTAGAGTCGCACTGATTTTTCATGTAATCTTGTTATTTGCTTTGAAAGAAACCTTAAAAATGTAGTACGATATTTACTCATATTTTCTTAGAAGCTGCACTGAGGTTTCTTGTGTTGTTACAACTCCAGAACATTACTCCACTTCAACTAAGTAAATTTTTATGGTTACTATGTTTACCGCTTTGTTTTATGACGATATTGATGTTTGTGGTGTGGACATGCACTCGACTCGATAGAAGAAAAAGAATGGGCATGGGCAAACAACTGAGGAGTAAGAGCCTTACGCCTACTTCCTTGTATTAGCAACTTTGCGTTTCATCATCATCATCTTCTGTCCTTATCCCAATTACTTGGGGTCACGTTTTGTTGAACACAAAATCGTGTAGCAAAGGATTTGGCTTAATTTTACAATCAGCCGCCTACCAGACGTCAACCCTCCTTGGAAATGCTTTATTCTACATATCAATGGTGCGGAAAGTTGAAAGCTAGAAGATGTTTCAATGTAACCCTCTATCTTTATTCTGATGGTGTATTTTTCCCAGGTGCTATTCCGATGGTGACGGCGACGGTGTACTGCGCGCCGGCGCCGCTGCGGTATGCGGCGCTCGCTGTCTACTGCTTGGGGAGCATCGTTGGCCTTTATAAGGTAACTAATAAACGTTTACAACAGGGAAGGTCAGTTGTCAGGTGCTATTCCGATGGTGACGGCGCCGCTGCGGTATGCGGCGCTCGCTGTCTACTGCTTGGGGAGCATCGTTGGCCTTTATAAGGTAACTAACTTCATAGTAATAAACGTTTACAACAGGGAAGGTCAGTTGTCAGGTGCTATTCCGATGGTGACGGCGCCGCTGCGGTATGCGGCGCTCGCTGTCTACTGCTTGGGAGCATCGTTGGCCTTTATAAGGTAACTAATAAACGTTTACAACAGGAAGGTCAGTTGTCAGGTGCTATTCCGATGGTGACGGTGCCGCTGCGGTATGCGGCGCTCGCTGTCTACTGCTTGGGGAGCATCGTTGGCCTTTATAAGGTAACTAATAAACGTTTACAACAGGGAAGGTCAGTTGTCAGGTGCTATTCCGATGGTGACGGCGACGCTGCGGTATGCGGCGCTCGCTGTCTACTGCTTGGGGAGCATCGTTGGCCTTTATAAGGTAACTAACTTCATAGTAATAAACGTTTACAACAGGGAAGGTCAGTTGTCAGGTGCTATTCCGATGGTGACGGCGCCGCTGCGGTATGCGGCGCTCGCTGTCTACTGCTTGGGGAGCATCGTTGGCCTTTATAAGGTAACTAACTTCATAGTAATAAACGTTTACACCAGGAAGGTCAGTTGTCAGGTGCTATTCCGATGGTGACGGCGCCGCTGCGGTATGCGGCGCTCGCTGTCTACTGCTTGGGGAGCATCGTTGGCCTTTATAAGGTAACTAATAAACGTTTACAACAGGGAAGGTCAGTTGTCAGGTGCTATTCCGATGGTGACGGTGCCGCTGCGGTATGCGGCGCTCGCTGTCTACTGCTTGGGGAGCATCGTTGGCCTTTATAAGGTAACTAACTTCATAGTAACTAATAAACGTTTACAACAGGGAAGGTCAGTTGTCAGGTGCTATTCCGATGGTGACGGCGACGCTGCGGTATGCGGCGCTCGCTGTCTACTGCTTGGGGAGCATCGTTGGCCTTTATAAGGTAACTAACTTCATAGTAATAAACGCTTACAACAGGGAAGGTCAGTTGTCAGGTGCTATTCCGATGGTGACGGCGCCGCTGCGGTATGCGGCGCTCGCTGTCTACTGCTTGGGGAGCATCGTTGGCCTTTATAAGGTAACTAACTTCATAGTAATAAACGTTTACAACAGGGAAGGTCAGTTGTCAGGTGCTATTCCGATGGTGACGGCGCCGCTGCGGTATGCGGCGCTCGCTGTCTACTGCTTGGGGAGCATCGTTGGCCTTTATAAGGTAACTAATAAACGTTTACAACAGGGAAGGTCAGTTGTCAGGTGCTATTCCGATGGTGACGGCGCCGCTGCGGTATGCGGCGCTCGCTGTCTACTGCTTGGGGAGCATCGTTGGCCTTCATAAGGTAACTAACTTCATAGTAACTAATAAACGTTTACAACAGGGAAGGTCAGTTGTCAGGTGCTATTCCGATGGTGACGGCGCCGCTGCGGTATGCGGCGCTCGCTGTCTACTGCTTGGGAGCATCGATGGCCTTTATAAGGGAACTAACTTCATAGTAACTAATAAACGTTTACAACAGGAAGGTCAGTTGTCAGGTGCTATTCCGATGGTGACGGCGCCGCTGCGGTATGCGGCGCTCGCTGTCTACTGCTTGGGAGCATCGTTGGCCTTTATAAGGTAACTAACTTCATAGTAACTAATAAACGTTTACAACAGGGAAGGTCAGTTGTCAGGTGCTATTCCGATGGTGACGGTGCCGCTGCGGTATGCGGCGCTCGCTGTCTACTGCTTGGGGAGCATCGTTGGCCTTTATAAGGTAACTAACTTCATAGTAACTAATAAACGTTTACAACAGGAAGGTCAGTTGTCAGGTGCTATTCCGAGGGTGACGGCGCCGCTGCGGTATGCGGCGCTCGCTGTCTACTGCTTGTGTAGCATCGTTGGCCTTTATAAGGTAACTAACTTCATAGTAATAAACGTTTACAACAGGGAAGGTCAGTTGTCAGGTGCTATTCCGATGGTGACGGCGCCGCTGCGGTATGCGGCGCTCGCTGTCTACTGCTTGGGGAGCATCGTTGGCCTTTATAAGGTAACTAACTTCATAGTAACTAATAAACGTTTACAACAGGAGCCGCTGCGGTATGCGGCGCTCGCTGTCTACTGCTTGGGAGCATCGTTGGCCTTTATAAGGTAACTAACTTCATAGTAACTAATAAACGTTTACAACAGGAAGGTCAGTTGTCAGGTGCTATTCCGATGGTGACGGCGCCGCTGCGGTATGCGGCGCTCGCTGTCTACTGCTTGGGAGCATCGTTGGCCTTTATAAGGTAACTAACTTCATAGTAATAAACGTTTACAACAGGGAAGGTCAGTTGTCAGGTGCTATTCCGATGGTGACGGCGCCGCTGCGGTATGCGGCGCTCGCTGTCTACTGCTTGGGGAGCATCGTTGGCCTTTATAAGGTAACTAACTTCATAGTAATAAACGTTTACAACAGGGAAGGTCAGTTGTCAGGTGCTATTCCGATGGTGACGGCGCCGCTGCGGTATGCGGCGCTCGCTGTCTACTGCTTGGGGAGCATCGTTGGCCTTTATAAGGTAACTAACTTCATAGTAACTAATAAACGTTTACAACAGGGAAGGTCAGTTGTCAGGTGCTATTCCGATGGTGACGGCGCCGCTGCGGTATGCGGCGCTCGCTGTCTACTGCTTGGGGAGCATCGTTGGCCTTTATAAGGTAACTAACTTCATAGTAATAAACGTTTACAACAGGAAGGTCAGTTGTCAGGTGCTATTCCGATGGTGACGGCGCCGCTGCGGTATGCGGCGCTCGCTGTCTACTGCTTGGGGAGCATCGTTGGCCTTTATAAGGTAACTAACTTCATAGTAATAAACGTTTACAACAGGGAAGGCATAGGGTTCTCTCCAACAGTAAATACATTTTGGAAACACATGTTCAGGAGAAAGCTAATTAAGTCATCATCATCTTCCTGCCCGTATCTCAATTACTTCGGGGTCGGCGGAACACGTTTCGTTGAACACAAAATCGTGTTGCAAAGAATTTGGCTGGATTTTACGACCGGCTGCCTACCAGACGTCAACCCTCCTTAGGAATGCTTTTGTGGTGGATTAACCGCCACCTTACAGTTGGCCCTGGCTGTTTGGGTCGGGTTTATCCCTCGGTCGCCTCTTACGACCCCCACGGGAAGAGAGGGGGTGGTACTATTCTACTCTGCCGGCACCACACGGCTCATTAAGTAAGAGAAAGCTAATTAACTACCCAGTAGATATACCTGCTATCAATTCAGTCCGTGTAAGGTACGATATACTTACGGATGAGGCATGAGACGTAACGTTTAATCCTACTTCTTTTTTATAGAATTGGTTATAGGTAGGTTATAGTTGCGAATACCTCGAATTGAAAGAAATATGACAACGGACGAAAAGTACTTGCTGTTACTTTCGTGTAAAAAAAATTTGAGAAGAAGAAGCAGCTGACATGACATCACAGCCTTAAAATAACTTTAGAACGAACTCACACGCTTAATTTCTTCATAGTTAGTAGGAAAACCTACTCAATTCTAATAAAATCTCAATTTTATAATTTCAAGTAGATAATCTCTCCCAGTTTTTAATCAAACTATGCTTGCAGGCCAAAACTGTCGCTAGGACGAAATAGATATATTATATTACGATCATAGTGCCGTTAGTGAAAATAAGAAATAGAAAAGATGACGTACATCGACCGGGAATCGAACCCGGGCCGCATGGGTAAACGCCCCACCGCTCTGCCACTGAGCTATCGATGCACGGCCGATGGACGCCAACTTTTCTATCTCTTGATGCTCGTCTCCAAGCGACGATCCAGCGACATCTATAGTAAGTATTTAGAACTTACTACATGGTTAGTCCACAATATGAGTGGAATTCAAACCATATGATGAAGCTTGCTTAATCAATCTATTGGGATTGTAATGCACTCACAGTGCTATATTATTCTCACAAGTGAAAATAAGAAATAGAAAAGATGACGTACATCGACCGGGAATCGAACCCGGGCCGCATGGGTAAACGCCCCACCGCTCTGCCACTGAGCTATCGATGCACGGTTTTATTATTTTCACTTGTGAGAATAATATAGCACTGTGAGTGCATTACAATCCCAATAGATAGTGCCGTTACGCTGAAGCGATGAATTTTTCAGCACATTGTTCTGCCAAACGCTTCGCTATAAATCTCGACCGCGCGCTGTCTTCGAAATCCATCGATATAGGCCATGAATATGACAATATTAATTTATGTTCTAGATAGATGAAGTATAGGCCATATGGCAAACTCTCGTGCCCACACTGTGCACAGCAGTTTACTGCCAAAATCGGCTACAAAATCGCCACCTACGGGCGCATCAGCGCCAACTTGATCAGGAGTAGAAGTGGTCGCCATGGCCGAAACCGGGCGGACAGATCATAGGCCATACCCTATGGCATTAAATCCTTGCCTTGTTTACCTAAGACTTGCTTATTTAATGGACTCCGATTTTCATGTGTAATTTTTTTCTACTCAGGCAATGCACGCGTGGTCGCCGTGGGAGCGACGGCTGTGCTTCGCGGCGCCGTTCTGCATGCGCGTGCTGCTGGCGGGCGCGCGTGCGCTGCGGCTCGGCGGCGGCGACCCGCACGCCATACTACACGTCTTCCTGCAGGTGAGTCGCTGCAGGTGCTGCACGCGCGTGCTGCTGGCCGGTGCGCGCGCGCTGCGGCTCGGCGGCGGCGACCCGCACGCCATACTACACGTCTTCCTGCAGGTGAGTCGCAGCAGGTGCAGTACGCGCGTGCTGCTGGCGGGCGCGCGTGCGCTGCGGCTCGGCGGCGGCGACCCGCACGCCATACTACACGTCTTCCTGCAGGTGAGTCGCCATACTACACGTCTTCCTGCAGGTGAGTCGCCATACTACACGTCTTCCTGCAGGTGAGTCGCTATACTACACGTCTTCCTGCAGGTGAGTCGCCATACTACACGTCTTCCTGCAGGTGAGTGGCCATACTACACGTCTTCCTGCAGGTGAGTCGCAGCAGTTGCTGCATGCGCGTGCTGCTGGCCGGTGCGCGTGCGCTGCGGCTCGGCGGCGGCGACCCGCACGCCATACTACACGTCTTCCTGCAGGTGAGTCGCCATACTACACGTCTTCCTGCAGGTGAGTCGCCATACTACACATCTTCCTGCAGGTGAGTCGCCATACTACACGTCTTCCTGCAGGTGAGTCGCCATACTACACGTCTTCCTGCAGGTGAGTCGCCATACTACACGTCTTCCTGCAGGTGAGTCGCCATACTACACGTCTTCCTGCAGGTGAGTCGCCATACTACACGTCTTCCTGCAGGTGAGTCGCCATACTACCCGTCTTCCTGCAGGTGATTCGCCATACTACACGTCTTCCTGCAGGTGAGTTGCCATACTACACGTCTTCCTGCAGGTGAGTCGCCATACTACACGTCTTCCTGCAGGTGAGTCGCCATACTACACGTCTTCCTGCAGGTGAGTCGCCATACTACACGTCTTCCTGCAGGTGAGTCGCCATACTACACGTCTTCCTGCAGGTGAGTCGCCATACTACACGTCTTCCTGCAGGTGAGTCGCCATACTACACGTCTTCCTGCAGGTGAGTCACCATACTACACGTCTTCCTGCAGGTGAGTCACCATACTACACGTCCTCCTGCAGGTGAGTCACCATACTACACGTCCTCCTGCAGGTGAGTCACCATACTACACGTCTTCCTGCAGGTGAGTCACCATACTACACGTCTTCCTGCAGGTGAGTCACCATACTACACGTCTTCCTGCAGGTGAGTCACCATACTACACGTCTTCCTGCAGGTGAGTCACCATACTACACGTCTTCCTGCAGGTGAGTCACCATACTACACGTCTTCCTGCAGGTGAGTCACCATACTACACGTCTTCCTGCAGGTGAGTCACCATACTACACGTCTTCCTGCAGGTGAGTCGCCATACTACTCGTCTTCCAGCAGGTGAGTCGCAGCAATTGGAGATGCTGCTGCATTGCCCTTATCCCAAATCAATCGGGGTCGGCGCAATATGTTTTGTTAGAATACAAAATCATGTAACAAAAGGATTTGTCTATGTTTTATAACCGGCCGCCTGCCTGACGTCAACTCCCTTTGATATGCTATTGTAGGTGGTATAAACGCCACCATGCGGTTAACCATAGTCGATAGATATTCAGCCGAGGTCAAAAACTCTACGTTGCCTTTTACAAAACACCCTGAGTGGACTAGGGGTAGCAGTATTCTTAGCCACAGACGGACTCAATAAAATGTATTGCATTAGTCTAAATTATTTGACTATAAAAGATTTGCGAAAACAAATACCTACCCGCGGATAAACTCGTTTATTCAATAAATCAATAAACGACTGTAAAATGAAATGAAATTGCCACGGAGGCGTGTAATTATGGTGTTTGATAAATAAATAATGAGAGGAATGCAGCGCGGTGCAGGGAATGCGCTGCAGCTGGCCGGCAGCCAGGCGGGCAGGCGGGCAGGCTCGCTCGCGGACACGAGGCTACGAGCGTATTGATCTACTCATGTCTACCTATCTAATAGACATTTCTATTCTAATGGTACCCTTATTTTCCAAGCGTCGCGACAACGACGCGCGTCAACGACGCCCGTCAATTGACGGCGTCGTTGTCGCTGCGGTCTTGTAGAAAAACCCGACCGCATCCCATACAAACTCTAAGCTTCTCAGCGCGCTGTCAACGTGACGGCGTCGTGGCGCGCCGCAACGACGCCGACGCTCGGTCTTTCTGGTTCCCCATACAAACCAGTCATTTGACAGCGACAACGACGCGCGTCGTTGTCGCTGTCGCTTGGTTTTTAAGCCTACCATAAGGATAATTTGTTGAATTAAACATACAAGCAGAAATAGATGACTAAAAGTATCAGGTTTAGTTAGGATTTGTGCCACTCAATGCTTAGCAAGATAAAGACCCACATAAAGTTTACTCGAAACTTTATGTGAAGTCCCTTCATTTATTCTTGTTTGCAGTGATGTTTAAATGCGAGCAATCTGCTAGACATTTCGTCCTTATGAATAAGATTCGGGTTTAGCTAAATATTTGTTATACCATAGATGCCTATTTTCAATGCCAACCTATGTATAACAAAAATAAACTGAAAAGTTTAATAGGTGTTTGGCTTTGGTGTACTGATGATAGGACGAAATCCGTTAGGTAATTTATGATCGCTAAAAAAGGTTTCTTCTAAGCTAGTTGGTAAGTAAGTAGGCACAAATTTTGGCAACCTTCTAAATGCTGCCATCAGTCTAAAGTTTGACGATTAATCGTCGGAAAATGCAGATTAATCGCTCATAAGCTGGCTAGCCTGCGGGCTCCTCTAGGCCATAATTAATCCGTGACATTGTTGCGGCTTCCTCACGCTTCGATTGAATTATCGTCTCTATACTCGTACCTAGATACTCGTGCCTAGTACATATAGGTAAGTGTTACGGAGACGGTGTCATGTTCCAGCTAGCCGGATAATCTTATTACGCGCTTACACCCCGTTATAATCCCGTGGTTTGACAAAAATGTGAGGATTTAGGCTATGACGTGCTGGTTAAACTATTTAGTGTCATGTGAATTCAGCTAATAATACTTAATAAAGATTTTGCTAGTTTCTTGTCTGTCATCATAATCATGGGGTGTCATCTTGAAATTGAAGTGCGGGCGGAGGTCTGCTTATAGATTAGAAACCCTCACGTCTTGTCTCAGCCTATACAATAATTTGCTTGTCAGTAAAAGTCTTTCAATAATTCCGAATAATAACAGTTTGAGAAATGAACTTTTAATGATAGAGTTAAGTTATAGAAGTTCTAGAAATCCTATAAATTGTGAGAAACAGGGTGCCGCAGTTTTGCGGGAGTTGAATTGCAGCAATCTCTCAGTAACAGTTACGACTCAATTCCACGAGCGTTGTATTGGCAGAGCGGATCAACGTTCCACTATCTGGCTGGCCATCTGGCGATTGACACGTTACAGGCATTGCAGTGCGATATGGAGTAACTGAAACCGATTCAACGACCTTATGATAAAACATTTTAAATGGAAATACGATATGAACTAGTATAGTAAAAGACATGGCGTAGTTATCGAAATATCTGCAGACAATGTTCGTATTCGGACAAATATCTCCTGTAGTAGAGAGTCTAGCCAGTGCTGCAATGGCCGATTTCAAGCTAATGGATGGCTCACCTCGATCTCATCAATTATTATCATGCACTTCTCGCTCAGTAATGGACTAGACGAATAGATGGGGAGATCCTTCAATTTAGTAGCAGTGTTGATCCGAATTCGTACTCTATCTGACCGACAGGTCCATTCAGGAAACTTGAATTGAACGTATATGAAACATTTCCATTATAAAAGCAAATGCACACAAACTGAAAATTCTGCATCAACTGCATTGGCTATAATATGCAGAACATATTCGGCACATCCTGGTATAGCTTTTAAAATATTTTTTCTAAATATAAAAACGGTTCTTGCTAGACGAATTTAGTGATTTGATTTATCTACACTAATATAATAAAGAGGAAAACTTTGTTTGTTTTTTTGTTTGTTTGTTTGTTTTTTTGTATGTATGTAATCGATAAACTCCGAAACTACTGGACCGATTTCGAAAATTCTTTCACCATTAGAAAGCTACAACATTCCTGAGTAACATAGGCTACTTTTTACCACGGGAAAATTCCTCATTTCCACGGGAAAACGGTTAGCAGCAGGAAAATCGGGAAATACAGCGGATATTACCCAAATAAGCCAAACCGCTTTACCGATCTTCGTAAAATTTGGCACTGATATTACTAGCATAGTAAAGATGGACATGGACTACTTTTTGTCAGCCCTCGAGGATCTGGAGTACGAGTACCTGATGAAGACCACCAGCATCCCATCTAAACTATAAAAGATACGGTCATGGCTTCATAGAAAAAGTTGTTCACCATGACGGGCCGCTTCTGCTGGCACATGGTCATCGAGGATCTGGAGTACCTGATGAAGACCACCAGCATCCCATCTAAACTATAAGAGATACGGCCATGGCTTCATAGAAAAAGTTGTGCATCATGACGGGCCGCTTCTGCTGGCACATGGTCATCGAGGATCTGGAGTGCATGATGAACATCACCAGCATCCCATCTTAACTATAAGAGATACGGTGATGGTTTTTAAGTAAAATTACTCAGCATGGCAGGCCGTTTCTGCTGCCACATGGTCATCGAGGATCTGGAGTACCCGATGTAGACCACCAGCATCCCATATAAACTATAAGAGATACGATAATGGCTTCAAAGTAAGAGTTATTCAGCATGACGGGCCGCTTCTGCTGGTAAATGGTCACGAGAGTCTGGAGTACCTGATGTAGACCACCAGCATCCCATATAAACTATAAGAGATACGGTAAAAGCCTCAAAGTAAAAGTTATTCAGCATGACGGGCCACTTCTGCTGGCACATGGTCACGAGGGTCTAGAGTACCTGATGTAGATCACCAGCATCCCATATAAACAATAAGAGATACGGTAATGGCTTCAAAGTAAAAGTTATTCAGCATGACGGGCCACTTCTGCTGGCACATGGTCACGAGGGTCTAGAGTACCTGATGTAGATCACCAGCATCCCATATAAACAATAAGAGATACGGTAATGGCTTCAAAGTAAAAGTTATTCAGCATGACGGGCCACTTCTGCTGGCACATGGTCACGAGGGTCTAGAGTACCTGATGTAGATCACCAGCATCCCATATAAACAATAAGAGATACGGTAATGGCTTCAAAGTAAAAGTTATTCAGCATGACGGGCTGCTGGATCGGAGTAATGGACTTTTTACTACGGGCAAAGATCCAATTTCTACGGGAAAACAGGTAAGTAGCAGCGGGTGAAACCGCTGGGCGGGCTGCTAGTATTATAATATAGCAGTAACCTACAAGTACTAATAGTACCTATTAACGATAACGGAACTTTTGATGATTTGTATTGGTCTTGATTTGTATTGATCTTTATATTTCGTGATTAAAATAACATTAATAGTCAATTACTACTACAAAATGCTTTCAAAACTTTTATCGCGCCATCAATCAAATTGCTGTTCAAAAAATGGGTTATTAAATTGTAGGTTTACTTTGAGACTTGACCTAAATTTTCTTGTTTCAATAAAGAATTTTAATAACCAAGCTACATTAAAGGGCTTTAGAAAAGCTTTTTATTTAGGTAGGTATGCTTTTTATAGCGGTCCACATTTTTCACAGCGGAGTTGGCATTTCCTCAAGTTTGCGCCAGGACATAGAATGAAGTAAATCACAAGTTACCTGCAGCAGTTTCCCAATTAGTGCCGTCAGCAGTTGGCACAAACTAGGCTAGATGGAATGTAGGTAGATAAGTACAAGGTATGTTCTGATAAAGTTTCTTATTTCAAGACGGTGCTGGCTGAAACTGTTTGCTGGTTTTGATTTTTCTTACCAACGGGAATTCGCTTCTTTTCTTAGCACTTATAGTAGTGAATGAAATCTGAAAGAGCGACCCTGTCCGTCTGTCCATCCGCTTGAGTCCTGCTCGACAATAGCTGACCCAAATCACACATTACATTTCACATAATATGTTGAGTAGAGAATAGGTAAAACGTATTTACTAAAGTCGTTAATGCGATAGTCAGTAACTGTTACAGAAATATCACAACTATTAGGCAAATAGTTTATCGAAACAACATAATTAGGTAGGTAGTGCAGAGCGAAGGCATTTTGTACAAAATACAAAAATAGTTTTGCAGTAGATAAATCGAATCAAAATCTAAAGGTATGAACTTAGTATAAACTATTCAAAAAGCCTATGTTTATCTGCCAACCAGCAGCGTTTTAAATTTAAATGCAATGAAGATGTCTAGCTTTTATGTGGTAGGTAAGTAAGTTGTCCGGAATTAATGACCTGACCAAATACCTACTTTACCTGTTGGTGTCAAACGAGCGCCTTTCGCAAAAATGTGTGGAACTGAACAATTTGCGGATTAACGGATTAAGCTTAGCATATTCGCAAAAGTCGGTCGTTCCCCCTTATACAGAAACGAGAAGTAGGTAGGGCAAGGGAGGTGGGGGAGGGCAAGACAGAAGCTCTCAGCCCGACATCAAACTTTCACGAGATTCAGATTTACAGCCAGGCTCCAGCCGGAATCGGACGACCGTGCATACTGCTCTACAAATAATGCAACAGACTCAAACAAAACAAGCCTAAATTTTTAAATTCAAGATAAATACCTAACCAATAATACAAACTATCTACATAATATATCTCGTATCTGTTTAATTTATTATGGATGCAAAAATAATACAAGTTAAAGAGACCTATTATAGATGTATTTTTATCATTTATCCTTCAATCTTACTCATAGACTACAAAATATTAATTGATATCTGAATTGTCTCTTGATCAATAGACAGTTCAATAACCACAACATATGGCAGCACATCACGTATAAAATATGATTAGGTAGATACTTATTATCGCCAGCAAATGGGTGGTTCTCCTACCACTATAAGTTGATCCCATCTCATTTAATGGATATTTACACCAACGATGATATAAGTATAACAATAATAGCTTATGTTTGAAAATCTTCGATGTCATATTCAAACGAGTATACCTACAGTCCTACAGTATACAATATTATTTAGATCTATGTATAACTGGTAGGTACAAATTACTTGTGTGTTTAAATGCGAATTCTGTTCGTAATGTTTATTGTTGCGGTTAATCGTGCACAATGCACATTTAGCGTAAATCATTTTATCACGAGTTATAAATGTTATAATGAATTATGACCCATTAATTTGTAACATTGTAATATCCAAATATTATCGGTGTTTTCTATGTATAATATTTATGTATATAGAAAAAAGTATACAAGTATTGATTGATATCAGTTATCTAGTTCCCATAGTACAAGCTTTGCTTAGTTTGGGGCTAGATGGCTCTGTATGAAATGTCCAGGATATTTATTTATTTATTTATAGTGACAGGTTGTCAGCCCCTTATGTATAATTGTATATGTACAAAGCATGCTATATCTCTAGCTAGCTCATAACATTACTTGTTGTCTACAATGGCTTCTGAAACCTTGTATCAAACAAGCAGATGACCTTATTTACTCAATACAAGACTATTACTACTACTACGTACGGTACCTACAGACAGACTGAATCACCTTTACCTACATGAAACAAATTACATACTACTGAATTTATCACTTCACTTGAAGCTAAGGACTCGATTATCCTTAGAGGATAACTCTTAATGACTAACAATGATACTCAGAACTTTATCAGCGCTACAATAGCCTTATTTCGTGCTATTGTTACGGAAATCCATTTACCTCAAAAGATAATTTGGAATAAGCACCTACTTGGTGGCCTCAATTGGAACAGGAAACTTCCTTAGCACATTCTTTAACTATGTATTTATATGACTTTCTAATCTAAATAAGAAAAGGAAATGAGACGGAAAAGCTGCACCACTAATAGTTTCCTCGTCTAGGGATTTAATTCTTAATGCTTTTTTCCGTTTAGCGTGCAAATCACCAGGAAATTTGCTGCAGATCTACCTAGAGCATTGTTTATGTACCTAAACCAACATTTTCCGGAAATTCATAAAGATTTATATCTATAATTATGTTATAATGTAAATAGGATATTACCACGTTACGGAATTGTAAACAGAATAAATAAGTTGATTAACATAACGTTGCAATCAAAGCATTCAGTCATGTAAATGTTCAGTAATTTGATGAATGTATCATGTTCATGATGAAAGTCATTTTACTCTCGTGTATCCGGCCTTGGCTAAGGTTATTGCAGACAATTTTATTCGCAATTTTACTCGTATTACGTATTCAAACCTTGATCATAATTAGATTAGTTACTTCGTCCCTTGAAATAATGTTTAATTAAGGAACTGTCAAAATTTCATTTCATCTAAATGCTTGCTTATAATTGACAAAGTTACTAATTACATTGAAAGCGGTGGTACCTAAATACCCTTTTCATTTAAAAGTAGATACAGGATTAAAATCCGACACAAAACATTAGCTAGAATCCTTTAATACAATACCATAACGTAACAAATTCCCTATTAGATACCGCACCGGAACACCTAGACGTATGCCGTGAATATTTTTTTGTAGGACATCTACTAAAAAAATCCTATAAATAAACTGTGTGACGCATTTTTATCTTCTTTCTATTTTGTCTGTTATTCTTTTCCGTCTCTAGTTCAAAGTCGCCGCTAAGCAAAAGAAAGCCAGTTGGCGATTTGCTTCGGTTATTTTTTTATGGTCTATGTCTATGGGGCCATTAAAACTACGCCAGGCGGCTTGGTGGGGAGCGAGGGCTCACCCGGAAGTATTACTTAGTATAAGTAGTTGTTCAAACAACCCGCCAAGATTAGGCTTAGGAGTTGCTCTGGGAAGAACGGATCATCGGACTGAAGCAACATAGACATGCTTCTTCAACAAGCCTTTAACTACAAACTGATACAAGGGATCATCGGGTCGTTGGACGACTTGGTGTCCCATCATCATCATCATCTGCCTGCCTTTATCCCAATTTATTTGGAGTCGGCGCAACATGTCTTTCTCTGTCATTCTACTCTATCAGCCGTCAAAACTTCATTTACACCTTTTTGATTTATATCATCTTTTACAAAATCCATCCAAACTTTTTTAGACCTTCCTCTCCTTCTGCGCCCATCCACATTCATAGAAGAAAACGAAAAGTTACAAAATAATAACAATGTTTCATATGTTTTCAGGACGCGGTGTCGCTGGGTGGAGGCGTGATAGGCGCGCTGCACATCCCGGAGAAGTGGTTCCCGGGCGCTGTGGACTGCTGCCTCAACTCGCACAACATCATGCACGTGCTGGTGGTGCTGGCCGTCTACTCCATGCACCAGGTCAGTGGGGGGAGGGGGGGGAGTGGTTCCCGGGCGCTGTGGACTGCTGCCTCAACTCGCACAACATCATGCACGTGCTGGTGGTGCTGGCCGTCTACTCCATGCACCAGGTCAGTGGGGAGGGGAGTGGTTCCCGGGCGCTGTGGACTGCTGCCTCAACTCGCACAACATCATGCACGTGCTGGTGGTGCTGGCCGTCTACTCCATGCACCAGGTCAGTGGGGAGGGGGAGTGGTTCCCGGGCGCTGTGGACTGCTGCCTCAACTCGCACAACATCATGCACGTGCTGGTGGTGCTGGCCGTCTACTCCATGCACCAGGTCAGTGGGGAGGGGAGTGGTTCCCGGGCGCGGTGGACTGCTGCCTCAACTCGCACAACATCATGCACGTGCTGGTGGTGCTGGCCGTCTACTCCATGCACCAGGTCAGTGGGGAGGGGAGTGGTTCCCGGGCGCTGTGGACTGCTGCCTCAACTCGCACAACATCATGCACGTGCTGGTGGTGCTGGCCGTCTACTCCATGCACCAGGTCAGTGGGGTGGGAGTGGTTCCCGGGCGCTGTGGACTGCTGCCTCAACTCGCACAACATCATGCACGTGCTGGTGGTGCTGGCCGTCTACTCCATGCACCAGGTCAGTGGGGAGGGGAGTGGTTCCCGGGCGCTGTGGACTGCTGCCTCAACTCGCACAACATCATGCACGTGCTGGTGGTGCTGGCCGTCTACTCCATGCACCAGGTCGCTGGGCTGAGGTCGGGGTGGTGGATCCCGGGCGCTGTGGACTGCTGCCTCAACTCGCACAACATCATGCACGTGCTGGTGGTGCTGGCCGTCTACTCCATGCACCAGGTCAGTGGGGAGGGGAGTGGTTCCCGGGCGCTGTGGACTGCTGCCTCAACTCGCACAACATCATGCACGTGCTGGTGGTGCTGGCCGTCTACTCCATGCACCAGGTCAGTGGGGGGGGGAGTGGTTCCCGGGCGCTGTGGACTGCTGCCTCAACTCGCACAACATCATGCACGTGCTAGTGGTGCTGGCCGTCTACTCCATGCACCAGGTCAGTGGGGAGGGGAGTGGTTCCCGGGCGCTGTGGACTGCTGCCTCAACTCGCACAACATCATGCACGTGCTGGTGGTGCTGGCCGTCTACTCCATGCACCAGGTCAGTGGGGAGGGGGAGTGGTTCCCGGGCGCTGTGGACTGCTGCCTCAACTCGCACAACATCATGCACGTGCTGGTGGTGCTGGCCGTCTACTCCATGCACCAGGTCAGTGGGGGGAGGGAGTGGTTCCCGGGCGCTGTGGACTGCTGCCTCAACTCGCACAACATCATGCACGTGCTGGTGGTGCTGGCCGTCTACTCCATGCACCAGGTCAGTGGGGGGAGGGGGGGATGGTTCCCGGGCGCTGTGGACTGCTGCCTCAACTCGCACAACATCATGCACGTGCTGGTGGTGCTGGCCGTCTACTCCATGCACCAGGTCAGTGGGGGGAGGGGGGGATGGTTCCCGGGCGCTGTGGACTGCTGCCTCAACTCGCACAACATCATGCACGTGCTGGTGGTGCTGGCCGTCTACTCCATGCACCAGGTCAGTGGGGGGCGCAGGCAAGATCATTGGTGGAGGTCGGGATAGAAGAGCCCAAAGTAAATTCAGGGCTGGCTTTCACTGGTTGGTTAGACCAACGCCTATGACGTCCAAACGAGCTGTTTCGCTGTCGAATCGACATAATCAACTTTATTTCGAAACAAAATTGTTTAAAATGTGCTTCTGAAAACAGTTAACGTTAATGGTACTAGATACACCGGCCCTTGGAGAGCCCTCATCAATACACGTCATCACGCAACGCTACATTTCCGTTTTATTCGGATCTATTTTTCTGGCGCCAATAATTTATTTGATTTCGATGTTTTATGCTGATAATAAGTACTTCAGCATGTCATTGACGTAGAATGTTGTGTGGTTTCAGGTGACAACACGCGACATCGCATGGATGGAGCGTGTGGACTGCCGAGCGCCGCTCCGCACGCTTTGACGCCCCGCAACCCCCTCAAGCCCCTCAAGCCCCCGAAGCCCCACTCCCAGCAACGGTTGCTGGAGCCTGTCCACCGCCACCAGAACCTTCTGCAGCCTGACGACCATAAACCCTAAGTTCTACAGCCCCGCAGCCGTCGCCCTGCGCGCAGTACTCACCTCCCTCGGATCATAACCCTTACCTTCAGTTTCCGCCCTCATTTGCCATCGCATCAAACCCTTTACTCTCTACTTGCTTCAACTATCTTCATTACATAATGTACTCAACATTACCACTGTCAAAAAAATATGTTGTTGCTTTGGATATGGCACCTTCCACTGTAAGTTAAAAAATATTTTATTATTTCACAATTGGAGGAATATGAAAGATTACATCGTTTTGGTCGGGTAAACTTAAAAAGTACCTAGTTAGTAAAATAGACTCGTTTGTATTATTCGTTAAAACATTGTCTTAGGAAATTCGTGCGGCCTTTCAATGTTGGTTCGCAGAATTATACGTACCTAAAGCTTAACGTCTTTCACCAAGCAAACAGTTTAAGCCTTGAAACACACGCAGTTCTTTCCTACTACAATACTTACTAAGTAAGGTTATTTGAGATAAATTAAAACTAATTATATTGAAGCTCTTCCATCCACTATAATTCATTCTCATTTCTTAACTACTATTCACAAAGCATCTCCACAATTTCTGGGAATTCCTACCTACTGGTCATCCATCATAGAGACCCTGTTACCAAACGATCGCTTTAATATTACGAACCACAAGTTTTAAGCATAGTTTAAGCTAATCGCGAATACAGAAAGCGCTGTTTCGACGGTCCATACTCCAAACTAGAAATGTTAGTCGGCGATAGTAGACAATATCACGGCCTACCCAATAGTAGGTACCTAACAAATAGGTTGCCACAATTATGATAAAGATACACTCCCGACGATTAGAGTCATAACAATAACTAGTTGGGTAACTATAGATAGCGTCCCGTCGTTTCCTTAATAGCTGTAATATAGCGGTAAGATTCGAGTACAATTAATGAAATAGTTTTGAAGCAAACCAGCTCTCCAATTAAGTAGAAAATTATCTAGAGCGATTAAGCAGTCGATTACTCACAATTAATACAATTTTCGAATAATGTGATCATCGATTCGTCTCTTAGGAAATAAGTATGCGAGTGATATGCTACTATTAATCTTTCATCGATGAAAAAAAATCAAATTTATGCTTAAATCAATTATACTTCTTTGTGATTGAATTACGCACTGGCTTCTTTGAACAAATATATGACAAGAAAAACTCTTCTTCGAATGTATACGTAGTATGAGATCAAGTCAAATCAATACCTAAGCCCTTTATTTTATTTTATAAAATTTATGGAAAAAAATTGCGTACTAACTTCTCACGTTTCTTTGTACAAACAAGACAACCACTAGAAGAAATAAATACAACAATATCAATACTCGAAAAATAAATGAAAAACGACAAGCCAATTTCTTTCTTTAATCTAGTATATAAACAACGTCAAGAACTAGTAAACTCAACTGTGTATTTCAACATAAAAGACAGCGCTATTTTTAAAACCACTGAAATTTTAGTTGTGCGCTGATGCTGAAATGGAGTCGACACGTCCACAAGCATATATAGATACGAGTTATATTGTACCTATTAACATTACTTATTTACCTACTTATGCGTCGCAATCCTATGGATTCTATCATAGCATAGTATGTTTGTATAAATCGAATATTAACTATTACACAAAATTTCAGTGACCAATAAGTGGTATATTTTTATATTCTTGATGTTGTGCGCTTCCTGGCTTTAGTCTAGAAGCAATGCGAGCATCGGCCCTGGCTACCGTGGCTACTGCGGCTACCCTCGCGCCCTCGCGCCCTCTCGCCGCAAGCCGCTCGCCCGTCGCCCTCGACACGTCTCCGCTAGGTATCGTTAGTTCAGCCAACTAGTACCGTAGTTCGATTAGCTAGGTAGACTACAAGCAATAAATAGACAATTGTTAAGAAATTTGACAAAAGTAGCTGTAACGTAAAAGTTGAGCAAAATCATTGAAATATTGTTGAATTTTTTATCTGCATTTTTTTGATAATTTTACCTACTTTTGTCAAAATTCTGTTGTTTGATTAAATAATTTATTATGAAGTAGTATTAAAACTAGATAAAAGGAAGTGTACTTGAGGTTTGTACCGCTCCGCCGCCGTAGGAGCCCGTCGGGCAACATCCCACCACACCCACCACTCCCCCATCCCTAACTACTCCCGATTTTTAACACTTCTATACTTAATTTATATTTTTAGAATCGATATTTCATTTACAATACATAATATTAACGATAGCACTACCTATATCGACTTTTCTGTGCTACAATTATGCAGCCAAAGATAATGAAACACGTAGATATATTTAACTACCACCCATATTTTAATCAACATTGAAAATGCACTAGTATCTTATAGGGTTATTTTTTATCACTTAGAAGAGCGACTCAAGTCCACGGCAAATTATAACAAAAGCAACTTTCCTTGTGGACCCATCTCTTTACATCGATGTACTTTAAAATAATGAAAAAAACACACCGATAAGTGATTGATTACTCTGGGGATGGCCATTTTCGAGGTGAGTCGGTTCCATAAGGAAGTTATGTCAAAAATGAAAGAAAGTTTGGTAAAAAATACCCTGTAGAATACCAGAATATGTTTTCATCTTAGCGTTGAAATTAGTTTGTTAACGATATAATACCTATTATAAAATTGTAGATACTTATCATTCGATACTGTTTACTTGCCTGAAATATCAATTATTTACACAGTTTAAAATGTTATACCAAACTACTTTTGATATGTATAATCTATTAAGTTCATAAGTCGAGCGAGGCCCGCCCTGTTGATAAATAATGTTTATAATAATAATTATAAGTAATCGAACTTGAAATTATTCACATTGAACTAGTGATCTCTCACGCGTTTTAACTTTGAATTGCTCTAGCTCCGGGAACGATAAAAATGTAAAGTCGATGATTGAAGGATATTAAATAAAGGTTAAAAACAGCCTACTTATGTTTCCGTTTTATAAAGGGGCGTGTGTCCCAAATAATTATGTAATTCGTTCATCTCATCGACAACATACCTACCTACCAACCTACGTCGAAGAAAAACAGTACATTCCATTTTCTTATAATGTGTTACTTTCAGTTTTTCTTTTAAAATGTACCTATGCTGAATAAGTTTATTGTAAGTTTAGGTCGCTAGTTTAGTCATGTGTCCGAAACCTGTCCCTTATATTGAAACCTACCTATATGTATTTATCATGGTAAATGGCTATACTGTTCCGTGAAGCCTTTATTTATATACCTGAGGGAATCCGTGCCCTACAAATGTCTTGCACGCGTGTCGTGTTACAAGTTACTACTAGAGTCCGCGCGAAAAGTTTTTCCGCAAACGACGTAGCGATATCGTCCAAAAAATTTCTGTCATCTCGTGGAATCACACCATGTTATAGGTATATCAAGTGACAAAGAGTGTTGAGTAGTGCAACACTCTTTGTCACTTGATATACAGACCTATAACATGCGCATTGACGACTAGGTACGATATATTAATTTTTTCTTCACTTGACTCCTCTTATCTACATGAGCAATTACAACTAAGTAGATTATTTTTTAAATCAATTCAAATGCAATTATGTTAGTTAAATAGTCGATGGGATAGGGCGTATTAATTTGTTTACTATCTACACCTGTCAAATATTTTTCATCCCATTTCAGTGACATGATAAACACATACGTATACGTAATCAACACGGAGGGAAAAAGAATCGCATCATCTTAAAAATTATGATACGTTATAGAAATGGGATGGAGGATATTTGATGCAGAAGCTACTTTCTATTTTTCATCGACATTTAGATAGATATTTTTTCATTCTGCACTGCACTGAAAGATGACCTAGATGAAATGATTCCCGCTTTATCAATTTGATATCGCTTTTATTACTTATAGATACGTTATTCTATAATGTTCTTTTTTATGTATAGAGCTTTGTATTGATAGGTTTAAAGTTTTAAATAGTAGAGATTCAAAAGCAATATGACAGTATTCGTAATCTACATTCTGTTGTAATTATGTTAACTTTATCTCTGTTAATGTTTAACACTGCACTCGTCTTGGACTAGTATTGAAGATCAATAATTTCGATCTATAGCCGTTGGAGAGTATTAAAGTTTATTTGAATTCACGATTCGTTTTATTTGAATGACCCTGACATACAAAAATGAAGACCCATGATAAGTAAACTCGTATGACTAAAAATATGAACAAGCAGATGTACTAAAAACAAAAACCCGCTACGGTAATTTCAAATTTATATTTTGCGTTAAAAACCTGCCATCTTGAATTTATGAATTTTTAATATAGCTAGTGTCACTTGCGCAGTTGCGCTGCTGAGAAGGCACCTCACATAGGTACCTATCAAGATCCGCCTAGTCATTTGGGCTGTATCGAATTTCTGAATACATACATAGGACATACACACTCTCGAAAAACATACCTAACCCTCCTGAGGCAGTCGGGTAAAAAGTAATGACTTCCACAAAAAGGAATGACGTCATGTAGATATAGGTATGTTTATTTCCTCATGATCAGATCAAGAGCCACCATCCATGACACACTGCACCCACATGGTAACAGATGCCGATGGGCTGGTGATGACGCACCAGCTTTCCTTGGATAAAATAATGTTATCTATAGGTAAATAATAAGGTAGCGTCCGTATACTGGTACATGGAATACCTTTAAGCCAGGTTTCATTAATGTAGGTGACGCATGATAAATAAATACTGATTCAATGGGCATCATTTCAATTCACGACTTTAGTATCCTTTATTACTAAAAAGATTGGAAAATAAAACAACTAGGTACTTTGACAAATTGTATGCATAGTACATACCTACCTATGTAATAAACTTAGGCAGGTTTACCAAGGTTTACATTTACCAACAAAAGCTGTATAACTACATGGAATTTGTAATTTTATTGTATTTTTTTATTTGTTTATTAGTAAAAGTTTTAGGTACATGCCATCCCGATACGAAGATAACATGCCATCACTAAATACCTCAAATCAGTAGGTGCAATAACAACACACTTGCTACATAAATACTTTACATGCCGTTTATTTATAGATAAGACCGTAATTTTTGTAACCAATTAAAAAAATAGCGGAGATAGCGGCTTGGCAAGACCAAAACAAGTATTAAATTGAGCCATATGCAAAGCTGAGTGGAATCGCTTGACAATTTGTACCAATCAGAATACCGCGTACCCACGTGCCGCGCCGGTTTCGCTCAGGCTTGCATAGAGCTTTACCCTCAAGTAGCTTCCCCATTGGTTGTAGCTGGCTGTAGTGAGCTAGTCATCAGATGGTAGTATAAAGCGGATGATCGCGCGCATTGCCCGCAGCCAGTAACATGTGCGCGCGCAAGTGGGTGGTAGTGATCTTGGCGTGCGCGCTCGTCGCCTGCGCACACGCGCGCCCAGACTCCAACCAGGTCAACGAGGTGGAACCTTCTAAAACCTGTGAGTGGACTTCCATACTGACATCCTAGAACACAGCAGAACCACTATTCATGAATATTCTTTAACTCTGTCAAGATAACCGTTTATACCTACACCTAGCACATGGATCCCAATTATCAGATATTTCCTTAGATTATAAATTTCTTTATGATAAATTATAGATTATTTTAATCACTCTAAGGTTAGTATAGCATTTAGTCAGATAAAGCTGTATGTGTCTATTAATTCTACCCGCATCATGTGCGGTTTGTTTACGTTTTTAGACCTGAGAAATATATTCGCGTTTATTTTGTTATTTCAATTCATTTTTATAATAATTTCACAGTGCAATATATTCTTGCGTAAGTACCGAGCTGCATTTTATCTGTTTTTCTAAACAAACCCACCTTGAATAAATAAGTTGTCAAAGAAATAGACTGCTACACAAAAAAACGCTTGTACGCTATATTTTAAATTAAATTTGACACAGATAAATACGTAATACCTATATTTATAAAATAAAATAAAAGTATACCTACCTACTTCGTTTCCTGCTAGGTACTTATAATCAAAACAACTTGACATATAAACCTGTTTGGGAGTTTTAAAAAGTAACACTCTTAACACGTAACCAGTTTTGAGTTCAAGGAAATGTAGGTATAATCGTGATAAATATTAGTGCTCTCAGGTAAACACAATATCGTGCATATTTAAATCTGTGTTAGCTTAGCATACTCGCGTGTTAGTAGTACCTACTCATATCAACAACTGTACACGAATCTAATGGCAGCCATTAAATCGAAATCTAGGTAAATAATGCCACAAAATTAATGCCTATTTATTATTTTTTATGGCATAATTTCTCAAAACCTCATTTGGGTCCAGTCCCACTGTGTCTATGGACATGTATTTAGACAGTATCAAGTACCTGAGTTTACTTTTCATACATTATTTAAAAACTCTAAACGAAGAAACTCACAGAAGTAAGTAGATAAAAAAGACCCAAATATTTTTAAATTTAAAAATATTTCCCGCTTGTAATCTATACATATAATAAAGTTGTAGAGGGTCGAAAGTCTGTACATAGAAGATTTTCGAAAAAAACTGTTTGGTGATACTTAAAATTGATAACAGAACACGTTTCAGCAATTTTTAGATTTTTTTTCTGTTTATCTGTTTATTTGTTTATCTGTTTGTATGTGAAAGCATCACGCAAAAACGACTGAACCGATTTTGATGCAAATTATACCAAAATGTCGGGAAAATTACCGACCAGGTTATAGGCTAATAAAATTCGACCCCTAAATGGGGGGGTTGCCACTATACTTGAAATAAGTTTGCACGTAAATCGATATTGCGTGCATTGCGTGCGGTAGAGGAATAAGTTACTATAAGATTTAAAAAAAACTACTCAAACTATTCCAAGGTTTGAACCAGTCCATGAAACTGAACAACTTTCCCCAAGGAACATAGGTCGAATAATGAAAAAATAATTCCTTCCCTTCCCTACAAATTTAACTTGGTCGGCTATCGAGACGGCTGGAGCATTTTGTATGGGAGGTCCAATTATTTTTTCCTACAGTAGGTAAATAAATAACTGCACGTATTTTACGACTAAACCAGTCCATGAAAATGAACAACTTTTCCTAAGAAACATAGGTCGAAATACGAATAAAAATTTGGCCCTCCCATTCAAACAGAACCGGCCGGCCAGAACATTTTGTATAGGAGGTCCAAATTCTTTTTTCATATTTCAACCTATGTTCCCTGGGGAAAGTTGTTCAGTTTCATGGACTGGTTCACTCCTTAAAATATTTGCTGTAAATTTTTTTAATACTCCTTATACAGGGTGTTAGGGACGGTGTGACGAAAACTTTGCTGGCATGATCAGACCATCAAACTGAACAACTTTCACTATGGAGCCAATGGTGGAAAACGAAAAAAAATTCTGAGCTCCCATACAAAATTTACGATCAGCTGACGGACTTTGTATGGGAGGTTGAAAAATTTTTTCGTTTCCCACCATTGGCTCCATAGTAAAAGTTGTTCAGTTTGATGGTCTGACCTCCCATACAAAATTTACGATCAGCTGACTGACTTTGTATGGGAGGTCGAAAATTTTTTTTCGTTTCCCACCATTGGCTCCATAGTAAAAGTTGTTCAGTTTGATGGCCTGCGCACGCCTGCTAAGTTTTCGTATACCGTCCCTAACACCCCGTATTTTCAACTACCTATGTTTCTTGGGGGAAGTTGTTTTCATCCTATCTATCCGAAAAGAACGCGCCGCAAAGTTCTTTTATTTGCACTTTTTAAATAAAGAACTCAACAAATGCGAATAAAACTACTTTGAATTTAGAACATCTTGATGTTTAGTCAGCGCCAAAGAAATAGAACGCAAATATTGTTCGAATAAAGGCTGTATGGGACGACGGCCCATAGTCGCGCGTCCCCAATAGAACTAAAAAAAAGATACGCGCGAATTACAGTCCGTAATTTTCACCAAAAATTACACGTACGTTAGAATTTTATTTAACTTTTTGAAAAATTAGTTCAAGTGATAGTGAAAGTATAACATTGCAATAAAATATGAGGCGCCTTTTATTTTCTCATAGAGGGTGATGAAAAGTAGAGTGAATTACTCGGGCGCAAAATATATTTTGGCTTCGGGGTATCTACTCCTAGAATCCCTTATTTCGCTCTGAATTCAAAAAAGCGCCCTCGCCATACAAGTGTTGTTTTGCGCCCTTATGATATCTACTAAAAGTTTCTTGAACTGGTTCACCCCTTACAATATATTTGCAGTTTTTTTTTTACTCCCATATTGGAGTTGAGATTCGAACACGTACCAACATAATAGTAAAGCAAAATAAAAAACCAGCCAAGAGCGTGTCAGACACGCCCGCAAATAGGGTTTGTAGTCAATGTTAAATATCAGCGTTACGAAGTTACCTAATTTCGTTGCTGGTTTGTTTGCAGTAGTAAGTATGCTTACGAACCACAAATTAAAAATCTTTTATTTTGCTTAAAACTTGCGTGGATACAGTATCCGATATAGTTTTTATGGTAACTTCATCTTCATCTCGGCCAAAGAACTAATTTTTTTTTTCAAATATTTAGTTCTAAGAAGAGAAAACTCCCCATAAAAGCAAATACTTCGAGGCAGAATCACTTTTGTGATTTTTTAAAAAAAAAACCTCGCCTTAATTTTTAAAGATCTATTTAACGATACCCTAATTAATATAGCAGATGGTTTTTTTTATCCTCCTTTCACATGTACAGCAACAGCTACAAAAAAAATATGTACAGCTTGATGGGCCGCTCCTGCAGGCCTATCACTTTTGGTAGGTAGTAGTAGGACCTAAATAAATAAAAAGTATACATACCTATTACCTACACAACTATTTAAGAGGCTACTATACCGAGCTGAAAGATCGTGAGCTGTCAGTTGATAAAAATATTTCTATCTCATTTATGCATCCCACCCGTCCCGCAGCCGAAAAGAGACAGTTATAGCTCGCTACCGGAAAATTTGCGTTCTGGGTTTACCAGGTTCCCCGTTCGAAATCGCCACCAAATTTGTTGATAGTGGCATTATTTTGCTGCCAATAAAATATTCTATGCCCGTATCATTTGTTTTGCTGAAATTATTGTCATATTCAAAAGTTATCAAGGCGTAAACTTGGTGATAATTTTAGAGCATTTTGCCACGGCCATATCTTTTTTTAAATGCATTATTACAACCAGAAAAAGAATATGGAGCATAGATCTGAAGAGTTACCGTGCCAAAAATTGAGTCGATCGGTTGCGAATTGGCAGAGGGATACGTTGAAAGCGTTTGTATGAAAAATAATGACTATAGATCCCTCTTAATAAGAAAACAAAAACAGAAGTGAAATAAGAAAGAAGAAATAGAAAGAAACAAGCATCCTTCGACATGGGTCAACTCGGATTTGCTCCTTCACATAAAAATAATAAAAGAACACCGGTGTTGGTACTGTAGCCAAATACCTATATCATCAAGATGTACCTAACTCAGGCGCTCAGACTTTGAAACAGGAGGGATCGAAGTGGGCTTTCCCCTTCAAAGTCAAGTAACAAACTCACATCGGCGGTAGTCTGGGGTTTCTCCAGGTTATTCCATCATCATCGTCATCACCATTATCTTTGCATGCCCTAATCGTACAAATCACGCATAAAATAATAACCATGAGACAAACATCGAAAATGAAAACGTACCATTATGTGTAAAATTGTGCATGAATCACTCAAAAATTAAGCGATGTTTTTAGATGTTTGGTATGGTGGAAGATAAACGTTCTGATCATATTTTATGATTAGTGAGAACCTTTATCAGCACTGGAGGTACTCTCTGTCTACCTACGTGACGGAACACCATGAACTCGGCAAAATATTAAAGGGCGCCACACACCACACACCCGTATGCATGACGTGCACGTTATCACGCGCATAGAGATGACGTTGTATCGTCTGGGATTGTATGAGGCACCGCACACCGTGCTACTCGCCTGATTACGTGCACGCATACATAGGCAGGCCTCTCATACAATCCCATACGATACAACGTCATCTCTACGCGCGTGATGACGTGCACGTCAAGCATACGCGCCCTGTGTGTGGCGCCCTTAAGAGATACGAGAATGTCTGTATTGAAAAATTTGTTTAGCATGATGTGCCGCTTCTGTCGGCTCAAAAACTTCTCTTGGCGAAACGAAGTTCGCGGGCACCAGCTAGTAATCATATATCTATCGCGAATGCTGATCGGTCCGGTTTCAATACTCCGAATGTGTAAATGTGGTCGCGAGTGCTTGAAAAGTAATATTACCTATAATTAATTAAGTTAGGCCAGATACCGTACCTGTGCTAAAAATTGAAACTTTGACAAAAATTTAAAACAATAAATTGATATGATCACTGATCACAATTAAATAAAAACCAATCTATTTCACAAGTGTTGGTTTGTTTATTTTTGTTGGGAAACAACAGTGGCGTCACGGAGACGCATTTCAATCTCGGGTTCAATTTACCTCGATTTACCTGATCGTTTCACTGC
This sequence comes from Phthorimaea operculella, assembly GCA_024500475.1. Taxonomy (NCBI): domain Eukaryota; kingdom Metazoa; phylum Arthropoda; class Insecta; order Lepidoptera; family Gelechiidae; genus Phthorimaea; species Phthorimaea operculella. Next base: position 4,110,134 of record JANFCV010000003.1, on the reverse strand, counting down.
TCGGTTGGTTTCTGCTATTACACCGATAATTGCGTGCGATTACGAACTAGTTATAGTTACACCTAGTGACAATCGCTACCACGTCAACACTCAAACGACATTAGACTTTCTATACAACGAGGTTATCATAGATGACGATAATATTTTCACCAAATTGTAGTAGCAACTTGGATAGGTGGTAGGAAAAGTACTTAGGTAGGCCTACCTACATATTCCTACCGAATAAAGGTCGAAAAATGTATTCTTTCTTACCAGTACCTAGTGTTTACTTACTATCTATCGATCGGCAGGGATATAACCCGGTTCACAAAAGAAATGGGACCCGAAATGGCAACATTATTGTTTGCGTCTTTTTCATATTAGGTACATGACGAGATGAGAGATTGAGCAAGATGTCAACAATAATGTGGCCATTTCGGGTCCCCTTCTTTTGTAAACCAGATTATATTCGGTACCTACAACGAATTGACTTGATATAAGTAAATACTCACGTAGAGCCTCGTCGGGTGTAGAAAACCACAACGACATTTCCGCATATTATTCTAGGTATCTAGTAGAAGAACACGGAAAACTAAAATTAACAATCGTCACTGGTTGCGTGGACAGCAGGGCTAATTGCCTACGGCATTACATACCTATGTAACTGGTGTCACAACACAGATTCTACTACCTACCTACCTACATATCCAAACTAATATCAAGTAAACAACAATACTAACACCATTGGATGGTATAAAACTGATCAGTGGTAGCTTAAGATGGAACAAAAGAATGAAACATTGTCCTCTATGATCCAGACATTGTCTATTGGTGTGAACGATTCTAGGAAGTCTGTAACGACTGTAAAAAATTTGGAAAAACGAAAAAAAAACGAGAGACAAAATCCTAGCAGAAAAATTAAGGAAATCGTTTTTCTAAAACCACAAAATCTTGAAGACAACATCGGCAAAGTCGTTATAAGCTCATTAGCGCTAAACTATGAAAAAACCAGAATCCTAAATGAGTTTATTCTTAATTTCCAGCAAACGAAATTAAACCAACTCATGAAGATGTAAAAGCGGCAGTGGTGAAGAAAGTGGAAGCGAGTACTGCAGCCCCCAAGGCTAAAGCTGACGCCGCGACCTTCAGGCCGGTCAACGAACAGTACCCGCACGCCGTGCTCTTCGGAGGCACCTGCGGCGGCACCATCATCAGCCCCAACTGGATCCTTACTGCTGGCCATTGGTGAGTGAACTCCCATTTAGAAAAAATATTTTTTAAATAGAAAACTAAAGATTTGACAACCATGCAGGTAGCATGGACTTTCCAGATCGATAATCAAAAATACGGCAATTACCATGATTAGGTCTACCGTCTACGTCTGTAAATGGCGATAAGGTTCCGGTACACTAATAGCATTTTCGTGTCTAAGTAAACAAAAAGGGATTCCCGCATCGTTAATACTTAGGTAGGTATTAAAACAACAGTCGTGTACTGCTTCTGCATACAAATGAGGCAATATCTTAGTTGTCGGCTAACAAAGCGAGTGATTCACAACTAAGCTGGGTAAGTGATGTGATTTATGCGCATGGCTCCTCTCGTAATCGTAATGCGCAGTCTCATAGTCATAGACTTGGAACTTGAATTTCCTCATATACCTACCTAACAACATATCGAATACTATGCAGTAAGAAGAAACTGGGCACAAATGTATGTAGGTACTTGGCAAATATTTCTGCTTCTAATACCTAGCGTGCTATCACATTAATAAGGGAAACGGCGCGCGTAGTGCCTTTAGAGATATTTACTGACTCTTGAAATAACTAGAATCCCAGAGGAATTAAATAAGGAGATGGTTGCCACGAACGTCATATTTCTTGGATTAAAATTGGCTATGTAACAAGTGACAATCGCGAAAATCCTAAATTAGGGTCGAGTGATCCTTCTGTAAACTCTCTATTTTGTGGTGCTATCCCTGGTGCGTACAGCTAAGTATAGGTATGTATGTAATGCGTTATTTCCTATTATAATTGATGTATTTTCAAAAATATGCAGGCATGCCATGTGCATTGCATTTTGCATTACCTGACTAGAGGTAATCAAGACAGCGAAAAATTTAAATTAATTTATAATAAAAATAAACCAGTGTTACAGGAAAACCTCACTTGATTATCAAACTGGTATGTCGAAGTAGCAAAATACCTAGTCTTAATTAATAAAATATTTATCTAGGTAGGTAAGTAGATTTCTACGTATAAAACTTTACATTGCTAGTATTTTGATACGTCGTCGTAGGTAAATGTGGAAAGGTCATGTCATGACGACTATTGGAGATAACCTTTGATCGCAAAAATGTACTGCATGAATGCACTTATTTGCGCGTGTAGTGCATTGTGTAGGTACGAAATAAAATTATGAAAATAATTTCTATGACGTGCACCCACATTAAAGTTGTTTACGCGTAAAGTACAACTGAGATAAATAGAACGTGCGAATTGACACAGTCTTCGAGCACCGCGCATCTTTCATCCCATTCCGGCCCGTCAGGATGGCAGGTCCTTGCTCGATGGCAATGGAAATAGTAAATTATGTAGAAATAAAAGATATTAAAAAAATGTGCAGAAACTCAGTCTATGAAGGAAAATATGTTTGGAAATGGATACTTAAGTTTCTTAGAGATCGATTTTTTTTATTTTTACAACACATGGTCCTCAGGGAAATTCTTGAGTTTCATTATAATATAAGCATAAGAGCCTTGTAGCCATTTAACTTTAACCTTCTCTCACCATAGTAGCATTGGAATCTCGAATATAAGTGTAGTACTCTACTGAAATAGATGTTGCCTGAAAATATTAGGTACGTAGGTAAATATAAAAGGTATTTCTATAGAAATGACAGCAGTAAATGTTTCCATTCAGAACGGAATGGACTGACTGAATGAGCTCAAATTGTATTGTGCCCTCAACCGTAACCCGAAATCTGACCATGACATGGCCATGGCATTGATGATAATGAATCAACCTTACTTATTCCTGGTTTGCCATTCATAATAACAACAAAACATAAATAGATAAGGTACTGTGCTACAGAAACGTTTACTAAAATTGCCTACAAAGATAAGATTTAAAGATTAGTTTCTTATGCAGTGCACCCAGATAGAAGTGAACAATGTAGATACTCACATAAACCTACTCTGGGTTTAAAAGTTTGGTCTGAAATACTTAATGCAACTTACACACTGCAGGCTGGCTTAGTCACGTACGGATGGAAAATTCATTCATTTGAATGTAGTTCTCTTCATTCCAGCACGCTGTTCACCGGTGGGCGGTACATCCTGGCCGGCACCAACAACTCTCGCGATGACAGCGGCGTGACGAGGGACATCAAGCGGCTGGTGATCCACCCGCGCTTCTCCGTCGGGCCCTACTGGCTCGACGCCGACCGCTTCGACATCAAGCAGGTAACATTGTGTTCCATACTGTCCAACCATACTGCATACAGCGGCGTGACGAGGGAGACCAAGCGGCTGGTGATCCACCCGCGCTTCTCCGTCGGGCCCTACTGGCTCGACGCAGACCGCTTCGACAACAAGCAGGTAACATTGTGTTCCATACTGTCCAACAATACTGCATACAGCGGCGTGACGAGGGGATCAAGCGGCTGGTGATCCACCCGCGCTTCTCCGTCGGGCCCTACTGGCTCGACGCAGACCGCTTCGACATCAAGCAGGTAACATTGTGTTCCATACTGTCCAACAACACTGCGATGACAGCGGCGTGACGAGGGAGATCAAGCGGCTGGTGATCCACCCGCGCTTCTCCGTCGGGCCCTACTGGCTCGACGCAGACCGCTTCGACATCAAGCAGGTAACATTGTGTTCCATACTGTCCAACAATATTGCGATGACAGCGGCGTGACAAGGGAGATCAAGCGGCTGGTGATCCACCCGCGCTTCTCCGTCGGGCCCTACTGGCTCGACGCAGACCGCTTCGACATCAAGCAGGTAACATTGTGTTCCATACTGTCCAACAACACTGCGATGACAGCGGCGTGACGAGGGAGATCAAGCGGCTGGTGATCCACCCGCGCTTCTCCGTCGGGCCTTGTACTGAACCTGGATATCATGCAGATGCATACGAATTCCATATAATTAATTTCTGCTAGAAATTCATCACAGGAATTAGGGTAGGCCTATCATTGGACATGGCACTTACGTTACTTATTTCTTGGCAGATTGTTTTTACGGATTTACTTCACCCAGTCAAAAGGGTGATGTCCCACGTTGCTTACCTACTTATTTTAGGTGCAACTCTACTCAAATTATTATTGATTTCGTTTTAAGTTAGAATTGACCAATAGTGTCGATATTATAGCATGCTTATATGTTTTGATTTGATGATGCAGTAAACTACAGCACAACTATTCCGTCTTGCAGGTGGCAGCAAACTGGGACTTCCTATTAGCGGAGCTGGAGGAGCCTTTACCGCTGGACGGCAAAACGCTGGCTGCAGCGGAACTTGACGATGCACCCTCCATCCCCGACGGGCTCGAGGTCGGCTACGCGGGCTACGGCACTGCTACGCACGGGGTAAGTAGGCATGGCCTTACATTAGCAGGTTTTTAGGGGTGCTACCATTGAACGGCAAAACGCTGGCTGCAGCGGAACTTGACGATGCAACCGCCTTCCCCGACGGGCTTGAGGTCGGCTACGCGGGCTACGGCACTGCTACGCACGGGGTAAGTGTCCTGTCGTCTACTATCGAAGGTGGAGGGGCACTACCTCTGGGCAGCAAGACGCTGGCAGCAGTGGAACTTGACGATGCACCCTCTATCCTCGACGGTCTCGAGGTCGGCTACGCGGGCTACGGCACTGCTACGCACGGTGTAAGTTGCACGCTTTTTATTGGCGAGGCGTGAAGAGGAACTGCCGCTAAACGGCAAGACGCTGGCTGAAGTATAACTGGATGACGGACTCTTCATTCATCCCCGATGGCCTCGAGGTCTGCTACGCGGGCTACGGCACTGCTACGCGCGGTATAAGGTTCATGCTTCCTAAATACAATAACATGACTAAAAATGCTTGCGCATAGGTACTTATTTTATGTAGCTAACTGACAACGGTTTGCCATTTCTCACGTGAAATTCGCTCCTACCGAGTAATAACAAATTAAAAAAAAATATGATCAATAATTCTATTTTCTCCAATTTGCTCGGAAATGGCTTCATTACTTTAAAAAAAGAATACGTCAATGGGCTCATTTATGTTGTCAAGGCGCAGAGGACTGTAATAGAAATTGCCGGACTAGGCCGGTAATAAAAGGGTTCTTAAACTTCACACTTTCGTGATTAGGTGTTTTATGGAACACAATTTGTTTGAAGTTTGAAGGCTGAATGTGAATTTCCCGCGCATTCTTTATGAAACGGAATGTAACCAAAACCAGCGCATGAACTTTAGAAGTTACGAACTGTCAATTTTGTCACGATTAAATATTTATTATTTATGTTTCCTTGCAAATTGGAGAAAAGCACTATACGAACCTCGGCCGGTATAACAATTTCTAGTCTCGTTTACTTTAGAAGACCTCGACTTCGTCTCGGCCTTCCAATGCCACTCGACCAGAAATTGCTATATACTCGGCCTGTGACGTAATGTACTATTTCAGGACGTGATGCGCGATGAGATGCACGCGATGGACCTGCGCGTGATGCCGGACAGCAAATGCAAGCAGGAGCTGGTGCAGTACGAGCCTGAGCACATGATCTGCACACAGGGCCGCCCGCCACGGTTCGACTCCGCCTGCAATGTAAGCTATACTACCGACTTCACGACTTTATCCCATGCGGGGTAGACGTGCAAGCAGGAGCTGGTGCAATACGAGCCTGAGCACATGATCTGCACACAGGGCCGCCCGCCGCGGTTCGACTCCGCCTGCAATGTAAGCTGTTCTACCAACTTAGACAGACAATATCACGCCATCATCCCATGCGGGGTAGATATGCAAGCAAGAGCTGGTGCAGTACGAGCCTGAGCACATGATCTGCACGCAGGGCCGCCCGCCACGGTTCGACTCCGCCTGCAATGTAAGTCTACCAACTTAGAAAATATCATGCCTTTATCCCATGCGGGGTAGACGTGCAAGCAGGAGCTGGTGCAGTACGAGCCTGAGCACATGATCCGCACACGGCCGCCCGCCACGGTTCGACTCCGCATGCAATGTAAGTTTCACCTTCTTCTTCTTCTTTTCGTGTGGGACACCGAGCCGTTCACCAACTTAAGCATATCATGCCTGAGGTAGGTAGAACGTTCTTCTTCTGTCGTGTGGGACATTGAGTTCAATATCTTGCAGCCGTTTAAAAAAATACGGTCTATCATTATAGTAACAAGTTTGTCAGCATGTCGCCTGACATTGTAATACCTACACATGAAACCCGCAAGACGTCTCTTACTACACACGCGAAAAAAAATTGAAGAGATACTGCTTTAAATATTTATTTCTTCGTTCGGTCCATATTATTAGCGTATTGCGATAAGGAAATGCGAAAAAAAGCTGCAAACTGTACATACCTACTAAAAGTTTTCAAGACCTCATCGTCAGCAGTTCAGCACATTAATAAAGCGCAGCCATAGAAGTTCATAATTTTTCTCTTTAATGATTTCTTTTTATTTGGAGCCAGTTGAGAACAAGTATCAAATATGCCTATGGTAAAATACTAAGCGAGGGGGATAAAATAAGGTATAATAAATATGACAGATCTTTACGAACGAACACTAACCCTGCTCCTTGTTTTCCAGGGCGACAGTGGCAGTGGTCTGGTAGCTAACGGCAAGCTGTACGGAGTAGCCTCGTGGGTGCAGGACGACGCGCGCCGCTGCTTCAACGGCGCGCTGGTCGTCTTCTCCAGGGTCGCGGCCGTGAGGGACTGGATCCGACAAGTCACCAGGGTCTAGACCACGAAACTTAAATACTACTTATACTATAGATTGTAAGATTCATTTCAGAGTCAAGCGTGTAGCCAGTTTCGGCCGATGCCTTATTAAACCCGCACTACAAAGACTTCAGCGGGGGAAAACAGACCATTTTACTGTGGCGTTAGAAAATTGGCTAATTTCAAACACGTTGAAACCGGCGGCACGCTTGACTTTAAAACAGCCCTTTAGGCGCAGGAGGTCTCTTTCTCAAAAAGCCCTATTCTATCTACTTCTCTACTTTGACCACTTTGTAGACTGTTAACTTTTATTGCTTATTTTGGACCTTTGTTGTCAACTAAGGATAATAAATGTTACAATAGTTACCATTCATTTGACCGTTTGTTATCGACAATCTCTATTTAATCCACGAATTTCGTTTCGACCGTTTGTTACTCTACACAACTAACATTCTTCGTTAACGCAAATAAAAATGACACTTATAGCTAGTCAATAGACTAATCTATAGCACATCAAATCAAATATGCATAATATTATTTAGCATATAAATAAGACCAAGAAGTTGAAACTACTAATTTTAAATGTATTGGCTAGGTATTTAACTCTCAATGCATTTCATGTTTATTATGAGGATAGGTAGGTAAGTGAAATCTAAGTACAAATAAGTGTACTTATGTGATATATATGTATGATAGACAAAACTACTACATAAAAAATAAATGTATGATTTAGACTTGTAAGTATATTTTTGTACTTACCTACTGTAACATAACATATCGAGTCATAAGTTTGATTAAAACCAAATCATTTCTTTATGCCATGTCGCAGTTGTTTGTTAAATAAGAATAAAATTTTATCAAAAATTAAAAGTAAGCAACAATTTATTTCCAAACCAGTCCATGAAACTGAACAACTTTTCCTAAGAAACATAGGCCGAAATTAAAATTAAAATTTTTGGACCTCCCATACAAATGCACCAGGACCAGACGAGCGAGTAAGTTGGTATGGGAGGGTCAATTCTTTTTACACATTTAGTCCTATGTTCCTTGGGGAAAGTTGTTGAGTTTCATGTGCTGGCTCACCCCTTAAAATATATGCAGTTGATTTTTTGTACCTTATACAGATAAAAAGTTTTTTTTAAATTCACAAAATCTCAGATAAGTACCATTTTAATTTAAATGATTATAATGCACACTACATTATTTTTCTTGGTAATAATTTCCGCATCCTAAAGGACTCGGGATCGCTACGCGACGCCTACGCGGGCTACGTAGCTGCTACGAACGGTCACGTGGCGTAGCATTTCACTACACTAGTCATGCTTCGTTACAATTTATTTTTTCTGCCCATCTACCTAAATCTACTAATACTACTATATATAATAATAAAGAGAAAAGATTACTTTTGTTTGTTTTTTTGTGTAATCGATTAACTCCGAAACTTACGATTACGATTCACGATTTAAAGAACGTAGTCCTGACAGTTCGTCATTAAAAAGCTCTAGGCTAGGCTACTTTTACTAAGAGAAAATATCTTATTCTTGCGGAAAACCGGGAAATATAGCGGATATTAACCAAATTAGCTAACCGATCTTTGGCACTGAGATTGCTAGCATATCTGAGACGGAAGTTCCTCACCTGATCAAACATCAATATCTCTTTAGGCGCTTTACACACATAACGTCCGTTTCGACGTTATTTTTGCGCTGCGTTACGCATGCTTTGGGACAATACGATTTTCGACCTTATTTCCATACAAATATAGTTTATGTCAAATTGCTTGACAAATGCATCTGCCAACATAGCGTTGTGTGATATTTTTGCGCTAACGGATGCGTCTGTCAAGCGGTTTCACATAAACCGTATTTGTATAAAAAATATGATGATGAACCGATGAACCCCGGTGTCAGTTTTTCAACCGCCTACTGCAAGTAGCAGGCCTCTGACATAGTTGTGTAACGACCGCCATCATAGACAGCAACCGGGACCGACGGCTTAACGTGCCCATCCGAAGCACGGAACCATCTTACTTGCGGACAATCAGGTGGTTCAGCCTGCAATGTCCTAACCAGACTGGGAACAAATTCACAAATTGATATAAATATCAACTTTGTGAGTGACCCCAGGCATACTAACCGCTGCGCCATATCGGCTGTCAACCCTGACACTAATTTAACCATTTTTGCGCGGAAGCTTGCTGATGTTTCTGTTAGGGAAATATTATTATCTAGTGATTCTGGCTAGCTACCTCTGGTCTGGCGTAGGTACTACGCCATGTGGGCAAAATGGCACGTTTGCTAAACGTCAATGTTTGTTTGTCATAAACATGTAAATTAATAATATTCTGGCAATAAATTAAGAAATTAACATTGTGTCATTTATGTAAATCTACACAGTTCGGGCTAAACAGCTTCGATAGCTGTGTGTGGTTCTTCATGAAATGCCCCATGTGGAAAACCATGATATTAAGTATGAGCATGAGGAAATGTGAAACAATTGTCGGGAAACCAAAATTTGTCGGGACACCGATAAGATATAGCAAAATATTTGGCGTGCCGTAGATATCATAATAGCTAGGTTTAGATTGCAGTACAGACGAGATCACGTTCACGTCCAGTAACAGTTTGAACACTGCACGCACAGCTATATAGTATCTATCACATCACATGTACTAATAGTGTTCCAACGTGAGCTCGAATGTTCTTGCCGTTTTTTAATATTATCCAAAAGGACAAAGAGGGTTTTTGTCAAAAGTTTGAGTATTAGTAAAGAACAAAAACAACGATTATATTCCTGAAAATTTAATGACTTTAATAGAAGAATAACTAAATTAAAACAGCAAGATAGAAGAAAAATCATTCATTATTAACATCATCTTTATGTGATTATGTTCAAGCAAAAAGACCAAAATTAATCAATGACCTAACAAAATATACAACAAAAGTCATTAAATAATTAAGTCCAACCAATGTCGTCTAGTGTGGGTGTGGACATCGAAGCGATTACAGGTAGTATTGGTCACCACTAAATGAACGAGTTAGGTACATAATACAACTTACAATTTTGAATAATATTGTGATTAAAAGAAAAAAAGCTAAATAATTCTTTCCTACTTATATAATGTGTAATAATATAAAGTGTCGACTACTTAATATGTATAACTATACTTATAATTTTCACACAAAGAGCGGAGCGAGGCGAGTCGCCGCCGCGGGCGCGCGGGACCCGCCCGGTCGCCGCACGGCGCACGCACGGGTCCCGCACGGCCGCCGGACGGCGCCGCACCCCGCTCGCCCACCTTATGCCGATACACACCACAATCTCGCTAAACACTAGGTCACTTACGCCGAATGTTAGACAAATAAGAAAGCGACGACTTCCCAAACCAAAGTTGCAGTACTAACGATTTCAAGATGATGTCAATCCAGAGCCCGATGCGAGATGCACAGAACCGACCGATCGTTGTCTAGAACAGAAACGGCATCTTTCAGAAGTCCCGCTACCGGCGGTTATCACGAGTTGAATGTTTCTGACAAAACACGAGTCAAGTCAGCAGCGGACTTCTTTACGGTTTAGTTTGCACCTAGCGAGCGAACGGGCGGGAGCGGGGCGGCCCGCGCGGTGCCGCAGCGGCCACGCAGCGGTCGCGCAGCGTACGGCCGCCCCTTGAGCTTGAGCGTACAATGTTATCTCGAATGTTTAAGCGGCTAGCTCTCCGTTGGAATCATAACAATGTAGCTTTTTTTGGAGTTTTAATTTTTTACAATATATAGGATTTCTTTCTATAATTAATTATATCTAATATTTACAATGGAGGTGAATGGACATTATTCAAACTACTAATTAACTCGAAAAAATAATTCAGAATTCCTACCCGAAACGAACATTATCTACAGTTTTAAATTTAAAAGTAAACATCTCGCACAGATAATATCTAAATATACGGTCGGATCGAGTATGCGTATCTGATCGTGTGGCGTCACATTCTAATATCAAAATAGTCTTCGTCAACGAAACTAACAATCGAAAGTCTACGCGCGGGCGCGCCTTAGTCAATAACTACGCATAAATAAGAGACACAGACTCGATCGAATATTTATTTAGAGTAAATCAATAAGGTATGATGAGGGGTGAGTGGGGTTGGTGGGCGGTAGTGGTGGGGGGGCTCATATCTTGTGTATCTTCTGTGAGACGACGACGGGGTTGTTGCGGCGGATCTCCTGCGCGCCGAGCTCCCGGTAGTCGAAGGAGCAGTCGTGCTTGTCGCTGTACCGGTGCACCGCGCAGAACAGCCCCCCGCAGCGGCACTCGAACCCTGAAAACAACAAACACACGTTATCAAATCAACTCGCTTTTTCCGTTTCTCTGTTTATCTGTTCTGGAATATCACGTTTTAAAAAGAAGTCGCTTTTTTCGTTTCTCTGCCTGTCTATCTGTTGTGGAATAACAAGTTATAAAATGAAGTAGCTTTTGCGTTTTTCTGTCTGTCTGTCGTGGAATTAACTATACGACGGATTTTGATGCAATATTTTGTAATAGATAGAATGATTGAAGAGGAAAAGTGAGTTGCAGCAGGTGAAACCGCTAACGGGCCGCTAGTAGAATACAAGAATAACCGTCGCGTGCCACAGCCCCGTCTATCTACTCGTAACCTCAAAACTCGATCAAAAGAATGAGTTCAAAGTGAGAGTGAAGCAATGTAGTAAATCAATAGAGTGAACAACTGAACAGGTATATTCTGGGCGATCTCATAATTTCGAGTCATCTTTGAATAGACAAAAGAGTAAAGAGGGAACTTCCACGAACTTCACAAACGGAGAATATTTTACTTTAGAATAGAAGATTAACATTATCGGTTAATTCTCACTTAACATGATATAATAATTATGTTTGCTAGAAAACTTTCAGAACGGAAATACATTTAATTTTGGGTTTTACCTATGCTTATGAGAAGTACCATTAAATTTAAAAAATCCGTATTTAGCATATTGGATTTTGGGCTTGTTGGCAACTAAAGAAAGGATCCAGAGAGTCGGCCGGCACTACCGAACCTAATAATAAAACTTGTAAACACGCCTGCCCAGCGTCGTGATATAGGAGAGCCTCATGTCGATCAGTGAGTGATCCATCATGCATCTGATTTGGCTGATTTGATATTCTTATACTTTGGGATTTTTGACAGTAGCAATTCTGGTTATGTAAAAGGTGAGAATCGCGAAAATTCTAAATAGAGCCGAGTGATCTGTAAACTCTCTATTTTGTGTTGATGATGACTGTGGATGAAGAAGTAAGTATTCTTCTTCTTCTTCGTATAAGATGGTAGATTAAATTTTGGATTGCTAATATTTGGCTACGGCTACCCCATACCCGGTAGCTTCATTCAGGTCTTCCTTATTATACGTGGTTGACAAAAGAGGGCAGGAGATCAGATGTGCCATTATTAACTGGGGTACGGATCTACAGTCACAGTTGATCAAGTTTTTATCTGTGAACCCCCATTTTCCCATGTTCTCCCTGCAGCGGCCAACTTGCGTTCACAATCGGTTCAGGGATTTCCAGTAAGTATTGAGCTATTGACTGTCCCTTACCTGTGAGTCCAACCTTCTTTTTGCAGACGTTGCACCTATTCTTTTTCTTCTTGTCCTTGCTGGGGTCCTTGTCGTCGGCATCGGTGTCGCTCGCGCCCGTGCTCGCGCCGCTCGTGCCCGCCCCGCTCTCCTCTTCCAGTTTCTGGAAAATTACAAGATGAGAGGTCAACAGGCGTGTCGAAAGCAACTTGAGAGGCAAATAAATAAAAATCAAGAAAAAAGTAACATAAATAAAAACAATGGGCTTCACCACACTTAAGCGCTTTGAAGTTTTGAACGAGCTGATCAAAAAATATTGCATACATATCGCTAGACACGCGATCAACATTTTTTGTGGTAAGGCCCACATGTAGAGTGAGAACAAACAAGTAACAACGAAATAACTAAATAAATATTTTAAATATAGGGATACTAAAGCTCAGATAAAGTAACACCAAAATAAATACTAAAAACAAAGTAATATGTACGAAACATAACCATCAAACAAACGTATCTGAACCGACGACAAAGAAGAACATAGGAAAAGTGACGAGCACTCATGCATCTAGCTTGTGCGCCACTGTTGGGCTAAGCCCTCACTCTTCCCCTGCCATCATGTTCTACATTCATTCAACTTTGGGTGTCCAAGAACGCGTATATTTCCTACACTCATTTTGGAACAAGGCTTCTGTGGCCAATTCCGCCGTGCGCCAAGAAAACAGTTGCTCAACATCTTTGAAAAGCCCTAAAACGAAACGAAGGCTGTAAACAACAAAAGACACGTATAAATTAGTTCAACACATGATGGTTTAAATGGACAGACCCTTTTTAAGCCACGTCGGCTTGTTTCTGGCTGGTTGTTATCGAGGGATAGTTTAGCGGGGGCGAGGTGTAGGCCGGAGGGCGCGGGGGGTATGTGGCGGTTGTGCTCCTCGTGTATGGCGACCATCTTGCCGGGTGGGGGCGGCGGCGCGGCGTCGGGCCGGTCGCTGGGCCCGTCGGGCGCGGGCGGCAGCGTGGTGGCCCGCGCGGGCGCCGCCGCCTCGCCAGCCTTCTTCTCGAAGCTCTTGGAGCGCGTCACCTCCACCACCGAGCTCTGGCTGCCATTGCCGTTGCTCGACTTACTGTTACGTCTCACTGCTTTTTTCAACAGTCTCTTCCCCTTCGACTCTTTTTTGTTAGGGTCATTTTCCATTATTGAGATTTATTGGATGGTTCAGGAAGGACATTTTGACTGAAAAATAAACGATCTTTGGTACTACTGCCTATAGAATGGAAATAAATTGAACGACTACACTGCACGATTGCACTTTACCACATGTTAAGACATATAACTGCCCTGCATTTCATGGAGGGCTATATAGAACTCGTAAAACAATGGTTTACATTTTAAAAGTTGTTGAATATTACAACTTTATTTCTCAAAAAACTAATGTAAATATTTCTCTATATTTTTTGATTTTTCAGACAGATTTCAGACAGTGTCAAATTGACTTTGACTTGCACTTTGTTTCGAATATTTTTCGTCAGTGTAGTGCAGAGAATCAGTACAGTTCAGCAAAAAGATTCTAACTATCGCGGAATAAGTTGGGAGCAGGGAATTTTAAATCTAAAAATTACTATTCATTGGTGGGCGAATCAAAACTCAAGCTAGTGACGACGCCCTGAATAGGATAAAAGATCGAAATGAATACGCTTTTCATTTAGAAACCATTATCACGACGAATGACAATGGTGATACAGGATTTTCCGAAACGGTCCTCAAATATCTGTCGAACTGAGAGATAACGACCATATTTAACGGCCGTTAACGTTCTGCCTACCCTGCAAGGCAATAAGGCGTGATGTGAGTATGTATCACAACGTTGATCACAACCTAACACAACGATTATAGGCTGGTTTACAAAAGAAGGGGACCTGAAATAGCAACATTATTGTTGACATCTTGCTCAAATGAGGGGTATAAAAGCAAAGGCGAATTAGTCCACTCATTAACTTTTTCGAGTTAGTTATGTAAATGTACTCAGATTAGTCTAAAGAAACGATTTCCAATGAGTTTCAGTACCTGAAACCTTTACTTTTCCTGAAAATCGTGATTCAAAATTAGGCTTGGAAGCAAAAGCGACACAGGTCCACGACTGTTTAGAAGCAAAACCAAATTTGTCCATATTAGCCAATCACAGCCATGCATTTTGGTGAATCAATATGGCGATTTCATTAAATTGCCGACTTGTTAGTTGCAAAAGTGAACTAAGTCCAGGTAACTTGGTAGCAAAAGCAGTCTTAGTCCATCGGTTAGAAGCAAACTCACCCAAGTCCAGATAATAAAATTAAAAATTAAATTAATAACACATTTAAACATTCTTTTGCTTGATTAGATGTAAATTGGCAATTATAGACAAGCTGACTAGTATTTTTTCTGGAATAAACATAGCTCCGAGAGAATGCTATAAAACTTTTGCCGTTTCCCAACATTTCAACTTCTTGGACTTCTTGGATTCGCCTTTGCTTTTATACCCCTCAAATGTCATGTAATTTGAAAAAGACGCAAACAATGTTGCCATTTCGGGGCATTTCTTTTGTGAACAGGGTAGGAGCAAATCTAGATTCAAACAGACGAAACGAAACATTCAGTTTTCGAATCTTCAGTTTCCAAAATGGTCAAAAGCATAGCACGATTTCCCGCTAGTACCTAACTGAAATGTACTTGAAAAATATAATCATTTGCCCTTTGCCAAAGTTGTAAAAGTAACAAAACTGTTGTAAACAGTGTGGTCAACATTTAGTTGAAGAAAATGACTGAATGTCCCACACAAGAAAAAGACGAGACTTTAGACGAAATCACATAACTCAGTAAGCAAATTCCATTACCTTTGCGTAATGTCATGATACCCTATATCGTACAGAATAAAGTATTATCTATCCATAAAGTCAACCTAGAACACATACATAATATCGTTACAAGATATTTCCATGCGGTGGATAAGTCCGTGCAGCGAGGTTGACGGAAGATATGCCCACAGTTGAGTTGTAGTCTCAGCCGCACTAAAACCTCGCGTGACGCGGCGCATATACTCCACCGGCTTGTTCCTTAACGGCTGGTAAATAGATAATTTATCTACACACCAACCGTGTAGAATGCCGACACACGACAACTATGAGCAACTTTCTTTCTCGACCAATTTCCTTCATGTTTTTAATTTGTGTTTAGTTTCTTACATTGGTATTTACAGCATTACGTTATTTTGTTTGAAACAGTCCTTCACTTTATCTTGATATGCTTCATTTGGCATGTTTTATCTTAGTAAAATAAAATATATTATCTTATCTATTGTAATCGAAAATCAACCATATCTGTAGATAACAAAAGCACGCATTGCACAATCAACTTTTTTCCATGACTTTCTTATAATATCTAGTCAGCAAAAGATTTTTCTAGGTACCAACATTCCACAAAGTACTCAGACCTGAATTTGAGTAATGTATAATATCTTTTGTTGTAAAAAAAATTCACGGAATGGTGTAGATTTTAATGGTGAGGGATACTAAGAAATTTGATTTCGTCTCAGAATTCATTTATGATGCGATTCCACACGACAAACAAATTATTTCTTTATGAAAAGTTTAACTTGTAATTACCGGTGTCCTAGGGTAAAATTACTTTAGGTCGTTGTACGAATAAAATGCATGAAGGTGCTGACCGCAAAGCAAACGAACTTAGCAATGTCACTTAGTTTAATAGCAGAGGCCAGCGAAACCTGACACCCGATGCTTTTAGTAAGTTTTAGTTTGTCTGGGGTCAGAATCTATAAAATTAGTGGTCATACGGCGGTCAACATGCAGCTGTTATAAGAACCAACTGTAATGGAACATCTCGTATCGTTACATTGAATGCGTGTTCATTGTTCGAGCCAATTACTCAGGATGGAAACTAGGTATCAACATATTTTATCAAAAATCTACCAATACCGGGACCAAGTAAGAGTTGGACACACGTGTCAGTACCAGCCAAGGGTCTTCAACAACTTCTGCTGCACTAATATCATTTATTTATATGAAGACATGAGCATTATCTCTTAGAATTGCTGCAGACAAGTCAGTTGCTTTGGTAGTGCAAGCGCTACCTGAAATGCAGAACTCCGAAGCCTCCCAATGTACTGCTAGCTTTCATTAACTCCTGTTCCTGAAAAGAAGGATATAAGGTAGGTAATAGAAATGTGGCCTCACGTCTGTGTGTAGTAGGTCGTGCGCGGGCAGGCTGGGCACGGTGGGCGCGGCGGCGGCGAGCGGCGTCGGCGCGGGCGCGGGCGCGGGCGCTGGTGCGGGCGCGGGGACGAACGGCGCCGACACGGGGGACGGCGTCGTCGCCGGCGGCTGCTGCTTCTTTTTTAGAGCCTCCTGGAACATACAACAGTGGTAGTTGAGCAAAAGAACATTTGCAAAATTACGTCTCGACGACTGGCAGGATCGGACCCCGACGGCCTCGCATCTATAGCAAGTAATGCTCTCTTTATTCGACCTAGAGTTCACTTATTGTCCAACACTGTTCAAGCCTCAATGTCAAGAAAACTTGACCTTAGTGCCTATACCTACATTGATAGTAGAGTAGAGAGATACTCTTGAGTAAAAAGTTTATCGATTGAAGATTGAAGAGCTATGTCAAGACTAGTAGCGTAGCATTCTTGGATAAGTGTTTTTGTCTTAGGTAGTGTCACTTCCGATTTTATGAGGGAGAGAATATCATCTGGGTACATAATGACTTCATCGTGGACTGCCTCTGTATAATTAATTAAAAGCTCAGTGTTCATCTTATGATTTAATATCTTCTTAACTTCTTATGATTAATTAAGTGATTTTTTTTATGTATAGTGAAGTGATAGTATTCAAGTTGCCAGCTCTCTCTCTTTTCGTGTGGGACACCGAGTCGTTCAACGACCCGATGAACCCTGGTGTCAGAGTTTTTTTCAACCGCCTACTGCAAGTAGCAGGCCTCTGACATGGTTGTGTAACGACCGCCATCATAGACAGCAACCGGGACCGACGGCTTAACGTGCCCATCCGAAGCACGGAACCATCTTACTTGCGGACAATCAGGTGGTTCAGCCTGCAATGTCCTAACCAGACTGTGAACAAATTCACAAAGTGATAAATATCAACTTTGTGAGTGACCTAACCGGGAATTGAACCCGGAACCTTTGCGTGGCAGGCAGGCATACTATCCACTGCGCTACATGGGCTGTTAGCTTACATTACATACTTATATTTATAACAGTTTTTCCGTAACATTATCATGTAACTGTACCTTCGGTTTAGTTTAGTACTTTGCAGTACAAATCTACATACCCTCTTGGCAAAAGACACTCGATGGTGAGCCAAAAGGAAGATTTACCTTTTATATCTCTGCACTATTATTATAAATTTTAATGTACCGTACCTATAGTAGGTACCTACTGCAACTACCAAAAGTAGAATTAATTTATATATTATTTTAACAATTTTGATGATCTGGTTAGCCAATTTATCTCTTGACTAATGTTAATGAGTACAGACATAAGCTATACGGCACCGCTATATGCTAGGAAGAACACGACTATCAAGGTGAAATAAATAATAACGTATTGAAAGATCGTCGGTCATATGTATCAAGATGATTTCCATCACATCCATCACAGGATTACGGAAATACAATCAATTATGAGTTTTAACGAAATACTGCCTAAAATCAACCTATCATATTAGGCCAGATTCAAATTACAGTATCAATATTTCGTTCTATTTACGAAAAGTATTATCGAAAGTCTCTCATTGAACGGTAAGTCCCTCGTAAGTAGAGAAAAGCACGTACTTATGTACTTTCTAAGCCCCGTTGATAAGTATCGCGCATGACACAAGCCGTGCGCCCGCAATCTGCACGTGTAGCGATAACAAACACTTATGCAACGCAAGGGCATAACAATCAAATGTGATTCTTCGCTTACAAAAACCCAACACATCACCAACGCTACTACAGCGCATTGCATAAGGTTCGGTGACGTCAAATGCTGCATAAATCGAAAGGCGTCTCAAATATTCATTGCAACTTGCAACTGCATGACTAAAGTGCTCAATTGACGTGCAAACGTTGCAGGCAAATGTAACATCTCACGAACAAAGCTCATTTGCACATCCTGAATTCAAGGATTTTTTGGAGCCATAGGGTCACAAATTGCAACAAAATCAAGAAACAGGAAACACTTGTAATTCACTACCGTGCTTTGTTCTTACTAGTAATTTGGAATTGCAGATGTGTATGTGGTATTATTAATTGTTTGCGATAGAGATCACCACAGCACTCAATGACGTCACGTGTTGACTTCGGACAAATTGAGACACGAGTTAATTTATACATCAAGGTCTTCTAAGTTATGCTTTTGTGAATTCCATTTAGTACGCAATGTTTGAGGAAACTTTAAGTGTTTGAGAACAAAGAACAAGAAAGGAAGATAAGGAAACCAAGGGCATTCGAACATTCCAAGGATCATTTGTCGTGGCAACGAGATAAATCTTGGTTTTATCGCACCGTATATGCAATGTTGAGTTTGGCTCGCTTCTAGGTCGCGTCACCTTCTGCCCAAGGAGATCTGCCGATCGCTCGGAGATACTATACATGACTATACTGCGCGAGCGCTCACGCGGCGACGCGAACAGGAAGACGCGGATAACGTTTTAATGAAGCCGTTTACCTCGTCGCCTACTTTTCACACCAGATTTTAAACCGGATATGCGGATGTGCTCTTGCAAGTTTTCGACTTCCGACAACGCCAACTGCGATGGTGAGTCGATTTCTAGATGTATATTATCATGTTAAAACTACTACGCAGTGAAGGTGTGGGTGGTGGGGGTTTCGGGGGTGGGTGGGGTCTACCTCCTAGCGGTCCACCCCGGGCAACGTCCTCACAACATGTGTTGGCGGCTGAAGATCCCAAAAGCGGTGGTAGGCCATGAAAGGGGCCGCCTGGCTCGCGACCACCATCCCGCCGGAGTCCGGCGCCAAACAGCCTTGCTGTGTTCCGTCGGTGTGCGGGACTGCCAGTGCCATTGGGGGGTAGCAATGTAGTCAGTTGCGCTGCCGGAACCGGTCTTTGTCTTTAGGTGATGCTGTATCCGGTAACTCGTTTTGGAGGGTAGCGGGATCCGAGGCACGGTCTCAGCCGTTGGCCGACCGCAGTCAGTAGGGGGCCCGACTTGCGCGCTAGCCACGCGCAAAGGCTGCCCCGCCAACTGTGAAAAATCCCGGTACACTCCACCGTGCCAGTTGGCGGCTGGATGGGAGGACCCGGTGGAGTGTTATCGGGGGGGCTCGGGCGTCCCCGCAGTCTCCAAGCGAGTTCCTCTCTGATCAGTTGAACCGAAAGGTACGAGTAGGGTTTCTAAGCAGCGCCTCGACTATCTTTTCTTTCCCCCACAAAAACTCTTTTAAAAACATGAAAAAGCTAAAAAAGAAGAAAAAGTTTGACCAACGGCAGCACTTCCTCCCACTCAAAGTGCACCTCACGAACATCCGAGGTCTACACACAAACCTAGACCCGGTCCATCACCACCTGGAGACCGAGAAGCCGCACTTATTCTTCTTAACGGAGACGCAGATAGCAACACCGTTGGACGTGGCATACCTCAACTACCCTGGTTACACTCTTGAGCACAAGTTTAAGAAGCGTGCAGGGGTCTGTGTGTATGTTCGCGATGACGTTTGCTGTAAGCGTCTCCGTGGCTTTGAGAATTCAGGGTTTCCCGTGCTGTGGCTTTTGGTTGACACTGGAGTAGAAAACTCTCTATGCCAGTGTTTATCGTTCGCACAGCGGAGATCAGGAGACGACTAGACTCATGGAGTACCTCTCTGAGACGGCAGATACAGCAATTCAGCGATATCCAACAGCAGAGCTTGTTTTTCTGGGGGACTTCAATGCTCACCATAAAGAGTGGCTGTTCCCATACCAGAAAACTGACCATGCTGGGCGAGAGGCGCGTAAACTAGCATTGGCGCTAGATCTCACCCAGCTGGTGGAACAAGCGACGCGAATACCAGATATCACAGACCACACACCCAATTGCCTGGACCTTCTGCTGACAACTGATCCGCACAGACATTCGGTTTCGGTCTCGGCTCCGCTGGGATCATCCGACCACTGTGTGGTGAAATCCGTGTCCATCTGCTCTCCTCCGGATTATACCCCTAGGGGCACGAGGAGAGTATGGCGATACGAGTCAGCAGACTGGGACGAGATGCGTGCTTTCTTTGCTTCATACCCGTGGCGGCAAATGTGTTTCTCTTCGGAAGACCCCTCATACGTCGCTGATGCGATCACAGCTGTAATCCGGCAGGGAATGGAATATTTCATTCCTTTCTCCGATATCCCGCTCGGTTATAAAGCCCAGCCTTGGTTCAATGCGGACTGTGCTCGAGCTGAGGCTCGTAAACAGTCCGCTTACCAAGCTTGGGTAAAAGCTCGTGATCGAAAAGTGCGAGCGAGAAGAGTGCGAGCAAAGAAGAGAGCATATAATGCCGTCGCCAGGTATTGCAAACGGGTGCTACGAAAAGCTAGGTTCGACCATATTAGCCGTATTGGGGCAAAGCTTGCATCATACCCACCGGGTAGTAAGCAGTTCTGGTCCCTTTCGAAATCAGTCGAATCCAACTTCTGCCGTCCCTCACTACCTCCAATGCAGAAACCTGATGGGTCGCTTGCCCACACCGCGGCAGAGAAAGCAAATTTATTTGCCGATCTGTTTGCGAGCAACTCTCGTATAGACGCTGGCTCGAAATATCCACCCACCTTACCTCACTGTGATTCTTTGATGTCTGAGATCACAGTGCACAATAAAGAGGTCCGTAGAGCCCTTCGCAGTCTGGACGTGAACAAGGCCAGTGGTCCTGATGGCATACCAGCAAGATTGTTGAGGTATTGTGCGCCTGAGTTGTCTCCTGTACTGACACGCTTGTACCTCTCTCTCGTGTCAAAATTGTACCAAAATCTTGGAAGCTTGCCAATGTGCAACCTGTGCCCAAGAAGGGTAGCCGTGCCGACCCTAGCAACTATCGACCGATCGCCATCACTTCCGTACTCTGTAAGGTTATGGAAAGAGTTCTGAACTGCAAACTGCTTTCGTACCTCGAAGACAATGATCTTCTCAGTGATTGTCAATATGGCTTCCGCCGAGGGCGTTCCACGGGAGATCTTCTAGTGTACGTAACGCATTGCTGGGGCGAGGCCATTGAACACCACGGCGAAGCAATAGCAGTGTCGCTGGACATTTCAAAGGCCTTCGATAGGGTGTGGCATGCGAGTCTGTTGAGCAAGCTTCCAGCGTACGGCATACCCACTGGCTTCTGTAGCTGGGTGGCTGACTTCCTGAGTGAACGGTCGATCCGAGTGGTCATAGACGGCTGCTCCTCTGACCTCAAGGCTATTGACGCCGGAGTTCCTCAGGGTCTGTACTCTCCGCGACGCTTTTCCTGCTGCACATCAATGACCTTCTATCTTCAGGAATTGTTGGGTACGCAGATGACAGTACTGTCACCGAGAAATATCTGTCCGGCGCAGGAGCCAGTGGTGATGAAATCCAAAGATTGAGAAAGGCTATGATTGAGCGTACGAGCCTGACGTTAAGTAACGTCTCCCAGTGGGGCGATGACAATCTCGTCAGCTTCAATGCTTCAAAAACGCAGGCGTGTCTTTTCTCCGCAAAAGGAGTCCTTTCACCTTTTCTCCTACTTTTCGGGGTACATCTGTTCCAGTGACCAACACTCTTCAACTCCTTGGCATGGAGTTGTCCTCTGACCTCAACTTCGGCACCACCATCGAGTCCAAGGCTCAAATTGCAGCTAGAAAGTTGGGCGTTCTGAATAAAGTCAAGCGGTACTTCACGCCTGAACAGCTTCTAACTCTTTATAAAGCTCAAGTCCGATCTTGCATGGAGTACTGCTGTCACCTTTGGGATGGCTCGGCTAAATATCAACTTGCTGCACTGGATTCGGTGGAACGCAGAGCCAAGAGATTAATAGGCGATAAAAAACTGGTGGCGACCAAGCTTCACAGCCTGGCTCACCGCCGCAAGGTTGCTTGCCTATCGGTCTTCTACAGATTGTACTTCGGAGAGTGTGCGCGTGAGCTGCATGAGCTCATACCACCGTCTCCTTTCTTCCATCGGACATCCAGACGCACGGCCGGCTACCATCCGTTCTTAGTTGATATACCCACATTACGCACTAAGCGCTTCAAATCATCTTTCATTATGCGCACGGCTAAAGAATGGAATTCCCTGCCTGCGTCTGTATTTCCGAGTGCATATAACCTGAATCTCTTTAAGTCTAGAGTGAATAGGCATCTTCTGGGCAAGCTCGCTCCACCGTAGATCCCATCTCTGCTCTAGGGTAAGATTGGGGTCAAGAGTAAGCCCATCATAGATAAAAAAAAAAAAAAAAAAAAAAAAAAGGTAGTTTGGTGCAAAACAGACTAGGAAACAAGAACAACAGACTAGCAAATAGTGTGTAATTCGCATTCGCAACTAATATTTAGGCACAATGGTGAATATGTCCAGCCACAAGTGAATTCACACTAAGTATTTTCTGTCGATTTTTAGTGTGTACCAACTTTGATAGTAAATAACAGCCATAAATATTATGAACAGGATATGCTCTTGCAATAAAGTCTTCGACTTCCAAAATCGCGAACTGCTTTATTAGTAAGTTGTTTTCTAGTTTACCCGACTGCGAAAATATGTATTTATGTATGTTGGTATGTATGTGTGTATGTGGACAAGTAAATTCTTTTTCACGGGCTACAACCTAAACGGCTTGACGGATTTTGACATAATGAGATGTCGTCAGGCTATATTAAAATCTTTTAATTAAAGATATTGCAGATATTAACCGTAAAATACACCTAATTTTGAAATGACTGCAGTCGGGTTTTTGTTTTTTAATAATAATCCTTTTTTAGAGTCTAATGAATGATATTTAAAACATGTTCGTAATGAATGTCCACATGTATGTAAATGTAAGTATTTTATCTTGTTGGTCTCGTTCGTCGTGTAGAAGGTAAACGTCCAAATCTCAATAATTCTGTCCTGACTGTTGATAGGTATAAGCTGGTTGTTTTTCTGCGCAGTGCAATAAACAACAAACATTGATGTTACAATAACATACATCGTATTCTTATCTTGCCTTCATTAACTGTGAACAACATGTACTCACTTTTATTTTAGTTAGTAGGTTTTTAAAGGGATTACCTACTAATATCAGGTAGGTAGATTAACACACCTTTAAGTTTAAAGGAACTGTGAATTAACTCATTTTATGTCGTTGTAAAAATAAACTGGCCAAATAAATTTCGGTGTGTAGTCCCCTCAGATTTAGATACAGAAGCCCTCTGAGAAAATAGGTCCTTTTGGATTTAATTGCCAATAACTTATCCATGAAAAAGTGGGAATAAGCCCGTGAGCACAGCAAGATGCGTACTGATGCGTAGTGGCTCATGTTAACGCTGTTTATCAAGGCAAATTTGGGCATCTAGCGTGCTTTACTTAACTTAATCTACACGTACAAACGTGCCATATATTCAAACAATTCTGGATACTGAAATATTTACTCTATAAACTGGGAGAGGCGAGTCAATACGGACGGATTAAACGGGATAAACCGACACCTACCACTATCCTCGTATTCTCGTATAGTAATAGGTGTGGGCTATACTATCTTGCACACCACACGGCAGGCGATCGCGGACACGTGTCACCGCCGTGCCTCGCCCCTGACGACGGAATGCACGTGCGTTGCATTATAGCGGAGCGATCACACATCCTAGGCCTAGATACCCCGATGCAGTCGCTCGCCGTTTGTTTAAACAATTTAGGACCAACAACGGGAAAACCGACATCACCTACACAGGTGGGACCTGAGGGAGTTATCAAATTGCGACTGTGCGACCTGACCAGACCCTGTCTTATGTTGTGAATCACTGCGTTTCCAGTGGCGTAGAGAAACTAGATAAATTCAGCACGCTGGTTAGAAACCTTGATTTTGCCATCTGATCTAAGCAGGGATTGCCATACGCTATGATGATGTGACTCGCCGTTAGTAATGGCAGCGTAATGCAGCTAAACGGATAAACATACACCCTTTGGGTTGCTTTCTAGTAGAATATTCAATTTATTACCTTTAGATACGATCAGTAACGGTAACGACGGTTGGATGTGCATTGCAATGTTTTCCGATAACAAAAGTTAACTAACATCATCCGGCACGAGTATTCCGAAAAAAAGAAACGATCTAGATGTAATACCACAAACTGTTAATTTAATGGATGAGTACACCTGTGTGAGTTACGTAGTTGGGTAAGACTCGGTTACAGAAAGGTCTTTCTTAGTTGCCCACCGCTGGCGATCCAATCCACTGATCCGTTCCAGAACATTCAGTTCCGTCGGACCGATCCAGCGATCCGTTCCGCTGATCCAATCAGTAAGAAAAGTTGGTAAGAAACCCCGAGCGTTCCAGAGATTGCACTGCGATTTTGTAATCGCCCTCCTGTATTGCTCAGAGAGAAATCGCCTTAGAACGAATTGCGGGATACAATCAGCTGTGGTGATGACTTTTCTATACAGCCCACAGCTTATAGAAAACAGATAGCTAGCGGTGGATAAGGGTCTATAACTAATCAAAGCGTATAATGGACCTACATTCATACTTATGAAAATCCAGTAAAGGTGGCCCCTTAAATAAATTTACAGGATAAATAAGACAGTAAACTACGTGTAATGCTTATAAACCTGATAAAATGCGAAAACTTAAAAAACAAGTTCTTACCTTGAAGCATACTGAGCAGAGCCCGTCTGTGGAGGGGTTTCCGTAGAACCCACATCCCGAGCGGCACAAAGCCTCCATGGGATTCGATTCACGCTCCATTGTTTATTATTTATTGTTCACTACAATTTCACTTCAACGCAACAACTAGTCACTTCACAATGTCAAAAGTACGATTGCACTAACAGTATATTGCACTTGTTTGTCGTAATAGTCTACGGCCACGATATGGGTGCACTAAAACTGTTCAATTTAGACACGATTTGTCTTCGGCTTGCTGTCCGACGGCAGTGGCTTTCCTTGCCAACGAGGAATGAGGAATGCTATTCCTTCTGTGTCAGGATCTCAGAGGGCCCTGGAACAAGCAAAAAATTACACATTAAAAACAGACCGACAGAAACCCCCAATAACAGTAAAAGCGTTGTATTTGCGTGCATTAGACTATTCTACTAAAAATTACAGGATTATGTATGTTGCAATGTACTTTTCAGTTTTAAAATTACCAGCAGTATTAAAAGGTATTACAAGTCACGCGTGGGCCAAATCAATTATCGTCATATCATCGACCGGAACCCAGCACAATAACGTGAACAGAAACCGATTTCGATAGAAAGTGGTATCTAAGGCGCGAAACTCGATTTCGTACAGGCAAAACATAATATGCATAACGACAGGTTTGCGTAACAAGAGAGAGCTGGCTGGCTGGCTGGTTGGTTGCTGTGGGTAAGTAGAACGCGCCCGCGAAACGGGCCGCCGCGTCCTATTGCAAGGTCGCGACCATTAGATCTGTCTGCTTACAGTTAAGCCTACTGCGCCGACGTCACATTACCTACTGCATGGTGACCCTATTGCGACCGTGATGATCAGACCGAAGGTCCCGAGGTCGAAATCGAGGGCAAGGGGACTTGGATCGAAAGCCTTATAACATGGACGAAAGTTAAAGACGCAACAACATTGTGTAGTAGAACTGAAGACAGGAAGATATCAAGATAATTGATTGACACAGCTCTCAAGAAGTTTTCAAGCCTGGACAGCAATACAACGCTACTGCTGATTTTTCTCTCTTCAGCCCATTTTGTTTTTCATTGTTTTGGTGGCAGTTTGGCGTCACTAGCAATCTAAAACTACCCTCGTGTATCTCAGGCTTAATCTACACTTATTTAGTGTAAGTGCCGTTAGTAAAAGATGTTCTAAGTAGAATCTACCTCGTCAGATCGAAATTTGTTAAGTTATCAATCACCTTTCAATAATTAACTATCTACTACCTATTTCGAATAACTATCTGATTAGCAGCAGATTATGTTCTACATGAGTGCGATCTGGCCTCATAAATCATCATCATCAATTCGAAAGTTCTGTTAGATCACCTTGCAATTGACTGACATAACGTGCCTGCGTTTTGGTAATCCAAACCCCGAAATGTATGCTACAGGTATTTCTTTCGGAATCTAACCCTTAACTCTATGTTTATATATAGAACTACCTAACGTCTTGCCGGATTCAAAAAGGTACACATTTTCGCTTTTTCCAAATCATGTTCGTTCAAATCATGTCCTCCTGTATAATGTGATGATGAGACGCGTGTCACGTCACGTGTGTCACATGACTCCGTCTCATGTCTAACGTCTCCTCTGTGGAGCTTGCGTCTGACACCTTCCCAGTCCTACACTACTATACGAAAAGCATGTCACTCCAGGACGTTATACAATTTCTTAACAAAACCTGCCGAAACCAGCAATATCGATTCAAGTGTTGCTCAACTCACAACTGTCACAAGGTCATAGCGAAAGACTTTGCTCGCCATTACCATTCTTGAAGCAATTAACTACACTACATACCAACCTAAAGATAGAATAAATGTATGCGAAGAGATTGAACTAGCCATAAATTAAAGTGTAGACGACGTACCTAGAACGTTCTAAGGTACGAGTACGAGGTTTGCCTACCTACTTTACGAACCAGCCGGAAGATT
Organism: Phthorimaea operculella; assembly: GCA_024500475.1. Taxonomy (NCBI): domain Eukaryota; kingdom Metazoa; phylum Arthropoda; class Insecta; order Lepidoptera; family Gelechiidae; genus Phthorimaea; species Phthorimaea operculella. The sequence continues at coordinate 4,082,851 of JANFCV010000003.1, read as the reverse complement.
CATCATTATTCAATTTCATCCAGACATACCAACAATATTCGCGGAGTTTCTAGTGTCCACTTTCGTCATAATCTCAAGTAAAGCCGTGCGCGTGCTTAGATTTAATATACTTTAGTAAACATTTTGAAATTGTAAAGAAATGTGCACCAATTATTGCAATAATGAATGTTCAAAGTGGAGAGCGTGGAACGGGCGAGGTCATTAGCACTGGGCTCGGACTTGGGAGAGTCATCGACCGCAGCGCACGCAGGAGGGGTGCACGCGCCGCGCCGGCCGCCCGGGACCGCTGCGCTGCGCCCGCCGCCCGAGCTCGACCTACGGGACGCCCGCACGCACGGCGCACACCCGGCGCCCGCGCAGCGTAACCACGCGCTATCACTGCACACTGCGCAGCCCCAACCCGCAACTGTATCAATTCACCCGCATGACTGGCTTTATTCATGTTTGCAACACCAGTTGGGTACGATAACGCGAGCCTCGCCAGTAATTCCCTGTAATTCATTTGTGCATTGTCTAACTAACAAATAGGGCGTGTTATTGACAGGCACGGTTCGATGGAACATTATCTTATCATTATCACATACAATTAAAACTATTTTCGCGAAACGTTTGTTTACTCAAAACAAAAATACGGATTCTGGAATGATCTTTGTTCGTTTCTACCATACCTATAACTTTTAAGGTAAACATGTTTACGAACCTTTCTTACGTCCGAAGTCCAACTGCGATCGCAGCGAAAAAGGAACAAAAAGTAGAATTTATCACGAGCATGCAAAGAATTCGCTTATATCGCTAATGAATGCATTTTTGGAAAGCATTAGGCACGAAGACTTGCGCTCGAATCACAAATATAGAAATCGAGAAAGTATTGCACAATGTGGATAACCCACTAAGAACCAATTAGCGGTCTACTTATTCGTGATGTGCAACAAATAATTAAAATGCAATCGCAACACTTTAATGAGAATTTACTTTTAACAAATTATGGCTATGAGATGCTCTAGACACCTATTATATGGCTCTACATTTCTAAATTAAATTGATATGAATAAGACTAAAGCGACCTCTCTCATGCATGACAAGCGATAAATGTGTTCGTTAGTATACACAAGTTGTTGTGTGCAAACTGATAATTTACACGAAACATATACAAACAGCACAGACTACTGCGTAGGGAGGTACCACGTTACATTTGCGCCGGAGCAAATCAGATACGTCCATTTTAATCATAATACAGCTCCATATCAGCGCTGTGGTAGGTGAGTATGTACGTATGTATGTATTATCAGCACCACCCAACCTCGCAATTTCGTATCGTACCTATCGTATTTGACATCGGCATAAAAACGTTTCTAATCAACTTTAAAATATGTTTTAACACAAACAACCTTTTATTTTGTACTACTATGTTTTGTGTGTTGTGTTCTCCAGAACTTCGCAAGACACAGTGGACACTTCAATTTTAAATCATTCTGTTAGTTGAATGCGTAATACTCGTTACTAGTAATTCATATTCGACAGGATTCGACCTCCACCTCTTTGAAACGATTCAAGGTTGTTTTGCTCAGCATTTGCTAACATGCAGATCGTTATTCATCGTGTTTTTGCTCTATCTTGGTAAGTTTGATAAGGTAGAGTTAGTAAAACGCAAAGATTGCACATACGATGAACATTACCAGTAAATATTTCGGAGGTATGTAATATTGTACGAAATAAGTATGCCAAGGCGACAGCCGCCCAGTCGGAAACGTGATGTTCAATTATAGCGTTACAATGATGGCGATGCTAGGCGAGCTTGCCAAATTACCAGTTATTGGTCGACTGTTTGACTATCGGTAAAACATTTTTAAAAAGTCAATATCTACGGTACAGTAGACGAATCTTGTGGAATACTAGCGATTGAGAAATATTTCACTTTCAGACGAGTATGTAGGCCAGAAGCATAACAAGAGAGACGAGCATTCGTGCAATAAACATGTGGATGATATCCGTAACTGCACTATTGCTATTTCTGGAGGAGATAACTTCAAAGATAGTCCGCACCGTGATGTACGAGTGTTCTGTATGTGTGTGTTTAGGTCGTCGCGGCGTGAGTGCGCCGTGCCCTGGTGACCCAGTTGCCGAGTGCTCGCTACGCAATTCGAGCGCCGCGACCCGCTTCGCGCTGCACCGCGACCGACCGCCGACCGCCGCCGACCGACGCCCGACAACGGTGCCCGACACAGCTACACCACACGTGCTCCCTACAGCCGCTCACTGCACCCCCAACGACGCATGTCTACACCTATCACACCGCTACCCCATACAGACATGAAACAACAATCTGTCGAGCGTTAAATTGCCTCCCACGAACAAAGAGAAGCAATGAATTGGTATTGTACCAGGCGTAACTGAGCATAACAGTAAGACTTGTATAAAAGATAGGACTTCTTATAAGGAATACAGTACATAGGTACACGTTAATCTTTAAATATTGCTTGTGTGGACGATTTTGATGTCCATCATTACAAAATACTAATTCCATGTCAATTTGTCAATCTAAGCGCTCCGTCCTCGTTTGAAACTGATAAATAACGCCTTAACGACTGTGAACTAGGTACAAGATACGGAATTAGGCTACCTCCCACGAGGAGAATTTAGGGCAGCAGTCTTGGAGCATTCGATATAACTTTCATAGCTCGTGTCGAGTAGGTATGACGCAGTTCCTATCAACACTTCGAGTTATCTATCAATTTACAATAACATATTTATTATACTGGATTTCATAAACAGTTAAAATATTTAATTATTATTATAATTAGCCTATTGAGTCCCACTGCTGGGCAAAGACTTCCCCCTTCCTTCTTCCACTTATCTCTGTCCTGTCACAAGTCTTTGTGGTAATAAATAAATAATAGCAATATAAGATTTTTTTTTAATAAATCACTAACAAAAACCATTATTTACAGGTTGATCCCTTATACGGGCATTTTAAAGTGCTGCTAATAGTACTAACCAACATATTGCCCGAATTTAAGATGCCAGATTGAGACAAAAATACAGGTCTGACCACTCGATCAACGGTAACTGTAACGGTGCGGGCACAAAAATCGTGCAGAGAAAAATCCCAGAAAACCTGGTTGCAGTCGCCTTGGATACCAATACCCACTACCTTATTATTACGAATTGGATTTCATCACCGAATACAGGTACAGATTGTGCGCAGTTAAAAACAAATAATAATCATACGGAAAAACCGCTCAGTAGAGATGGAAACTGTTAATAAACAGAATGAAGACAACAAAGACATAAATACGGAAATAATTGTACACAAGCGCGCAGCCGAGGCCAAAAAACTTAGTTATTGGCACGGTTTCTTTGCAGAATTTGTAAACAGAAACGCTCGAGCCGGCAGAATATGCCTTGTCTATCCAAGCGGAAACATCACATACTAAAAATAGTCTTCCCAGGGTCTAAATGACTCGTCAACATTCTATATAATAAAAATGCAAGAGGGAAATAACGCATGAAGGACGACCCGGATGGGTAATTTTGGACAACCCGTCCAGTTTCAGGAAACCGTTGTTGTAATCAGGATTCAGGACAACGGCCAACGAGCAGGACAATGACATTAGCATTTGAAGGAAAAATATGCGTCATAAACGTGTACAATGACGCGGCGACAATCGACCACGCTCAGCAAGATGGCCGCCGCCGCAGCGTCAGCTGATTGCGCACACGCAGCGCAGCTGTGAACAGTTCTTTCGAACGAACACAGCTCCTCGTATATAGTTATCTCTTTCATTCCTACAGATTTACCACAATGGACGCTGCGCGCTCAGTCATTGTTTGAAACACAATGAGCGGCCATACACTTTGCTACTACACAATCGATCACAATAAACATACCGATTTTAAAAGAATTGCGCAGCAAGTTGAATTTACTAGCAGGTATCCGAGACCCCAAAAAACACACAAGGACCAGCCAGATGGCAGACATTTTGGGCGACGGCAATGAACAACGCGTTTTTATGAACCTTCACGCGCACGAACGTTGAAATCGTGTTGTTATACAAGGCACATCAAGAAATAGCAGTTTTAAAGACCAAGCAAAACGTGAGAGGCAGCAAGAAAAACAGAATCTTAGCGATAAGTAACTCCATAAACGTGACAAAGTCGAAAACAGGAAACCTTCTAATTTCATGTTTGAAACCATTTAGTGCAACTCGGTGAAAAAGTTTGAGTTAAACTCGTAGCGAGAACAACAGGTTGTTTTGTTAGAATACCTATTTCAAGTACTGTAGATGGTAGAGCCATTGTGTTTGTGAACAAAGAATGTTGGAGCTCTATTAATCTAAAGGAAATTGATAACAGCTACGACACGACACGAGGCAGGGAAGTGATAAATGGATAAATACATTAATACCTATCTCGGTCTTTACAGAGAACATTCTAGCAGTTCGCGTTTGTGTAACTGATCAAGTAAGCAGATACTCGTTAATATATTAAAACCCATTTTTGCAGGTGACATTCATTCTAAATTGCTTAGTAAATATGATTGGCGGAAATGTATTCCGGAAAACACGTTCTTTCCCATTCGCAATAATGATTTACACGTTCTTTATTCTACTGTTGACTCAGCAGCTGCGAAAAGATAACGACGTCCGTCTTTATTACAAAGTAATAATGACATTCTGTTTTAGATTGACTGTTTGTGGTCTTAGTACGCATTTGGCTTTCTTAATTATATATATTTGTAGCAGCACAAAAGATCTTATCACATAAAACCTAATCTCAACACAAGGACTAGTCCAACAAGGATCCAACGGGATGTAGAAATTGCATTAAGGCCGGTGTTCATCAAAATCTATTTATACCCTGGTTAGGTCACGGACTGTTTAAATTGTAACAGATGCTTTACCGGCCTGCGTTGTTTTTTGTGTTCACCAACGTTTTTGGGACAATGGTTAGTGAACCGAGCGTTTTTGAATGAAATTGTTAAGAAAGACCGAATGGTTTAAATCTACCAAGTAAAAATGACATCTGTTCCCTCAGTGTAAACATCACAAGAACAGCATCCCAACATGGAAGCGTAACATTATTATACTACGGAGTTAAAAGTTTCCCTTGCCCATTCATTTGGGCAAAGGGAAGGTACTGTTAAATTTAGTATCCTGTGTTTGTGTCAAATTCAAGGAAGTGTAAACAAACAAACTCAAACCGACCCGACCGTTGACCGTGCGTGTTGTGAGCTGTAGTGATTGTTATATATTATTATGCATTGAAAATGAGTGAATCTAAGGAAAGCCGAAAACGAACCGAAAATTATACATTTAATGAAAAGAACATTCTGACTCAATTAGTTGCAAAATATAGATCACGGATAGAAAATAAGCGTACTGACACCGCTACAAATGCAGATAAAGTAAGTGGTTGGAAGCAACTTGCTGCTGAGTTTAATTGTATCAGTAGTCATTATTATCGTACTGATAAAAATTTAAAGACTTGTTGGGAGAATATAAAACGTGCAGAAAAAAAGACATGTGCCGCTCGAAAACGGGAACACTACAAAACTGGTAAGAATACAAAAAGTATGAAATTTTTTTTTTTTACTCGTCGTCTTTCTGTATACTATAAAACGTATTATTTTTAAGGTGGTGGAATCCCGGATCCACCTCTTCCTGGTACTGGAGCGGAAGGAGTTGTAGGAGCCATTTTAGGTCCATCATTGGAAGGGCTTGAAAACCCTTATGATAACGATGCACTTGAAGGGCATGTAAGTAATAAGTAAAAGTACCTAAAGTAAAAGTTATTCTTAGATTGCATATAGCAAAATGTAATCTAAATATGTTGCTTTTATTTAACAGAACTTAAACTTGTGTTAATGTACAATTACAAACTTACAATCTAAATTATATTATGTAGATATTGTGATCACTTTTCTGTTGTTAAATTTATCTGATTAATGTTTAAAATTTACTTCCAGAGCAACGATGATACTTTTGTGCTGTCTACAAAAGATGAAAACTCTTTGGAAGTTGAGGTCTGTGTTATAATGTAATATAATAATAAATAATTCCTATAATTCATTGTTTGACTTCCATTGCGTGTTAAGTTGTGGCAAATTATAATTAAGTAATAATAATATAATATAATGTTTCAGCACCAAAGTGATACCCAAATGAACGACACACAAAGTCAAGATTCATGCTCAATTGTATTCGATGGAGCTGGAACAAGACCACAAGTATGTATATGAATTAGGTTTTTATATAAGTGCTGCATGTAGGTATAACATGGCTGTTTCTTTGCTTGCATTTTATTAATTAAAATATTTTTGGTTTCAGAAACTCAATATGGATAAAATCGTAATAATGGATAAAAATCCCAATAACAACCTTAAGGAAGACAGAACTGTAAGCTAATATACATTACCTTAAAACTTCTGAAAAAATGTCTGAAACATTTTGCAATTTTCACCTCCTTGGATACATTATAAAATTTATTATATATCTTTTACAGGCTGATACTCCAAAATGGGAAAGCTGGACTCCGAATTCATTAAAGAAGCCCATGTCGGAGGTTCTCAAAGATAAAAATAGTTGGTTGAAAAGGCGAAGACCTGACAGTCAAAATCTAAGTGATCAACTTGTGCAGGAGAAAATAAACTTAGCGAAAACTTTGTTAGAAAATGCAAAGGCTGAACATCAAGCCAAATTATTAATTTTAGAGGAACAATTGAAACAAGAAAAAATTAAAACCCAGAAGCTTGAAAATGAAATAGTTTAGTTTTGTGATTGGCATTGTGATTAAATTTATGCAATAATTATCTATTTATAAGTTTTTTCTAAGTTTGTTTTATCCCAATCTATAACGAACACTTGTAGTTCAATACATTGTATAAAATGAAGTCGCTTTTTTGGTTTCTCTGCCTGTCTGTCGTAGTATTTGTTATACCTAACGGAAATTGATGCGGTTTTTTGTAATAGGTAGAGTGATAAGAGGAAAGTTTATATGTGTAACAAATGACAGGAAAATGCTTTATTGAGCGGGAAAATGTGTTGCAACGGGTGAAACCGCTAACGGGCCGCTGGTAGAAATAAGTTGGTTTGTCAGTAGGCATTTTTAAGAAGTGTCGTTCAAATTGTGTTATAATTGATATAAATTGATAAATTTTTGAACTTACTATTTATTGCGGTAAATTTATTGTTAAACAGTTTGATAGATAACATAGAGTATTAGTACATTTCAGTGCCTTTCGTGTGCTTTCGTTCATACCTACTTACGTATATTTTTCTTTGGATATAAATAAAAAACTTATTAAATTTTAATTTTTGTATTTATTTCACAGATACTTTATGTATTTCGTGTAGCATTCAAACAAATTGTTTTGTAATAATCATTAATTAGTCTTCTTCTGGCTGGGTTAATATCCCTGATCGCATTGGTGCCTTCAGAACGCTGCTCTCTTATCCTGCCTTCTTCAATAATACTCGCCCATGGTGCAGGCAAAAGTAATTCAGGGTCATCAGGCGGCAGCTCTTCGCCATTTCGTTGAAGAATGTTATGAAGTACTGCTGTAGCAACTATAATAGGCAGGGTGTTTTCTAAGCATACATGCATTCCCAGTGCAAGAACAGGAAACCGCCTCTTCCATATTCCAAATAGTCTTTCTATTGGGTTCCGGGTCCTAATCTGTGATTCGTTGTACAACGACTCTCCAGTAGCCTCAACTGTACTAAGCGGCATCATTAAATAATTTCTGTTCATGTATCCACTATCTGCCACTAGTACTGAGTCATTGTATCTACCTAGTTCAAAACTCGCATTAATTCTGGATGCACTAAAAATGCGCTCATCATGGCAACTACCTGGCCACCTGGCTACCAAGTCCATGATTTCAAGTCTGGCATTGCAAATAGCTTGCACATTAATGGACATGTAACCTTTCCTGTTTCGAAATGTTTCTGCATGACTGCCTCCTGGAGAAGCAATCCTTATATGAGTACAGTCCAGTGCTCCTATTACCTTGGGAAACTTGGCTATGTTATAAAATTCCATTTGATTTTGACGTATCGCAACAGAGTTTCCTGGAAATTGTATGAAGTATCTCCCGAGCGCAGCAATAGCAGCAGTCACCCGATGTATCGCCCTGTTCGCCGTCGGTCTGCTGACACCAGCGAAGTCTCCCATAGTCAACTGGTGGCACCCAGTAGCATAGTACCTCAAAGTAAGCAGCAGCTGATTTATAGGTGATAGAGAGTTATTTCTGTCACTTTGGTATTCCAATTTCTCTTCAATTATATCAAGCACTTCCATTGCACTCCTCTTTGACAAACGAAATCTTAATTCAAAGTTTTTTTCATCACATTCTTGATAATAATTGCGGCGGTCTTTAAATAAACGAGGCGTGCGAAAAAAACTTTCCCAGTTTTCAAAATTTTCTAATACGTCATCTTCTCCAATAATATAATTAATAGCGTTTTGCATTTTCAATTTTATTTACCTTCTGTCACTTTACTTTTGATGCTTCTTCACTGGTCTCGCGATTCGCTTTGAATAACAAAATTTAATAATACAAGCTCTTACCGATACCGTATTGCGCAATAGGTAATGTTGTAAAAGTTTTTGAGTCTACAAAACAAAGCTACCAGATGACCGACCCGCACAGCAGGACATAAGGCATCCTTTTGTTTTTCGAGGAACCACATTCGCATCTGGCTTTAATGGGCCTTCAACAAAGCTTAACTGACGTGACGACTATGTTTAAGATAACTCTTCGATTTAGGTCCGGTGACAGCACTTAAATGATGGTTAGTGTTTGGTGAACTGTAAAATTTGTGCAAATCCATGGTTAAGATATAACGGATCGATTAAAAAATTAACACCCGTTGATGAACACCGGCCTAAGAAAGTTGTTAACACGTGGGGCCATTGACCTTCTGGCCCCAAGGTCGGGGCGGCGGCCTTCAAACAGCCTCGTCTAGCTAGGGCGCACTGCCTTCCCTCGGACAAATCTCGAGACACAGACGCACACAAAAACACTGCACACTTAACCACACAAATATTACCTTCGAGTGGGAACACGAGCCCATGGCCACGTAGAAACTACGCTCGAAAGCGCCTCATTGCCACAACAACAATATCACTAACACTTCGAATCCGCGGAGAGAGAATCACTGACTAATTCACACTATTATCTGGGTAGATAAGGTGCGCTAGTCACAGGCACTGTGGGCAAACACTGCGTCTGGCACATGTGTCGCGGGTAACGGCCACGCTGGGCGAGCTCCGACGCGCGCGGCCTGCTGGCGAGAACTGAACAACCGAGCGGAGCCGAGCGCGACGCGACTGGGCCGCCACTCCGCCAGCCGTCCCGCGCGGCCGACCCACCGCCGCCGCCGCCACCGCCGCCGTCGCCTGCAACTATTCGCGTCATACCACTCCACACGCGCACGCACTCACCAATACAAACAAGCCGCTGCCCGCTAGCTGATAAACACACGCCTGCCCGACTCAGGCACCCAGCTACTTCAAATCATATCACCACACCACGTCACCATGAACATTGGCACGACACGCTCACAAACATCGTTACTCCACTCCCGAGAAATGAAATCTAGCACTCAGCACCTCCACGCGTCTTACTGGAACTGCCTTTCAGATAACCCCATAGGTGAGTCACCATCATAACCTAATAGAAATCGAGAACCGTTGACGAATGAATCATACCAACTTTCCTCACAAATAATACTGAGCCATCCTTAATTTGTTCGTAGAATATTTATGACGCAACAAGTGTGCTGAATGCACTGGACTGGCAGAAACAATTAAGCTAATAACGGAGGAATAAGGCGAACCATCCAGAGGCATTGAATGAGGGACAGAAAGAAGGCTAGTTAGAATCAGGGTAGCTATTCTCTATTTCTGACGACCTAATTTCAATGAAATGAAATGACGCAGGAATGGCAAGAGTTTGTCCCAGTTATGTTATAGGTAGTTGAGGGGAACAGTACTGTGAAGTTTCTCTGGGATATTTATTGGCCACAGATGTATTCGGAGTTTCCGGACGCTTCGTGACTTGGCTGGCACACACGTGAACTTGCTCCACCTCTAGTCTGGCCACGCAATAATCCCACGCCTCAGCCTCTTAATGTATTCAGTTTATGTGACCGTCCGGCCGTTTTAGTGTTAGAGATAGGTAGGTACATCAACTCTATGCCCCGTCTACCAATTGGAATTCACATTTCAAGTAACATCAATAACAAAGTCGTTGGCTGGTAGGTTTGGTACCTACCTATACTTCAAAACAACCTACTCAAAGCATTTGTATTTCACACAAAGCACTGTTTCTCCAAGTTTTATCGTGACACTAAACAGGAATAAATATTTAGAACACAAACTTCAAAATCTAGAGTTTACTCAACCTAGCAACGCAGGGCGCGAGCACAATGCACTTTGCCTCCATCGTTCTCCAGAGATGAAAGTGAAAACCAGGATCAATATTCGAATGTCAACGAACATTGAACTTCGAGTGCGTTACATCTACTACACACAACAGTTTCCTTTTCGTACAACTACTAAAGATTATTTTCAAAAATATATGCGTAGTACTCAAAACGGATTTCCATAAGCAGGTGTTATAGGTAGAAGATGCGCAGTGCAGTTCAGTAAAAACGATTCTTTACGATAATGGCGGAAAGGTCATGAGAGGTGATCGCGTACACAAAACAAAGTCATGTGCAAGTGATGGGCCGACGACGGAGGTGAGCGGGCGGCGGCGGCGGCGGCGGCGGCGGCGGCGGCGGCGGCGGGCGCAGACAAAGCCGCGACGGCGCGAGTCGTCGATCTCCCCCGAATTAGTCCTGGGCCAGGGCGCTGACCCCGCACGCGCCCGCACCGCTACATAAATCCCGGCCCTAACTGCGCACAACCTACACTACACCCTGCTCGCTACAACGACACAATACCGCCCTCATTGCCAGCCACCACCGACCTCTTTATGTAAACAAACGTGACTAATCCAATATTAATCCATTGTGATTTGTAACAATTAGAGTCCAAGTTTCGGACAAAGACACAAAGGCGGAGAAGAAAATGCGAGTTCAACGAAATGATTATGTGAAAAGGAACCTTCGCGACACACGAGCAGTTAGCACGCAGCAGTAGTGCTGTGAATATATACTCAATCAGCCGTCACGTGGTGTGGTGTGGGTGAATCGCTCGAGCGGTTCTCTTGCCTCCAACAACACCACATTGTCTTCTTCTAACGGGAAATAGGTGTACTTCAATGATAATGATATGATAACTAATGATAACATTGCCAGCCCTCTCGTGACGTGAATATTATAGCGTTCTACATTTAGTTAAATATATCTACTAGTAAAGTAAACATTCAATAATTAATACTAATGCAAGATAAGTTATACTTGTTTACTGCTGATTAACATGAAGTACAAAGGTTAGTTATAAATATGCTTAATCTCAACTAGGTAGGTATGTGTCGCACCCAAAGCAAAATGAAAATTTAAGACCAAGTAAAAAGCATGATTGCACAAAAATCTGCTAGGCACTCTCATTGGCGATTAATTAAGTATAATCACTATTGAAATTTATTTAAATCTCTTTTGTAAAACTTTAGGGTCTCCGAACATCTAGCGCGCGTCGGGTTTCAGTATCAAAGTGAAAAAAAACTGTTCCGAAACTAGTCCAATATGGACATTTCAAGTGAGAAACACTTTATTTTTACTGTGCTAGTGAAAAAGACGTGCACCAAACGTCATCAGATGTGCGCCGGCCTCTAGTCTTACAAAGGAGCATCAGCTGACGCTGCAGTTTTGTGTGCAGTAGGTATGACTAGCATACATACCTGGTATTGGAAGAGTGAGTTTCGTACCAGACAAATGTCTTTCCACGTGCGCAGGCCCTTCAACTCACAACCGAGCGACACCACGTCTGTGCAGTGCAGGTCAGCATCCACCGGCATCACAATGAATGGTTACACCACCTGCCACCAACATAACGTTACCGTCTGTCAACATGCCGCCGTTATGGCCGTATTCAAACCTGAGCGGAACCGGCGCGGCGCAGTACGTGGGTACGCGGTATTCTGATTGGTAAAAATTGTCAAGCGATTGAGTTCCGCTACCCACGTACCCACCTAGATACAGCTGTAGTTTGAATAGGGCTTATCGGTTACAGGGTGGATATGGGACATACACACATGGCAAGCAAGACACACATCACATACTCGTATTTTACTAACAGAGTTACAGACAAAGTTATTGATGGTACATTATTGCAATGATATTTTTAAATAAAATACTACAATTTAAAAACTCAAAAACACACATTTCCAGTTAGAATCATGCAAAATACAACCCTGCTTCATCATGGTCTAAGAGACCAAAGATTACAACAGATTTAGTTGTGAATATGTTATTATTTTTGCAATAAAGAATTCATATATTACTGCTGTCTTTCTGTGATAAGATGCATTGTGTAAACTTGATGATAAAGTCAATGCAATTATAGGATTTTTGTAATTACAAATACTCCTTAATACATAAGTTGGTTGCCTGGACTGGCCATTGACTGACATAGACTGGTGCAAATGATACATATATCCTCGAAGATGTAAAAAAACAAGGATAATAGTAGATGCTTCCATAAAATGGTAACAAAGTACGAAATTATTTTTTAAAATTATGCTCCCTAAACATATTGGGATTTTAATGCACCCCCAGTGCTTTTTTTTTCTCATAAATCAAGCTGCAGCCAAAATGCTATTATCAAGTCTCTCTTTCACTAACCACTATCAGTATCTATCACAATACATGTTTATCATGGAGTTAAACCACATAGATAACAAACAGTGATATCTATCAGGCAGGCACAGTAGAGAGGATGCTATAATTCAAATTTCATGACCATATGCACACAGAAAATTTGTGCAAAAATCATACATATACATACTTTGCAAAATCAAACATATTAAACACTAAAAACGCTGTTTTAACAATAAAAGAATTGTGTGTGATATCTACATTTATATTACATATACATGCATGGCTGTAGTTGTAAAGGAGGAAGAGGAGGAAAGAGCCTGATAATTAGTCACAGAAAACGAATTACTATCAAAACTAAGTAGGTATGTAACAGATTTTAATGCAGATATTAGAAAATAGAATAGACAATTTGAGAACTATATTTGAACAATAGCAGCAGTGAATTGAAAAACTTTTATTATTTTTTGCAAATGAGCATTAGTTGCATGCAGATGAAATCTATAATGTATGATTCAAATGTTATCAATAAAAACGAAAATATGCTGCAAGATATGTGGATTTTGTAGCTATTGTTTGCTTCATTAAGGTTTTGGTAATTTTACAAACCCTTAAATATTTTGTTAAGTCTATCTGCCTGTATGCCCTGCCTCAATAACTTTAACAGTTTGGGTTAGATAGATTATTTAGACCCAAACTTTTAAATTTTGGCAAATTGGCAATAAAATTTAATAAAAAAAGAGATATTAAATTAATAATAATAATAATAAATTAACCATATAGCTGCAAACAAACCAGGAAAAAATTACTTTGTAATTATTTCAATTAAACAAGTTCATCAACAAACTTGTAATGTTATACAATTTCAAATTCAAAATGTATTATTTATGAAATTAACTTATCAGGTGCTTTAATTAATAGGCTTGATTTGCATTGTTTTAAGTAATGGAACCTGATTGGGGGCATTCCATGAAAACTACAACTTTGCCCTGCATGGAACATAGTATATGATAGAACATAAACTTGTGGATCAAATGCTTATTAGTTCCTTTCTATACTGCATTATTGACATTTATGTATCTCACACAAAAGTACCTACTAGAAACCTGTGTATCAGTACCTCAATATTGACCAGCAGATTTTTTAATCTACACTAATATAATAAAGAGGAAAACTTTGTTTGTTTTTTTGTTTGTTTGTTTGTTTTTTTGTATGTATGTAATCGATAAACTCCGAAACTACTGGACCAATTTCGAAAATTCTTTCACCATTAGAAAGCTACAACATTCCTGAGAAACATAGGCTACTTTTACCACGGAAAATTCCTCATTTCCACGGGAAAACGGTAAGCAGCAGGAAAAGGGAAATACAGCGGATATTACCCAAATAAGCCAAACCGCATTACCGATCTTCGCGAAATTTGGCACTGATATTACTAGCATAGTAAAGTTGGCCATGGACTACTTTTTGTCAGCCCTCGAGGATCTGGAGTACCTGATGAAGACCACCATCATCCCATCTAAACTATAAAAGATACGGTCATGGCTTCATGGAAAAAGTTGTTCACCATGACGGGCCGCTTCTGCTGGCACATGGTCATCGAGGATCTGGAGTACCTGATGAAGACCACCAGCATCCCATCTAAACTATAAGAGATACGGCCATGGCTTTATAGACAAAGTTGTGCATCATGACGGGCCGCTTCTGCTGGCACATGGGCATCGAGGATCTGGAGTACCTGATAAAGATCACCAGCATCCCATCTAAACTATAAGAGATACGGTAATGATTTTTAAGTAAAAGTTACTCAGCATGGCACGCTGCTTCTGCTGGCACATGGGCATCGAGGATCTGGAGTACCTGATAAAGATCACCAGCATCCCATCTAAACTATAAGAGATACGGTAATGGCTTCAAAGTAAAAGTTATTCAGCATGACAGGCCGCTTCTGCTGGCAAATGGTCACGAGGGTCTGGAGTACCTGAAGTAGACCACCAGCATCCCATATAAGCTATAAGAGATACGGCAATGGCTTCATAGACAAAGTTGTTCACCATGACGGGCCGCTTCTGCTGACACATGGTCATCGAGGATCTGGAGCACCTGATGAAGACCACCAGCATCCAATATAAACTATAAGAGATACGGTAATGGCTTCAAAGTAAAAGTTATTCAGCATGACGGGCCGCTTCTGCTGGCAAATGGTCACGAGGGTCTGGAGTAGGTACTTGATGTAGACCACCAGCATCTCATATAAACTATAAGAGATACGGCAATGGCTTCATAGACAAAGTTGTTCACCATGACGGGCCGCTTCTGCTGACACATGGTCATCGAGGATCTGGAGCACCTGATGAAGACCACCAGCATCCCAGTTGTTCACCATGACGGGCCGCTTCTGCTGGCACATGGTCATCGAGGATCTGGAGTACCTGATGAAGACCACCAGCATCCCATCTAAACTATAAGAGATACGGCCATGGCTTCAAAGTAACAGTTATTCAGCATGACGGGCCGCTTCTGCTCGCACATTTACCTCTGCTGGATCGGAGTAATGGACTTTTTACTACGGGCAAAGATCCAATTTCTACGGGAAAACAGGTAAGTAGCAGCGGGTGAAACCGCTGGGCGGGCTGCTAGTAAATTATAATTTAACAAAGTTTTGATTTAAGCTCTGGAATCCCCATAAATGCACCTTGGGTATTATCAAGTCCTAGTTGTCCAAAATCAATTATTTCATTTGCAAAATAAGACTCAAATTGGGGTTAATGCTAAACCTCACAGTATAAGAAGGTACATGATAGAGTAGTTCTGAAGAAATCTGAACCACTATCCTGGCAACGCCCAAGTTATCTTAACGCTAACTATTCTAAACAATATGATGAACACTGGGCGTTAACATGTTATGGTTATCAGTAGAATACTTGGCCTAACTCAACACATTAACTTATTACAATTCAACTGAATAATAAAATACAAAAAAAAACAGTGAATGCTGTAAGTGCTTGACTTATTCAAATCACCACAAACAATGGACAAAAGTCCTTTTAAATAGGGCATTTTATTGAAAGTTCTAGAAATAGAAAAGAGTAATTCTGTGCTGCTAAATTAAGGTGTGAAGAGTTAAGTTTGGTTTGATAAGTTGTTTCTTATTTAGTTATAGGGAGCCACACATATTTGGAAAAACATTTTTCAATATTTCAGAAAATAATATACTAGCGATAAATAGTAAAATTATTCACAAAACAAACATGTGGTGTTGTCCAGACAACCTAAATAATAAAGGCAGGTATTCATTGGGGACAAAATCCCAGATACTTTATCTATTATTCAATGTATATGGACAATGTTCCCAATGTGGACATATTTTATACAATGTTCCCGGACAAAGTTCCCAAAAAATAGCATACACATGTGGAACAATGTCCATATACATTGTATAAACAAAGTACTATCTGGGGTGTTGTCCCCAATGAATACCTGGCTTAATTTCCAGAATCCAAACATTGTTATGAAATTCAGGATCCAACAGGCATGTATGCTAAATGATACAGGAAAGCAATTTCAGTTGCATGTCTATATTACAGCGAAAATTTATGTACAAAATAATTTTATACCACATTACTTCATAACAGGAAGTGGAGGGTACTAATGATTATAAAAAAAGTTGCCTTGAATGAAACTATGTTGCAAATACTACGAAATTTTCAGTGGAATACATTTTAGCACAGTCAAACAATAGTAGAAAGACTAGAAAGCTACAGGTAAACACAAATAATGGACAAGGAAGGCAGGAAACAGCAGGTACGCCTCCATGGAGGAGCTGTCATGCAAAAAATGCGTAATGAATAGAATGCAGTCATGCACTTCTTAGCCATACCCATACATACTATGTGAAACCCCAAATGCATGCGGATGACTGTTCTTGAAATCAACACTCCTGGAAGCTCTAATCTTGGTGGACATGAGAAACAAAGAAGTTATTGAAGAATTTACTAATTGGCATTCACGAAGAAAATGGCGTCATATCACTGGTCACAGAACAAGGTACAATTTCGTCATAAGAAAGCACATTTCACAGACACAAGTAAACACCACAAAATACGAGTACATGCTTTCCAAACGTTTTCGTCACAAAATTACTCACTTTGAATAAGAATTCCAAAGAAAATCATCCAAAAACTCAAAGGACTGATGACAAGGCACTCCACTCACCGTTTGCAAAACCCTGACTGAGTCACGTGACCAAAAATGTTGCCATATGTAAAAAAACAAAGCTAGTGCTGTAATGATGGGTAAAATAATGCAATCGATATCAAATCAAGATGCCTTGCCTTGCCATGCTGTACGTGTTCCAGCAATGTGCGGCTTTGTGAGCCTCCGCTGCGTGACGCGGACCGGACCGCGCGGACCTGCGCTGCGAGCACTTGTGCGATGTTCACTCACTTCATCTCTACCGCTTGAAATAAAGTGAACTTCGCACACGGTCAATATGCGCCACTCAGCAGAGACACTGATGGGGCTGGCAGTATGATTTCTATCCGGGAGGTCCAATGCATTGATTAATTTTATTCAGAGAGTGGACTGCTGTACAAAACCGAGTGCCTACGTTTCTCTCAATACATTAAGAATGCAATAAATAGGTATTTGCTGCAGAATCACACAAGCGACTTTTCTGTCACGCGCTTTTGTTCTCTGTCTGGGCGAGAATCGGACTTTTCTCTGTCTCTCTCTCTCTCTCCGACGCGAATGAAAGAAAAGGATTTCTAATTGTCAGATAACAAAAAATGACGCCTGTGCGCATAGTGATTTTCGGGGAGATAGACGAGGCCTTTTCTGGCTGGCAGCTATCAAAAAGTAATTAGTACTTAGTTATTATGCAGGACTGGGGCGCGTTCACAGCTGCATTTGGGAGGCTCTTTTTTCGTTCTTTCGTAGAACTTTTATACTATGACGTCGCTGAACGTGCACTTTACGAAAAACAAAAGTATGGAACTGACAGCTGTCAGGATACAAGTTCTACGAAAGAACGAAAAAAGAGCCTCCCAAATGCAGCTGTGAACGCGCCCCAGGGATCAGTGGAAAGAGCTCGTTCGGAGGCCAAGACCCTCTTTGGGTCGCTGAGTCAGCGGAGTAGATAGTTAGTACCTACTTAGTTATTAGTAAAATGGTCGATAGATGGCGCTGAATGAGTTGCACTGGCTTTTTTTGACAACTACTTATTATTTAGTTCATGCGTGACAATTAAATCAGTAAGTAAGTTTTACGAGCAAAGAAAGACGTTTTGGTTGTTAGCAAATGCTTTAAAAAAAAGTAAGTGTCTAGTATGCCGCCAGTGGTATTTTAGAATAACACACTAAATGACCGCTGTTGGCAAATTACGATTAAATATCTATTATACCTCTCTGGTATTTTAGCGAAACGTCTTAGCGTACCGATAGCGGCAAAATAAAACTAAAAATCCAATCTGCCGCTAGAGGTTTTGGTTAGAATAAACTTTTCGAATGTGGGGTCTTAAAGATACTTTTCGGGACGGAAAATGGCAGTTGGAGTATAGCCTTGCGGGCCCTAATAAACGTCAAGAAAAAATACTTGGATGTAAAAGTTTTGGGAATTTTTTTTTGGAACTTCAAAATAATTGAATGAAAAATATTTTTTGTCGAGTTTTGTGTCTTTTTCATTTTTATCGTGTAGATAAGCGTAAAACAAACACTTTTTATCCAAAGCAATTTTGGGCTAGGAACCGCCTAGGCTGTGATCTAGGTCCTTGAAGTTCTTGCTCAATCGAAAATTTCTAAGTATTTTCCTGTAGCTTTTTACTACGGGTTTGGACATCTGCACTACTCCTCGTTAACCCTATCAACAAAACAAACATCAAACAATTTCAATACTCCGACTACTCGATGTCGGACTGTCGGTATTATAGCTATATTCACTACGAAGCCGCTGTCGGTAAAATAGCTGTATTCAATGCGTTGTCGCTAGCGGTAGAATAGCAAAACAAGTTTTACTTTACCGACAGCGGCTATTTAGTCCGCTTTTCTAACGTACCACTAGCGGCATACTAGACACTTCCTAAAAAAATCATAGACCGCACTATTATTAGAACGCTAGTTTTGTTGTAGATGTCGAAGTCAATATGTAAGATTCTGACGCTTACATAATGACCCGTTCGTATACAGACGAAAAGCAGTATACAAATTGTCGGCACGACATCCGGCAATATGACTTTGAAATTAACGTTGCTTAAACGTCAACGTGGTGATCATATTAGGGTGACCATGATTAAGAAAAAAACAACGATATTTATTCATTTTCATATTATTTACTTAAGTATCTTCGACGGTCACGTTTAGACTGTTTGATAGATATATTTACAATCATAGCTCGTTAAAGTGCTATGATTGTAAATATCTACCTATGTAAGTTAAACCTTACTTTTTTACATCATGATTTAAGTTGTGTTGATGAGTGATCTGATATTTTTGCTAAATAAAAGTTCTTAAGGAAAACAGGGCTGTGTGAGAATAATGCATCACCATCATCATCATCATATCAGCCATAGGACTTATACTGCTGAACATAGGCCTCCCTAAATATTTCCACTTTGTCCGATTAGAAGCGGCCTGCATCCAGTATTTCCACGCGGACTTGACCAGATCGTCTGTCCATCTCGCGGTGGGCCATCCTACGCTGCGCGTCCCGGTACGTGATCTCCACTCGAGAATTCCCCTGCTCCACCGATTATCAGTCCTTCGAGCAATGTCGCCCTGCTCTTTGCCGCTTCAGCTTATTAACTCAAATAATTAACCTGTCATTAACCGTTGATTCAAATCTGATGATGGTTTAGTGACGACGCACTTCTTAGCGATTTTCATTTTTAATTCGAATAAAAGACAAAGCGACACAAACAAGTCTATCGCTTTTCTTATAATCATAAATCGATCCTTTAATTGATACAAAAATAATCCTGTCCACCGTGCCCGCAACTTTCGTCAATTTCATTTAGTATATCAAAGTAGTCCTCCAAAGTGCGTACTGTCGGACTACAATAATTGTACTTTTTTGTAATTAAGTAATCCTGCACAGCAATGTTCATTACAACGTAGCGTATCGCGAGGTGATATACAATCATGGTACTCACGATTTCATGCCCGGGTTCTACTGTTGCTGCCCATATTGTTCCTTCTTGCTCGCCATTGACTAGAAGATTTGTGGCAACCATGAAACCCAGTTCAAGGTCTCATGGTTGCCCGAAGCCACAGTGTCCCTGAAAGGAAATATTTAATGGGAGTAATTCATATTATACACAAATTAACCAAATACATATTACTACTGTTATATCTGTTACTAAGTATGTTTCATAGAAGAATGTCAAGGGTCAAATTGTTAACCAATGTTAGCCATAAATGTTCTCTACACTCTTCGACCAAAGTGTTATACTAACATACTAATATACTAGTTTCCAGTTATAGTACCACAGTGCATATTAGAATATAATTCGCACACACACAATGTTAACATAACATCATATTAACAGGAAGAATCATTCGGTCAAACCTATTACATCAGACATTCATTGCTCTTCAGAAGACATTGATATAAATCTATGTAAACACACATTCTCACAAGCTCTGGTCCCACAGGGGCAACCACTGGAAGCTTTCTCATCATCCTTGTACCACTTCTTGGATACAAGTCCACATATCATCATTATTGTGTCACTCCATCGACACCATGGCCACATATCATCATCATTGTGTCACTCCTTTGACACCATGGCCACATCTCATTATCATTTGGCCACATCTCATTATCATTGTGTCACTCCTTTGACACCATGGCCACATCTCATTATCATCTGGCCACATCTCATTATCATTTGGCCACATCTCATTATCATTTGGCCACATCTCATTATCATTTGACCACATCTCATTATCATTTGGCCACATCTCATTATCATTTGGCCACATCTCATTATCATTTGGCCACATCTCATTATCATTTGGCCACATCTCACTATCATTTGGCCACATCTCATTATCATTTGGCCACATATCATCTTGGTATCACCTCCCGGACACCATGGCCGCACATCTTATCATCCTTGTATCTCATCATCGATACAAGGCCAAATCTTATCATCTTTGTGTGTGTTTACAAGTTCAAATAACGATGCCACTTCGGGCAAAAGACTTCATAACACAACCCTTCATGGACTTGTTTATAAGAACAAATAACTAACGACTTGCGCAAGATGCCAAGACAACTATTCATGGGCCCATTTACAAGAACAAGCAACAAGCCGCAAAATACTGTTCCTAGATCTGCTGGACTAACAACAATATTGCGTTTGCTATCATATGCAATTTCATCAATAAGTAGGTAAATAACATTGATCATGACGTAATAGAGAATTATATTAATGACTGATTATCTGAGAGAGTCTAAAAAAGAACACTTAGCTTTGTTTGCTGTGCCGCTAGAGTTTCCACCATTTTCTACTACACGATCACTTTGTAATTTATAAATATTCATTTGTTTAACTAATTTATCACTACAAAAACACGCACAAGTCGCACAGAAACTCTTTGTGCGTAATATGAACTTGATTCGTTTAGATTTAAACTGATTAAAGAAAAATGTAACGGACCGTTTGATCTCTTTGTGAAAATCGGTTACTCAGTGTTGCCAGCGTTTTCCTTGTCTATGAAAATCGTGAGACGTCACGACATAGCGAGAGCACCAGTACCTAATACTCGTCCCTAGTCCGCCGAATATCCGTGGCCATGGACGTCCTACCACTTTTTAAGTGCTATGTGACCTCGAAAAATTTCTGGTTCGTCCACGGAGTTCTAACCAATCCCTTACGAGTTCCATAATACTTTTTAAAAGTTCTGAACTAAACTTCTCCTTAATCTCTTATTGTCACTGGTAACATAGTAATTTTATTTACAAGATTTCCATTTACACCTGCACTGTTACTACTTTACTGTACGCCATATTTATTGTTTTGCGATTACAGCGCCACCGTGGCGGAATTCAGTACTAGTTCGTACATATTGCCGGGCATTATGCCATACGGCAAAAGGTCGTTTTTTTGGCGGTACACATAATGTCGACGGTATACATACGTCAGATGGAAATATGCAAACGGCTTTTCGTTTGTAAACACACGAGCTATTATGTAGAAGGCAGATTTTGACATATTGACTTCGACATAGACATCAGCTGTTACTAGCGCCATCTACCGATGATTTTACTAACTACTAAGTACTAGTCTTTTTTTATAGCAGTTAAAGAAAGGGAGTCATTACAAATAGTGTGCTTAGCACACAGGCGACTTTTTGTCGCACGCTATTAGTCTCTGGCTGGGCGCAATCGGACTCGGCGTCTTATTAATATCGATTTTTGAAAAGTTTTGACAACACTAGTCCACATAAACAAAATGTTGCCATTTAGAAAATTGTCAATTTTTATTTACTTACGGAGAAACCTACACCACCGCTTTTGAGTACTTCTAAAATCTTCATTTCAATAACATTGAAGGAAGTGTAGTATCAAATCAGAAGCGAAAATTATGAAAAAAAAGCACATCGCTTAGATGGGATTGCCAGACATATAAAATTGATTCATATTTATATAAATATAAGTGGATGATGGTATGAATAATTTTAATTTCATTCCGTCTGTGTGCCCGCTTGTCACTGTCACTGCTTGATTTTTTCACAACTACTAGCGACCATAGACTTGAGTATACGGTTTTAATTTCAACTTGATATCTTCACGCGATCCTGAGATAAAGGGTATTCACAGAATGATAGGCAGACAGACAGACGGACAACAAAGTGATCCTATAAGGGTTCCGTTTTTAACCTCTTGAGGTATGGAACCCTAAAAACCATAATTGAAATGCATGAAATTATCAGTAATAAGCAGTAATCGTAGGTACATAAATGTACAATATATGGTGATATTTACTAGTGACCGATAGTAAAAACTCAAAACCAGCTGGTGAAAAGGAACAACTTTCCCCAAAGGAACATTTAGGTCGAAATATGAAAAAATATTTCGGACCTCCCAAACAAAATTGCCGATCAGCTAATTTGAGTTCCCATAGGAGACAAAATAAAATCCTGTTTCGACCTATGTTCCTTAGGGAAAGTTGTCCCTTATCACCAGCCGGTTCTGAGTTTTCGCTATCAGTCACTAGTAAAAACTCACCCTATACTAAATAAGCTAAATATTTTCAATCTAAGTAATAGAACTAAGGGTGGCGTCGCCAGGAAGGATACTTCGTGCCTGCGCGACCTAAATTGTAAATGAACTCGATAAATGCTTATCGTACATATTTCTGAGTTGTATTCTGATCACCAAGATTCGTAAACGCATCTTTTTCGTAGGATTCCTCTTCCGCAACCTACGAGGCAGAGCTCCACAATTTTTGAGGTTCTACATCCTGTTCCACTTGCTCGTAAAAGAAAGTTTAAATTTTCTTTTCCTTACTTAAGTATGCGTAAGAGTAAGAGATTTGAGACAAACATACAAAAATACCTCACCTCTCTAAGGCTGAGCGCTGTAGGGAAGCACAAAAAGGTCAGAATTTTTAGAATAGAATAGAATAGAATAAAATTTATTTGCATAAGATTTTGAGTATGTACATTAAAGATATTACATTGCATTAATCCCTTACAAAATCTACCTTATAAAGGTGTGCAAACATTAACAAGTCACAATATTTAAACGTTCTTAAATAAATTAATTCAATCGCTGTATCAAATAATGTCAATAACAATTTAAATAAAATACAATTTAAATCAATACTATTCTAGTCCAGATAAATAGGCATGTCACTCTATGTATATATTTTTCCTTTCATGTCAGCATAAAAGTCATTTAAAGTATAATAACATTTTTTAATAAGCCATTCATGCAATCTTTTCTTAAATATATTTCCACTAAGTGACGACAACTCTTCAGGTAACATATTGTAGATTGTTCCAGCCATATAAAATTCATTTTTTTGACATAATGCTGTTTTAAATTTCGGTTTCTCTACCTGATTTTTACGCCTTTCCCTCAATCTTTGTGTTACATAGGACGGTCTAGTTAATTCAGGAAAATACAACTTATTATTTTTTACAAAAATGCATAACTTTTTAATATAGAGACAGGTCAGTGTAAGCAAATTATATTTAATAAAAAGTGGACGACAAGATTCTAAGAAATCTGCCCCACAGAGTGACCTGACACATCTCTTTTGTATGACGAACACGTTATCTATATCTGGTGAGTTTCCCCAGATAATAAGACCATATTGCAATATGGACGCCACATGCCCATGGTATGCGAGTATAGCGCTTTCAATAGATGAAATTTCTCGAATTCGTCGTAGAGCATACGAAAATCTGTTTAATCGATCGCAAACCCATGCTAAATGTGATTTCCAATTGCAGTTTTCGTCTACAATTAATCCTAAATTTTTCGCTGCTTTTGAATTTTCTATCCGTTGTCCATTACAAATGATATTAAGTTTTAGTTTTTGTGTTTTGTAATTACCGAATTGCATGTATTTTGTTTTATCGACATTTATTTTAAGATTGTTTGATTCTAGCCAATTTATTATATTATTCAAAGTTAGATTTATGTCATTTTCAAATGAGTTTATATTAGTATTTTTAATTTGGTCTACTCCTTTAAATAAAATTGTAGTGTCGTCAGCGAACAATATAGTCTCGTGATTTGTAACATCTGGTAGGTCGTTGATATAAAGAACGAATAATGTAGGGCCCAAGATAGTTCCCTGCGGTTTTGTTTATTGGCTTATATTTTGAAAACGGTACGTTGTATTAAACATTTAGTTGGACAATGAAATCCAATGATATTCTCTTCATATCTAATCTTGACTTGTCAGATTTTGCCATTTCCCGATAGTTGTCCAGCTATGCCATAAATTTCCAGAAAGAATAACATTTAAAGTGCGACCGATTACGGCCAAATTACAGAGCAATATGGACATATTTCCATGAGGTTAAGTTTAATTATTAAATTGGAGTTTCGTAGTCTACTAGAAACTCTTATCATTTCGCCAAGTCTGTCTGTCTGTCTGTATGCCGCGCCCTCATAACTTCGTCAGTTTTGGAGTTATCGACATCAAATTTGGTGTGAAGATTGATCGTCTTGACCTAAATTTAGAAATGTTGATAAAAAAATATTCCCCCCCCCCCCTTCCCATACATGTAAAAAAATATTGAGTAGGGTATCGTTGAATAGGTCTTTTAAAACTAAGTAGAGGTTTCTTTGACACAAAGTCTCTAAAATGTTTCTGTCTTGAGATATTTGCTTTTAAAAGGGGCGTTTTAAGCCATAATTTGTTCCAGCTGTAACTTCTAAAGTATGCACGCTAAAAATTTGAAAAAAATACGGAATATAGTTCTTAATATGAAGTTACCATGAAAACTATAACGAATACTGTACCACTTAAGATTAAGGAAATATTAAAGTTTTTCAATTTGCGGTTAGTAATCATACAGCTGCAAACAAACCAGCAACAAAATTAACTTTGTAACGCTGAAAGACCCCGATATTTAAACGTTAACTACAAAAACCCTATTTGTGAGCGTGTCTGACACGCTCTTGGCCGCTTTTTTTTAAGTAATCATTATTCCACTATGCCAATATTTATTTGACAGTGCGGTAGAAAAATAGCATTAAAACAAAACTAGTAAAAATCAAGTCTCTTTTAGATGCTGGCTCTGGCAACTCTAAACTTGTCAACATCCACGCGTCAAAATTTTCTTGGTTATTTGTCTGAATCTAGTTTTTTTCGGATTTTTAAGAAAGTGTTAATTAAATCTTTACTTCTGATAGTACAGGCACAATTTAAACAAAAATACAATGCCTACAATATCTGTGAAACGCGACTCTCTTTTCAAAGCTCTAGGGAAAACTTACAGTAAGTAGTTAACTTCTGTAACTTTCTTGTATATTTTATAATTTCTCTGTAAAGACGGCAAATTCGGGTCCATCTACAGCATATATATAACAAAATCAATCCTATAGTACCAACCAAGCACCCACTTGAAGTAATCTGTCCCCATTCAATGTTCTTTAAAACTTAACCTATTGTGTGTTTACAGCGGATGATGAGTTCCAGGACTTGTGCTTCGCATTTGGTCTGGAGCTAGACGAAGTCGTAAGTTCATAGTATCATATTTAACTGTTTTGATTGAGCATGAGATAGATGACTGATGGATGTGGAGGACATGTAAAAGGCATGGGCATTGTATTAAGAGTACCTAAAGCTGCTATTCCGAACACTGCAGCCAACAGCCGACAGCCGACAGCATATGCTGCAACGGCTGCAGCTATCGGCAGTCACAGCACATGCTGTTGGCAGTTGCAGCACATGCGATTCCGAAGGCACCGGCCGACAGCCGACAGCCGACAGCACATGCCGTGACTGCCGATAGTTGCATGTACACTCAGGTAGATATTATAGGTACCTACAGGTAATAGGTACCTACATACATATATTAATAACGCCTTATACCCTTGCGGGGTAGGCAGAGCTTCAACGGCCGTAAAAATACGTTCGTTATCGCAAAGTCTAACACATATTTGAGGGCCGTTTTGGCTATTGTCGTGTATCACTATAGTGACAGGTTGTCAACCTTGTCTTGTCTTGTCTTGTCGCCTAAAATTACAATACACATGTTACCTTCGAGTCCTATAGTCGCTGCTTATGACACCAACATCAAAAAACAGGGTGATGCTATTCTAAGCCAGCATCACACAGCAGAGTAGCAAAAAACGGGGTTATGCTATTCTAAGCGAGCATCACACGGCAGAGTAGCAAAAAACGGGGTGATGCTATTCTAAGCCAGCATCACACAACAGAGTAGCAAAAAACGGGGTGATGCTATTCTAAGCCAGCATCACACGGCAGAGTAGCAAAAAACGGAGTGATGCTATTCTAAGCCAGCATCACACAACAGAGTAGCAAAAAACGGGGTTATGCTATTCTAAGCGAGCATCACACGGCAGAGTAGCAAAAAACGGGGTGATGCTATTCTAAGCCAGCATCACACGGCAGAGTAGCAAAAAACGGGGTTATGCTATTCTAAGCGAGCATCACACAACAGAGTAGCAAAAAACGGAGTGATGCTATTCTAAGCCAGCATCACACAACAGAGTAGCAAAAAACGGGGTTATGCTATTCTAAGCGAGCATCACACAACAGAGTAGCAAAAAACGGAGTGATGCTATTCTAAGCCAGCATCACACAACAGAGTAGCAAAAAACGGAGTGATGCTATTCTAAGCCAGCATCACACAACAGAGTAGCAAAAAACGGGGTGATGCTATTCTAAGCCAGCATCACACAACAGAGTAGCAAAAAACGGGGTGATGCTATTCTAAGCCAGCATCACACGGCAAGGTAGCAAAAAAAAAAGGGGTGATGCTATTCTAAGCCAGCATCACACGGCAGAGTAGCAAAAAAAGGGGTGATGCTATTCTAAGCCAGCATCACACGGCAGAGTAGCAGGTAGGTACATAGGTAGCTATAATAGGTAGGTACCTACCTACAGGTAACTCACGCACAACTCGAACCTAGATAGGTATAAATAATAGGTACCTTTGAAATTACCGCGGTCGGGTTTAGTTTTTTAAAAATTATGATAGTTATTTACTTCATAATTATTTCCGAACCACACATTTTACGTTTTCTACCAAAATAGCAAAAATAGATACGTGCGTATCGCACTGCCGTTGCAGCAATACTGATCTGCAGTCACGGCAGTTGCGGCATATGCTGCAGCGGCCGACAGCATGTGCTGTTGGCTGCAGCCTTCGGATAGCGTTCCATAGAACTCCATACAAACCAGTAGTGCTGCAAAGGCTGCAACTGCCGTTGCAGCATATGCTGTTGGCTGTCGGCTGTTGGCTGCAGTGTTCGGAATAGCAGCTTAAGGTGTTGAGGTGCATATAGGGAGCTGAAAAATATGTATGGCAGCCCCCTTAACTTCACTCCAACCTTTGGAAGGATCTAATGCACTCAGGGAAAGAGGCATGATTTATTAATGTTAGTAGTATAGTAGTGTCTTATTGGTAAAAAAAACAGAATCATAAAAATTATTTAAATTTTCAGACAACAGAGAAGCAAATGCTTCAGAAGGAGCAAGGGGATCAAGCAGGTGTTGGGGTCTCTGAAGATATCCTCTACAGGATAGACATCCCGGCCAACAGATATGACCTGCTGTGCCTTGAGGGGCTTGTCAATGGCTTGCTGGTCTTCCAGGGCAAGTGAGTTCATTCAAAATATTTTTTTCTGTATCAGTTTGCCAAAAGCTTACACAGAAGTACCACAAAGAACACCCAGCACCAAGAATTTTTATTTGAATTCATCATTTGTATACCTGTATGTATGCATTGGAAGGCAAAATTTATATAAGATCATCGTAAGTTCTAAAGTTGTTTTGTTATTGTAAATCTTCATTTATTATATTTTACTTCACAAATATGCAGATGTTTTCAGTTTTGTCCGCCAAAATGACCTTTTTATCAGTTGTTAAACAGTCATTGTTTAATGATAAAATTATCATGAATTTTATGAGCAAATGAACAAGAATCACCAATTTTGTACTTTAAAATACCTGTACCTGTACTTTAAAATACCTGTAAGTTGTTTCTATAAAGTCATGGATTTGTTTTTTTGATTCCCAGGAAAGCTCCACCAGAGTACAAGTTGAAGAAATATGAAGATTGTTACTCTCTGCACCTCACCCCAGCCACGGCTCAAATCAGGCCGTATGCTGTGGCCGCCATACTGAGGGCCATCACATTCACTAAGGAGTCATATGACAGTTTCATAGACTTGCAGGTTTGTTGTTTATGTTCCAGTATGTTCATAAATTATGAACATACTGGAATATAATTGCCCTTTGTATAGTCCGTGAGTCCGTGAGAATGCAATGCACATTCTGAGAAATCAGGAAAAATTCATGTGGCTAGCTCATCTGATGTACGAATAAGCAATGTTAATTGTCTATTCAAAAAAATATGTTACTTTGTAGATATAACAGTTAAAACTCAAAATTTAGTTTTCATAATAATAGTAAATCACACAGCAACAGTCAGCGATTAGTTTTAACTGATCAGAGCACTACTTTCAAGGGTGTTCCCTATTTCTAAAAACCTTTTAAATACTCAAGCACTATCTTTTTGAACTGTGAAAAAACAATACCATTTCTTTTCCAGGACAAACTCCACCAAAACATTTGCCGGAAGCGTACACTGGTAGCCATCGGGACGCACGATCTGGATACGATTCAAGGCCCTTTCGTGTACGACGCGCTGCCCCCAGACCAGATCAAGTTCCAGGCGCTCAACCAACCCCAGGAAATGACGGCCACGCAGCTCATGGACCTGTATTCTGTAAGTCAATGAGTCCTGAACACGATTCAGGGCCCCTTCGTGTACGACGCGCTGCCCCCAGAGCAGATCAAGTTCCAGGCGCTCAACCAACCCCAGGAGATGACTGCCACGCAACTCATGGACCTGTATTCTGTAAGTCAATGAGTCCTGAACACGATTCAGGGCCCCTTCGTGTATGACGCGCTGCCCCCAGAGCAGATCAAGTTCCAGGCGCTCAACCAACCCCAGGAGATGACGGCCACGCAACTCATGGACCTGTATTCTGTAAGTCAATGAGTCCTGAACACGATTCAGGGCCCCTTCGTGTATGACGCGCTGCCCCCAGAGCAGATCAAGTTCCAGGCGCTCAACCACTCCAGGAGATGACTGCCACGCAACTCATGGACCTGTATTCTGTAAGTCAATGAGTCCTGAACACGATTCAGGGCCCCTTCGTGTATGACGCTCTCCCTCCAGACCAGATCAAGTTCCAGGCGCTCAACCAACCCCAGGAGATGACTGCCACGCAACTCATGGACCTGTATTCTGTAAGTCAATGAGTCCTGAACACGATTCAGGGCCCCTTCGTGTATGACGCTCTCCCTCCAGACCAGATCAAGTTCCAGGCGCTCAACCAGCCCCAGGAGATGACTGCCACGCAGCTCATGGAGTTGTATTCTGTAAGTCAATGAGTCCTGTGCCTGGTTTTTCGAAACTACGGGCTACAATCCTACAGGCGAAATTCGATGTACATTGCGTAACCGGTTTAATGATGGGATAATAATGGCTAACCTACTACGCAATGTACATCGAATTTCATCTGTAGAATTGTAGCTTGTAGTTTCGATGCATAGGCCACTGGACATGATTCAGTGCCCCTTTGTGTACGACGCTCTTCCTCCAGACCAGATCAAGTTCCAGGCGCTCAACCAGCCCCAGGAGATGACGGCCACGAGATGATGGAGTTGTATTCTGTAAGTCAATGAGTCCTGGACACGATTCAGGACCCCTTCGTGTATGACGCTCTGCCCCCAGAGCAGATCAAGTTCCAGGCGCTCAACCAACCCCAGGATATGACGGCTCCGCAGCTCATATGAGTGGCCATCGGCACACACGATCTGGACACGATTCAGGGCCCCTTCGTGTACGACCTTCTTCCTCCAGACCAGATCAAGTTCCAGGCGCACCGCCAGCCCCAGGAGATGACCGCCACGCAGCTCATGGAGTTGTACTCTGTATGTTATTGCGTATAGTCTCACACGCTAACTCATGAACAATTCCATTTTTAAGGTTTCGATTTTCTTGTGTCCTATTATGATATGTCTAGAAAACTAAAAATCGACCTCCGCTCTTATTAGATAACATCCACTTTTTCAATGATCTTTTGTAGAATTTCAATCGTAAATTAATATGAGAAAGTAACATGATATTTCTGTGGCATAATTTAGGAAATAAAACCTTAGTATTATTTTTATGAAAGAAAGCAACGCACTAGCTTTTTATGGTGACACAGTATTGACATGGCGTGAGCTTAAATCCTCGTGCCGAAGCTTACTTTATTCTGTTATTTCCAGAGCCACGCCCAACTGAAGGCGTACCTGCCCATAATCCGCGACAGCCCCGTGTACCCGGTTATCAAGGACAAGAACGGGGTGGTGCTGTCCATGCCGCCCATCATCAACGGGGACCACTCCAAGATCACGCTCAATACTAAAAATGTCTTCATCGAGTGCACTGCTACTGACTTGAACAAGGTAACTAAAGGTTACAATCTAGAGGCCACTGACGTTTCCATGAACCCTGGCGTCAGGGTGATAAGAACAGGGTGGTGCTGTCCATGCCGCCCATCATCAACGGGGACCACTCCAAGATCACGCTCAATACTAAGAACGTCTTCATCGAGTGCACTGCTACCGACTTGAACAAGGTAACTATGATGATAGTGACTGTTATGTTATGTGTTCTGTGACTGAGTTTATAATCTGGAGCCAACTGATGACCCGATGAACCATGGTGTCAGGGTGATAAGAATGGGGTTGTGCCGATTATCAACGGAGATCAATCGAAGATTACACTCAATACTAAGAACCTCTTCAATGAGTGTGGTGCACGCATTTGATTATGGTATAACTCAAAAAGATCTTGTTCGTAGCGGTTTGTATTTTTAAAGTTCTACGGTATTCTGTTGTTTGTAAGTATTTATAAAGTTCCGGACACTGAATTGAGTCATAAATTAGACCATTGCAGATCAAATCAGCTGATTATGTGTGATTAAGGCCGTGCCGTGATGCAAAAAGGGTTTTTTCAATTCAAAATACTTCCACTTGGAGACGACACCTGACTGTGGTTATTTTATATATGATTTTTGATAATATTTGCTAGATTCTCAACGTTCGCAAAACACGATTCGATTAAATTTTCTCGATAGATTTTTTTTCCAAAGATGACTCCATTTCTTTAGATTTTTTAACTTTATGCCGAAACGGTGCCGAGCTAATCAATGATTTTTCGTAAGCATAAGCACATTATACTAATCTAGTTCGTCAACGTTTGTTTTTTTATTTAAACCTTTTATTGCTGAGAAATCAATAATTTTAGATTTTCAACAATGGCTTGGTTTCAGCCATTTTGCGGACGGGTCGCTCTGTCCCTCTCTAACGCGTACGCGCGAATTGCAAACAGGCCACACCCAGCTCCGCTCTCATTCCACCGTGGCCACTGCCAGAGAGAGGTCATGTCGCACGCTACGCCGAAACTGACAGCTTTTGTCGTAATTTCAGTTATTTGTTTATTTGAAGATTGTGTAAATTTTTAGGCTTCTAAATATTTTGTAGTCAACTCTGAATAAGATACGTTACTAGAATAAGTGTATC
Organism: Phthorimaea operculella; assembly: GCA_024500475.1. Lineage (NCBI taxonomy): Eukaryota > Metazoa > Arthropoda > Insecta > Lepidoptera > Gelechiidae > Phthorimaea > Phthorimaea operculella. The sequence continues at coordinate 4,050,796 of JANFCV010000003.1, read as the reverse complement.
TAGTTTTTTTACGCCAGTTTACGGTCTTGTGCCTCCATCATCCAGTGTGTGTACCCATAATGTAAATTTGAAAAATGGGCAACATATCAAAAACAATTATATCGAGGAAGCGCAAAAAAGATTTTTTCTACGCGAAAATAGCAAAATGCAAAAAAATAAGGAAATAGGTACATTTAGCATTACGTAAACGGTTTTTTGTTCATATTTATCAAGTACTATCTATTTATATGAAAAAGTAAATTATATTTATGTTAGTGAAGAAGAATAGTTAGCTTTTTTTACCAATATAACGCGTACACATTATGTAGACACCTTATTGGTAGAGAGAAGTGTTGATGCATGGAATCTCCTCTAATCAATCGCATTACTTTGAACGAGTTTGCCGATACCTACTCTAAATTTTGATACCTCTCTTGGATGTGACATTGGCTTAGTGGCTAGAGTGAGTGAATTCTTTTGCATACTAATAAACTTTGGGTACTCGGATCAAATCCCCGAGATATAGTTTTTTTGTATTTATTTTGTTGGATATTTTTAGGTTTTCTCTTTTTACACTCTTACTTTAATCATAAATTCTTAATACTTATTACTTATTCTTTCATGTTTTTTTTTAACTTGATGAAAGATTATTGGATTATTATTTATTGCTTATTATCAATGAAAAACATCATAATTACATGAACATATTCACAAAATAATTTTTATATTTACCTATAGATTAGATTAGATATTTACAGATTTTTAAATTGCGAAAATATCTGCCACAGACGTCACAGAGACTTTGGCACAGAGTACATAGAGTCGCCAATACATTATTTAAATTTGATGACCAAACAATGTACGTACCTATCAAAAAATTTTTTTACTTAGTATTATTAGTAATGGCTTACACAGATAGTCAATTTTTAAATATATTTATAGGTACTAAAATTTATATACAATGAAATTTGACTAGTGACCGACACCTCAGGACGGGCTGGTGATAAGGTTCAACTTTCCTCAAGAAACAAAGGTCGAAATATAAAAAAAATTTGATGTCCACTAGTAACTCAAAATATCAGCTGATTGGCAACTTTGTTTGTATGGGAGGTACATTTTTTTCATATTTCGACCCATGTTCGCTGGACAAAGTTGATTCTTATACCAGCCTGATCTGAGATTTCACTATCAGCCACTAGTAAAATTTCACCTAATATAATTTGGCATTGAATTCTAACACTACTTCCAGTACCTAGATACTTACATATTTTTTTAGCAATATTGGAAACCCGACCTTCAGTTGAGAAATGTCAACTATTACAAAAAGGGACAATGATAATGACATAAGTGTGAATATACAGCAGTGCAGATGCCGAAGGTCGCATGTTCAAATCCTGTCAGCGGTGGAAATTTTATTGTCTATCTGGGGGCACTGCCGCCGAGTCGAGCGCAAAGCAAACACTACCGTACCACAAAATAGAGAATTTAAATAAATAGATTGCGATAGCCAATACTTACTTTGTGACCGTACCATCCTTTACTGGACCAATTTCGCCGCATTTTCAGGCCCCGCTATCTCGTTGTAAGCTATAATCACATACTAAAAGCCAAAATTTCAAGTCCGTAGGTCATTTAGTTTCGAAGTTAAGCAAAGGCAAAGTTTCAGATTTTAGACGGACACTCACTCACTCATGATCATCAAAATAGAACTAGTGCTTCCCATAAACTCAGAGAGCTGAAATTTAGTACGGAGTTAGATTGATGGGATTCTTCTATAAAATAAGTGAAATCCCACCAAAAACATTCTGTAAAAAAGTAGCCAAGTCTCGATGAAGCTGCTTGTTTATCTCTAAAAAGTAATCAAATCTAGGCAAAGTCATGCCAAGTCTAAGGTTCCTTGATACTATATCTTTAATACGACTGGCCGTTGAACGTTACGTTTACATACGATTTGTGGATACAATTTAACGGCCAGTCGTATAAATTTAACTATATGCATAAAGAAATAGCATCAAGGAACCTTAGACCTGGCATGACTTTGCCTAGATTTGACTTTGGCTAATAAGAAAAGCTGGAGAGTGTTGGCCTGAGAAACGGCAGAACGGAGACTGAATAAAAGAAATGTTTTGTGATTTCGGCGGTCTCTCCGGCTATGCTCCGGTAGCGCTAAATGGCGTTACCTTACCAGTCTGCTCCGACTTCAGGTACCTCGGTTCACTTTTACAAGGCGATGGTGAGATAGACCGGACTATCAAGCACAGAATAAATGCAGGATGGATGAAATGGCGACAGGTCACGGGCACAGTGTGTGACCCCCGAATGCCCCTCAAACTGAAGGGCAAGATTTGCAAGACGGTGGTCAGACCTGTCGTCATGTATGGGTCTGAGTCTTGGCCTACAAAAGTGACGGATGAAAGACGATTGCATGTATCTGAAATGAGAATGTTGAGGTGGATGTGTGGTGTGACAAGAATGGATAAAAAAAGGAATGAGTATATTAGAGGAAGTTTAAAAGTTGCACCTGTGACAGAAAAGTTAAGAGCTAGCCGTGAGGAGGGATGGAAATCATGTGACGAAAAAGGTGATGAATATGAATGTGGATGGACGCAGAAGGAGAGGAAGGCCTAAAAAAGTTTGGATGGATTGTGTAAAAGATGATATGAATCACAAAGGTGTAAACGAAGATTTGACGGCTGATGAATGGAACAGAAAGACATGTTGCGGCAACCCCAAATAAATTGGGATAAGGGCAGGCAGATGATGAGTAGAAACCCTACAAAACCCTAAAAATGGCTATGCCAGTCGGTATCTTTTCAATAAGACTACTTTAAAATATATTTTTTTTATAACTCGGACATTAATGCCTAGTCCTCTGATATGATTGCCTAGGCATTTATGACGTTGTGGCGAAGACATCTGACATCGTTGCGTAGGTCTCCGTCTCATTGATTTATGTCTAGTGACGTCACACATGCGAGCCCGGTCGAGCGTTGCTAGCCTATTTAAAAAAAATTATATAGGAACTAATAAACGTATACACGTAAATTTATTTCAGTGAATTATAACTCATTTTAAAAACTATACGACAGAAACCTACACCTACTGAAATTTAGTGTAGGTTTTGAGTGTTGATCACTAGCGAAATATCATTTTACAATAAAAAAAATCTACTCCGTTCCATAACCCCATTCAGATAATTTTAAACGCAAGTTCTAGGTTTTAAGTATTGTTCACTAGCAAAATTAAATGTTACAAGTAAAAGAAAATATCGACTCCATTCCATCTCAATTCTCACTTTTTGTTACATGAATTCAGAGTTGCAAAGCTGTTTATAGTTAAAAGTACCTACTTATACCCGCACACCCGAAACGCACTCACCGAATTTTGGATGCTTTGTATGAAAATCTATGGAACCTCGAAAATATTGCCGAACCGCACGCGCCGAATCGAACGGATTCCCCAGCCAGTGCTGATCATAGACTATAATGATGATGACTATGACGTTGTCGATGCACAAAATTATATACAAGTTTAACTTGAAATTATAACTTTCCGCATGTAATAGTTGAGTGTAAACACTGTAATCGGGGTTTGGTTGATATTTTAGATCCATTTCATGAAGAATCTAATGCTATATCATTATCATTATATATGTTACCGGCCAAACCCGATTTTAGGATAAACTAGTTTTTCCTAGGCCAAAGTAGTTTATCCTACATGCGGTTGGATAAACCGGTATAGACTAGGCTAAACCGGTCCATCCGATGGCCGATAGGAAAAACTAGTTAATCCTAGGCTGAACTAGTTGAGCCTAAAATTAATTAGTACATTTCAGGATAAACTGGTTTGGCTTAGTTAAAAATGGTTAAGGCTACAGTGACGTAGCTCTAGAGGGTAAAGGGTAACGTCGGACAACCTAGAGACATCGGACACCCTGGAGACTCGAACATCCTAGAGGGTGGGGTGAAGCATCGGACATCCTGAAGGCTCCGACTCCCTGGAGGATGCGGGGTAGCGTCGGACACCCTAAATGCTCGGACGCTACCTGTCGTGGGCTGGACTCCCACAGACACGGGGCATTCCACGCCAAGCGGGCAGCGAAAAAAGGTCGATGTTTCCGATTTTGGTAATATTCGAGTATGTTATAGGTATATGTGTCCTCAATCCAGATATACAATATTTTTGGTATACAATGAATAATTAAAAAGTTATGAGGTTTTGTAGTTTTGGCTAATTCATAGGTAAGCATTATTTCAAAGCAAAAATTTAGTTAAAAAATATATGTTATCAAATAAACTAACTAATGAAATCTGTAGTAAATTTAATGAGCTTCGTAATAGCAATTTTGGAAATTAAAAAAAAAAATTTTTTTGAGGAGAAAAAATGATTTTTATTTTTTAAATGGTTTTTTTTTAAAGTTCGACCCTTTTAATTTTTTTTATTTTTTTTCTACAATTAGGTCTTAGTATAGAGATAATTCATACCAAGTCTCATAATGGGCCCAAAAGTAGTTTAGGAGCTATAGAAGATAGAATGCAGGAAGGCGGCGACTGCGCTCCAGCTGTTTACAGCAGCGACGCATCGCGGCCCGTCCATGATGATTTCTGGCAATTTAATAGCGACCAACGATGAAATATTTAGCAAAACATGGTACTGTTCCAGTTGTGTCTGTTTGGCATCTTGAACTGTGAAACTATATTTTTCTGCATAATCACATTGAACAATGATCAGGCGACCCTTTTAACATCGGTTTATTATTATAGGAAGAATGATGTTTTTACACAACTTTTTACACGTTTCAGAAATTTTTTCACCATCGTCTTCAGGACAACAATATACCAACAAATTATTATTTTCATTACAGACGGCGCCTCACAACATTTTTAAGCAGAGATTTAATTTCATCAACCTTTTTCATTACAAACAAGATTTCGGTACAGAGGCAGAATTCCATTTTCATGCAACTGCTCTCGGCAAAAGCCCGTGTGACGATCTGGGCGGAAATTTAAAATGCCTAGCAACACGGGCCAGTTTGCAATGCACGGCAAATAATGCCATCGCAACTCCCAAACGATTATACAAATGCATGGGCTAAAAGATCAATGCCGCAAACAAATGTTTATTATGCTAGCAAAAAAGACATAAAAGAAAACCGAAATTTACTAAAACCCAGATTCGCTGAAGCAGTGACAATACCAAGCACTAAAAAATATCATGCTTTTACTGGCACCACTGAAGGACTCATGATTAAACACACAAGTTGTAGTGAACGTTACATGCTTGTAAAAGTTTGTAAATAGGTAAACAAATTGCTCTTTATTCACCTTGTGTACAAATTTGCAAATAAACTAGTCACTAAATAATGACTTTGTGTATAAAATTGTTAGTAAGTAAAGTAATTGTTAAATAATGATCTTGTGTAAAAACTTGTAAATAATTTAGTTGCTAAGATATTGATCTGTTAAAAAATTAAAATAACTTATTTGCTATTACGATTATCTACATATATCTAGTTTTATTCTAATACACTAGAAAAAAAAATTCTAAAGTATATAAACAGTTTTGCTAAATATTTTATCGTTGGTCGCTATTAAATTGCCAGAAATCATCATGGACGGGCCCCGATGCGTCGCTGCTGTAAACAGCTGGAGCGCAGTCGCCGCCTTCCTGCATTCTATCTTCTATAGCTCCTAAACTACTTTCGGGCCCATTATGAGACTTGGTATGAATTATCTCTATACTAAGACCTAATTGTAGAAAAAAAATAAAAAAAATTAAAAGGGTCGAACTTTAAAAAAAATCCATTTAAAAAATAAAAATCATTTTTTCTACTCAAAAAAATTTTTTTTTTTAATTTCCAAAATTGCTATTACGAAGCTCATTAAATTTACTACAGATTTCATTAGTTAGTTTATTTGATTACGTATATTTTTTAACTAAATTTTTGCTTTGAAATAATGCTTACCTATGAATTAGCCAAAACTACAAAACCTCATAACTTTTTAATTATTCATTGTATACCAAAAATATTGTATATCTGGATTGAGGACACATATACCTATAACATACTCGAATATTACCAAAATCGGAAACATCGACCTTTTTTCGCTGCCCGCTTGGCGTGGAATGCCCCTCTAGAGTGATGTGGGAGCTCGTGAGAGCTATCGCCGACAGCGACGTTGCAAGTGCTCGCATCAGGGCGATGCGAGAGAGATGCGAGCACTTGCAACGTCGCTGTCGGCGATAGCTCTCACGAGCTCCCACATCACAGGTGTCTGTGGGAGTCCAGCCCACGACAGGTAGCGTCCGAGCATTTAGGGTGTCCGACGCTACCCCGCATCCTCCAGGGTGTTCGAGCCTTACAGGTGTTTGATGCCTCCAGGGTGTACGTAGTGCCTCACAATAGGGCGTCCTTCCAGGGCTTCCGAGCCTTCAGTATCCAATGCTACACCCCACCCTCTAGGGTGTTCGAGTCTCCAGGGTGTCTGATGTCTCCATGATGTCCAACTTTACCCTTTACCCTCTAAAGCTACGTCACTGTAGCCTTAACCATTTTTAACTACGCCAAACCAGTTTATCCTGAAGTGTACTTATTAATTTTAGGCTCAACTAGTTCAGCCTAGGATTAACTAGTTTCTCCTATCGGCCATCGGACGGACCGGTTTAGCCTAGTCTATACCGGTTTATCCAACCGCATGTAGGATAAACTACTTTGGCCTAGGAAAAACTAGTTTATCCTAAAATCGGGTTTGGCCGGTAACATATATAATAAAACTAAGTTGACAAAATGTACGTGCCGATAAAACTTTAAAAGGATTCCCGGTACTATAAAGAGACTTATATTGTGCAATAGCCTTTTATCTCCCCTCGAACAAGAAAGTTCCCGTTTTAACTTAAAGGGCGTAGTTTTAAATATATAAGGTTTTTCCAATCCCTCGACAGTGGCGCCATCTTATGTCGAATAGTCGAACTCCACCTCCAGTATCTTTGATACAATCTGTTTCAAGATTGTGGATTTTTCAAACTTTCTTATTACGCCAAACAGATAAATACCGCGAGTGAAACCGCAGGCGGAAAGCTAGTAAGGAAATAAAACGAAAAAGAAAACACGGACGTATAAACTAAACTTTGTATGCTGACTGTAGCAGCGCTGACAGCTGTCAAGTGCCGCCATTTATATTCCCCTTCTTTAGTGGAACGGATTATACTCTATATCCTCGTTACAATTTGCCAGCAAAAACACCTCGTCATGCTGAACAATTTTTACTTTGAAGCCATTACAATAACTACATGAACAATAGTAAAATTCATATAATTGACATTCTGTTACATTAACATTTACACATTTGGACAAAATGTTTTCTGCTTCTTCTTTACATTTTATCACGTTTACATTCTAGCAATTTGACATTCTGCTACTTTGACGTTTTGTCATTTTGCCTTTCTGCACATTCTACTTCCTTGAACAATAATATTTTTAAAACGTTGAACTAGTGGCACCTATGATATGCTCACAAGTTTTGTTCCACCGTAGAACCAGTGGGCAAAAATATTTCCACCTATTGTTGCCTGCCGCATGCAACTTTCCGAAAAGTACACATACATGGCAAAATTATCCATTAAACTGGGAGGAAAGTACTTACTTGGCAACACCGATTCGATTCGATGCAGCTGTGCTTGCTGCTAAGTGTGCTAAGCCATCCGCATTATTCGGCGCGTACGGTGAGTGCGTTGCCTTGCGGGTGTTCGGGTATATTTACTTTCACCTGTTTTAGAAGTGTATTTGTTCAAACCTTTTCCCCTAGGTGGCATTGCACTAATTTGTTCCACAATTGATCAACAGATGGCTAATTATTGTAAATTTACTTGGAAAGAAAAGTTTTGACATCTTGACCCCCGCAAAGGGAGCACCCCCTGGGGGCGTGGCTAAAACGGTGCTGGCGGCTTCGATGCAGCACCTTAAGATGACCCAAGACATACATAACAAGAGTCGGGTCCGTCCTCCGAAGCATGGGTATGTTACCTTTGTGGCTGTAAAGGTAAGTAGTCTAGTAACTAAAGCTGAAAATCGACATGTAGGTACTTCTTGATCTCCTGATCAAAATTAGACATGGAGAGCACCACCCTTAACCTATTACCGCCCCCTCCTTTACTAGGCGTAACTCTTGAAGTAATTGACTTGGAGGGTAGTTATTACTTCGTATCGTGCATAACATCTCACTTGAAGCTAATTGTGCCCTCAAAATTACCCTTTAGGCCTCGGGGCCCGAAAGTGGAGTGTCCCGTTCTTATATGAGATTTTCTTATTTTCAAGCTATCAACTCCCAAGAGGTATCAAAAGTTGCGTAATTAGACACAGATTGCAAAAAAACAAATATATCTTTAAATAATATTTATCTTTAGGGCTCAATTGATCGTTAAAGTGTTGTGATTACCAAACCAACATATTATTGTTTTTTAATGTTTGGAAAAGCCCTATAGATAAATATAATTTAAAGATATTTTACGTTGTTTGCAATCTGTGTCTAATTCCGCAACTTTTGATACCGCTTGGGAATCGATAGCTTGAAAATAAGAAAATCTCATACAAGAACGGAACACACCACTTTTGGGGCTTTTGGGCCCCCCGGGGGGCTTAAAGGGTAATTTTTAGGGCACGATAAGCTTCAAGTGAGATGTCACGCACGATATGAAACAAAAACTACCCTCCAAGTCAATTACTTCAAAAGCTGCGCCTTGTATAGAAGGGGGGGCGGTAAAAGGTTAAGGGGGGTGGTGCCCGCTGGGCTCCATGTCTTATTTTGATCAGGAGGTCAAGAAGTATCTACATGCCGATTTTCTGCTTCATGGGTCAATCCGAATAGTTATAACCAGTTTTTGACGTTAGTTACTAGACTAAAGATGACCCATGCTTCGGAGGACCCGACTCTTGTTATGTATGTCTATGGTTGCTTACTCGTTATCATTAATATGGTTATCGTAACAAAACCTGAAAACCTATTCAATCTCCTGCATGATAAGAAAAAGATTATCACTATTTTTTCTTTTTCTTTATTTTTCATCTTTCACTAATTTGATATTTTCCATCTCCAGGCGCAAGTGGTGCTTGACACGATAGTATGCATGTTCTCCGAGTACTGCGCAAAGCCGTATGAAGTGCAACAGTGCAAGGTGTTTGCTCCGGACGGCACCTACCAGCTGACGCCGCGACTGCATACTAGACAGCAGGAGATATGCGTCGATCAACCCAACAAGTACATCGGCATCAGGTATGATACTGGCGGGTGACAGGAAGGCACCTTAGAGTATATAATAAGCATGCTGTAGACTGCAACTAAAAAGTTAGAACGGTTTGCAGTAATCTGCACACAACCTCTCTGTCTATCAGTGACAGTACTATTGAACCTCTATAAATTCTCATATATTGGACTTCTGTATCTAGGAAGCAACTGCTTGCGCTTTGACAGTACGGCGAGGGACCTTACGCGTACTCTATAGCTTGCTTATTTATACTGTAAGGAAGGTTTGCTAAGTTGAAAGTTTGGCAGATGTATGCATGTTCTCCGAGTACTGCGCAAAGCCATATGAAGTGCAGCAGTGCAAGGTGTTCGCTCCGGACGGCACCTACCAGCTTACACCGCGTCTCCATACTAGACAGCAGGAGATATGCGTCGATCAGCCCAACAAGTACATCGGCATCAGGTATGATACTAGCGGCTGGCAGAAGGTATGCGAAGTGGCAGATTTGAGGGTGCTTGCTATCCTACCCGGCCAAAATGTCCAGTGGTGAAAAAATGTCCAGTTTGCATAATGTCCAGTTTGCATAATGTCCAGTTTGCAAAATGTCCAGTTTGTAAAATGTCCAGTTTGCAAAATATCCAGTTGCAAAATGTCCAGTTTGAAGATGATCCAATTTGAAAAATGACCAGTTTGTAAAAGTACAATTAGAGAAATTTGGGGTGAGTTCAGACCATGAAACCAAACAACTTTCCCCAAAACATATTGGTCAGTGACCGAGTATTTCATATAAATCGGACTTATTGCGAACTGGACATTTTGCAAACTAGACTTTTTGCAATTGGACATTTTGCAAACTGGTCATTATGCAAAGTGGACATTTTGCAAAGTGGTCATTTTTTCACCACTGGACATTTTGCAAAATGGACATTATGCACCTAAAGGATATAGACAAGGGGCAAGAGACGTCCATACCTCGTTTCAGATCCTTTGAAACTATAGAGGTCATATATAAAAATGTCGTCTATGACCCCTTCTACGTATATCTAATGCCAACCCCTAGTCCCGGTCAACATTGATTATTTTTCCAACTTCCTTTTTTTTATTTTTGAATAGTTTACTTTTGATTCCATAGCGAAGAGGTCTTGACGGCCGTTTTATTGTTTCCCATAATTAATTTCAAAATTCTTATGTTCCAGTGAAACCGCCGAGAACATCTCCGCCATGTTGTCGCGGATGTGCCTCACGACGAGCCACGAGGACTCGGTGTTGCGGGTTCGAATCCCGCCCACCAGGCATGACGTCATCCACGCCTGCGACCTGTACGAGGACATAGCTATCGCTTACGGGTGAGTTTTAATATTTTTCTAAACTGTACAACTGGTATAACTACCGCGGATGAAGAAACTGTAAATAGCGGCCGTGTCTTCCGCTAGTGGCAGCAAAACGGTCTTTTTTTCTTCGTATTTCACTTCGCAGAACTTTGCCCCGCTTACGAGAATCCATGTTTTTCTTTCAGTTTTTAACATCCAACAACAGTTTTCTTCATTAAAACACATACACACTGTATTTCCAACACGCCGACCACAACAAACTGTTTTTTTTTGGTTGCATTACGCGTGCAAGTATAGACAGATGTATGTATGTTAGAGCGGGAGTAAATGACATCCTGCCGCCATATACAGTTTGGTTCTTCATCCGCCGACGTTATACCGGGAGCACCGGGAGTAACAAAAAGGGTATAAGAAGCCGAAACGAGGTCAAGGTACACATGAAACTGAACAACTTGCCCGATGGAACATGGGTCGTAATACAACGAAAACAAATAGGACCTCTCACTGTAAATCAATCAGCTCAGCTCAGTCGATTTGTATGTAATCTCCATCTGTGCCCAATTTAATATTTATCCCATATTTCAGGTACAACAACATCCCTCGGCGGCCGAGCCGTGTGGTCACCTCCGGAGCACAAGAGCCCGTCAACAAGCTGACTGAGCAACTGCGACAGGCGTGCGCACACGCGGGTTATACGGAAGCGCTCACATTCACACTGGTAAGAACAAGGAGGAAACTATTCATTATTCATCCACTACTGGACATGGACTGGCTTGTAGCTTCATACACCTCCTTTTTCGGTTAACTGCATTCAACCGCCATAACAAGGCACAACCCGCAAGAAAGTTGTTGTTTTCTGTTATTTTACAAATAAGTGGCAGGCTGAAGATAGCTGGCTTCACATCTTTTTTGAGTCGTATTTCGCCAATACCAAAGAAAAGTACCTAATAAATAATGTAGGTAAAGCAATGTGGCAATCATTTAAAAGCTGAATAGGGCGCTGACAATCCTAATTTATCGACTTAGGCCGGCACACCTTTAGCGCAATTTGACATGTGTATATTCGTTTCATCTGCTCATCAGCATCACAGCTGACTCTGAATGATTCTGTTGCTAAGAATTTCCCAAGCTTGCTACAAAACGTGCTCATCTATTACAGTGTTCAAGAGACGACGTAGCCACGCGGCTCGGGCAGAAGATAGAAGACGTCCCCGCCGTCCACATCTCCAACCCCAAGACCCTGGAGTTCCAGGTGGTGCGCACCATGCTGCTGCCTGGCCTGCTGAAAACCCTGGCTGCCAACAAGAAGATGCCACTACCATTGAGACTCTTCGAGATTAGCGATGTGGTGCTGCAGGATAAGGAATCAGGTAGATATACTCCAGACCCTGGCTTTAGGCCACCGTGCTGCTTCGTGCCTTGCTCAAGACCCTGGCTGCCAACAAGAAGATGCCACTACCTCTGAGACTGTTTGAGATCAGCGATGTGGTGCTGTAGGATGCGCAGTCAGGTAGATAACAAACCCAAGAGTTCTAGGCTATAAAGTTCTTAAATCTAAAGTTCTTCAAAACGCGGTTTTTCCGTCGCGTTCTGGGATAATTATATACCAAGCGGTATGATGATTGATAATGTTGGCAAACGTGAATAGATGGCGAGTGTAAAAAGATACCAACTTAGAATATGAAAGTCCTTGGGCTTCGTGAAATTCTAGCTATGTTTGCCAACCCTGGCCATGTGCATTTTCGAAACGGTACTAAGCTTTTCGTATGATTGTTTCAGAAACGGGTGCGCGCAACGAACGCCGGCTGTGCGCAGTACACTGCGGGCGCTCGGCCGGCTTCCAGTACGTGCACGGGCTGCTGGACCGCGTCATGCTGCTGCTGCGCGCTCAGTGGAGCCCCCAGGGGTACAGGCTGCGCGCCTGCTCAGGTATGTGCAGTACACTGCTTCCAGTACGTGCACGGGCTGCTGGACCGCGTCATGCTGCTGCTGCGCGCGCAGTGGAGCCCCCAGGGGTACAGGCTGCGCGCCTGCTCAGGTATGTGCAGTACACTGCGCACAGTACGTGCACGGGCTGCTGGACCGCGTCATGCTGCTGCTGCGCGCCCAGTGGAGCCCCCAGGGGTACAGGCTGCGCGCCTGCTCAGGTATGTGCAGTACACTGCGCACAGTACGTGCACGGGCTGCTGGACCGCGTCATGCTGCTGCTGCGCGCGCGGTGGAGCCCCCAGGGGTACAGGCTGCGCGCCTGCTCAGGTATGTGCAGTACCAATCACGTATCTGGGGAAAGTGAGGCGGGGATGGTCACACCCACCCGGTAACTCAAGTTTAAGAACAGTTTTTATGTGTCGTAACATTGTACCCCACAAGTAATAATAATAACTATTGAATGTTGCTAGCGCGTATTCATTTAAGCATTAATAGCACTAAAACTTCGTATTTTTACTGAAGCACATTTTACATGCACGAGTGGACTCGTTCTGGAAAAAGATCTGAAAACAACTAGTATCCGCTTAATTGAACCTTGAAAGAGGGGAAATACCTCGTATTGCTACTCTCCTATTGCTCGTCGCCCATTAGGTAGAGGAGGCTGCCATTTTGACATAGCTGTGTCTATCGTGGACACTATGCCACACTCACCTTTATTTTCCCTGCTAACAAATACATTTGTGATCTGCAGATCCCGCGTACTTCCCCGGGCGCTGCGCCGAGGTAGTCCTTCACGGTGACGTCATCGGCAAGGTGGGCGTCCTGCACCCCACCACCCTCGCCGCCTTCGAGCTCACCAACCCCGTCGCCGCGCTAGAGATCAACATACAGCCCTTCGTCTAGCCCACTACTGTAACAGACACCCTACAGCTCCGAACATACATAGAAACCTCATCCCACACCAAACTACCGCTGCCGCCATACCGGAGATTAGTAGACATAGTGGATAAAACTTTACGCAACCTCAGGGCAAGAAAACTCAAAGCCTTATTGCAGATGGAAGCAGGCGCAATTACCTACAACTAATAAAAAGAAACTAAACATTGACCACATTTTCGACCACTCACAAAAAAAGAGTGACTGCGTTAGTTCTCCAGTTTTCTACCTCATTAATTCAAATCTGTTATCTGGAATGCACATATACGCAGCGGGACCCTATGCTGGCATGGAAGGATGCTTATGTGGTATTCTAGTAAACATTTGTAAAAAAAAGAAGTTTTGTAAAAATATAAGTATGATACGTACGGCATATTCCGTATTCTACTCCTGCTGCAAATCTTTACTTCCTATTCAAATGCTAAACGGGATCCTTCAACACGTTCGCCAGCTGCCACATTTCTGTTTGTTTCGACCCTAGATTTAAGCGTGTCCGACACGCACTTGGCTATTCTTTTCTGTAATAATTATACACTTCATTATTAATTAGGTACATAAGTTTGAATTGCGTACTTGTAAGGATATGAATAAGGAAAACTTGTGATATCTGATAAGCAAGGTACTAACTGCCGTAGCATTTGTGTTACAAATTATGGAATGTACCTACTTATTTTTTAATTCAAATTTACTTTGCAACAGATATCAAATAAGCAAAATAAATATATTATTTGGCACATAAAAGAAGAAACGTATGTGGTGTGGAATATTATTGCTACTTGCTACGCATTTTGATGTTCCAAAATTGTTATCTTATTTATTAAAGTTTTTACAATAATAATCTGTTTTATCACTTATAATATGCAATCCCTTTCAGATTTTAATGGTTCTTTAATCAAGTGTTTTGCGATTACGATAAAGATTTACGATACTGACTTCCTTCTATGCTATACCTTAATATTAGGTACATTAAGTAATAAGTTTTGATTTGAATTCAGGGCACTCAAAGGAAATAATAAACAGATATTTTTGAAAATACGATATATTATGTATGATAGTAAACAGCACAAACATTAAAATGAAATCACATGTATACATACACACAAACAAGTATTTCGTTGATATATCTATCACTGAGGTCACAAATTATAGTTGTGAATAAATTGTTCTCCTGAACTCAATATGCAATACTATTGATATCGAGGAAAAGTGCATTTGATATTTTATGAATAACAACCAGTTAGTCATCAAAATTCGATTTTGTTAAATGTTTAAAGCATAGGCATATAAATTTTAGTTGTAAATTGCACCCAAAATAAATTTTCCGACCATAAATATAATTTTATATCATAAAATAACATGATTTTTTTAATTACATTCTTATTTTCTAATGTATGAAAGCCAATGTAGAAAATGGTTGTGCAAAGAACACACTATTAGTTTATTGGCCAATATTTATATTAGGTATTTGAACCTTTACCTTCAACAGTCCACAGCTGGACATGGGCCTCCCCCTCCAATTTGAACCAACTACCAATAAAACTACTGATTTCTGAATGAGCAATGACAAGCGCAATTTATATTCCTCTTCATTCAAAAACAAATAATACAGAATACTGTAGTTCTTGACTGCAATACTAACATACATGACCATAATCTTAATCTAAATACTTCATCTGCTTGTATTATAAAATACAAAACATGACAATCATGTAAAAAGCTTTCAACTATGCTAAAAATGTTCAGCTGATCAACATTAGTCACTATATTACAGAAATATAATAAATAAGCCCAGCTTCTTATCACTCCAAAATTTCTCTTTCATAAGGCACATCATAATTGACTTGCAAGATTACTTTGAAAATATTCCTACAATTCACTTTAGAGAATGGTCCACCATGTAGACATCTAAATCTGTAGAATATTGTCATACAGTTAATACTTCATTATCTTCGAATACTGTATAGTTAAGTTACCTGTTTATTATAATTAAAGTACACCCTTCACAAATCGGCCTTAATTCTAAAGCCTTTTTATCTAATATCTATTTTAAAAATGTGTTTCTTTCAATAACTACACTCCTGGCATACATACTCTACTATACTCTATTCCAAATTGCTTAGTTTCTATATAAATTCTTTATCTTGTAACAATGCTGCTTGGAAAGATTTACAAGAAAAAGGCAGTGAACTTCAAGATTCTGATAACTGCTCTCCCATGCAGTGACTAGTTGAGCTTGAACAGAACGCTAAAACAAACATTTTCACATTTCTCCCTTTTCTTTCCAAGCAACTATTAGAGTTAATGCAATGTGTTTAGAATGACATTCAATTCAATAGTAATGAAAGAATTACCTCATGATAACTAAATAAAAGCTGTAATAATTTAATATTGGTTAAGTAGAGGTGGACGGATCCTAAGATGCCTTGAATCTATGGTACAAAACAACCTTATTTCAATCAAGTAGAAGCTGTATATCAAATAATTTTTCTAATTCTGCCCTATTAAAATCTGGGGCAATGATGAATGGACACAAATAAAATGAGAGCTCTTTGAGATTAGGTGCACTGGTTTTGACTACTTTAGCAACAGACATAGTCACATGTAAGCACCGTGAGAGACTCAGATATGTCAGATGATGAAATGTGTTGTTTGAAAAATATGCAAGCAAAGCAGCAGTGGAGAAATATCCATGACGTAGTTTGAGAGACTGCAAGTTTTTGAGTTTGTACAAATGCATTAAACTGGAGTCAAACAATGTTTTGCATGTCATTATGTGGAGCACTTGCAGCAACCTGCAATTGGATATAAATCGTATTATATCATCATTCAATGTGTCACCATAAATGTATAAAGCCCTTAGTGTTGACTGTTTAGTCTTCAGTAAGGACTCCAGGAAATCAGCGGGGATATTTTTCATCTTTTCCATGTTGATGCTCACAAGGTGAGTACATTGCAACATGCTGTATAAGCTGCCATGGGTTAGAGCAAAGTTTGACAAGATCAGAGTCTCAAGATACTTTAATTTTTCAAATGGCAAGTGGTACACAAAGTTCCCATTGGCATTTTCTGGATTTTGTACTATCAAAGAATTTCTGAAGCTCAAAAACTTTAAATTGGGCCAGTGGCAAAGATCATCAAATATACAGCTGTCTACTTGGGATATACTTATTTCTAAATGAGTCAAATTAGGACAATAGCTTATTAGGGAAGCCCTGACTTGCGAATACAACTTGAAATACTGTAATTTTACATTCTTCACATACTTTGCTACAAAAGGCACAATGTTCTCACTTATTCTGACATAGTTCTTCATACATACTATTAGCCTTGTGTTGTCCCACACACACGGAGTCAGGCAGAGTTGTTGCCATCTCATGCAGACTTTAGCAACGGCCAAGAGAGACTCAAAATCTATCATAGAGAATATGTAGATAAGTATTTCATTGGGCAGGTCATTTATGGTGAGCGAGTGTGAGCTGGGTGCACCCATGGTCTCCAGGTGCACCATGGTCCCCCACCACGCCCCGCGCCCGCCGAGCCCTCACACCTGGAAATATGGCAACCAGGTTGGTCACATCACCATGCAGATACACGCTACTTTAGTAGTTTACAAGAATTATCTTTGGCACACAAGCCCACAAATCTAATTGTCACAATATAACTGGACAAAGCGTTAATTAACATAGGTAGTAAGGTCGTGAACCTTGAACAAACGTACGGCGATTACTGGTAGACTGATTGCGCCTGTATCGCAGGTAAATCAAGTGTAAATATATGTTAAAATAACACACAACATACCTTCCAATTGCTGAGCTTCTCAATCCGAAAAATGCTGGTGTTTGCCTTAGTAAAATCATAATTTATGTAAACTGTGTTTCTAAATATAGACACAACATTTGCAGCATAATATACATTCATTCAGCAGGCCGTAATATTTTACGATAAATTCTTCATTCTAAGCATGAATTGAATTAATCAAAAGTGGAACAATTTGCAAAGGAATTATTAAAAACTAGCTGCCCGTCAGCGGTTTCACCCGCTGCAACCTATTATTCCGCGGGAAGAAAGCATTATTCGCCAAGAGATGTCGCTGTTAGTTTTCACCGAAAACGTTTAAAACGCGAATCGGCTCAGTCACGCCACCTATTTCAAAAATATTGGATAATGCGTGATCCCGTGGGAATAAGACATTTTTCCGTGGTAAAAAGTATCCTATGTGTTATTCCAGATGCCCTTTTATATTTCTGCAAAGTTTCATGTCAATCTAATCAGCCGTTTTTGCGTGATGTCGTAACAAACACACACACAAACATCCGCCTTTATAATATTAGTAGGATAACTTTCAATTTTGATGCTATTTTTGTATGACGTTTCACGTCCGTTTGACAGCCACTTGGCCATCTGTCAGCTGGGGTACGTTCACGCCTGCCTTTTGTATAAAAGTTAAACTATGACAGTTCGTAAAACCTCGTTTTGGAGCGTAGTTTGGGAGGAATTTCCTACTTGTCAAAATTTTAAATACCCCGTTCACCGTGCCGCCCGGAGAATTTTTCTCGATGTCTCGACATAGATAATTTTTCTCCAAACGTCACATTTGACATTAGGTAACGGTTATGTTTACGAGTTTGATGAGTCTTTTATCATCATTTCTTAATTTTTTGTATTTGTTAAATGGTTTTAATAATTGATTTGTGTTTATAAGCAAAGTAAATTTATTTAAGTAACAAATTTACTCTAAATTGAAACTATTTGTGCCGATAAAAGTGAAATTATGTATCAAAAACAAGGTGGAGTTCTCTACGCTGATCTTTACAGGTAATTTGGCTTTTATTTTCATAATATCTGTTTAGGAACCGATGAAAACTATATAAGAATTCATTATCTTGTAGATGTAACCAATATTTATTTGAAAATTAAGCAAGTTTACGTTAGGAATATTTTGCAAAACTTGTTGGTTTTTTTTTTCAGCATTATGTTGTTATTTCTTTCTTAGAACGACATGAATCATGCTCTATTAGCGTATACGTTGAACTTGAGTATGTTTTTACCTGTCTACAGTTTAATCACATAATCAACAATTAAAAACCCTATGTAAGGACTCTTTTCTTTCACAGTGGAATTAAAACTTTAATTTGATTTCCAGTTATCTGATGGCCCAAACCGTATGGCTAATAAGACAAGATTCTGGATGTGGACAGCTAGCGGATGAGGAGGCAGTGTTATGACTGAAGATGTCGAATTGACAATGGTACTACATTGGAAAAAAGATGAGAGTTGTGGTATGGAAAAGATTAGTTTGTGTTTACCTTTTACTTTACTCCACTTCTTATTTTGACGACAAGAGGAGCAGCCCAATGAGCTTCTAAGTAATAGATGTCACTATGTTCAAGCCGCTCTCTGCTACTAGTAAGCTTCTGACACGGTTTTTGAGGCCGTTACCTGTAGTTGTTATCATATTATCATAGGCAGCAATAGTGACCGATATGATGGCTCAACATTCACTTTGAAGAATGCAAAAATCTTTCTGACAGTGAATCAGGTTCGTTTGCCTATGTTAAATGGAAAAAAAATTATAAATATCCACTATGTAACCGTAACAGTCCACTGCTGGACATGGGCCTCCCCATAATAATATGCTATTGCCATACTCACCACGCTTGGCAGGCAGATTGTTGGGCACAGTTCAAGATGTTGCATTTACATGGAACGCTGCTGCCCGTTCCCTGGATGTCTATCCCTTAGTAGTTTTTTTTGACACCCACGGGTAGAATTGGGATGATGCTATTATTCTAAGCAAGCATCACGCAGCAATCATAATTCATAACTATGTCTCTCTTTATCTTATCTCCCCATGTACTATCATATCACCAATAAATCCACCTTCTGATTTTAGGGATCAACTTATAGGGTATTAACTATGTGTGTTTCCGGAAATGAAAGACTACACCACGAAGGTAGCCCATATCATTGTATGCTGGTATGACTTAGAGAATAATTAACTTCAATTTCTAATATTTCAGGAAATCCAGTTTGTCTCGGCAACTTTTGGCAAAATGGAATTTGCCAACATGAACCTTCTCTTCTTTCATCTGCACCAACCAATGAAGCTGAGCTCAGACTGGACTCTGCAGTGCACCACCACAATGCAGCGGATCAGTGACCTGACGCTATCAGTGACTCTATGACACAATTTTGGGATGGATTGTAAAATATGCATAAGGACCAATACATACATCGCATGCGCATCGTATCTGGAGTTCACAACTTAAACTTACACTCAATTCTTGTCCCCTCATCACCGAAGAGCCATACCAGGGTTCATCGGGTCGTTCATCGACAAGTGTGCGTGTCCCACACGATAGGCACAAGAACATCTATTCAGGGCCTTAAGAGTGTTCTTAGTAAATGTACCGGAGAAGATAGAACAGGAGCTACAATCTACGCACCAACATAAGCATCGTTGAGTTCTTAGGTAAGTCACGCCTGTATCCCTGTCCCTGTAAGTCTCTAACATGGCCGTGTTATGACCACCGTAATTATCAGTGATCAACACACAGACATAAATAGTGATCTCCAAATCCTAAAACCAGCGCTCAAAGCACGAGACCACATCAAAAGTTGGGTGCAAGGTATTTTAAATATTGCTGCTGCTCATTTTCTGTATCGATACCTCAGACCTCCGCAGTCGCTACCACACCCATGGGTAAAAATGGGGTAATGTTATTCTAAGCCGGCACACATTTTTTGAAGATGTCGTATTCGTTGATATTTTTACCTAAAACTAAAGCTTTAATAAGATTTTTCTTCTCAAATTACAGGCAGCCGGACAAGCGCTCAGGCAACTTTGTGCTACACTTCGTAGACAGCTACGAAGCATGAATAGTGAATATCATGATGAAACGGGTTTAAGTCAAGTCACACCGTACCCCATACCCGGTGATGCCAGTTGATTTTCTGTGAGTATTCAATTTCAGTTTTTCTTCTATGATCAGATTGAATTAAAACAGCACTGGGTTGAGACTATTATCACAACACAATCGAAACAATGCATGATCTAGGTATATGTAAAACCCAGACAATCATCATTGGCAGCTCTTGGAATATTTCTCGTGTTGACCATAACTCGCTCCCTCCGATTGTTTTCGACGGTACCATAATACCCTTCAGCCGTAAAGTTAAGAACCTTGGGGTTATCTTTGATGATTGTTTATCATGGAAGGACCATGTCTCTGAAGTAAGTCGGAAGGCGTTTGGCGCGTACAATTCGCTGAAGCTTCTTGAGAACTTGCTGCCTACTAAAACTAAAATCTCTTTGGCACACACGCTTCTATTGCCGATTCTGGACTATGCGGATATGTGTTATCCAGACCTAACAGTTGAGCTGGTCAACAAATTGGAGCGCCTGCAAAATCTCTGCATTAGGTTTATTTTTGATTTGCGGAAGTTTGACCATGTTTCTTCCTATAGGTCCCAGCTTAAATGGGCAACCATTCCTGCCATATAGAGAATATGGCAGTCTCTCCTTAGGGAACTTCTTTAATCTATTCTTTTCCTTCCTCATACTCCTCCTTACCTCAAAGAGCGCTTTATCTTCCACTCCTCGACGTTGGCTCGCTATCTACGTGCCAGCGATTCCCTTAAGCTCAATCTCCCTTCTCACAGGACCGAATTTTATGCGAAGTCTTTCACAGGGCGAGCAATCAAGCTGTGGAATTCTTTGCCGGAAGAGATTCAACGGTCACCGTCACTCGCATCTTTTAAGGAGAGAATTAAAAAACACTTCCTTACCTCTCCTTATCTTAAGTAAGCTGTTAAGAATATCTGTTGTTAACTTGTTATATATATCTGTGTTCTTCCGATTGTTTTTCTTTTTGATATCCTTATTCCATATAGGTTTATGTATTTGTTTATCTTATAATTATATGTATATTAGTTTATTTTATCTAATATAATGTATGTACCTATTGTATGTAAAGTAGTTTATTAGTATATGTAGATGTATGTACCTATGCACTATCCCGTTTCACCGTACACATTCTTTCCATCACCCAAAGGTTGCCTGGTAGAAATTGCTACTCTAGTAATAAGGCCGCCTATATTGTACTGATTTTTTCTTCTACTGTAT
The DNA here is from genome assembly GCA_024500475.1 of Phthorimaea operculella. Classification (NCBI taxonomy): domain Eukaryota; kingdom Metazoa; phylum Arthropoda; class Insecta; order Lepidoptera; family Gelechiidae; genus Phthorimaea; species Phthorimaea operculella. The sequence goes on along the minus strand of JANFCV010000003.1, from coordinate 4,029,256 downwards.
GTTATATCGTTTTGTGTTTTGTGCAAATAAAGCATTTTGTATTGTATTGTATGTTGGGAATTCTAGCCCCCAGATGTGTTACCATTGCGCTTATCGGCACTCAATTCGTACTTGGAATAATCACTTAATAATCACTCCATACACACCACACTTTTCAGTTAGATGGGCCAGCATAGCACTATATATTTTTCGTAATAAAAAAATTACACTCTACCGCAAAACAACACGTCATTATTTCTATTTTACGATTTCTACGATTTAAGTTTCTAATAATAATTTAATTTTGTTAATTTCAGCGCGCATCGCGGCTAGTGGGAGCCACTAAAGTAGATGAGAAGTCTTTAACGACTATATATTATAAACGACTTGCCGTTCATGGTACAGAATCTAGCCAAGATAGTGCTTTTGCTGATGATACTTCTTTAATATTTAAAGTGGATAGAAAGGCTGTAAATATTGACGAAGTATATGGCGCACTTGATCAGGTTCATAAATGGTTTACGTCAAACAATTTAGTGCTGAATTCTAAAAAAACTAAATGTATTAAATTCTCTTTGCCTAATGTAAAAGTATTAAACACGATGTTGTTCTAAACAATGAAAAGCTTAATTATGTAACTGAAACGGTTTTCTTAGGATTACACTCGACGCAACCGTTCAATGGGATCCACATATACTAGCACTGGCTAGTAAACTTAGCTCAGCGGCATACGCTGTTCGAAAAATTCGACAATTGACCGATGTTGCTACAGCCAGGCTTGTGTATTTTAGTTACTTTCACAGCATAATGTCCTACGGATTATTGTTATGGGGTCAAGCCGCTAACATTGAAACTATCTTTGTGTTACAGAAAAGGGCTATAAGAGCAATATATAAACTTCGAAGTCATGAATCCCTACGAGAATTGTTTAAGGAAATTGGCATTCTTACGCTTCCTTCGCAGTACATATTTGACAATATAATGTATGTACGTAAGAATTCCAGTTTCTATTTAAGAAACTCTGATATTCATTGTCGTAATACAAGAAATAAAAATAAAATTGTACCGCCACAAACCAGATTAAGTAAGATCAGTAAATCATTTATGGGTAACTGTGTACGCTACTATAATAAAATTCCAGAGGAAATTTTAAAGTTAAATGATAGGCAATTTAAAATTAAAATAAAGAATACTTTATGTTCGAAAGCGTATTACAATACTGAACATTATCTGAAAGACAAAGATGTCTGGTTAGCAGCAACAGTTGCTCCAACACAATGCAAGAGATAGGCATTATTTAAAAATAAACTTATACTTTTATGATATGCAAATTGACATGTACCTATAGTGGTTAAATTTGACATTTCATACTTATTATTCTTAAATTTTTGACATGTATTTTTTACATTTACTGTAAATTTACTTTTTGTTATGTTATTTTATTGCTCGTATGTTTAAAGTATATTTTAAAGACGAAACAGTTAGAATAATCTACTGTAATATTATTTTTATTTTGTTGAGCCGTTTTTGGCTATTACTATTATACTATTAATTTGTTTTCTAACTTAGCTAGGGTCACATAGGGCCTAAAATATTGTCAACTTTAGAATAGGTGCACTTCTGGGCAGGTTTTTGGGGGGTTTTCCTGTCCAGGGGGTCCGGCTAACTATACACATGGAACACCTTTTTAAAATATTGACAGAATTTAATTCCATTTACTTGTCATTTACTGAGGCATAAAGTTACATGCTGTGTGGTTAGCCTGGCCAGCCCCGAGGCAGTGCCTTTATTTTTATTTTTTTTTATCCCGCCCGAGCCGCGTATAGAGTAGGAACAAAAATTGTAATAAAAAAGAGAAAATTTTTGCATTAGAAATTTTCTCTTTTTTAAGTTTGAATTAGAATGTGACTTTCTTAAAGAGAATCTTGTAAATTCCTACTAAGAAATAAATTATTGAATTATTATTATTGAATTATTTAAAGGTAGAAGGGCGTACGTGTGGCCACTGCACGCACCGCCCGGCGCCCCGAACCACGGACATCTTAGCTGGCGTTTGAGGTACAACATAATTTTTTCTCATTCTTGTCCCCTCATCACCGAAGAACCATACAAGGGTTCATCGGGTCGTTCGTCGACTGGTGTCCGTATCCCATACGATAGAAATAGGAACATCTGCTATGGGCCTTAGCTGCATTCTTAGTTAATGTATCCTTGTGCGGAGAAAACAGCATCGTAGAGTCCTTAGGAAAGTCACGCCTATATACATCTTTCCTTTTATGAGTAACAGGTAGTACTGCATTGAAACCCGCACTGGTTTGTATCGCTTACTCTCTTTACAAACTCGCGCACAGTCATGCGAAGAGAATTTTGCATGAATGTCCGTGTTCAATGGGAGGTTCATCGGGTCGTTGGACGACTTGGTATCCCACTCGAACAACATTTGCGAGGTAAGATGTAACAGTCGGGTTGTCAGTTATTGTAACAGCCGCGTGGTTAGTTGTAGAGAGATATTGTTTTTTGTCGTAGAAACGTACAACCGTAAAGAAAATGTCTGTCACCGCCGCCGCCTGTATCGCCCGTGTAAGTACGTTGTCGCGCACTTCATAGGGAAACAGTGTCTTTGTAAACCATATGACTACAATCTTCTTTTATTATTATACTAGCGACCCGCCCAGCGGTTTCACTCGCTGCTACTTACCTGTTTTCCGTAGAGATTGGACTTTTGCCCGTAGTTAAAAGTCGATTACTCCATTTCAGCAGAATAGAGTCATCATGCATGACCATGTGCCAGCAGAAGCGGCCCGCCATGCTGAACAACTTTTACTTTGAAGCCATTATCGTATGTCTTATAGTTTAGCTGTGCTCCTGGTGCCTTCCATCAGATCAGGTACTTACTCCAGATCCTTAAGGGCTGACAAAAGTAGCTCATGGCCGTCCTTAATATGCCAGTAATATCAGTGCCCAATTTTCACAAAGATTGGTAAAGCGGTTTGGCTAATTTGGGTAATATCCGCTATATTTCCGCTTTCCTGTGGGAATGAGGAATTTTCCGTAGTAAAAAGTGGCCTATGTTACTCAGGAATGTTGTACCTTTCTAATGGTGAAAGAATTTTGAAAATCGGTCCAGTAGTTTCGGGGTTTATCGATAGCATACAAACAAAAAAAACAAACAAACAAATCTTTCCTCCTTATTATATTAGTGTATATGAAGAAGAATACCTTATTTATACCTACAAATTATAATGTTACAGGTTTCCGAATATGAAGAACACAGTGTCTATGCTGAAGACAAAGAGATACACAGTGCCCGTGTGGACGCATCCCTGCATTAACAAGGGCTGCGTGCCCTGGGAAATCGAAGCTCTGAGCAAAGGGTGAGCTTGTATAAGCACAGTTACTTTAAGGCGGAGGAAAAGCCCAAAGACCAAAGCTTTCGGAACATAAGCGTAGCAGCAGCGTCGCTACGCGCTAGTCTTCTTCTTCGAGTGGGACACCAAGTCATCCAACGACCCAATGAACCCTGGTGTTAGAGTTTTTCAACCGTCTACTACAAGTTGCAGGCCTCTGACATGGTTCATAGACAGCAACCGGGACCGACGGCTTAACGTGCCCATCATCCGAAGCACGAAACCATCTTGCTTTTTGGACAATTAGGTGGTTCAGCCTGCAATGTCCTGACCAGACTGGGAACAAATTCACAAAGTGACAATTTTGTGAGTAAACCCACGGGAAATTGAACCCGGAACCTTCTGCGTCGAAAGCAGTCGTACTAAACGCTGCGCCACATCGAATGTCGCGCTAGTAAACCGGTAAGATGAACTTTAGTGATAAGAAATGGTAAAACTTTAATATTAGTTACCTCTATAATGGCTGGCCAAGTCATAATTTATGTGCAGACCCGTTACGGAATCTTCGAATCCTAAGATATTATTACTCTTATGGTTAGACTGACTAGATAATTATGTTCATAATTTCTGTGCAACCTAGGAATCTTTATTCTAATTTCTCTTGTTTTCATTTCAGCGAAGACGAGCTGATGGAACGAAAACGGCACCACCACCGTCTACATCGACTTCATGAAACCTGTCAAGTTAGTCTCCAAATGTAATAAAATCTGACTTAGATTTGAATATGTGCAGCAGGTGTATCGCGAAATCGGGTCAATCGCGAAATTCCTAGGCACTTCGCGAAGAACCGGATAAGTGCGAAATGCATCCATTTATTCGCATTTGGCCTTAGAACTCTAGGCCTTTAACGAATTCGTTAATGAATGGTCAAAAATCTAGGTCAACTACTCGCTTGGACACGCTCGTAGGTGCCTACGCATCTGCTACGACTTTTCGGTGCTCTAAGTCCCTCTACGCCGCCGTAGCACACAGGGGCATCGACGACGAGTCGTGAGCTCTCGCTCGTCGCAGTAGTGGGCAGTTCCGCCGCAGTCGAGCCCCGCTCTAATCTGGCCTATACATTCATGTCAGTGGCCCACAGAACCATTTTATAGGTCTGCTCAACTTAGTCAAGCCTCCTCAACCATGTCAAAGTTCTACATAACCATTCCAGAGCCATTCGACAGCCGATGTGGCGCAGTGGTTAGAATGACTGCCTGCCACGCAGAAGGTTCCGGGTTCAATCCCGGTGGGGTCACTCACAAAGTTGATATTTAACTCTTTGTGAATTTGTTCCCAGTCTGTTTAGGACATTGCAGGCTGAACCACCTTATTGTCTGAAAAGTAAGATGGTTCCGTGCTTCGGATGGGCACATTAAGCCGTCGGTCTCGGTTGCTGTCTATGATGGCGGTCGTTACACAACCATGTCAGAGGCCTGCTACTTGCAGTAGGCGGTTGAAAAACTCTGACACCAGGGTTCATCGCGTCGTTGAACGACTCGTTGTTCCACGCGAAAAGAAGATTCCAGAGTACTACGACACCAGTATGGAAGTGAGCATGTGCATTAAAATGAGTAGTAAACGCTGGTGTAGTAATACTCCTGAATGGTTGTGTAGAACTTTGACATGGTTGAGGATGAGGAGGCATGACTTAGTTGAGCAGACTTTTGACATGGTACTGTGGGCCACTGACATGGATGTGTAGGCCATTGCAGGCTGAACTACCTAATTAATATATGCAACCTTTGCTGGAGATTAGAGCGCGGCTCGACAGCGGCGGAACTGACCACTACTGCGACGAGCGAGAGCTTACGACTCGTCGTCGATGCTCCTGTGTGCGTTCTACGGTGGCGTAGAGGCACCGAACAGTCGTAACAGGTACGTAGGCATCTACGAGCGTGTCACCTTATACCTAGACGACCTAGATTTTTTACCATTAATTAAAGAATTCGCTATAGACAGAAGGCCAAATGCGAATAAATCGATGCATTTCGCACTAATCCGGCTCTTTGCGAAGGGCCTAGGGATTTCGCGATAGACCTGCAAAATATGCATTATTGTGCTTCTCTTTTTGTCGTGTGGGTCATCGAATCAAATATTTACATCCAAGTAAAGCCTCTAAGACTTAAGTTCCAACTTAA